>CM051832.1:77386656-78665823 GCA_028451465.1 Erethizon dorsatum
GCCAAGCCAGCAGCTGGACTATGGAGGCAGAGGGGGACAAATGGCCAAGATGTTCATATTACTTGAATGGGGACTTCTCAGAGAATAGTAGGATCTGAAGGCTGCAAAAGACAGTGGTTTTGAAAGATGGTTTTAGGAAATGATAAATTTGGCAAGAGAAAAAGACCCAAGGTCGTGGTTTCCAGCTGTAAGCAAGGGTTTAGGAACAGTTTATTTGTGCTGCTTGGACTTGGGTAGTCAGTGATGTCAAGTTGAACTCTTTGGTTTTGTGCAGAATGTCCCATATCTATGGTACAGAAAAACCACAGATACTTTCAGAAGTAGGGAAGTGAGAACACCATCCTTGCCACATTCAACAGCCCACAAATAAATGGCGACACTCATGCAACAACACAGGAACTCAGGGGAAAGACACCATCACCGCTCCATTCCTTAAAAAGACCATCCCTTATAGCTGACCATCCTATGGTTCTGTTTATGTGTATAAAAGAGCCATGATCATTCTCTTAAAATTAGCTCATGCCTCTTAAATTCAACTCAAGAAATATTTTAATACTCAGTGAGCTGAGATTCCACTTTAGCTAATTTAATTGTAGTTCTTACAGCAGGTACTTTATTCTATACATGTGTATACATGTGCACATGCAGAAGCACACACTGAGGGGCTTTCGAGAAGGACAGAAAAGCAGACGTAGACAGCTTTAGAACATACTGAAAATTGAATGCTCTTTTGAGACATACACACAAAGGCGAATGTCATTAAAATTTTAAAGCAAGGCAAAGGGTTTAAGGTTTTCATTGACAAATTAAAGTACTTATAAACATTTGTTTCACCCATAACCCACTAAGACTTTTTTTTATCAGCAATCATTACTGAGGACCTACTATATGTTCCACAGGCCCCGTGTTAGGCTCTGGGGACATGGCTCTGAATGAAAATGGAGTCATCTCTGCTAACGGGAAGGGTGTTTATGGTCAGGTGGGGAAGGATGACAGACAAATATGCTCCACATGAGACAGACGGGATGGGAGTACAAAGGGTCTTGGTGATCAGGAACTGGATCATATGACAGGTAGTAACACTTTTTGATACCTACCACGTGGCTGCACATATGCTGGAATCATGATAGCAAGGAATGATTGGGGCCAATTCCTGGGGCCTGTCCTAGGCTGGAACTGTTGCCCTGACTTAGGTGGAGGTGACAAGCCATCATGAAAGGACCTTGACTATTAAAAAGCCAAGCCTTTGGGGGCAGGGAGGGCTTCTCCAAAGAGGCATGCTCTAAACCAGTGGTTCTCAAATTTTGCTATGCTATGAATCACTTGGGAGCTTAAGAAAATCCTGATGCTCAGGCCACCCCATACAGTAATAAAGTGAGAATCTCAGAGTAAGACCCAGGCGCCAGTAGTTTATAAGACTCCCCAGCTGGTCCTAATGAACAGCCAAAATTGAGAATCACTGGTGTGAACTGACATCTAGAATGGTAGGAGTGGGACAGGTAAAGGAAGTAGGTGAAGAAAATTTCCTCCTAATCCCTCCAGCCACACTCTCATCCGCGAGATCTTATTTTGCTGCAGGACGTTGCACCTGTTGTCTTTAGGAAGTGTTCCCTGGAAGCAAAGTTACTTTCCTGCAGCTGGGAACAGGTGCACAGCTTTCTCCCCACAAGTGGATGGCTGTGAAGGATGCCATGTCCCCACCTATTGCAGGACCGCTCTAAGTTAAAGGGCTCTACCAGTACCTCTTAATTAGTGACTCCTCTCCTTTTTTACCCACACTCCTACCTGCCCGGCTTCCATTATTACATCATATGAAAAGTATAACAACACAGACACTCTGCAAGGTGGGGAGAAGCCTCGCTATGTCTCCTTAGCGAGGGATGACAACACCGTTTGGAGGTGGAGGGGAGGTCTCTGCTTCACAGAAAATCACAGACTTTATGGAAGAGTTCAGATGTTTTTCAGAAAATGTAGACCCTTGTCTACAACCATACCACCCTAAATGTGCCCGATCTCGTCAGAAAATGTAGACCCTGGTTATGTGTTTCACCATGGATTTCCCATAATCTCAATACTTTTATGCAAATTCTTAGAATAACAAAAGGGGTCTGTTTCACAGTTGGTGTAGTGCCTGAATACGTCTGTAGGTGGCAATAATATTATTTGAGAGTTACTGTGATATTTCAGATGCAGGTGAGTATGCTCAGAGAGTATGAAAATTCCTACTGTTTTTAGGTGAGGGACAGACAAGGCAATATAATATTTAAAGCACACAGTGGAGAGTGCAGCCCATATTTCTTAAAAAAGATCTTACACAGTTTTGCAGCACTTACTTTGTTACCAGAACATTACATTAAATGTTACATCATTAAAAAATTATTTTATCCAGCATTACACACTGAGATGAGATTCCCCTGGTAGGAGCTAGAGCAATATCACTACATATGTTTTATGTTTTGACACTTCTCTGGGATGGTTCTGGATCATGTGGTTAATTCGTCATGTTATCATGACAAGCACTGTTCTTTCTTAGAAAACTTTGGCTCTCTGAAAACATTTCTGAGATTAACAGCAACTCTTGTCTCCCGGCTTAATGACTTCGTATGGACTGTTTCAGCAAAGGTGCCACAGTGAATTTGAAATCATAGCAATATTGATAGTATTTAATGTGCTTATACATATACACATATACATACATATACATATACATATGGCATATCCACAATATATAACGTATAACATGCCTTTCTATCAAGAAAATACTAAGAAATGGAAGAGCTTGACCAGCATTAGCCTAGTTGAGTGGTGGCAGACCTATGGCATATGTACCAGAGCGGGCACACAGAGCCCTCTCTGTTGGCACACGAGCCAAGTACATGAGTTGTTTTTTCTAAACTAAAACCTCAGTATTCAGGTTTAATTGCAGTCTTTTTTAAATGTGGGTACCGGGAGTTGACCTCAGGACCCCTTGTGCCACTGAGCGATATCACCGGCCCCTTTTTTCCTTTATGTGGGTTCTGGGAGTTGAACTCAGGACCTCACGCTTGCTGGGCAGGCGCTTATGCCACTGAGCTATCTCACCGGCCCCTAATTGCAGTCTTGGCACTTTGCAATAAATAAGTGGGTTTTGGGTTGCAGTTTAGGTACTCGGTCTCTAAAAGGTTCGCCATCACTGGCCTGGTTTCTCATCCCTTGGGAAAGGCACATTTGTTACTTCTATGGAGCAGCAGTTGGTTGAAAGCCCAGCTAGAAATTCAAGTCCTGGAGTTTCCCCATAGTGAGAACAATGTGATAGCACTGGGCCTGTGGAAAGATAGATGTCAGGGTCCCTGCCTTTTGGACATGGCAGAGATGATCAAGAGCTGGGTCACATAACAGCCAGTGTCACTCTGTGGCACCAAGTACATTGCTGCTCATGTGCTGGAAACGTGCCATCATGTAATGGCTTAGGGCCAACTCCTCGGAGGACAGTCCTTCAGGACAGTCCTCCTAGGCCAGAACTGTTTCCCTGATTTTGGTGGAAATGTAAAAGTCCTAAGCACTGACAATTTATCACAAGGGGAGGAGGGCTGTTAAAAGCAATGCATTTGATAAGGAGGCATTTTGGCTGCTTCCTCTCCTCTCCACTATTCACTCCAGGTAAGCTACACATGGAAGTGGAGGATGCAGTTCTCTAGAGCTAATTCTTGCCCTAATGTTAAATTTCAGACCACCTGGGCTTCTTTCCTCCTTTGGAAAGGAAAGCCAGACTGACCTGGTCAAGTCTTCAATGTCTACCAGCATGGCATCCTGCTCTGTGTGCAGCTCATCCCGGATGAGAAGCAGCTGGACCAACTCTTCATTCAAGCCTGGGGCAAAGAAAGGAGCACTTAAAAATAAAACTGCAGCCAAGCCACAACTTATAACTATGTGTTGACCATTTATCTGTATCCTAGGCAATATATACATGTAAACAGCTAGACATCACAGTAAAGATATTTTTGTAAAAATTTAGACTTTTCATTTTAGCTGCTCGAAAGCCTAGGAGAAGTCATCAGTTGGAGAAATATGACCAGTTTACATATTTTAGAGGTACTGGAAGAAAGGGAGTAAAGTTAGAAGTATAGATTGAGTGTCCTTTACTGAAAATGCTTGGGACTAGAAATGTTTCAGATTTTGCTGACTTGGTGGTTTTGGAATATTTGAATTGATACTACCCCCAAATCCGAAATCAGAAATGTTCCAAAATTTGAAACTTTCTGAGCATTTCGAAGCATTCAAAATTTTAGATACGAGAATGCTCAACCTACATATTCAATTACACTGTTAAATAGAAAAAGAACTTGTTAGTTGCCAGGAATTAGCATGTTAGAAAAAGTGGAATTTGTTTTGAAGAAATGAGCATGTTCAGTTTTCTATCCTTCATTTTCAGGATCCTCTTGGCACCTGCCAGTGCGACATCAGACACCCAGCTGGAGAGGCAGGCATGTCTGGAATGCTCAAAGCCTTCATGTGGCCCCAAGAAGTTGTTCTAAGGAAAAGCATTGTGTGACAATATGGGAAAATCAGATTTCTTGAATAATCAGATGTGTAAAACCTGAAGAAACAATCCCTAAAGTCTCTGGAAAATAGGATGTCAAGGAAAATATTCCTTAGACTTATACTGGGAATAAAATATATATATTTAGGTAGAAACATTTTTAATCCTAACCAAATCTGTGCACTGAGTTTACTGACTCTTGTCTATGAAAAAGCAAAGGGCTCACTCTGGCTTTTCTCCCTCAGAGGAGCCCCTGGGCAGCTAGGTGCAGACACAGGACTCACTGACGTGAGCCCTGGGCAGGGAAACAAAAGAAAAGGTGGAGGTGTTCAGAACCCCTCCCCCTCCCATGCTTGTAGAGATTCTGACTTCAAGTGGTGTGTTTATCTTCCTTTAGTTAAGACTAGTTTCAAATTTTAAAAACATAGAAAATCATATGATGGTGTATGAAATTCCATCTACTATCGAAAAGGACTAGGTTGCAATTTTATTATTTAAGAGTCTAAATAAGATATTTCAGTGGTAAAAGCCTGGAAAGGCTTTTCAGTCTTAGAATGAATAACAATTCTAGTAATGAATTCTCAGCTGAAATTAAATGTAGTTCTAGAATTTTTTTTTAAATCCTGTAAATCCATGTTTTCTTAATTAAAATCTTAAATTATTTCTTTTGATTTTAAAATAATACTGAATATATTAACATGGCACTGAATAAACTACTTTTTATTTGGACCTAGTGAAAATTTTCATTTATTCCAGTGTGCTCTTGGGGTAGCTTTTTATACCTACCACTCAGCAGAGTGCCTGCACATCTGAGCCCTTAGTACACAAAGAAATATTTTTTCTAATATTGTTTTAAACTACTATGAAAAGTTTCAAACAGATACAGTAGCAGTAAGAATAGTTAATAAATCCCTACATATCCAACCAGTTTCAACAATGCTCAACTCATGGCCAATCTTAAATCTTCTCTCTCCTCTGCTCCTACTGGATCATTTTAAAGCAATTCTTGATACTACATTCTTTCATCCACGAAAGCCTCAGTAGGTGTCTCTAAAAAGATAGGGGCTTTTTAAAAAAAATACACATGACCACAATTAGCTTTATAATATGTAAAATAAAAAAAAATCTTCAATAACTGAATGCTTATTCAGTTATTGTTCAAATTTTTCTGCTGGGCTCATAAGTGCTTTTTTATAGTTGGTTGGCTTGAATGCCACTTTGGCTGGTTTCTCTCTTGACTTTCTTTTAATCTGTAAGTCCCATGGTGTTACACAGAATCACAGATTCCAGAGGCTGGAGAGATTATGAATTCATCATGCCTTTGTGAGGATGGTCTCTTTCAACAGGCCACGCCATGGACGTTCTCTGTAAGACCAATCACCACCAGTGAGCGCCATTAACCACTCACTCGCCATCCCCTCTGGATACTTCTGTTAGAGGTCCTTCTTTATTCTGGGGGGAAATTACTTTGTCATCCTGTAATTTTCACATATTAGTAACATATACTTTCACTACGTAGAATCCCACAAAATAAGAATAATTTGATTTGATTGATGATGATGATACCTAAAACAAATGTATGTACAAGTAAAGTAGAAGGTATAATTGTATAATAAGTGACTTGTAGCTACTGAATTTTCTAGAACAGATGTTCTGAGTTAAATACATGCATTGGGGATTTAAGACAAATAAAAAGGAGTTGTAACCATGGTGAACCTTGAAAAAAGCTTCTGACATTTTATAGTTAGAAACACAACAAAAACAAAAAAGAGTCTTGTGATTCTCATCTTTTTCTTGCAAAGACACAGAAAGAACCCTGTGAAAAAATCATATGAAAGAACCGAATAGGGAAAGTAGCACTGTCTTGTCATGCCTCCTATTTTATACCCATTTCTAAGTGCACCTTACACTTACTTTCGATCTGGGAATGGAGGTCATTGACTATCACTTGTAGCTGCCCAATAGTCATGTCTCTCAAGTCGGTGGGTTTTAAACTTCTTTTCATCAAACATTCACTTATATGAGGCATATGTGGCAGCTGAAGATACAAAGGGGGAGAAGTACAGATGTGAACAGAGCTACAGATACTCAGTTTCTGAAATGTAAAACCCAATTTCCTTTTGTGGACCCACCCTCATTCATGCCCCTCAGTTCAGAATTAATGCTTAGAAGCTTTCCCAGTCTCTGACCTTCCCATTGTGGGTTCCATATACACATACCACATTGCCTGATATGCTGCCTGCATCAAAATGCTACATTACGAGCATCAAAAGCTTTCTTATTGGCCTTTAACACAAGTGAATTATCAGGAAACATAAGTAATATCAATGATATAGATGAAATTAATGATATCAGCTACTATTTAACAATTTATACCATGCTATGAGCACTGTGCAATGTGATTTGAAAGCTCTGTCTTACTGAATCCTCATAGCTGTGCTCTCATACAGGTGTTATACTCATTTTACAGATCAGAAAACTGAGATTTATGTCCCTTGCCCAGAATACTTGTAGGAGTTAGAGTTAGATAACTCTGAAGTTCAAGGGCTACATTGCCTCCCTTGAAAGGTGGGAATGGAAATTATAGCAATAGTGAGGTCTGCCACAGTTAAAACTTCTTTAAAGGAATTTAAATATTCCTATGACAACCAATATTTCCCCTTAGAAAGATAGTAGATTGAATCAAGAGGAGAATTTACTTTTGTGAAAGAAATCTATTGCTTACGTATCTTTTAGCATGACCATAGAAAGGAAAAAGAAACAATTATTTCTCAATGACAGTACTTTTTACAAACTGCCTTGGAGAAACCCAAGTTTGCATAATCTTGGGAAAGGATGTCAACCAATTACAGCCACCAAACCCTTGTTTGTGTTTCAGCCTTTGCTGCTTACAAGATCAGCGACGGGAGACTTTTTCCTGTTCTGTTTTTCCACTTCTACTTGCATTTTGGCCATTGGTTTGGCCATGGCGAGGGCCATCTTGGCTTCAGCTTGCAATTTCTTTTGCCTTGTGAGAAAGTCCATGTCATCCAAGGATTCAGACTCTTCTTCAGTGGTGTCTCTATCAGAATAGGAAGAACTCTGTTTGCTCTGCAAAGAAAGAAAGAGCAGCCTGAACTTTCCACACCAGTTAACATTTGATCTATGATGGAGAATAGCATTCCCTGAGCCTGCTCTCAGAGAAGCTTGCAGTTCCTCCATCAACCTGTCACCACTCGATTGGGCTTACACCAACCTTAAGTAACATAAAAAGGTCTATTTTCAGTAGAAAGAGCAGTGTAACTAATAACAGGGAAAATATTAACAACATATTTAACCTAGAGCTAAGGCATTGTGTTGGTGCTCAGAGGAGCTAGGATCTCAGAGAACCGATGATGTTCTGACACTGCACTGTACTCAGTGACCAACATATTTCCTACTTGTTGGTGTTCGGTAAAAAAGGTAAAGCACAGACTTCAGAGAGTAAAAACATCCAGCAGCATGCATTTATCATTATTCAGCCAACTTCTGTAATATGTGGGAAAGAAATTAACTCATATTTCTAAGCCCAAAATGATTCTTAGCAATTTTCTTCTTATAATTTTTAAAGCATATCTTATGTCTCTTATAGTTTATGAGAGCAGTCATTCACTTTAATAAAGCTTATGTATCTCTACTCTGTTACAACTTTGATTTTTCAATTGTTGTCAGTTTTTAGAAGTATTGATTCCAAGAGACTTTTCTTTTTTCATCATCTGGAAAGTTTGCTCCTGATTCACAACATGGAAGAAGCTAAATGCCTAGGAAGACACAACACAGTGCTCCAGCCAGCAGGAGCTTGGACTTACCATGGGAGATAAGGGAGTGTCCAAGCTGGTTTCAGTCTTACTGTCGTCAGCATCACTGTCCTTATCACTGCCACTGTCATTGACAAAGCATATCTGCAGGTTCATCCCGCTCTGCAATCTAGGTAGAAATCAACAGGACACCAACGCTAGTACCTATTTATGTTATTTGGCCACAGCCAACAGAACTGTCTGATTTTGCTAACAGAAAGTTCTATGTGTTCTTCTCATGGGAGAAAGGAGTGACCAATATCATTCTCCACTTATACATGATTTTACTAGAGGACTTGCTAATATTCTATTAATTTTTTCATAATAGCTTCATAATAAGTGAAAAATAATTTAAGGCCACATATTATAGGACCCAGTGCAATTCCAGACACATGTTCTGAGGTGCTGAGTTTACAATCCTGTCAATCATGATGAATGGGGTCCTTGGCCAAATAAGGCTGCCTGGTATCTTCTAGGGTCCTGTCCCAAGGGACAATCTAAAGAAGTTTATTATAGTCATCATCCCAAGGCCAAAGCTTTCTGAAAAAACAATTATTTTCGTCCCAAAAGACTAGGGTTGTTTGAAGGAAACCTTTATTTAGGGCAGTTGCCAAAACCCAATTGAAGGAGCTCACTTAATGTCACTAAAAGAGAAAAACACCACAGATTTGCCCTAGAGAAATGTAAGGAAACCCAAAACTCAGTCAGGAGGCATGCCTTAGAACACAGCAAGGTTCTGCAGACTGCCTCCTACACAGAGTCAGAGTCAGACCTCTGGGAGCTCATTATATTTGTGGTGAATCCTGAAACTCCAGGAGTGAGTATCTGCTATGCCTCAGATTCCACTCTGTCCTAACCTTTTTGTGAAGATGAATACATTTTAGTACTATTTGGCAATAGTTTTTATTTTTTATTTAATTAATTAATTACTATTATGTTTGAGACAGGGTCTTGCTGTGTAGTTTAGGCTGGACTTGAACTCACTATGTAGCCCAGGCTGGCCTCAAACTCACAGCAATCCTCCTGCCTCAGCCTCTCCTGAGCGCTGGTATTATGGGCGTGCGCCACCACGCCCAGCTAAAGAGTTTTTAAAGAAGTAATTTTCTTAGCATCTCTAGTAGACTCAGTCTCTGTGCAAGCATGGATAAATAATAGGCAAAGGGAGGCTCCTAAGGCAATAAGAGATCATAGGATGCTGATCTTAGGCAGCTACAGGGCAGAGGACCCTGGATTTGCTCTGGCATTATTATTGCCATAGGGAGAAATGCAAAGAAAAACTTACCTGATGCTTGACATCTGTATTGGATTTTGGGGGGGTATTCTGATGGCATGGATGCTTTGCTGACATTGCTCAGGTGACTGATTTTAAATGCTTCTTTGATTGAAAATAACCCAGAACCCAGCACCCAGGTAAAAACAAAAAACAAAACACTACTGATTAAACACAGGCAGCACAATTGTTACGGGCACGTACTGCCACCTATTGTTAAATTCTATAATTACTCAAAGGCCCAGTTTGATTTTCCTTTTAAAAGACACAGCAGCACCCCCCATGGTGTCCAGTATCCTTCCCTCCCTCTCCTCAGGCGCAGGTAAGAAGGGCCAGGCCCAGGGATGCAGGGTGGATGGAAGGCAATGGACTCTAATGTGATGGGCTCAGGGTGCTGAAAGTCAGTTGTACTTAGGTTTCAGATTTTCCCTTCTTTCTCCAGACATATTACTAAAATTCCATGAACTACAATTTCCTCATCTGTAAATACACTTTTCTGTGTACGACAGGAAGTATTAAAAGAGCTCATTTGGAGCTTGGCATGGGGCAGGGGCTCTGTATATGTTACCTGTCCTCCTTTCTGTTCTTCTGGAAACCCAGACATAGGTGATACGACTTTGTGAAAAGACCTTTAAAATCCCCTACCCTGGTACCTCTTGCCTAGTTACAGCAATCTCTGATTCAAAATTACCTCTCTGACAGAGTGTACTTAAGCTGTCCCTAACTATCAGGCAGCTTGGCCCTCTATTGTGCTGGGATTTACCTCCTTTTAATTTTCTTTTATTGGACCATGCCCCTGTCCCTAGAAATCTAATATGTTAAAGTTTTCCTTTGATCCATATAAATTAAATTTTCAAATTTTAATATCTGTAGTTGGTCTGGAAAACAAAATCAATCCATTTTTAATAATAAAACTCAAGATCCATGGTTTGGAAGATGACGTGAAAGAAAACTTTACAAGATGAAAACAGCCCCCTTTAAAGACTAGCATAATTACAAATCTAGGATTATGTAGCTTTTTAAATTTGTTCAGTAAAATCTTGCAAAGAAGTATCTGGTCACCGTATATATAGATTAAAAAAAATACACAACAGCCTGACAGCACCATAACAAAACAAAGTTTAAAATGTCCAAAGATCTATAATTTCACTCTGAAAAAAAGTCTGTATATTCTGTTGTTCTGCCCTGAACTGACCTTCCTAAAAAGGCTCAACCCAGACCTAAATCGAGTATCCCACACAAAGTTTGTAACTCAAGAAAGGCAAGGGGAGAGATTTAATAGTCAGGGTGAAAGGAAAAAATGCCTCAGGTAGAAATTCAGAAAATCGCCTTAGTACCATGTTATCACTGCGGGAAACCGAACAGAGCTTCTTAAGGGGTGAGACTTATAATTCCTTACAGCGGTAATCACCAAGAATGCTACTCCCAGGAAAAGGAAATGATGCGACATTACAGCTAATGGTTCAGAGGAGATTTTAGTAAAGACATCTTAAAATGGGTTCCGGTTTTAAGAAGGCTTTGTTTGCCTTTAGCCTTTAAGCAGGTTTTAATAGGAAGGTGGCTATGGGTGAAACTTAACTATAGTTCTCAAGCAGCAGCCTGACTGTGGGGTGTGGGGGGCCACCTGGCTCAATGAAGGCCTCTGTGCCACAGGATCAAAAACAGATAACCCCTGCTCCAGCATGGGTAGCGGTTCTTGACCCTCACTTCTGAAAATGAAGCTCCCTGGGCTCCTGGCCCTTACACCTCAGGGTCCCAGTATCTAGCCTCACTCATAACCAGTCTTGCAAAATTCAGGCTGCAGGGAGTCTCATTTGCCTGGATCTCTTCAGAACAGTCTGAAGTGAAAACAAAACAAGATCTTTATCTTGTTAATTACAGATATGATTTCAAGGTATTTTATTCGGTGTTACTTGATGTTTTGAGTGGCATTTGGCAGAGCATAGCATGCAAAATGCTGCTGGAAGTCTGCCTTGCTGGTTGATTTTCTTTCTGAAAGGTCTGGGTCCTGATCACCCAAGAAACCTCTTCTCCCCTATACACTATGTAGGAACTAAAAATGACAGTGTTGTGCAGAGCTACTGACAGGGGCACCAGGGTCTGGAAAGAGGGTATTCGTGATGGAGAAGGCTCAGACCTTGAAGAGACAGAAGAATAAGTGTATCTCAGTGTGAGCTGAAGTAGCTTCCTGTGTGACAGTATGAACCGGCCAGGAGTGGGACGACATTTAGGGGAGAGGCTGTTCCGCACCGTGTCTGCCTGGCATTTACAGAGAGGAAGACTGCTACTCAGAAAATGGCTGTGCTGAGTTCCAGCTGCAGTTACCAGGGATATTACTAAAATATGCATGGAACTGAAAGATGGCAGAGATGAAAAGTTCTTAACTACAAAAAGAAATCTCAAAAGCATAGCCAAGTGCTGACACAATTTGGTATAACAATAACATTTCTTTCGAAATACCCAGACAAGGCCAGTTTACTCCCTGAGAGAAACAATGCAATAGTCCTAAAGTTTGCTTTTGGCTTTCAGAGGGCCAGGAGCTATTGTGAATCAGGCCTCTCTTTGTCCTTGGTTTGGGCTGTGGTAAAGAAGGGCTGGGGAGAAGCCAGCTCTGAAGCCCAGAACTATTCATTGTGTTCTGCTTTTAGAAATAGGAATCTCTGGCACCAGCTTAGACCACAAGCATTGATGCATAAATATTTAAGATTCCTTGGTAATATTTTATCTTCTGCTGTTCCACCAGGACTCACAGAGTTTGTGTCACTTGAACTGGTGTGTTGAATTTCAGGTTAAGAGTATGTTCACTTACATCTATTCCTTGGGCTACATAATCACCAATAGGTCACCGGGCAAGATATTCTCAGAGATGTCAAGCAACATGCCCCAGGCTTGTCACAGCCTGATATAAAAATGGTCCCAGTTCATCCCCTTCTTGCATCTATCCTTTCTGTAGTGTGACTTTGCAGCTTCTCTCATCAATGAGTCTATTTCTCTACTCCTGGACTGCCCTGTGACCAACAGAAAGCAGTGCAGTAACACTGTTCCAGCTCCAAGTCTCTCCTCCTCAAGGAACCCTGCTACAGCCGGCACCCTCAGAACAAGTCCAGGCGAGGCTGCTGGAGGGTGAGTGGTTTCACAGCACAGAGCTCAATCCCACAGTTGTCCCAACAGAAGCCCCAGTTACAGGACAGCTCAGCTAAAAGCAGTAAAGGCACCTTGCTGACCTCTAGCTGACTGCAGATATATGAGTAAGCCATCCATGCCTAGTTCTGATCAGCAGAACTGCCCAGCCAACTAATAAGCTCTTAAGCAAAAACAAATGCTTATCCTTGTATGCTTTTGATGTGAGTGGTTTTTTATTATGCATCATCACTGTGGCAATAGGTAAAGAGCACAGAGTCATAAAGCAAGAGATTTTAGGCTGAACATCTGATCTTTGAATCCAGGGGCCTTACCCCCATAAGACATTTAATGGTAGATTTGGATTTATAGTATTAGATTCTGCCTGAGTCTGGCAGTATTATTTTACAGGGCATATACCTCCTGTGTTTGCTTATAATCCCAAGGCAACTGTATGGTTTTTCTTAGGAAGCAGAAGAGGGAGCTTCCCTAATGCGCATGGACTTCACGCATGGGCTTTTATCCGCCTACAATCAGTGTGGCTGGTAAGCCACTGGCTCTGCTTTGCCTTTCCCGACTCAACATCCCCAACTAGTTTGTGGCCAAGCTGTTAAAGTTTACTATTTCCACTTAATTTAATGGATCTTTGGTGCACTATTCAAAGATTTTTCTACATAATGAATAACCACCAATATTTTTATACCATATCATTTTCTGTTTCATGAGAATTTCAAAGGCAACCAAACTTAAAATATGGATTTTAACTACCCAAGGGTAGGTATAAACACATTTCACTTTTCTGAGAATATCTCATGAAGAAAAATGTGGGAACGACTGTAGGTACACTGCATGTGTGCTGGTATATCTATAGAACATGCTGAGGTGGGTCGAAATACGGTATTGCTACTCTATAAGGAACTGCAAAATACTTCTTCCATCCTACAAACCACTTTTTCCTTCTTTTCCGTGGGCTGCTCTGTATCGATAGTATCTTAAGAGTTACATAAGCCTACCACCGTTTAAAAAGATACATTTCTACTTCCCCATGTTTACTTTGAAAACACAAGGCTATATCTTTATTTTACTGGGATTGTGCTAACTTCCTTTTGCTAGTAGGTGTGTAACGTAATAGGATGATGACTTTTTGGATTTTAAAAAAAGAATGCTATTTGTATAACAGCTTCAACTACTGCAGGTCCAACATGTAGCTCCATCACACAAAAGTACTAAGTAAATCATTTTTATAGCTATGTAAGGTAGAGAAAAGGGTTGTTTCACTGTTCACTCATTTAATGATCAGGCAATAAGAGCTCGTGGCACCAGCAGGCTCCTGCTGAGGAGCTGCTATTTCTTTTGGCCACTGAGTTTGCT
Source organism: Erethizon dorsatum (assembly GCA_028451465.1). Classification (NCBI taxonomy): domain Eukaryota; kingdom Metazoa; phylum Chordata; class Mammalia; order Rodentia; family Erethizontidae; genus Erethizon; species Erethizon dorsatum. Next base: position 77,400,752 of record CM051832.1, read on the forward strand.
ACAGTTGTCACTACCGTCTGTTGATTTTTGTCTGGGCCACTTCACTCATTTATATTTTTTGTTGGCCACTAAAGTAAGTGGATGCCTAGTAGTTAAACCAGGAACAAAAACAGGTACCAACCACTTGGATCATAAATAAAAATGTACCAATAAAAATGTGGAATATTCAGAGCACTGGAAGGGAACAACAAGAACAGCAGGCACCCCTCTCTCATATATGAGAACACAAACCCTTGCTATCTGGGCATTGATAAGGTAAGGGGTTAACTAAGAAAAGTGAAAGTGTAGGGAACTACACAAGAAAGGGGGTTGCGGTGAATGAATTAAGGTTTGTTTCAGGGTGGGTCTGAATGCACAAGACAGCCAGGAAAGCCAACCCTTCAGCAATTATGTGTCCAAAGAGGGTTGTTTCTAACTACGTGCCAAAGAGAGGGCTGGCAGGGGGAGCATCATGTCTACATGTCCTGTCCTGACCTACACCTTACGGAACTCAGCCTTTAGCTTCCTCAGCAACAGGCGAGTGAGTGAATGGCCCTTTCTGGGTTTTGCTCTTCTTGTCTTATACATATTCCCTTTTTCTGCTTCCTCTTCTAAGGCTAGTTCTGGACCCCTCCTTCTGTACATGTTCAGAAGATGGCTCCTGGACACCCCACCCCTTGTGGCCACAGATCTCACTGGCGAAGCAGCTGACAGAAAAGAGGAACTACCTTTACCAGCTTTTCTTTGGAGCCCCATCAGCCCCTGTAGCCTAATCCAAATCTCCAGAGAGCTATAAATACTTGCATTCCTCAGACAGCTGTTGGTTCTCATTTCACATGGGTGTCCATTTCCTTCACTAATGACCACTTTCACGTAATTGAATTTGGAATTATAGGATCTTAATGTTGGGAAAAGGCATTTTCAACAGAAATATTCTCTAGCATGAATGGATACTAGGAATAAAACAGCCATCTCTCCTGGATGCCAAATGTGGTCTTTTTCATTTTAATCAAGGCTAGAACATTTCCAAGCAGTCTATATTCTGAAATAAATAGAGTTACTATTTTTGAGCATCTGTTATGTGACAGACACTTTACATATCTTACCCCTAACCCTCGGATACACATGAAGCAAGGACTGTGAGTCTCCTTTTACATTTGAGAAAACAAAAGCTCAGAGAGGTTGAATTACACAAGGTCACCATGCTGGTACCTTATTCCAGTAGAGTCTGTCTTGAGGGACAAGGACACTTTAAGAAGACTGGAATAAACTCACGAATGGAGAAAAGAGAGAAGCTTAAAAAAGGAAAAACACAACCAAAATTGAAACAAAAAGCTGGAAACAAATGACTAGCAATAAAAGATTAATTATAAGAGGCTGAAATACATGATGGACTATTATGCAACTAGTAAAAATATACATAAAGAAGAACAGTTATGCATATGGATGAATGCTACTGATACATTAAATGAAAAATATGCCTCAAAGCAGTTGTTACATTATGATTCCAATTTTATGAATAAAAACATAGAGATATTATGGATAGGAAAAATGGCAGAAAATATACCCAAATATTTTTTGGTAGAAGAGATTCGGTTGACTTTGGATTTTTCTCTTTTGTATGCATCTGAGTTGCCAAGTGTAGGCATTAACAAGAAATAAAAAGGGAAAGGAGAGAAAAGGAGAGCTGATGATTAACTTTGTGTGCTAGAGAAAAGGTGAGTAGGATTCAATGTTGATAGCTGGAAGAGGATGGCTATGTGTCTGACTCAGACCATGTCTATGCAGGCACCATGACTCACAGATGAGTCAGGCTGAGCTTTTGTTTTGGCAGGGTACAGAGGGTGGTGGGAGATCCGTGGGTAGCAAGAAACATATTTTCTTCTAAGTGAACAGTTTTGTGGATGGACTCTGATTTAACTCCTGACATCCATTCCCAGTATCAATCCCATCCTCCTTAGATCTGCAGTAAATTACAGATCCTAAAGTAATTGATATAAACTTAACTGTTTGTGTTTTTAAAGTCATCTTGCCTATTTATTCTGCTCAGCCTGAGTTTAAATTTCTATCTGCCCTACCTGCTGAGTTGCAGTGGCTGGAGCAATGCAGGCCAGAGCAGAGATGCTTACTCCCATCCAGACCTCTGATTATGCTCATGTGGTGGAGCGAGAACACAGTAGTGCACGGTGAGTGCCTGTGTATTTTTGCGGGGTATGACTGTGAATTCTTTCCGTGTGTGCGTGCTGGGGATTGAACCTAAGGGCCTCACGCAGGCTAAGCCTGTGCTCTACACGGAGCTATACCCTCAAGCCCTAGGTGAGGGACTTAATTTAAATTCTTTTACTCTCTTCAACACTGAAGCACTGCTTTTTATCACTACTTATGTTCAAGTTTTAAAATATTGTAGGGCTTGGTTCCACAGTAAATTTTATCTCAAAATATTCTCTTTCATGATTTAATTTCTGACCAGTGAATTTTAAGTAGTGATTTAAAAACACAGTAAACCTACTGAATTGCACAGATTTTTTTTTTTTTTCCCCAGTTCTGGGGCTTGAACTCAGGATCTTTGCACACAGTTACTTCCCTGGCCCCTCTTTATTTTTTAATTTGAGACAGAGTCTTGCTAATTCACTAAGCTCAGGTGAGGCATGAACTTGTGATCCTTCTGTCTTAGCCTCCTACAGTCCTGGGACACAGGCGTGCACTACCACTTCTGACTTGAACTGCATCGATTCTATGAAGCATGGGTATTCGCATTCATAATCTTTAAAATCTGTACATATTTCACAGTTACTGTCCTGCAGGCAGCTGGTGGCATTACCATATTACTTAACAGTGACCCTGTCATTGAACCAGGTTAGGGTCTCTGAGGAAGAGGCGGGGTCTTGTCCGTGGATGTCTTCTGATAAGAACATCAAGCCTGTGAAATGGGAGACAGTGGCTTGGAAGGAGATCCATTGAGCCCTCTACTGGCACCAAGGGTGACATTGGGGAAAAGTAGAGACACTGACAACTCTGGAGAAATGGCTACATAGAGAGTTGGGCTCTGATGTGAAAAGTTTTAGGACTACCCTCACCAAAATATTCACCTTTTCTTCTTTCTTTTCATTCACAAAAGACACATATGAGAAAGTGTGTGTCTAAACAAGTCTAAAAAGACTCTTTCAATAACTAAAACTTTCCCGGTGCTAAGAAGGTATGTGCTGCCATTTAACTGGCAGTAGTTTTTCTTTTTTCTTCTCTTTTTTTTTTTTTTTTTTGGGGGGTGGTACATAAAGTAACTGTTTGTCTTATAAGCAGTAGTGACTGAGAGTAAGTAATAACAACAACACTAATGCAAACTGACCTTGGTCCAGGTACTCTTCTGAATACTTCACTTGTCTTCCTCATAGTAACCCCAGGAAGTAGGCACAATTACTACCCATTCTAAAGATAAAGAAACTGAGCCAGTGAAGTCATTAGTAAGGGGGCTTAGGTACCAGTGAGGGCTCTAAACCAGGCCCTCTGGCTCATAAGACCCTGTTCCTATCCACCATACTCCACTACCTTCCTAATGAACTGATTTGAAGAAAAGCTCAGGAATGTGTTCTTGGGTGCAAAAGCACCTCAGTGAACAAAGTATGGTGGGAAGACATAAAATCTGGGAACAGTGATGGTGTCTGGTGAGAGGAACTGGAAAGCTGAAGAATGGAGGCCTGAGGTTGGAAGATGAACTTTTTAGGTTTCAATGATACTGTTTGCTTTTTCAAAACCATGCATAAATATTCTATCCACTTAAAAAAACAGTTTACAAATTATGGCCATTGGATCTTTCTTCCCCTTCATAATGTGTTGTAAACAGCAATATGCAAAGGTTTCTGTCCTAAGTAGAAATACCTTCCATGGCTTTTTTTTTTTTTTTTTTTTTTTTTTTGTGGGTACCAGGGGGTCGACCTCAGGACCTCGTGCGCCAGCAGGCGCCTGTGCCGCTGAGCGATATCACCGGCCCCTTTTTTGTATGTGGGTTCCGGGAGTCGAACTCGGGCCCTCGCGCTTGCCAGACAGGCGCTTAAACCACTGAGCCATCTCACCGGCCCCCTTCCATGGCTTTTAATGTGTATGATAATCTGAATGAGAACAATATGAGGGGCACAGGAAACTTTGCCAGATTAAATAAAAGGCTGGATGTGGTAGAACATGACTCTGATTGCAGCACTCTTGCAGCCTGGGGCAGGAAGATCACAAAATCCTGCCCCTCCAATAAAGGGCCAGGATGTGACTCAGTATGAAGGCCCTGGGTTCAATCCTCCATCACACACACACACACACACACACACACACACACACACACACACACAAGTGTGCACACATACAGAGAAAGGAACAAAGAAAGAAAAGAAAAGAAAGAAAAAGATTGAATAGAAGGAGAACCACGGTCAGCGAGGGTGTTTTTAGTAGCAGAAGTCGCTTCCATGCACTTCCAAAGGAGCTTGGTCTTTAACTGGGCTGTGTGTGTTCAACCCATGTGTGTTACCACTGCCCAAAGTGTGTTCACATTGCCGTGATAAAGTCATGATAACTTGTCAAAGATGATGCCCCAATGAAAAATAATTCCTAGAAGCTCTTTTAATTAAACATTCAGATGTCCACTGGAGCCATTTTTAAATATAAAATGTAGCCCCGTGGCCTTTTTTCTCCCTGCCTCCCACCCCTTTTGCAATAGCTCAGGCAATTGAATTCTCACTGGTGATTAAAAAAAAAATTCGTAAGACAGGGTATAGCTGGTTATGCCTCTAGCAAGGTGGCAAATTCAGCTTGCACAAAATTAATTGCACCTAATTAAACCAGGGTCACTGACATTATTGTAAAGTGCGGCTATTTATTAGACAAAGAAAATTTCACAAGTACCAATTTGCTTTTCTTTGAGGTTTATGAAAGAGAAGAATTGCTTACATAATTAAATTTGTTGTGCCATTTTAATCTTATTGCTCCTTAAAAGATCCACTTTAAACCCTGCCTCACTTTTTGAAACTGTGTAACATTTTAGAATACTAGAAGGTAGTCCTTGGAGGAGAGCATTAAAAAGGTAGATTTCCTGTAGATTACCCAATGACTTTTCAAAACTTTTCAAATTCTTTGTATGAACAAAGAATTTATAAGCTACAATTTGCAATGACATGTATCTGGAGCTACTTATCTGGAGAGTTTTCTAAGCAAATTATTATATACATACAAGAGATAATATAACGTTTTAAATATACATTGCATGTTATAAACAGATTGCTTTAGTATGAACCTATTACTTCAAGAAAGATATCACAGAGAGTGAATCTGAAAGAGGTCACACTTTTTCCTCACCCATGCTGGGCAGATATGAATATTCTGCTTACTTCTTCCAGGAAATTATGCAAAAATTATTACTGTTAGAGACAAGAGGATGATTCACTTTCCTGGAAAAATGATGCTGGCTTGACCTCTGATTTTGTTGCATATTATACATACATTCTCAGTTCCTCTCATTCAAAGCCCCTGTGAATCCTATTTTTAAAGTCTCTCTTGATTCCATGTTGCTGGTGTAGTTGGTAAACAACTCCCTGGGGTTCTGTAGCCCCTGCTTCTGACCGTGCTGTCCAAACATAGAAGAAAGTGGCAAGTGTTTATCATTGGTCTTGCCTCAGTCACTCACCAATAAACCTAAAGAAAGAAATGAATTTTGATTTGGGGATGTTGAGATGGTTGAGAAAAAACAAAACAAAACAGTAATCATTATTCAAGCCAGCTGCTCAAAAAGTTCTCTGGGGAATTTTTGTTTTTCGTAGATAGCTCAGTGGCATAAGCACCTGCCTGGCAAGTGCGAGGCCCTGAGTTCGACTCCCGGTACCCACATAAAGGAAAAAAACGGGCCGGTGATATTGCTCAGTGGCACAAGCACCTGCTGGCAAGCGCGAGGTCCTGAGTTCGACTCCTAGTACCCACGTAAAAATAAATAAATAAATAAATAAATAAATAAATAAAATAAAAAGTGCTCCAGGAGATAGCACCATCTAGAAAATCTAGCAGCTGAAACCAAGAATTTAAACTTGCAGGCACAGCTTAAATACCAGGCTTCCCGAACCCTCAGGTCCCTTCACAGCATCTCATATATGGACTATGATGGTAACTTTTATGGTAAATGACATCCTTTAAAAAGCATAAACAGAACTCCATTAGTTTGCCAAAGACTTCACTTACTTCAATAGGCAGGCCCTGCCTTAAAAAATAAGCTCAACGCATTAAAATCTATGACTTGGCTGATTAATATTAAGTGCTCACCTTTGCTTAAGACTGAATACTGAGCTCTTCAAAGTAGTAAATTCATACAAGGCTTACCTGGTTCAATTATTTAGCTAACTCAATACACGTGCTCTGGTGCATTTTGGAGTGCCACACTGGATAACTCAAGGTACGGACAATCTTTAAATGGATCCAAAGCTCAATACTTATTTAGGGACTGTAATTCTTTAGAAAAAAAGTTCTTACAGGGCTAGGACTACTGGTTATACACTGGCAACTGAACTTTCCTAAAGGTTTTTCTCCTATATTATTACTGATGAGAAGGATGACAGTCAACCTTTACAGATTTGCAATCTACAAAGATAAAGTGATATTTCTGAGAAACATTTAGTCTCATTAACCACCATTCTGAGGGAGATCTGAAAAGTCATGTTCTCACAGAGGATGAGCTCATCACAGAGTGTGGAGATAAAAACATCTGAAAGAACAGGATATAAATAATCTTCCTTATGGCAAGTCAGTAAGTGTAGCTTGTTAAGAGCTACTGTGAAATACATGTGTTTAGTTATCTGTGTCTCCGAAGGGGGTAAATGACTCAGTGACTTTAAAGTTTTTCTCTGCCAGAAGTTTTAGGTGGGCTTTGGGGACTTTTAGGGAAGGGTTGGAGAGAGGCACCAAAGGGGAGGTGTGGGAAGGGACAGTGTGGGGAAGGTTTGGCGGAGGCATTTTCTGGACAGTGGTATTCCAGGTATTCTAATCCCTCTCCTCATTCTCCTGAAGCAGAGGACTATTTTGTTTTACATATGGGGTTTCTGCATGGGATTTTATTTGAGAAGATAATTCTTCTTTAAGAGTACATATTGAAAATGTTTATGAGACTTAATCATGGCATACTGAAGGCAGGTATCCACTCTTCTGAAATCCTACTACAATAATATTAAAGGAAGAAAGACATGGATAAAGAAAAAGGAATGAAAACAGCACAAAAGGAAGGTCGAAAAAATTTGAAAGATAAAATGCAGATGCCTGAGAGATATCTGACTTAATTACTTTAGTCTGCAGGTGCCCATCGGAGCTGCTGGTGGAGGAAGCATAGGAGTTTGCTCTGCGGAGTCCTAGAAATACTCAAGTACATCTGAAGGCCAGGAATGGAGTAGGACTGAACACAAAGAAAGACTGAACACCTGAAAGGCCTCTTACACTGGCTAGCTGCCCTACCCAATCGTGGCCTGGCAGAATCAGAAACTTTACTGATTAATCAGAGGGGCTCTGGACCGGAAGGACACGCAGGCAAAGCTGAGGTGGCAATGACGTGCTCTACTAAAATCTAGAAAATACAGTGAACATCTACATGCTAAACTTTTAATCATTCCCCTGCTAAGGTCTTAAAACACTGATAGCCAGGCTTTTAACCCCTCAATGTGATCCAGTAAAAAATTTCAAGAAAGTATCTTGCTAAACTTAATTAGATAATTTAAAATTTGTATGGAAGAATAAAAGAACAAGATTATATTTTCTCATTTCATTGAAAGCATTAATTTTCTTTCTTTCTGAAGAAAAAGTGTAATAAGGAGAAGGACTTTCCTGTCATCAGGATATCAGGACTTATTTTAAAGCTATAGTAATTAAGACTATTGTTTTGGTACGGGGATAGAAATAGTAACAAATCATATGGAATATACTCCTACTAATGTACAGCATTTACAGGAGTAGTCTATCAGATCAGTGAGTTTAAAGAGAGATTGTTCTGTAAATATAATGAAGGAAAAGGTCATCTATAAGGAAAGAGAAGAAATTAGACTTCTATATTACATCAAGAAATCAACTCCTGATTGTAGACTTTTAAAAACCAATACTTTCAGCTCCTGTTAGGAAATCTCATAAATATCAATTAGATTCTGGGGTACAGGAAGATTTCTCATACAAGATACAGATAACACTGATGAGAAAAGAAAGATTTGATAAAATTCACTATATTTTAAAAAGAAAGGTTTGATAAAATTTACTATATTAAAATTAAGAACTTATGGCTATAAACCACACATTAATGAAGTACAGACAAGTTACTACCTGAGAAAAGATATGTGCAATATGTACACTGTATTAAGGACTAGTATTATGTCTAAAGGACTTTGAGAAGACAGTAAGAAAAGCATGGAGGGCAACAGAAACTTGGTCATAAAATCCAAAAAGACATTTCAGAGAAGAGAAAATAAATAGGGCTAACAGACACAACAAAATACCATTTTATACTTATTCAATTAATAAAAATGTTAAAAGAAATTGGCAAAATCAAGTCCTAGAAAGGCTATGGATCCATAGATCTCTGAAGTATTGCTGATAGGAGTGTAACTTGGTACAGCAATGTTGGAAAACAGTTGCTGTTGTCTAGTAAGTCTGAACATGCATGTATTTTTCTAGTAAATTCACGCTTATGTATACTTCACAGAGAATTTCTTACAGATGTACAGCAAGAGACATGTACAAGAATGTTCATAAGCAGCAGTGTTTATGGGAAAAAAACATTCGAAATAACACAACGTCCATCATCAAAAAAGTGGCTAAACTATGGTATATTTGCTTAGTAAAACATAATGTAGCAGTCAAAACTGGCAAGTGAAAAAGGAAGCAATTCTAATTTCATGAGAAAAAAAATAAAATTTCTTAAGTAAGCAGGGTTTTTTTACATGGTATTGGAAGAATAATGTATGTTCTTAATAACATAGACATTAGTTATCTGAGCCTAAATTGTAATGTAATTATAAAGGGAGAATGGGAGATGGAACATATAGATATGTTTGTGGGAGAGCTGTGGAAAAAAACCCAGATAAATTCCAATTTTCTACAGTTGACAGTCAATAGATGGTTATTTTAAATAAAAACTAAGAAGAGAAACATTTTATTTAGAGATATATACGTAAATAGCAGACGAGACAGCCAAAGAATTAAAAGTTGGTGCTTCTGGAGAGTGAGACAAGGGTAAATACACACACACACACACACACACCACTCACAAGTTGGAATGCTACCATTTTCCTGAAAACAATGGTGAGTGTACTTTCACCACTTACAGTGCCTGTATTTATAACAATCTGCAGATTGTCTCTTCCTTCATTAATGAAGGTAGCCTATAGAATGGCAGCAGGGAACTTCTTAGAAATGCAGAATCTTGAGCCCCACCCACTCCTATTAAATCAAAATTTTCTTTTTCTTTTTCTCCCCCTCCTTTTTCCAGAACTGCAGATTGAACCCATAGTAGGGGAACAAACCTTCACACTGAACTACATTCTCAGCCCTTTTTTGAGACAGGATCTCACTAAGTTGTTAACTCGCCAGCTTGCCCAGGTTGGGGTCGAACTTATGATCCTCCTGCTTCAGCTACCCAGAGTGCTAGGATTACAGGTGTGGGCCTCCATGCCTAGTCAGAATCTTCACTTTAACAAAATCTCTAGATGATTCATAAGCACTTCAAAGTTTGAGACTCTCTGGTCTGTTTTTTAGGTAAAATTATAATCTAAATAGGTTTTATTAAGAATTTAAAATTATGCAAATTACCAATAATATTCTGAAAGAAATTATGATAAGTGGGTGATACCCTGAAATAAATTAAGACAAAGAAAAACAGCCTGGAGGACAGGCTAAGTACAGTAACGAACACTGAGTAATCAAAATGGGAACCGTGTTTCTCGGTTACTGAAGATATCGGGGTAATTCTGGGTGCTTGGGGACTGCTTAATGGGAAATCTGGTGGTCTGCCACATGTCTAAAGCATCGGTCAGCTTGTTTGAGAAGTGTGGCTTGATTCCTCTATCAGTCTGCAAAATCAGTATGGTGTCTAAAGAGAAATGAAATATGAAAAGCTGACCTGAAGTAGCTGGGCAGTGAGCCACAACCAACAACAATAAACCAGTAGGTGAAGAACAGTCTAAAATCCAGATAAAGATAGTAGTATTGTGGAGAAATAATCACTCAAGGAATTAGAGGCTATTTTTGTTAGACATATAGTCAGGTGACAAAATCCACTTAGGTACATATCAGAAAATCAACTCAAAAGAACACTCACCGAGAGGAAAGGCTTGGCTTCCCACTTTTGCTACAGCTGGTATAAATTCCTGGGCCATCATCAAAGAAGCTTCCAAGTGCCAACTTCTGTCTGATAGACTCTCTCTCATTTTTCTGTGCCTAAAATTTCAAGAAAATAAAAAATGCTGATAAGTGGGCAGATACACCACAATCATAGGTGGCCTAACTTGCTAAGTTTCTTAGAACTGTAACATTAGACGAAAAATAAATAGATGGGCTGTGGCCCATGAGCAGTTGAATTATTAAAAGGCGAAATTCAACCAGTTTTTTCTGGTTCTAATTTCAATTCTTCAGAGATCTCTAGTTTAGGTAACAATCATCCTGGTGTCAAATAATCTTCATAGGGATAGAACTGGACTATTTAGCACTACAGTCTTTCTTCTCATCTCCTAGAGATGGCAGGGTAAAGACATGGAAGGCCAACACTTTCTCCTAAATTCAGTAACTCTGATCTCAAATGTGGTTTTTTCCTTAGATCTTGTACGTTCTCTTCTTTATATGTCCCTCTGTGGCAAGAACATGAACTCATTTGACTACTATCCAGTGGCCTCTGTGAGTGGTAGATGCTACAGGATGGTGTTGGAACCAAGCCCAGGACAAAACAGACACAGCACCTGCCTACACCAACCTTACAGTTCTGGGGACTATTGTTTCTGTTCAGGAGTTAGCCTCTTTTCACCAGGGTTAGAATGTGAGAAACCCTAAGGGTGAAGTCTGGAATAGCTGGAGAGTTGAAATTGGGCCCATCTGTTTCATATTTTGAAGAGAAGTTAGGTTAGCAAGCATAGGAAAAAGATTTGGTAAATTATACCACTGCGATCATTGGATATGTTTACAATACTTGACTTTCCACAGAATCCCAATAAAAATGCGCCATGCTGAACTTTTAAACCCTTTAAATAACAGGGGAGATGATTAAAAATGATTTCCTTAAAAATAAAACAACTACTACTGTACTATTACTACTACGATTACGACCACCACCATTCATACTAATGCTACCAAAACAAAAACAAAAAAAAACAAAAACAAAAACAAAAAAATGCTACCAAGTACAATGAGTTAGAAATCCTGGCTGGGAATGAGATTTTGGGTTTCTGCTCTGTGGGGCGATAAAGATTATGAGAAGTACCATTTTATGTTCCGAGCAGGGAGTGAAAGACCACACTGAGCAAATTATGCTACAAAACTCATATCACACGGCTGGGTGTGGCTACCAAAGGCTCGATGGTGCCTGGATGCTCCCAGCGGTGGGTTCTGGAGCCACATTTGTGCTTCACTGTGTCAGAAAGGTGAAATATACAGCCTATTGAAAAGGTGGCCTGAAAAACGACTTAGCTGTACCCCCAGTGAAGGACAGTATGTAATAGGTTAGAGCTGCTCAGTCTTATATGGTAGTTATTCATCACATGTGGCTGTTAGAATTTAGATCTAATAATTAATTAAAATTAAAAATTCAGTTCCGTAGTCAATCTGGCCTCATGAGGTCAAGAGTCACAGGAGGCTGCTGGGTGTCATATTGGGCAGCACAGAATAAAATGTGGTTAGTACGGTACAACTAGGCCAGTGCTTCCTAAGTTTCAGCTTCAGTAGGCTGCTGCTTCAGCACGTTCTGTAGTGTTTCTAAAATACACATTTCCCAAACTCTACCTCCAGATATTTAATTTAGTTTCAGTAGTTTTGAGAATTTCTAGTTCAATGAAAGCTGACGTTTCCTCTTTTTTCTCTAATGTTTTTTAATCCTTGGGTACCATAAGCATTCAACTTTCACACTTAAGTGGTGATAACTGTCTATGTAGATAGCTTCCCATATGGGCATGTACCAAAGGGACTGTGTAATACTAGGAGCCTCTGTGTGTGTGTGCGCGCGTGTGTGTGTGTGTTATAGTCACAAAGTGAAAGGCTGCTTTTATACAGATTTTTTACAGATGTGATGCTGATTCTTTTTTTTTTGCTGGACTAGCACAGTACTGAGCCCAAAGAAAATAATCATAAAGTTGTCAAGGGAAGCAAGAGTGCCTGTCATTTCCATAACTACTTACAACTGTACTGCTAGGAATCTTTCTTATTTTTTTTATTTATTTTTTTGTGGGTACCAGGGGTCGACCTCAGGACCTCGTGCGCCAGCAGGTGCCCATGCCACTGAGCGATATCACCGGCCCCTTTTTCTTATGTGGGTTCCGGGAGTCGAACTCGGGCCCTCACACTTGCCAGGCAGGCGCGTACGCCACTGAGCCATCTCACCGGCCCACTGCTAGGAATCTTAATTAAAGCAAACCACCCTTCCATGCAAGGTTGATACTTTCAGTAGTCCAGCCCAAACAGAAACACGTTGTTCATCATCTTTATTTCTATTAAATTTATTTTAATATCAGTGAACCTATTTCCCAATCCATATAATAGGAAAAAAAAAAGGTTCTCATCCATATCCCTTAAATAGTCATAAAACTGCAGGATAGAACAGAAATTCAAACATAAAATTAGTAGATAATATGAGGGTTAATGATTGATGTTTAACAACATTAGCCTGGGTTTGAAAGGGGCTCTGTCTAAAAAAGATACCCATCCCAGCAGTGCTGTGTCAATAAACCTGTGATTCCATGTCTGTCTTTCTGACTTCCTTATCCATAAGAGCTATAGATATTGGGGAAACCCTAAACGTATGTCTATTTACATTAATCACAATTGTTTTTTATACTCAAACATTTCATTTAAAGTTTAAAGAATATTGTTAGACAAACACTCTTTCTCCCATCTCTGGATCCCACCAAACAAATCAAGAAAAGCATAAAAAATGTAAATCTCACCCATAATCCCACCCTGTAGAGATCACTGCTAACATTTGATATATTTCCTCTTAGTTTCTCATCTTACGTATGGATTTTTTCCCTTTATAAAGATGACATCATATTCTAATATATTTTGACATTTTCTCATATCACTTTATACTTTTTAAAAAGCACTACGGACTATCATTCCATCCCATGGGGTTCTCTTCTACAGTTAGGCATTTGGGTTGTGTGAAATTAAAAATAACATGGAAGTTAGCATCTTTACATAAATCCCTGCCCACATATCTGATGATTTCCTCAGGATAAGTTTCTGGAAGTGGAGTTGCCAGATCAGCTGTGTGTGAACATTTGTTAAGGCTCTTGACACATTTTGCCACATTGCTCTAGAGAAAAGCTGGTCCAATTCACATGCCCACCAGCAATGTAAAGGGGGCTGCTTTCACTACATTTTGGCTGCCATAGAGCACTTTCAATTAAAAAATGCTGTTGTTTTTAATTTGATAGGACAAAGTGGTATGCTTTTTGTTTCAATTTCTTTACTAGTGACAGTAAATATTTAAGTGTTTTTAGCTATTGTACTTTCTTTTCTATGAATTCCTTATCCCTAGTTTTGCTTATTTTTCTATAGAGGTCTAGGAGTTTAAACATTTTTATATTAAGGGTATTTATCCTTTTGAGTTTTAACTGTGTTTTGTGGTTAAGTCAATGGCTTATTTCTTGTCATGTCTCTGAAGGGTTTTGTGCTTGGAAGGCTCTTCTCAGCCCAAAGATAAAAGGTTCTTATTTGATGTTGGAGGATTAAATGAGAGAATTTATGTAAATTACTCAGCAGTTAGCATACCTGCTCACGGTAATGTAAGTCTATGGTAAATGCTAGCATTATGGATAATTCTATAATAATATCTGCTTTGAAAATGAGGAACCTGAGGGTGATGAAAGGTTATCCTACTGTTAGGTAGAAGAGGTAGGGTTCAAATCCATGCTTTCTTGTTCTATATTTTTTCTGGTCCTCCACATTGAGAGTAAGGTGTCCAGGCTATTAGTAAAGTGGACACAATGTTGGAGATAAAATGTAAGACTGAAGAGATATGGATCTACTTCTTCCCTGAGATGGCTGTGATGCTTTTTCAGAAAAGGACAGAACATTTGACTGCAAAGGATAAGTAGTACAGACTAATAGTAACCACAAATATTTATATACAAATATCGTCTCATCAGAGAGACTCCATCACCACTGTTTAATCTTTCCCGAAATAAATGTAATTCCTAATGTTTCAAGTTAATTATGATTCAGTTGATGAGTAAAACACAGGTTTTCCTCTTAAAATTCAACAACTGGAAACAAACTGCTTTCCTTTCAGTTGCCTCTGTGTGTGTGTGTGGTTCAAAAATTTTTTGCTCTTTAAGGAATTAGATGTGCAGGGTAATTAAGTCTTTCAACCCCCAAAGCCCAGAGATGCTTTAAAGCAAGGAGCAACTAGGTGAGGAAGAATACAGGCAAAGGGAGAAGCACACCCCAAATGACACTGGATGCGTTTGTGGCAAGGGGAGTCACGTCTACTCCTAAAACAGCCTTGGGAAATACTCTTATAAAATAAAAGTCAAACATCTAAAATTGATATTGCTAGCAGAAAGCCAACAGGACAACTGGGGAGCAGTGGCTCATAATGGAGACAGAAAAGCTCTTCAAGACCAAGATGACAGTAAAAACTGTGCTTAGAAACTAACCCTCATTCAGCTGCAGGCAGTTCTGTCCTGTCTGTCATCTGTTGCTGAATTCCCCATTGCCACTCCCTGTGCTTAAGCTGACAAGGTTCACGATGCCTTTAGAGGGTACCACAGAAACACGATCGCAGAACGCAGGCCACCGGACACTTTCAGGCTCTAAACACCAAAGCTCAGCTTTTCCTGTGGTGCTGCAGGTCCACTGCAATTCCCAAACTTGATAAGAACAAAGGGGCATTTAGTAAAAGAAATAAGAAGCAAAATGTTGTGTTTGAGTAGCTATTGTCTAACTCCAAATCCTGTCCCCAAGTCCTTTTCCATACTGTTTTCAGGATCCAGTGTGTGCCAGCCCCGACATATTAGTATAATTCCTGCATTCCCTTTTGAGGTGGACTTCATGCTCTGGTCCACCTCCCTTTGCTGGCAGCATCTGGTAAGCCGGTGTCTCTCAAGCAAGGACCACCTCCTTTAGCAATGCTAATCTGCATGTAAATTTACAAGTGGAGGATTTAGTATTCTCTGTATTTCCACAATTTATTTGACACACTGTGTTTTTGTGGGTCCGACATCTGTGGGTCTAGGGTTCTTGGGAACACACTTTGGGAAACAACATCCTACATCTAAACCTAAAAGCCATCTGGTGCTCAAGATACTACCAACAGCTGCTTCCTTCTGACTCCTGTGCAGATGATGTAACCACACAGCTGGAAAGGGCCTGCTGCATGAAGAGGAAGGAGTTCCTTAAACTCTCCTAAGGATGAATATATGTGAAGAAGCTTGGCTTAGACAATCAGGACCCCAGTTGAAGAAAATGGCACAGATGTACTGTGGGAGTAAAAGCAGATATAATATTTAGAGAGGAACAGTCTTGGGTTGGACAGGATTCCACTGTGGGAAAGGGGAGTGGGAGAAAGGAAAACATCATTCCCCAATTTCCTGTCTTCCATCTTTTTCCTGGATTAAACTTCCTCCCCTCCCCAGCTTCATTTATTTCCTAATTTACCTATTCATCCTGGGGAATTTTAAAATGATTTTAAAAGGACTGAATGCACTTCATTTACAATGCTGTCTCAGTACTCAATTCACTATGAACCCTTTCAGGTACCACTTCTAGGACCCCTTTCACTGCACTGCTAAGTTATTACCCAATTCAGTGCTTTTCAGACTTAAATACATATGAAGCAGCTGAGCATGTTGTCAGGACAGATTCTGACTCAGAGGCAAGGCCTGAGAATGCATTTTTAATAAGCCCAGGAGTTGGCAGGGACAAGAGGTGTCATAGGAGATCCTAAGACTAAGAAGTCTCACGGGCTTTGACTGCTCCTCCTCCATCTCCTACACAAACCTTAGGAACTGCTTGCTAAAACAGTAAAGTAAATACAGTGGGCCCTCTATACCTGCAGGTTCCATATCTCCAGATTCAACCAATAGAGGGTTAAGAATACTAAGAAAAAATGCATCTGCACTGAACATGGAAACTTTTTTCCTTATCTGCATTCCACACACAATACAACAGAACAATTATGTACATAGTGTTCACACTGTATTAAGTATTACGAGTAATCTGGAGATAATTTAAAGTATACCAGAGACGTGTGTAATTTCTATGCAAATGCTACACCACTTTATGTAAGAGACTTGAACCTTCACAGATTTTGATATCTGAGGGCGGTTCTGGAACCAATGCCCTTTAGACACCACAGGATGACTTCACTTTCCACCAATGGTGAAAAGGAAAACAATGTGCTATGGAGGAAAAAATTCCTAAGGACTGTGGGTTACATCATCCCAGAAGCTGAGGAATACACTGCTTTCCCATAGCCCTGAAAGGAACTCAGGGTGCCAAGGTTGCTAGGACGTCAGTCGGCCAAGTGGAGAATCGCACATGGACACATATACATACATGCATGTGTGCCTTCTGTCATAGATTTCTTTAAGCCAGTAGTTCTCAAACTTGATGGTGCAAGACAACTGCCTAGGAGGCTTATAAAAACACAGACTGTTTTTCTGCTTCAGAAGGTCCCAGTTGGGGCTGAGAATGGCCATTTCTAACAATTCCCTGATGCTGATTCAAGCACAGAGCTGGGTCTTCTTTCTCTGAGACACATCTGTTTTGTATGACACATCCAGCCTCTGGAGCCAGGTGGATTTCATTTGTGGCAGTCTGGCCTCGGTCACAGCCTTGCCAGGATGCCTGTTTTGAACCAATTAATGATTCCCTTGCCTCAGTGCAATCTATTGCCTAGTGATACCCAGTATCATCACCATTAGCAACATCCACCAGGGAATGAGCTGGGGGTTCTGGAGCTCCCTTGGGGAAAATGCTCTTCTGTTAGGAAAATGGTGATCACTCTTGTTTCTTTTCTTTGCTTGCAAGAGTGCTTTACTCTAACAATTGTAGGCAGCACTCCAGTATGGAGCAGCCTGAGGCTTTTAAACATTGTGAACCGCAAGTATAGAACTTATTTGTCCGTTAAATAAATTTTATTAATTTTCTTTCAAATAAAAAGCCAAAAGAAAACTTAAATACAAATGGTACTAATTATTTTCTCACTGAGATAAATCATGGATTTGCCACAAGATCAAAATAAAAAAACAGCATTCCACGAGAAAATAAATTATGTGCTTTTGATTGTCAAGTACATACTTACACCAAGCAAATTATTTCAAGTTCTTGAATCTTATTTTATTCCATGGGAAGTGCTTTTTAATTATTAGTAGAAATAACAGTTAAATGACTTAGCATCTTTCCATTGTATCACTAAATGAATCTTATGTCTGGGTACTTTTTTTTTTTCTAACATTTTCCATTTTAGATTTACATTAAATATTCCAGAAAGGAAATAATGGGGCACCAAATACAGGCTTCCTAGTATGCTACTAAAATTTCTAATGTTTGCATCAAAACCAAGTTTAATGTGGTCAAAACCAATTTGCCCAGATAAGTATCTGTGCGTGAGGTGTCAACCTGGGCTACTGGGCATTGTTGAAGCCTTGGGGTGCAACGTGCTCAGGACAGGCACTCATGAGACAGCTGGCTATGGATACCCGAAGTCCAGCGGGGCCACCCAAGGGGAAGAACTCTTTGGCTTCCCTGTTTAACCTGAGAACTGGGTGACATGGAAAGTGCTGGGATGCCAATCCAAAGGATGGAGATGTCTGTTTACATTAGTGTAACTGTGAGGATGGTTTTGCCTATTGTTGACCGCATCCCTTATCATGCTATAAGGAGGTGATGTAAACAGAAGCAGGCAACAAGAAGTGCTGCTATGCAGAATCCCTAATACTGGAACTTTCTCGTTGTTAAGGACTGGAGCAAAATTATTTAGTAAACACCTAGGGTTAAAGTTCAGGATCTACTTAGAATGGAACTTTGGTGAAGGTAATGGAACCCACAGCACAATCCACAAAGATAACTACTGTAGTGGAAGTATTCAACATTAAATCCTAAAAGGACACATTTGAAAACAAATGGTTTTCCTGTCCTAGGAACAGCAAATGCAAAATACAAACCGCTGGGAGCATGCTGAGCTCATTTCTAGTTCTCAGGTGACTGCCTACAGAGACTGCTTTTTAACACAGGACAGTGTTATCTGGCAACTCAATTTTTAACAGGTGCCATTTCAGAAGCCTGCAAGGCCGTCACAGTCATTCAGTATCACTGTCAGGAACACAAAGGTCCAAAACACTGCATGGTTATGTAACAGCCAAACCTTAACCAGTTGCCAGGAAGCTGGTGTACTCGACTTACCATGTCAGGCTAGACTTACGATCTGCAAGAACTGGGCACAAACATGTAACTGAAAAGAGGCAGGGTAGTGCAGCAGTTAGGGGCAGGGGGTTCAGAGCTGAGAGGACCCAAGATAACATTTTGACTCTGACAGTAGTGTAAAAAGTTATTAAAACTATTGGAGCTCTGTTTTCTTTTTTTTTTTTTTTTTTTTTGTGGGTGCCGGGGGGTCGACCTCAGGACCTCACGCGCCAGCAGGCGCCCGTGCCGCTGAGCGATATCACCGGCCCCTTTTTCGTATGTGGGTTCCGGGAGTCGAACTCGGGCCCTCGCACTTGCCGGGCAGGCGCTTAAGCCACTGAGCCATCTCACCAGCCCCATGTTTTCTTTTCTTAAAAGAAGGCATATATATCTTTTATGTATTTTTTTTTTTTTTAATGGGGGTACTGGGAGTCAAACTCAGGACCTCGCACTTGCCAGGCAAGTGCTTATGCAGCTGAGCTATATCATCGACCCGAGAAGGCATATATATCTTTTAAATGAAATACTATACAGGAAGAAGTTGGGTACTTGGTATACTGTCTGGCACAAAGAGATAATTTATTAAAGGTAGCTGGTGCTAATATTAAAAGGAAGGGTTGGTAAGGTAGTGAGAGAGTAGAGAAAAAGAGACAAAAAGAGTCAGAAGTATCTGGACCTTAGGAGTTAATAAAGATAGGAAGTAAATTAGCAGTTATCAGAGGCTAACAGGCAGGGGTATCTGGAGTAACTAATGGGTAATCTGCTTCTTTTTGCAGTGATAAAATGTTCTGGAATTAGATGGTGGCTTCCACAATCTTGTAAATACAATATACTAAAAAACCATCAAAGCTGTATACTTTAAAATGAATTTTATGTATGTGAATTGTATTTCAGTTTAACAAGTGACATGTGCACACAAAAACAGAGGAGCCAGAAGTCCAAGGAAACTGGTGGGAAGAGTAGACAAAGTGGAGGAGAAGCTGAGGAGGGTGACCATGGCATGGAAAGGGGTGCAGGGGAGGGCTTGGCATTTAACAGGGAAACCCCGTTACTGAAACAACCAGCTCTGTGGCCAGGCTCGCTAGCTGGTGTGTGCCAAGGGGGAGAGAGGGTGGCCCAAACCCTGAGCTAGGGGCCAGGAGGCTTCATGTTTCTAATATCTAAGACAGACTGGGCCGATTCCCCCTTTGAGGAAAAGGAGATTCTGGCCCAGAAAGCAGAAAAGATTCTCTCCAGGTGGTTGAGGTGGGGCTAGGCCCCAGGCTGGCTAACTTAACAGGGTTCTTCAAATGCATTCATCCCTCACAGACAGGAAGACGTGAGGGTTAATGGAGGTCGACGGCTGCTTTTCCTCTGTAATTGTGTGGGGAGGCCTGAGCGCTTGTCTGGAATGGCAGCTGGCATTCTGTGTTCCTGTTTATTACAGTTTATCTCAAGCAGTCATTTCCATTCACCTTTTAAAAAAAACATGAGGCGCAGCTGTGGCTTCACTTTAAATATTGTTCCTTCCTGCCTTTTAATTTTTTCACGGGGTCCTCCCTAATCTTTCACTGTAATTGGATGTATGACACTAGAGACAGTACCTCTGCAGAACAAAGCCAGGCAAGCAGGCTTGCATAGTCCTAGGACCACATGCCTCCCCATTTGCGGCAACCTTATTCTGTGCACAGTAGCAAGGGAACAGAAGGAAAACTGGCTTCCCTGAGTTTGCTCTGGGACAAAGTTGGAGCCAGTCTTATGCCATTATACCATATAGTATGTTAAATGTTATTGATTCCTTTTCTCACTCTCCATTAGTGTCATCTGGATATTCCCCCATCCCAGGACAGTGGAGGCTGCCAACTTTGGAAGTGCACACTGGCTATCTCAACAGTCTTCCAAGCAGCAGTAATTCCATGTAGCAGATTTGTTTCTGTGCCTCCCCATTTGGGCTGTAAGCCCCGGGAGGGAAATCTCAGTCTCCTTTCTGTGGTCCTGGCACCATGCAGAATGCCAGGAACAAGAGAGACTCTTGGAAATGATTATGAATGAAGGAGGACAATGACTCCTCTGCTGAGGGCCACTTAGGTCCTGTAATCAGCCAGCTGTGTGGCTCTTTACCAAGGACTCAGAAGTTGCTCCTAGTAGGGCAGGGAAGAAATGGGCTGAACAAATACAGCAGATGCTGCCAAGGTCTCCACTTTCTTTCCTAAATACTACGATCTATTTTCTTTTGTGTACAGCTTTACTGCTGTTATTGAATAAACCAGAGGTCCTTAATGAAACGTTTCTTTTTAACAAGCAGGATCTTCCCCAAGGAAAAGGAACAGATACATAATCTCTTCCTTCCTCTGCCTTGGTGGAATCTAATTTTAGTCACTGGACAGTGACTTTTCCCCCTGAAGGCTGTTTGTCAGACTTTAAAGCAATCCTGCAGAACAATCCCTATAGACATGTGATATTTATTAGTGCAACTGGTTCAGGGAATTCCATGGCACCTGAGGAGGGCATACCAATTTTCCAGTTGTTTTTGACCACTGATGTCAAAGTAGGGAGAGAAACTACTGGAACTTTTATTTATAAAAACTTTATTCACTAAACTATCTACTTGTGTATATGTTTTATACATATACATTTTTACAGTGGCAAATAATTGTAACTTGTGAATAAAATATATGTATATTTTAGGATAGACTCTAATATATTTTACTGATGGATGCAAGGTCAAAAAGCCTCAAGTACTATTTGATGGCATTTAATTTAATTTTCTATTTAGCCGACCAAAGAATAAAAACATTAGAGGAAAAAATAAATCTTAGAAAAGAGTCTAAAGAGGGAAAGTGATTTTTATACTAGATAACTGGTATTCCTAATCTTTGCCTTTTTTTAAAAAAAAAGCCTATGTTACTCTTTTTTAATAATTCCTAATGAAATTTCAAATCATAGTTTTTTTTTTCTAAGCATAATGACACTTTCACAGTAACCATGATGCATGATACGTACACATTTGAAAGCACTTGTCTGACGCAGCCGAAATGACTGGAGAACCAGTTCCAACACAGTATGCTGATCTCTGAGCATGCCGCGCATCCAGAAGTTTCATCTAGTGGTTTTTGTACTAACCCCCCTGATACTGTTTCTCCTGAATCATGCACGGCATTCCACCATCTCTGTTAGATAAGGGCTACATGAGGCCAACTCTGCTTTGTGGCTGTGGGCATCTTAAAGCTCCCTGAGCTTTACATGTTTGTAGCTTTAGTCATCTCGGTCTCACTTGTTGGCATATCATTGCTCACTTATTCCAGGCATCTGGCTTCTCTCCCCATTTCTAAGTAGGGTAAAACCACAGTGGTCATGACTTTATTGTTGATGTATTAACAATGGTAAATCTTTTATTTTTCCTCCGTGTGAAGTGACCTACACTTTTCTATCTGAAAAACTGACTGACAAAGAAAACTGTGACCAGTTCTTTGGCACTGAAAACAGAGGAAGTCTGAACGGCACGCTTGCTCTGCAAGGTTGGATAAGGGATCTGACTGATGGTCGCGTCATAACACTGGCTTTTACACACTGGCTTCCGGCAGAGAGGAAAAGGGGAAAGCTGAGAAATGTTAAGAGTTTCAGGACTCTACAGACTTATCACCCTGGGCACTCATTCCCTTCTTGGGTATCACATGAGATGAAAAAAGTACAGGGCAACATTGCAGGGTCACTGAGGGCTCTTTTACATATTTAGGTTTCACCTTCTGGAGAAACTGCACAAACTATTGTGAATTACTCTAAGAATGAAACATATTTAAAAGATGCTCACAGAATTATATATGTAAGATACAAGCTGCCATATTTTACATTAGTATTCTCAAGGAGCTAACATTATAGAAGCATTTTCCTATATCTCACTCTGGGAAAAAAAGCTAATGACATATTTGATCCAATAAAAAAATGAGTCTCAAGATTTACTGTTCTATCAGGCTACATTAATTGATACTTGGCTCAAAGGGAAAAGAAATTTCAATTCCAGTCCATGATGGGAGGACCCTTCTTTCTCACAGTATGCTGTGTTGTGAACCACAGTTGACTTTTGGCAAGTAATAAGAGAGGAAGGACATAGTATGTATTTAGCCTTCTGTGGACAGACAGGCATATACTTGTAGTATGATTTCATGACCTCGCCCATATAACTAAAGCTATTTTTAGTTGGGCCTGTTATTACTAGACAATTACCATATAAAACATTCCCAAAACATATAAACCAACTTCCAAAAGAAAAAGAAAGCAGAGAACAGATATTGTATCAATTTTTAATAAGTCAAAACTTTTCTTCCTAAAGCTGTAAATTTTTCATTATTAAAAATGTCAAAGATAGATAGGTTAACCATTCCAGTAATTATTCCAAATGAACTGTTAATGCACGTCAATAATTTTTTAAAAAAATATTCCTTTATATATAAGAGGCTTGCCTAGTAATGGAATGCAAAATACAAATTTTCAACTTCAGAATAACAACATATATACTTTTGTGACTGCTATATTAATGAATATACACTAGAGAAAGAACATTCCTACCTTAATGCATTTGATTCTTGCATTTAGTTTTCCTGACTATATTATGGCAATGGTCACTCAGTGTGGAATTTGGCCACTCCTCAAGGGCGATCTTTCTCACAGTTAGAAAAATGGTCCAATTGTTTATAAACAAGAGTTCTGCCCCCCTTACCTTTTTATAATTCCCCTCCATATCCACTGGGGATTCTTGACTGATGATGTCATCCATTCCATCACTGTCCAAATTCATCCTTTAACTTTACAGAATTTCATTTAAGAAATAATCTTCCCTGAATTCTGACAGGCTGCAATGCCGATTGCCCAGTACCCCGGTTACTGCCCATGCTGACAGGAGAGCCAGCTGAGCGTCTGTGCCCGGCTGTAGGTGTCCTTGCCACCCCCCCCTCCCCGTCCCAGAGATACCGCCCCACGTGGCCACCCGGGCTTGTTCCTCACTCTGGTGCTGGGCAGCTGCTTTTTCTGAGGCTCACTCTGCTCCTGACACTCAGCTTGCTCAGTCCAGCCTTCCCACCATCTGCCGTCACCTTCCCCCGAACGATCCTATCTAGATTCCTCTCCGCAGCACCTTTCCTGTTCCCAATAAAAGGTAAGAGAGGAACTAGGCTTCCGCAGGCTGACAAGCCTCCAGTTCAGGGCTGAGTGTGAGCTGGAGCTCTGTGAGGAAAACTAGCAAACTTCTTCTGAATCGGGTAGACTGCAGTATAAAAACAGTAGCAACAACTTGCAGCTTTGCAAACTTTATGAGTGAGTATCCCACAACGAAAGAAAAACAGTAAACAGATTTTAAAAAAATTTCCCATAACTGATACTTTGTTAAAAGCATGTATAAAAGTTTTATCTTCTGGTAGGAGTCCAGGCATAGGACTGAAGTTGCTTTCCAGCTCACAGGAGGACCCCTCTGCCCCAGGAGCACGGCTTTGTTCTATTAATACAGGCAAAAGAAAAAGATCCATCAACTTTTCTTTAAAATTCAGCCAGTGGCGGGCTTTTTGACAAAAGCGAAAGTTCTTTTCTGTTGCTCTCTTTACCCTTTTCCCATGGCTTCTGGTTTTGTTTATGGGCTTTACATACAGTGGGGAAAAAGGCCCACAGCTGGAGGATGTTTTGGTGCAAGAGGCAAACAGAAGTGTGTGTGCCTGCACACACTCATCATTATCAAATTACTACTGCCATAAACCAAAAAGAAAAAACAAACCCATTATTTATTTCAAAAAAATAAAGTTTTCAGGAGAGATGGGTCAGAAAACAATTCAAAGGCCAAGCCTCCATTTAGGAACACTGTCTAACATGTTGGCATGCTTACATAAAAAGCAAATGTACTAGTTACTAAGTTTTCAACAGATTTTTGAGCAACTGCAATACCATTAGTAGCCTATATGTCCATCAACAAATGAATAAATAAAATGTGATATATATATATATTATATATATATGTATATGCAATGGAGTACTACTCAGTCATAAAGAAGGATAAATTTGAGTCATTTGTAGGAAAACGAATGCACTCGATTGAGACAATAATGCTAAGTGAAATAAATCAGATACAGAAGGTTATATATTGCATGGTTTCTCTTATATGAGAAACCCAAAGTATAAATCATTTAAAGATAAACAGTAGATTAAAGGAAGTTGGATTATAGAGAGGTAGACCTTTTACAGATGGGAAGGAGATCTAGAGATGGAGGAAGGAGGGGAGGGGAAAAAAGAAGTAAAAGGATTAAGGATTAAGATATGATATGTACATGCACCAACTCCCTATGATAAATGTATTCATTAAATATCACAAATATATAGTACTAACAAAAGCAAGTAAAGCTAACCAAAACAAACAAATGAACAAACAAACACAGTTCTAAAAGTGAAACTGCCACTCAAGACAACCTCTGGCACCTAACCCTCTGCAGAAGTGCTCTCATCTTCAGTTGCCTACTTATTTCCCTCTATAAATTTTTTTTTAGAAAATTCAATTTTTTTTTTTTTGTGGGTACCGAGGGTCGAACTCAGGACCTTGCACTTGTGAGCAGGTGCTTGTGCCGCTGAGCGATATCACCGGCCCCTTTTTCCTTTGTATGTGGGTACTGGGAGTCGAACTTAGGATGTTGCACTTGCCAGGCAGGCGCTTATGCTGCTGAGCTATCTCACCGGCCCCAGAAAATTCAGTTTGTGAAAGATTATGGCATAAATGTGTCTCAGTGTAGTTTATAGTGATCCTACTTCTACAAAGCAAATACTTTCCTTTGCAGACTCAATCTGAAGCTATATCCTCCCTTTACCCTCACCCTCACCTCAGTTCCTAAGAGATGAATTGCACATCTGTCACTCATTACAATGACAAGCTGTATCTCATAGCCACACTTGCAATTGTGCAGGGCTTCTCCCTTGCAAAGATCTCCCTGTCTCTCTCTCCTCCAGATCCTAGAACTCTCAGTCTAGATAGGAGAAGTTAAGATGTCCAGATTTACTCCGGATGTCACATGCAGGAAGTGTCCCAGAATGCTTCCCAGGGCTGTGGGGCAATGCTGGCCACTGAGCACAGACCCACGGCAGGTGTTCACAGTGCAGAAGGATTCACTAAGGCTACAGCTTTGGGATTACGATAAATGCTCTACTTTGAAGATCCCTGTGTATCTTAAGTCCTGCCAAAGGAGATCAATGAAATGAAGGAAGTGTATAATCTTATATGACATACAACAACTTAACAACAGTACCCACCCTTTATTAAGGAGTTGCTATGTGCCAGGCACTTTATATGTGCCTTCTGCACGTCTTTAATCCTCTCAATAACTCTTTGGAGTAGAGATTTAACAGCTGTGTTTCATAGCTGAATGAAAGAGCTCAGTGGGGTTAGGTAACTTGCCCGAAGTGTAACTGTTAGTCAATGGCTAGGTCAGAATTGGACCCTGGACCTTTGCCTCTGTGGTCCACATGGTGAACGAGTGTGCTAGACTGCTCCTACCCCACTGGCTGCCTCAGAAAGAAACAATTACACACAATAAAATAATCAAGGGTAATTTTTCTTAAATTAGAGTGAGATACAGAGAAATCCAGCAGCGTTCCCATATAACAATATCACACACTGACATGTTTTATAAATCATACATCTGGAACACCAGCACGTGCTGCCACATACCTCCTGTGACGATGCCTCAAGAAATGAAAGGAAAGCTGTGGCACTCATGACCCAGCACACCGTACGTTGCATTTTCCTTTCTACTTACCATGGTGCTTTTAGCATCATTATGGCGTCTTTCCAACAGTCATTACGGTTTCCGGGTTTTTTCTAAGAGGACAGGGATTTGTATTTATTCATCTTATTTATCTCACAGCGTCTAGAATACTGCCTTGCACACAGTGGACAATGACAGGCTGTTGAATAGATATGTAAGCAGAGGAGAAATGTATGTGTTGCTTCAAATGTGTCCTCTGAATGCTGTCAACAATGAGAAACAGTAATAGTTTATACCAGTGCTTTTCAACCCAAATCTTATGGACCCCACACATGTTCAAAAGGTAAAAAAGAGTGTTCTCTAATGGAAGAAGAGGGGCTACCTCCACCTGTTTCTCCAGTCCTCAGGCTTGCTTCTTAGGGAGGCTGCGTGAACTGAAGCCCCAGGAGCCTGCAGACCCCTGCAGCTCAGCGCCTGAGAAGCCCTAAGGATGTGAAAAATAGCTCTTGTGCAGTCATAGTAAAGCTGCAGGCTGCTGTACTGATTCACAGCCAGTTCACTACAGTTTAGGTTCACAACATCCATTTCAGTCTCTCTCACCTGGGTTAGCACCTTAGTCCACTTAGCAACCTACAGCCAGTAACTGTCACGGATGAAATTAACAAAAATTTAGAGAATATAAGATTCAGTATGATACATAAAGCTATAAGCCTAAATTCTAACATCTTTTTACCTTAATATTAACAGGTCGACTTAGGTATAGCATTAAAATGAGAAAAAGTGAATTTTCATTCTTAATTGTGTAAATGTATATATACAATATAAATGTATACACATGAATTAATTGTAAGTTAACTATACACATACATATACATGTACACACATGTACATTAATAATATTATCTTCTGGAGACAGGCACCTCAAGTCCAAGATGGAAATTTCCCAACCAAACAACTGCAACAAGAATTAGTACTAAGAAAGCGCTAGGGCCGGTGAGATAGCTCAGTGGCATAAGTGCCTGCCTGGCAAGCATGAGGTCCTGAGTTCAACTCCCGGTACCCACATACGAAAAAAGGGCCGGTGATATCGCTCAGCGGCACGGGCGCCTGCTGGTGTGCGAGGTCCTGAGTTTGACCCCTGGTACCCACCAAAAAAAAAAAAAAAAAGAAAGAAAGAAAATGCTAAAGAACCACCCCACTCCTCAACCTCCCAGCCCCTTTCTCAGAAGTGATTCCCTAGCAAGTACTTAATAGAGACAAGCAGCAGAACATCTCCTCCTAAAGCATGGATGCAAGAGCTTGCAGGGCAGTCTCTAAAAGGGATGAACTTATGGGTACCCTCCCCAAACTAGGTTCACAGCCCAAGCCCTTTGCAGATGGAGATGTGACACTGCTGTCAGGATGGCTTGTGCCACCTTAAAATATCTGACATGTACTTTCCTGTCACATGTGTTAGGACTGATCTTTGATGCTTTCTAGAATTTTTCTACTCAAAGTGTACTCTCAGACCAGAGCGTTAACAGAAAGTTGGGACTTTCTAGAAAAACAAATTCTCAGGTCCCACTCTGGTCCTTCCAAGTCAGAAAATGAATTTTTAAAAAGAAGATCTCTAGGATTTTAAAATGTACTTTATTAGCAACACCATTCCAGCACATTAAAAAATTTCATGAAAAACCACTATCCATCTATTTCAGGCTACATTTCTAAGGAGGGTGGCAAGAGCTGGACTTCAAATGTTTGTAATCAACACTGTAATTAAATTTACTTCCCAGAGGTCCAAATGAATACAAGAATGGATGAAACATAACCAAACACCACCTGGGCAGACATGAGCCACGTGTACTGTGTGGTTGTTTTGCGGTAGCTGTGCAGACAAGGGATAACAGCCACTCTTGTCCTTCTGCTGCTGTCTTCTGGAAAATAAACTGTCCAGGCAGAAGATGGACCCAGAAGCTAATGTTCCCCTTAGACGATGTGCTCATGGCCTTTACAGTCCCTGAGGTGAAAGGGCCTCTTCCAACCCCTTTGCCCTGAGATTCAAGGACTGGAAATAAGGGCTTCAGTTTCCTGTTAAGCCATGCTCCAAACTGCGAGGCACACTGCCCATGTGAGCTAACGCTTTTAAATGATCATTATCAGCGACTGGTAGAAATTATTGACTCTGAGTACATAGACCACATAACTGGGAAATTACTTATGCACTGTCAAAAGACTTTCCTATTCATAGGTGAAAACTGTTCCATCCTGATTAACTCTTCAGTCTCCCATTCTCTTCCTTCAGCCTTAGTGTCGCTATTCCATACACTAGGTTTATAATTTCTTTTCAAATCATTTTTTCTTTTATGTGCAATTCATCTAAATTTGGTTTGCTTTTCAATTAAAGTAACCTGATAGCTAGAAAAGCCATGAAAATTTGCAGGTGATTTTTAAAAGAACTTTTCATTGTAGGTTAAAACATTAAAATGATGACATTAAAAGCTCAGGGTAGGGGAGGTCACAGTGTGGGAAGTAGCCAGTGCCAAATGCTTTCCAATGTTAAAAAGACTGAGGGTCATAGTTGAAATCTTTCTGCCCAACAAGAAACCTGAGTATAAGAAATCCATCTGTAGTCACTTTGATGACCACGGTGCAGCTTCCAGGTGGGACTGTACTAAAGCTCTCATTGTGCTTCTCTGTACGTTCTTTCCCCAGAATGTTTTCCCATACTGATTGCCACCAGGCTACTGTGATGGGTTTTTTCTTTTGAATTCAAGCAGTTTTGTCAAATTACTTTCTATCTCAGGGAGTATAGTGATTCCTGATGCTTCTATGTAGTGCACAGGGGAATATTAAGTACATCAAGATTTCAAATTTTCCTTTGGTATACAGAATATAAATAAATAATGGGACGTAACTCTATTAATGTTTCTCTCCATAAAACTGTGATTAGTTATCCAAGATTACACCACACACACACACACACACACACACACTTTCTCTCTCTCTGTGGGAGTCTCCACTCTCCCAAAATTTTTCTTTGATGCAGTGATATGTGTCATAGAAATGCCCCCATTTTCTTTCCATCCCCCATGACCACCATCCTTTCCAAGAGAAAGTACTAGTAGGCACTTGGCTTAACTTCTTAAAATCACTTTAAGTCTGAATCACAAAGTTTGAGCCAGATGGTAGTCCTTTAAACAGGGAAGATGTGCTGGTATAAAATCTCTATTTCAGATCAAGCTCATAATGAAGCCCTGTTGAAGTTCTTTATTGTTGTTATTGTTTGTTTTTCTATTTGGGCACTTATCGCTGCTTCTTTTGTGGGAAAAATTAAGCTTTTAGATATTTTAGATAAAAAACAAATGTAGATGAATTTATACCCAGAATTTTCTTAATTTTTAAGGTTACCACCTCCTCAGAAAAACAATTATATCTCAACAAGACAGAACACAACTATACTTTAACCAGGAAAAACAATGAAGACAAAGTTCATTTCAAAATTCATCACTATTAACTACAAAAATATTTTTCTAAGCAAAAAAACTATAGAAAAGTACAGAAAATTACTGTATTGAACTTATATTTAAAAGTCTGTTTCAAAATAGTACTATAAGATGCTTTTGAAATTCTCTTTTCATTCTGACATACTTTTCCCTGCTGTGGATGAAACCAGGCTTACACTGCGTAGAATCTCAAATGAACTCAAATTTGATACCTTGCTTTCTCATTCACAGGAAGAGGCAACTGGGGAATGAGCTCTCACTTGGCCTAGTGTCAACAGGGAAAGAATAAATTTCCTTTCCTTTGTTAACCATTAAATGATCCACTAGAATTTGGGCATGAAAGGCTGTTTACTACTTTCTCCAGCAAGAATTTTAAGACATCTTGATGTACTACTTAAACTGATACATCCTCTAGTTTCATCATGAAACTACAATAGGGTGTCTTTTATTTAATTGACTCTTGAATTGGGCCAAAACCAAACTTTGCCCCAGAAAAATTCAATGTTCCACAAAGCACTAAAATTATCCCTTGATAGGGCAAAAGGATACAGTAAAACCTTGTAAATGTAAATATATTAAGAAAGGCAGCTTGGGGATGAGTATATGCCTCAATAACCACCAGTTTTTGAAAAGTTCTTGGGAATAAACCATGAGACATGGAGGTGTTTTTTAGTGCATTGTCTCTGGGATGTGCATGCATCTCTTTTATTCATTTGTACTTTACACAGAGTTTCCCACCCTGGTACCTGGAATGTCTCAAGTGCTGGCAACCAAGGCTTAGAAGCCACGGAGCTGTACTCTGGAGTCAGCTGCACTAACTCCCTGCTGCACGCATAGATCTGAGATTTTCACTGGGACTAAGAACAGCACCAGCTGCAGGAAATGCAATCCAGTCCAACAAACATTTATTGAACACATACTGCATGTATAAGGCCTTGTCTCAAGAAGCCTTGTCTAATAGGAGAGACATACCTATATGTAAATAGCATAAAGGGATTCTAATAGAAGGAAAAGCAAAGTGCACTGAGAAGAAGGAATTTTGATTGGGAGGCAAGAGGCCAAGTTTTCCTGCAGAAGGTGGCTGTCTTAGTTACTTTTCTCTTATTGCTGAGACAAAATACCCAATACCTGAAGTTAAAGAGGGAAAGGTTTATTTAGCTCACAGTTTGTAGAGGTTTTAGTACATAATTGGCTGACTCTAAAGCAGGGTAGCATGGCAGATAGGCATTGCAGAGGAGAAACAGTTCATGGTGGGCAGAAGGTAGCAAAGCAAGCAAGAGCGGAGACAAGCCTCTTTCTACCCCTTACATTGTATCCAGGTTACTGTGATTAGGGCAGTGCCAAACCAATCAGTGGACTGATTTAGTAATCACCCACCCTTGATCCTAGAACCCTTAATCCTAGCATTGCACCATGATTCAATCACACACTCTAGATTCAGCCACCTCTGAAAAAGCCCCACCTATGACTGCATGAGGCATTGGGGGGACATCTAGACACAAGCCATCACAGTGACGTCAAGTCTTGAAAGCTGCCTTAGCCTGCAATAGGTAGAAGCAGATGGTGTGTGAGTGGGAGGCATCCTAGTTGGAGGTCTGGCAGCAAAGAAAAAGAACTGATGGGAACATGGGGGCAGGAGTGTAGGGTCTGGAAGAAAGAATGTTTCTGCCCAGGGTTCAGATCTTGGTTAGGCCTTGACTGTTATACAAAGTGTCTGGGATTTGTACCCAGGAACACAGGGAAGCATTAAAGATTTCTGACCATGCTTCTCCTGACCAGGTGTATGTTCAAAGAAGGGACTCTTTATGCTCCTGAGGGAGGGAAAAGATGAGAATTATTCACATACCATTTTGCTTTTTCTCTTTCAAGTCTCTATTCCCACAGTAGCTAAGAATGTGGGAGTGTGATCAATATCTGAGGCAGTCATTTAAGCAATAGCAAGACAGGGATAAAAGCATGCATTGTTTTTATATATGCATGTATCCCAAAACAAAACTGCAGGAGAAGGGAGAAAATCTTTGGGAGTTTTTAAGCAAAATGGGCCCTCTGACCTAAACTTGTGCTTACAAGTTAATGATATTTCTAAGCTGTCTATCAGAGCGTTCAGAGGAATCTGGCCTTTTGAAGGCTGCCAGGCCTGAAGCTGTGGGCAAGGTTTTTTCCTGAAGAGATTGGCTTCCTTCCAAGAGTGGAAAATGGAGGTCGATAGCTCTCTCTCTTAACAGGGCTATGACCAAAAATGACAACACATGCCTCTGTAACCTCTTTGCTAATCTAACTCATGTAAGGGAGAAAAGTATATAAAGATGACGACAACGTGAGAAACTTCGAAGACAAACAAAACCACCACAAAAAATTCCTGCACGGGAATTCCTCTCTGTTCACCCCTCCCTGAACTAACTTGTTCAAAGCACAATGCATCCAAACACTTGCTCAAACAGGGGCATTCAAGCTCTTGGAGCAGCAAAACTCTTTTTTCGACACAATCATCTATTTGGAAAAGCAATATACAAGAATCAATTGTATTTCTACATATTAGCCAGAAACAACTCTGAAATGAAATGATGTACTGCTTAAAGATTCTCCCTGAACCCCTGATGTGCTCAGAAGAAATGGTGAGAGGAAGCAGATAACTCTTGATTCATGATAACTGGCTTGTTTGTGCAGAAAGATGGCCTCTGGCAGTGGACCTGCCAACTCTCATGCCAGGATGTTAACTTGAAAAATCCCTATTTCACAGATGAGAAAATT
Organism: Erethizon dorsatum; assembly: GCA_028451465.1. NCBI lineage: Eukaryota > Metazoa > Chordata > Mammalia > Rodentia > Erethizontidae > Erethizon > Erethizon dorsatum. Next base: position 77,433,279 of record CM051832.1, read on the forward strand.
ATCAAGAAACATGGGGATAACCTGCCTCCTTCAGGAAAACAGTGCAGATTAATGTCAGGGAGGGAAGAAGTAGGACTGAAAGCTCTAAGAAGCCACCATGGTACTGCATGTTTACAATATCTTTTTTCTTGGTCAGTTTCATATATAATAGTATATCCATCTACTGGAAAAGCAGAGAGAACAGAGATAAAATTCCTGCCTTCATGAAGCATGGAACAGGGAAGGCAGAAGAGAGACATACAATTAAGTAAAAAATATACTATGATAGATGGTGATAAATGCTAAGTATAAAGATAAATTAGGAGCCAGGTGTGGTGGTGCATGCTTGTAACCCCAGCTATTCAGGAGGCTGACGAAAGACGATCAGAATTCTGAGGCCAGCCTGGGCAACTTGAGACCCTAAGGCCTGGGGACATACCTCAGTGGTAGAGCAGTTGAATGTGATTTACAGACAAACTACGAACCAACTTTTTAGCAGAAATATATCCAAACACGGGGATATTTACTAAGTCTGGCATCTTACGTGGGTGGGGGTTGGGGGAGCCATGCCAGGCGGAAGGAACAGTAAGGGCAGGGCCATCCCAGTCATGTAGCTGGGGAATGAAACAAGCAGAGCTAGGCAAAAAGTTTGGGAGGAAACAGGGGTGAACTGATGTGAGGTGTCCTGGCCCTGGGTTTGCGCTTTGAGCAGGGTGATAAAGTTTTGAGATGTGGATCATGGTCTGACTTAGGTTTTAAAAGCTCTTCTGGGTGGACTTGCAATTCCAGCACTCTCAGAGACTGAGGCAGGATGACCGCAAGTTTGAGCCCAGCCTGGGCAATTTAATAATGTAGTAAGACCCTATCTCAAAACCAAAACCTTAAAAATGGCTGGGGATGCAGCTCAGTGCAAAGGCCCTAGTTCAGTTCCCAACGCTGGGGGGAAAAGAACATGGTTTCTGGATACCGTGATAAAGGTAGACTATGGAAGGGAGCAGGGGGCCAAATCAGACTAGGTAGACCAGTTAGAAAGACATTATTACTATAGTGATAATGACAGTAGTTGTAGTAAATAATATATGTTTCTATACTGACCAAAATGTGCATATAATTTTTCTTTTTGGGGGGATGGCTTCTAATACCCCATTCATGGACACTCCACTAAAGATTTCTCAGAAATCTTTGTATGTATCATTTATAGGAGGAAAAGAATCAGTCCTCCAAATAAACTGTCAACTCACTAAAAATGATAACCTAAGGAATTTGCCTTAACTGCTGCATTATAGCGATATATGTGCACCCATGTTTATAGCAGCACAATTTGTAATAGCCAGATCTTGGAAACAACCCAAATGCCCATCAACTGAGGAATGGATAAGAAAGATGTGGTATTTTTATACAATGGAGTACTATTCAGCCATAAAGAAGGATAAACTGGAGACTTTTATAGGTAAATGGATGCAACTCGAGAAAATACTCATAAGCGGCCGGTGAGACGGCTCAGCGGCTTAAGCGCCTGCCTTGCAAGCGCGAAGGCCCGAGTTCGACTCCCGGAACCCACATACGAAAAAGGGGCCGGTGATATCGCTCAGCGGCACGGGTGCCTGTTGGCGCGTGAGGTCCTGAGGTCGTCCCCCCGGTACCCACAAAAAAAAAAAAAAAAAAAAAAAAAAAAAAAGAAAATACTCATAAGTGAAATAAACCAGAAGCACATGTGTAAGCATCGTATTATCTCTCTAGTATGAGAAACTGAAAGAGTAAATAAGATCCAAAATGTACAATAGATATGGTGAATCAAAAAGAAACTGGTAAAAAGGAAAGAGAGACTGGAATAGGGAAAAGAAAGAAGGGAAAGGGAAAAAAACATTGTATATATTTATATAAGATGGTTAAGATAGATACACTACCATTTTTACTTAGTTCATTGAAGAGTAAGGTTTGTGCCAATAATGTTTGGACAATTGAATGCTAATGTCTGGTGTCCTGAATAACTAACTTAAAGATAGTAATACGTAATGTATTAACCATTGTTACACTCCTATTATGTTGTTTTGAAAATTTGTTCTTCTTTTGATTTGTTTTGTTTTTTCTTCTCTTTAAAGTAAAAAAAAAAAAAAAAATACATAAGCCTGTGTCAAAAATGGGGCAGTTTCTAGAAAATATTATCAAACTTTTCATATCACCAGTGACTGAGACAACATCAAACTAAGGATTTAGAGAAATCACCTTCCCTGAATCCAGTCACATGTGCTGCCAGCTGGGTCCTAAAACTAGGATTTCTAAGTAGGATTAAAATTGGCTTCAAGGTTAAAGTTTACATTTTTGCTGAGCTATGGATAAAGAGGAGCATTTCAAAGGAACATACACATGGAGGTAGTTCTACTACAAAGCTCCATGGCGATGCAGTCTATTAACTACCATTATTCACTGAAAACACAATTTTACTGCGGAAATAAGCAATAAATACTGCAAAACTATTAGACAAACAATGTCACTGCTTTATATTACAGTTCATATAAAATAAAATCAATTTATCTTCCTTTGGAAGAAGCAGTAGGCTAACCTAACCCCTCTTCTCCAGATTATATTTGACCCATTTTTTACCCTCCAAAAACAATTTCATGTTCAGCCTAATGAAAAGATATAGGGAATAATCTTGTATTAGCTTGCCCTTCAAACATAAATTATATAGCTTCTCTGACAAGAGAAGGAAATTATTTTAATTATTACAGTAATTTAATCACCTGCAGTGATAGCCCTACATTAGGGTCTCCGTGGTGTCTGACATTCCCCACCCTTAAACACTGTGTTATGTGTGAGTAATGTGGGTCGTTTTCTCAGTATCTCTGACTCTTTCTCACGGAAAGAATCCCCGTGAAGCATAAATCTTGATATTTAGGATCTATGTACCTAAATATCTCCTATAAAATAAGAGTGCTATAAAACACCCCTATAATTATAAAATTCCCATTACTAAGCAGAGAAAAAGCATATAAATGTATTTTATGGGTATGTTTTACTTAACTAGAAACCACTGCCTTGAGCCTGGTGAAATGTACCATTCTGCCTGCACATACTTACCACTGTGAAATCTGACCTTATGAGAAACACCTGCTTGTCTCAGGTAACCCCTCACACAAGGAAGAGGTATTGTTAATTAGAGAATAGGTTCCTTAGAGCCTCTAAACTTGGTGGGTTCAGTAATATCCCAATATTAACTAGCCAGGACCTGGACTAGTCAACTATGCCTGCTGCTGCAAAGAGCAATTTCTCTGAGAATATTCCTGCTAGCTGTTTACAATGAGGATACTTTCAGTACTGCCTCGACAGCCCAAGTCCTAAGAAGTAGTTATTAAACACTCTGGAAGTGATCATTTGAAACTGTCTAAGTGTTTAATTCATAACTCCAGATACTAAATTAGCACATAGTTGAACATGTCTTATTAATTTTTTTCTATGTGGCGTCTTAATGCATATTCTTACTAAACGCTTAAAACAACATACTGCTAAAAATAGTTCATGAAAACACACAAGTGCAACTTCAAATGTCAAGTGCATGCTGGCTGATATTTCAAAAATTTCTAAGATCAACAATTATGACTATTTCCATAATTTGCTTAAAGACTATCCTAAAAACTAGAAGAAAAGTAATTCACATCCTATGCAATGAGCAAAACCCCCATTTTTCAACGCCAACGATGTTAAATTCTGACCAGATTTTCCTCTGCATCCCCTTAAATTCAATTACAGTTCAAAGCAGTTCCTCTTATCGCACAGACATACAGAATGTTCAAAGCACAGATCACCTCCATGGATTCCACAAATGCTTTAAAGGCCAAGGAAGCAGTGTTTTCTGCCCCATTACTCCCCAGAAAGCCTAATTACAATTCAGATACTGTATGCAATGAAGGCCGAAGCCATGCTGGGGATGGCAAAAATCCCTTGAAAATCCGGAAAGAGGCAACCTGCTGCTTTGGAAGAGGAAGGCCTCTCCCAGAGGATGCCGGCCGCAAGATCACGCTTCAAGTCTCACCTGGTACGAGCAGTTCTCCTGATGCACCATCTCAGTGCATCCTAGGGCGCAGACCCCAAAGCAGGACCGCTCAGCGAGGCTGCGGAGGGAGAGCGCGCAGCATCCACGGGCGGGCGGGGAGATAACGCCCTGGTTAGGCAGGGGCTCCCCGCAGATTAAAATGGATGCTGTTTCGCTGATCAACCTGCGCAGTGGCACTGTCTGTGCGGGAAAGCGCGCAGCGACCGAGCAGCTAGGCTCCTCGGAAACCAGTGAGGCAGGCTTGGAACAGGGAGCTAGGACCGGGCTGGGGGAGGGGGCGGGCTCATCACCCGCACAATCAGCCAATTATATTACAGGCACAAAGAAAAGGATCAGTCGGGGGCTGGTGTGACCTTCTGGTGCTTTATGAAGGCAGTTAACTGATGTGGAAACATTCTAGTCCTCATTAAAGAGAAGAAGGCCAGCGAGGGAGAGGGAAAGAGACAGACACAAATCAATGCTGCAGTTGAACATTTCTAACCTCCGGCATCATCCTTCCTGCCCACTAATGCTGCTTGGGGGGTGCTTATTCAGAAAACGAGGCCTTAAAGATCATTTCAGAACTTTTAGCATGCTAACGGGAAATAATCCATTCTGAATATTGATAACGAATTGTTTTCAGTGTTTGAAGTATCTGTCAAGTTTATAACTTAAAGGGAAGATCTTCGCTCATTAAAAAATATTATTTTGTAATTTTTTTTAGAACCTCCACTTATTTTTGGCTCTTAACTGCTTTTGAGTCAAACAGAAATAAGAGTAACTATTCCTATAAATTTTTTAGGGAGGGAGCTTATTAAAATATTAAACAGAATAATTTATTCGTTTTCATGAAAACTAAATTTGGATTTTAATTTGCAAATTTTTTTAAAAAAATTAAGGCCTTTTACATATAAATTAATGCTGTGACTTTACTATAGAAACACCACCAATACAGCACAAATGTTCCTTGAAACAAACGATCATATCTAAGAGATAGTAAAGGAAAGAATTCTAGACTTGCAGATGATAATTAAAGGAAATACAAGTTGCACCATCTATGCTTCCGGGGGGAAAAATTGGGGTCAATTTCTGAGTGGCTTCAAGGGCCATTCTAGGAGATATTCTTCAAGGTAATTTAATGACAGAAAATTAAGGGGTAAAAACCCTGATAGAATAATATTTCCTTATCTATATTAGTTGTCACAGGCAATTGGTTTTGTTGTTTCTTAACAAAATGTCCCCGAGCACATAAACGGTATTCAATAAAAATGTGACTGAATTTAAGCCACCAAATTTTTAAAAATCAGTAGGGATAATATTTTAAGCTATTTCAATATCTATCTTTTCAAAAGCTCTCTCTATTACCAATAATCACAGTCTTCATTATGATTTTCACAGAGGAAAACAACTACTTTTGCCTGAGAAATGAAACCAACATGTTTGAAAACTTTTCATATCAAGCACTCTCTTAAGGAACAGTGAGTTTGTGCTATGGATATTTGGTAGTGTATTTTTAATTTTATGACAACATTTCTGTTTCTTGCAAAGAGAATAGCACTACTTTTATAAATATTATTAATTTTTTGTTATTTGAGACTCAAACAGAAGAAAAGCCCACTCCCTTAATTGAAGTCACAGATGCATTCACATGCGTATGAATTTCAGACTTCCTGTTAGGGGAATAAAGGTGTCAGGGAAGGCTCAAGCCCTGGTACTCCTCCTATTCAGCACCAGGTACAAGGGAAAAGCACTGTGGAGATGTCCCCTACAGAAGTGCACAGCCCTTCTGAGTCTAGAATAGTGGGCCATGTCCCAAGAGCAGGACTTTCTAGGCTGCTCCCTGGCCAACTTCACAATGACACCTTGATGAATGAAGCAGAAGCCTGGGGTAGTTAACCAGTCTGCTTAAGATAGGATGTGGGAAAGAAGAGAGAAATGTTTCAGGGAGAGGAAACAATATACTTCCACCTCAAGCTCCACCCTTCCCTACTGGGTAGTCCACATGGTACAGAGACTTCTGTGTGCCTCGCCATATACACAATCACCAAAGGAAGGTTCTGGAGTCCTGAGTATGAGCAAGGAATGGTGGGCAAAAGGAAAAGTTCCTTTTGCCAACTAGAAGATACAATGGAATGGGGATCTCATATTGGAACTTTACTTCAGTGACTACCTTGACAATCGACTGCCTCACGTTCCCACTCTACAAAACTGAACACTCAGAAACATGCTTCCAAGAGGGACGAACCTTAGAAAACCACTTCCAGCTCTGCTCTCTTCTAAACACTGAGGGCTCTGGGTATATTATGTAAGCTCCTAAAGGCATTTATCATGTGTTGTTTAAAAAAAAGTCTAAACATGATCCCACTCTTCACAGTCGCTGTTCCATAAATAGTGGAAGTGACTCAGAAGTGGCTCTGGGGAGAACACACTTCTCACAATTGTATCCCAAATCCTGTCAAAAAATCCTCCCTAGAGATACAAACGAGACAAAAAGAGGAATAGATCAAGCAGGTTTCTCTTTATAGTAATTCATTGGCAAGGACTTTGTGTTATAATTTAAATTATGATTTGCCAGTGCAAAAAACTTTAAACAAAAACCAGCTGTCCCAAGAACATTTAAGCGAGAACAATTTGCTCAACTACCTTCATATTTATTTTTGACTAAAAAATATCAACAAACTTTTTGTTTTAAACACAGTCCATGTAACATAGCGATACTTTTCATCTCAAGTCTTTGTGACTTCTCTTCCCAGCGAAAGTACTGAGTTTCCTATTTGGATGGGACGTCAAGAGATCATTTCATACAACACTGTTATTTTCCAGGTATGGAAACTAAGGCCTAAGAACACTGTGGCATATCTATCACCAACAAAAAAGTATCAAAGTAATAAATATAAGGAAACAAGCATGATTTTCTAGGTTCATACCAAGTGAACAAGTGAATGTGCTCCATATAAAATAATGCTGCTAACAGCCAGCCATGGTAGTGCATGTATGTAATCCCAGCTATTCAGAGAGCTGAGGCAGGAAGACTGAGAGTTTGAGGCCAGCCTGGACAACACAGTGAGACCCTAATCTCAAACAAACGAAAACCAAACAGTGCTGCTGTTGTCTGACTCTCTCCCCTCAAATTCTTATAGTGAAAGCTAATTCCCAATATGATGGTAGTAGGAGATGGGGCTGTTGGGAGGTGACTAAGTCATAAAGGCAGAGCCCTCATGAATAGGATTCATGTCCTTACAAAAGAGATGGAAGAGAGTTGCCGGCGGTCCTCTATCAGGATAGTGAGGAGATGACATATATGAACCAGGAATCTCACTGGGCAATGGATCTGCAGGTGCCTTCATCTGTGATTCCCCAGCTTCCAGAACTAGAAGCAATAAATTTTGTGTTGTTTGTAAGGCACCTAGGCTATGGCATTTTGTTTGAGCAGCATAAGTAGACTAAGACAAATGCTAAAGGATCCATCAGACTTGAAGAAATAACTCCCCATGACTGAACCATAGGAAGTTCAAAACAAAATCTACCAAAAAGTAAGAGTGAGGTTGCAGTGTGTTTTTACCTAAATGTGAATTCAAGGTAAGTTTCAAAAGGAAAAAACTACAGCATTTCCTGACTGGGATATTGCTCCTCTTCCTGCCACCATACAAACTATTGTGTCTTTAAATCCAGAAAAGATTTTTTCAGTTATGACGATTAGCATGCTCTCCGCATAGAGTTTCAAAAGTGAACTATTGTGACCAGGGACTAATTTAGAAGCAGCACAGGAAACTTTCTTGCATAAGCTGCATGAGTTGAGTATGTGTTTGGCTTACATAAGTATATACATGTCACAATTCATGTATTCATATTTAAGATTTGCACATTTCACTATATATAAAATTTACCCCTAAAGATAAAAAAGAAGTAAGTAGCAATCTTTGAACTCTCATTAATGATATGCAGGCTAAAGTATGTAGAGGAACATTTACTGATATTTGCAATTTACTATGAGATGCATCAAATCAATGAGATGAATTGATGGATGGGTAGAGGGACAGATCAATGGAAAAGCTATGACAAGGCAAGTTTAGTAAAATATCAATTGTAGAATCTGGGTGGTGTATTAATTGGCACTTGTGAAAAAAATTTTCATTTGAAAATATTCACAGTGTTAGAAAAACCGAAGTATTGGTGACAGGGAAGTTGAATAAGGAAGTTACCATCACACTCAGTAACTTTTAAGCTTTTCTTCAGGAAATTGTGAAAGCAGGTATATAGCTTTAAGTTGTGTATCTTTAGAAAGCAATGACAGAAAAGGAATTGTGAGAAAAATCGTGTAGTGACTATTAGAGAAAACTAGTTTCTGAATGCCCCAGCCAAAAACAATGAGTTATCACTACTGTCACCATCAACACACTTGGTATCATCTATAACAACAAACCTTTGAAACTACTTCACAGTTTATAAGACTTTCCCCAGCCTCTCCCTTGATTCTTATAACCTAGTAGTTGAAACAAATTCTTATGTGCTACGTGAAGTAGTGTTTCTGCTCTCAAGGAGTTTGGTAGAGAAATAAGGCAGTACACGAATGACTGTACAAAATGAAGAATGAATTAAGTGGCTCTGAAGAGATTTTGTGTGTTTGCTCACTAAGAATTGAGAAGAGGAAGAGAACTCTTAGTCACGGTGAAGCAGGAGACTACAATACTCTAATGTTCATATGGTTGTTCACTACTTTAGTATCTGTCTTTTCTAGGACTAGATTTATGAAGTCTCCTTAGAACTTGGATTTTTGTTGGTTTATTCTGTGCTATGTCCCCAGCATCTGAAATAGTCCCTGGCATATAATAGGCTCAATAAATATTTTAAATGAATGAATAAATTAACATGATCTGCAGAGTTACCTCATTTCTCTTTGCCTCATTTTCCTCATCTACAAATTAAGGTTGTTTACTCCTTGTTAGAAGATGAAATAGGAGTAACATCTAAAATAGCTCATAGGTATTCAGGAAAAAAAAAAAAAAACCACCCAGAAATGGATTTTTTCCCTCCCCTAATTAAAGGCAGCAGCAACTCTCTAAGGAATAGAGGTCTAAAGGATGGAAGTGACCATGGGGATGGAAAGGAAAGGATGGAGGGATTCATTTCAAGGTGCTGGAAAGGTGCTGAGATAGTGACACAGCATGAGGGTGAACCAGAGAAGGGGCTGAAGTTTTAAGACCACTGTTGGTGTAAAACTTGTACCATCAAAAGAAATAGGGAAGTTGGGAGGAGGAACTGATTCTGAAGGGTTGAGGGGTAGAAGGAAGCTTTTAATTTTTCACCATTAAAGTTCTCAATCTAAACTCCAAAAGGAAATTGAGGTAAGAGAAAAGTCGGGTTGAAAGAATTTGGGAATCTTTTGTACAGAGAAAGTAGTTGGTTCTGTAGAAATGGAAAAATGAAGGAAAAATTGTAAGGAAAGAACTAAAGAGAAACACACCATCACTATGGTGTACATGATAATGCTCCTGCTTTCCCTGACAAATATCCACATCCTAACCACCACATGGCAAAGATTGTAACCAGCTGACCTTGAGGTGGGGAAAGCATCCTGGGCTACTCAGGAGAGCTCAATGTAATAATTTTTCACAAGGTAAGAAAAGAAGTTGCAAGAAGAACCAGACAGGTAGTAGTATGAGAGAGACTAGTCCAATATTGTGGGCTTTGAAGATGGAGGGAGAAGTCACTAGCCAAGAGAGGTGGGCAGCCTTTAGAAGATGGAAGAGGCAAGGAAGTGTGGTTTTCCTTAGTGTCCTGCAGGAATGCAGCCCAGCTGACACCTTGAACCCAGGGAGACTCATTTCAGACTTCTGACTTCCAGAACTGAAATACAATAACTTTGTATTGACTTAAGCCACTAAATTTGGAATAATTTGTCACCACAGAAATAGAAAACTAATACCTGGTTGAAAGTTCACATTTTGAAGGTGAGAAAATGAAAAGGAGATGTGGTCAACAGGGTGAAAGGAAGATGAAAACTAATATAGCACGGGATCAAGGAGAGAGAGAGGCTGACTGAGCCTGACTGGTTCAAATGCAGCAGGGAAGAGGAGGAGGAAAACAACCAGGACCTTTAGACTACGAAGAGTCACGAGTTACCCTTAGGGAATAATTCTGGGAGTAGTGCGTTAGGGGATGTAGCCAGGTGGTTGTGGTTAAGAAACTCCGGGACCGAGTTGAAGAAGTTTGCTGATGAATCAGAAGATTAGGATGGTAGCCTGAGTATACAATGGAATCAGAGAGGTTGTTGATGTGGCTGTGTTCAAGAGGTAAGCAGCAGAGAAGCAGCCAGGCAGAGGGAGAAAGCGATGGCGGTAGGGGGAAATAACCAAAAGGGCCAGGTGCTGGGAGAACTGGATCAGAACATCAGGCAGGTGTTCATTCCATCTTTGAAACAGAAGATATGATGAGTCAAATTACAAAAAAATGCTGAATAAGGAAGAAGCCCTGTTGGAGTTGGGGGAAGGAGGAGGAGCACAGATGAGCAGATGGGTGAGTGGCCTGATAGGGTCCTTAAGGAAGCAGCTAGAGGTGAAGACCCCTAGGGCGTGGAGGCTGGCTGCAGTAGCACCAGAGAGGCTGGGTCAGTGTGGGAGAAGCTTTTCTAAGATTTTGTAGGAGTTTCATTTGTTCCTTGGGACTGCTATATTCAATTCCACTACAGAAGAACAAGAAAAATAGGATGGATGAAACTCATAAGATCTGTTAAGATAGATAATGAATATGCAGTGCCTTGTAAGATAGGTTAAAACCACTAGATGTGTTAGATTTAGCTAATAAGTAAGCAAGTAGATATAGTTAGAATTCGTGAGATATCGTTAAATTAGTAACCTAGATGAGTTAGACTAGTTCAAGTGTGTGTGTGTGTGTGTGTGTGTGTGCACTGAGCATACAAACAAATGCAAAAACTAAAGAAGCACCCAATATTCACGACACACTAAATAACCTAAGGCACATGAAACACTCGATATTCAATAGATTGCATGTTGACCGCCCATGGTGACTCCCATTCTGGCCCTACGTGTCCTTGGCCCAAAACACACAAATTCAGTCCTCAGCTTCTCATCAGGCTAAGCAGTGAGCTATGGAGGAAGCCAGTGGGACTTGTTGCTGTGTCTCTGGTAACGAGAGTTGTGTGTCACTCACTGGAGACATGTAATTGGGAACCATTTCCTAAACCTCAACCCTGCTTCATAGGTATCATCCACAGGGAAGGCTGCTGTAGCGGAGAGGCTGGACATGTAAACAGTTTCTAACTCAAGCAGCAGGTTGTGTGGTCCTTCCGCACTCCTGTATCATATCCTGAATATGTCAGCTCAGCACATCTCTTTCCTTGCTTCTTGCTTTATGTTTTAAGTAGATTTAATGAACTCTATGATTGGAACATGTTAATTTGGTCTGTGACTTCTGGGATGGAGTACCCAGTAGTGGAATTGCAGGTGACTATTGTATCAAGGTTATTTGCCATGTTACAGATGTGGAGCAGAAGCTCTAAAGAGGACATTTGGTATCAGCATATTGCTATACTTCTTCCAGCAAAAATGAGGCCCAGAAATGAATTGAATGATAAAAGTCAGGTAGGTTATACTTTTTAATCTATATAATTAAAGTATAACTAAGAAACAAATCTTATAAACTCCGTAAATTAATTTACCCAGAAGTTTGGGTATTCTACCCCTAGTTATTTATTATTTCAGGTTATATTAAAAAATAGTTTCCTGAGAAAATTATTGGTATGAATCAATTGTTACTTTTTCTTCTTTCAAGTATTAGAATCTGTTTTAAAATTAAAACCTATATACAAAATGATAAAAAAGTTTTTATCAGGATCAAATTATTCTGAGTTTAAATTTATATTTTCCTATTGGCTCCCTCCATGAGAACATGAGGTTCTTATTGTTGTACACAAATATTTGAAACTAGAATTTACCGAGATCAGTTACCGTCTTATTTCAACTGTAGTTTTACATTTATTTCTGTATTTTGTTTGGTTGTGTGATGTCAAAAGAATGCAGATGTCATCATAAATGATAATAGTTCTTTTTAATAGCTTATGCTGCAATCTCCAGATATTCTTCACTAAACATATCTAGAAGCTTCAAAGCAAAGCAGTCAGAAACTTATTTATGACTGACTTGCTAACACTATATAGCCATTGCTCACATTTCTTATTATAAACAAGAAAAGAAAGTACCCACCCTTACAATAGGACATTAATCTATAACAAGACCTTCTCATTTGATGTACTGGGGACTCACTTATCATTGGACAACCTACTATTAAGCTTGATGAGAGCCTGTGTTGAACAGATGTGCCTGACCCTAACCTGGCACTGAGCCCAGCTGGGCCTACTGGGCAACTCAGGTAATTTTTCTTAGCTGGACATGCACAGGCATGAATTTTTCCAAAAGGCCATTACAGAGCTACTATCTTTATAGTCAATGGCACACTGATAAGTTCAATGGTTTTGAGAACATAAAAGACTATTTTAGCTGGCAGGATAAATTAAATATGTTTATGTCAAAAAAAGGGGTGGGGAGAAATAATGTGCACAGATCATAAGGGGATGAAATTCCTATAATATGGATCAAAACGTTATATTCTTCTTACCACAGCTTTATAGGACAACTTTTCTCCCAAGTCCAATAGACAATCTCATTTGTAGATGTATTCTGAATTATTTTTACATTTCAGAACTCTTTAATTTCCAACTTTATTTTTTGGGGGATTGAGGATGAGGTGTTTAGCAGCTCATTTTAATAGGTGCAAATTAGTTTCTAAAATTACCTCCTGCCACCCTGGGTTTCTACAGACACAGTTTGAAACCTACTGCATTAGGCAGTGGTATAGCAGCAGCCTTAATCTTCCCACAGAATAATGAGAGGGGTTATATTTCCATGGAATCTGCTGAAGTACTTGTTTATTGCACACGGCCCTGTGCCTTTCCTCATTGTATTTTCTGCCCAGTGCAAACTGGTGATGTAGAAAATTAGCATCTAATGCATAGGTAAATTTGGTTGAAATCTCCATGGTTTCATCCTAAATTTAGGTCCACGTTTAAGGACTGTATTTTTTAGTTTTCATTTCTCAGACTTTGGAGTCAGAGAAAGCAGTGGGAAAAACGTAAAAAGTAGTGTAAATCTGACAAAGCTAACAAAAGACTTTCCAAATGAAAATAAGCTAATTTTCCAAGAGGGCCAACCCCAAAATAGCAGAGTGTGTGTGTGTGTGTGTGTGTGTGTGTGTGTGTGCGTGCGCGTCTGTGCGTGTGTGTAGAAAGGGGGAAGGGGCATGCTTCCCCTTTATTCCTCCAGTTCTTTAGCCTCAACAATCCTGTCTACCACTGTAAGTGCACTTAGATAAAGCAATACAAGAAAGCCCTGACAATATAAAAAGTAATTCACTCCTCTGAGGTGATGGTGTTTGATTAAAACCAGGGTAATAGAGATCAGGGAAAGGGTCTGACTTGCATATTGAAGAAAAGTGACCTCTAGTGGACAATTGTGTTTTTTCAACCAGTTTAGGAAGGAGATATAACAAAAGAAATGTTAAAGGTATGATCCATTTATAAATAACTTTTCCATGGTATTTTAAATAACAAGTGTGATATACATACATAAGTCTTCACTTACATAAGTAAAAAAATATAAAGGTTACATTAATATATCCAAAGTTACACTCACAATTTTGATGGTTCTGTATTTGAGAGGACCTTGGACCAGGAATCGAAGACCTAGTTCTGGGTTTCACTCTACATCTTACTAGTTGTGTTTCCTTGTACAACTGCTTCATATCTATAAGCCTTTATTTCCTAACCTATAAAATTGGTTGATTTATAAACTGCTTCCCTTTCAAGCAGATAGATGGTTATCTTTTTAAATCAAGTTCACTTTATATCATGAGTTTTCCAAATCAGCAACAAAAAATTAATGTTATAGTATGTATTATATGTAGCATTGGGTGAATCAGCAAAAAATACTAGATTTCAATCAAAGGCCTTCCTTATAGAAATTTAATGAAGGTAAAGGTGATGAGTTTTATTTTTTCTTTTTACACTGATTATGGAAAACATTTCAAAAACTAAATACACTGGATCATTTGTTCATTATAAAAATTTATATTATTATAAAAATTGTAGTTATTATTATTATTATTATTTTTTGTGGGTACAGGGGGGTCGACCTCAGGACCTCGCGTGCCAGCAGGCGCCCATGCCGCTGAGCGATATCACCGGCCCCTTTTTCGTATGTGGGTTCCGGGAACCGAACTCGGGCCCTTGCGCTTGCCGGGCAGGCGCTTAAGCCGCTAAGGCATCTCACCGGCCCTGTAGTTATTATTTTTGACAGATTTATTTCACAGGGTAAAGTAAAATAAATGAAAAAAGAAACTATGTAGTACATTTTTTCAGAAAACTATTTGCCTATTAAACTCATGATATATTTTCCTAGGGCATCAATAGAATGGAATATAATATTTTATGGATGGGAACATAATTTATGGTTAAACTGTTAACAGAGTCTCTAAGAAACCAGAAAAACTTACAAATTATTGTTACTCATTCAGAACTAGTGTTGAAATGCTATTAGTTATAATGGGATTTAGAACCTAAGAGTACATTCTCTAATCAGCTTTTCCAGGACAAGTTAAGCAGAAATATGGACTATTTTTACGATTGTTCTCATTCTCACCTCCTTAGAAGAGATGTTTAAATGTTTTGTATTGCCTAAAAGAAAAATCCTAGTCTAAAAAGCTTTCTGAAGTATAACAAGCAGAAAAAATTTTAATGATCTAATTAACTTGCTTTATCTTAAAGCTATTGAATTAAGAAACTTTCTCTTCTTTTAAAAGCAAACCCTTTCAGGATATAAGCATACTGGTTAGAAAATGATGCTATTCCAGACAGTGTGTAAAGGGTGAACTCACAAAGAAAGTCAAATCTGTCATGGATTATTTGTAAACAGTAAAGTTAATTTGTACATTAGTCTCAACTTTTTCAAAACTCTAAACCAGTTTTTCATTGTGAATAGCGAATGCAGCCTCTTTCAGGCACATAACCTGGGCCCACAAAACCTTCCCTTATTGGAAGTACTCAGGCTTTGTCATTATTTACAAAGAACGCCAAGATAGAAATTAGTAGTCCTTTTGAGACCTAGTGCTGAGTACATAAACCAATCTTTCTCCTCTGTCCTCACTGAGATGATGATAAAGAACCACATGGCTGGTTTGTTTTCACTTTTGACATTCAATCACATTAAAAAAAAACAAAAAACCTTGAAAAATGAGCACGATCCATTATGCCCAACACCTACACGTTCCTTCTTCCTCTTATGCACAGGCACATGTTTGCCTTGCATATGTCAGTGGAAACTTTTACCAATGTGGTGTATAAGCTACTGGTGCTTTATTTTGAGGTTTTGAAAATCAAATTTATTTTTCAAAGCACAGAAGTGATCTCTTTAGCAGAGCTGTCACTAAGACTGAAGCAATCAGACTTTTGGCCCAAATTTTAGATGGCATAAATTTATAAAATACTATTTTGAAAGAAATTTAGCTCTACTTAATCACGTGGGTACTTGATTTGATAATTTGGATGATTTCATGTTCCTTGATTTAGTTCCCAAAGTGTTATAAAAAATTAAGGGCTTGTAGTCTTACCCTTTGTAAATTAAAAATACTTCAAAAAACATAATCAGATAGTGTTACTTCTTAGTTTAAATGTCCTTGGTAGTTTCCGACAACATTCTGGATAAAATACTACATCTGAAGCACTGCTACTGATCGACCTTCCAGTCTTCTTCGCATCTCTTAAAATCTTGCTCCCTAAGCACTAAGCCACCCGGGAGCCTTTTTTTTGGGAAAAGTCAAACTCAGCCCTGCTCAGGGCGCTATTTCTCCACCTAGTCACTTATCCCCCTCATTTGAGACACTTCTCTTTATTAAGGTTGCAGCCCTTTCCTTATCCCCTAACTGTAAATAAACAAATAAGGGCTTGCACAGTGCCAGGCATATAGTGGGTTCCCAACAACTATTTGAATGAATGAATGAACAAATGGAATTCTCGAAAAGTTCCTGCACTTCAGGGTCTTGGGTTTTAGGGAAGGAAAGTGCCTGTGACCAGCTGTTATTAATTCAGTAGACCACTATGGCTAAACTGGTCAAGTGGCAACTTGCTCGTCTTAAAACACCTAGGTGCCAGCTGGCTGACTGCCAGCCTGGAAGCTAAGCTGGCATGTTTTTTGGGCACATTTCCCTCTTCACTGTGAGCTGTGGCTTTGGCAGGCTCAAAGGGGTCCCCTAACTTAGCAGATTTATCACCGGAGCAGTACTGACTGTGCCAGCTGGGCCTGAGGGCAAAATGAAAGCTCTCCAGGTAAAGCTAACACCTGCCAAACTTCAGTGACTCGAGGGCCACACCTAATATAATGTAAAATTAGTAAGAAGAAAAAAAAAATAGCCTAGTGTGTTTTATCCTTTCTCAATTTGCCACCTTAGGTGATAAATTTTTAGTTCTAGGGGATAGGCTGGCAAAATAAGCAAATGATTTGATATTGCCAACTTCTGTACCCCCAAAAGCTTACTGATAAGTGCACAAGGTCAGAATTCTTATTCTTTTTTTTTTTTGTGGGTACTGGGGATCGACCTCAGGACCTCGTGCGCCAGCAGGTGCCCGTGCCGCTGAGCGATATCACCGGCCCCTTTTCGTATGTGGGTTCCGGGAGTCGAACTCGGACCCTCGCGCTTGCCAGGCAGGCGCTTACGCTGCTGAGCCATCTCACCGGACCAGAATTCTTATTCTTCAGGAATGGTACAGTATCCCAATATTTTTCTAACCAAAATAATAGGATGCCAGATGACAAGTAGGAAGACAAACTGAGTTTGTAAAAGACTGGTACTTTCAAATTTGCCTGCCCACCACAGAAGCATAGGCTGGAGAAAAAGGGAAAGGAAAGAAAAGAAAAAGAATACATTTGCTTTCTTAGACAGAGGAAAACAAGCAAACAAAAATGACCACTAAAAACAAGAAATAGGGCCGGTGAGATAGCTCAGCGGCATAAGCGCTTGCTTGGCAAACACAAGGTCCTGAGTTCAACTCCCAGTACCCACAAAAAAAAAAAAAAAAAAAAAAAAAAAAAAAGAAAGAAAGAATCTAAAATTTAGGCTGTGGATTTGAATAACTAATGTCTGAAGGAGAAATGGTGGATGTGGCTTGAGTGTCTCTAATCCAAACATTCACTCTCTCTAGGAAATATTTACTGTGCTTCATATCACAGCATCATCACTGACTGATTTCCACATTAAAGAACTATTCAGGTTTCAGTACTCCAGGCTTTTACTTGCCCTGACTTGGTGATAAATTAATCCTGGCTCCAGGTTAAGAGTGCAGAGAGAACCAGTCTGGCAGGGTGGAATGTGGGAAGCCTCTAGGGACTCTTCATTTAGCTTTAGCCACCTTAATCTGAGTGTGATGGCTACACCCTTGTAGGCACTTAATTTTTCCTAGATGGTGAGTGCAGCAAGGCCACTCTGCTGTTTGTATAAATGATGGTCGGTCTGGAACACATGCCTACTGAAACCTAACCATGTTATCTCTTCCCTGACCCCAAAGCTCTTGATGTATACACTAGAGTAGGTGGATATCTCCTGTGGAAAACGAGAGGGCTCCTGCATCCAGGTAAGAAATGTTCTCCAGGGAAGATTCAATGCTCTGTTTGGCATGAATGATAATTTGGTCATGCTTCACTTGAAGCTAAGAATAACTTTCACATTTTCAACTTATTAATACATGGGGGTAATGACAATAAATGATGAATACTGAAAATGACACTAGTTCTTCATGCTTAAAAATTATGATTAAAAACTGGGACTTCATAAGACTTTAGATGCACTCCATTATTTTCTTATTTACAAATGACATAGGATGTTTTTCATTATTTTCAAAATACCTTTCATCACAGAAATGTTGACACATGAATGGGATGATAAATCAAATTACCTAGCTGTCCCATGGTCATTTTTTTATCAGTTGTTTGTTGTTTAGGGGTTGAAAGGGCACAGGGCTGGCAATATACTTTGTAGGGCCCTGAGCAAAATACAAATGAGGAATGCCTTATTCAAAAATTGTTAAGAGGGCCGGTGAGATGGCTCGTGGCTTAAGCACCTGCCTGGCAAGGGCGAGGGCCCGAGTTTGACTCCCGGAACCCACATACGAGAAAAGGGCTGGTGATATCGCTCAGCGGCACGGGCGCCTGCTGGCGCGCGAGGTCCTGAGGTCGACCCCCGGTACCCACAAAAAAAAAAAAATTGTTAAGAATTTTAGGATGGGTGTATAGGTCAGTGGTGGGGCATGCACTTAGTAAGCACAAAGCCCTGGGTTCAAACCCCAGGGCCTTAAAATAGAAAAAAAAAAAAAAAAAAGATTTTCAAAATGTTAACAGCAGAGCATTAAACCAAAATCCTGCAAAGGTCACCTGCCTATGAAACCTGTGCCATGTGGGCAGGTAGGGGAGGAGCAGGGAGTTCACAGGGAGTAGGAGTCAACTGGACAGGTAAAGGATAAGGTGGAAAAAACACTTCAGACTGAGGGCACTGCTAAGGCAAGGAAGCTAGGAAGAGCATGAGTCAGGCAGTTTCTGCAGATTGCTTTTATTACAGCACAAAAAAGTGGCAAAGCATGAGACCAGAGGTAAGTAGGGGCCTGACACAGTAGGCCTCTAATGTCAAATGTAGCTTAGGCTTTACTTTGAAGAAGTCATTAAAGGATATGAGAAAAGACACACTTGATTGGGAAGACAGGTAGGTAGATTGGGGAAGGATTTAAAGAGTGCAGGACCAGTAGGGAGACTAGGTGGGAGAAGGTACAGGGATTGGGAGAGGTGATAGTGTGTATAAAATGGGGGAGGGGGTCTGAGATAGGGAAGGGACTGATTTGAGATTGATTGAGAAGGTAAAATTAATTATGGGAAATGAAGACCAGGGAGCAATTATGGGGATGTGCCTAGAGCCACCAATGTTATCACAGATGGAGAGTACTGGCATAGAGATGCTAGAGGTAAAGGTGATGATGAGTTTTGAAAACCGTGCACTTAACCCAGTTTGCATGATTTATTCTTTGTCTTCAAAAATTAAAGGAGTCCCTCAGTTAAATTCAGGGTTTAAAATAAAAATGGCAAATGCTCTTAGGAAAGGTCATCACTAATTCATCATAGCACCCTTGTTCACATGGCCCAGACACACCTGCAGCACCCTTTTCAACCCATTGGTCCATCCCTCCATGGCAGCCATTTATGTCTGAACATAGCACCGTGGCCACTATCAGCCAATGGAGAGTACATGCATCGCACACCCATGTGTCTGCCCAATTTAAAAGCTTGAGAGCCTTTCTTTGAAAGATACAAGTCTCGCATATACAATTTACAGGTATTTTTGAAGTAAATTACACCTTGCCAAATTTGAATAAGAACACATTTATTTTGAGTATCTGAGTCACTGGGAAGTCTTCACTTATCTCCAAGAGACTCCTAACTTAGTTGAAGGTCAAATCAGTGCAGACCGTTGATCAATGGTGATCAACAGAATCTATTTAACATTTATTAATTGCCTACTGTGTGATGGACCTGGGTTTCTTAGTCTAACTCCAACAGGACACAGGGCTATTATATGCTCCAGGGAGGGTTTCTGGAGTAGGGGAAATCTGACAGGTGAATGTGAGATGATTTGGATTATATCAAGTACAGAAATCCATTTATATCAAGTAAAGAAATCCATTTGTTTTAGTTTAATGTCTTTCAGAGATATTTGTCCAAGGAAAACTCCTATCACATGATACCGGTGAACAGCCCTGAAAGTAAAATATTTCAATCTCCAAGACACCTATTTTTCAAATGATAAACAGAAACTTTAAAAATCACACAGCCCCAAAGTTGCCAAGGGAGATCTAAAATCAGATCTTACCTTTGCAGCTTCAAAGCCCTGTTCACAGGATCTCAAAGGGAACAATAAATACTGAAGATCAAGGCTGAATCTGGGCTACACATTCACTTTACAAGGGAATGTCGGCGTCATTTTCAACATTCTTACTCAGCAACATGTGGAGGAGCATATGGACCAGATAAAACTTTCTGGGGTGTTCACCATCAAGGCTGACATCTCACCCTATTTCCAAAGTCTCCCACCACTGACCCCTGCTTTTCTATCCTCTATAAAACATTACTCCATTTTTTCTCCTGACACCATGAGAATAGAATAATTCTGGCCTTTAGGCCTTTGTTTCTGATGCCCAGAAACCTCATAGCTCACTGCGCACAAGAAGCAGGCTCTCAAGGTAGAGATTCAAAGGTAGGACATTTCTTAGGGGAGTACTGGGAATCAACAACTGTGGGTAGCAGATCAGTAACTGTGGGTAGCTGGTCTTCGGGCAGAAATTGAAAAAAACTGATCCTAAAATGTGTATGAAAATATAAAGAACCCAATAGGGAAAAGAAAGAAGGGAAAGGGAAAAAAATTGTATATATATATATAAGATGGTTAAGATAGATACACTACCATTTTTACTTAGTTCATTGAAGAGTAAGGTTTGTGCCAATAATGTTTGGACAATTGAATGCTAATGTCTGGTGTCCTGAATAACTAACTTAAAGATAGTAATACGTAATGTATTAACCATTGTTACCCTCCTATTAGGTTGTTTTGAAAATTTGTTCTTCTTTTGATTTGTTTTGTTTTTTTTCTTCTCTTTAAAAAAAAAAAAAATAAAAAAAATAAAGAACCCAGGAAAGCCGAAACAATCTTGAAAAAGAACAAAGGGAAAGCCTACACTTCATGATTTCAAAATTTACCATAAAGTTATCTTAATTAAGATAGTATGGAATCAGCATAAAGGAAGACAAATAAATCAACAGAACAGAATTATGACCCTAGAAATAACCTTTACATTTGTAGTCCTTGGAAAAGCTGCCAAGGTGATGCAGTAGGGGACAGTAAAACCTTTTCAACAGATCATGCTAGGACAACTGGTTATCTGCATGCAAAAAGATAGATTGGGAATCTCACACCACATTAAATAAAGAACTAAAAATGAAGCATGGACCTAATGCTTCAGGAAGAAAACATAGAAGATATTTGTAATCTTTGGTTAGAGGTTCTTAAGCACCACACCAAAAGCATGGTCCATGAAAATAAATTTGAAGAAAATGGACTTCATCAAAACCAAAAGGGTTGTGCCTTTTGTGTTTCAAAAAAAATCTATAAAAAAAAAATGAAAAGGAAGCCACCATCTAGGAGAAAATATATACAAATATTTCTGGTAAAAGATTTGTACCCAGGATGTGTAAGACCTCTTCAAGTTAATAATAAGACAAACAACTCAATTCAAAATGAGCAACAGTTGAAATGATAGTTCATCAAAGAAGAAATTTGGGGGTCAGTGAGATAGCTCAGCAGCATAAGCGCCTGCCTGGCAGGCGCAAGGTCCTGAGTTCGACTCCTGGTAACCATGTACGGAAAAAGGGCCGGTGATATCACTCAGCGGCACAGGTGCCTGCTGGTGCACGAGGTCCTGAGTTCGACCCCCGGTACCCACAATAATAATAATAAAAAAAAAGAAATTTGAATGGCTAAAAGCACATGAAAAAATGTTCAATATCATTAGTCATAAGAGAAATGCAAATTTAAAATGAGATGCCACTTCATGTCCACTACAGTAGACTCAAAAAGACAAAGCATTATTGTGTAAGCATATGGAAAACTGAAATATTCATACATTGCTGGTGGGAATGTAACATGGTGTATTCACAGCTTGACCATTTCTCTAAAAATTAAACACAAATTTATCCCATGATCATGCAATTCCTCTCTTAAGTATTTACCTGAGAAATGAAAACAAAGACATATACATACGTACATATATATATGCACTGTGAATATATGTACATATATATGTGTGTGTGTATGTGTGTGCATGTGTGTGTGTATATTCAAAACAGTATTATTCCTAATGTCTAAAAAGTGAAAACAATTCACATTTCCTTCAACCGGTAAATGGATATACAAAAATGTGGTATAGCCATGCAGTGAAATATTATTTACCATTTAGAAGCGACAAACTACTGACATATGATACAGCATGGATGAATATAAAAAATAATAGAGTAAGTGAAAATAGACAAATGCAAAAGGTTAAATTCTATATGATCTCATTTATATGAAATGCTCAGAAAACACAAATCTATAGAGACAGAGAGCAGATCAGTGATTGCCTAAGGCTGAAGGGATATTTTTAGGTAATAGAAATATTCTAAATTTGGATTGTATGGTGTTTACAAAACCCTGTAAACTCACTAAAAATCACTTGAAGCACAAGAATTTTACGGTATGTAATTATATCTCAATTAAGCTGTTAAAAATTAGAAAACTTATTTTTTCCCATGTAATGAGGGAAAATGTGTAGGCACTCAAGTCCAGGCTTGGTATAACGGAGTTTTTGCAGTCATTAGAGACCTAGCCTTTCTGTCTTTGCCTCAGCTGCCCCTCGCATGTGTTCCAGCTCTTACGGTTACATCTCAACTTCCTTCCCACTAGACCCTTCTTTGCTAACAGAGGAGAAAGAGTAGAGAGCAAAAAAGACACTGACCATTGCTTTTTTGGCCTTTTGGATTAGATTAAGGGCAGTATCTGCTTTTATCAGGTTAATATCTAATACGTCCTCTATCTGAGGACAATATACTAAATGGATTCTTGGAGCAGAGAGGTGGAATAGGAGTTGCTTCAACCACTTCACACACTGACCTGATCTTGCGGTACCTCCAGAAATGGTGCATCTCCTTGGTAGAATGTAAAAAATAATACATTAGCCTATTAATCCAGCAATGTTATGGATATTTCCATGAAGTCCCACCCAATGACTCTTACATGACCATTCTCAACTGCAAGGGAGTCTGGGAAATGTAGGGACATATTTCTGCCTCCAGTGAAATCGGGTTCAAGGCCAGCCTGAACTACATAGTGAGATCTTGTCTCAAAAACAAAAAGCAAAAAACAAACAAACAAACAAAAAAACCAAACTTGACGTCTAGGACATTCGGTATAGTAGAAAGAGCAGAATTCTTGAGAAAGAAATGTCTGGATTTCTAAACTTAGCTACATGCTTTAGTAACTGCGTATGCCTTGGGTAAATTTCATAATTTAGCTAAGCCTCAAATTCCTCATCTGTGCAAAGAGAATAATAATCCTGCCTCATGGGGCTGTTCGGCGGACTTAATAAGACAGCAGGTGTGAAGCACTTGCCTGTGCGTTAGCGACGGCACCTCCTTCACAACTCACACTGCACAGTCACACGTGTACAACACGGCTTTGACACCAGCAAGGAAGAATGAATGCTTTTTCCTTCTTCCAAAATTAAACAGCTGTCTAGCCATAGTTTCCCCCACATTTCCCAGGCTGATTATTCGTCTCAAGAGAATTCCTAATTAGAGATTATCTCATTCAACACACATACTAATGTGGGGAAAGGGAAAGCAAAACAAGAAAAAGCATCAAAGAAAAAATGAAGACAAAGAAAAATTTAAAAATACTCGGTACTTTTGTATCTAAAGTGTTCTAATCTTTCTAACAGTTGATTCTTTTACAAAACCAGAGAGAGCACTTAGAAAAGCACGCCGACCCACTTTATGCCCTCGGCATACTGCAGAGGGTGAGGCTGTGTCAAGTGCGTGTGAAAGCAGGTGTCCGGGTGGTCGGCTGCCAGGAACCCCAGAATGCGCTCACTTGCCCACTCTATACATCAGTTGGACTAAGCCAACATAGGAACTCTTCCATCACTTTCTTCCAGAAGCCCAAATATTGCCTAAAATAAAATAGTATTCAAACTTACCAACTGTGGTGGATTTCAACTTTTAAGTGGTTTGCCACTGTCGGGGATTCTTAAAAGTCTTGGTTAACACTGAATGAATAAAATTTGTATTTTTGCAAGAAAGCTATGCATCTCAGAAAGGACTCCAAAGCAAAATTGTGAAATTTGCCAACTTAAAAGTTGGACAAATATTTGCTATCTATCATCACTGTCTATAAAATATCAAAATTGTAATGATGACAATCTCAGCACATAGTTTATCTAAGTAATAAAAAAGAGCAGGCTGGCAAAATGAATGCAGTGCTTTAGGACACAACATTATAATTTGTCTTTTCCAGCCATTCTGTATCAGTGATTTAATTTTCTTCCCTTTCACAACCCGCCTGATCACCATGCAACTTATTGGTCTGTTTTCTCCTCCCTGTAAAAAGAGGATGGGAAGTATGGTGAGAGGTGACCTCACAGGGTGCCATGTGGGGAAGGCTGTAGTAGGGAGCAGCACAGCTGTCTTCAGCAACAGCAGCAACAGCTCAGTCTGCCAAAATGCAGCAGCTGCCGGGACCTGTACAGCTGTGACTGCCATTCTTTCCCAGAGCTCCCTCAGACCCCAGATTGAGAAATCCTATTTGTCCTTCCATGTCCTCCATAACTAATGGTAGTTAATTTCTATCCTGGCTTTGTGCAAATTTTCTCCTAGTGTAAGACCTGCCTTACTTCACATTTGAATTAGAAGTCAATTAAAAGCAAAATAAAACAAAACATATTCTCTTGACAGTCATTTTATATGACATTATCACATTCCTACCTTTTTTCTCTTCCCATAACCCAAATCCTGGAGCACAGTTAAAGTGCTGTCACCCACATATGCAGATTAAATAAGGACCCCATTTAACTCAGCCCCAACTATACTCAAAAAGCAAAGCTCACAGTGGCAATGCTTGCTGAAGTGATTACAAGAAAGTTCCTTGCACAGCAAGTTCTTTCTTTGCTATCTGACCATAACACAACAGGAAAACAACTGTTTAAATCTATATTTTGGGTTGCAGGAATACTTTCATATTTGTATAATATGTAATCTCAAAACACAATTGATTGCTAAGTTTTCTTACTGTGAATAGATCTGATATTTATAAGCAAAAGCAAAGGCAGGGGGAGCTGAGCAGCAGCTGGGCTCTTCATTTACTCATGTAAGTATTCACTAAGCCTGTAGACGCCCAGCATGAAGAGCTGAGTATTTTGTACACAGGCCTTCCCCTCATTTGGAGAGCAGATACACTTTGGATGATGATATACAGGTGTAACAAGGCTTCCTCTTAGGATGCTGGTTTACGAGGTCAGGGGAGTCCTGTATGCTCAGTCTTAAGGGTTTTTGGCAGGCTTCATATTAAACTCATTGCACATTAAAGTGCTATGGAAGTTTTATTTTGCTCACAGTCCCCTTGTATATTAGAAGGTGGCATGGCTATTGTGATTCTTATGTGGGAGGCAGTAAGCCTCTCTGGATTTTAGATCCAATGCTTTACCCAAGACACTAGAGGTCAGCAGCCCTCCAAAAGTTGTGAGTCAAGCCAAGATGCTCATGTCTAGGGATGCTGCTGGGGGTGATTCTCAGAACGGGGAATCTAATCAGTACTGTAGTTGCTTTCCTAACCCCACTGCTTTTCTTTTAGTACCACTTTAACCTCTCTTTGGGCATCCTTGGCTCCTCCTGCAAAGCCCAGGTGCTGGGGGAAGCTGATCTGGAAGCAGGACTTGTGGAGCAGCCCAACTTAATTTGCATTTTTCCACCCCTGGCTCCACATATTGATTTAAGGATAAACATGTGACCCTATTTGGGCAAATAAAACTGAAGCAAAATTTGCTAAAGATGACTGGCTTTTCTGAGAGGGCTTCTGGAAGTGACTATTTATCTGTCCTTGAACGGGGTTGAAGGAGCTCAAACCTCTGGATCTACTTATCTGGTAACCACCAAGCATTGCAGGATGGGGGACAGGAGGGCTACAAAATGAAGTTGACTGCAAGAAACAGAGCAGAGAGGTTTGAAAAACACGATAACAAGTTTTCTAGTGAAGTCCTATTGGGTAAAAGAAGCAAACAAATTCTGAAGTCTCGGCCTCTCTCTCTCTTTCTCCCTCTCAGAGAGAGAGAGATGCTGGGGATTGAACTCAGGGCCTTGCGCGTGCTAAGCACAAACTTTACTACTGAGCTATGAGCCCATCCCCTGCAGCTTTTGCTAAGCAGATTCCACACTGCAAAAGCCAACAGATCTCATTCCTGCAAAGCCAGGTTGAGTTTGTTTTTCTTACTCGTGTCTGAAAACATCCTAAGTGACACACTGAGGGGACAAAGACAGGAACTACAATCAAGTTTTGCCAAATGTAATACAAGCGATCTACAAGCTACTACTTATTAAGTTTCATGCCAGCTCACCCTACGCTGCAGACACCAAAGCTCCTCAGCAAATAATTAAGAGACTTATAGATCCGGAACACTTGATTGGGAAGGATGGGGAGAAGAAGACATTGTATTTTCAAGGTCTTTCTCTTTTTCTGTTGGGCAATGAAGTCCTTTCTAATTAATGGGTTCCATTTTCTTCCCATAACCTCAGTAGTAGAGATATTTTTGAAATATATTGATTGTATATTGATTGAAATCTATTTGAAATGTATTGATTCATTTAAAAATGAATGATTATATTCCCCTACACTGCAGGGACCAGCGCCTGGCACTGGCCTTTGAAAAGCAATAAATAAGGAGAGAACAGGCCTCCTGTTCCAGCTCTTTGCTACCAACCTCCCTCACCTGCTTAGCCCTGAGCAGTCTCTAAATTTGCCTAGCACTAAACAGCAGCGTTTCCTTTAGTTCACCTGAAACCAAGAAAAGAAGCAATGAGAGGGTTAAAGGAACCCGAATACAGTTGGCCCTCCCTACCAGTAAGTTCTGCATCCATGGATTCAATCAACTGCAGACCAAAAATATTTAAAATGAAATTGCACCAGTATTGAAAATGTACAGAATTCTTCTTGTCATTATTCCCCCAGCAATATAATATAACAACTATTTTCATAGCATTTGCCCATATTAGTAATTAAGTAATTAAGAGAT
Organism: Erethizon dorsatum; assembly: GCA_028451465.1. Classification (NCBI taxonomy): domain Eukaryota; kingdom Metazoa; phylum Chordata; class Mammalia; order Rodentia; family Erethizontidae; genus Erethizon; species Erethizon dorsatum. The sequence goes on from CM051832.1 coordinate 77,460,266, forward strand.
GATTTAAAGTATATGGGATTATAATAAAAAAATAAAGTACGTGTGATGATATCGATAAGTTGTATGTACGTACTACACCTTGAGCACTTGCAGATCTTGGAATCTGCCAGGAGTCTTGCAACCAGTCCTGCAAGGTTCCCAGAGGATGACACAACTCTAGGCATGAGAGGAAAAGTTTACTCCACTTCTCTATTTTCCTTAGGTCACTATTTAAAAAGAAACACAGAAAGAATCCTTGTACTTTCTTGTATTTTTTTTATGTGAGGCTATACTGATAAAGGAAATGGATTTTGGAGTCCATCAGACTTTAGTTCAAATATTGGCAACTCCTCTTACTAGTTGTGTGACTTTATCTCTGATCTTCTGCATCTTTAAAACAGGGATGGATATAGCCTACCTTTTAGGTTGCTCTCAAGATGAAGGGTAACAACATATGTAATGGTTTGGCATTAAAAAATAGTTGCTAAGATCACTATTTCAATATCCTTTGAGAGACAAGAGCACTGTGACTGAAGAAAGCAGAGAAGCAGCCAGCTCCCTGAACATTCCCAATGTCTATATTTACTTCCAATCTGTGACTAGATTCCCTGGGTGTGTGCTGATGAAAACAGGTTGCAAGAACTTCGCAATTCATTTCCCTTATGCAGAGTCTATCCATGTGGGGAGCTCAGACTTTCAAATGGAAGTAATAGCTTCTGAAAGTAATTGCAGGGTTGGAGTGACTCATTAATGACCTAATTCTTTGGGTAGGTCTTATTTGTAGCAAAGGAGTATGTAAAGGAGGTACTAAATAAATAAAGATCATGGCTATCCTGTTTTCCTTGTTAAAGACAGAGGTTCCTAAAGATTTTTGTCATTCAGTCAAAATCAGGTGCTCAGAGGAAAAGTTTAGGACCTACATCTACATACCTGTTCCAGGGTTTCTGTCCAAGCAAAGGACACATAGGATATCCTGGAACAGAGGCCAGCTCAGCGGCATTCTTTCTACACTGAAAGGTTCACTCCTTCTTCTTTGTACGGTAAACTTTACTAGTTTTCTCCAATATCTGTTTTCTCATTTTTTCTTAATTGATTGAATTCCCTACCCCAACACACACACACATTTTAGCTGGGCATGTTGAGTACATGTAAGAGTACATTTTCCAGCATCTTTTGCAACTAGGTGTGTGGAGTCACAGCCACATGACTAAATTTCAGCAAACTGCATCTAGGCAGTTATAACACGTGATTACCGCAAAGTGTCCCTAAGGAAAGGGAGATGTGGTTTCCTCTTCCTTCCTCCTTCCTACAGGCTTGATTACAACATGATAGTAGGTGTTTAAGCAGCCAGTTTGGACCCTGAGGCAGAAAGTTTTGTACCGAGAATGAGCAGGAGTACAATACAAAACAAAAAACAAAACAGAAAAAAAAAAAAAAAAAAAAAAAAAAACCTTTGGTCATCTTGAAGTTGCCTTAGATTCCTGTCCTCCACATTTCTTTTATATGCATGAGAAATAAAATCTTATCTTGTTTGCAGCACAGCTATTTTGAATTTTATGTTACTCACAGCTAATTCAAACAGATACTTTACTATATCCATTGTTTATGTTTTCCCCATTCATCTGGGATACCAATACCATACAATGTTTTAACATGACATGCTACTTACGAATGGGATAAAGATTCATCAGTCATTCCTACCACACTCCTAAAATCCCACTCACATCCTACAGAATGAATTTCACCCAGAGTATAACATCAGAAAGGTCACCTCTCAGATATGGAAGGGGACAGAGATTTTTTTAAAAGGCACAAAAACCCTTTAATTTTTTCACAGAAAATTCTATCCAAAATGATTGCTTTCTTCTCTTTGGCTCACAATTTTATAAAACTAAGAGTATTTTCTTTACTTGCAAGCCACTCAAATCTCTCAAAAGCATGCTATCAATTAAAAATAAAATAATTGCTCCTTGCAAGCAGCAATTAGACACAATGTACTCTAGAGGAAGGTCGGCAGCGTTGGCAGTCAAACCTAGGAACACTTTGGGGCTTTGTCACTTTCAATGTGCCCTTGGCAAGTGACTTATCCCATTATTTCCAGTTGTTCATCTATAACAGTGGTGGCAAACCTATTGCATGCATGCTGCAGCTGGCTGCTTATATCATTGAAAGCCCTAAAAGGTTCGCCATCACTGATCTATAAAAATGAAATCTTATCTAGTGTTTGCATTGCTCTCAATACATAACAGGTGTTTTATTAACAAAATGTCTTTTATGTTCATTCTTTTTTTTAATTGGTACAAATGAAAGGCTATGGATTTTACATCAGCAGAACTGCATTTTGCTAAGTCTTAGCCCCTAAAATTGACCGTAGTGTTATAACCATAGTAGCCTTAATTACTAAAAACTTTCAATTGTCAATCAGGCTTATAACAACAGTGATATTATTAATTGTAGCAATAATATTTGTTGATATGTTGCATGATTATCAGGTGTCAGACACTGCACCAAGTCCTTTATTTTAATTGTTTTATTAAAACCTATGTTTTTTACCTTCTACAGATGTTTTTAATGTTATAAATAAAAATAAGAAAGTGGTAAAGACAGCATGCGTAAAAGTAACATATAAAATAATAAGATATAGATATATATATATAAATATGGAATTATTGATTGGCTAACTTCTTTTGGAAGAAAATACCCCAAATTTTAGAAAGCACAAGAGTCAAGCCACAGTAATAGGTTAAAAATGTTTCTTTTTAAGGACCTGTATTTAATTTCAGATGTAATCTAAAACCATATCATGCCAAAATATTTATTAATTTGCTCACCATAAATGTGACAACGAAATGTCCATGCAGAATATATTGGTTTTATTTTATTTCTTACTTTAAATAGTCCTCATCATTTGATCAGGAAAAGATAAGTATCTGACAATTCTTAAGAAAAATCTACTAAGTACTCATGTGTGCTGTGTAAATATCTATGTACTACATCTGCATATACTTTCTGTCTTTTACTTATAAATGTTTACTTCCAGAACATGTGTTTGTAAGTTGACTGGAATTCAGAAGTTTCTCCTTTTAGAGAAACAACATTTACAGTAGTATCTTACTTATAATACTATAACTGTTATCATCCTCAGCTGGAATTTCTTCCTTATGTAACTATGTACATGTAAGTTCACTTTTGTATGTAACTTTTCTATAAACGCGAGAAAAATCTGGCCAATTTCTATTCACTTATTGGATATAATGAGAGACTAAAGGACCTAAGATTGAGAAATGAAAAAAAAAAAAAGATGCCAGAAGTAGAGGTTTTTTTGCACAGCAACCTTGAAAAGAGATAAAGGAACTATCCAGTTCACATATGATTACAACATGCATGTTTAAAAAACAGACTTCATTGATCAGATTCAAAAATAGGAATTTTCACATAAAAATTCCACAATCTGCATTTTCAACAGAGCCACAAAGAGCTGGTCATGTACAGTCCTAGCCAGGTCCCTTTGATGTGCCCACTGTTGTTCTCCATTTGCAGGAACTGCCTTTGTTTACAAACCTGCTTGGCCTGTATTTAATGGATATGAATTTGTACATATGAAGTTAAGGTATGTGATCTTGTACATATTCTGTTTTCAAATTTTATTTTCATTAGTACATGTTTGCAGTACATAATGATTACATTTCATGTGGAAAGTTGGTACATGTACATAGCACTTCTTAATTATTTTTTCATCCCCTTCCTCCACCTTCCCTCCATCTCTTGGTCGAAGATTTCCCTTACCCTGTTTCATATTACCTTTTATTTTTCTCTTTAATTTATTTATATTTTGTGTTCCTCATATAAGAGAAACCACATAATATTTAAGCATATGTGTCCGATTTATTTCACTTAATATTATGGTCTCAATTGTCCTACAAATGACTCAAGTTTATCCTTTATGGGAGACTGCTATTCTATTGTACATAAGTAGCACATTTTCTTTATCTATTCATCTGTTGACAGACATACAGAGTGCTTCCAAGATTTTAAAAAAGTTTATGAAAAAATAAAATGAAATTTCATAATAGAATAATAGCAGAATAACAACAGTTAATATGCTATGTATCATTATCTTCAAAGTAATTCCTTGGAGTCAAGGTGGAGACAAAAAAAGATTCTGTCTTTACAAAGGAGAAACAAACAGATAATAGAAGATAGATAAAGAGGAAGTAGGGAGAATTTCAAATAATTCTCCAAAATACGTATTCTGCTGTTTCAAAAATATTTTTATATGCTAATTTGTTACATTTATACTACTACTTTCTCTTATTATATTGAAAAGAAATTTTTGTGCTTCAAGATTTAGCTATTATGAGTTGTACTGCTACAAACATGGGTATGCATATATCATTGTAATACGATATCTTTAACTCTTTTGGAAAGATACCAAGAAAGGGACTCTCTGGGTCAAATGGAATTTCTATTTTTAGTTTTTTTTTTTTTTTTTTTTTTTTGAGGAATTCCCATACTGATTTCCATGGTGGTTGTACTAGTTTACATTCCTATCAAGGATGTAGAAGAGTTCCTCCCCACCCCCACTCCTCAGCCTCCCAGCATTTGTGATTTCTTGATGATAGTCTCCTTTCTGGAGTAATGTGGAACCTCAGTGTTGTTTTAATGTGCATTTCTCTAATGGCCGGTAGTATTGAACTTTTCTTTCATGTATTTATTGGCCATTTGTACTTCTGAGAAGTGTCTATTCATTTCACTTGCCCATTTTTAATTGGTTCTTTTATTTGGGGAGGGTCTAGTTTTTTTCAGTTCTTTATATATTCTAGATATTAGTTCTTTGTCCAAGGAACAGCTGGCAAAATTTTTTCCTATTCTGTAGGATATCTCTTCACTCTATTAGTTGTTTTCTTTGCTGTGTGAAACCTTTTTAATTTGTTATGATCTCATTTGTTGACTATTGATGTTATTTCTTGTGCAACTGGGGTTTTATTCAGAAAGTCCTTGCCTCTGCCTATGACATCAAGAGTTTCACCTATTTTATCCAGCAGGCTGTGTTCTGTTTTAGATCTTTGATGATAATTTAGATCTTTGATCAATTTTTTTTTTTTTTTTGTGGGTACTGGGGGGTCGACCTCAGGACCTTGAGCGCCAGCAGGCGCCCGTGCCGCTGAGCGATATCACCGGCCCCTTTTTCGTATGTGGGTTCCGGGAGTCGAACTTGGGCCCTTGCGTTTGCCGGGCAGGCGCTTAAGCCGCTGAGCCATCTCACCGGCCCTCTTTGATCTATTTTTATGTTAGTTTAGCACATGGTAAGAGATATGGGTCTAGCTTCAATCTTCTGCAGGTGGATAGCCAGTTTTCCCAGCACCATTTGTTAAAGAGGCTATCTTTCCTACAGCATATTTTTTGCCCCTTTTTCAATCAGATAATTAAATGTTGCACATATTCTTCCTTGTGTACGAATGAAAATCATTGTAACTGCATGTCATGGGCCCACAGCACAAATGAAAGATCTGGCATGGTTTAGTTTCCCTTCTGTCACTGGGAACTCCCATGGCCCACCAGTTGGCAAAAGCTGTATGTGGAGAATTGTCATATAGGCACAGAGCAGCAATTGCTATAGAGGCTGGAGTTCCTCAGACCCAATGGTCTCATTGCTAAGTTCACCTTCTAGCATTGTGTACCATCTGTGCAACATAAAACTCGTAATGATATTCTTTCCCTATAGGTGTTTGAGTTTGTGACCTTGGTTCTCAGTAGTTTTGAATCAGTCCTTTTTTGCATCTCTTAGTGGAGGGAGGCAGGTCCCCAAGAGGGGGCTTCTAGGACATATCCAAAGACTCCAGCTCTTGGGATGCAGGCATGATGTCGTTAGGTCAGAGATATGCCCAGAAGGCCCATGCCTTAAGGAGGCTGGCCTGAGAAATATCTGCTCACCTACACTTGATCTCTTATTTTAAAAGTGGGCTCAGGTATGTGGGCATCAACTCCATCATAAAATCAGTGCAATATATGTGTGATGGTTAATGTTGATTGCCAAGTTGATTGGCTTAAGAGACATCTAGGGGATTAGTATGGCACACTTCTGGATATGTCTGGGTGGGTCATGGAGGTGTGACTTGGGGACTACTTCTGGTCCCTGGCCCCTTCCTCTGGCTCTTCCCTTGCTCTCTGCTTCCTGGATACCATGAAGGTGGGCACCTTTTCTTTGCCAGGCTCCTCTGCCATGGCATTTCTGCTTTGCAGCCAGCTAACCATAGATTCAAACCTGTGAAACTATAAGCCGAAATAAATCTCTCCTCCTTTAAATTGTGTATGTCAGGCATTTTGTCCCAGCAATGGAAAGGTGCTCATACAATGTGTTTCATTTATATTCATTCATTCATGGATTCATTCTGTTGTATGTTAAATGTAGCTCCATTGGGTGGGGACTTTATGCATTATTGCATCTTTGGCAGTTGAAACAGGTGCTCAATAATACGTGTGGAATGAATGAATGAATCAGAGCACCACTCTCTTCTTTTAGAACCCTCATCTTTTGAAGACGGGGCCTCCACTGTGTCTTGCCTGTAAGACTTTGGTGTGTCTTCTCCTTAGATCTAATCTCTACCTTGACTGATCTTTCTAGGCTTAAAATCTATCATATCATTTCACTTTAAATGCTGCAGTTAAGTTTCTCATTTTTCTTAGTTTTAATTCCAAAATTTCTACTGTGGCTGAGAATGCCCTTTTGATCTGGTCCCAAACTGTCTCTCCTCATCCAAGCCAGCCTTTCTGATGAACTTATCTGTGTGCCCAGCTCTTTCCTTCCCATTTCCCACCTGACTGTGTGGCAAACTCCTAACGCATCCATTAAATCTCAGTTTATGTCTTCAGTGTGTTCTCATCACCAGCCTTTATTCCCTCATATTGTGCTTGCTGTGCCTATTTGCAACACCTGTTGGACTGTCTGTTAGTCAGCCAGTTAACTCTGTCAGGCTTGTCTGCTTGTGGCCTCGATTACTTGGGTCCCCAGCACCTTCCTTAAGGAGACCGCCAAGAAATTTTTACTGAATAAACATATTTTAATTTGGCCCTAGTTGAATGCCATGTGTTTTGCAGTCCTCCAGTCTATGATTTCATAGACGATAAAGTGAGGCTTTGAGAGGTTATGTAATTTGCTCAGGGTTAGGATTTGTGAGCCCCAGAGTCCGCTTTCTCTCCACCGTGCCATGTGGTAGCACTTCTCCTCTCTTTTCCCTTACAGCAGCCAAGGCAGTGTGCCTGTGCCTGCCTGAGCACTCTCCCAAGTGCTGCATCTAGTAACTGGGAAGAGAGACTGCCTGAGGAAACGGAATTTGCCGGTAGCTACTCAAGACTGCACACCCAAATATGAATAAAGCCTCTTGAATAGCAGACTAAAGGAATGTAGGTCAAATAATTGTCCTGCCCAGTGTCTCCTTCTATTACCCAATGGTTCTCATTTGCATATGTGAAGCCAAAAGTGGGAGATGGAAAATTCCAGAAGTTTGCAACTGTCATTAAAAACAAGCCAGGGATATGGCTCAGCAGCACAGTGCCTGCCTGGCAAGTGCAAGGTCCTGAGTTCAATTCCTGGTACCAAAAAAAAAAAAAAAAAAAAAAAAAGCTCAAAGTCAAGGAAAGAATTTTTTTTTTTTTTTTGTGGGTACCGGGGGGTCGACCTCAGGACCTCGTGCGCCAACAGGCACCCATGCCGCTGAGCGATATCACCGGCCCCTTTTTCGTATGTGGGATCCGGGAGTCGAACTCGGGCCCTCGCACTTGCAAGGCAGGCGCTTACACCGCTGAGCTATCTCACCGGCCCAAGGAAAGAATTTTAAAGTCTATTTTTTTTTTTTTTTTTTTTTTTTGTGGTGCTGGGGATCAATCCCAGGGCCTTGTGCATGCAAGGAAAGAGCTCTACCACTGAGCCACATCCCCAGCCCCTAAAATCACTTTCTGTTTTAGCTCATGACCATTCCAGTTCAAAATGTCAGATTTATTAATTTATTCACAGCCAACCAGGTACAGAAAACTATAGTAGGCTTCCGGAAAAATAAGGCTTGTTTGACTGTTAAAAAAATAGAATAAATGATGATAAAGATGAAGGAAAATAACTAATATTAATTATGAACCAGGTACACACATCACTATTTAATTCTTGTAATAAGCCTATTATTAATATCCTCATTGTACAGATGTAGAAATCAGAGCACAAAGAAGTCAAATATTTTGCTCAAAGTCAGACAGGAAGAAGGGGCTGCAGGATTAGAACCCAGCACAGCTGGTTCCAAAACCTGCTTTTATTTACAATGCACCGCCAACCTTCTAACTTGTATAATACAAATATAAATGATACTTTCTAATCATTGCATTTACATTTCTGCAAAAGAATTTACTTCAAAAAGTAACACAGAAATAGTTTAACCACTTGCCAGTTCAATTATTTAAATACAGGGTGGGCAAAATTTGCACATTTTTTTCGTTACTTTTTATAAGATAATGTAAGAGAAAATACAAAAATGACAATTTTATCAAATTTATTCAATACAAGAACTGACTGGCTGAAACGACACCTGTAAACAAACGCACTGCCCCAGTGATGCTCAGGGTAACCTGTTCAGTAGTTAACAACGTTTCAGTACTAATTTGTATCTTATAAACGTGTTGTTTACAATAAAAAAATTTTACAAAGTTGACATTATGCTTAATTCCTTTCAAAGTAACAATGGAAGGGAACAGAGAAAAATCCCTTGGAAGAAAAATCTGAAGGCTAGATTAAGAAATTATAAGTGACTATAGAAGTCCCATATTTTAACCTAAGAGAACAAGGGTCTCTCTCAAGGACATCTAGTAAAATCAAGTCTTACTATGTCCTGCTAAATACTGTTATCAACATGGGTAAAAAAGAAATGCTCGGGTTCAAAAACATGCAGTGACCTCACCAACTTACCAACACCAGGATGCAGAAATGAGTGGAACCATTGACTTCCACTTATTCACAGGCAATTTAAAAAAGAAAAGAGGGCTGGTGAGATGGCTCAGCGGCGTAAGCGCCTGCCTGGCAAGCCCGAGGGGCCCGAGTTCGACTCCCGGAACCCACATACGAAAAAAAGGGCCAGTGATATTGTTCAGCGGCATGGGCACCTGCTGGTGCCCGAGGTCCTGAGGTCGACCCCCGGTACCCACAAAAAAAAAAAAAAGAAAAGAAAAGAAAAGAAAAAAACCCTTCTTGCTAAGAGTGATTGTAAAGGGTTTGAGGTTGAACAAGTAGATATGAATCTCTTGGGCAACAAAGAGGCCAAGACCAAACACAACAGTAAAAGTCAGTTAGTCATGGAAAAATGGAATAATTCAGTAGCTGGCCATTGAAGACCTTGTTCTAACTAGATGACATCATGTGGAAGAAAGACACTGTGGTGTTTGTCCAGAAACTTTCAGTCACTTCCCTAGCTGATAGTCACAGTGCACAGTTTTAATTTTTATCTTCCTTTCATGATTTTTGGCCTTAATACTAAAATTTTTATTCATTTCTTCATAATCCAGTAAGACTTCTTTATCACCAAAGTACTTAATAGATCAGTACTTTGCTTTAGTAGGATACTTCTCAATTCTCTGCATTGCAACTTATATTGCAAATCAAAATTCCAAGTCTCTGTCTTCTGTTAGACTCATTACCTAACAAGCATTACACAAGAGGGGGTCGTAGCCATGTCTCCTCATTACCTGCAGGTGGTGTTGCCCCTGTTGTGCTCTGTTCACATCCCCACGTTCCTCTGCAGAGCCTGGGAAGGATGGGAGGTGTACGACCACTTCTCCTTGGCAGCTCTCCCTTATAAAGAACAGCTCATCAAAGAGTTCCAACCAGTTCTTCCTGCCACTGCAAAAATGCAGACTCCTCTCTGCTTCCTAAGTGCTCCTCCAACCCACCTTCACACACAGACCACCTCTCCCAAGGTTCTGATGGCCCCACATATTTTATGACTGGTATTTCTACCATCCTCCCTTCCACCACCACTCATCATCTTAGTTCAGTAATGTCTTCACTTAGGGTATATATCATCTCCCTGCTAGAATATACACTCACCACAACCAGACCCTGTTCTCACCTTTGAAAATCCCCTTCATTCCATTTTCTACACTATCAAGTGAGATCTTTCTGAAAACCCCAATCTGACTTTCAGTGGCTCTGCTTAATCCAAAACCTCAGCATGACACACAGGCCTTTAATTCGTCTTTTGCCTACATTCTTATCTGTGTGTGTAGTCTTCACATTCAAGTGGTTTGCTTCTTTTAAAATGTAGATTCCACTGGGCATGATAATGCGTGTCTATAATCCCAGCACACTCAGGAGGCTGAGGCAGGAGGATCTTGAGTTCAAGGCCGGCCTGGGATACACAGAGAGTTCAAGACCAGCCTGGACCACATAGTGAGACCCCATCTCAAAACAAATACAGAACAACCAAAACAAAACAAAACATCTAGATTTCCAGGCACTGACCTCAGTGATTTTGATTCATTATGACTGGAGAGAGGTCTGGAATTTGCACATCAAACACTTCTAATATATATCTGATGCAGTGAAACCCTGGAAAGACTGTTCCATAGCCTCCCTCTTACTACTGACACCCCCATCATTCTCCAGGGCCATGGGTCCCTAAGGCATCCTGTTCTTCCTGTTTCCGGAATTTTACATGTGCTGTTCCCTCTGCCTGGAATGCTTTCTTCCACATCCTGCTGGAAAATCTTATTTTTCAAGACCCAACCCATGATTCTCCTCTGACCTACTCAAATGAGGTGAATCCTTCCTTTGATCCACCACTATGCCAAGGGCATACTTTTACCACATCTATCACCCATTCCTGAGACTGTTCGCATGCTAGGCATTCCTTTCTGGTAATCAAAGATATGGTTTCTTTCTTTTTTTTTTTTTTTTTTGTGGGTGGTTTTCAACAGTGTGGGCCCAGATCAGCACCACCTGTGCTTGGACCCAACCTCAGACTCCTCCAGGGAGTGGGAGCCCAGTAATCTGTGTTTTAACAAGTGTGTTTCAGGGGATTCTGATGCCTACTCAAGTTGTAGAGCCATTAAGTTTTTTTTTTTTTTTTTTTGTGGGTACCGGGGGTTGACCTCAGGACCTCACGCACCAGCAGGTGCCCGTGTCGCTGAGCAATATCACCAGCCCTTTTTCCGTATGTGGGTACCAGGAGTTGAACTCAGGACCTCGCGCTTGCCAGGCAGGTGCTTACGCCACTGAGCCATCTCACTGGCCCAAAGATATGGTTTCTAATCACAGCTCTGTGTGCCAACAAGCTGTAATATTTTGGGCAAGTTATTTAGCATCTGTAAGTCTCATCTGTAATGGAGCCAACAAAACTACCTGTCCGGTTTGTTCAGCTATCAGTTCTATCCTAGGAAGTGCTATCACTAGCATAGAAACTAAGGCAGAGAGATCAAATAACTCTCCAAAGATCTCCATCTAAAGAACTGGGATTAGCTCCCAAGCAGGCTGGTTTAGGACCACATTCTCACCACCTTCTCTACTTGGAGACAAGTTGGCTAAGAAAGGAACAGGAGTTAGTTGAGCTGCTGAGTTTGGTTCTTTCCAGATGGAAGTTCACAGTCTTCCATAGATAGAATCTGGGAGGAGACCTGGGGCTGGAGCAGAGTGAGCTAAGGGGCTCATTGACCACATTTAAATCCAGCTCTGTAGAACTATTCCCAACTCTCTGCTGAGCCCTTGATCTCTGAACGTACTTTCTTCAATCTTCCCCTTCTACTTCCCTTCCACAAGACTGAAGTCAACATTGCTTCTTCTGTGACAGATGTCAGAGTCCTCCCCAAATTAATTAAATCAAAAATCTCTGAGGCTAGGTCCTAGGGATTACTATTATTGTTAAAAGGTTACAATTCCCATCATCCCAATAAGTAGCTGGAATTGCAAGCTGCTGCCAGGTGCCTCTCCCTTTTCGTGGGCGGCTTCCTGTGTACCCTGATCATCCTTTTGGTAAGACCTACCATTTCATTAAAATTCTATTTGTTGGGTCATCACAGGAGTTCTTAATCATATTTGTGAAGTGGAGGACCCCTTCTTAGGATGATGTTTTTACATGTATATTGTAAAAAACAGGATTATAAAGAAAACCAATTATACTGAAATACAGTTACCAACAGGGGTGACTTCTTTGTCCCTGGCATTGAGTTTAGGAATCTAGTCTCTGTGTCTATGATCCTAACATATAATTGGTGCTCAATCAATGCTTGTTGGACAAATAAGTCCAAGAATAAGCCACACCTACTCCCCTGTTGAGAATCATTGTTTTATTGGCAAAGAAGTGTCCTATATGAGGGAAATTTAGGGAAAGTATATTAATTGCAGAGCTAATGAGATTCAAATGTTATGCAATCTATTCCTGAAAGTACTTAGGGCACTTGAAAATTTAAAAATTGGTAGCCTCTTAAAAATCAATAAAATTGGGCCGGTGAGACGGCTCAGCGGCTTAAGTGCCTGCCTTGCAAGCGCGAAGGCCCGAGTTCGACTCCCGGATCCCACATACGAAAAAGGGGCCGGTGATATCGCTCAGCGGCACGGGTGCCTGTTGGCGCGTGAGGTCCTGAGGTCGTCCCCCCGGTACCCACAAAAAAAAAAAAAAAAAAAAAAATCAATAAAATTAAAATTCTGAACATGGTATTATCACATTGCAAAATGTTCCTCTCCTGCCTGTCAGAAACTGTAGGGAAAGGAAGCCATGGCTGACTCAGAGGTTGCTGTTCTCAAATGAGAATAGCAGGGGGATCTGCTTTGGTAAGCAGAGTAATACCTTCCCCCAATATATCTATGTCCTAACTCCAAGAACCTGTGATTATGTTACCTTACACAAAGAAGAGACTTTCTAAGTGTGGTTAAATTGAGATGATTATCCTGGTTTATCTGGTTGGTCCCAATGAATTATTACAAGGATCCCTACAGGAGAGAGGCAGGAGAGACAGGGAGGAGACATAACGACAGAAGCAGAGGTCAGAATGATGTGTGCCCACAATCTAATGAATGCAGACATCCTGTAGAAGTAGAAAAAGGCAAGAGAACAGACTCTCTTCTAGAAGAGACCAGCCCAGCCAACACCTGGATTTTAGCCCTATAAGATCACTGCAGACCTCTGGCCTCCAGAAATATAACAAAAAAAATTGTTGTTTTAAGCCACAAGTTTGTGGCAATGTATTGTTGTTGCAATTGGAAACTAACACATTTACCCACATCTAGGAAGCAATGAAATGGCCAACACATACAATATAAGAAAAAGACTTAAGCATACAGTTCAGCTTTATTGGATATTTTATAAAGGTGATTTTCAGCCTGGTTGCATGTTGGAACCACCTGGGAGCTTAAACAGATACAGGTGGTTGTACTACTTAAACATGAATGCTAAGGTCCCATGAATCAGAATCCTAGGGTGGAAGTATGTGATACCTTGAATATGTTAAAGACATTCAAGGATTATGACACACAGGGAGGGCTAAGAACCCCGCCCTACACTAACAAAACTAGGTGAAGTCATAGTTTATCCATAGCCCATTCATAGAAGGTAAATATATGCTACTTGTAAACATCCTCATCAGTTAAGACCTTTGGGAATCAAGGACATGGCAAACAAAACAAACAAATGGAATACAATAGTTTGACTAAGGTTATGAACACATTTCTGACTTGGTTAAAATTAGTATCCAAATTCTTCCTAGAGTTTCAATTCACTATCCTAGTCAATAGTACAGAATGTGTCCCTCCACCCAACTTCACACCAAACCTCTATTCTGATTAATAAACTGTCAACTTGTAAGTAAACATGAAAACTAAAGGCCTGAAAAATGGTTAAAGCACTTGAGTTACTTTAAATTCCCTTATTAACCTTGTAAATGACAATCCATTCACCGCAAATCCTATCTAGAGGTGACCAAGAAAATTGAATGAATCCTAAGCAAACTCATAATTTTATAATAAACACTCCTTTCTAGGCCAATGACTAAAAACTAATAAGCAATTAAAATGCTGACTAATTATATGAATGAAGTACAAATATCCAAGCAAATGAAAACTCTACTATTAAACTTAGTAGTACATAAAAAGGTCTGTATGAGATTTTCAATGATTAACAAAATAGTAACACTGATGGAGCATGCATTGTTTCCACACTGATGTCAGGTGCTTTACCGCACACAGAGTTTCAATAACCCTGCTACGGTAGGGTTTACCTTCACATCACAGAGGTAGGAACAGGGTAAAGAACATAAGGGGCACTGCTGGAACTCAAGGCTAAGTCTGTCATATGGCCAAAGCCATGCTCCTCTGGGTCCTCCTCAGCCTCCAGGGTGTTAGGGTACAGTCTGGCATCTGACACGTCCTTAATAAAGGCTTATTGAACAGAGCTGAATACAATACAAGGAGGGCACCGTCAGTACCAACTCCATCATCTCTAGAAATGAACAAACAAAGGAACTATAGCAAAAAGAGATGCCCACAGAATTCTAATCTTTGGAAGAAAATGAGTCACTTTCTTTTCTAGGCAGAGATAGGAATTGTTATTGTGAAGACACAAGTTCACACTCAAACAAAAACAAGACCTTAAAGAAATCTCAAAAGTGAAATGAGAATATTATATAGCATCACTATCTCTGAAACACTTCAATATTACACGGCGTTCTGTTTCTCTAGGATTTTAAAAGTAAGCTGGGTGTTTTTGTTTCCTTCATTAACATAAAAGGATTTCCTGTTAATGACTGAAAAAACAATACATAGGATTAATCAAAATACAGATTCTCTCACTTGTTCTTTATAAATAAAAGCTCTTTCTTTCTTTCTTTTCTTTTTTTTTTTGTGGGTACCGGGGGTCAAACTCAGGACCTTGCGTGCCAGCAGGCGCCCATGCCGCTGAGCAATATCACCGGCCCTTTTTCTCGTATGTGGGTACCAGGAGTCAAACTCAGGACCTCGCGCTTGCTGGGCAGGCGCTTATGCCGCTGAGCTATCTCACCGGTCCTCAAGAAAATTCTTGTCAGCCACCTCTTCCCTTTTGTTGCCTTCATCCTAGAGGAGGCGGCTGCTAGTCACTAGCAATTACTATAGTAGTCTCTGGATTGCCCTCCTTCATTTGTGTGACCAATTCCTCGTATTACATCCATTCTCTGAAATTCTTAGAATGGCTTCTGTTTGTTGACTAGACCATGGAGCCATGTGACAGTGAAACTGGAAGGTGAAACATGGGGATGCACCTGCCCCGCACCACACTGCTGAGAGTGGTGTGACTTTACCTCGTATGGGCACTGGGGTGCTGTCTGTTTCCTCCTGCATTTCATGGACAAGCATGCAGAAACAGTTCCAGGACCAAGTATCTCTGGCCCTGAGGCTATTAATTCTCTGTCTTTCACAAGAAGTGAAAGGCAGGCAGAGTGTGAGAGGTCAGCGCAGGCCCAGCCCACATCTAATTTCTCAGAACCAGTTTTAAAGGTCTACATTCAAAAGGCCAAACTTTCCATGCTGATGAAGCTGATCGCAGGATTCTAAACATAGAACATTAAAATAAAAAATATAAATATGACTTTTTTGAGATACAATTTGGCTCAGAGTTTTCTTTTTTTTTTTTTAATTAAGGAAGGAATCCCATTGTTAAGGTAAATTTTAAAAATATCATAATAGAGGCAGAAAGTCAGAGCTTAAGGGGAAAACAGCTTTTAAATAGACATTGAAAATGTTGAAAATATAAATGTATAAACGTGTTTTTCAATATCCCTTCTATGTGCAGGGTAAGACAGAAAGAGTTTTAAGGGGAGATTGTAACTTCATTCAAATTGCAACCAAGAAATACAGCCCAACATATAAAGTACACACGTTAACAAATTTTAAAGCCATTCAAGTTCCTCTTTCATAAAAACAGTATATGTTGCTTCTAATAAAAAGTCTGTATAAAAACTAAAATTTTAATGATTCATTAAAAGCATTTCCTATCTTTGTGAACTTTGAGAGCCCCTGCAGAGTAGTTCGCAGAGCAGAAAGGAACGTCCTTTCTGAAGCTGTGTCTGCACTTAAAGCATCTACACCCCGAACAGTGTCTCTGCTTTAATACCTTAATCCAATTACCAAGTCCAGGGAGAGGGGCCTTGGGCAGTGAACCCTGAGGATGAGACTCTCCTTGTGGCCGAGGTGGTTGCAGCAAGCATTAAAATCATGTCAGCTCCTTATGGTGATTTCTCAACCTCCCAGAGTTGCCACAGGACAAGCTCTTCCTCCCGAGCAGGTATGATTACTCTACTCACTGTGGTGACTTTAGTTATGAGAAATCAGCAAATTGACATCGATATTTTACACAGTATAAGCTTGGTTTATTTGGGTCTATCCTTGAAATATAAAACTTTCTTTCTTGTGACCACAAGATACTTTTCTGAGCCCTGAGGCCGTGAGGCAGATCCTGGATTACATAGTTGAGTGGTTCTCAACAGTGTGGTCCCAGATCAGCAGCACCTGTGCTTGGACCCAGCCCCAGACTCCTCCAGGGAGTGGGAGCCCAGTAATCTGTGTTTTAACAAGTGTGTTCCAGGGGATTCTGATGCCTACTCAAGTTGTAGAGCCATTAAGTTTTAATGTCCAAGTTATTTGGAGGTGGGGCTACAGGGAGGTGAGTGATGGCTGATGTGATGTGTCATCTTCACTAGGCCAAGATGTCCCATTGTTTGGTCAAACACCAGACTAGATGTTGCTGTGAAGGTATGTTTTAGATATAATTAACATTTAAATCAGTTGACATTGAATAAAATAGATTACTCTCCATAAAATGAGCCAGTCTTATCCAATCAATTTAACACCTTAAGAGACAAGACGAGAGTCTCTTGAAGAAGTTTTCCTCCTGACAGCTTTGGACTCCAAAGTGCAACATCGACTCTTGCTGGAATTTCCAGTCTGCTGGCAACTCCTTAAAATTAACCTCTTCACCCCTGTTTTCCGGTACACACATGACTGGTTCTGTTTTGTCCAAGAATTCTGACTAATATGGGGGTTGGAAGAATACATAAGTTTAATGATGTGTCCTACGCTGGGACTAAGGTTCTACGTGGCTTTTTTTCCCCCAGCACTATACGATTACCATTAGGTGAACTCCCTGCTCATGTGTGCTGAATGAATAACTACGGTAAACTTACTGAGAAAGAGAAGTAGACAATTTGACTCTGAGAGGAGGTTCTTGGAAAACAGCCAAGTCCCTCCACTCAATTTCAGTAGGCAATAAACCCTGCCTCAGGAATCTTCCAGAGTGTATAGACGAACCAACAGGAAATCGCATCCAGGAATTTTGCTGAATGTTTATGTGTTTACTTTCTTACAAGCGTAAGAACACTCAGGACTCAGCAGGCTATTCCTAAGCTTTGTTCCCATCCACAGGCCCCACTGTTTTAAGTGCCACTGGTGCAATGACTGCATCTTTATGCCTTGTATCTACAATGAGCTTTTAGAGCAGATTTTTATCAGTACATTGTTCTTCTGAAAATAGTGAGATTGAAAATTTAGCCTCAAATACTGTGTATTTTTGTGATTTCCCCAATACATTAATCTAAAGAATGTAATTTCCTAAGATGGAAACAAAATTCACAAACTTCCACACTGCATGCTCAGTACAGGCCAGTTAACCACAAAAACAAAGGCAGGGCTGCCTCCAGACTTCAGAGGCTGTTCCAGCGCTGTTGAAAATGGGTCAAAAGTCACTTTTGATTAGATTATTTTGAAACTTCCAGGATGGCAAGTTTACCTTTCCTATGCAATTGAGAAAAATAAAAACACCTCTTGGTTAACTTTCTTCATTCCCCTACCTAAACTTAAGTCAAGTTTTTTTGAGACCATGCCAGATTCTCAGTGCCTGTAGAACAGATTCAGGCCCAGATGAAGAGAGCTGGTCCAAATATAGTAGAAAGGCAAAAGTGGCCAGAAGGAGCTCTACAGATGCATTTTCAACACAGTAGTTAGTTCTTAAGCTAAATCTTTCAAAATTCTGTTTAGTTGGGTGTGGTGGTACATACCTGCAATCCCAGCACTTGGTAGGCTGAGGCAGGAGGATGGCCACAGTTCTAGTGAGTTCAAGGCCAGTTTGAACTACAAAAGGAGATGCTGACTAAAAAATAAAAACAAACAAAAAAACCCTGTTTAACTGGAAATGTGTGCTTTCGTAGGAGGAAAACACCGCAACTGATATGTTGGATTTGCTGCCTAATCACATTTTTAAAACCATGAATATGATGAAAGAGATTCATTATTTCATTATGACCCATTTGGCTCACTAAGCACTCCACAGTGGGCAGACTCTGGGGTTGCCTACGTAAAGCTGATAGTCATTCAACATCTAGTGGAGAAACATGAAGGCCTGAGCCAAGGATGTGTGCCCATGGGATAAAAAATGATGAACAAAGTAGGGCAGGAAGGTGGCTCAGCAGCTTCTAGTGTTTCCAAAGACAACTCAAAGCAAAGCCAAACAGGTTGAAGGTTGGGCAGAGGCTCATATCCTATATTCAATCCATATGGGAGCTACTCTGTTGGAAATAAACTTTAAGTCACTTTGGATTTGGAGTTCTAACTCAGCCACTTACCAGCTGTGTGGAAGTTACTAAATTCTGAGTCTCTTTGTCCTCATCTTTTTACTAAAATGGATATGTGGATAGTGGATTAAAAGGCGGTATCATGGGGTAAGCCCCTGGCGCAGGGTCATAGGCAGAGTCAGTCTTTAGCAAGTCTCCTTCATACCAGCCAGAGCCAAATCTGACCAGCCACACCCCTACCCCATTTGGTTTCCAGACTGTGCCTGCCTGTGAATTCTTTTGTCTTTAAAACTCTTCCTCAATGTTCACTTTAATCTAACTTTTATAGAAATTTTGGGCTTTTTTGAATGAGGAAGGGATCATTCCAAATTGTCAAGGGCTGTGCGCTGCATGTTCTATGCCCACCACAGTACACACACACATACACACATAATCACATATGTACACGTGCACACTTTGACTCATTGATCTCTCTCATATTCGCTCATGTACTTCTGACCAGAGGTGAGGAACTAAACAATATTTATCACCATCCCTTCTCATTTAAGGTTTAGCAGAACCAAATCTATTTTCCACTGCATTTCAAGGAAGAACAGAATCACTGATATTTAAGAAAATTTAAAAGTTTTTAAATGGATATACACCAATTCTTCTAATAGAGATTAGCAAATCTGTACAAATCCATGTTGGCTAAATTTGAGTCATTTGAGAAATATAATAATATTAAAAAGTATCTTTTAATTTCATATAGTTTGAAGATGGTAATGTTGGTACTCAGATGACTATCGTAATATAGCTAGCCTAGAAAATTTGTAAGTTAGGAAACATCTATAAAAATGTGCTGGGATAAGAAACAGACTTTTATGATTACTATCCTTGCTGAACAGGAGAATGTTTTAAACATTCCAACCAATAAAGAATAAACAGATTTTACCTCATTATAACTACAAACATGATGAAACAACTGTTGAGTTAGTTTTTCACATATTTGCTACAGGGTATAAAAGTCTTGGAATAAAAATAATTAGATCTTCTAATGAATCTTATTAACAGAAAAAATAAAATGAGATTTCTCTTTCAGAAACTGAGCAAAACATCTAATTTTCTCCCATAGAAGGAAACAAGCAACTGTGTATTTTAAATGGCCAGACTGTTAAAACAGCAACAAAAAGGAAAGTACGCATATGACAAAAATAGAGTATTGAAAGTTTCCAATCAAATATTCATGTCCCAGAAATAAATCTGATGATTTCAGCTAGTTTATTTCACATAAACGAAACAATCATTGTCCCTGAAAGTATAAGCTGTCCCAGTGATGGACAGCTCTTTGGTTTCTACAAACAGCAGTGTTCAGTGGGTAGTCTCTCTGGGTGCTTTGTTAAAACTTCTACTAACATCTTCTTTGTTATTCAGACTGATTAGGAAAATATATTTTTCTTTTGATAGAGTTGGGTTGCTTTTTAAGGAATTACTTGTTTCAAATTACACCTCCTATTATAGCACTTGAATTTGACACCTCATGCATAACTCACAACGTGCTTGCTCTCCACTTCCCAAGGAAAAGCCCTGGCCCTGCGGGGATGGCTCTGTATTTACATTCAGCCTCACACTTCAGCGTTTACCAGGGTGAGGCCGCTGGCTGTCAGCTGCTGGCTCTTAGTCAATATTTAATCACTGTGCAGTTTTGTACGGAGAAGGAAACATTCCATCTCCCAATAACATGGCTTTAATATGAAAAAAGCTTTCGCTTTATTTGTAGAAGCATGGTTATACTTTTTAGAAAAGCTATCAAGATGAGAAGCTGTGCAACTATTTTGATATGGCATTATAAGTACCTATACTTATGGCATTCTAGGTATATAAAATAAATAATAGTTAATGTGATTTTTTAAAAAAGTATTACAGAATTTTGGAGTCATCCTTCAGCCATTTATTTATTTATAAAGGTGTTTGTAGAAACCCCACAAAATCCTTGTGTAGTTCCTAATCTCCAGGATCAGTTCAATCTCTAGTTCACAAAGCAAAGCAGCCATACTAACCAAAAAATTCAGAACAGTTCTTCAACTTTTACTTAATAATAGAGCTTTCAGAGTTTTGTTTTTTTTTTTTTTTTTGTGGGTACCGGGGGTCGACCTCAGGACCTCGCGCGCCAGCAGGCGCCCGTGCCGCTGAGCGATATCACCGGCCCTTTTTTCGTATGTGGGTACTGGGAGTCGAACTCGGGCCCTCATGCTTGCCAGGCAGGTGCTTACGCTGCTGAGCCATCTCACCGGCCTCCCAGAGTTTTGTTTTTGATAGAGATTTGTAAATAATTTTCTCTGATCTGGCATGATGTATAAAGCCATTTACTTTTCCATTTATTCTATACTCTAAAAGAACACAAGCTGTTGATTGAAGGGAAATAGCAAGGGGAACTGGCAGGAGATACCTGCCTTACCTTCAGTCCTTAGATTCATACCTGACAAAATATTTCATGTTTCTAGTACAGCAAATAGCTCTTCTTACAAGCTGGTCAGCTGAGCTGGAGACAATTTTGCCATTTAAAAGAGATCTGCAATGTTCCGTAGGGAGGGTTCATGCATTACTTATAGTGCTAAGATGAAAGGAAAACTGCAGAGAAGGTGAAAGCTTGAAAGTGAATCAGGCTAATAAGTACTGAAAATGCTTCAGCTCAAAGGCCGGTAGGTTTTCTTTCATTCCTTCTAACCAATGACCAGATGAACAGGTGTGGACTAGCTCAACTGGCTGACATGTGGCAGAAACATTTTGACTTCAAAGTTGCAGATTATATTTGACATTCAACAGTTTTTCATTGCGAGTTGGGAGAAGGGAGAATTAAGCTTTACCTCAGCTTGTTATAATTCACTGGTTACATCTGACATAATACAGAAATTACCCTTTGCTCCTAACCCAGACACCCCAGTCCTATCATCACAGATCCGATGGGTGGGGGAAGGGGAGCGGCTTTTCTATTCTCCTTGGACCTGCCTGCAAAGCACTGAGGGGTTCCATAAGGAAATCTAAGGGCAGGAAGTGCTCGCATGGCTGGCATTAGCATGCCTGACCTTCTTTGCTCGATCTGTGACTGCCTGTCCTGCCAACATCTATGCCCCATGCTGGGTTGGTGTGCCTAAAGTTTCAGGTGACTTCATGAGAGCTTCTATTTTAACATGTTCCCAGCTCATGACATCTAGGAGCCCTGATAAAAAAAAACTCCATGAATATGGAGCCAACGACTCTAAGCCAAAATATTCAAGAAGTTTCTGGAGCCTGAGAAGTTCAACATTAATTCACAACTGAATTAAAATAGCTTCTTCCCATGTAGTTCCTTTAAAGGCTCTATTCCCCACCCCACTCTTCCAGGTATAAAGTAACGGCAATTCCAGAAGTATGCCTATAACTGAGCTTTCTAAAACATAAAGTTTTCAACCAACTGTAGGAAAATTGCAGTTATTTTGTTGTGTACAAGATGGCTTTTAGGAGTATTAGAAAGTTCTATATATGAGGTACACATGTCTGGGATGTGTTTGCTAGGAAAGAGTGCTGTTGGTCAGGGTCTTCCTGGCTTCAGTTTCCACAAATCCTCCCAAATTCCCTCTGTTCCAGGTCTTTCTTGCCTCTACCTCTCACCTGGCCTCCAGAAGCTCCTCAGGCCTCCATTCAGCTGTCATCCTCTCAGCACTGCCTCTGCAGCTGGCCCAGTCAGTCTCCACAGTGTCCTGAACCTCTCCTTCACAGCACTTACCCCGGATATTACATAACTAAAGCAGGAACTGACTAATGGTCATCTTCCTAGCCAAAATAAATGCCACTGGGACACAGATGATATCTAGCTTGTGTCCCTAATGTCTAACAGAGTGCAGCTACTGAGTTACTGAGGGAAAAATCACAGAAGGTAGTGAGTTCAACAATAGCCTAAACACCACTTACCCCCAGTTTTGCCCTTCATAACCTATTTTTCTTTCCTCATCCTTTGGGTGAGAGGTTTTTGTTTTGTTTTGTTGTCCTAGACCTACTGTGACAGCCACTGGCATTGCTGAATGTGGTTTCAGGACTTCTGGGAGGACAGTTCTCCAGGTCCAAGCTCCATCAGGGGCAAGGGCTCACCAGGCATGCCCCTGCTGCTCAGGGCTGCCCATATCTCATGCAAATCGCTTTACCAGGAGCAGCCACCTCTGGACTGAGTGTCAAGACAGCAACACTTCAGGACCACTTCGAATGCACCAGTTAACCTCTCTGAGCCTCTTTTAAACCTGAGGATCATTACAATCCCTTCACGTCAATATATAGAGAACAATTTTTTGACATTTAAGTAAGCCAAGAGGTGGTGGTGATCTTTGAAACAGAAAGAATGTAAAGTCATGTACTTATGTTCAAATAAATTTTCAGTTAATTATGGAAGTTTTTATTTACTAAAATGTCTCAAGTAGAGGCATATAGGGTATAAGAAGGTATTGTTTATCAAGAGAAGACATTCAGATGTGACCATAGCTATTAGTAAAGTACAGTTATTGTGTGATGAAGGTCAAAGAGGCTGACATCCACATATTCACAGTAGTACTTTGTGCCTAAAAATGGAAAGCACATGACTTTTGCAGCCAGAGGGGCCTACATTATTTCTGTAGTTTTACCATAAATGTGAGCTTCATTATCTGTTGTTGTGGTCTAAATATGAAGTGTCCTTCAAATACTCATATATTGAGGGGTTGATACACAATGCAGCAATGTTCAGCGGTGGTGGAGCTTAGGGAAGTGATCAGATCATGAAGGCTTTAATTTATCAGTGGATTAATTCACTGATGGGAACAAAATTTGATGACATTATTGGGAGGTGACAGAAATAGGAGGCAGGCCTTAGCTGAAGGGAGTGGATCATGAGACATGTCCTTGGGGAACATACTAGGTCCCTGGCCCCTTCCTGTCTGCCAGGCTCTTTCTCTTTTTCTCTGCTTTCTGGCTGTCATAAAGTGAGCTTTTCTCTGGCATGCTTTTCGGCCATGATTTTTCTGCCTGGCCACAGGCCTAAAAGCAGTGCAGCTGGATGGCCATGGACTGAAACCTCTGAAATTGTGAGCCAAAATAAAACTCTTCTCCTTTAAGTAATGTATGTCAGGTATTTTGTCACAGTGATAGAAAGCTGACTAATACATTTGTAAAATGAGATTAATAGTATCCACCTGCTCCAACATGAGCATTTAGGCACAAAAAATGAAAAACAGCAAGCTCAGTGCTGGGGCACAGTAGGCCCTCAATAAGCAATAGGTATTATTATCATTACAGAGCACAAAATGTGACCATGTTTTCTCTTTTATAATTAGAGGGAAGGTTGGTGAACAGTAGAGAGGCCTGTGCCACAAAGAAATTCTGTGTTGAGAAGAAATGACAAGCAACTTCTTAGTGAGAATTTGTGTGTCCCTGCACTTCTCACAGAACCATCCCCTCTTTGGCAATGGCACCACATCTGTGTGCTTTTTTTATGTAATTTACAGTCTGCACAGTGTGGCTGCAAGCTCCACGAGGGCAAGAAGCTCCATGATGTGACAGCTCCATGTCAGCATCTGCTCATGTTTGTCCTCCACATCTAACACTAATAGGTACTCAATATATATTTATGAATTGAACACAGCCATGAAGAAAAACTTATGACACATGAAGGAAATTCTTGGCAGATGTCATTTTGTGAACTGTGCTTTGCTAAAAAGATTCAAATAAACAATTTTAAAATATAACTCTTGCTCCAAAATGGATGCGGAATGCTTATCCCTTCAGAACTTAGGGCTTTGTCACACTTAGACCACACACACACACATATACACACGTTTCCACAAAATTAGAAACAGTTAGAAAGTAATCTTTAATTCAGATGAAAAATATGAGATGTATACCATAGACTAATTGTTTTTACCCCAGTAATCATGAGGAGGTGTTGTCTGGTTCCAGAGCCTGCTAACAACCCCTTCCTTACACAAAGTTGCAGTGCATCAGGAGGACCCATCTGAAGGCCAGAAGAGAGCACAGGGTACACCTCGGACCTCAGCAAACTACTGATGGTTCAGCCATCTACGTGAATCCTAGTATTGATATCACCAAAGCTTCAGGTTGAATCCCTTTGTGATTCAGTTATCTTTGATCTTGTCCAACATCACTGCTGCCAGCCTTAGTTCTGCCCAGGCACCCCAAAAATAGGAACCAGAGGTCAGAGAGCATGCAGAGTAGAGCAAGGGTGTGTGGACAAGATGCCCTGGGACAGATGAATTCTGAGATGTATGTATAGGGTGTCGATGTGGCATGTTTGATTTATGACACTTTACACATCTCTTTCACTATGTATGTTTATTTCCTCCTTTTAAAGTGAAGGAGATTGGGCCAGCTGGGCTCCAAAGTCCATCACAGCTTCATATTCAATGACTCAGTGAAAGACTTCTAGTTAGTGATACTGGGGGCTACAGCTGTCATAATTTGAACTTGAGTCCTATGTCCAGAGGCTGCTGCTGTTAGGGTTCCTGAGCTGTAAGCAATAAAGCCAACATCACTGACATAAAGCCACAGGATTGACGGGAGGTGGGCAGTGCAGCAACACCTCAGAAAGCCAGGTAGAGGGCAGGAGTGGGAAAGAGAGGCTGCAGTCATGGTCCCTCGAGGCATGGATTATGCAGGACCTCTGACTGTCCTGAGAATCTTACATGGAGGACTCTAGGCTTCCATCTACGGCAGAGCCAGGGGAGGAACAACTAGGGGACAAGCTCTTGGAGCATGAATTGGCTGCTTGTAATCACCCTCCCACCCAAAAGCACACAGAATAAGCACACACAAAACATGATTGGAAGCCATTAGGAAGGGTAAGTCATGCTGGGCCCCAGACCCCAACATACCTACTATCGGAGGAAGAGCCTAAGACCATTGGCTATGCCAATATAGGCGTATATAATTTGAAGCACCCATTCAAAACATTTTGGCCTAGAAAACACTCAGTTTTACTGAAAGAAATGTTGAGTTAGCACTATCATAATCTACAACACATCAACATGTAATTAGGAAAAGAATTTTAACGAATCTTAAGAAGAAATCACTGATTTAGTCAGTCAAAGACAGCAAATGAGTAACAAGGGAACCCACCTTATGAGAATTCACTGAGTCAGAGGGACATCCTATTGGTGACAAACTATGCCTGGGGTCCATTCATAGTTTAGTTTAAAAAATTCTAATCATCTGGTCAGTCAACAAATGTTGAAAAACCTGATGTGCCAATTTATCTTCCTTTTCCTACTCTTGCAAGAGTCTCAAATTCTTTCTATACTATTTCCAGTCTGTGACATCTCCAACATATTCCTGAGTAAGCTGGCCCTTTCACATCCTGAGGGCCATTTGTTCCACAGGGTGCTTTCCCTCTGTTAGTCAACTGTAATTTACTTCCTCTGCCAGGACTTTTACCCCACACATTTGCAGAGCCTTAACAATCCCACCAGAAATTTAACTTTGAAGAAGTAAACTCCCAAGCTGAAGAGCTGTTTTCTAATTAAAAAATAAACAAAAGATTTGGATGTCAGGGAGGCAAAGAACAGAGACAATTTGTGGCTACCCATAGCCCACTTGGAAAGCTGACTGTAGGCAAGTATGCAGATTATCTCTACACTTGGGGACTCACAAGGAAGCCCCACACTCCCTCCATCCCGACTAGAGGAGCTTCACCCTATGCTCAGGCTGTGTGTTTTTCTCTTTATCCACACTTCTCTTTTGCTCCTTCATGACAAAAGTTGGCTTCTCCACAGAGGCAGCTGTGGATTTCCCTATGGGAGAGGTCTAGGCAAGGTAATCTGGCTAGAAGAGGGGCCAGGATTGTCTTCAAAATGAATGTATAAGCCTGGTGTGGTTGGGCATGCCTGTAATCCCAGCACTTGGGAGCTTGGGTCAGCAGGATGGAGAGTTCGAGGCCATCCTAACCTATATGAACTACACAGTGAGACCCTGTCTCAAAAACAAAATGAAGGGCCAGTGAGATGGCTCAGCGGCGTAAGCACCTGCCTGGCAAGCGCGAGGGCCCGAGTTCGACTCCCGGTACCCACATACGAAAAAAGGGCCAGTGATATCGCTCAGTGGCACAGGTGCCTGCTGGTGCGCGAGGTCCTGAGGTCGACCCCCAGTACCCAAAAAAAAAAAAAAAAAAAAAAGAAACAAATAAAAAATGCAAATATAGCTGGACACAGTGATGCACATCTGTAATCCCAACTACTCTGGAAGCTGAGGCAGGAGGATCACAAGTTCCAGGCCAGTCTGGGCAACTTAATGAGATGCTGTCTCAAAATAAAAATGTTTAGAAGGAGTGTGAGAGATTGGAAATGTAGTTCAGTGGGAGAGAACCACTGGGTTTAATCCTTGGTACCTCAGAAATAAAATAAAACAAAACAAAAATACATTTACAAAGTACATACACTAGCAGAACGTGCATGGATTCCATGCTGGGGACTTTGTAGGGTGTGGTGATGTAGGATAGGGAGGGACCTAACTCTCTTCTCCCTCCTGAAGATAGCCACAAGCATATATTATTTATACACTTGTTGAACAGTTTTAACACAAATTTTTAAGTTTAAAGCTAATATAAATCCAAATAAATTCTGTAGTTTAGGTCACAATATTATGCTATGTCCATTTCCTGGTTTTGACAAATGTACCACAGTTATATAAAAGGCCAACATTAGGGGAAGTTAGTGGACGTTATTTGGCAGCTTTCTGTATTACCTTTATAACTTTTCTGTAAATCTAAAATTATTCCAAAATTAAAAGTTTTTAAGAAAGCTCATATAAAGAATGTTTCCTATTTTTTTTTTAAAAAAGTGAATAAACACCCCAAACTTGCCTAGATTGTTTGAAATCTATATTGACTTTTACTTAAAGCTAATAGTTTTAATAAGGAAAATAAAGTTCCGATCTCTATACTTTGAACAGGTCCTCCTCCATATTATAGTAGTAAAAGTTGCATTAAATAAAATCTCAATATGATTCAGCAATATGGGAGTTCCATTAGATTCTGAGTGAAAAGAAATTTTACCAACGCTTACCAATACCAGCCCTTGGAATTAAACGGTCTCAGATGAGATTGCAGATTAAAAAACCTAAGGCCACATACATACCATGAAATGTGTGATTGTATGTGTTTACATTTAAGATAATCTGTTCTTAAAGAGTTTTCCCTTTTCATTATTCATAAATAATTAAAAATAAATTATGATACATTTCCCTGAATCCAAATAACAAAATCAATTTCTGAACTGCTTTGACGATGAAAGAGAAAAGTAAATGCTAAGTAATGGGATGTCTATAAACATTAAATGAAACAGAGTGAGATGTGTAGTATCACTTGTTTCTTGCCTCTTGATGTTATTATTTTTAATTATTTCAACCACTGAAAAGAGAAAAAATAGCTACTGGGTCAATAAATAAGAAGAGTACTACTTCATGGGTTTTCCTTCCTGAAGACCTCTCACTTCTAGAATCTCTCTAGATCTCTTAGCAAACCTTGCCCCACCTCACTCCCACATCAGATAAATCATTTAACCTCTTTTGGGTCTCAGATTCCTTATCCGTAAAGTGAGGACATTGGGTTAAGTTAGTGGGAGGGAGAACAAGTAACCTAGAAGTCATTTTCTTTTTTTTTTTTTTTTTGTGGGTACCGGGGGGTCAACCTCAGGACCTCAAGTGCCAGCAGGCGCCCGTGCCGCTGAGCGATATCACCGGCCCTTTTTTCATATGTGGGTACCGGGAGTCGAACTCAGGACCTCACATTTGCCAGGCAGGTGCTTATGCTGCTGAGCCATCTCACTGGCCCTAGAAGTCATTTTCTGAAGCACAGATCTGTTTATGAGAGTCACAACTGTCTGTGTGTAACGTTACTTGCCAATATTTAACAGTCAAGATTTTTCTCATGCAAACTTGGGTCTTGCCTTCTTCCTACGTATCAGAATGCTGACACTATGGTCTGGCATGGCACTAAGTCAGCCAGCTAGAAACAGCAGCCACTCCTTTGTCTTGGGACATACTCTCCAGCTCACCAGGGTTCTCCTCATCTGGCCCATGCCTCTCACTGTTTATCTTCATGGCCTCTGGGAGCATCTGAGTTTGCCACCCTTGCCCTGGAGTCCCTGTGATTCTAATGTGCTGATTTTCACTCTGATTGTTTACCAATAATGTGGCTTCCAGCACACTGGAATTTTTGCAGGGGTTTTACTCATGTGTTGGTACAAACACAACTGTGTATCTTCTTTGTTGAGAGTTTCTACGTGAAACACAAGAAGAATAAACCTGATATTTAAAATCACTATACCATAAGAGAGTAGAGTTTCAAAATGTCTAAAAATTATTGCTTCCTAAAGTTGTTCTAGAATGAGATATTCTTTTAAAGGCTATTTGGGTCAGACTACGGGGCCACTGTAGGCTGGATAACAACTCTAACAGATCACTGGTTATATAATTTAAGTGTTCAAAAATAAAATCCCAGTGTTCTGCTCTTTTACTCCTTAAGGAACCAATTTTAGAGTAGAAACAAAAAAGACAGAGTGCTTAAAATGTAGTTGCTCATGATAAAATGTTAGACCAGGTCAAAATGGACTAAAAATTATGAAAGATTGCATGAAGAAAAGAATTATCTGCAATTTTCATAAGTAGGATAATTCTTAGCTACTGGTGCCATGAAGAGAAACACAGGGGACTAAATTGGTTTTGAAACTATTTGAAAACATGTTATTTTTAGAAGAATGTAGATTAGCCTTTAGATTCTTTTCTAAGAAGACACTGTACCAGTCTCCCAGAGGTTCAGAGCCTTCTTATTTTGGAAATAAGTTTAACACTGCTCTTTCTTTGGGTGGGCAAAAGGGCTAAAAGCTACTATGCTGCTGAACTTGACACTGAAAATGCCAACAGCTTTTCTGGTTTTGTTTTTATTTTCTAATACTCTAACTTCAAATCTAAATTTATAGCATTGCT
Organism: Erethizon dorsatum; assembly: GCA_028451465.1. Taxonomy (NCBI): domain Eukaryota; kingdom Metazoa; phylum Chordata; class Mammalia; order Rodentia; family Erethizontidae; genus Erethizon; species Erethizon dorsatum. Next base: position 77,489,786 of record CM051832.1, read on the forward strand.
GGAGATCTTAGGAATTGTGAGAAAATTACCTCACTCCCTTTAAACTTTTTCAGAAAGCAAAGTTCTCTCCATATATGGCTAACAAAGAAGGAAGCAGAAACAAGTTGCATAAGGTTCATAGCTGGGAAGATTTACCTATTTTTTTGTTCCTCTCATGACTACAACCCTCTTGTGAGCAAGCAGACCCTGGCCATAACTAGCTGGCCAGGTTCTCCATCCTTAAGCAGTGCATAGCAGGGCTTGGCAGGGGGTTCTGGCCACCAGAGGTGCCCTATACTAGCTATGTCATTTTCTTAAGGATTTTGAATTGGTTGTCCGCACAGAGAGTAACCTGCACAGTAGTGAAGTAAAAAATAGATATGAAGCAAAGGGTATGCTTGGCTGAGAGGTAACAACGGGCCCCGTCAACTATTGTGTGCCTGGCCAGAATGTCCACTGTCCAGAGGCCTGGCAAGAAAGCCGTGAGGGGGTGCTCTGGCCTCTATCTTCCCCTTCCATCTGAACATCACCTGTCCTTGCACCTGGAAAATCCACAGACTTTCTTTATAGAAGCTTTTTGCAATATTTTTAAACAACAACAACAACAAAAACCAAAAAACAAAAAACCCCCACACAACTGCCTAAATAACTGAGACATTTATTTCTATAAGGAAGAATTTTGAAGGGATCAGTGATCTTTATTAAAATATGGGTAATAAAACTCATTTGAACTGATGAATTTGCAGAAATCAGCTGCTGACTAATGTGGTGCTTCTTGTAACCCATAAAATTTGAAGCTTTTTTCATAGACTATGCTAATATCCCAAGGAAGAAAAATTCACAGTCACTTTCATGAACCATAAATAGTAAGAAAAGGCACTTAGAAACAGAAGAAAGGAAAAGATGAACATGATATTGCTGATGACAGATACACTAAAAAGGTCATTCAATTACAAATAAATATAAAATATTTGAGTGGAGATGCAGGATTATCAGTAAAATATACACATACAAATGGCAATTATTAGAAAATTTGATACATAAAACTAGACTGAAAAAAATAGGTATCTCTTTAGTTTCCACTAACTTTTGCTTTCATACAATCCTCTCTGTTACAGGTAACTAAAAAATAGGTTTACAAGTACTTTTAAGAAATAATCAACATGGGACTGAACATGTACAGGTCAAGTTTATTCCTATCACCTGGGCATTTCTAATAAAAAAAAACATTCTTTGAATTACTTATCTTACAGAGAAAATATTCTGAACATGGGGAAAATGGGAATAATTTAAAATGACACAAATATTAAAAATAAGGAGTGAAAATACGAGGTGAAGAGAATAAAATTACATTAAGTATACACATAAATGAGAATAGACAAGATTGGTGATGGGATACGCTTGACATATTTAACAAGCTATAAGGAAGATAGCAATTCTTAAAAGGGTAGCTGCAGCTGAAACCCAAGCAAAACAGAACAAATTAGCCAACCAAGAGCACCTGAAACAATAAGGCTCTTACAGCTTTAAAAAGAGATGGTGATTATTACAACCATCCTTGACCTGATAAGAATTAGTTTCATATGGTTGAGCCCAACAGATTTAACTGGGTAACTCAGAAACATCACACAAGGAACATAAAAACTCAAAAACATCTCCCCTTCCTTATGTCCATTTTTCTATTTCTTAATATTACCCATACTCTAAGCCAAGTATCTCAATTTAGACTATTTCATGGAAAGCTCCTAAACCCCACAAATACTATTTTTTCTAGTCTTTTCTTATTTTTCCTTTTTTGGCTTATAACAAAATATTCACTGAAAACTCTGTCTAGACAGAACAAAATCTGTCTCCACTTATGGGGCAGCCACATAGAGATTTTCTCTCCCCCAGCTCTCTGAACCCAGGCACCCCTCACAGCCCTGTTTGGTAAGTAGAAGTGATGTGCAGAAAGGTGACCCTGAACCTAACTTCTCCCTTCTCAGCCTCCTAGAACTCTGGTGGCTCCTTGCAAATTTCCCAAGTCCCAGTCACCATCTGGCCCTCATGAGAGGAGAGGACTGTGTGTCCCATTACGGGACCTGATGCTGGAAAGGAGCGAGCACAACTAGGTAAAGTGTTCACGTCTGGGAAAAAAAGCAAGGAGAAAATGATCAATCCAGGGGGGGCACTGGAAAACACACTGGGACGAGTGTGTATTTCTGAAATTTAAATGGAAGAACAAACACTTTACTATCAAATGATAAATTAGAATCTACTTCCAATGTTGGAGGACCTTAAATGATGAGTGTGGATCTGTCCTTCAAAGAACGTTGGAAACATTTTTTTTAAGTAGACAGCTGGGGTTGGGGGTGGACACAGAATTCATTAAAAAGGGGTACTCAGGAGATGTGAGGGGAATTATTTGTACATGAGATTGGAGATTAGATCAAACCTGGGCTGAGGAAATGGATTAAGACGATTAATCTCCATAAACCGCAGTTTCTTCTTCTGAAAATAGTGTCTTTACTGAGTTGATTTCTCAGATTCTTTGTGTCTGTAAACTTCTATTACTTTTCCATGGAAAATGCTCAATTTCATAACAGACACTTGAATTTTCATAGAAGTTTGGTGCAAACTGTTAGGTCTGGTGCAAGTAAAGACAAAGAAGAGGTTGAGAAAAGCCTTTAATGTGGGGGCACAGGAGGGCTTCAGTAGAATGCAGAGGACCCTCAGAGGAGGAGGCTCGGGGGACAAAGCATTTATTGGGTTTAGCTGGGGGTGGAGTTTGGAGGGGTGGACAAGGTGACCTCACGGAAGGGGATTGGGAGATTTTTGGAGTGTATGTGAAAGGGGGAGAGGAAGTTTATTTTGGGCTGGGGAAGATGAAGGAGGAAGTGGGTGATATACTGTTGTTTTGGGGTTGTTGCCATGTTAGGGCGCCTCCATGATGGCCAAGCAGCTTTCATACGGGCATGAACCCATCACAAACTAGTCTCCAAGTAACTTATAGTAGAGACTGTCATCTATCCTAACAGCTCAAGGAACACAAACAGCTGAGGAAAAGCATTTGCAAAAGCTCATTTTGTTAAAAACACTGGACTGAATTTCAAAAGTAAAAAACAAAACCATCCCAATCTTCAGTGGCGAAGATCCAGGAGTACAAAACAAACTTTTATTTTAATATGTAATAATATCAGAGTTTGGATTAGCTTTCAGGAGACATAGAATTACTGTTACTAGTACTAATAAGAAAATACATAGTGCAGTAGCTTTGAGTAAGTTAAAGAGTTAAATACTAATACAGGTACAAATACATTAACCAACTAGATAACAAGCATTCCTCAGACAATCTGCTCTTCAAGGAATGCTAGTGAGCCTGTAGTGTGTTTGAGGGGGAGGAGGGTCAAGGAATGCTAGTGAGCATATCTGAGGGGAAGGAGGGATTTAAGCAGAGATAAGAGACCCACAAGAGAAGATAACTGGGAATACAAGACAACCACTGGTTATGATGTCACTGAAAGCCTGGATATACAGGCAGAACTTGACAGTCTGATCTGACTTTTGTCCAGCATGAAACTAAATTACAAAAGTCCTTGGTCTTCAGTTTTCTTATCTCTAAAATGGGAATATTAACTGCCTTGTCCAACTTTCAGGTTTGGCATGAGGATCAAATATGGTAACAAAAATGGGAAAACCTTTTAAAACCCAAGTATGAGTAGTAAATGTACACAAGTGGGATAAGAATTTCAGAGGAAAGAGAGGCTCCTCAGAGCTTAGCCGATCAGGCAAATCTTCCCAAAGACATGAGCTCCTGAGTGGGCTCTTTTGGGGAAGCCCAGTGCTGGGTGCAATGGTAGACAGCAAGCAGCCTATGGATCTGAGACTGAGTGAAGAGCTCATGCTGGGGCTTCCCAATTGGCAAGTACTGAGGAATGCCAGGCGAGGATCTGGAGTTGGAAGTGTTCTGGAAAGCCAGGCTAGATGGGGTGAAGAAAGATGACATGATGCCAGTAGTAATATGTTCAAGAGCTCTATAAGTGTGTGATGAGAATGTCTGCATTTGATTTTCAGATGTGAATTCTCAAATTTTTCCTTAGGATATTTTAAGGTCCACTACATGCAAAGCGATTAATAGGCAGAGATTTCTTTTAGTCCAACAGAAACAGTTCAAACTGCTTCTACAGTACAGTGAACTATCCAGTGGTGACTTTAATGCACATCTGCACACAGCCTCAAAAGTAACGACATATTTTTAAATACCTAGTTTCTCCCTCTCTCTTCCTCCTCCTTCTCCCTCTCTCTTCTCTTTCCTCCCTCTCCCTTCTCCTTCCTCCCTCTCCCTCTCGATCTCTCTTTCAGTGCTGCAGATCAAACCTAGAGCCTTGAGCATGCTAGGCAAATGCCCTACAACTGAGCTAAAACCCCAGGTCTTGCAACTTAATTTTTTTAAAATCCAACCATTTTTCTTTGAAGTCTTGAGTACATGCTAATGCACAGAGCAACTTCTGAGGCTCTTAAGCAAAAATCAACATGCATTAGAAAAGCAGCCAAAGAACTTATTATGTACTAGACATTTCAAAGTAAAGTCAAAGCACAGAATGCATTTAGTCCCAGTAATTTCTAGTTGTAGTAAAATGACAATTACTTTAGCTCTGTTGTGGAGCATGCTCTGTAATAGAAGTCATACTTGCATACCACCATAGTATGTTTCCAGTCCTCCATCCCAGGCTGCAGAATCATGAAAACTTATCAAACTTACAAGCTTTACTATATTTTAGGAATAATAAAGACATTTTAATTCTGCCTACAAAAACGAGAACTCATGTAATTTAAACATAGCCCAAGTAACTAAGGAAACAAACCACTCAGCCATTCAAGCTACTAGTAGTGTCATTGACAAGGGAGTAACTGGGCTGTAATTCTTATAGAATAATACAATGAAAATAACCTGTAATTAGTACTATTATAGGAAGAAATGTAGGTAATTTTAAGTTTGCTACTAGCTAATAGTATAAACAAATAAAAAGACAAATTATTTTCAAGTACTTTGGAAATAACTTCATCAGGAGAATTTGCTTTCAATTAACATGTCAATTAAAATTATTCTTATCTTCTCATTAAATGAGGAAAATAGACTTGTCACAGGCACTAAAAAAGAAAAAAAGCACTTAAAAATGTGCCAGGTCAATGATGAGAATTCTTTTCTAATTTAAAATGACTCCTTTCCTTTTTCAAACAATAACTGTAATGACTTTGGTTGGATGGGACATACAATCCCACTGATTTTTTTGTTGTTCTCTCTTAAGAGAGAGAGGAGCAGCTCTCCCAGTAACTTGAATAGAGTCATACTGGAAAACTCCAAGGATGCTGGCAGGATAGAGCAACTGTTAGGAGGGAAAACCAAGGTTCTAGTCAGTGCTGTGAGAGTAACAGCAATGACTATGTAAAATAGTACTTCTTTGGAAGAGAGTTAGACAGCTTCCTACAAAGCCAAACACATGCCAAGTATACAATCCAACCATTCTACCTGTGGGAATTTATCTTAATGAAAAAGTATGTCCACACAGAGACTTGTACAGGAGTATTCACAGCTCTACCAACAGGTGGCTATGGTATATCCATAAAATGGAACACTAGTCAGCAATAGAAAGGAATGAGCTATTGATATACGCAGTAGAATGGATCTATTGTATGATTCCACTAATGTTAATTTTAGAAAATGTAAGCTGCTCTGTAGCATAAAAATCAGATCAGTGGTTGCCTAGGGAAACCTATTACAAAGGAGCACAAAGATACTTTTGGAGATGATGGATATGTCTACTCTCCTGATTTTGTTAGGCTTTGTAGCTGTATCAGAACTCATACATATGTTATTCATATGACTTATACATGTGTCAAAACTCATCAAATTGTATACTTTAAATATATGCAATTGATTATATGTCAACTATACCATACTGGCGCATGCCTGTAATCCCAGCACTTGGGAGGCTGAGGCAGGAAGATCACCATGAGTTTGAGGCCAGCCTGGGCTACATAGTGAGTTTAAGGCCAGCCTGAACTACATAGCAAGACCCTGTCTCAAAAAGTCAAATAAATGAATAAATAATTAACAAATAAAGAAAAGAGTCAAAAATTAGGAAAAAAAAAAAAAAAAGGAGCTGGCTTTCCAGAGACAGGCTAAACACAGAGGACCACATAACCTACAGGAGAGGAACCCTCATAGAAAAACCAAGGAGAAAAAGAGGTAAAATTATATTCTGTTATGGAAAGGAGAGTATTGAGGCCCCATTGTGTCCTCCCCACTACCTGGTGAAGGGCCCAGGGAGTCCTGTGAATAGGAGAAAGAGTGGTGCAGTTATAACCTAAGACCTTGGGGATACAGAAGAGGAGAGAAAGCCTACTGCATGGGACCTGTTCTTAAAAGAATGAAACTGAGGATAAGCTCCTGGTTTCCCTCAAGATTATCTGTGCCAGTGTACCAGAGTCAAAGCAGGCAGGGAGGTGAGGACTTAGGATGAACATGAACTTATGAGAGCAGGACCCCTATCCTACATCAAAAGCACTACTACCCAGAACAGTTCTTCACTTATATCTGGCCTTTGAGTTCACCAAGATTGTTCACACACAGGAGGAATGCGCAGGCAGGACACCAGATGGGCAAAGTCTGCCAGCCTGGAGAAAGGCACTTCTGGAAGTATTTTTGGTTGTTGGGTAGAATCCCGTACAAGGAACAAGGTGAGCTATAGGGGACATGGCTGCGGAGTAATGTAAACTTGCTACCCTGGATCAGACCACCACAGGCCATGTGGGTGGCTTATTCTAAGAAGGCAGCAGAGTCCCTCACCAGGGTATTTCCTTCAGTGCTCTCAGGGCCCTCCCAGCTCTGACAGCAAAACACCTGGCCCCACCTGAGTTCAGGAGTCAAAGCACCAAGGGAACGATTAGTTACCTAAACCCTTCACAAAGTCAAGGCCAAAAGTCTTTCCCAAACATGGTATGTTTTAAATTTGTTCTTAAATCTTCCCTGAATTAGGGAAAGCTAATCACCAACACATTTCTGAGATCTCTGTCTTCCTCTTGAGTGTATCACGACAGTTGAGAGGCAAGAGAACAGGGAGGCAGTGACTTCTTTCACTACACTGTATTGCAGAATCTAATGCTGTCCCATGAAAACAAAACCAAGCCTTGTCTGTGAGAATGGACTCATAAGTAATGGGATTTTGGTTATTTCCCAGTTTACTTCTGTCCTTAAGTGCAAGAGAAGACTTGCCTTTGGGAAATCTTTTATTTCGGGAATGTGGGCACCTCTCCTTCCATTTTGTTTCAAATTATTTTAAGAATTCAATGGAGAAAAAACTCTACTCCTGTCTCAGAAGAAAATTCAAAACTGCTTTCATAGGTTTTTCATTGGGACCTTAAGCAAATCACTTAACCTGCTGGGGCCTCACTTTCCTTTACTGTAAAACTAGGGGTTGGATTAGGACTGGGATATTTGGTTCCTGTGAATACTCCTTTCTTCATTGGATGTTTGAGAACCTACTACATCCCAGGCATTTTCCTAGGCACTGAATCACAGCAAGTAAAAATAGGCAAGATCCCTGTACTCCCGCCTAGATTTCAGAGAGACCAAAATTAAAAAAACTAAACAACTTGGCTTGAGAGACTGACCAATAAGTAAAGGTTCACAATCTTCACAGTAATGATAAAGGAAGGTGTGAGTACGCATTGGGGGTGGGGTAGAGGGGACTGTGAGTTAAGCAACTGACTGGTAAGCTTCCAGGGCAAGCAGTCTGCCTCTCCAACTCCCCTCACCAGAATCGAGCCCCAAGTGGACAGATTTGTCATTACAACACTGATAACCATACCCGGCTTATGGGCACATAACCCAGGGTGCACAGTAAAATTTTATCCAACTTTTGAGTAATGCAGGTTACTGTCACCAGTGAACCTTAACTTTCCATGTATACACAATTATTACATTGTACTGGAATGTAGAAGTGTCATGCAATAGTAAACAAACCTCTTGCTTATCTTCAAGTCATTCCTCAACCCAGTGAGCTTAATAAGGTATTTTTCTCAAGCTTTAAGTGGGAAAAGGATATTTTCTATTGCAAGGGACATAAAATACTATATACTATAATGGAAAGATTCCATGTCTGTTAGTGGTCACAGTAAAGTTTTAAACAGCTCGGATTAAAACCGGTATGTTAATTTAATAGGTAGTTTCTCAAAGGACACTAACCAGTAGACTCCGTCAGTTGAGGACCCTCTCTAATAGGAACCACGCCAGTTTCTCTGTGAAACGCAGTTACTATCTTCACCCCTGGAGTCAGAAATGCATGCACCCAATTTCCAGTAGCCCCAGGGCCCTGGGCTCAAAAAATTACACCTGCAAGGCAAGCATTTTCCCACACTGCCACAGAGCTGTCACACACAGAAAGCGACTCATTTAAATTGTGCCCTTCAGCCCTATTTAGGGACATCATTAATGATTTCCAATTGCAGCTGTTGCTTATCTGAAAACAATGAGAAATAACGGAGCTACATTCATGATGCTTTTCTTCTAAGTCATATATCTGCTCTCCTCTCAGGGGCAAAAAAGATGTTGAGACAAGTGTGAACCTGCCAGAGCTTATTATAGATGTAGACCTCCTCCTCTCCCTCCCTCTTTTCCACGCCTGCACCCCTCCCTGTCTGGCTTTCCTGAATCGAGGCAGTAGCCTCCAGTTAGGAACTGTAAGTGGTTCCTTTATCAAAACAAGGAGGGATTCACCAGGAGAGGGAATGAGTCAGGCAAGCGAGGCAAGAACTCCTCCCTCATCCTGGCATTCAATTCACCCCTTCCCCCAGGTCAACAATAGCTCGGGTTTCAGAAAGGAAGAAAGTCTAGAGGAGGACGGTCAACCTATCCACATACGGGAGCCTCGGTTTAAACGCGAGATGGAACAAACCCCTCTGCCAGGACAGATGTGTGGGTGGACGACTGTGTGCCCATGCACAGGCAGGGACAGCCTAGCCATGGGTGAAACATCAGTGGCGACGAAGGGAGACCCACCGCGACTGACAAAGCCACAAGTATTACGATGTGCAACATGCCCCACAGGCACTGGTCTCGTGCCAAAATCTTCCCTGATTTATTTTCAGGGAAGTGACTAACAACCTCGTCTCCATAAGTAATTCCAACAAAATGAGTCGCCGTTCCACTAGCCCGACTTTCCGCTGCCCTCTGGCTGCCACTCCCTCCTCTCCGCCCATGTAGTAAACCCAGACAGAGCTCAGACAGAGCAACCATACCCCAGGGGAGCAGAAGGCAGGCTTCTCCGCCCAGCCTCCACCCTCGGGGAAGGATGAATGGGGCCGCGGGCGGCAGGCGGGAGCGAGGAGAAGGGGCGTGAGGGCTGCGCTCGGGGTGTGTAAGAGTGTGCGCGCGCGTGGGCACGCACCCCGGCCAACTTACGGAGGTGGAGTTGGTCCTCGCCTGGCCCTGGTTTCGCACCTCCTGCTCCCGGAACTGCAGCCCGGCCAGATGCTTCTCCAGCGCCTCCCAGTCCATAGGGGGTACCGGGGGCTCTTCTGGGACGCAAGTCCCGCCGTCCGGGGGTTGAAGGCAGAGCCCCCCGGCCGCCGGGCACCGGCCGCCGGGCCCGCTCCCCGCCGGCTGGGGCTTCTGGGTCGCCCGGCGCGGGCCCCGGGAACCGCTCGGCCGGCCGGCCAGCACCACGTTGCCATTGTGCCTGAGGTCCTGGGGGTCGTGCGGGCGGAGGTTGCCGTTGGGCATCGGGGGCGGCATGGTCGTGGTGGTGCTCCTGCCCCCGCCGCCGCCGCCGGTCCTGGCGCTCACGTCCCCAGGCTCCCGAGCCGGACACCGGTCATCCCGGTACCCTCGCTCGTCCTCCTCTTCCTCCTCCTCTGCGTCCTCCTCCGGCGCCCATTCATTAATCACCTTCTTCTGGTAGACCGGAAAAGGCTCCTCATAGTCCTCCAGGGCAGACACCAAGTCCAGGCTGTCCCCCGGCGACGACGAGGATTTGCACTCGGAGCAAGGGGTCACTTTAGTGGAGTTGGACTGCGAACTGGCGCGGCTGCTGCTGCTACTGCCGGCGTCACTGCCTAGATCCATCCCATCCTCTCGATAGTCCTGGGGGGAGGAGGCAGAGAGAGTGAACCGCCGGGCCGAGCCCGCTGCGCCCGCCCCGCTCCCGGCCACCGTCACCGCCGGCCCCCGGTGCGTCCCCCTAGGAGGCCTGGGCTCGAGAGCGGCGCCCGCCCGAGGCTTCCCGTGTGCGCCCTTCTCCCCTCGCACAACCACATTGCCTCCGAGTTACTAACCCTCGCATTTAGCAAAGGGGTGACCAGCCACGAGGGCACACTTTTCGTACGAGGAGACCCAGGGCGCGCGCGGACTTTGTTGTAACCATTTTGCGCTAGGCGTACCCCTGCACCCAGCCCCAAGGATTCTCCCACAACCAGACACTTTCTCACAGAATTATAATTCCCAGGGGGCGGGTCCCGAGGAGGGAGTGGGCGGCTACTAATTTCGCACCTAGCTCGGGGCGCCGAGACCACCCCCCACCTGGCCCCGCCCCGTCCCGCCCCTTCCCCGCCCGCGCCCGGGAGCCGGGGCTGCGAGGGAGCCGAGCTCTACTTTCTAAGGAACCGCAGGCGGTCGGAGGACTCACTTTCGCCTCCGTGCTTCTCCCTCCGGCTACCCAAACGCTCAGGATGTGGGGGGCGCTCGGCCCGCGCTCGGCAGGGTGCCCCCTCCCCGCCTCCCGCAAAGGTGCCCGAGCCGGGGCGCGGCGACGGTAGCTGCAGGCTTCGCCGCCGCCCGGGAGAGGAAGGACGCGCCCTCCAGGCGGCGGAGCCGGCCCGCCACCGAGCATGCCCAGAGGCTGCGGGCACGGCGCAGTCCGCTCTCTCGGTTTTCTCGGCAGCAGGCTGGAGCGGGAGCCCAGTTGGGAAGAGACTGGAGAGGACCGGGAAAGGCCGGAGGGAAGAGGACACAAGGCGTCAGGGGCGCAGACAGTGCTACTAGTAAGGCGCGATCTGGGAGAAGGGTGCATTTTCACCCGTAGACACTCGTGTTTCTTGGGCGCCCCTCAAGGCCTCGCCGCAGGACCTGTCACTGGCGGAAGCCTCCTCGCATGCCGAAGCGCGGGCCTGGTGCCTCCTAATCCACTTGGAAGTCCCTGAGTGGCCCTGGGAAGGATCCCCCTCCCCCGCAAATTCATGAGCTCTTTCGTGAGCTCGAGTGACGTGAGCTCGGTGGTCTGACACCCGCATTTCCCTTCCACCTTCCTCCTAGCAGCTTCCTCTCCGCCCACCGCCCAGCTCCTGTTGCTCGCTGCCATAGCCCCATCCAAGTTCAGGCTGTGGGTGGAACCTGTTGCTTTAGCTCACGTTTCCTTCCCCCTCCTGACTGCCAGCTGAGGATGACCTCATCGAGGTGTGTGTGTGAGGAGTGGTGGGGTAAGTGTGAAAAGTGGCAGGGGGTGGGGTAGGGTTGGGATATCTGTACTAAAGGTTTTGGGGCCTCCAAAGACCCCCCTCAGCTGGAAGCAGCTATCATGCTTAAAGGGTTTGCTTCCTTGAATTTTTCACGAAACACACCTGGCTCCCTGAGTTTGGCAGCTCTTCTCTGTAGGAGGTTTGATGAAGTGAAAGATACCAGCACTTCGAAAATTGCACATGGGTCACAGAGTACCTTTAAGGATTAAGAATGTCTTGTGAACGAACTCCTATTCTGTAAAAACTGGGGAACTAGGAACTGCCCTCCTTTCGGTGGTGATAATGAAAAAGAGCACTTAGTTATACAAAGCATTAGGGAAAACCAATTTCCCTGAGCTTCCGGATTGGGGCCTGTTACTAATTACTCCGGTGAAATCTAGCCCTGACCAGGCTCCTGCCCTGGCTTGGCACAGTCCAGATGGAAGAACCGGGGGATGCTTGGGATTCTTTAGTAGGGAGTGGCTGCCACCCTGGCTAATCTAGGGTCTAGTGGGGACTTGGATGCAGAGACAGTTCGTTTTAGTGATTTCTGTGAGGCCTGAAGCCTTCCTTTCTTAGGCCTGAGGCAGAGAATTTAAGCTAACCTTGTTACTTGTCTGGAAGCAGCAATCATGAATAACAGGAAAAGGGCCTTTTGATCTGGCCAGCTCTTCCGTAAAAAGGGACTGATTATGACTTAAAATATATTTGATACTAACATCAATAAGCAGCCTGCCTTGTGCTCCAAATATGGTTTGATTTTGAGATTGCTGCGAAGCCCTGGCTGCCACCCTGGGGTGTAAAGGTAGCCCTGTGGAGTATTCCGTGATGTGGAGGTGTGTGTGCTGGGAACTAGATAGCTGTTTTTCAAGCTACCATGTGACTTGGCAAGGCTTAGGTCCGTAAAAGCACCCTGCTCTCTGGCATGTTACCGGTAGACAAATAAATACTGATTAACTGAAATGACAAAGGAGACTTGTAGTGTGAGCTCAATTTTAAAACATTAGGACCTCCCCAACCACTCACCCACACTTCCCCTTGGGCACTAGCTTATCCCCCTGCTGTCCAGCTGGTCTGTGTTTAGGAAATGCAAAATATGGCCTAAGAAAAACATTTGGCAAGGTAAGTTCACTGCCAAAAATGCAGGGCATTTCTAAGCCAAATATAAACATCTTTGAGTTATCTGTACTTTTACATTATTTTCTGTCCAGATATTCTGGATCACATGGGAAAGTACCCAGTTTCCCTTTTCTCTTCTCTTCATGCAAGGTGCTTGGCTAGCCCAGTTTCCATTCTGTTTCCAGCCTTCCATCTCCTGCCAAGAACACGCCTACTTTGGAACAGGAAGCCCTGCCAACTCCTAGGCCTGCAACAATCTGCAGATATGTCCAGCAGGATGGAGAGATGATTTGCAAAGTGATTGAAAGGACTTGTCTTCCTGTTTACAGCAATATTTCCTTAAGTTAGAGTTTAGAGTTAACAGACTTAGATTTGTGCCCTGAAGCCTTTGTAAATTAGACATCAGAGGTGTGGGACAAGTCAAAATCATCCCAAACCCCTCCCATTCTAGCCCTTTCCCTCATCAATCACCAAGTATACACTCACTTCTACTTAAATACAGAGTCCCTCCTGAAATCCACTACATCACCACTAAATGGTCTCCCAACTGATCCCTGTCTACTCTTGTCATGCAGCCAGAGTCGCCTTCCTTACATTGCAAATCTGAGCAAGTCTCTCTCCCTTGATTCGTTAAAGCCCCACAGAACTCCTTATAGCCCTTAAAGGAACCGCTTCCTACCACCAACTTCTTTTGGGAAAGTTTTATTCATCCTTCAAGTCTCAGTTTAAATGTCACTTCCTCCTGGAAGGCTTGGCTGATTCTGTGTCCCCACCTCCTGGCTCAGATGATCTCCCCATGTGCCCATGACACTGCAATTATTACCCAAACTTTATTAAGGCTGCTGTTTAATCATTTACCTTCTCTACTAGACTCACAGTGAGAAGTGCATTTTATAGTAAGACCCAGGCCACACATACATACAAAAATACATGGAACTGAAAAAAGTTTCATAAAACTCTTATTTTATGAAGTTCGATTCTAATGCATTTAAAATCAGGTCACACCTTACTATGTTGACTGTACAACTCTTAAATGAGTCAGGGATTCCAGTGTAAAAATGAAACAAAACAAAAAAATAAAACTTTTAATTCCCTGAAGGGTAGGACTATGAATGCAATAGGAGGTTAATAAACATTTGTTGCTGGAATTATTAATAACACTAACTCACTTAACCCTCAAAAACCCCATGAAGAAACTGTCTTTGTCCCCATTTGGAAGTGAGTTGGCCTTGGACAGTAAGGTTAAATGCACTCATAGGTGAGGCTTTTGAAAGGTGATTGGATTATGGAGGTTTACAGTTGACTAGTTAGGAGTGCAGGTCTGATCAGAGGAGGCAGGTTACTGGGGATAAGTCCTGGAAGGGTTTATCTCCCTTCCCAGGTCTTCCCTTCACCCTCTCTCAGCTACCTGTCCACCCTGCCCCGAGCGGCTCTTGTCTGCCACGCCCCTCCACCATGCCTTCCTGCCTGCAGACTATGGGCTAAAACAGGTAAGCCAAAGTAACTGTGCCTCCTTTAAGTTTTGGATTTGGGTATTTTGTACCAGCAAGTAGGAAAGTGACTAAGACACTTGCCATTGTCAAAAAGCATTGGTATGTAGGCACAGAGCTAGAATTTGAACCTGGTTTGAAATCAGAATTCTTATTCTTACTCATTCATCTAAAAGCTTGGTATCCCTTGATCCTCCTGCATGTGGACGGGTTTACCAAGCAAAAATGTTAGAAAAGGTCTCCTTGCAGTAACCTGAAACTAGGTCTCAGTCCCCAGCCCAGCAGAAGATACTTCAGCAGCATTTATGTCTATGCAGAGAGGAAGGCAGCTGGCAAGAGCAGCTGCTCTCTGCTCACATATATTTGACCTCCTCAACTGCCACCAAGTTCAGAAATACTTAGCAAAGTGGGGGGTTTCATTGTGTAAAGGAAGAGTATAGACACTTTAGAAAATGAAATTTTACATTGTTCGGAACTACATGTGTTAAATTCTCCCTCAAATAAATCTTTCAAGGAGGCCACCATGAGGTTAGGGCATTCATTTTTTACCATCGATAGGAGACTAGATTCATATTCGAAGGCTAGGGATAAGAAGATGTATTCCTCAGGGATCAGTGCTATTTATAGGATTTTAATCTGTATAGGAAACATTTGAGAAAGGATGTGATTGAAATGCATGAGTCATAAGGAGTATGAATAGGTAGGGAAAGATTTATTTGCAAAATTCCCAAACTAATTTTGAAATTATTGGCCCTGACACTGAACCTTCTTTACATTGGGACATTTAGAGTAATAAATAAATGGCTGGCAAAGGGTTTGTATTTCATCTTTAGTACATAAATTACATGCAAGTCACATGCTGTACACAGATGCTTTGCCATTTTATCACCTGCATGTAACTATGTGGGAATATTTAACAGCACTGTGGGGTGAAGTGTCCTGGATATAGAACATCTGGGCCTTATTTCCAGCCCTGTCTCTAACCAACTTTATGACCAGCTTTTTCATGAAAGGGCTGGACTGCACGATCATGGTGTTTGGCAAGTAGTAAGAATTAACTGAATTCCTGTGTAGGTGAGTGAACTAAAAGATTTCACCCAGCCTAAAGAACCTATGGATTTCATCCTAAAAGCTATGAGAAATATAGTATGAACATGTCATACTATGTCATTAGGCAGGTGGGCCATTCTTGGGTGTGTGGTGTTTCTCTTTTATTTCTTAGAGATAAGATTGTTCTTAACTTACTACTATGTGTAGATATTTTGGAGATGGACCCTAAGTATACTTAAAGTCATTTTCTTCTTTCATTGGCAAAGCTATACTGAAAAAAAATCTTTTTAAAGCACGTATTCATCTTAAAGATTTTTGTTCTCTAGCAAACCAGGAGATTGTATTTATTTCCTACATTTTCCTGAATAAAAATGAAATGGCAGAACGTAGGCAATATAGCAGTTAAAAGATAGCCCCAGTGTCCTGTTTTCCAAACCTGAAATAGGACACCTGGCTTGATGACACTACTGAGCTTACAGAAATCAGGTGAATGTAGGTTTGCAATGACGATTACTGTGAACAATCTGTAGGCATTGATAAATGAAGCAACCCTAACTGCAGCACAGGGATAGTCTTTTTATCAGAGAAAAGTCACATAAAGAGTGTCAGTCGGGTCCTCAGCATATGGCTACACAGACTGTGCTCTGTACAGTGCCAGGACTGCAAACTGCACAGTAGGTTCCTGCCAGAAGGGACCATTTGGCATCATTCACATAGATGGCAATGTGAACGGTGCCCTTTGGAATTGTGCAGTGCACAATAAGCACAACAGTATGCAGAGGCTCTACTAGGACTCCACGGTAGGAAATTTGCTCTTTTTTGACAAGATTGGAAGAGGGAGCCTGCTGCTCTTTTTCTAATAAAGTCTTACTTCAGACTGGATGGCAATGACAAAAAATTCAACTGTCTAAACTCTTCTAGTCTTTCTTTTTCCAGAAGTTTTCTGCCATCATCTTCTAGATTTTAAAAGTTCCTGGCAATTCTTAAAAATGCAGTTCTATGAGCAATCCTAAATTTATCTTTCGCGTTTCATTGATGGGTATAGATTACATAAAAAGGCATTTAGGAAAAGCTGGGAAGTTTGTAGGTGCATTTGCTGCAAAAGCTTAGGGAAGTATAAGTGATAGGCCTTGAGTCCCCTGTGCACATTACCTGGAAGCAAGAGGACTGCCCCAGGAATTCCATGCCTTTTACTCTGTATTACACTTGTCAAAGAAGAATGCCGTCACAAGATGCTGTAGGAAGTAAAAACTCTGTTCTGGTCACTTCCTGACATAACTTTGGAAGCATTATAAAATATGGAGATAGCAGCTGACACTGTCAGTACAACGCAAGCAGAAGGAATGCAAGCAGCATGGTGGGACAAGAGAGGATTCTTCCAGTAGACTTGGCTGTGTCTGACTAGGCTGTAATTCAGATGTCTCCAAGGCTCAGGCAAATGAGCAAACTGTGCACTGGGGCAACAAGGTGCACCAGGGCTGAGGCACCGAGGCACTGAACAGCATAGCACAAAGACATCCAAATCAAAATTCAAGACAAAAAAGCAAGTTTCATACTTAATTCATCACTGGATTACCATTTGGACCTCTGCTTTAGATCCCCAGCATTCTAAATCTGCATGGAAACAAGAGTTAGGAGATCATACATCTTGGTTTGTGGAGGATTGTCCTGATTTATACTTGTCCTGCTGTAATTTACAGTGTTCTTTTTTAACTCTCGAAAGTGTCCCAGTTGACCTGATGAGTTACATGGTCATACAAGGGAATGGGACTCACCAATGACTACACATAAACTTCAGGCAGCAGGGTCATTTGTCCAAATCTGCCCAAATCCTCAGAAGAATTTAAGCAGGCTTGATGGCATTGTTTTGTAAGTAAAAAGAAAATTAAATAAAGTTCTAAATTATCCCAACAAAGACGGTTCAATCAAAGCAGTGTGTCATGAATTTTAAACATCACAGAAAATATATGAGAGGCTGTTAATGTGTGAAAAATATTCAGCTTTACTAGTAACCAAAGAAATACAATTTCAATAGAAGTGAGGTAACATTTTTTCCTGTCAAAGTATTTAAAAATTATTTAAAACCATACTAATGTCAGGTATGATCAGAACACTCTCATTCACCTTTGGTGTATTTATAAGCTGGTGGACACAAACTTTCTGAAATGCTACCTGATAATATGATTTTAAAATCTCTACAGTTTTACCTTATTTCCTGTTATTAATTTAACAAATATTTATTGAGCACCTGTTACCTGTACTGGGTGATGTGGTGGTGATAGAGAAGAACACTATTCACCTAGAATGAAACTTATTTAGTGAAGAAACGGACATTTCTTGGAAAAAATGCTACCAATTTGGACTAAGAATTTGTACTAAGTACCCCTAAAGTGGACTTACGCTGTTGACAGAGCGTGCAGATAGCATGTGGGTTGACGAGCTGAAGAGGGAGGGAAGGGTGCCACAGGCAGAGGAAATAGCTTGAAGAAGGATTTGAGGCTTGAAGAAACTTAGCACATTCAAGTAACGGCAAGGAAACTACTAGACTAGGGCAAGAGGGTGAGGGTGGAGTGAGGAGGACTTGCCATTAAGATTCTCAGACCCACAGCCACTCTGGGCTTTGAAAGCAGATGGCATTTTTAGAAATGGTCTGCATGGTATGGAAGAGGAAAATATAGAAGGACAGGGCAGGGCAAGGGTGGGGAGAACCCAGTAGGCAGCACACACAGTAGTCCCAGAAAGAGAGGCTGGGGTGGGGGTATAGGGAATGGAAAGAAAAAGAAATAGTAAAGGTACTTAGGAAGTATTATCAATAGGCCCTGGGGTCTGAATAGAAGGGGATGGTGTGGGAGAAACACAATGTCACTTCCAGGTTGTATTATAAGCAACTTAGTGGAAATGTGGTGTCACTTTACTGAAAGGGGCAATAAGGGGAAGGAGGTTTTGGACATTTGGACATTTGGACATTGGAGGTTTTGTTTTTGGACATTCTTTGATACGGAATAAAATGTACAAGTGGAAATGACAAGCAGATAATTGAGTATGTAGGTAGATCTGGAGGTTAGATATATCAGGGGAACATATAGATGGTATTTGAAAGCTTGGGTGTGGGTAACATGGTTTTGAGACAAATAGTGAGAAGTCCCAGTTTCAAGCCCTAAGGAATTCACTGGTGTAGGATCAAGAGAAGAAGCATGAGTATACAAGGAGGACTGAGGGCAGGAAGGGGAAAGGGCAACAGGTACTCTTTTTAAAATCTAGCCTCAGGACGCAGCAGAAAGACCCAGATTTACAGATAAAGGTCCTCACTGAAGCATTTGCAATAGTGAAACATTAGCTTCAACCTAAAATGTCAAAAAATGAGAAGATATATTTAAATAAATTGTAACATTTATTCTGTGAAATGAATGCAGTCAAATAAGATGTTTTTGACTGTTATTAAGTGAGAAAAGAGGGTATAATATTATACTTGCAACATGATCCACATTTTTAAAAAAATTAAATGGTTGCTTGTATGCCTAGGGAAAAAATGTAACTGAATGTTAATAGTGATTAACTATGGATGGTAAAATTGCAGGTGATTTTTTTCACTTCCTTGTCTATTTGTATAATAATTACAAAACAAATGGTAATATTTTTATGAAACAGAAAAACAAATTATGCATATTTATTTTACTTAAAATGAATGACTGAAATTTGTTGGAGAATTCCATTAAAAAATAATTGTTCAGCCAGGCATGGTGGCACACACCTGTAATCACAGCTACTTGGCAGATTGAGGCAGGAGGAATACAAGTTTGAGGCCAGCCTAGGCACCTTAAGGAGACCTTGTCTCAAAATAAAATTTTAAAAAGGGCTGAAGGTGTAGCTTAGTGGTAGAGAGATTTCTAGCATGCATGAAGCCCTGGTTTCAACCCAAGTACTGAAAAAAAAATTATTAAGAAGAGCTAAAATTAATTTATATGAATTTTGTATTGAATTCTTTTATAAAACAAATCATTTTATAGTTCTGTGTTTTTTACATAGACTGAGACAGTATAGTTCTAAAAAATTGGGGGTCATAACTATCTGAAGGAGAGACTGTAAACTTTTACGAAGGATTAGATAGTAAATATTTTTACTTCGTGGATCGTACAGTCTCTGTTGCATGCTATCATTATTATTTAAGGCAAACATAAAAACTCTTCACTTTTAGGCCATTCAAAAATAGCTCAGAGGGGGTTGGTGAGATGGCTTAGCAGTGTACGCGCCTGCCTGGCAAGCGGTAGGGCCCGAGTTTGACTCCCGGAACCCACATACGAAAAAAGGGCCGGTGATATCACTCAGCGGCATGGGCGCCTGCTGGCGCGTGAGGTCCTGAGGTCGACCCCCGGTACCCACAAAAAAAAAACCCAAAATAGGTCATAGACTGGATTTGGTCTACTGACCATAGTTTAAGAAACTGAACTATAGGATGTATGCCTAAGAATTAGAGATAGCTACTTTTTCAGAAAAGCTAATATTATATTGGGCTAGATATATCTTCAATTATTAGGGTAATAGAAACTTGTTTCTATCTGTTTTCCACAGGACGCAGACTAAGTAGAAAAGATAAAGTGATCCTTTAAAAAGTTTATATGTTTTCAATGGAAAATTAATCTTATACAAATGTGTCAAAGAGTTGATATTTTTAACCTAGAAAGGGAAAAGCTAAAGAAAGACTTTTTGGAAAATAAGGCATCTTTTCACATTTTTTCTATAATCTTAAAGGTTTTAGTATTACGAGGGGAGTTTTACGGTTATATATTATAATCTGCCCCATTCATGCCACAGACGTGGGGTCCACCCTTGCTCCCCTCCTTTCCAGTCTCATCACCAAATGTAGTTAGTGCCATTAGTACTCCAAGCAGAGCCTTGATCTTCTTTACTGTAACCACCCCCAGCTGCTGTGCTTGGATACAAAAGACTCAAAGCTGTCCTTTGTGGTGAAATTTATTTCTCCGGCTTCATCAGGCCAAGGACAGACTTTCTCATTATACATCCTCCCTAGCATTTCTTCCCTCCCTATCCTGCTTCTTTCACTTCCTTACAAGTTTCTCTCTCAATAAATCACCTGTACCCAAAGCTCTATCTCAGACTCTGCTTCTGATATGAGACACTCAGTCCTAGTGATTCTGTCTGCTAAACACGTTTGACTTTTTCACTACTGCATCTGCTTGGAGAAAGGGATGTTGGACTAAAATCTCCTATGATTTTATTTTATTGTACTTCTATTAACTTCAAAATTTAATATATGATCATGGGTGTAATTTTAGGAAATAGTTTTTATATTTATTCCACAGTGATCTGATAAACAAGAGCACCCATAAGGATAAACAAAGAGCTTAGAAGAGGTTTAGCTTTCAACTGACATTACTATTTGGAATTATTGCTAGTGTTGTTAGTATTAGTGAGTGGAAACAGCTGCATATCCAATATTATCAATTTTGCTAATTGTTCCTGATTACACTTTAAAATTACACTGATAACTAATAGCCTATAAATAACCTTCTGTTATAAGACCTTTCCATTTTATTATACTGTAATAGGTTCATTGATGCTTAATATGATGTGAATATTTGCTGACTCCAAAGAATACCTTTATTAGGCTATGAATATATGTTCAATCTATCTTCTCAATTACACCTATATTAAAACCTTCAAAATTAAGTTTGCAAATACAGGCTGTATGCAAGCAGCAGAGCCTATATGACTTTTGACCTCCTGCTCTATTGCATTCTGGTTAATGATTCACAATAACCTTCAAGAATGAGCACCATGTAAATCAAAGGGGTCTGCATGACTCAGTGTCCAGCAGTCTAAGGCCCGACTGAGTGCCAAGTGGCAGCTGTGAGCACCAGGAACACAAACTCACTGCAGTGGTCAGCATTTTTCCAAAGGAAACTTAACACTTTTCCTCCAATTCCATCTAGAATGATTCTCTCTTCACTTTTTCTTTTTATTCTGGAAGTAGAAAATTAGCTACTTCTTGTACTTTCCTAATGAAGTACATTTTACTTCAAGTTATTCAATCTTTTTAACTGGCAAATCTATTATTTAAAAAAAGTAGACAATTGTTTGGTTTGATAATAAGAGAAATTGACTGCTTAGTGTTTTGTTAGCCATTATTTGTAAATAGATTACCCAGCTACAGAGACTAAAATGCCTTTTCCCCTTCCATGTGGGAGAATAGATTCAAAACAAAACAGAAGAAAACAAAACAGAAATCTCTGAGTATGCGTTATTTAAATAGAGGCAAATCTAGATGATTCCAGTATCTGTAATGAGCTATTTCCTAGGAATTTCTTTCACTTTCATAACATGACTTTGGTGAGTTATAGGCACATTCCTCAACAAGGGCTTTGGTATAATCGCCCAAACCTCTCTCCCATTCTCAGCGGCTCTTCCCCAAGTAAGAACTGAACAGAACGCTGGAGGGTGGAGAGGTTGGCTGCAGCTGGCACATGGGGCTGAGGCAGCACCTGGGCCTAGGCAGTTAGGCGAAGCCTCAATCACTTGGGTACCACCTCCAGGATCTTGCCATATTATATTTTATTTCTACTCCTATTTATGATATTTTTATTTAAATCAAGTCACTTAAGTTCATTCAAAAAGGAAACATTATTATCAATAGAATACAAGTATAAACTCCTAATGTGGAAATGGTGTATTTCGTCAATTTTAAAACACACTGTTAATATCTCTGAAATTGGGATGTGTTGATGGCATCTTGCAGTTATACTTGAAAACATTTCTGGTTTTATTTGTGGGGGGCACAGTACTAGGATTTGAACCCAGGGCCTCATGGATGCTGTGCAAGTGCTCTACCTCTGAGCTACCATTACCTCTTTTTATTTTTTTAAATTTTTTTCACACTTTTTATTGGTACATTTTAGATATACATAATGATAACATTCATCACAGGGAATTTGTACAACAGCTCTTTTTAAACTTTAATATGGACACAAGGTTTTGCTAAATTGCCTAGGCTGGACTCAAATTTTAATCCTCCTGTTTTAGCCTTTCTGTTGTTCTTAATGGCTCCCAGAATACTATGTTTTACACATCAATAGTATACTAGATTTGATGAAGTATAATAATAAATTCTATAAAGTGTTATGAAAATTTAAAAACCAAAAGCAAAAGTGGCAATTGAAAACTAGGATAAATCAACGTATACACTGTATGACTGAAGATAAGTTTCTTTAACAAGAATCTAATTCTTGATCAAATAACTGGGTATTCTGGATAGTTTTAGACAAAGATAAGGACCCCATCAATGAGGTAATCTGTCAATTTTAATATTGATGCACATTAAAAATATGAATTCATGTGAGGATGTGCTTGGACAGCTCAAAGGCTGCTTAACTGTTTTATCTGTTATGATTAAGTGTGCACGTATGTACTTTGCAACTTCAGAAGGTGACTTTTCAGCACACCACTGAGTGAAATACAGAGACATCGGTGCCGTGAGGAGTTCTGTGATCCTCAGTGTCTGTGCTTCTAATGGGCGTGGCCGAAGCCTCAGTTATGGAGGACTTGGAACATCTGTGATTATGCCTGAGCTCTTTGTTTCTATTTTATGAGGTTGGGTAGTTAATTACTTCAGCAGTACCTACACTTGTCTTAAACAATATTCTCTGTGAAATTCTTCCTCTCTCTGAATATCTATGAATGCAAATAGAAGGCTGTCAAAATGCATTTATTGATGGACTCAGCAGAAACAGGGACAACAGATTTTTGGCTGGAGCCACATGGTCAGGTAGGTTAAGGAGGACACTTACTAGAGGGGCTTCCCAGAACCAAGAACATCAACCACACTTCTAGAGAGGACCCTTGTGTGTGTGTGGGGAGCTCCCACAAGGAGATAACACAGTATCTGTTTTACTCATTTCTCTGTTCATTTGGTTACTCATGAATCCAAATCTCTACTAAATGCTAGACTCTGGGTTGGGGTCTAGGGAAATAAGGTTAAAAGAGGCCAAAGAGCTCATGGTCTAGAAAGAAAACAAAGGATACCAGTGGCTGAAGTTGGGTTTCAAAGTCAAGGTAAGCATAGTCAAACCGTGCTATGAAAAAGACAGTGGAGAGGAATTTAATTTAATGTGGATAGCTCAGGGAAGTCTTCCAAAAGGAATGATCACTTGAATTGGGTCTTGAAATATAAACAGAAGTTGCTAAAGTGCCCCAGAGGCTGAATGACAGAAGGACATGCTGATCTGGGAGGATAGTATGGTCAAAAGCTTGGAGATGAACCGGGCACTGTGGTGCACGCCTGTAATTCCAGCACTTGGGAGGCTGAGACAGGTGGATTGCCTTGAGTTCAAGACCAGCCTGGACTACACAGTGAGGACCTGTCTCGAAAAACAAACAAATCTAAAAAAAAAATACTTTTTTTTAAAGTTTGGATAGGTAAGAAACCATGGCTTGCCACCCACAAATGAAATAAGTTTGGTACAGCTAGAAAGAGTGAAACTGGAAGATGTCAGGAAAGAGGCTAGAAATTATTGGACAGGTTGGATGTGAAGGATATGAAAGTTGAATTTGAACTTGAAATTGACAGACCTGTGGGATTTTAAGCCAAGAATGGCTGGATTATATGTGTTTTATGTGTTTACTGATGTTAATAAACTGTAAATTTATATGAAAACATCACCAGAAAGCCTTAGCCAGAGTGCTAGATCTTTAGTATATATATATCTGCATTATTTAAAACGTTTAGGGGCAAATCAAGGGGAAGTGGGTTCCTGGAAAGAAGTGAAAATGTAGATGGTTAGTGTTGTTGATGTAAGTTGCTGGATAAGCCACACACTGGGTGATGTAATGATGAGTACATGACAACTGAGCTTGGAAAACAAAGAAGAGGGGAGCCAACTTCACAATGAATGTGAGGAATGGCTGGACCACCAGCAGATGACAATGACAAACATAGGAAGAGGATGTTGGAGGACTTCCCTATCTGTAAATCCTCAAATAGTTTATATGGAGCAATTTTATAAGTGCTTGTCTACATTTTTTTGGCTTTACAAAATACCTTTTTTTGTTTTATTTTTTGAGGCAGGATCTCACTATGTAGTTTAGGCTGGCCTTGAACTCACTATGTAGCTCAGGCTGGCCTCAAACTCACCGTGATCCTCCTTCCCCAGACTCCCAAATGCTGGGATTATAGGCATGCACCCCATGCCCAGATATAATCTATTTTTAATCTTTTTTAAGCATTTGGATAACTGAATAGTACAAAGAACCCTCATGTATCTATCACCCAACTCTAGCAACTATCAACCTATGGCAATTTGATTTCACCTTACCTCATTAGATTATTTTGAAGCAAGCCCCAGACTATTATATAATTTAAGACAATGGTCTTTATTCTTCTAGTCCAAACATGTTTCAGAATCATAAGTAATGATGAACCTTGCACTGTGGCTAATTGGAAAAACACTCAGAAAATTAACAAACATTGAGTCAAAGTAATAAAGAGAAATAAAAAATAAGATAATATTAACATGATTATGAATGATTTGTAAAAAGGGATAAAGTAGATTAACTTATAAATAATGCTAATCTGGTATATAAGATTACTAGCAAAATCCTAAAACATGAATTAAACTAATAAGGTTAAATCTATGAGCAGGAAATAAAAGTAAGTTTAATTTAAAAAATGTGGGGCCGGTGAGATGGCTCAGCGGCGTAAGCGCCTGCCTTGCAAGCGTGAGGGCCCGAGTTCGACTCCCGGATCCCACATACCAAAAAGGGACTGGTGATATCGCTCAGCGGCACGGGTGCCTGTTGGCGCGTGAGGTCCTGAGGTCGACCCCCCGGTACCCACAAAAAAAAAAAAAAATAAATAAATAAATAAAAAATGTGTAAACTAAAGCATGAAAGAAATAAGTATGAAAGAACTATTAGACCATAAAGAAAACCTGAAAGCAGAAAAAGACCTGGGCTGAAGGTGAAATAGGAAAGCAAATTAAGTGCAAGTTAGAATATGATCTAGCTTGTTTAAGAGATGCCAATTAGCTCTTCCATTTGGTAATTACTTACTGTACCCGCCATGTGCCAGGCAGTGTTCTCAGGTCTGGAATGTCTGGTGCCTTTGGTAAACCACCTATGCTGCTTAAAGAGGAGGTAATGTGAGACCTGGGGGCAAGCAGCTGCCTTTACCTGATTCTGCCTGAACCTCATCCTGAGTCTTTGTTAAACACCTGGCTCCTTGAGAAATGGAGGCAACTGGAAGGGGTTCAAAGAAGTGGAACAGAAAATAATTAGAGGAAGAGATTGATTTTAGCAGAAAGATCAAATGAACCAAATGCAGGGAACTCGGCCAAGGAAGGGCACAGAAAAAAATGAACTATTTGAGGCATGTAAAGAGTGAAGCAAATAAGAAATATTGAGCTGAGGCATGGAACAGCTCTACCTGTTCTGCACACAAGGAAAGGAAAGGCAAGCTGCTCACCTGATGCATGGTTGCACAGCAGCCCCACCCCACACATTCTGATGTTCAACAGGCTTCTCTTCCATGGAAACTTAGCAGGAGAAGGTGAGCTTTCCAGAGGGAGGCATTCTTCTGACCTTTCCACTTTGGAGAAGAACCTGTACTAAACCAGTTCTGCCCTGGTGGTGTGTTTTCTCTCAAATGTAATGTTCTTCACTCCCACAAAGTTTCTTCCAGTCAGCAAAATTTTCACCAGTGAAGGCAGAGGGAGGGGAAGAAAAGGGTGGGGGCAGGAGATGGAAAGAGCAAGATCTGTGCACTAGTTCTGTGGGTTTTAAGTTTTTACTTAAGGTCTTAATGGCCTTATTTTGGCAACTTTTTAAAGTTTTTGATCAGTTGCTTTCAGACCTTGTGTCTCTATGTTTTTGAAAGAGTTAAAATTTATCTGTATACTTTAAAATATTACCATACATACAAAGCAGGGCATAAGAACATAAATGAACACTAGCATTCATAATTCTCCATTTTATGTCAAAATAGTCTGGTACCTTTGTTTTTTTGTTTGTTTGTTTGTTTGTTTTTTGAGACATGGTCTTGCTATGTAGTTCAGGCTGGCCTTGAACTCACTCTGTAGCCCAGGCTGATCTTGAATTCACAGCGATCCTCCTGCCTCAGCCTCTTCAGTGCTGGGATTACAGGCATGCACCAACACACCTGGCTTTATTCTGGTAACTTTGAAGCTCACCTTGAAGATATTTTTCTTTGTCTCTTCTCCTTTCAACACTATCCTAAAATTTAGCTTAGTCTTTTGTCTTTCCTTATGACTTTACTGTAATCCATAGTATATATAATATTTAAAATTGGGGGGTGTTCTTTTTTGAAACTCTGATTTAGAGGTTCATCTGTGTCTATTCATTTAGCTATTTAGTTTCTTGGTACCAAGGATTGAACCCAGGCGTGCCTACTGCTGAACTACATCCCCAGTACTTTTTAATTTTTTTGTTTGTTTGTTTGTTTTTGAAACAAGGTTTCACTAGTTGCTCAGGCTGGCCTCAAACTTGTGATCTTCCTGGCTCAGCCTCCCTTGTAACTGCATTATAAGTATGCACCACTGTGCCCAGCTAGCTAATTATGTTTAAATTAACCTTTTTATTTTAAGGTTAGTGTACATCTACATGCAGTTTTAAGAAATAATACAGAGAGACCCCCTTGTACCTTTTACTCCATTTCCCATCAATGGTAACATCTTGCCAAACTACAGTAAAAGATCAAACCAGGGTCTGACATTGACACCATTAATACACAGCACATTCCCAGCACAAGGATCCCTCATGTCACCCACTTACGGCCTCACTCTCTTCTTCTTCAGCCACAAATCTGTTCTCCAGCTCCATTCTTTGGTCATTTCAAGGATCTTATATAAATGGAATTGTACAGTACGTGACATTTTAAGATGTGTTTTTTCCCTCAGTCCCATTCTGTGGAGATTCATCCAGATTGTTCTGTGCATCAATAGCTCACTCCTCTTTATTGCTGAATAGTATTCCATAGCTCAGATGTACCACAATTCATCACACTGTTCGCCAGTGAAGGAGGTCTGGGTTGTTTCCAGTTTTTGGAAGACTCCATATTTCTAACACATGTAGAGATGTTAACTTATAGTAATGTCTTAATGTCCTTTTTCTAACCCCACAATGTAGCCAAGACTAGAGCAACTGCCTTTTATGAAAAGACTAAGGACCATTTAGCATAGAAGTGAAAGCTGAGAAGGAACTGGTTGAAAGCAAAGGGCATGGGATAATAGTTTGTTCTTTATCTCTCACAACAGCTGGAAAGAAGAATCAGCTTTGGGAGATTTACACTCAAGTTCACTAATACTCTAGAGAGTATGTCCAAAGTGAACCAGAGTAAGGTTTATTATTGTCATTAAACATGTACTTTTATTATAGTCTCTTGGTGGTCCCTGCCCCCACTCCCAGGATTGCACTAATAAGAGTCCAAGTAACTTGCTTCCTTATAGAATACACAGGAAAAATAAAAATAATTGAGTTTATGACACTTGCTACTCATGTTGCAAACAGTGCTTAGAAAACCAGATAAGTGAGCCATCCAATGCACATCCTGATGATGAGTTAGAGATGTTTGCAACTCTTTGCCTCATGGGCAATATTTTCAAGGAAATGCTCAGTCAGTGTCCCTTGAAGATTCCACACTTTTGGGTGCAGTACCTCCCTGCCCTAGCCCTGCCGCAACCTTCCCAGTGGCAGCATCTGCTCAGCAGTGGGCCTGCGGTAAGGAAGGGGCACAATGGACTTCATTTCCCTTTCCTTTTTACCCTTTCCCAGAGGAGGCTGGAATCACTCACGTATATCCTCCCTGATTAGTATAGACTCAAACATTTGGCTGTGGCCCAAAAGTTTTATTGCTGTATCCTGTCTCAGTTCCCGAAAATCTCAGCTCCTGGAAGGGGATCAGGTTTGGGTTTGCCGCTTTTGTTGTCCAGCTGAGCCACCAAGAAGATCCCTTCTAGCACCACACCAACAAGGTCTTACAATTTTTGGTAACTTGGCTAGACAGCCTGGGGATGTGAGGCCATATGACCTTTCCTGTTTTTTGGCTTTTTTTTTTTTTTTTGTTAGCAATTCTAACTATGAGCCTTTGGTAATTACACATTTTAAATAAACAAAAAGAGCAGAGCTTATACAGAGAAGAGGCAAGCTGTTTTAAACTTTTGACTTAGGTTTTTTAGGTTGTTTTCCTCCTAGGAAGAGCTTAAAGAGGTATGAAATCATAGAATAAGAGATCTAGAAATTTCTGCTCAGCAATTTTCTACTAGCTCTTTATAAATATAAGGCATTCCATAAAGTCTAGGGTAAGACTTTAGTATTTCTAAAATCCTATGAAACTAGTACATCTCGGTGGAGACATAGAGTATCAGAAATTGTGGTGTCTAAAAATTATTGCTATAATATCTAAAGCTCTCTTCTTTCTTTTTAATCCTAAGATGTCCAAGATCTTATGGGCAGAATATACTGTTTTAAGCAAAACCTGGCTCTCGAGTTTTGAATTGACTTGGGCTTATTTTGTGTTATCTCCTCCCTATTCATTTATTCAACAACAGATGTTTATTGAACATCTAATAAGCATCCCTATATATAGCTAAACTCTGGAAATTCAAAGAAAAACACCATGACATTGTTGGTATCTTCAGGGAAAAGTAAAAGCTACTTGAGGGAAAAGGATATGCAAAGAAAGAGGAAATGTGTTGTGTTCTAAGTGTGCAGATAGAAGCATTTTCAGGAGTCGGCAGTGACAATATTGAAAAAGTTATTAGCACAGAGAGAGACAGAGGTGGTAGGTGAGGTGGATGCCTTGGTTTGGTTTGAGAGAGATTACAGGAGATCTGTGACTATTTTGCATTGAATTATGAGTCAGTCTTAGGATAACTCTGGGTCTGAAAGAACTTTTGATGAACTCATTTCTGAAAACCAAGAAGATAAACTTGTGCAAATTTTGCATGGCTAGTTAGTAGCTACAAGAAGATTTCTTAATGTAAAGCTTTGCTTTTTCCTCTCTAATATACAATCCCATCATGTCCTCTTTTAGCTAGGCAGAGAAGCATCCTGCCTCCTGCAGGGCCACACCTGTAACCCAGAGATGAAGGCGCGTTTCCTCCTCCTGGGGTTTACAGCGAGAAGAGGCCACTTGTAGTCTTCTTGTTTTGCTTTTTTTTTAAAAAAAATTTTTTTTCTGGGATCTTGCCTTTTGTAAAGGGTTTAAAGTAAAGGTGATTTATTTGGGAAGGGGATGGCCCTGTCTCCTTTTTGTTTCTCTTCAGTTTTGTTCAGAAATTGGATGAGAGTACTGTATGTGGGTTAGTGAACACTTGGTTCCACCTTAGCCTTAGTTGGAGGCTATAGAGTGCCCACCAACCATCTGTTTCCTGGGTACTTACTGTGGTGACTGCTGCCCCAACTCTTGGTGCACAAAATTCTGATGGGGAGGCCCCATATTCTGATTGCAGAGGCACCTACCATTCAATGGAACAAGTCACTAGCAAGTGGATGGCCTAAGCCAAAGACCTCTTCTCTCTCCTCCTCTTGCCACACCCTTGAGCTCAGCCTGGGGGACAAGATGGTTCTCCTCCCAGATGAAAAGTCAGCTCTTCTGAAGTGAACTCTGGTTCCTACATTATTGCTTTGTGGATCTCTGCATGTAGGGACATTTTGGGCACAGTGTAGAGACCACTTGCAGTGTGGGTGCAGTAGAAGATGATGAAGGGGAGAGACAGAAGGACAGCAGTAAGGCAGATTCTGTAACATCTTGGAAGCTGAATTGCCTCGGGTGGGGGGAACTGATGCACCTGAAAACTATTTGCAAGGATTTCATATCCAAGTAAAATTAGTACTGAAATGCCTACAGTCGCTTCAAAAGATTTTGATGTTCACTAAATGTTACATTTTCAGGAGAATAAATGTAGACTTGGTATTTGCTAGTGATTAGGCACCAGTTTTGTAAAATGATATATGTAGGCTAATTCCTATTGACCTGTCAGAGAAAGAAATCACTATTGTTATTCAAGAAGCATATGTAATCTTTTTTCTCTTTTTACAAGCCAAAATCAAATAGATTACCTTGCTGAGCAGTGAACAACTTGAAATGCAAATGAATATATAAGGTTAAGGTGCAAGAGGATAAGGACTTGCGTCTGAAAAAGCAAGTTCTTCTGTAATTTGGTGTCACAAAATTCTCTTAAATGAATATAGAGGAAATCAGTTGATTTTGAAATGGAAAAGTTTCTCAAGGGAAAAAAAAGCTAATACAAGGCTGACAGGGGAAACAGATTTTATATTTAGGCAGCAGCCTTCTTTTTGAAGGTTAAAATAGGTCTCAAAAATCTTCATCCCTGCTCCTCTTGTCCAGTCTACTATGATCTCTGTTCTGGACATTGAAATAGCTTCCCTTCTTTTAACTTTGTGTGCTGACAATTCACCTTCCACTCAATAGTCAAAGTGATCTGCTAAAGGTCATCATTTAAAACTTACAACTCTCCAACAGCTTCCTACATACTTAGGTTCAGTTTCCAAACCTCTTAATCTGGTCTTAGAGAGTCTTCAGGGTTTCTCCATAGAGACAATTTTTGTGTTACCACATGAGCAGGAACCTTGTGTGAGTCTATCCAGCACAGTGCAAGAAGTTTAACACCTCTGGTCCCTGCCCATTAAAAGCCAACAGTGCTCTGTCCTCAACTCTAATCCACTCAAATCCCTACTTGCACATCTAGATAGAGGTAGGGGGTTGTATCACCCCCAGCAGAAAACCCCTACTAGTCTACTTAATCTGGGCACTGCTTACATCCATCCTCAGAATCTTGACATTGGCTATTTCTCTGGTTGGAGTGCTCCACTTCTACACCTACACATGTTTGGCTTTTTTCCCACATTCGGTGTTACTTTTTAGATTGTCCTTCTCTGCACGACCCATCTAAAATAGCAGAACTCTCTCATACACACACATACATATGTGCAGCATGGTCTTTCTTTGCATATTTATGACTATATACACTTTATTCTTGTTTATTGTCTCTCCTCTCTAGAATGTAAGTTCCATGAGAACAACCTGTTTTGTTTGTTGCTATACCCACAGTGCCTGGTGATACATTTTTTAAAAATTTGTTGATTAAAGAAAATAGATGCCATTAAGTTATATATCATGTTATCATATTCATAAGTAATGCAAGATGAAGCAGAAAAGCATTATCAAATTCATTTTTCATGTAAAGCACTAAGACACTAAAAATAACAAGTCCCACACTGAATATTAGTAATAGAGGGAGGAACTAAACTAGAAATGTCATTACTTACTTATTAAGTCACAGTGGACTTATTCAATATAAAGCAATCCATCAGATAGGTCACACTGAACGACATATGACATGCAAAGGCTATAATTCATGTAATTCTCTTGTTTCTATCACTTAAGAGCAGAATGCCTATGTTGGTTATTATTACCTATATATTAGCTACATCTCATTTTAATTTTCAGTTTTATATAGCTTCTCTAGGGTCAAAAACTTAGCTTCATCCTTCACAGAAGGGAAGGGAGAAGGAAATAAGTTTTATTTCTCCCCATGAAACTAATTTGAATATGTGTTTCTCACCTGATTCTAGGTCCTAACAAAACTGATCCATGAACAGGGCAAGGCACATTGTTAGGATGGCAAATACAGGACACACGTGTGGCCCTTCTCCACTCCAGCACTCTCACCAATTCTAGAACTCCTCCTACTGAGCACTCATTCTCCATGAGATTCCTCAACTCAGTGCTGCAGGCAGCTGCTACCAATGACCTGGAGTTGACAGAAAGCTTAAGAATGTTTTTCTAACCCTGGAATAGCAGAGAGAGCAAAAAACATTCCAGATAAATCTGAGTTTGTGTACCATAACTTATTTTTACCACTATTTATCACTGAGTTACTTAACCTTTCTGTTTCATGATACCAAACGTAGAGTTGTTGGAAGAAATACAAATAATGTGTGTTCACCAATAGGTATGTAAGGTATTCAGCACAGTGCTTGTTTGATTAGAAGTCACTAAATAGCAGCATGTAATTGTGGCAAGGAGAAGGCCATATGTCACCCCTAGGAATGGAGGAGCTAGTACCTTGGAAGGCGGAGGACATGCAGGACCTGGGAGCACTGGAGCAGAGATTTAGTGATGGGCTAGAGGGGCGGCTCCCAAAGTGTGCAGACTGGTAAGAAATTGCAAATATTCAGGCCTCAAGCCAGACCTACAGGTCAGAAGCTCTGGGGATGGGGCCCAGCAAAGTGTGTTTTAGTAAATGTTCTGTGTGCTCTCTAGTTTGGGAACTACTGCAAAGAGAGAAGGAATCTGGAGGGGGGAATAGCAGTGATGAGGTCAGGGGAGAAGAATGACTGCTCACCTGATGGTTAATTTAGAGGAAACCAGAAGCACTGCGCTCCCAGGGGCTGTGGCCACATCAGCACTCTACTGTTGTGGCTGTTTCGTAAAGGCTGAATATCAACTTGCCATACACATGAAGGACAGCCCAGAGCATACTGGCAGTGAACAGGCTTATACTGCAAGGTTCAGTGTAGGGAGAAATCCCAGCCGCTGTGTAGGTAGACAACAGGCTGAACTTCAGTCTTTTTCCCCAAGGAGGGATAGATAGTGTTTTCAATTGTTTCAGGTGAAGCTCTGACTGAAGGCAAGAAGCTGGCCTAGACAATTCTTCAAGCTTCCCTAGAATGGTGTTTTCATGAATGAATTGCAGCTGTAGGGTTCAAAGTGAGTAAGTGGGAGCTGGGAAGAGGGGGAACCAAAGAAATGTCAAGAGACTCAATTCAACCATACTAGGGTCTCTACTCCATTTGTTCCACATAGGCCATTTGCTTCTTCTCATTGCAACTTTTGTCACCAGTTTACCAGAGACAAAAGTAATTCCCATGGGGTGAAAACTGAAAAGAAATTGTAAGGAACATAATCAATCCAAAGCCCTGTTCAGTCCTTCAGCTTTTAAACAATATGTGCCTTTATAGACTGTTTCCAAAGTTAACTCCTGCAGCAGATATACTGCATAATTGTTCTAGGACCTTCTTCTTTTTGGTTCTACTTAATATTTTTATTGAAAATCAAATTTACACATGCTTGGACACATACTCATACTTACAGATGTGTGTACTTATGGTCTAGGGCCAGTATCTTGTTATTAAAGTGCAAGGGTTTTATTAGAGATCATTAGGCATTCAGATCCAACATAATTACTGAGAGCACCTATTCTGCCATATTCTATGCCTTCCCTCAACCAAGTGCACAGATATTTTTATTGTTCCCATTACACAGATCATAGCAATGAGGCTCAGACACATAAAGGAGCTAGTCCAGAGTCTCGCAACTACTTTAAGTCAACAAGTGTGGACTCACCATGCCAGTCTCCCGACAGGCAGTGTAAACCCACTATAGAAGATCACCTCTGGGGGTGACCTGCCTTTACTTTAGATAGAAATGGCAGCCGTGCTTTCCCAGCTGATGTAGTGCTGCGATGTGTACTTCTAATGGAATGTTTCTGAGGCTGAAATTTATCACCGCCTTTCTAAGCTAGTGGAGAGAATGTTTTCTGTTTAAAAGTCTGTCATGCACAGCCATGTTGCAAGTAAGGCAATCCTGCTCTTAAAGTGGCTGGAACAATGAAAGTGACAAAAGTAACAATAATCATATTCTTAAAGACATCTGTGTGAAGGTGTTATATTTTATAGAAAAGTAGCAATTGGTTATTATTGAAATGCTTGCGAAAAGTGCCTTAAAATAACAAAAAATGTTCCTTTAAAATGCTTTTTAACCTTACTTTTGTAGGAGACCACCTTATAGAGATGCTAAGATGTTTTACTATTGATCTTCAAGTACAAAGAATATTTTTATACCAAAGGAAAATAGCCAACTATTCTTCATGTTTCTGAACACAAAATAGTGTACGTGGATTTGCTTTGAGAACTGACAATGAGCCTGGTTAATGATTAGGAATGGGTTTCCTAGGGAGTTGGACATCCTTCTTTGAAAGGTGGTGGAAAGAAGATAAGTAGCTGTAGAGTTGTGCTACAGAGCTAGTTCAAAACTCATTTCTTCCTTTAAGGAACAATATAGTTCCCTGAGTAATACAAAACAGAAAAGAAAGAAGCCAGGAGTGGTGGCACACACCTGTTCTCCCAGCACTCAGGAGCCTCTGGCAAGATCAGGGATTTGAGGCCAGCCAGGACTACAGTGAGACTGTGTATAAAAATAAACAAATAAATAAATAAATAAAATTTAAAAATGGAAACACTTATGGAATATCTGGCTTCTTCTAATCCTAAAACCTTTTTAACTATTTACTTCTTTACACATAACAATACCGAGGTTCAGGCTGGCAATTTGTCTAAAGTTATGAATAAGTGAAGAGACTAGAAATTTTACCTAATCTGCTCAATTCTAGGTCTAATTTTACCACTTCTTTGGAAAGTTTCTCCCAAAAATCCACAATTTTAATGGTGAGAAACAGAGGCAGAGTTAAAGTAAATGGCCCGTGTGAAGTTGCACAGTTGACATGTGACTGGAAGTCACTGCATTTATTTCCTTTTAAAGGCCTTGATTTCACTTATAAAAGCTTATGGTATATTACTTTTAGAGGTTTTCCAGCTTTGGGGATGGGATTTTGCTTTTCTTGGTTGCATTCATATGGAAAGTTGTATATTTGACATTGCTTTCTGTATTTAGCTTGATCCAAAATAAAGTAAAGTTATACCCATGCACTCTGCTCTAATTTATATTGTGAACAAAAAACTTAACTTTTGCTTGGGACACTAGTGTTTCTCAATGGATAAAGCTCAAGTGGAGTCCTTTATGATTTCAGAATCAGGAATAGGTCTTTCCATTGAGCAAGCAACAATCACTACTTTGCCCACCCATCAGAAGTGAGAAGAGAAAAACCCTTACATTAACAAAGCCCTGTTGATAAAACTTTTCTCAAGAACATTTGGTCTTTGCAAAGCACTAACAAGTCGAGAGAGCACTTGTTAGTTAATAATAAAAAGAATTCTTCAGTGACTACTCAGATGAATGAATATTTTTAAAAGGCATGTAAGGAATTTTAATTCAGTTTCTGTGTTCAATCCCCCAACCAACAACTATACAGAAACCACTGCCCTCTGAATGATGAATGGCCCCAGACTCAACCAAAAGGGACGATGACCCCAAGCCCTGTAATGTAGCATCTCTCTTTGTAAATTCCTGTGTGGACTTCTTTTTTGGCTGTAGCTGATGAATGGGCTCAGTTAAAGGGCTTTGGATGTGAGGTAAAATGACCATCAAGTATTTACCTCCCGTGCCACACCCACCTCTTTTTGTGTTATCTGTAAGATCCCAGCCTCAGCTATATACATCTCAGCCTTTCACTGGCATACTCTTTTGCTAGCAAAATCTTTAGCTGTTAAATTTTCTATAAGTTAATTTCAAATTAATATCTTAAGAGACTTCAGGCCCTAGGCAAAAAAATCAGAAAGCTGAATTAGTAAATGACAGCCATAATTAGCTTAAATGAGACTTCTTCCAGTCCTGTGGTTGTGAATGACACAGAATTTCTGAGCTTAGAAAATCTCTTTGCTCAGCACGTGGTACTGTGGGGATAGCAGAGCTATATCTCCACAGTCGTACTCGTATGTATTCATTTAGTCTCCTGCCATACTCCACACATGCACCCCACCCACCCCACCCCATGCTTTGTGGTAGCCCAACTCTACCTGCTAACCAGCCCGCTGTACAAAGGGTTAAGGCTGCAGCCATCCTTGCCTGTAGCCACTGCAAACATTTTCCTGTACTTTCTCCTCTGCAGTCAGTCCTGTAGCTCCAGCTCCTTCAAAGCCTTCAGCACTTGCAGCTTTATTTCCTCTCAGCTACATTTGCTTTAAACCAGCTCAAGAGTCTAAACCTTACCCCTTATGGCATTGCCTAAAATCTGTCCCCCTTTCCCATTGAATTTGCCTCCCCTCTTCTGTCCTGGAATGCCTCAGGGCCTTACTGTTTCCTTCCCGGGGAAGTTACAGGCATCCTCACTGGCTGCATTATAGCACATTTCCCTAGTAACCTTGTTTTTTCTTTTTACTCAAACTTCTCCAAACAACACCGTTTCTCCTGACGCTGAGATTCTCTAGCCTTTCCGAACAGCATTTTCTACCTACCAGAGAGTGATTACAAGGAGCAAATTGGGGAGAGAGGATTTGGGACTCACCTGCACAGCAGCAAGGAGCAGACACAGGATGGGGCTGCCGGCAAACTTCCCAGGGACTGTCTGCAGCCAGGTCTCTTGGCCTTAAAGGGGCAGGGTGCTTTTCACCATATAAGGAAGACAGTTGTAACCTGTTTGGGCAAAGCAATTCCTTCTCTTGGTGTTGAGGAGGCTTACGCCTTCTGGGGCATCTGGAGCCTGTCAATTCCTGAGGATCCGCGAGTGGTAGGCAAGTTAATAACTACTGGATAAGGCACAAGAACGATGTTTGCCAGGCCATTTTAAAGGCCAGAGAACTCTTTATATGGGGCTTGTCCCCTTACAAAAAGGGCCTTTGGAAACTAGGAAGTCTTTCTCAATTACATTAGAGGGCTTTGCTTCTGTTTCAGGTTTGGCTCCCTGAAAACCAGTGCTCTTGCTCACCTCGAAGAAATAAGGCAGTTGGACCCCCTAATTCCTTTTTTTTTTAAGCTCCAATCCCTTTGGATTTTATTTCAAATATTGCTGTAATATAAAAAGGAAGTTTACAAGATATGATGTTACTGCTTCTACAAAAGGACATTTTATTTATTTTCAGAGTATTTTTCAGCTTCCCGTAAGAAAGCTATCACAATGTATACTACCTTAAATTGTTCAGTTGTTGTCACTGTTACTTTTTCCATCTTGTGCTATTGTGCTTATTTGCGAAGAGAATTTAACATTTTTGTATACTGATTGTGGGCCCCCCAAAACCTGTAAAAGTTATCTTTTTTAATTGAATGTTCACACATAGAAATTTGGAAAGATATTTTTAAAATCTAATTCCTGACAATGAGGCAAAAGACACTGAAGAGTGATGAAGCCTGTAGTGTGAGATTTTGATTGTTTAAGACACATTAGCCATGCACCCTGAAACCCAGTGGAGACAATTTTGCTTTTTTTTTTTTTGTGGGTACTAGAGGTCGAACTTAGGACCTCATGCTTGCCAGGCAGGCGCTCATGCCGCTGAGCCATCTCACCGGCCCACGATTTTGCATTTTAACTGGCAGAGCGGATAAACACATGCAGTCTTTGACCAAGGTTGGCCACTGGCCACTTCTATTCCTGCGCCCTCTGCTTGGGCTTCCCTGGCTAGAACTCACAGCTCAAGCACCAGGGGTCCTTTCACCTCATAGTGGGATAGCAAACATTTCCTGATATTTAAATGCAAAACTGTCCTGTTCATTTGGAGTAGATTGAAAGGAATTATTAAAGGCTAGGTTCTAAGAAGAAAGTGGAGCTTGATTTAGTCATCACTTGGATGATAACATACTTCCTTTACTGCCAACTAGTATGGTCTTTTGAAAATGTTTTTATGTCTGCCAGTTAGGTCTAGACAGCACCTACTCTTAATTGCTTAGCTAATTATGCCTAATAGGGCCTGTACCATGGATTTGGGATCCTTTTAAAATGCTTTTTGTTTATTTGTTTGTTTGTTTATTGAGACAGGGTTTCACTGCGTAGTTCAGGCTGGCCTTGAACTTGTGGCGATCCTCTTGCCTTAGTTTGTTGAGTGCTGGGATTATAGGCATGTGCCACCAAGCATGGCTAAAACTGCAACTTGACACCTGATTATATAGGCTCATCTTCACATATTACCTTCTTACACAGATTTTGAGTTTTTAAGGACAAAGATGTCTTCGTATTCCTCTATCCACTGATTAACACTCAATATGGGACAAGCATATGGTAGACTGAGAAATACTTGTATTAACTCAGATGAATAGAGCTCCGCTTTGGTAGTCTATATAGTTTTATGCACTAAGAGGAAGTTTACTAAATTATTGTGGTCAAGCAAATTCATGGTTGCTTTATCATCTCTTTTATATTAACTAGTATTTATTTTTCATACTGTCAAATTTTCTTCAAAGGCAGAAAATGAAGGAACTTCTCTCAAAAGTTATCATTTTGATAACTCTTTGACCCAGCAGTCTGATTTCTAGGAATTAAATATAAGGAAATAACTGAACAGAAGCAAAATATTATATAGAGATGTCATTGCCTAGCTATGTCTAGCAGCAAAAACAAGAAATGACTTGTTAAAGGCATCAAGTTCATTTGATACATCAATATGAATAGCTCATGTTAACTGATTGCTTATCATGTACTAAGCACTATGCTCCACAGAGCTTAACTGACTTGAACCTCAAAAAAAACCTATGACGTAGAAATAGTCATCCATTTTTTTAGGCCTGAAAACTAAGGCAGAGAGGTTAAGACACTTCTTGCATTTGAATTGAGGTATATTGGCACCAACAGATAGTCTTAGAATTATTCCGTGTTTTCTTATCTGAACTTACTGAGCATTATCATAGATACTGGGAATGACAGATTAATAAAACTGAAAGGACTCTGCCTTCATGAAATCATTAAAAATAACTATTTTGAGAATTACATACAAATATGGAACATGGTTGTGATATAAAGTTAGTTGAAAGAAGAATGCATAATATCTATGAGAGCAACTAGCTAAATATAGCTATATATATTTTTAGAAATAAAAATATAAAATTGAAAAAAATTGTACAGTGATGTTGAACTATACTTTTTCTCTAAGATTATCTTAAATAAAAATTTTTACTGTTTTCATTAAAAGACTAATAAAAATTAATTCTTGCTATGAAAGCTTAACCTTGGCCTTCTTATTGCTCTTAGCTTGTTTGTCTTGTTCCGGTATCCCATATGATGCTCTAGGGCTAGGTTAGTGAATGACAAGAGTTCTCTTGATGGTGCCTTATCTAGTGAGTACTCACAATAGTTGGGGGCAGGGCCTACATGCTTCACGTACTTCACACACACCTGGATTACCATCTATTCTCCCCAAAGAGGACTGTACACTAGAGTATGTCTTCCAAAGTCCATTTTCACTTAATGTCTTTGAAGACTCAGTGAAAATAACACGTTGTTAGTAGTGATATTTAGGAAAGGTATTTCACCAAAATTTTTCCTTATGTCAATTCCAGGAAGAGGCTCTAAATCTGAAAATGTTCATCAGTAAACAGATACATCTCAGAAGATGAAGTTATTCTATGAATAAAGGGGAAAAGTTTAGTTAACTAGTCATTAAAAATTATATGTACAGGAGGATTGCAAGTTGGAGCTCAGAAGTTGGAGAATAAAAATAATCTGAGGGCTGATTATTACTAGATAGCTCAGCAGCATAAGCGTCTACCTGGCAGGCGTGAGGTCCTGAGTTTGACTCCCGGTACCCACATAAAAGGAAAAAGGGGGCCGGTGATATCGCTCAGTGGCACAAGCACCTGCTGGCAAGCGCGAGGTCCTGAGTTCGACTCCCAGTACCCACATAAAAAAAAATCTGAAAACTTGCATATGGAAGAATATATATATATATATATATATATATATAAAGTATATATATAACATATATATATAATATATATTATATAAAGTATATATATAACATATATATATAATATATATATATTTTATATATATGGCCTTTAACGCCATTAACTGTATTTTCTTCTCTAAAATTATTTCAGAGATTTTTTAAATGGGAGGCAGAAGAGAACATCATGTGATTCTAGATAAATGAGTAAATAAAGATTTTTAAAAATGCAACAAAATGTTTATAAATGTTTATAAGTTTTTTAGCAGTTTTTTCTAATAAAATGTTAGCAGTATAAATTATAATTTATATAGCAACGATAGTCATTGATCTAATTTATTTAATTTTTTACCTGAAAATACATCATTCATTGATATATTGCCAATTTCAGAAAATGAAAACAGAGTATAACAAAAATAAATAAATAAACTCTAAGTAATAAGTTAAGTAGGGCAGTTACTAATCCTTTTGGCATGACAGATCCCTTGGATGTTATAGTGAGAAACATCAATGCAAATAAATCGTTTTGCATGTGTTATTTTTGTGTTTATGTTTAAGGCTAAGTTTATTCTTAAAGCTGTCTTAAGGATAGTATTTTTGATTTTTTTTTTTTTTTGTGGGTACCTGGGGGTCGACCTCAGGACCTCGTGTGCCAGGAGGCGCCCGTGCCGCTGAGAGATATCACCGGCCCCTTTTTCGTATGTGGGTTCCGGGAGTCGAACTCAGGCCCTCGCACTTGCCGGACAGGCGCTTAAGCCGCTGACTTTACACTTTTTAAAGGATTTTATAAATTGTTTTCCCAAAAGTACACACATTCTGACTGTTAAAGTATAAAAAGGGAAAGGGAGGTTCCTCCTAGAGGAATCTGGAGGCACTTGTGGCTATTGAGGCATTGGTGGCATTTTGGTGGTATTATGGTCAGGCCCAAGGAACACATCAATCCCATCATTTTTTCCTTCACAGACACCTTCTCAGGAGCTTGTAGGCAAAAGGAGAGGCAGAATAGGAACCAAGGATTAATAATGCATGTGGTGTTAGGAGAGTCCTGCACCCTGAATTGCTAAGGTCAAATTGGAGTCAGTGCTGTGCTAGCAACCAGCTCACCAGCATCCATGGTCCAGATGAGAAAACTATGGAGGAAACTTGGAAGGAGATGGGTGAAGTGGCCTGGTTTGGGGGAAGTGGATGAAACAATGTCTTCCTCAGGCACTTACTATATTATCCTTCCATAAATTTTCTATACTGAGAGGAAGAGGGCTACATATATTTCTCTACAATTTGCATTTTCACTTAACAGTATAATGTAGACATCTTTTCATGTTATGTTTGGATTTATTCCCTTCATTTTAACACCCACCTAGAATTTAGCTGTACTGAAATTTATTAAACATCCCCTGCTGCTTAGACATTTATTCCATATTTTGTTATTATGAATATGACACTATAAATAGTAGGCACTACAGAGGAAGACAATGCTTTAGTTGTCCCCTCCCTGTCATGCCTTTTATCTCCTCCATACCTTCTTACGTACATGGGCAAGAATTTCCGTAGGTTATGACTAGAAGTTGTCTAGCTGGATAGATGCGAGTTCCCATTTACATTTTAATATCTACTGTTAAACTGAACAAGTACTCTTTGTTAAGGCTATGCTTATTAATTTTATTGCTTAGAAACAACTATTTGTTTTTCTCTTGAAAAGCTAAGACATATACATAATAAAAACACTACGAAGATAAAAAGAATGTATAGTAAAAATGTAAGCCTTTTATTATCTAACTTTTATTCCTCATCCCCAATGACAGATTTCTTTTATTTATTTATTTTTTTTAAAGCAAGATATCATAATGCTATCCTCTGGGAAATACCAGAATTTAACCAATTTCCTTTAGATGTGTATTCAGATTGTCCTGTGCTATTGCAACTAAAATAATTGTGTAATGAATATCTTTATTTGTCACATCTGATTTCAACAATAATAAAAAACTTTATTGACATTTTTATTGTAGTTATATTCGATTTATAATTTAATTTAGGGAAACTTGACATGTTTATAATATTTAGTCTTGCAATCTAAACAGGAATGCTATTTTATTCTTTCAAGATTCAGTGATATATATTCTGCACGTTATTTTTTAATGAAATGTATTTTGTTATTCTAGAAGTTATTTAAAGTGGAGTTTTTTATTACATTTTCTAACTTGTTATTTTATAGAAAAGTTACTGGTTATCACATTTTACAACTAGCTTTCCTACTGGATCATCTTATATTTACAAGAATTTTCCATGGGACCTTGCTTCTCTATGTGATTATATTATGTGTAAATAGTGGTAATTTTTGCTCATCCTTTTTAACTTTTTGTACACTTTTTCTCTTACCTAATTAGGTAGTACATATGCCATATTAATTAAATATGTTAAACAGTGTTGGCTTTCCCTCACTTTAATACAGAGCCCTTTTGTGTTTCGCTATTAATCAAGATGCTTCCCTATAAAAAATTAGAATAAGTAAATAATTCTTTACCATAATAAAAAAATTTACACATAAAATTTCAATATTATTGTTTGTCTGGAACATGTCTACTTTTGATGACTGGATAGTCAAAGACTATCAAAGACTACCTGGGATGATTCTCCCTCTGACTGTCCCTCACCATTTTACAGGGCTCTTGGTGCTCTCTGAGGTCACCTGAGCTGCTCAAGGCAGACAGAGCCTCCCTGTTCTCTCTCTTCTGCTGTCACTACCACACATCAAATTCACAAGATACTTCTGGGCCTGGAAGTCTGCTGGTGACCAAC
This sequence comes from Erethizon dorsatum, assembly GCA_028451465.1. NCBI lineage: Eukaryota > Metazoa > Chordata > Mammalia > Rodentia > Erethizontidae > Erethizon > Erethizon dorsatum. The sequence goes on from CM051832.1 coordinate 77,532,289, forward strand.
ACAGCTGACCCATGCTGGTCTTGCTGGGGACAAGAGAAGAAGGCAGGCTTCCCTCCTTTTTGTCTTTCACACAATGTGAGACCAAGACTCCTCTTTAGCTGATAAGGTAGCCAGCTGATACCAGGGTAAAACTTATATTACTGAAATCTGACTGTTGATGGAAGAGAAGTAGTAGAGCACATCTCAGACTGGCCTTATCCATTCCTGGGGAGTAAGCTACCCGCCTCCTTCTCCATCTACCTCCAAATGTCAAAAGAATCTCCGCCTCTTGGAGGTTGCATAATATTGATGATGTACCCAGAGAGAAAACAAAGATAATCTCTGATATTGGTGTAAATCCCACTTCTTGAATCTTCATTTCCTTCCTAAGACTGATCATTTCTCAGAGAGATCTATTTCCTCCTAGGAAATGCTCATCCACCTACCCACAGGCATACAATCACAGTGTAATCTGACATCATGTACATTACATTTTTTGTTTTTTTTGTTGTGGTGCTGGGTATTGAATTTAGGGCCCTGAATGTGGTAGGCAAGTACAGTACCACTAAGATACACTGCCAGCCCTGCCTTTCTTTTAGAGACTGGATTTTTAAATTTTGTGATGACCTGGGTGTGATACACTGAGAGTTGGGAATCAACTAAATACTCATTTGTGGGAAGTATTGAACAGTGCATGACAACATAAACTAGATGTACTGCACAAAGGCTTATTAATATGCTGACAATCATGAAGGCGTTATAGTAACCTTCTTTTCATGTAGTTATAGGTATGGAGTCACACCTCCTATATTCTTCCATGCTCTTCCCTTTCTTCTGGCCCCATGCTGGCCCAGGAAGTCAAAGTACAACCTATTTCCTCTAAGAAACTTGATTATTTCTCTATGATAAGACCCTTCAGTTCGCCAAGCTCCTTATTACTGTGCTTGAGCTCTTTATAAGTACACAAATGAATATTATCAGTATGTGGGGTTTTATTTTCTTTTCCTTCTGAATCTATGCCACTTCTTAGGGTGGGAATGTGTATGTATTAATTCACTTGACAACTTTGTTGAAAATTTACAACAAATTGGACTGTTTAGAATGCTGGGGCTACAGTAGTGGACAAAATGGGCAAAATCCCAATGCTCATGGAACTTTTGTTCTTGAGGGGAGAAACAACAATAAAAAAAAAGAAAAAAATGTCCAGTAGTGAAAATTCCATGACGAAGGTAAAATAGAATACTCAAGAAGTGACAGTGTTGGTCAGGAAAGGACCTCTGAGCTTTTGCCTTTGTAATTGATCGTTGTCTTTCTTCTTAGTACTGCAGCACCTATCTACTAGTTCACCTTGCAAATGGTATAAATGCATATTGTGGACTCATTAAAAAGAAAACAATTTTTGAAGCCCGAGGAATGTTTCTTATTTATGACTTTTAACTGCACTAGTTCAGAGTGGCGTTTGTTTTTTGATCTCTAAATCAGGTGGTGATCTCTGTGGACTTTTACCTTAAGCTTCCTCTTCTATGTCTCCAGCATATTGCTAGTTGCTAATTACACCAGTTTCAGAAGAGCCAATGCAAAAATAAAGTGATCTCAAATTCTGGCCAAGAAACACCTGCTAAATAGTTGGCATTATTCTTGGACAATCTTTTCTTCAAGCAGTTTCGGGAACTCCCTAGTTGTACTTCTGTAAAAGTTTGCACCTAGGAAATGGCACGGAGGCTTTTATGAGGAAAGCTATTACAGGGCTCTCAGTGGAGCTGAGACAGGAGAGGCTACAGGGAGCTCTATTTTATAGGACAGTGAGGTTAGTCATTTACTGTTCTCATAAGCTTTTTCACTGCAATAAAGGTCAATGGGCCTTTTTAGGGAGGAGAGCTAGACCCCTGTCTGAAACTGCTATCTTTGGCATTCAAAAAGATAGGGTGCTTTAGATTCTTCTGGAAAGAGGTAAGTTATTTATTTAGCTGGGAGAGTGGTTCAGTATGACCAGCTGATGAGCAAGGCAATAAGAATTCACTGACTTCAGGCTGAAGGCTTAAAGCCCTAAGGTAGATTGAAAGCAAAGCTAAACAGTGTGGGGCTGACTGTGAGTCTGGTTGTTACTTGAACAGATGAACTTTTCCAAGAAATGGAACATTTCTGTACCTGGAACTCTCCAACGCTAGGCTTCGGGAAGCTGAGGTCCTAAAAGACTGGTTTGTAGCCCATGGAGATGCAAATTCAGTACAAGACAAGCAGTCTGCTAACAATTGATTTTTCTCTCTGTCTTGTTAGTTTTTTAATAATAAATCAAACTGGGAGGCTATTTTCCTAAAGACACTAGTGTTCAACATTTTTGTTCAGTTAGCTCCTAAAGGAAGTTTGAAAAAATATGTATTCTCCTTCAGTTTTATGTTGTAATAAAAAAAATTTCATGCAAATATTAAATAGTTGCAAAGAAAAATATTTATGGTCTGTTGTAAATAGTGGCTTTTTAAAGTAATGTTGTTTCCCAGCTTGTTACAATATGTCTACTGGAATATAAACAGTATAACAATTTAGCCAGGGGTGGTGATACACACTTGCAATCCCAGCATTCTTAGAGGCTGAGGCAGGAAGATTACAAGTTCAAGCCCAGGCTGGACAACTTAGCCAGACATTGTTTTTAAACAAAATATGGAGAGGGGACTGGAGATGTAGCTCATTGTGAAGGCCATGGGTTCAACCCACAGTACAGCAAAATAAATAAAAAAATAAAATAGTACAACAAATTGACACTATCATCCACTAAGTAAAAACTGGAAGTTTTATGTTATTTATTTCTCCCCTTGAATTTGTATTTATATTCCTTTGTAGGATTTAATCCTAATGAAATGTGCCTTTGTATTTAAGAGAATTTAATTATTTGCCTTAGCATATATTTTCTATGGTTAAGGTGAAATCAGGTTTTTTCCCCCTGTGGTCGTAGGTCTGTGTTAGAAGACCATTCATCTGGATTGAGTTGTCAGTGCAAATATTACCAGTCGTACCTGTGACAGGCACAATACTTTGTGCTGCCACACGCTTTTCTTTTACTGGAGGTCTAAGAAGTTTACATTTCTCAGTTTTCCACTGAGACTATAAGTAGAAAAGATACATATTGTTTCATGTCCTAGGCACTTAAGCGTGTATTGAGTTCCCCCTCTTTTTTCTTCCTCCCTTCCCTCCCTCCTGTTCCCAACTTCCCAATTGGATGCTATTAGGTACTCTCAGATGGCAAAGATGCAAGATGGATGCAGAGCTACCTAGAAAAGCTTTGGAAGGGCCCCTCATCCACATGAGGCTGTGATGTAAATAAGCAATAAATTTTCATTGTGTTAAGCCACTGAACTTTTAGGTTTATTTGTTAGTGTAAAGTAGTTTTCACCATCCTGATAAATGTAAGATATAACTGATCAAAACAATGCAAATGGAGTACAACTTTTGACAGGTAATTATTAAAGATAAAATATTCAATATTTTAAAAACACATCTCAATAAAAACAGAGACATCTTGTTCATGTAAATAGGAATGAAGGCAGTGAGAGCAAAATCACTCAGTTCCCATTGAGTTATACACACATAGTGATCTATAATAAAATTTGTAACCTATTGACTGTCAACCAAATTGAATCCATTACAACTTACAAAGATTTGGTAGCCACTTGACTTGCAGAGGGACTTGCTACTCATGCATCAGTCATTTGTTTTCTCAACATCCTTAGCAATACTTCAAATTAATATTTCAAAATATCCTCTGTTTGGTGGGAGTTCTACAGTACTTGACATGGCAGTACAAATCATCATAGTAAGATTCTGTATGATGGGAGAAATGCTATTGGGAACAAAAGTAGGTGGGTTTCTTAGGCAGTCAATTTTAGGAAGATGTTAAATGAAATTTGAAAATCTGTAAATTAATGTCCTTTAAAATATCAATGCCTGTGTATCTATGAATGAAGGAAGTCTCTATGAGTGATTTCCCAGGGATAATTCACAGAAGTCTCTATAAATGATTTCCCATTAGAGATGCTGGTCTAGGAAAAAGATGAGTCAGGAGGCATAATATGTCTTAACTCAGTCCTCTTTAGTCTGTAGATCTTCCTTGAAGACCTTGACCCATCCTTTCCTGCCTTTCTGTCTAACTCCCACCAGCTCACAATAAATAAGGTCCTGGATCAAGATTAAAATCTGAAACATATTAGGAATTATTTTATTTTATTTATTTATTTATTTTATGTGGGTACCGGGAGTCAACCTCAGGACCTCACACTTGCCAGCAAGCACTTGTGCTACTGAGCGATATCACCAGCCTTTTTTTTTTTCCCTTTATGTGGGTTCTGGGAGTCGAACTCAGGACCTCGCACTTGCCGGGCAGGCGCTTATGCCGCTGAGCTATCTCACTGGCCCTAGGAATTATTTTAAATCAATGAGGAAAATATGATTACTCCAACAGAAAAAGTTGGGCAAATAATGTAACAAGCAAATAGCAAAAGAGGAAATACAAATAGCCAATCTGCACAGAAAATATTAAAGCTCACTCAAAAATCACAAATACGCAATTTAAGACAATGAAATGCCATTTTGAAAATCAAACTGGTAAAATAAATTAACTTTCATTGGTGGTTTGAAGGAAAATAAATTGGTTCAATGCTTCTAGGGAGCAATTAGGCAATGGGTTGTACATCAAAAGCCTTAGAAAATTTATAAAATTGAGCTAACAATCCCAAATCTAAGAATTGTCCCAAAGAAGTAACAAACGTATACAATGAAGATTCAGTCTCAAGCTTTATCACACTGTATATTTTGCAAGTTTCTTTTGGTTGTCAGTACTAGGTGACAAACATCTTTCATTTGAAATGCCTCTTCTCTATTGAATTTCCGGATCTCATTGTTAAGATTCTTGACTGATTTAGATTGATTGCTTGTTGAGAACCAATACACTGACTGGTCTCATCAAATTAGCTGTTTAATCACAGTAGAAGAAGTGTGATATGATGGGTAGGGTTACCTCTTCCAGGGGCTACATGTGGGGGTAAAGTTAGGTTTTTCACAAGAGACAGGAAATGAAATAAAGATATCATTCTAATAATAGCGAAGAACAGAATTAATTTAAAAGTCCAACCTAGGCCAATGATGGTTTAATTACAAAGTGTCCCCTGCTTTGGTCAGCTTTCCTGTTGCTAAAACAGAATACCCAATGCCTGCAACTTAAAGAGAAGAGGTTTATTTTAGCTCCCATTGGAGAGGTTTCAGTCTATGGGCAGCTAGCTCCAAAGCAGAAACATTATGGTGGGAGGGTATGGTGGGACAGAGCTGCTCACTTCATGGCAACTGGGAAACAGAACACAGGGGAAGAACACCAGAGAGGAAGGGGTCAGGGAACAGATGTAATACCCAGGGTAAACCCTCACGACCCACTCAGACACTCAGACATGTGCTTTACTAATTTTTTAAGCCAATCAAATAGACACTCAAGATTAACCATCACCCCCACCACTCAAAGACTCATGTATCGGGGGTGCTGACCAATTAGCCATTAACCCACTGAGTAATTCATAGCTGAATGGGTTATTAGGATGTGGGGCCTAGTTGGAAGAATTAGGTCGTCGGGGGACTTGACTTTGAAGAATGTATCTTTTTTTGGTCTCTTTCCCTTTCTCTCTGTGCTTCCTAGCTGCCTTGAGGTGAGCAGCTTTCTTCTGCCTTGGAACCAGTAGACAATGGACTGAAATCTCTGAAATCATGAACCAAAATAAACTTTTTCTCCTTAAATTGTGTATATCAGATATTTTGTCTGAGGAATGTAAAGGTGATTAATAAAAATATGAAGTAAACTGATATCATGCAATGCAATATTCATTTAAAATTTTGGGGGCCAGTGATAGAGCTCAGTGGCATAAGCACCTGCCTGGCAAGCGTGAGGTCCTGAGTTCGACTACCGGTATCCGCATATTAAAAAAAAAATTTTTTTTGTAGAAGAACACTTAATGACCTGGGAATATATTTGTGGTATTCTTCTAGTTCTAGATGGAAAAAGTACACTATAAAAGAGAATATAGAGTATAATTTCATTTTTTAAATGTTTACAAAGAAAGAAGGGATATATAGCAAAATTTTAGTGATAGAAATACGTGGGTGGTGGGATGACTAGTTTCTAATTTCTTATGAACCTATTTTGTCCAAATTAATCATAGTTACTTTATAAGAACATTTGAATTCAGTAGCTTTCTGATCTTTAAGAGGACTAAAAAAAAGGGTAGGACTCAATTTATGGATGAACAAAGATTCTGGTCAGCAACTGAGACAAGAGGTTGAGAAACACTTTCCTTGTTTGAGGAGCACCAGGTACACACAGGTGTGGCCACGAACGACCACAGCTTCTAAGTGCTAAAAGGAGAAAGGAACAGATGCTACCTCATCTCTTCTTCCTGTTGCTCACTTTCTGTCAAGCCCTTCAGCCATATTTCAGGATTTCTATGTGAAGACATGTTGTTTAGGGAATAGGGAACTGAACTCAGACATAGAAGATCCAACTCTTATTTTGACAGTTCACAGGTTGGGTTATGTTGATGAAGTTAAATAACAACAGATACCCTGTTTCTTCATAGAATTGTGCCAGCTGAATGAGGTAATACGTACGTGTGATTGAAAAAAGATATGCATACACATATACATGCATTGCTCTCTATATATACATGCACAAACACAAAATATATATACTACAGACGTCTCAAATGTGTACATCAAATAATTGCAGAAATAAAAACTAGAAGCCCAAACTCTTGATTTGGTCTTGGCTAAATGTAAATGAAATTAAGATCAGTGGACTTGATTGGATGACTAGAGAATGAAATGTTTCATTGATGTAAGTGCTTTGAGAAGTCCTAATTATTGCTCTTCTTCATAAGATATGAAGAAGATGGTAAAAGAATAGTTACTTTCTGGTGAAAACAGAAGCATAATAAAGAAGGAACACTGTTGAAAGACAAGGTAGGGAAACAAAAGTCTTATTTAAATTTGAATGCTTGCCTACAGTGTTTTAGAATATAATAAATTATAGCTCCTCTCTTTTAACGTTTACTGAAAAAGGGAGACCTTCTCTCGGATATTCAAATATTAACAATAAATGTGACCATTAACCACAAAGTCTCAGGTTACTACAAAGTTGATAAAACACATCTGACACAGGAAACTGTTTGTTTGCTTGGCTAGGAAATATGTTCCATGAAATTACATTTGTTCCCAAGCTGAATATGCACTCTCTGAATTGGAGGGCTAACTCACTCCTCAGCCATTAGACTTACCAGCCAAATTAAGCCGCTGCTGCATGTACTGGATTCTCTTATTAGTCCAGTGCTTTGGCTCTGGCTTTCTTTAGTAAAATACCAGAAACAAAGGGTGCTTCAAATACGGTGAAGTCAGATTTACTTATCACACAGTATCGTCCAAGTGGCAGTGGGCAGTGAGGGAAGAGAAACTAACTTTTACTGTACGCACTTGCATGTTTTTGTAATATTTTATTAAGCACTTACTACCTTTGTAATAATAAATAGAATTTCAAGTGCTTTGAACATTGCATGGCACCATACAAACTGTTTTTCTTGTATAGGCTGCAGGTCAGGGCTTGATCTCTTCTCCTATACCCTGGAATGAACAAAGAACTGCCTTCTAGTTACTTGCCATAAAGAGGAATCCACTGACAAATATATTATCTCAAATTCCACATGATTAGCCTGCCCATTATTAAAAAAAAAAAAAAAGATTGAATGAGTTACCAGACTGTGGTTTGCATATGGCCTATTTCAAAGCTCATGTTGAAATTTAATTCCATTATGAAATATTAGACAATGGGACCATGTGGCTCTGATCACACGAATGAGCTAATCCATTTCATGGGCTAATAGGTTAATGAGTTATTTCAAGAGCAAGTTTGATACAGAAGCTAGTTTGGCTAGGTTTCTTATGCCCTGCAGTTCCTCTCCACCACCTCAGGACTCTGCCATCACCAGATGGGAGGTCCTTACCTTGGACCAGAACTGTGAGCCAAATAAACCTCTTTTCTTTATAACTTACCTAGTTTACTATTTTGTATTATTAGCAATAGGAAATGGACTAAAGTATTAAAAGCTCAGTTGAATTTTGCATACAAATGTAATATAGTGGATAAAATGGTTTTTTATTCTGCATATATTCTACATGCTGCTTCCCCCCATGCCTCCAGACGCTGGGCAGCTAAAACTGACGTTTCTAAGATGGACATCCAGATGTAAGTCTGCTTTAGCTTTGACTATTCAGATGTATTCAAGTGAGATTTAAGAGGTAGTGGTTCTGGCTGCTCCTGGTGGCAAGCTTACTGAGCTCAAGAACACTGGTTTTTTTGTAGCAGCATTCCTGTCACCAGCTTTGTGGGGACTAAATGGTGACTGGTCATTAGTATTTTTTAGCTGTTGTTGTTAATGTAATTGTAGTTACTAGTGTGGATGTAACTGGTGGGGCATGGCTCTGGAGCCCACAGAAATAGCTGCAGTAGCTTCCTAATCCCTAGATCAGTGATGGTGAACCTTTTAGAGACTCAGTGCCACAGTGCTACCCAAGCCCCCCTTATTTATCACAAAGTGCCAACAGTGCAATTGAGCCTGAATACTGAGGTTTTAGTTTAGAAAAGAACAACTCATACATTAATATCTTTTGTCTTAAAAGAAAAACACAGTAGGAAAACTCAATAATGCATATGCCATAGGTTTACCACTACTGCCCTAGATCGTTCCTACTGCTAACAGCTTAGGGGGAGCTTCCAGCTTTCCATTTGCGGAATTGAGGCAGAGCTGGCAGCTTCTACTTCCTTGGAGTTGGCTCTGTATTGTTGTGGCAGTCGGTCCTGAGGCCCAGCCTCAACACATTCTAAACACTTCATTCCTTGGGCTAAAGCCTTTGCCCTGTGTGCTTAAAATAACTAGAGTGGGTTCTACTGTAACAGAACTCTAAATAACACACAGGAATAAAAGAGATGTGGCATTTCTGGCAGCTATTTTGGTTATGGTAACAGAGCACTGGTAATAAGCAATGGACTCAAGTTTCATAGTCCCTATTATATCTAATTATACCCCTCCAACTAGAGTGTATTTGTCAAATGCCATTTTTTCATTATAATATTTTTAAAAACAGATATACCACCTCTCTTAGTTATTTTACCTTCTTGGACCTTAAAGGGCTTTGAGTTTACTGTGCCATTAATACTTATCGAAAGCTTGATTGAAAATAAAATTTTGATTTCTTAAAAAATGTAATTCTTCCATTTTTTTTTTTTTTTTTTGTGGGTACCGGGGGGACGACCTCAGGACCTCACGCGCCAACAGGCACCCGTGCCGCTGAGCGATATCACCGGCCCCTTTTTATCGTATGTGGGTTCCGGGAGTTGAACTCGGGCCTTCGCGCTTGCAAGGCAGGCGCTTAAGCCGCTGAGCCGTCTCACCGGCCCTTCCATTTTTAACATATGCCAAAGTATCCTTAAATCAAACCAAGAATTCTGTGCACCTAAGTCCTGTTATTTAGGTCCCTGCTAGAACTATTTCTACCAAACTATGCAACTAGTTTTATTAATCCTAGTGATGTTGAATAAATTAGAGTGTCACTTCTATGAGTATACAACAATGAGGTTTCTTTCAAGTCAAGTTTTATCTTATAGTCATGTAATTGATCACGTGCTTTTTGCATTGCTTGTTGGAAAGGTCAGGCCAAAGGCCACCAGAGTGGTTGACTTCTCATACTTTGCCTGACTTCATGCTTGTACATTGTACAGTACGTCACCCCTGCCGTCTTGTCTTCACTGGGTCTCACAGTTCTTACTACCTTGGCCATCACTAACATTTATTCACATATTTCCAAAAAGTTCTATTGCATTTTTTTTAAGTGTAACAGTTTCAGGTCTTACGTGTAAGTCTTTAACCCATTTTGAGTTGAGTTTTTCTTTTTTAAATTTAGTCTTTTTTTTAATTGACAATAATTATATATATATGTATATTGATGGAGTACAATGTGAAGCTTCAATACAAACATTCATTATAGAATAAGCAAGTCAGGCTAATTACCATATACATCACTAACATACTTATCATTTCTTTGTGGTAAGAACATTTAAAATCTACCTTTTTAGCAAGTTGAAATAGTACATTATTATTCACTATTGTCACCTCGTTGTGTAATATATCACCAGAAATCATTCCTCCTGTTTACTGAAAACTTTGTAAGCCTTGACCAACATTTCTCCTTTCCCTGCTAGTGCCGCCCCCCCGAGTTGCTGGTGACCACCATTCTATTTTCTACTTCTCTGAGTTCAAATTTTCAGATTCCACATAGAAGTGACATCATGAGATATTTATCTTTCTGTATGTGGCTTATTTCACTTAGCATGATGTCCACTAGATTTCACTCATTGTTATGGCTTATATCTAGATATCCTCCTAAAGACTCATGCACTCATAGGTGGGGCTTTTGGGAGTGACTGGATCATGGGCATGTGATACTGGATTAGTCCAGTGATTAGTTAGCATAGTTCTGGGTGTGATTGAATACATTTACTGAAGAGCGATGACCCAGCCTGGGTGTGTGTGGCACCAAACAATAAGCCTGTATTGGATGGAATAAAAAGGGAAAGCAGAAGGAAGGCTGCTGCTTCCTGCCTGCCACACCATGAACTCTTTCTCATCTGCCATGCTGCCCTGCCTTGGAACTAGCTGACTATGGACTGAAACCTCTGCAAACTGTGAGCTAAAATAAAATAAACCATTCCTCTTTAACTTGTGGTATTTGTCCCAGCAATGAGAAAGTAGCTAAGACAGATTTCATAAATGAAAGATTTTTTAAATTGAATAATATTTCATTGTACATATACTCCACATTTAAAAAATCCATTCATCTATTGATGGGCACTTATGACAATTCTATGTTTTGACTATTATGACCATGGGAGTGCAGGTATCTTTTCAATGTACTGATTTCATTTCCTTTGGCTATACAGTATACCCAGAAATGGGATTGCTGGATCATAGGATTGTTTTATTTTTATTTTTGAGGAAGCTGCTCCATACTGTTTTCCAAAATGGTTGTGCTACTTTACATTCTGGCAACAGTATACAAGGGTCCCCTTTTCTTTATATCCTTGCTAACACTTGCATTTTTCATTTTTTGGTAATAGCTATTCTAATAGGTATGAGATGATAATTGTAGCTCACACTTGTTTTAACCTTATTAAATCTTGTAATAAGATTTAAAAAGAAAAAAACATTTTAAGTTCTTCACTCTTCTTGTTCTTTTCCTGCTATGTCAATAGACATTCATTCCTCAGTTCTCTGCCTTCATGCACTCTGGCATTTATTTCCTCCAGTGTCTCAACAAGGCTATTTATGGTTCTATTTGGGATTTTTCAATCTAAGAGCTACTTTAGACATGTGGTCAGGTTAAAGAGTAAGGGATTTTCAACAAAAACCAATTAGTCCAGTGATTATTACTGTGTAAAAATCCCACGAGCTACAGATTTCTATGTCAATCCAACCAAAGTCTCAGTCTTTTAGGGAGGCAAGAATGTACATTTCTTATGATATAATAAGACCATGAAGTATCCGGCATCTGATCTTAGGCTAATCTTTTTTTTTCTTAATTAAACATTATATTTTGAGATAATTATGATTCATATACTATTTTAAGAATAATATGAAGATCTTGTGTACCTTTTACTTAAAGGAAATACCTTGTAAAACTGTAGTAAAATGCCACTGGAGAATTATCTGGAATCTATAACCTATTTGTTTCTTTTTTTTTTTTTTTTTTGGGTTTCGGGGGTCGACCTCAGGACCTCGCGCGCCAGCAGGCGCCCGTGCCGCTGAGCGATATCACCGGCCTTTTTTTCGTATGTGGATTCCGGGAGTCGAACTCGGGCCCTCGCGCTTGCCAGGCAGGTGCTTATGCCTCTGAGCCATCTCACCGGCCCAACCTATTTGTTTCTTAATAAACATGATATATTTGACTTAGGTTAATCATTTTATGCCCATTATCTCATTTATTTTAGCTAGTAACCCTGGGATATTTTCCCTAATTTTACAGAGAAGAGGTGTTAGGTTCAGACAGCTTAAATAACTTGTCCAAGTACACACAACTCATATGGGGAAGATACGGAATTCAATTCTATCTTTTAATGACTGTGCCATATTGTCTTGCAATTAAGCATATTAATTTTTCACCTGGAAATGGAAGGTAACCTTGATTGCAATCCCTTTTTCTGAATAATTTTATATATCATTTATATTTTTGATTAAGACGTGTAATCTTCACATTCCTTCCCGGGTAGGCCTCTAATGAAAGTTCCTATAGTGCTGTGGATTTTTTTCATAATATCACTTGTCATCACTGAAGTTTATGTTCATGTGTGTAATTATTTTCCCATTGTAAGCTTCATGAAAGAGGCCATGTCTTATTTTGCTATGGGACTTAACACAGTGCTTGGCACAAAGTGAATATTCAATAAACATTTGTGGATTGACTGAATGAAATTTTATCTTCAGAAAAAGCTTTTGATAAAGTCTAACACTCGTTCATGATAAAAACTCTACAGAAATTCAGAATAGATGGTCCTTACTTCGATCTGATAAAAGCCATCTATGAAAAACCAACAGCCAACATCAAACTAAACGGACAAAAACTGAAAGCTTTCACTCTAAAATCAGGAACAAGACAAGGATGCCCACTATCACCACTCCTATTCAATATAGTTTTGGAAACATTAGCCAGAGCAATCAGACAAGAGAGAGAAAAGGAATAAGGATAGGAAAGGAAGAAATTAAATTATCATTATTTGCAGATGACATGATACTCTACGTAGAAGACCCCAAAAACTCCACCAAAAGACTTCTAGATTTAATAACCAAATTCAGTAGCATAGCTGGATAAAAAGTCAACACTCAAAAGGCAATAGCATTCCTGTACACAAACAACAAACTCACTGAGAGAGAAATTAGGGAAACAACACTCTTCACAATAGCATCCAAAAAAATGAAGTACTTAGGAATCAATCTAACAAAGGAAGTAAAAGCTCTATACATTGAAAATTATAATACTCTGAAAAAAAGAGATCAAACAGGATATCAGAAAATGGAAAGATATCCCTTGCTCATGGATAGGAAGAACCAACATAGTGAAAATGGCCATACTGCCAAAATTGTTATACAGATTTTGTGCAATCCCGATCAAAATACCATTAGCATACCTCACAGAAATAGAATTCCTAAAATTCATTTGGAAACAGAAGAGACCTAGAATAGCAAAGGCAATCCTGGGCAACAAAGGCAAGGCAGGAGGCATCACAATCCCTGACCTGAAATTATACTACAAAGCTACTGTGATAAAATCTGCATAGTACTGGCAAAAAAATAGACCTGAGGATCAGTGGAACAGACTAGAAGATGCAAACACAACTACAAACACACTCAGCGATCTTATCTTTGACAAAGGGGCCAAACATGTTCACTGGAAGAAAGATACCCTCTTTGATACCTGGTGCTGGAAAAACTGGCTTTCCACATGCCAAAGACCAAAACTAGAGCTATGTGTATCACCATGCACTAAACCAAAGGCAAAATGGATCAAAGATCTAATATTAAAACAGAAACAGTAAATCTACTGGAAGAGAAAGTAGGTAGAAATCTTGAAGACATAGGTATAGGCAGAGAGTTCATGAACAAAACCCAAACTTCACGGGAAGTACTTCAAAGAATCAACAGTTGGGATCTCATCTTGCTAAAAAGTTTTTGCACATCAAAAGAAATCACCAACAAAATGAAAAGACAACCCTCAGAGTGGGAAAAAATTTTAGCCAGTTATCCCTCAGACAAAGGACTTCTATCTAGAACATATATAGAGAATGGAAAAAACTCAGAACCCCCAAATTCAAAGACCCAATCCAAAAATGGGCATCTGAGATGAATATGTGCTTCACAGATGAAGAAATGCAAAAGGCAAATAAATATAGGAAAAAATGTTCAACATCATCAGTCGTTCGAGAGATGCAAATTAAAATAACATTGAGATTCCATTTCACTCCAGAAAGAGTGGCTATCATCAAGAAAACAACCAAGAACAAATGCTGGAGGGGCTGTGGGGAAAAAGGAACCTTCTTCACTGTTGGTGGGAATGTAGACTGGGGCAACCACTGTGGAAATCAGTATGGAGATTCCTCAAAAAGCTATGATTAGAGGTCTCATTCAACTCAGCTATTCCTCTTCTGGATATTTTCCCAGAAGAATTAAAAACATCTTACCACAGTGATATATGTGCACCCATGTTTATAGCAGCACAATTGATAATAGCTAAATCTTGGAAACAACCCAAATGCTCATCATTCGAGGAATGGATAAAAAAGAAGTAGTATTTTTATGCAATGGAGTACTACTCAGCCATAAAGAAGGATAAACTTGAGACTTTTATAGGTAAATGGATGCAACTTGAGACCATACTCATAAGTGAAATAAATCAGACTCACATGTGTGAACATCATATTGTCTCCCTGGTATGAGAAATTGAAAGAGTAAATAACATCTAAAATGTACAACAGATATTTTGATATGGGAAGAAATTGTTTAAAAGGAAAAAGGAACTAGGATGGGGGAAAGGAAGGAAGGGAAAAGGGAAAAAATGCAAGCTAGCTATACTATTAGTATCTCTTACTTCATTGAAAAGGAAGGTTCTTGCTAATATCGATTGGAGAATTGTTTATGCCCATATTTTGTACTCTAACTACTTTGAAGATGACAATATGCAATGTATTACTTCTTTTTGTTCTCCTATTATTGTTATAAAATTCTGTTTTACTTTTTTCCATATAATAAAAAATTTTATCTTTATTCATAGAACTAGAAATTGTCAGAATCAGAATTCACCACATCTAATAACAATCCCATTCATGCATCAGGACTTCTTTGGCACCATCATAAACAACTAGCATATTATAAACAAAATGTATTAAGCACATGATCATGAATACTCTTACCTTTGGACCTTGGACTGCCAGTGCTAGCCATAGATCAGAGGAATATACTAATAAACTTCAGTGCACTTCTCATCTGCACTGTCCATCAAAGGTCTCCCCATCAAAGGAAGAAAAGTCTTCCTTGAGGTTGTACGTGGCCAGTGCCTTCTACTACCTTCATATGACCACTGTGTCCTTAGTCTTCTGAATATGTGCTCTTCATGTTTAGTACCCAGGAATAATAATCAGAAATTTAGATATGGTCTGGCTAGATTTTTTAGATTCTAAAATGAAGTTGTGCTGATTTAATCTCACTATTGATGCATGTAGAGTTTGCAGACAATCCAAGTTTCCATTTAAAATATGTATAATGGGAATAAATAAACATTATTCAGTGTTTCCCAGTTATCAGCACTCAGTATCTCCTATACTGTTCTATTCCTTTGTGTTACGGTTTGTATCTAGATGCCCCCTGAAAGCCTCAGGTGATGATAAGAAGGGTTTTTGGGAGGTGATTGAATTATGGGGCTGATAGCTGACTTTCTATTATTAGTAGGTGGGGTCTAGTTGAAAGAGGTGGGTTAAGAGGGGGGGCTCCATGGCCTGGAAGGCTATACTTCCCTTCCTGGCTCCTCCCTTGATTCCCTCTCTGCTTTCCTGTCACCATGCCTGTAGCTCTCCTACTGCCAGGCCCTTCCCCAATGGCTTCCTGTCTTGGAGCCAGCCAGCTATGAACTAACCTGAGCCAAAACAAACCTCTCCTCATTTAAGTTGAGGACGTTGGGTATTTTGTCCCAGCAACAAGGACAGTAAGTAAGACAGATTTTGGTACCAGAGAAGTGGGGTTGTTCCTGTCACTCTGCCTCATCATGTGATTTCAGAAGCCTTTGGAACTGGTTTATGGGAGAAGTTTGGTGATGCCGGCTGGAGAAGCAGCCCTAGTGTAAGCCAAGCTTGATGGGAGACTCTGGTCAGAGCTTGGAAGACCAGAATGCTTATAGAAATGCAGATGGTATTAACCAGGCTCAGGAGGTTTCAGCTGAGTTGGACTCCAGACCGTGTACATTATGCTCTAGCAGAAAATTCATCTACATTTTGCTCATGTCCTGAGACTATGTGGGAGATTGAGATTAAGGGAGGCAGACTAATTAATCTGGTGGAGGAAATTTCAAGGCAGTCTCCTGTTGAAGCCTCAGTACTGTTGGGGGCTTTTAGCCAGCTGTATGTTGAGAATCAAGAGCAAATAGTACAGCTGAGTGATTTAAAACGTTTTGAATTTGGCCAGAAAGGATGCTCTGGTAAATTTGGGGCCTGCAAAATTGAAGCAGAGGAGAGCTTGGTTGCTGAAAAGATTAGCATTAATGGAAACTAGCTTTTGTAAATGGGGAGGGGAAGAGGGATTGAAAGGAGGGGAAAGGGAAAAAAAGAAGAATTAAGATACATTATATACAGGTATAGATTACCTATAATGAATGTGATCATTATGTATGGCCAATAGGTACTAATAAAAATAAATTTTAAAATTTTAAAAAAGATTAGTATTAAAGCAAAGCTAAATCTTTTAGATCATGACAATAGGAAAAATGGCTTGAAGGCATGTCTAGAGAAAGCAAGATCCTGGCCTTTGGCCTATAGAAGTGAAAGACCTTGCTTTGAGAAGAGAGCCCTAGGGCACTCTGGTGGAGAAAGGCTGCCAAGGGAATTGACTCCCTTGGATTCAGTTCACAGTGCTCAGCCATCCAGTAACCTGAAGGCCTCTGCAACCACAGGCAAGATGCAAAAGGGCCCAGCTACTACTCTAGCTGTCAGCAGACCTCGGTGTCAGCCACATGATTTAGCTTTATGTGTATGCAGAATGTAAGAGATATGGGGCCATGAAAGCTTCTACCCAATTTCAGAAGAAGGCCTGCGAAGCCGGACAGTGTGCCTTTGAGAGGGTAGTACATGAAGCTGTGAGAGTGAAGATGAAAGTGCATTGGAGACCCCAGGAAGCTGGAGATGCCAGGAGCATGGAACAGAGGAGACTTTGGGCTTTTCAGCAATGCTGAAATTGTTAGGACTTTGGCAACTTACAGAAATGGACTAAATACATCTTACATAAAGAGATACACATAAGTGTTTTGGGGCTTGGGTGGAATGTTAGGGTTTATATCTAGATTTCCTCTGAAAGCTTATGTAATCATAAGTGGGGCTTTTGGGAGGTGGTTGGATTATGGGGCTTACAGCTGACTTGTTGATAGTAGGTGGGGTCTGGTTAGAATATGTGGGTCACTGGGGACAAGGCCTGGAAGGCTAGATTTCTCCTCCCATCTCCTCCCTTGATTTTCTCTTTGCTTCCTAGTTGCCATGCCATGAGCAGCTCTCCTCCCAAGCCCTTCCACCATAGATCCTGCCTTAGAACTGGCCAACTGTGGACTAAAAAAAAAATGAGCCAAAATAAACCTCTTCTCCTTTAAATTGAAGGTGTTCGATATTTTGTCCCAGCAACAAGGAAAGTAACTAAGACACCTTGCCACACTGAGAGTCAAGGATTCTCATTCATCCTGTTGGAGTAACTGGTAAGAGGCATGAGTGAAAAATGGGGGGTATTCACATGTGGCTATATGGATGTAGTTCAGAAGTCTTGGTATACTGGTCAATGTTCTTAGGCAGGAGAAAACACAGGTTCCATGAGAATATCCGTTGATAAAAGGTGTATTAAAACAGCATCTCCACTCATGCTGTGTACTCATGCTCTCTCACGGAATGATCTGTGCTCCCAGTTTTCCCTTGTCACTGAACTCCAGCAATTCTCTGCAATCTTCTGATGTTGACCATCTCACACCAGGCCTCTTTCCAATGGAATTGTAGGTCCTTTCCCCCGCATCCCTTCATGTCTAGCACTCTAGCATCTCTATATCTGCTGGAGTAGAGGCAGGTGGCTTGGTCTTTATCTAATCTCTTTTGATTACTGTGTCATGTCTGGGCTTCTTTAAGATAGCTCTTTGATTCTCAAAAGCCTACTTCAGAGTAAAAAAACCTGAAGATGTACTGTTTTATCTATCTATCTATCTATCTATCTATCTATCTATCTATTTATCTATCTATCATCTCTATCATCTATCTATCTATCTATCTATCTATCATCTATCTATCATCTATCATCTATTTATTTTGAGACAGTGTCTCTTTTTGTAGTAGAGGCTGGCCTCCACTCATGATCCTCCTGCCTCAGCCTCTTGAGTGCTGGGAATATCGGGGATGTGCTACCATGTGTGGCTCCCATTTGTTCTCTTTTATTCTCAATTGAACCATCATGCTTTCCTTGAGACAATGTAGTCACATAAAAGGAAGTTGGGAAAAAATCATCACAAAATTAAATTCTTTTAATACTAGCATTGAACCCAAGGCCTTGTACCCGCTGGGCAAGTATACTACTACTTGGCTACACTCCCAGCCCACAAAATTAATGCTTAAATATATTTTGTTACAGTGATATTTCTGCTAAGTCCTATGTGTACTTATACCATTGATTCTTTTAGCCTCAAGAACAGGATCCAAATATTTTTGAATGGAGTTTTTTTTGTGTGTGAAAGGAATTATTTTCCCAGAAAACTTTCACTTTAATTTATAATGAAATTTCCTAGTACAAGAAATAGACTTTCCTTTAAAAAATTATTAATTCATGAAACATTAAGTTAATGCTAGGTGCCAGGGTATTTTCTTTTCTACTTCTCTATTTAAAGAGGCTGTGCTTGGGAAGCACAGGAAGCAGTGCACACTTTGGTAATAAGAAGTCTCTGTTCTAATGACTTATCATTCTAGTATTATTTTAGTATGAATATATCCATTCACTCATCATGCTTACCTCAAACTTAGACACTTTGCACAGAAAAGACCTGGGACATGCAGTCGTGTAGTGAACAGACAGGCAGATAAGACAATAACTAAAGTGTATTTTGTTATTTGATACAAAGACCATTTTGAGAAAAGGACTCAGGGAGAACTTCTAGAGTAATGAGGCTTGGATTTTAATTGTAGGGCTGAGTGAGAGTTTACTAAGTGAAAAAACATGGGCTAGAGACTCCAGAACTTGCAAAAACACAGAGCAAGAGAATGAAGAGTATGCTTGGAGAATGACAAATTACACGGATTTAGGCCAAGCAGAATGGATTTTGTCCAAACACAGTTCAACACATAGGAAAGAACACAAGTTTTCTGAGTCCCTGTGTTTCTTCTTTTGTAACAAGAATAAAATCTTGGCAGTGTAAGTGAACACCATTTAAAAGCTTGCTGATAGACAGTGGAGCCTCAGAAATGTTTCAGGGTACTAAAAATTCAGAGGTGTCAGGGGTTGGCTATAACAGAGATATTTTCTAAAATATTGTGGTATGTCCTGCTGTGGGACTTCTAGTTGTTTTTCAGTTTTTTTGTGACACAATTTACCCAGATCTTTGTTTGGGTCAGCTACAAATCTCGGGTGACATCCACCCTAGGCTATTGATAAACATTATTTAACTCAACTTTTCCTCCACTTTACATTGTTAAGTTAATAAGAGGGAAAGGATCTTAGAAAGTGGACACTTATGAAATTTGGATAAACAATTTACTTCAATGTAATGGTAGATGGAATAAAGATTTTATTCATCTAATCAAGTGCCCTAGAACTCTGCTTGGCATTTCAGTGCAGGTCCTTAGATCATTAGATTATAGATGACCCTTTTTCCTGCTTTGATCTAAGCAGAAAGTACCACACTGGATTCCAATCACTTGGATGAGTTAAGGTCAAAGATATGAATTCAGCTGAAGGTTCAAATAGCTTCCTCCTTCATACCTCAGTAGTCAGAGTGTAGTAAGCAGAATAAATGTATACACTGTGTCAATTATCCTGACAGTTGTTTAAGGAAGACTTGCTATTTCTGTAAATGAAATGCAAGTAAAAGGATATTATTGACTGTTTTTAACAGACAAGTCTACTTGTTTCAAAAGGTCATCATAAACTTTCACTGTGCCTTGGTTTTGAAAATAACCCTTTCATTAAATTGAAAAAATATTTTTAAAGTTTTGAAATGTACAAATGTAATAAAGTTAGTGTAGTTGAACCTTGGAAAATTAAATGTGTGCATGTAGTTGCACTTTCAGATTCAAATGCTTTCCTCATTTTCTGAAATTTTCAGTCAGAAATAACAGGTTCTAAATTCATCTGTTAGGAGGAACCTAGGCAATTTGTTTTGAATGCAGTTTTTCTTTCCAGAGTTCAGTTTAGCTTCTTACTTTTAGTAGGTGGTTTTTTTTCAGTTATAGAAAGCTCTGCATCACACATTTGAAGTTAGGATATGACTGTATGGGCAATTACTTTACAGATGTTCTCTGGTTAACAGCAAATCCTTTTTTCCTTTCTATGTACAACATTTATAGGCTATTTGCTGAAAGGTTCTCAAAAACATCATAAACATGTGGGCTGTGAACAAACATCAATCAGGAACTGCTTTTTAAAGGAATAATCTGGTCACTCATTGAGGACTGTTTCACATATTTAGGACATATTTTTAAACTAAGGGAACCTGAAGACTGTCCCTTGCTGCTCTCAGGTCACTTGCAGCCTATACTGGGTATATTTCTGTTTATTAAAATAATCTTGCTAAGAATTTTGATTTTAGATACAAAGAAGGATCAAGACATAGCCTGTAAATTCTGTGAAGATGAATATTTGTTATTCAGAAAGCTATCTTATTTATGATTATTTGGTACAGGACACGGTCTTATGTTTCTAGTCCTATAGCAGCCAGACAGATAACCCAAGTGTGTGAGGCAGGCTGGGTGCAGACTATGGCCAGCTGAATACATGTGTCATCTACAGAGAGCAGGGCTTCTTAATTCTAGTTGACTATATCCATACATCAATGTGGGTCCAACGTGCTGTGCTTTCTTCATTCACTTTCAGAGAGCCCGAAAGCTTGTGATTCTACCTGATATCTCTGACTTATGAATAAACAGGCCATTTGGAGCAAGTGACAGTGGGCTCCCTATTTTCACTCTCTAGTGTGAACCTGTATGGATTCATTGTTCTGCTTATTACACAGATTGGGATTCCCTTCATCACTGATTCTGTCTTGCCAATTTTGTTTTCCTCAATTCTTAGAATAATGCCTGGACACCTACAATTTAAAGGAGGAGAGGTTTATTTTGGCTCACAGTTTCAAAGGATTCAGTCCATGTTTGGTTGGTTCCAAGGCAGAAACAGTGTGGTAGAAGGGAATGGTGGAGAAAAGCTGTACAACTTATGGCAGCCAGAGAGAGAGAGAGAGAGAGAGAGAGAGAGAGAGAGAGAGAGAGAGAGAGAGAGAGAGAGAGAGAGAGAGAAGGGAAGAGCCAGGGCCAAGAATACACCCATCCAGGTCATACCCCCATACCTTCAACCAGGCATCACCTCCTAACAGTACATTTAGCTACTGAACTCAGCAATAGTTGAGTAGAGTGACCCTGTGATCCAATAACCTTCCAAACACATGAGACTTTTGGGAGACATTTTAGATCTAAAGCACAGTACACATAATACAGGCAAAAATAATTGTTATTAAACTAAACAGAGCCCTTGATAGATTGGGCCAGAGAGGTTTATTTTCTTCCCTTGAACTAGACAAAACTATTAAATCTTGTCCATACTTTGGAAAGTTAAACATTCACAGTTATAAACTATGTTCATTATAGGCAGAGCATTCCTTTTGTCCATTTGCAGACTTTAAGGCTCACTGCTTCGGATGTATTCTGTCAGGGAAAGATTAGGGTTGGCTTTATGAACATTCATAGAAAAAAGGTATGGACAGAGGATCTTATATAAGAAAGTCAAAGGAAAAGGCGTTAAAAATACCTATTATTGGCTCTTAATAGTTTCTTGAGATATTAGAAATATTACAGGTGAATTAATGAACTACTGTGGTTTAGTCAGAATTTACTCATAAAATGATACCTGGAAAGATTTCCTTCTGCCTTTGAATGAGTAACAAAAAGAAGTAGTCAAAGCATTTTCTCTATCCCAACCTCCTCTAGTGCCTCTGAAAACTTGGCCATGGACCAATGACTCTACCAATCACATTACCATTACCAACTGGGGATTTCAGGTTAGCCAGGAAAATAGTTTCTATAATTTTCTTTTTGCTATTACAAGTAATAAGCTCTCTCAAATCTGTGGATTATTTAATATCAACATTGATTTATTTTCCAATTAAGATTTCAGGAAATTTGTCAGAAGTCTGCAATGCCCTGACTTTTACTTCAGGGTACCTTAAAGGTGTAGATTTGGATTGGGATAGGGACTATTATTATTATCACACCCACTGTATAGACAAGTAAATTGAGGCTTAAAAGTGATAAATTTGAAAGCTTGGACAGTAATCTAGATTAGTCTTCATTCAAAGAACATGCTAGTGGCCACTATACTGTTCTGACTCTCAGGCTGCTCAAAGTCTTCCAATCTCACCTATGAATCCTTCCCTTGTGCTACCTTTTGTAAATAATTTATGTAACAAGATAAAAGATATGATAGGTGTAGTGGCACAGGCCTGTAATCCCTGCACTCAGGAGCTGATGTAGGAGGATTAGAAGTTTGAGGCCAGTCTCAAACTGGCTGCAAGACCCTGTCTCAAACAAAAACAAAACAAAATAAAAACTATAGGCTATAAGGCAAAAAAGAGCAATAAGGTCTAAGAGGACCACTATAAAACCTTGAAAATACAAGAAAATGATAAGAAAAATTACTAGAAAAAATAGACCAGGCTGGGAATGTAGCTCAGTGGTGCAGCTCCTGTGTGAAGCCCTGGATTCAATTCCTGGTACCTGAGGACTGCAAACAAACAAAAAATGACAAATCCACAATTCTAACAAAATATTTTGAAATATACAAAACATACAAAAATCTATAGCTAGAATATATATCTTTTTCTCAAATATTTACCATGTATTAATTTACATAGGAAAATGGAAGTTTAAATATAAATTCTTACAAGATAAAAATAATAAGAATAATCTTCTCTGATGAATGTGTAAGTAAATATCAAATTAGCAGCTAAAAATATGCACCCATTTGAAAATTTGAAGTTATACCTAATGACTTATGGTTTAAAGAGGACGTGCTGTTCACAGCAGGGAGGGGTGTGTGCGTGTGGACTGGGATATGTGTGAATGCTGTACTGGCTGCTCAAATTTACTATGAATAGAAAATTCTGAAAATTAGTTTATTAATTAAAAAATTTACATGCACACACACACACATAGTCTTGCAATGAAAATGGCAAAATATTTGAATTGAATGATGATATAAAATAGAAAAGGGGAAAAAAATCTCTCTATCTTTCCTATAGCAGTGATCACTCTAGGGAGTGTGGTGGATACTGTAGGACATATCGCTTGTTACTTTGTTAGGCCTTGTGCTTAACACTACTATACTATCATGAGATAGGAGCTGTCCTCATTTACAGATGAGAAACCAAGTCTCAGAGAAGTTAGTTTGGTTAAGATCCAAGAGTGGGAAGTAACCTTTCCATTAAAATCTGGGTTTTCTGATTAAAATAAAAGATGACAACATATCTACTGTCTGTGACCTGTTTTCCCCCATTTCGATTTAGTTTCTGTCTCAGTTGCATCTTTTCCAGTGAATGCATAGCTTTTCCACCATTATGAGCAACAGAGCAACAAATACTTACACACCCCTGTGTTCTCTTGACAAATTATTTACTTAGGAAAAATTATTAGAACTTGTATTATCATACCAGTTACTTAGTTTACAATTGATATCTAATAAGCTTTTTAATCCTTAATCCATTTCTCTTTATTTCGTACTTTAATTTGTTGGAGAAACTGTCATTTCTGGTTGGAGAAAATACATCACTTGTTCTAAAGAATATAAGATTTGAGTGATAACTGTCTATTGTCATCATTTAACTTGTTTCTCTATTTCCCATATCTACTGCAAACTGGTAGTGAATATTGAAGTTTGATTAGATTCAGATTACATTTTTTAAATGAGAATATTTCATAAGAACCAATTGTGTCTGATGGAAACAATGTACTTGCTTGTAATCACCTGTTTTGAAGATCAAAAACTTTCTTAAATAGTGGTCTGGTTATCTCTAAGGTCAACACCACATGAGATGAGATGGCCTGATGTTATAGAACATCAGCACCAGCTACACTTGTTATGTGTTCCTGGTTGTAAATATCAGGCCCATGAGATCTCTTCTAGTTTATCTTCTCCATCTCTCCTTCCCCTCTTGCCCAATCCAGAGAGCCTCTCTATTGTGCATTTCATGAGACACTGGGAAAAGCTCCAGCACAAACTACTTTATTTATACTGTTTTAACATTTTACAGATACTCTTCATTACACCAGCACTAGGTGCTGTTTGAAGGAGAATTTCCACATACTCCTGTTGTACCTGGCTTTGATTGATCAACGTTTGGAGAGAATTCTGCTAGGCATTCCACAGACTACTAATGCCACTGCTCATTTCCCCAAGTCCATCCTTTCTTTCCCTCCTTGAGCATGATACTTCATGCAGGCTTGCTCCATAATTTGAACAGCCCTGCAGAACAGTGTCAGTTTCCCTTGCTCACCTCTCAAGTTTGCATTTTCTGGGTAAACACCCCTCATGGCTCTATTCAACACTCCTCCCTGGGTGTTACGGGATTCTACTTAGTTCACTCTGACCCTCAGCTCATACTCAGCCAGAAATCCATATGTAACGTCATGGTTAGGAGCACGGGTGCTAGACATACATAGACCTCAGGTAGAAATCCAGATATTACACTTTCTAGCTGTCAAGTTACCAACATATAAAAGTTTCAATTTGTTCTTCTGTAAAATGAGGATATTAATATTTAGAAGGTTATTTAGAAGATTAAATGAAGTAGAGTAAATGCCTAGGTGAATGTTTGGACCATAGTGAGTGTCCAAAGAATGGAAGCATTCTTAGTGGTATCGTATTTTCATATTAATGCTGTGTGTTTGGCCCTTTAGTTTTTTCCAGGCATGGAAACATAGTTAGAATATCAACAGTGGCATTCATTGGAAAACATCTATAATAAAATCATGAAGCAAATTCAAATTTAATAAAGCAATAAAATAGTTTAAAGCAATAAAATGTTTCTGAGGATAGAATCATAAAATTGTAGAGCTAAAAAAGTTTTTACAAGTAGCCAATTCCAGCCCTCATTTTATAGATGAGACAAAGGAGGCCTAGACAAGTTGAAGGATCTTCTCTAAAATCTTCCACCCACCAAGCAATTCCATCATGATGTAACCCTATGCTTGACTTTGGTTAGGGTGTTCTCCTTTCTAATTAACTCCTGACAACAACTCACTTGAGATCTCTTTCAGCTCTTCACTTATGACTGGGATTATATTCAAAAATTGAAAGAAAAAGACCACTGTGGTATACCGTCTATATATTCCAATGAACTGAAAGAATCAAGAATAATTTAGTGAAGGTAAGAAAAAAGAAACACGCTTAAAACTACTGGGAACATACACTTTCTTTGAGCAGCGGAGCTGATACTCTTTATTACTGGTCCCAGACACTGGTCCCAGACAGAGAATGTATTCTTAGAGTTAAGTGTTACGTTTAAAGAATGAAAAAATATAGAGTTCTCTTGAAAATAATTACAAAATTACCATAATAATACACAAGAGGAATTTTGTTGTAGCACCACATTTAAGATCTAAGAAGGGAAGAGTGGAAAATGGAAAGTAAGCCATCATGACAGGATTTTGCTGAAAACAGGTTTGTGGGGTGACAAGTGTGTGGCGCCAAGTGTGTGGCTGAAAGGTTGCTCGTTTTGGTTTCTCTTTAACTATCCTTTTAATCTCTTTGTCTCTTGCTAATTACTATGCATAGATAAATATGATTATCAAATTTTAATTGCGCCATCACAGACACAGTACAAATGATAATAAAATGGCATTTGCAATCTGCTTAGGTAATTTTTGGACTGCAACTGTGCCTTAATTTGTACAAGTGAAATGCATTTTATTTGTCTTCAAAATAGTTATTCTGCCCAACTCTTTTCTTATTTAGAGTATTCATTCTAGTACTGCTTTTGTAAAAATGTGGTTGATGTACCTCAATATCATAGCAATTTTTACCTTTCAAAATTTTATATTCAGAAAGTTTTAAAAATGAAAATTGATTATACTTCACATTTCTTTATTCAATCTAATTACCAAAGCACCCATTCTGTTCTAGACATAATATTAGACATGGAGATACAGAGGTAAAGACTGTCTGGTCCTGGCCTCTTTAAACTTACTGTAATGGGATTATATCCATCCCTTGGCCTTAATTAAAATCTATACCATCATGACCTTCAAATTTCCAGAATGGTTCTCCTTTCCTTTCAACTCTAGAGATCCATACATATTCAAATACCTGCTGGGCAACTCTACTTGTTTGTTTTAAGGGCCTTTCAAAATCAGCACGTCCCAAACTAAGCTTATCATTTTTCTCTCAAACTGACTCTCTATCCAAACATTTCAAGTTACAAGAAGGACCCTCAAAACTACCTAAAGTCAGAAATTTGGCCCTGGTATCATGTCACTTATCACATTACCCCCTTCTTAAAACCATTCAATGGGCTTCCTGTTATTTTGGGGATAATAACTAACTTCCATAGACAAGGTTTCCATAGTTCTCACTAGCCATCGCCTTTCTGACTTCTCCAGCTTGCTTTCTTGCCAGCCTCTTGCCTTTCTCCATTTCTAATGAACTTCTTTCTGTTGCCTGAGGAGAGGCCCCATGCCTATGCACTCTCATTTCTAGGTCTGTAATGGGATTCTCTCTTTTCCTGGAACATGCCCCAGGCTCAGCTGAAGGATGGCTCCCTTGGGAAACCTTTTCTGACCTCTTGAATCATTTTAAGAGCCCTGAAACCCACAGATTCTTCTTTACCTCTTGCAATGCTCATTCACATTATTGTTTCTCAGTTGTTGTTCATCCTCGCTAGCCTGTAAGAACTAGAGAGTAGAAAACCCATCTAAATTGTTCACTGTTGTATGACACATAGGAATACATATTGCTTGAATAAATGAATGAGACAGACAAAATAAATACATTATTTTTGATACACGTTCTAATAGAGGTATTTACATGGTACTGTAGAAATGAGGGGCATCTACATTGGAATTGGGGTTCAAAGAACATAGGTCTGCTTCAGCACAGTGCCTGAAAGATGCTATTATAATTAAAATAGGAGGACATTAGATTTCTTATCAACAAAACAGAAAAGAGTCTATAATGCTCTTAAACTCCACCTGTTGCACTTGGGTCAAAGCCTCTGAACAAGTAGAGATTACTGTTAAATATAAAGGGCTTATGCCAAATGTTCCCTAATTTTGTCTGACTTCCGCACATTTTTAGAGCTGCTATTCACCAAGATTCTACTTCTAATTTTTGATCCCTGCTTGTTTAACATGGTTGTAAGATAAAGTCTGAGTGCCAATAGCTTGCTACTGTAATGGTCCTGTGCTCTTTTCCAGGGCCAGTTTGGTTGTAGGCCCCTCTGCTCGGAACCTCTTCCCCTTTCCCTTGATCAGCCATCCCAGACCTTATTCAGACAACTCATCACCCCTTTGGGCTACATTTCCCCAGAATGCCAGGCCCCATTGCATTCTGTTATTATCAGGTATATAAGTCTATCTTATCCTAGAGTCTGAAATTTTGGGAAAGCAAGGACTATATATAGTATGTATCCTCCTTCCCTCTCCCAGTTCTCAGTATGATATATAGAATGTAGAAGATATTCAATAAATATTTGTGATAATTCTTACCTCAAAAATTTCTGGAGCTTTCCTTTATTCTCACAAATATATATACAATCCCGATACTCTAGAACATGGTTAATATTACCAGGTATTAGGGCTTCATATGTGAAAGATTAGACATTTTATTTTTCTACCTATGCCGCTCAAGGAAGAAACAGGACATTTCCCCAGTTAAAAATATCAAACTTGTGATCTCCATGTTAAGATTGTTACATGGACCACTCATTCTGAGTAGGGGCATCACTTCTGTACTTCTACCAAGACAGGGTCAGCAAAAGGCCTCCAGTGCCTAGTAGTCTCTTGCACATGGCAGGTATTCTATAAATATCTGTTAGATGTGTTAGTAAATGAACACCAAGCATGCAAAGAGTGATTTCTTTTAGAAGGAACTCTTGCCATGGAAAACAGTGGAGCAAGAAGTCCTAGAGGAGCTGGAGTGGGGCATGTTGTTCACGGTAGAGACCAGGCTTCTAAACCACTCTGCCTGCTAATTGCACAACATAGCAAACAGTTAAGATTGAAACCTGGTGAGGTAGATATACTGAGCCCAATTAACCAGTATATCAAGAATTACAAAGCAATTGAAAAGCTCAGTTGGAAGGGACTGAAATGTTGCTGTGTGAACCCCAGAGACCTTGTTTCAAAGCAAATTGGCCTGAAATATCCCTTTATCCTATCAGCCTATTTTCTGGAATTAGCAGTGGGCCCAAGAGAAGATATTCGTCTCTTGAATCAGGGACAGGACTGTCACTCTGTTAATTTAGGGGATTTGGATTATCCTAATATGTGATCATTTGATTTTTACATATGTAGTTGGTCATAATTTTCTTTACAAAAGTATTTTGTTACATTGCATGGGATCTGAAAGCTGCAAAAAAAGCTCTGCTGGTTCAATGCTTATAAGTTAAGCAGATCATGATACGATAAAAGGAAATCCTAGTTGTTATGGAAAATCTCCCATCCATACATGAGTGTGTGTGCCTGGACTCCCCTACATGTACTCACCATGGGCCTAAATTTACTGGCACGGAGTGAATAAAGCCAAAGTGAGGATTCAGTCAGACAGAGCTGTAGTTGCTGTGGAAACCATGGCACCAGTCTTCATGACACACGTGCCCTCAGCTATGACATTTTCTAAATGGACTAAATAATGGATGGATTCCCTTTTTGAAACAATTTTTAAAACTTAACTGAAATCAGAATGGAAAGGATCTGTAGCTTTGTTCTTATAAATTTCAGCTTTCTGTGAATCTTTTCTGCACTCCTGCATGTCCCCAAACTGGAGCATTTTCATTGTTGTTGTTTGGTTTCAATGCCGATGCACAAAATAAATGCTGATTTCATAGGACTGGTGTGAGTTTTATCTATAGTCACAATCAGGAATATGCAAACAAAATCATGGGTGTCTCTGTATATTCCTAGTGCTTTTTCTAGTTTGTCTTCGTAGGCATTTCAACTCCAGCCGAAAGAGGCACTGTACTTTCTCATCTAAAACATTAACAGCTACCATACCAAAAGTGGCAGCTCAATTACATATGGCTTGGCATCCAATTAATCTTTCTGATAACTTTATCTACTTGGTCTACACCCAAGACTGCTGGCAGGAAAATCGTCTCTGAATTTCTTTTCAAGTATAAAGTTGGAGATTTTCTCGTCTCTCTCTCTCTCTCTCTCTCTCTCTCTCTCTCCGCATTCTGCTGTATGAACTTCAGAGAAAGCCAAAGTAGTTTTTATGAAGTTAGATATTGTAATGGTTTCAGGCAATGAGTAGAATCGTTTTTGAATTGTCAATTTATATTATCAATTCTCATTAAAGACAGTATTTCTCTATTGATACTCAGAGGTGACAATCACCCATGCTGGTGCAGTAATACCTCAGTTCACAAATGCTTGTTTGCAAGCAATTACTTTTGCAAACAAAAGCGTTTGGCAAAATTTTGCTTCCATTTACAGACTCTGCATCAGGCGACAAATACGACCATGGCCATCTTCCCTACACAAACACAAATGCAGCCATCTTTCCCAAAACCATAAAACAAATTAAGTTTGTAAACCAAGGTACCACTCTTTTCAGATTAAATAACTCTTCAGATAAACACTCTTTTCAGATTAAAATAAATTTCATTCTATCTTCATAGCTACCCAAGTTAATGTCTTTGTTTAAAATTTTAATTATCTTATAACACTTGATCTATGATGTGAAAAGTACATGATAAATTAATACAATTTGCCTGTGCTCTGCTTTTGAAATCTATTGACTAACCAAATCTTTATATAATAAGATTGTATGACCCTACATTTTTGTTCGACCATGGGATAATTTTCTTAGACCAAATAATTGTTAAATATGTTTTCTTTTTGTAGGGCTTGAATAAGGAATGTTTTGATGCAACAGATAACATTTTGAAATATTATTGGATGTATTTTTTCCTTCTTATTAATTTTCCCTTGCCCTCAGGTTGAGAGAAATACAAACTTTAGAGAAGGGAGAACAGAAAAAAACTGGTGAGAACAGAGCAATAATTACAGATTTGAGTTTTAAAAGATGGTCTTCACAGGCAAAATTTTTCATTGTGAGAGAACGTTCTTGATAAAAGTTTGTTGTTGTTGTTAGTGTTTGTTGTTTAATCCCCAAAGCTTGATTATCAAAACAAAGCTTGAATGTCTCAGAGCATAGAGTTTAAACAATAAACATAAAATAGGAAGAGAAGAGATAGAATCATTTCTGGGATTGGTGAGGAATTTGGAAGAGAAAAAGAGGGGGAGAGAGCAAGAGAGACAGAGACCGACAGAGAGTGACAGGCAGAGAGAGACAGAAATGTTCTTTTTCCCATTTTAGTTAAGTCTGAGTAAAAGGGGAGTGGAGTAAGTTTGTGTATCCATGGTAATTTTTGTTCTACTTCCTATCAAGGAAAATACAACTTTTCAGATGAAGTTTTAGGCAGAGAGGACCTGAGGCAGTCCCACGCAGAGCATGTAGCCCCAGAGAATAGCCCAGCTGGTGAAAACTGCCCTATTTTCTAGAGGCACAGACTGGGACTGTGTAGAGGTCAGTGGACCTAAAGATGCCTTATAGTTGGGATGAGCAGGAGTTACATGAACAACCAAAGTGTGAAAGAGGGTGTGGGCACTTCTATCCTGGGTATAGTGAGGAAAGAGGCCAATGAATGTCTAAGAATTGGGGAAAGCGAGGTTAGTACCCAGTAAAAGACCCAAGACCTCACACGCAAGCCCTCTCCAAGGATGTACCAGGTCCTGGAACTTAGATTAGTTCTGATTACCAATTTCGGGGTTGTTATCTACCTAAAAGAGATTGAATTTAACCTGTAGGTGGTCAAGTTATCTTTAATCATGAATACATTTGAAATTTCCATCATTAGTAAAAATAAGAACTCAGGAGCTAAGTTCAGTTATGGAAATAGAGGTAGTTATCTTTTTTGTATTGAGTATTACATTTTTAATTTCTAGAGATACTGTCTTTTTGTAAAAAATGCTTTGATAATTTTTATGGATTCTTGCTCCTTTTCATATTTTCAAGCCTCCATATCTTTCACTCTCAAATCAAATCAAAATAGGTCAAAGATTTGAATGTTAAAAAAAGAAACAATCTCCTGGAAAATAAAATAGGTAAAACTCTTGAAGACATAGGTATAGGCAAGGACTTTCTGAGCAGAGTGCCAGTTGCATAAGAAATAATACCAGGAATCAACAGATGGGATTATATTAAATTAAAAAGCTTCTGCACAGCAAAGGAATTAACCAACAGAGTGAAGGGACAAACTACAGAATGGGCAAAAAATTTTTACCAGCTAATCCTCAAATAAAGAATTGAAAACTGGAATATATAAAGAACTCAAAAAAAATTAGACCACCAAAAATAAGAGACCAAATCAAAAAATGGGAAATTGAAATTAATAAATACTTCACAGAAGAAATACAAATGCCTAATAAATACATGAAAAAGATGTTTGGCATTTTCAGTCATTAGAGAAATAGAACTCAAAACAACACTGAGATTCTACCTTACTCCAGTAAGAGTGGCCATTATCAAGGACTGAAAAACAATAGCTGTTGAGGATGTGGAGAAAAAGAACCCTTATATATTGTTGGTGGGAATATAACTTAGTGCAGACATTTTGGAATTTGGTATGGAGATTTCTCAAAAATGTAAAAACTGAAATTTCATTTGACCCAGCTGTACCTCTTCTGGGTATCTTCCCAGAAGTGCTGAAGTCATCCTACTACACGGATATATGTATACCCATGTTTGTAGCAGCACAGCTCACAATAGCTAAGTCATGGGAGTAGTTTATATGCTCCCAACAGATAAGTGGATACAGAAAATTTGGCATATATACACAAAGTAGTACTACTCAGCCATAAAGAAGGATAAATTTGGGTCATTTTTGGGAAAATGAATGGATCTTGAGATCATAATGCTAAGTGACATAAGTCAATCACAAAAGATTAAATATTGCAAGGTCTCTCTAATATGAGAGACCTGAAATATAAACAATTTAAAGAGCAAAATAAAGAGCCATGTTAAGAAACAGGGTGCAGACTCTGTAGAGATGGGCAGGGGATCTGGGGAAGGAGGAAAAGAGAAGAGTTGAGGGAAGGGGGAGTAAAAACAATGAAAATGCCATATGTACCAGTATCTATATTAAGCCCCCAAGCTGAATGTAATTACTATGTATCATAAAATGTACTAAGAAAGAAAGAAAGAAAGAAAGAAAGAAAAAGAAAGAAAAGAAAAGATGAAAATGAATACATAGGGGAGGAGTTTTACACAGAAATGAAGTCTTTGCAGACAGGAAAGGGACACAGTAAATGTAATGTAGGAGAGTGTTACTTAAAAAAAATGTTGTGTTCATTAGTTTTATCATCACATGAACTTTATGAGAAAGTATAAGAGGATCTCTGGTTGGAATGAAAATGGAGGTTCTATACCCCATCTCCACTCTGCTTCCTGAAGGATCAGCCCTGGTTGTCCTCTGTGGAACCTTCAGGGCTCCCCTGAACTGTTTCAGGGCATCCCGATATAGGCTGAAGAGGACAGCTAGGTAGAGGAGTTGGGGACAAGGGTTATGAGACAACACTGGAAAGGCAAGGGAAGGATTTTCCCCATCAGGGCACAGGTCCAAAGCCATTTTAGGTTCTTATTGAAAGAATGATGTAAAAAACCTAGAACCTGAGGAGAGATTGTGCAAAAATGATTGAAAGAAAGCACAAGGACATGAGAACACCAGCTAAGACACTGTTATGGTGACTCAGGCATTAGCTATGAGAATCTGAACTTTGATGTCATGTGAATTACCTAGATAGCATAATTAAAATGCAGGTTCTTAAGTCACGCTCACAGAAATTCTGAATTAACTGGAATTTTAGTAAGCATCCCTGATAATTCTGATGTAAGTAATCTGAAGATCAACTTAGAGAAATACCATTATAGCTATTTTTCACTCCTACTTTCTCAGCCTTCTTGTCACTTTTATAGTTAACAGTTTATCAGGAACAAAGAAGAACTACTTAAGTCAACACTATAGTAAATTAGAGGTGTCAGTGGAACAAACAATGAAACAATGATCTGAATGCCAGTTGTGAAATTTTAGCCCAAATGAAATTTTATGGGAACACATTGGTAGAAATGGCCCCCGTTGGCAATGGAACTATATCAAGTAGGGCCCAGTTCAGGTACCATACTTCATCTGGGGTACTTCCGTAGCCTGCTGATTCTAGTAATTTTTCTATGATGATGATCTCAAGAGACATCTAGAAAAAGAACACAGTTTCCTTCTGTGCCAATCATAATCCAGGAAGATACAATCCCACAAGCCATAATCCTGAGTATTGAAATCCTGAAGATCAAAATCCTTAAAGTCTAAAATTGTGAAAATCATAATCTTAAATGATTAAAATCCTGAAGGCCCAAATCTTGGAAATCTCATTTCTCACACATGCACACATGCATGCACAAACACACACATACACACAGGCTACGTAAGAGAATTTTTAAAGCTAATTCTAGAGACAGGATTAGTGCACTTTTTGTTTATTCAATTGTACTACGTCTGACCCTTCACACAGTATCGGGGTTTTGGCCTAGCCCCAATCTCTTAAACTAGTGGACAGGGCGAAGGCTTAAGTAAATGGGACAAGCGGTATGATTTTAGGGCTCATCAAAACCCTCTAACAGAATTGAGATTCTCTGGGGGGGTGAGACAAAGAAATTCTCTGGGCAGCCCATACTTATTTGGTTTACAAACAAAGGGAGGGGATACTGAGGAAAACAAAGGAACCCGAGCAGGAATTTGGGAGTCAGCTCAAGGACTTCTCCAAGTAGTAAATTATGTTAATTTGGGAGAACTATCTTATCTCCAGGTTGACATTTACTGCAGGAGTGAGAGCCTGCAGCTACCATCTCCATTTAGTTAATTGGGGTTGGAGCCAGGTATTCTCAGCTAGCTGTGATTATCTGGAGTTCAGAGCACCATGCATATGTTCTTTTCCAACACAGCCAGAGGTCCCTGTGTTTAGCAACTTAACCCTGTACAGCCCGGTCTCCAACAACACATAGTGCCATGTTTACCTTAAAAAAGTTTCTTTGTTAGAGAATAAAGAGAATTCAACAAGCTTAGTGACCTTCTGAATCAAAGACACTTGCTGATATGAAGGTTTCTCCACCACTAGAAAGTATTAAATAATGAACTATTTTTGGTTTGAGATTTGAAGAAAATGGGCTACTTATATTTACTACTAAATCTAACATTAAAAAATTAGCACGTTTCACTTTGTCTAATGGATGGCATTTTCAAAACTGTCCCTATTATTTGTTTTTTAAAAAATCAAACATATACAATTCATGCCACTGTTGGTTCTGAAACTCTAGAATTTACCCACTCATTTATGTATTAATAACTGGAAAAATTGCAACATTTTATGTAATTGCTAATTTGAAGACTTGGTGGACGTTGCAGAAGAAAGTGGATTTGAATTGAATCCCCAAACCATAATGACAGATTTAGGATTAGTTGCGATCAGGGATTCTAAATGTTAATTTCGACTAAATTTCAAACTTTATCAATAAAGTTTGTCATATTTGCTTCAGCAGTGCATATACTAAAAATCAATACTTTTTTTTTTTTTTTTTGGTGAGTACCGGGGATTGAACTCAGGACCTCATGCACCAGCAGGTGCCCGTGCTGCCGAGTGATATTACTGGCCCTTTTCTCGTATGTGGGTACCGGGAGTCAAACTCATGACCTCGCGCTTGCCAGGCAGGCGCTTATGCCGCTGAGCTATCTCACCGGCCCCAGTTTTTTTTTTTTTTTTTTGTTAATTTTTATTTAGCTCAAAGTATTTAGTGGAAAATTTAGATGAGTGGATTGGCAACATTGAAAACTTCAAAAATATACCATTTGTCTGTACTGGCATTCCTTCTAGCTGATGAAATTCTAAGAGGTTTTGATGAATCACAACTGCACTTGTGTGACCAAGTCAGTGAAATAATTTGTGCATGGTAGGATAAGAAGACATGTATTCAGTGTTGTTGCTACCAATATCATTTCCGCCAAACTTGTGGTCTGTAAGTGAGCACGTGCAGAATAGAGTTCTGAGTACCTAAAACAATACAGAAGTGTGACACAGAAGATGGGAAAATTTAATAGAGAATGCTTATGTTGGTGTATATGAAAGATTTTAAAAGGAGTAGCATCTAGTGCAAAATAAATGTGAATGTATTCTCTGAGGAAAGTCAGGATCTAAAAGAAAAAAAAAAAGAGCTATTAATCCTGTGTGAGACCTCAAAATAAAAATTGGCCAGTTCTAATAGGCTATCCCTGTAATACACTTTTTTAATATATAGAGTTCTCTTTATAGTTTTGTTCTCACTATATTAAATTGTCAGCATTGTTTTTTACAGTTTGCTAAACTATGCATGCATTTCATCTTCATATCAAATCTCATTCTGGAGATAAAAATTGATTAAAAGTTTCTAAAGAGTTATAATTTGTTTTACGCATTTTGCTAATTTGACTGTGAAAGGGAATTATCTAAAGTTTGATTTTGTGTGTAAGCATTGTGTGTATATGTGCAAAGTGAAACTTCAATCAGTTATGCAGGGGTGACTTCTTGAGGTTTTTGATCAATTTTAGGTTGTCCCTCAAGGTATTACAGATAAGCACAGCTATAAAACTGGGTACAGGCAATTACCAAACATAGTGATAAGTGTTTATACATTTGCCTTTTCACCTATTTCTTTGTGAATATGGCTCACCTGCTTATACTATTATATTCTGAAGCTGTCATTAGTATACCTGAGTGTTTATGCTTGCAAAAACACCTCAGTATTACCTACTTTATTGTGTAAAGTGGCCTATGAGGTGTTTAGTCATTTTTATGTTTTCAAATGAATCTCCTTGTCACAATGTAGATAAAATGTCTTTCAAAGAATTAAAAACTTTGTATAATTGTATCTTGGAAATTTAGACTTTAGGGATTTCAGTGTTTCAGGATTTCAACATTCAGGATTATGGGGTTTAGGATTGTGTATTTTGGAATTATGGGTCAAACCAGTTTTCCTGTAAGATTTAATTTTTTCAGAGATTCAGCATGTATCCTAATCATCCTTAATTTTGAATTTATCATCCACTCATTGAAACTCCACTTGAAACTTATGGTCCATGGACAACATCTGTACAACCCACATGTGAGTAAACCCACATGTTATGTGAGTAATGTAAACAAACAGCCAAATTTTGAGGAGATGCACCAGGCAATTTCCATATTACTTAGAGGGATCCAGGATTTTTTTTTACTGAAGAACCAGTCCATGTTTGATTGGCTTTTCTGGCAGCCATTATTGAACCTTAGCAATTACTGTATGTTTTTTGGTATTTGTTACTTACCATAGGAAAGGCAAAGGGAAAGGAAAGAAACTACTATTTATTAAGAGCTTACCATATACTAGACATTTTAAATATGTTCTTTCACTTGGAGGAAAGATGAGGAAACTGAACCTCAGAACAAAAAAGTAAGACGGCTACCTTAAATATAAATGCATTTGAGGACGGGGCTTTCCTTCTGATTAACCTTCTTTTCCCAGCATAAGGCACCTAGTATCTTATAAGAAGGCCTGTGGAATAGGGTTTGGATAACATGGAGTTATATTAAGATAAATAAATAAATTGGAAGATTTTGTCAAAATCAAACTGTGACAGCTCCAATGAGAAAAACAAAACAAAACAAAACAAAACAAAAAAAAAAAAAAAAAAAAAGAGAAGTAGCCCAGAAAGAAGGGAAACTACTTAAACAGATAAATTGTAGCATATAATAGACTCTATAGAATATTGTTCACAAACAAAAATATGATGACTTTGAAAATGCTAAGATAATGTGGGCAATGTTTCTAGCATATCATTAAGTAGGAAGAAAGACCCTAAAAATACAAATTTTTTGTCCAGGCTGTGAATGCAACTATATGAAAAGTTACACCACATGTGAGTAGAAAGTGGAAGGATATATTTAACAATGAAAATGAATCTTTATTAGGGTCATGGACTCACCAAAGACTTAAAAAATTTTTTATTACTTACAATGACATTAGTTTTACAATGAAGTAAAATAGAGAAATGTCACCTGAAAACTTAATTCTCCCTTATTTTTCATTAAAAATATTTCCTCTTCCTCCTTCTCTAAGAGCTCAAATTCTGTGATATTACAGTGACTTATGAAAATGCTGCCACACTCACTCCCCAAACCCTCAAGAGAGGAATTTCTGTAAACACCGTGCATTCCTCACTTGCTATAGGAACATTAATACCCTGTGCCAGGCATATTATCTGTCCCTACAGCTCAGAGGACACTGAAGAATCTGTCAGCGGTCATATCTTGATATGCACAGTGTTTTGTTGCTTTTTTATTTTTCAGTAGTACATGTTTGCAGTACATAATGTTTACTTTCCTTGTGTGGAGTTCGTACATGCATGTAACACATCTTAATTCCTTGTTTCATCCCCTTCACCTCCTCTTTCTCTCCCTCCCTCCATTTCTTGATCCCTTTTTCCTTTGACAAAGATCTCTTTACTAGTTATTTTTTTATTTTGTTCTTTATTTACATATCAGAGAAACCATGCAATATTTCAGCCTGTGTGTCCCATTATTTCACTTAAAATTATAGGGTTGAGGTGCATCCATTTTTCTACAAATGAATCAAGTTTATCTTTCTTTATGGTGGAATTGTACTCCATTTCTTGTGGATACCATGCTTTCTTTATACATTCATCTGCTGATAGGCATATACATTGTTTCCAGGATTTAACTATTATGAATTATACTGCTATAAACTTGGGTATGCATATATCACTGTAATATGATGTCTTTAACTCTTCTGGAAGGGGAATAGCTGGGTCGAATGAAATTTCTAGTTTTAGTTTTTTGAGGAATCTCCATACTGGTTTCCATAGTGATTGTAGTAGTTGATTCCCACCAACAATGTAGAAAGGTTTCTTTTCCCCTATAGCTTCGCCAGCATTTATTATTATTTGATTTCTTGATGATAGTCAGTTTTTCTGGGATAAAATGGAAACTTAGTGTTGTTTTAATTTGCATTTCTCCAATGGTCAGTGATGTTGAACATTTCTTCATGTACTTATTGGCTTGTTGCACTTCTTCTGAGAAGTGTCTATTCATTACAGTTGCACATTTTTTGATGGTTCTTTTATTGGGGGATGTCTAATTTACTTGAGTTCTTCATATATTTTAGATGTTAGTCTTCTGTTTGAGGAATAGCTGACAATTTTTTTCTCATTGTGTAGGTTGCCTCTTCATTCTCTTTTTTTTTTTTTTTTTTTGGGGGGGGTACCGGGGGTCGACCTCAGGACCTCGCGCGCCAGCAGGCGCTCGTGCCACTGAGCGATATCACCGGCCCCTTTTTTCGTATGTGGGTTCCGGGAGTCGAACTCGGGCCCTCGCGCTTGCCAGGCAGGCGCTTACGCTGCTGAGCCATCTCACCGGCCCCCTGCCTCTTCATTCTTTTGGTTGTGTCTTTTGCTGTGCAGAAGCCTTTTGATTTGATGTGATCTAATTTCTTGATTCTTGGTACTATTTCCTATGCACCTGGGGTTCTAGTAAGAAAGTCCTTGTCTACACCTAGGACTTCAACCTATTTAACCTATTTTATCTTCCAGCTGATTAAATGTTTCTGTTTTAAATTTAGATCTTTGATACATTTTGATTTTAGATTAGTACACGATAAGAGATATGAGTCTACATTAAATATTTTGCATGTGGAAAGCTGGTTTTCCCAGCACCATTTGTTAAAGAGACTATCTTTTCTTCAGTGTATGTTTTTGGTCCCTTTGTCAAAAATCAAATAGCTGAATGTGCTTGCAGTTGTTTCTGCATAATGTATTCTGTTCTATTGATCCAAATGTCTGTTTGTGTGCCAATAACATGCTGTTTTTATCACTATAGCTTTGTAATATACACTAACTTCAAATCTGGGATTGTGGTGCCAGATTCGTTCTTATTACAAGGTTTGCTTTTGCTGTTCTAGGTTTCTTTTGGTTCCATATTAATTTTAGGATGGTTTTCTCCAGTTCTGTAAAGAATGCTCTTGATAATTTGATTGGGATTTGTTTATGGATCTCTTGGTGTAGCACTTCAGGCAAAGTGACCAGCAAGTGCAAAGGCTTGGGGCTACAAATATACCTGTTGTAATGGAAGAAGAGATCCTCAGGCCAGTGAGGAGTGAGTAGGTAGTGTGTGTGATAAGCAAAATGCTGCCTCTCAAGGGGTAGAGGAAGGCACACTAAAGTACAGGACAGCAAGGAACACTTTCTAAATATGGGCTTAAGATGTTGAACTTTCCCTGAGTTCAAAACTGACAGCGAAGAAAACCTCCTCCTCCACTGTGTTCCAGGATGCAAGACTGGAAGGAATAACCCTTCCCTAAATAATTTAGATAAGAATTGATGATGATGATCCCCTTACTCGTCTACGACAATATCAGACACAGCTCCTCCAAATTCCCCTTCTTTCTCTCAAAAACTATTAACTAAATTGCTCCCCTCCTAAACTAGCTAGACATAGAGGTAAGCATTCCTTGTTCTTGACCAATGGAGACTCTCTTTGTGACAAAAATGATTTATTTCTAACTATAAAATCACTTCATATACAACTTGTCCACTCCTCCCTACAAAGTCTAAGGAAACTTTACCTGGCCAAAGTGTCATAAGCTTCAGATCTGGAGTGCTTTCTCAATTGCATTTGGGAAGAGAAAATGAATTTCCTCTTGTTCTATTGTTGTCTTTGAACAGGGATTGGATGCATTATAAACCCATTTAAGAAATTTTTTTTTCTTATAACATGTTTGCCAACAAATCCTCTCTAAATTTGAAAGTAAGTCTCTGGGGTTAAAAAATATCTTCTTGCAAACTTGAAGAAACAGAGACAGTCATGGTTCAAACTTAATTAATGTACCCTAAAGTTGTACTCCAGAAGAATTAAATTTGGACTTAGAGAAAATAGTTCATCAGTAGAATTCTTTGGGCAATGGTCACTATTTAGGATGTTTCTCCTCTGTTTTGCCAGCCAGTATAATTGATTTAATAGCCAGCTATGTTTATAATTATTTTCTTTTAATGTGATATGTCACTATACTGGTCCTAATTATAAATAGAAAAATTATAAATTTAAAAGTGTATTTTATCAATGTTAATATATAAAATTGTTTTTAACCAATAAAAAGCAAAAATTCCTACCTATCTTTTTCCCAAAATGTGCCTTTAATAGCTGGCAACTGAAATTATTCAGTATGTTTTAACTAGAACTTTTGAATTAGTCAACCACATTTGAAACGAAGATGATTATCAATCATTCATATTTTAGCATCCATCAGTCTTTGCAGATTGCATTTCTTTCACCTAAAGGAAATTGTCTTTCATGTAAAAGTGACTTTCTAACAGAGTTGTATGTGAAGGGGAAAACAAGACAATATACAGGAGTTCAGGTTTGGAGAGCATACCTTGTAGTGGAAACATTGGGCAGCTGGATAACAGCACAAAAGGTACAGGTTCAAAGAGAAGAGATGTGCACAAAAGACAGATAAGATGTATTCACAAATGTTCCTTCCCCAGTTCCTAGAGTTTCACAGGTTTGTGAAATAATGAG
Source organism: Erethizon dorsatum (assembly GCA_028451465.1). NCBI lineage: Eukaryota > Metazoa > Chordata > Mammalia > Rodentia > Erethizontidae > Erethizon > Erethizon dorsatum. The sequence goes on from CM051832.1 coordinate 77,573,246, forward strand.
AGTGAGGGAGATACATCTGATAAATATCCTCTCAAAGCTGACTTTAAGCAATGATAGATGTGCATAGTAAGAATTTTCTGTGCTCAGAATAACTGATAGACTGAGGTGTATGAGCATTTAGGAAGCAGCTAAGTAGATCAAGCAGTCCCAGATGGTGTTATAAAAAGAGGATCCCACCAGCACTGGAGATTTCCCTGGCCATTCCCATTTCTCTAATAGCGGTGAGTCCCAGGACAAGGTAGAGATGGAAGCATATATACCATATGTCCAAACATTTAGAAGCTTTCAGTCAAGCTAATGAACTGTTAAATATGTATTTTCTATCCTTCTATCCTAACACATACACCTTCATAAGAACCTCTACTATTAAGTTCAAATTTAGAATTCTTAGACTATCTAGAGTTCTGTACCAGAGCAGGGCAGTGCAGGAAGCTGGTTCCTTTGTCCTCAGCCTGCGGTCTGGCTCCCTTTTCTTACCATCCTGCAAAATGGGGACTCATATGCATGTTCAAGTTTCATCAGTATACCATTTTACAGATGCCTTCACCTGATCCTTCTAGGGCCTCTGAGTGTGCAGACTGGTGGCACAATCCTCCCTTGGGGGAAAGGGAATGGGGTAGAGGCTCATGTAGGCCAAAGATGAAGGCTTGGGAATTCTAAGGTCTTGGGTGTCTGATCATCACCTAGAAGCAAGGGCTGTGGTTCCAGGTAAGCAAAAACCTTTGACCCCTTAAACCCCTTGCTATGGGAGGTAGAGGGTTCAGCTTGGAATGTGAGTAGGAGGTGGCAGAGATGAGCCTCTAAGGCATGTGCCCTCCTTGTTGGGGCTAGTTCTGTGCTGTTGGCAGGTAGAACCACCCAGCAGTCTTGCTCTTCTGGGTGCATAATGGGTTTGCTCTTTACATAGTAAATGTTTGATAAGTTGATTTTATTCCACAGTGTGGATCTAGTTCTTTTTAGGGAGTCATTATTTTCTGTACAAATTCTGAACTGAGTGACTTCCTTTGGGTTTTAGGAAAGTTAGGTGGCTGAATAGTCATGGCAACTGGAACACACAGCCCAAGCTCCAGCTTCTTGGACATTTCTGCCCAGTCCTGTTGTATGCCAGCTGGCAGTTGACACCTTCCCATAAGCATCCCACTTGTCCGTCTCCTGCCCCCTTGGTACATGGCTTTTAAGAGTTAGTCCACAGATAGAAATACTGGTAAGGTCTTTGTTTAGGTAACTCCATGTGCTAAAGGTATGTCTACTTGAAGACTTGACATTTCTTTTTTTTTATTTTAAAGAGAAAAAACAATAAAAACAATGATAGAGAATTTCAAAGAGATAATAGGAGATTAACAATGGTTAATATATTGTGTATTGTTATCTTCAAGGTAGCTGCTCAGATTACAAGATATAGGCATGAAAAATTGATCAAACAATATAAGCACAAACCATTTTCAATTAACTAATAGAAATTAGTAGTATAATTGTCTTAGCTATCTTGTGTATTTCTTTTCCCTTCCTTCTTTTCTCCTTTCCCCATCCCAGTTATTCTTTCCTTTAGAGCAGTTTCTTCCCCTTTCACAGTATCTATTGAACATTTTGGATCTTAGTTACTCCTTCAGTTTCTTACACTAGGGAGACAATACAATGTTTACACATGCAAGTCTGATTTATTTCACTTATGAGTATGGTCTCAAGTTGCATCCATTTACCTATAAAAGCCTCGAATTTATCCTTCTTTATAGCTGAGTAGTACTTCACTGTATAAAAATACAACATCTTTTTTATCCATTCCTCAGTGGATGGGCATTTGGGTTGTTTCCAAGGTTTAGCTATTATCAATTGTGCTGCTATAAACATGGGTGCACACATATCACTGTGGTATGATGTTTTTAGTTCTTCGGGGAAGATACCCAGAAGGGGAATAGCTGGGTTGAATGGGACCTCTAATCCTAGTTTTTTCAGGAATCTTCACATTGATTTCCACAGTGGCTGCACCAGTCTACACTCCCACCAACAGTGAAGAGCGTTCCTTTTTCCCCACAGTCCCGCCAGCATTTGTTATTGGTTGATTTCTTTCTTTCTTTTTTTTTTTTTTTTAATGTGGGTACCAGGAATCCACCTCAGGACCTGGCGCTTGCCAGCAAGCGCTTGTGCCACTCAGCGATATCACCAGCCCTTTTTTTTCCTTTATGTGGGTTCCAGGACTCAAACTCAGGACCTCATGCTTGCCAGGCAGGCGCTTATGCTGCTGAGCCATCTCACTGGGCGCTTGATTTCTTGATGATAGCCACTCTTTCTGGAGTGAAATGGAATCTCAGCGTTGTTTTAATTTGCATCTCTCGAATGACCAATGATGTTGAACATATTTTCATATGTTTATTTGCCATTTGTATTTCTTCATCTGTGAAGCATGTATTCATCTCAGATGCCCATTTTTGGATTGGGTCTTTGAATTTGGGGGTTCTGAGTTTTTTCAGTTCTTTATATGTTCTAGATAGAAGTCTTTTGTCTGAGGGACAGTTGGCTAAAATTTTTTTCTCACTCAGTGGGTTGTCTTTTTCATTCTGTTGGTGATTTCTTTTGATGTGCAAAAACTTTTTAATAAGATGAGATCCCAGTTGTTAATTCTTTGAAGTACTTCCCATGCAGTTTGGGTTTTAGTCATGAACTCTCTGCCTATACCTATGTCTTCAAGATTTCTACCTACTTTCTCTTCCAGTAGATTTACTGTTTCTGTTTTAATATTAGATCTTTGATCCATTTTGCCTTTGGTTTAGTGCATGGCGATAGACATGGCTCTAGTTTTGGTCTTTGGCATGTGGAAAGCCAGTTTTTCCAGCACCAGGTATCAAAGAGGCTATCTTTCTTCCAGTGACCATGTTTGGCCCCGTTGTCAAAGATAAGATGGCTGAGTGTGTATGTAGTTGTGTCGGCATCTTCTAGTCTGTTCCACTAATCCTCAGGTCTGTTTTTTTGCCAGTACTATGCAGATTTTATCACAGTAGCTTTGTAGTATAATTTTAAGTCAGGGATTGCCTCCTGCCTTGCCTTTGTTGCCCAGGATTGCCTTTGCTATTCTAGGTCTCTTCTGTTTCCAAATGAATTTTAGGAATTCTATTTCTGTGAGGTATGCTAATGGTATTTTGATCGGGATTGCACAAAATCTGTATAACAGTTTTGGGAGTATGGCCATTTTCACTATGTTGGTTCTTCCTATCCATGAGCAAGGGATATCTTTCCATTTTCTGATATCCTGTTTGATCTCTTTTTTCGGAGTACTATAATTTTCAATGTATAGAGATTTGCTTCCTTTGTTAGATTGATTACTAAGTATTTCATTTTTCTGAATGCTATTGTGAAGAGTGTTATTGCCCTAATTTCTCTCTCCGTGGGTTTGTTGTTTGTGTACAGGAATGCTATTGCCTTTTGAGTGTTGACTTTTTATCCAGCTATGCTACTGAATTTGGTTATTAAATCTAGAAGTCTTTTGGTGGAGTTTTTGGGGTCTTCTATATAGAGTATCATGTCATCTGCAAATAATGGTAGTTTAACTTCTTCCTTTCCTATCCTTATTCCTTTTATTTCTCTCTCTTGTCTGATTGCTCTGGCTAATGTTTCCAAAACTATATTGAATAGGAGTGGTGATAGTGGACATCCTTGTCTTGTTCCTGATTTTAGAGTGAAAGCTTTCAGTTTTTGTCCATTTAGTATGATGTTGGCTGTTGGTTTTTCGTAGATGGCTTTTATCAGATCGAGGTAAGGATCATCGATTCTGAATTTCTGTAGTGTTTTTATCATGAATGAGTGTTGCACTTTATCAAAAGCATTTTCTGCATCCATTGAGATGATCGTGTGATTTTTGTGAAGACTTGACATTTCAAAGATGCTCTGCATTATTTTTTTGTTCTAAGGGGTTAAAAGAAACAAAATTATCTCCATCTAGGCCGTGTTGATAATATTCTATGTAGTGGAAAAGAAATCTCCTCACAATGGGGGATTGCTAAAGCATTCATTTTGACAGTGAAATAGACATTTCAGAAGTACTCAATGAGTTTAATTTGCTAAATAGTAATTAGCTATGATTTAAATACAAGATTATTTCAAGAACTGAACAGAAGAACACTGTTTATCTGCAGCATAATCTGAATAATTGATGGTTTTCAAGCAGTGATGCAGATAGAGGGAGCTACCATCTGCTTTCTTTGGAAGAAGCTTTTTCAGAGCAAGAACCATAAAGGGCAAACCCTTCTAGAACCTCGTACTCCCTTCTAGAACCTTGTACTCCCTCCATATCCAAAGAAACATATCAATGGCATATGCAAATATTAGCACCCTCTTTTTTGCTCAGACTTGACTCCGAGTTCTTTGCCATGGACAGAGGCGGGCAAGAATCACTGCTCTTTGCATAGCCTTTTATTTCCAGTAGGAAGGCCTTTTACTCTCTCCCTGATGTGCCAGGGAGGATTTTTTTGAAAGTAAAACTAGCACTACCTCAGAATGAAGTTGTTGGGCCGGTGAGATGGCTCAGTGGCATAAGCGCCTGCCTGGCAAGCATGAGGGCCCGAGTTCGACTCCTGGAAGCCACGTACGAAAAAAGGGCCGGTGATATCGCTCAGCGGCACGGGCGCCTGCTGGCACGTGAGGTCCTGAGGTCGACCCGCAGTACCCACAAAAAAAAAAAAGAGAATGAAGTAGCTTAGAACTGTGGGTATTCCTCAATTTCCCTCACTAGAGCTGTTCAAACACATGATCTTGTCCAAACTCATGCTGCGGGCCAGGTTCATGCAGGCTGGAACGACTGTTTCCCGGCTTGTGGCGAAACAGTCCCAGAGGTTTTGTGGTGATGCATATCGTGCTCCTTCTCCTTAAGTTAACTATTTTTACAGTGTGAGAAACAAAGACCATGATTTGAGTTACACTCGCACTAATTTACTCATCATGCTTCTTTGGGAATGGTGTCAACCTTTGCTACATTCATCTGTATGAGTGTTTTAAAGAAGCACTGCAGTGTGTCTGTAGCTGTGTTTTTCTTAACGAGCCACAGAAAAGATGGGACTTTGCAGAGCAGAGAGAATCTGCACATTCTTTCAGTGTTGGTTAAGAGATATATTAGCAAGTCAAACCAAGTCCAACATTTCTGCCTGAGCATGTTTAAAGATACACAAAGCAGCTGCCTCTCTATAACGTTCTTCACTTCTATTTTTGCCCTTGTGAAGCCCTGAAGCCAGACTCTGCAGTACAAACCCCTGTCTGTGGCCTGGGCTCTGTCCTGAACCATTCTGGTCCAAGGTAGTGTGTGCATCAGCATCCTCCTCCTCCTCCTCCTCTACCTTCCTGATGGTGTTGAAACAAAGTGGCTCCCAGCATCAGCTCTGTGGACATCACTGCCATTGTAGCAGCTTGGATATATCCCTTCCAAAGACAACTGCTATGGGTCAGAGCTTGAACTTTCAAAGACTCCCTGGATTTCCAGTTGTGTCTAGTTCACCTGCTGAATATGCCAGGATTAGACACCAGGAATCAGGCTCATGGGCACTCTCCCTGGGCTGCCATATGGCCTCTGGAGGGCACCTTCTGTAACTGGACCGGTCCTCCAAGCCTCTGTTCAACCCCAAGTGTGGCTTAGCTTAGTGTTCCTCTCTCTGAGACTTCTATCCTCCATTTTATTGAAGATCAATGATTATGCCTTGTACCTACCTAATGACATAAGTAGGCCTCTGTAAGTTACATTTTTGTCTGTGTGTGAGGAGAATGCCAAGGGAATAATGAGAGTGAGTTTGTGGGATGACTGGACCACAGAGGGTAGCTTTTGCAGGTGAGTTAGATTTGGGACAGGCTTTGAAAGAGAATGAAAGCATTTTGATCAAACTATATAGACAAGCTATTTCAGGTAGGTTGGATCAGCTCCTTGCAAAGAACTGGGAAATTAACTTTACAGTTCCAGGATCTGAGGTGGAAGGAAGCTGGAGGGTGCAGTATACGGCTTCTCTCCTGAGGGCACAGGCAGTATCTTGTTCAGTGTAACCTTGGGCCCAGCACAGTGCCCAAACTGGGTAGCATTTGATAACTATTTCTTCACTGAATGAATGCTAAATGAGACCCATAAGTGGTGTCTTTTATAATAAGTCATTGCCTGGTGGGAAATAGCATATGAAACAGTAAGTCACTTCCTCCCTTAGTTACCTCCTCTGGTAAAGGTTGAGGTGGTTTACGTGTGTCTGAAGATGTGCCTTATTCTTGTCAGGAAGGATTTTTAGTGAGGCTTGTTTGCCTTCCAGAGGAAAATCCTGTCTGCTGCTCCTTTATAGTTGCTTCCACGAGAATTTTCTGAAGTTTTTCCTTGAAGGAACCCACAGGCTGTTTGACATCGCTGATAAAGATATAAAAGTAGGTGAAAAGTTGCCAAATCAGCCTTCATTATGCCTTTTTGATACATTTACTCAATTTCACAAAGCCATTGTGAAATATGCATACCTGAGAAGTAGCTTATAGCAGTATTAAGGAGTCTTTGGTATGACTGTTAGCTGGGTAGGAGGGAGGAGTTTTAAGGTGTTGGGACAGTAACCGAGCAGGACCATGTAGACTGCTTATGCGCAGCTCAGCTGTCCTCAGCCTGCTGAGACTTTCGTACCTTATTGTGTCCCAACACAGACTCTCAAGCAAACAAATCACTCTTCTGTGAAGGCATTACCTTAACTAAGTCAGAGAGACAGCGTGCCGATGATGACCAAGTAACAGAACAGAAGAAGTGTTTCTACTCTCTATTCTGGACAACTTTGGTGCTTGTGTATTGAGAAGAGGTGGGAACAGTAAGGGAGGAGCTGATCTAATGCTTCTGAGCAACCCAAACAAGAAGCAAAAGAAGAAAGGCAGGTTTCTGAGAATTTTGTTTTATCTGGGTAACAAAAATAGCTACCCAGTTTCTAAGCATTTCTGTCTTCCCGGAAGTGTGAATGGGAACCTTTGCATAAGAAACTACTATTCTCACCACCATGCTTTTAATACTACTGGCATCCTCAGGGTTGACTATATACCAGAGATTACACTATGCACTTTTCATTTATACTTGTTTCTAATATTTATAACACCCTTACAAGTATGGCACTATTTATTTTCCTTTTCGGAGGCAGGAATCTGAGGCCTGGTGAGGTTAAAGTGTTTCACAAAGCAGAGTTGCTCAACCTTGGCACACATGACATTGTTTTTTGTGACGTGAGGGTCTGTTCTCTGCATTATGCGATGTTCAGCAGCAGCCCAGCCTCCATTTACTAGATGCCAGTAGAAATGTACCAGCTGTGACAAACGAAAATATTTCTGGACATTGCCAAATGTCCCTGGAGAGGGGGGAGTTAAAATTGCCCCCAGTGAGGAGTAAGTGGCTGACCTCTACTATGAAGACAAACCTGTTTATCTTCAAAGGCAACTCTTTCCTCTGCTGCAAACTAATGTGTGAATAGCAGCACTCATTGGAGCAGATTGTCTTGCACAGTGGCAGAATGAGCCAATATACCCTTAGTTGTCACGGCAATTAATGTCATTTCAAAGTAAAGGAGCGTATAGTAATTGTTAGTATTTACTGAGTGCTTACTATATCCCAAGGATTGTACCAAGTGCTTGATTGTTTGCTCATTTAATCATCTCCACAACCTTGTGAGAAATGATATGCCAGCAGTCTTACCACACAATAAAGTAGATTCAGAAGAAGAAATTTGCCACCGCAGCAGTAGGAGAGCAACTGTAATAGTTAATAACTTTTCAAAGTTCAATTCTGGAGTCCTTGTGAGAGATCAGATTTTAGTGACATCTGAGCTTCCAATTATCCGCAACTATGAAATGTTCCTGCTTAGCTTGAGCTTTCAGTGAAGGATTGTTTTGAACAATTTCCACAGAGTCAACTAATTAGTTGATGTGGCCATGCATCTCTTTGGGTACCAAGTGCTCTTGTGGTGTGGAATTTCATGTCAGTCCCTCCTGGAGGAATGTTGGAAACTCCCAGGAAGATGGGATCAGTTTAAAACAGACATTGTACATTTCTCACTCTTGGTTCCTTAACATTGTTTCTCATAAGAAGCCATGAATTTTGAAAGTGTTTTCTAAATCAAAGATGTAGTCCCAGAAAAGAAATGTGATTGTGAGCTCATTGATTTAAAGCAATGACTTAATAGCGATCAAGAGAAGAAATAAAGTTCAATGTCAGCAGAAGACATTGGGCACCTTGCTCTAAATTTAAAAAAAAAAATTGTCTGCCTCAAAAGTTGGTCTAGTAACTTAATAATAAACTAAATTATATTATGATTCATGCAGAGGATTCCAACGGCAGATTAATTAATCATGCTAAAAACTTTTCTGAGTATAGTTTTGGGGTTGGCCTATAGGATATAATGATTTGAACAGGAAGAGTGAGAAAGAAGAGCTTGAGAGAGCGGAAATAGAAATACTAATTGTAAAGCAGAAGTCACTTGGACTATAAGAAGGGGGGCAGGGGACCATAAAAATGAATTAATGAGGAAAAAGAAGCTAAATACTGGCCGGTGTTCGTAGAGGACTGTATACTAAGAGCTTTCCTGAGGCTTCACTGTGCTCGTAAGACACCTACCCATCCAGTCATAAGACTGGCTGAGTCCACTGAGCATGTATAGAATTAATAGACTATGCAAGAACGTGTGGTGGGACTTAACTGGGGAATGGGATCGGGGAAACTTGAAGTGTCAGTATGGAAGAGCTTTCAGGGAACACAAAGACTTAAATGGTGTTTGAGGCTCTGCACAACCTGCTTCTTTGGAAGCAGCAGGCCTGCAGATATGTGGCCTGTTCAGTTTTCTGGCACCTTGTATGCAGAGAGGTTCTAGGCTTGGTTTAATGCTCTATTACTGCCATCTTAAAATTCTTAATAAATTTCAAACAATGCATCCTGTGTTTTCATTTTGCATTGGAATGAGCAGATTATTCAGCTGGTCATGGTGAGCAGCTTTATCCATATACTTTTGCAGAGTGACATGTCTTCATTACTTCAGGGTGCCAGAGGGAACGGGGTTGCTTTGGAGGAAGCTCGGCAGTAACTCAAATGTGTGTATAAGACACTCAACTAGCAGTACTTAGACGAAAACAGTGAAGTGTTCTATGTCTTTAATTCTAAGATTCCTTAAATATAACACGCCATTGGCTTAGTGGCAGCTTCTTATTTCCCCATACATTTTCAGATAGAATATCCATTCTATAGTGATTTCAGAAACACTACACTGTGTAACAAAGAGAAAAGGGTATCTTAGAATGGCAGAGATACAGTTCTTGATGGATTTTCATCAATCCTTAGATTGAATTTTGGACAGCAAAATAAAGCATTCATCTTGCCCTGGTTGATCTTTCTTCAGTTCAGAGAATTTTCTGGGTTGTTTAAATCCAACTAAAAATTGCAATGAGATTAAACTGCAAGCAACATGGTGTGCAGGCTCTGAAGACCTAACTTTGATAATGTTAAATATCAATAAGAAGAAGCTATTTGAGCTTCTCCTTGTGGTGGGTTTTTTTTATTATGCTTATTTTAAGTCAACCTAACAATCTTATAACCGTCAGTAGCTGAAAGGCAGACAGAAGCATTTGTGTAACCAAGAATTTGAGTCCAAGCAAAGTACAGTTTCCCTTTTCCAGATACAAAGTTTCCCTACATCAATTTTCTTAGATATTTGGTTGACACAACCCTCATAGCGAATGTTTCCTTAGCTGTCCAGAATTCCTGGCTGATACATCTCTCGTCCTCAGAGAGCCCCTTACCAAGGAACTCATTGGTGATAGTAGACACTGACTCACCCAGGTATACTTCGATAGGCCCAGGAGCTATCTTCCTCACATGTACCTCTTACCAACTCTGACTTGAAAAGATGCACCACAGCACTTCATCCCAGGGCTTGCAGACAGAACACAGTGAGTTACCTCTGAAAAGGGTCTTAGCATTTATTCTTTATGCCTAGTCATTCAAAATGCACTAAACCATAAGCTGGATATTGAATTCAGTGTCATAGAACTGTCTAATACTTGTCTATATCCATCGAAGAAGACTTTGATAAATACCTCCTATACACACAGAACAGTTAGGTGAGTGGTTGGGAAGAATCTGAAGGCAAATGAAAGAAGTCTCTGACCCAGGAGGTGAGGTGGTGGATGGTTTTTAATCTAGAAGAACAGAAAAGAGCTGTGTATATAAATCTGTGCAAATAAGCCAGGTGTCTAGTTCCTGCTTCCTATAAACTACTCACTTCACATCACTATGTAGATATATCACTTCACATCCACCTTAGAAACTTTCCTGTTGATCAGGTCCAATGTTGTTTGTACAGTGAGATGAACAGAAGGCTGCCTTGTACATACTCGATAATGGGGATGATAGTCATGATCTCATTCTTGATTCTTATTGTGTGGCTTTTGGAATGAACCTTGCTTTCTTCGAGTTCCTCTAAGAAGAAATTTTAAAACTATGGTGATGATGATGAAGGAGAAGGAGAGAGGGGGATGGGGAGGGAGAGGAGGAGGTGGGGAAGGAAAAGAAGGAGGAGGGAGAGAAGGAGGAGGAGGGGGAGGAGGGAAAAGAAGAAGAAAACAACTACAGAAACTACTTTTCAGCATTTCTCTGTGCCTGGCACTCTTCTTTGTTTTACATACACTATTTCTTACCTTTACAACACTACAAGATAGTTAGTATTATCTTCATTTTCCAGAGGAAGGAATGGAATGTCAGAAGGTTAAGTAGCTTGCCCTGGGGGTGGGGCTGGAGTTCGGGTTCAGACTGCTTTCAGCACACTCTTCTGCAGTCCTGTAGAATGGCTGCCTGTGCTCTAACAGCCCCCTCCCAGGACTAAAGCTCAGGTCCTCTGGGAGCACCAAGGAAAAGGGCCTGAGGAAAGAACCAGACTGCATTACTTGGAATGGAAATTGGCAAATGATGGGGTAGAAGGTACTGTCTTCTAAATGTTTTTTTCTCTTAGGTAAGCATTAGCATTCTGGAGTAGACACAGCACTTGCTTGTAAAATGCACTGTAACATTTTTATTTGAGAAGTCTAATGGCACAAAGGAAGGAAAATGAAGAAATAAGTTTTCTACTCTAGAAAGAAGCATGAGGAAGGATTTAAAGGGTAAGCATTTCTAGAAAATTATGTCATAGCCTGAACTATTTAGTTACTCAGCGCTGTCCAAGCCATGGGAACCTGAGCTCTAACACCCTTAGAAGGCTGCCCCCAATAGACTGCATGACGTTGACAACTCTATTCTCAAGGTCCTTGCACAAGACAGGGGAGGTCAACAGGATATGCCATCCATCCACTCCTTCAGGTGTTCTAAGTCCTGGTGAGCTATCCAGTCAGGTTTCTAGAAGTCTGCATATTGGAGGCAGTTAAGTTTAGGTAAGACAGCTCAAGTGTGGTTAAAATAACTGTTGTGAATGCCTGCTGTGCATAGGCATGAGGGATTCAAGAACACTCGGGCTTGTGGGAGCTCACTCATTCAACCGGCTCAGCCCAACACTTGTGGTCCCACTGCAGTGAAGGCCCATGGCTGTTGGTAAGCGTCCACTCCAACAAAACTTCTTTCTTAAGCTTGGGCACAGGGCCTCCAAAATGACTGTTCTGTATCTTTTTCCTTAAAGAAATATTAAGATAGTGAAATAAAATAGCACTTAAAAAAGAAACTAGAATGGAATGATACTATCAGAGTGTAGCAACCAGGGTAAGTAAGGAGAAGAGCCAGGGTGCGAAGCTTTTGTTGGTTGTGTGAGTATGTGCATGTGTGCTGGGGTATGGTATGAAATGCATGTCTCACTGGGCGTCACGGCTTGAAAAGTTGTCAAAGTGCTGCCTTAAAGGGGTTCTCTAGCCCTACTTCTTCAGCTCTTTTCTTTCTCTAGTCAGACTCTGTTACAGATGCTTCCCCTTGGGGGTTCACTCTGGCTCCAGACTCAGCATTTCAAACACTCCTGCCTTCCAGAGACCAATCGTCTCATGGCTGGACTTTGATTGCTGTATATCCCATGCTGTATATCCCATCCCTCACCCTGCCACTCCGCACATACAGAGGTTCCTGGCCTGAGACTGCAGTCTGGCTGGACTACTGGATGCCCTAATCATTCATGTAGGATGGCTCAAAAGCCATAAATGCAGGCTTTTTCTGCATTTGTGGTGAAAGTATTGCTAACTTAATAATTATTTCTTTTCAGTGTCACTTACTGGTTTCTGAGTGATGCTTTAAAGAAAAGCAAAGGTTTGCAGGAGGGGGCACAATCTGGGCCTGTGAGGAGTTAGGGAACCAAGGCTGGACATCGCTCAGGATTTCCCCAGAAGTCTCCTTAACCTGGATTCCTTGCCCTGTCTCCTCATGCATCCTTTGATTTCAAAATGTTCACATCTGCTTTGGGCATCTCAGTGCATAGCTCTGGTATTTGATCTCAGTCACAAGCTCCAACTCTCTTCTTAGCACCTCAGACTTTGATAATGAGAACTAATGTTTACTGAGGGCTGCCCGTTAACCAGACACTGTGCTAACATACACACCACTGCCATTGTTCCACACTCTCTTAGCCAGACCAAGGGGTAGCTGACCATTTACTCTTTTTTTTTTTTTTTAAACACACAAAAAAACTGGACCCATGCTATGTAGCTGGCCCACAATAGGTGAACCTGCCTGGATGTCTGATGAACTTGCAACTGGGACAGGTTTTAAATTCTGCTTTCCCACCCTAGTTTCACTATTGTTTCCTGGCCAAGATGGTAAAATATGTTAGCTTTGTGATGATACATTTCTTTAAGGATTGTGTTTCAGGAAAAGGGGTTTTGCACATAAAGTTTTGGTACTAGCTTTTATCTACTGGCTATGAATAATATAATTATATTTTCATATTTTGCTTTGGCTACCAGGAGGCTCACAGTTGCTTAAATATAATGTTTGCATAATATATATGTTAATCTTATAACTGGCATAATTCTTTCTCCTTTTCATTGTCTCAATCTTTCCATTGTATTTATGTGAACATATATGCATGCAAGTATAACTATAAACCACCTCAAATTTGTAACAAGGAAGGAAATAAACATGCCATTGTGTTCTTTCAGAAAACCCTCAATTTTTTGAGCAGGTAAAAATTTGAATTACTTAAAAGATGGCTTGATGACGCCATTATATAAAATAATATATAGTAGGATCTCCGCATGTTTTACTTTAGAAGAAGTGGATATACAGTATTACCCTTTACTGTTTGCTTTGGCAAAGTCTCAGGGATAGTTGGCAGGATTGCCACATATGGGTGTGCAAATTGTGTACTGCACAATTCCAAGCAGTGACATTCATTTTTCGGGGTGTGGAGTTACTCATTAACTGCTCACTGGAATTGAAGTTGTTTGAAGGGGAAGTGGCCGTGGAACAGAGAGGCATTCCATTGCTTGTTGCTTTCTTTTCCCCTGCTCTTAATTAAAGTCCCAGGAAATGTAGGTGATGAAGAAAGCTACCTTCAGCCCCTAACCCTTTCTCTCGTCACAGTAGCAAGGGAGCTGAGCAGCAGCATGAGGAGGAGGAGATGACGGGGAAACCAGGGAGATGCTAAACTAAGCAGCAATCAATCACCTCAGAACCTCTCCCAAATGTCTTCTTGCTTTATTTTGGATACTGATTGGAGAAGCCTGCCCCTTGGTAGAGTCTGCTTTCTCACTGGACAGGAAGGATGCTAGCTGAGCCTGGGAATGCTGAGAATGGATGGGATAACTCTTCAGGGATTGTCATTCTTCATTGCTTCTTTCCCCAAGGCTTCACTTTTGGGGTGTGTGTATGTGTGGTCCATCAGCTGCAAGGAAGTCCTATGCATTCTGAGTTACCCTCTCTGGGGACACCAGGCGTCGGAAGGTGGAGTGGATTTTATAAAGTGTGTCCAACATATGGGTATATGTATATGTATATCTATAAATCTATTTATCTATATATATTTACATTGTATGTATGAAAAACAGGGAAACATATTTTTCTGACAGTTGGTACCAGGACAGGGTGAGGGCAGTGGTCCTACACATTGGGAGGGAAAAGACCAAGTTCTGACTTGATCCCACGGCACTGACCTCCACAATCTTGCTAGTACATAATTCATTGTTCAGAAAATGTTTATTTTTACTAGAAATCATAAGAAAGTAAAAAGACCGCACTAAAAAATTGCTTTAAATTTGGCACTGGTTTAGAGAAGCAGTGAGGCTGAGTCTGTGGTTGCATCATAGTGCTCCAAACTGGGCTCTACGGAAAAATTGGGATAATAATAATACTAATACCTGTATCATGAGATGTGACAGAGCTGTAGAGAGGTAATGTATAGAAAGCACTGGTACAAAGTGTGGGTGACACTGGACACAAAGGCAGAGAGAGCGGCCATCCCACGGTGTCAGCCCTGAGGAATGTGACTGGAGGTGTGGCCAGCTGGTCTCAGGGGGACTTGGTTCCGAGGTGCTCTCATATCTCAGCATTAAGCCGTGTCCAGGGTAATTTTAACTCTATTTGATTTTCAACTTCTATACTGTCTTTAGAACCTAACCATCGCTCTTCTGAGATGTGCTCTCATCACAAGTGCTCCAAAAATGGTGGTTATCATTACTAAAGTTTCCCCCATTAACAGGTATGCAAGGCTTTGTGATGATTGAAGATGACATGTAAACTGTAAGGAACAGCTGACTGTTAGACTACAGGGAGTGTGACTGCTTTGATTTTTTTAATTAATGAGAAGCTATGGAAGTCCCCACCCCCCACTCCCAAATAATAGCTTTAAGTTTTCAAATGTCATTACTTTTAGGCCCACTTTACCTGTTTAGTTGATGATTTAGTCTGAGCTAAGTGAAATTTACCTCATATTATATATGCAAAAAATACTTTCTGATATCAGCATCCATAGGACACTGCTGTGACAGACACAGACAACTGGTATTGGCCATTAGAAAATGGATGGTGTTAATTACAGGTCAACATTCTCAGGCTTAAAGTAGAGCGAGTTCATTATCAATGAGTTTGTACTAGTAAAACTCTCCCTAAGATTAGTATGTTGCAGATTCCGAAATTTAGTATAAGCCAGTGATTCTCAAGACCGGCCTCACATTGGAATGCATTGAAAACATGCAAATGCTAGTGCCTGGACTCCCAGATTTAAATAGCTTGGGTGGAGCTCAAGTGTCTGCACTGTATTTAAAGCTTTTTTGGGTGATTCTAATGTGTTAGGCTTATATTTAACCTTTTAGCGTGCTCTACACTCCTGGTTTTCACACCAGTAGAATCAAAGCTTTGGAATCACCTGGAGAGCTTATTAAAATACAGATTGTAGAGCCCCACCCCCAGGGTTTTGGATTCAGTAAATATGAGGTGGGACAATGAGTTTGCATTTCTTATAAGTTCTTGCTGCTGTTAGTTCTGGGCCACACATTTTTTTTTTTTCCAGTATTGAAGATTAGACCCAGGGTCTTCATTCAGAGCTACATCCCTATTTTGATTTTTCAGACAGGGTCTGGATAAGTTGCCCAAGTAGCTCTTGAAATTGTGATTCTCCTGCCTGGGCCTCCCAAGCCACTGGGAGTACAGGTGTGTGCCAGCATGCTGGGCCAGGCTACATTGTGAGGATTACTGACCATCAAGACTCAGATGTTCTCTCCAGTCTCAATTCTCGCCTCTCACTCTTCTCCACTTGGTTCTGCCCATCCACAACTTTTTCTGTTCCTCTAATAAATATAATGTATTCTCTATACCTTGTCGGTCTCTGGGTGCACCTTTTGCTTGTGACATTTTCCATGTGACAAAACACCTCTCACTGAGCAGACTCCATCATTCAGTTTTCACTAATTGGCACTAGGTTTCCTCCAGCAAACATAAATTAGGGAAATGCTATTGAATTTTCTAATGTCAATATATACAATTTCACAATATGTAGTTTTTTTTATTAAATAAGGTTTCATTTCCTACATTGAGGTGAATATAAAGGCAAACTATAGCTGTTCTCCTGTAAAAAAGCACTTGAAATATTTTAATATACTTTATAATACATCACTATATTCCTTTTTTAGAAAATCCATAATTGGTAAGGAATAAATGAGGGAACAGAATTGTATTATTAATAATAGAATCACAGATGTGACATTAAGCGTGTATATATCAGTATAAGTAAATATAAAATAGATGCCAGATCTCTCTGCCCCGCACGCACACCAGCCTGAGACTCATTTCTCTTGCAGTGACTTTGTCTCCGGGGAAACCGCACTGTGCTGAGTGGGGAGGAGATGAATGAAACGCCCTTTACTCCAGCAGTTTCCTGGGCAAGTTTCCCTGGTCAGTTAGTACCTTATTGCCCTTCTTGGCTCCCACTGCTTCCATTAAATGTCATCAAAAGGTCCAAATAAGAAGCGAGAGACAAATAAACCTCCAATAATGGAATATATCCAATTTAAATTTTGCTTTTTTTGCACTCCGAGTTACTGACTTTCAAAGTAAGGAAACTTACAAGGTCTTCCAAAGTAGAGGTCTACAGCAATCATTTTTGCACCTTGTGTTCCACTGTCACTTGTTGAAATGAATAATCTCGATGTACTTTCTGTGAACAAGGAACTTCTGGATAAATGTGATTTAAGCACTCCAACTATCTATCTACTCACCTATCAAATACTATAGATCTCCTGTTACAAAGAAACTAGCTTTAATTTTCCTGTCCCAGGGATGTCTATCTTGGAAAAACAATCTAGAGTGAAGAATTAATATTTCAAAGCCAAATATTTGTCCAAACAATGAAAATAGCTACTACTTATAACAGTTATTACTGTCCTAGTTATTGCTGAAAGATATATACATAAATTATTTAATCTTCACAAATCCCCGTGAGGTAGGTGCAGTACTACTGTTATTCTCATCTCATGCTTGAGGAAATGGAAGCCCACAGAGGTGGAACAACACACCCACGGTAAAGCCGCTGGTCAGTGGAGTGCTGCAATATGGACTCAGACAGGCCGTCTTTTAGAGTTTATGTGCTAAGCTGCTATTTTAAATTCTCTTTGGTTGTCTTAGTTGTTTAATCAAATAGTCAATTGCATGAAAAGAAAAATAGCAGAATGAACTAGATAATGGAATGTTCAATTTTCACTGGACCGTGCTGCTTTTATGTAGATCTAGCCTGAGCAGGGCTCTTTCCCACTATTGGCTCAAACAGCACAAGAGCTGTGGTGTGGGGATATGGTTTTTGGGGAAAAAGGTCATCAGAGTTTCTCAGATGACCCTTCTTTTGGATGTCTTTAAAGATGGGAACCAGGATTGACTTGTCACTCTGATGTTCTTGGTGTTGCTGACCTCCAAGAATTCTAGGTCTCTACAATCATGTGTAGTTTAGGACCTAACCAATACAGATGCCCCTGTTTACAGTGAATATAAATTAATACCCTTGAGGTCATTCTCTTAAAATCAACTCACTCAGGCTTGAGGTGGGATTTTGCAGATATGGAGAGGGAAAAAAACTTGAGGTGTCCTTGGGGTTAAGTATATATTTGTGCCTATTGGTAAGACAGGTGGAGCAGGGCTTAAGGTAATGCTCTGAGGTGATCCTGACATAAGTAGCAGACAAATGGCTGTGGGGATAGCTGTCCTCACCACCAGCCTCTGCTTCCCCAGAGTCAGTTTTTCATGTAGTTGAGGAGACACTTCCCACAGCTGGGTGGGTTTCCAGGACCCATAGTGTATCCTACTCTACAGCAGTTCTCAAGTTCCAATTTAATGTCTTCCCCAGAAAGCACCCTCTGACTACTTTAATCTCCTTCCCTGAACATCGCTGACATCCCCTCACTCATGGCACCAGCTGGGCTTCACTGAACTCACATGAGATGTTCTCTACACATCTAAGTTCCTGTATGCTCTAGTTCCATAAGTTGGGGGTAGGCCCCACACTGTAAATTTATAAAAACATCCACAAATGAATGCTAATTATCTTTATAGGCAGTGGTGTGCTGGTAAACTGATTTTCCAATTATTAATGCTTGTTATGATTTAGATCTAAAATGTGCCTCAAAAAGCTAATGTGTCCAGAGGATGGGCTTTGGGAAGTGATTGGATCATTAGGACTCTAACTCCACTTGTGGATTAATCCACGGGTGGATTTTATAATTCGTTGGCATTATTGGGAAGTGATGAAGACTTAGGAGGGGGGCCTAGTTGAAGGAAGTAGGTTATGGAGGTGTGGCCTAGGGTATTATATCTGGTCTCTGGTCCCTTCTTCTCTGGCTCTTTCCCTCTCTTTCTGCTTCCTGGCTACCATGAGGTGAGCAACTTTGCTCCACCATGCCTTCTTCTATGATGTTCTGCCTCACCTTAGGCCCACAGCAATGGAGCAAACTGACTAAGAATTGAAACCTCTGAAACTGTGAACCCAAATGAACCTTTCTTCTTTTAAGTTGGTTATGTCAGGAATTTGTCACAGTGCCAGAAAACTGACCAGCACAGTGTACCAGTCATCATTCTAAGTCATTTGTGACTGTGTATAAAACACGCACATAAATTAGTTTATTTAAGCTTCATGAAACCCCCATGAGGCTTGGGTTTGAACCCAAGCAGTACAAAATAAAACAAAACACAACACTTGAAACAATCAAATAAGCAAGAGACATTTCTTTTCAAGAACAGACAGACAACCAAAGCAAACCAAACCAAACAACTAACCAAAAAAAAAGCAAGTTAGGTGTTTCTGATGTGCGGCTGGATTCAGAGCCTAATAATGCTGCCTCACGGTGGTGTTTTGTGCTTTCACACCAGTCAGATCGTCCCCATGTTTAGATGCTGAAGTCCTCAAGGGAAGGATCTAAAGTCACTTCCTTGACTTCAGGAAGTGAATTAACTTCTCTGGGCATCATTTTCCTCACTTGTAAAAGGAGCTTCTCCCAGAACTCAGGAATCAGGAACTCAGGAATCAGGAACTCAGGAACTCAAAGCCTTCAGGATCAGGCTGTGAGTGGGTGTCCCGAGACATGGAGCCTCTCCCTCCCTGCAATATGCACTTAAGAGGAACATGCAAATTAAAGTAAACAAAATACTGTGTTGGTCAAAGGGGACACATCTCACTTACAGGCCACTCTGAATTATACAATCTTTAATTTCTTTCTAGGCTGACAATATTTATTGTGTGTACTGTGTTGCAAGCTATTAGTGACTAGAAGACATATCTGTAATATACCTTATGATGTCATGATGGGGACGATAACTTCTTAGCATAAGATTTGGCACAGAGTAGGTGCTCAAATAAAAAATCTGCAGTTATTTGATTATAGGCGTGCTCTATTCTTAAGCAATGTATATTTAACAAAATGTATTCCTGTGATTTATACACAGCTGTGATTGAGCTAAATGTCACTTATGTCATTTCATATTATGTGGACAGAAATATGGAAAACGCTTCTAAAATCTAAAAATGGTTAGATAAGTTAGGTAGTATAGTAAGAAAACAAGATAGGAAATTTAACTTTCATGTAGCTTAGTGTTCACAGAAGGGAATTGTATTCTGACTTATAAAAATCTAGAATCTCAGATAGTTTTTGATGAATAATAGTTGCCTCCTCTCTGAATTCCTAGAGCTCCCTCCACCTCATAGCTCAGCATATGGTAACCAGATTATAGCTTTCCCTGTTTCTTTCACCGATTGGGCTGAAAGCTTAGTGAAATGGGGTTTCTGGCTTTTATTTCATGTCCACAGCATTTTGCACAGTGCCTAACAGTGACATACAGCCCGTGTATGAATGGATGAGCATGTGGGCGGGCGGGTGGATGCGTGGACGGATGGACGGATGGACGGATGGATGGATTACCCTTTGTCCTACTGTGATCACTTGTCTGATCCTGTGAGCAGATTTTTCTACTCTTTCCTTTATTCTAATCCCTTTGGACCATCTTCTAAAAGACAACCTGCAGCAAGTAATTTATGATTTGACTCAAGTACCTATTGATTTACCTTCTGTGTTGAACCTCTGAAAAAGAACTTTAAATTCATGGTCTTCCTAAGGTTAGTATTGCCCTAATCATTTAAATCCTAATTCCACATTAATTTGAACCTTGAACACAGAAATTTCCTTTTAAAATATTTTTTCCTGTACTGTAAAAATACATTTTTTGTGCTTATGTGTACGTGTGTACGTGTATGTATGTATACACACATTAGCTTATATATGACATGCATTACATCTATGTAACATAAGAATGTACATTATTTAGGTCTGATAGAAATTCAGTCTTATTTATGCATACTAACCTAGGACAATATGAACAACCAAAATAGACTCTGATTTTCTTTGGCAACTGTAGCTATGTTTTCAAAAGTAGTTTAAAGGAAAAAGACAAAAAGAAAAAGTACTAAAGCAACAAGGTAGATCTGTTGGCTTGTGCTCCTGGCTGGCTCACAGTCGTCATCTGTGCTCGAGCGTCCTTTCGGGCTCTTTCATATCCAGCTCCCATCGTAGCTGGTGTGGTGGAGATAAGCTGGGAGTGCACTAAACCAATGCCCCCAGTACTGTTTCCTGCTTTCCTTTCATCTTGGGGACCATTCCTTCAGGATTTGGAGATCTGAGTTCAAAAATAGACTCTAATTCACTGGGCATCAAACATTCAGTCTTAACTCTCCCCAGCAGCTGCCAAAAGTCAGAAGGAACAAAATGTGGTGTCAAAAGATTTCAGTATAATCCCTTCAAACTGACTAGAAGGGGTCCTATGTTGCTTGAACTTGGATTAACCCTCCAAATGCAAGGAGATCACTGGACAACTTAGTACTCGAGCTGGTTTTCCCAGAAGCTTCCCTATCCTATTTTTATGCTTCAACCTTTTGCAAGAGGGGAAAAAAAATTGGTGTCTTATTTGAATTATTCATGCCACTTTCTGTTCTGCCAATTCCAGCACACATTTAAAATCATTAATATGTCATGACTTTCCTTCATCTAGCTTTCCAAGATACTTTAACATCATGAAGCACCACAAACAGACATTATGATTCATTAACAAGGGTATTATTTCTATACTTTCAGGTCACTATTCTCAGTCTTATTAACAAAATGCTAGGAGTACCGAATGTTCAATGAGGTAAGCACTGAAGATTGCACATTTTCAGAAGGCTGCCATGTGTGAGGCCACCAGGTTCACAATGGCACATGGAGATGAAGCTGCACAGTTTGACAGTACATGGAGCAGTGCCATTGTGGGTAAATATCTCATTCATTCATTACAGTCTCATAAATATCCAAAAACATAAAAAGGCATACCATTTAGTTATATGGAGGGCTCAGTCTCATCTCAGTGACCATTTCACTCATTCACCAGCAATCTCCCTTCTCTGATGAGCCTTGTGCATGCCCACCCTGGAGCTAGCCTTGGACAGGTACAACAGGGAGAAGGCAGATATGGTTGGTCTTTGTCCTCACAGAGATCTCACAATCACCCGGATCACTACAGCAGTACGGGTCCTGAATCCAAGTCCAAGGATGTGCCAACTGGGAATAATGGCAAACACAGCTTCTCTGCAGCTTATCAGAAATAATATAGAAGGGGTCTTATCAAACAAAATTCAGATTCTAGTCCAACTAATACATACTGAGAACATACTATGTGCTGGGTTTTATACTTGACTGGCGATTTAAGGGATATCCAATCATTCCTATTAATATCTGCCCCTTGTTCACCTTTCTTACCCACTTAAGAATTTAACACCTATTTCTCCACCTTAGATGCAGAGATGACCACATGAAATTGTCATCTGGACTTCACAGTCATAGCATAGGGACTGGTGAAAAAGCCAAATGTCATGCTTTTTTCCCTGGTGACTTAGAAAGAACATTAGTACATATTAGGAATTATGGAGTTTTATGAAAGGAATGCATATACGTCCCTTTGTGATGCCAGGGCTCCCACTCATCTCCTAATCACGTTTACAAGCAACTGTCTGCCCTTTCTAGTAACTAACTGTGGGAAGAAGTGGGCCAGGCGGCACTGTTGGAACATTTGCCAGACCTCGTGGCATTAGCCCACAAGCTGCTGCTTCTGCCAGGGCAATGCTGGGACCACAATGGCCTTTGGTGGGACTCTGGAAGCTTCATAACTGTAAGTTGAGATGAAGGGCTTCATTCAGACAATGACACCTTGGTTCCAAGCATCCTGTGTTCCAGCTTCTGTCTCCTGGAGAACAAACCTATCACCATAGCAACTGCATCCGCATAATGCACTACCAAGTGCCCCTCGAATCCTTTCAGTTCCTTTTCCCCCATTGATGTCACTTACTAATACAACATCACATATAACAATTAGCTAATATCTCTTGCAATCCCCACTGCTACATCTAAACATGGAAGGTTTGGGGCTCTCATCTCTGTTTCCTGAAGAGTTAAATGACATTCAGGCAGCAGGAATCTTCTGCCAATAAAATCAAAATCTAAACCAGTTGCCTTTTATTATCACTTAAATTATTCTCTCCACTTGACATGGATTTATTGGTCAGTTTAGACTCTGTGACAGATTTGGTTGTAGTCACACAGAGCATGACTAACAGCCTTAACTACAAGCCTGTAAACGGAGTGTGATGTGCATGTACATTATCACCATCTAATAATATCTGTGAGCTAATTATGTAAAGGCTAAAATAAATGAATACAACAGTGACTGCCAGGCATGGGTCCAGAGAGAGCCATTAAATGTGCTTTGGTAGCTGACCTGGGCTTTCAGGTAGAACAGGGGCAATTGAGAGGGTCACTGCTCTGTGTCTCACACCATTTATTAGTGCCCTATCTGTTTGAAGATTGTCATTTGCACCTTTTTCTTACTGATTCCATCTCACCTCAAAGCTTATTTTAACCGAAGTGAAGAATGTAATGTTTTTGGCTCCTTTAATAGGTGTAGACTTCTAATAGCTTGGGTGACAGTGCAGGGAAATCCCATTACATTTCTAGTCATTTATTTGATGTGCATTTTCATGAAGGAAAGTAGGCTTGAGAAAAGACCCTTCCTTTCTCCAATACCATGAACACAACACAGTAGACGTGTGACCCTAGAGGCCCCAAGATGTCACGTGCGTACACAATGCCACCATAGGGAGACAGCTCTGGAGGCAGAAGTCCAGGCCAGGAATCCTATCCCTGTCACTCTGAAGCTGTGTCTGGACAGTTTACAAACTCACTGAGTCTCAGTTTCTACATTTGTAACATGGAGAAAATACTTTATTCATAAAACTTCAGTGATCTATTGATATTGGTGGCCACTATCACAACTGAAATATATGGAATATTTGCCAAGTCTTAGTTCCTTTCTAAGGGCTTTACCTATATGATTTAATTTTTTCCTCATGGAAACTATATGAGGGTGGTGCCATATAATCGAGATGAGGAAACTGAGGCACAAAGTGGTCAAATAATTTGCCTAAAGTCATGCACCTAAAATCATGTGTAAGGTATAAAATGGCACGCCATTATATGGGACATTTAAAATTGTTGCCATTACTAGCATTACTATTAGTAGATTTGTGGGTTGTCCCCTTGGAAGTGCAAAAGCTGGGCAGGGCAGTGAGCCAGGTGGTCCCACCCTCTTTCAGAACCTTGGTAGAGCTCAGGAGGAGGCTGTGGGGCAGCAGGAAGAACATGGGCTTAGGAGTCAGAAGCATCAGGGGTCCGGTATCAGCTCTACACTAATGGAGTAGTTGTGGAATCCTGGGAACATCCAGCTCTAGTGAACTCAGTTTCTTATCTATAAAAGAGAGATAGTACTTCCTATCTCATGTGTGTTGAGGATTTAGTGGGATTAAGCATGTGAAGTGCCCAGAGCACCTGCAAGATAGTAGACACCCATTTATGTGAATTCCACTCCCTTCCCCCTTGCTTAACCTGGCAAACTCATGGCATCAGATCTGTCTCATTTCTTCAGTATCTCTGCTGTCCAAGAAAACATCTGACCTGTCCCTGAACAGCCAGGCTTTCCACAGTTGCATGTCTTGGGTCTGCTGTCCTCTGTGCTAGAAATATTCTTCCCTTCCTTCCCTTCTGGAAGACTCTTGTTCATCCTTCAATTCCCCTGTCTGTTCTAGCACCCACCCCACTGTCTTGCCATTTCTCTCTTTATAGGTCTATGTCCTCCTGTCTCTTGGCGACAATCTCATCTCTGGCTTCCACAGATTTCCTGACACCAAGAAGGACTAGGAACTTACATGCTGTTCTACTTGAAAGAGGTGAGCGCTCAAGCCAGGTGCATAGGACCTGGTCCCTCGTATTGGTAAGTGGTAACTGTTATTATTACTTCTACACCCACTGTCATTCAGGATCCACTGCAAAATATGCCTCCACCACTTGTTTACATCTGAAAGTCATTTATAGACTCTCATTCCACACTTAGAGACAGAAATACAAGTTAATTCACAACAAAGTCTAATAATCAACACAACAGTAATAGTTAATAGCATTAATTAAGCACTTGCTGTATGTCAGACACTTTATATTTGATTTCCTAAAACCTATGAAGTAGATTCAGAAAGTTCAAGTGACTATCTCATCTGCACACAATAGATAAGTCATAAAATCAGGATTCAAACCCTGAACCCATCCTCTTAACTACTATTTAAGTAAACTTGTTCAAATTTATACAAGTAGGTAGGTGGTAGAGTCAGGACTCCAACTCCAGACTCATCCTCTTAACTACTGCACCGCAGTCCCCTGCACAGGAACTCTAATGACTGGCAGCACAGCCTTTCTGTTTCTGAAAGGAGGCAGTTCATGGGCAACAGACACAGAAGTGACACGAAGGGCCTGGGGTGGCTGATCCTTCTAATTCTGGTCAGCACTGCTTGCAGTTAACTGGTTGGTGATAAATCAATGTGCCACTTTGAATGTGTACAGATTGTCTTTGCATGATTCATGAGGAGTTTTGTTGAAGTCGTAGATCATGTTGTAAAGTAGCTTCCTCTTTCAAGGATATAGTAATTGACATTGGAGTGTCCAGCAACCCCATCCACGCCCAGATACCACATGGGCCCTTACTTGCCTCTTTACCACCGTGGGGCTCACAACACAGCACCTCCCTTCCACGCACTTCCATTCTCTCCCGCACACAGGTCATGTCCTCAGACCACAAGTATGTGGACTCATGCATACCTGTGCAGTCAGATCAGAAGAGAAGCCTGATCAGGTGCGTGTGTGTGTGGGGGGCCTTGCAGATAGTCAACTGTGGACCATAAAATGTCACAATTGAGAAACTTTAGAAATAACCTCAGCAAGTCACATAAATTTATAGACAAGGAAACTGAGGTCCAAAGAGAATCTGCAGAGTCAAATGGTAAGCCAAAAGTGGTGGGAAATCTGAGAAAGATGAGAGAGGAAGAGGGGGAGACAGATGGGGAGGTAGGAGGAGCTGGCAAGTAGGAGAGAGCCTGAGTGAGGCTGTCAGGTAAGTACGCACTGCTGGACAGTACAAATGCTTCACAATGTAGACTCACTCACAGGCCATTGCCAAAGCTGGGCTGGGAAGAGTTTCTCTGCCATCTTTATGCAATTGCATGTATCTTCCTAATTATTTATAAGTTAGTAATTAAAAAGACAAAATTCTTTAATTTAAGAAAGAAATAACCATGACATAGTGCCTGGCACCAAGTCCAAGCAATTTCCTCAGAATGTATGAGAGCATATTTTGGACTTTAGCAAAAGCTGTCATTAGATTCTTAAACTGATCAAATAGAGGTAACTCTAAATAGTTAACTGTACAGGTTGTCTCACCCTGTGTTTTCCTTTGCTTCTCAATGTCTCATAGTCTTATCTGGCTACCTCATTCTTGCCCTTCAAGTTTTGGCTCAGATGTCATTTCCTCTGACAGGTCCGGACCGTCATCTCTACACACTGTCCCGCCCTGTCTCTGTGGTCACTCTCCTTTGTGTCACCTGCAGTATGTCCTTCATGACACTCATCACTGGCTATGTCTTGTCTGTGTCTCCATGTCCTTGTTTCTACACCATTAGGATGGAAGCCCTGCAGGGTCAGGGATCACCTGGCTAACCACAGACAGAACTGGAACTCAGGGAACACCAAATACATCTGGGCTTGCCCACTGGCTCAAGGAAAGCTAATTGTTCACAACTTGAAAATTAATCCTGACTTTGTTGGTTTTATTCCTTTTTACATTTACACACTTTTAAACAGGGGCTATCTTACATTAACTATATTAAAATCCACCAATAACTGCTTTAGCAAAAATTATAAATGTAGCAAGAAATGTATTCACACAAATAATAAATATAATTTCCCCCTAATAATGCTCAATAAATATCTTGAGGATGTCATAACAGATCTAAAGAAGAGAATAGTCTAAATAATGAATGAACTATTTATAGATAGCAAAATGGGCCAAATACACAAATTAATAGCAAAAGCACACTTTCCTTTATCTCAAGTCAAATGTAACATGTATGATTTTTCTATACTTACAGTAGTATTTTGCGTAGTTTAGCAATAAAATGCCTTAGGCTTTCAAACTTACTTTATGCCAGAATTTTTAGTAAAATAAAACTTTACTGACTTAAAAGTAATAGCAAATGATAATAATGTTTTCATAATTATACAATTTGCCTTTTATTTTGCAACTGCTCTGCACAGAGGTGCTAATGGAAATTGTCAAATCTTTAGTGCACTTATAGAAACAAAAGTACATTTTAATGTAGTTGAGGCAATAATCAAACAACTATATTATTGGTGATAATGGTAGTGAAACTGCTTAAGACGTTCCTACAAATGGGAGAAGAAATCATGGCCATGGTCTTTGTTATAAAAAGGATTCCAGGAATTCAGCGCTCTGTTCACAAGTGCATGTTGACATTTCCAGAATTATCTAACACATTTTGCTGAAAAACTTTTCTATTATTCCTTTGAAAATTTTCAGTCATATGAATTGCAAAAGTAACATGCATTTCTTATAATAATTCAAACAAAAATGAACTATGTAAGATGTGTAGTCTTTGATTCTTCTGTTTCCACTCTTTTTATTTAACTGATACTAAATATTTTGATTATAAATTCTGTATTTTCTCTTTTGTCTATATAAACTTAATGATAATATATAACACTTACATAATGTTTTGGGTATACCAGATATTTTTTTATGCTATTCATATAGCCCTAGGAACTAAGAACAAGTATTCACCTCAGTTTATGGGTTAGGAAGCTACCTATTGCTCTCTGAGGCATGGAAATGTCAAGTACTTTGCCAAAGGTCACACAACTATTGTGTAGCAGTTGTGACATTCAAATGCAGGTAGTCCTAATTACTAAGCTAAACTGCCTGTCACACTTACCTTTTCTGGTTCATTGAGATGAAAGGAATTATATCACATGTTTCTTGTAACTTTTTCACATACCTAACAAAGTGTCACTGATCTCTTTCCAGTGTATTGAGGAGAGATCTAAGACATTTTCATGGATGGCTGCTTTGTCTTCGACCTGTACAGAATGTGCAGAGAGTCTCCAATATCTCACTGTTTCCAACAATGATATAATAAACTGCTTTGTACATAAATTCATATGCTCCGATGCTTTTGTTTTTCTCAGAATTAGGCTTTTGGGGTCAAAGAACCTGTGCACTTTAAAGCCTAATAGATATGGCCAGTTTATATTTCCAATAGCAACCCTAGGTCTTCTCTCATTGCCTAAAATTGGGAATAAAAGTAACTTTGTAAGTATGTGACTTCTATAACAATTGTTATTTTATGGTTTTTGACATTAGATTCTATTTCTGAGAAAATATGTGTGGGCTGGTCATGAAATAATTAAATAAATACAAGTAAAATAATTTAGTGTTGAAAATTCTAAACAATAGTTTAGAATTTCCTCCTTTTTTCATGATTTCAAATGTGGAGTTCTTGTTTTTCCCTGGCAACGGTGTTCATTACTTATTGTTCATTCTCTCCTACCTCTACTTTCATTCCAGGGAGGACCAAGAGGGGACAGACCACCATCTGTCCTAGATAGTTTATGCCAGATGATCTCCCAAAGTCCCTTCCAGCTCAGTGAGTCCTAGAGAGTATGAAATTTTTAACAAATCAAGCTACAAACTCCAGGACGCTGGCTTGTGGTTTTATAGGGTTTGTGCATTAAAGCAAATAAAGTTTGCGTCTACCTTGGGAAGACAGAATCTCTGGAAATAGAGCAGAAACCAGAAATATCTGTAGGTTGTTTTTACAAGGTTATTTTAGGGACATAGGATACTTGGACCATACTTCTCCATGTGTTAATCTTACTATATTGATTGAAAAGATACTTTAAATTCATGTACAGTATTTTAATCAGAACTACAACAAAACATTGAGTTTTCCTTGAGGAAATAGTTCCTTAGGTGCATTTTATTAAGCTAATGTAAATCCGTGATCAGTTTTTCATGTACTATAGTTATATCATTTATTTTGTCTGATTTAAATTATTTTATTTTTTACTTGTATTGATTTTTCTTTTTAATTGACACATAATTATATATATGTATGGTGTATGCTATGACAATTTGATACATGTATACAATGTAGAATGATCACATCAGGTTAATTATAATTTCCATTTGCTTAAGCATTTATTGTTTCTTTATGTTGAGGACATTCAAGTTCTTCTCATCTAGTTTTTTTTTTAATAAAATACCTAATAAATTGTTTTTGACTATGGTAACCCTACTGTGAACATTAGAACTGTCTCTATTACTTTTCTCATTGCTGAGACATAATACCCAACACTCAAAGTTAAAGGAGGAAAGGTTTATTTGGCTTATAGTTCATAGAGGTTTCAGTCCATAGTAGGCTGCCTCCAAGGCAGTGTGGCATGGCAGAGGGGCACCGCAGAGGAGAAACAGTTCATTGTAGGCAGAAGACAGCAAAAGCAAGCAAGTGACCCATGACAAGCCTCTTTCTGTCCCTTATATCTTATCCAGGCTACCGCCCTTAGGACGGGTAGCACTCGTCCTAGCGCCCTTAATCCTAGCACTGCACCATGAATCATTCCCAGAGTCACACCTCGAGATCCAGCCACCTCTGAAAAGCCCTAGCTATGACTGCATGAGGCTTGGGGGGGGGGGCGCATCTAGACACAAGCCACAACAAGAGCTATTCTTATTTAAGAAATAGGAAACTAAAGCCGAGAGATGTGACAGAGCTTACTGAAGTCTATACAGCAGGTGGTACAGATGAGGCTGTAACAAGGCCAGCCTGCCTCCAGAGTCAGCTGTCAATCACGAGACTGTTTCCCGCCTGTAGGTCAGGCACAGTGCTGGACGTCAGGCCAGAGGTGCACAGCTGCCTCACTCTGACTTCCCGCCAAGGGCAAGATCAACACTCTTCTCTCTCACTTTTTAGGAAAGGAAAATTGAGACTGTGAGTGAAGAGGAGTGTGACAGTTTTGGTTTTCCACTTCTATTCCTGTTCCTTCCCAGAAGCTCTTGCAGCCTCAGCACTGGCTCAGCAGCCACTGTCTAAAAACCTCAGACCATGGGCAGGTCTGTCTAATTTGTCTGCTGGGATTTAGGGGAAGAAGTGGTTTATATCTTCCCTGCCTCATGAGCTTACTTTTGGCTCAAGATCTCTGGATAAATCCGCTTCTCCTTGACCCTCTAAGAAAGAAAGCTTATTTGCTAGGGAGAACTTCTTGAAGAAATGTAATGTTTTAAAAGTTTTAAAGTCTTTCTTGCTTCCCAAAGCAACCAAATGGGAAGAAATACCCATTTAGTTCTCATAGTTTTCCTTTTTTGTTTCTGTCAGCAACTACATGCAATTAAGCTTCTAGACAGGGAAATGAACAGTGCTGAACAATTGTATTATCTCAGACCAGCCCAGTGGGTAAAAGTAGTAAAAAGTAGCAGCACATTAGCTCTAATGGCTTTCCAGGGCAAAGTGCGATGATCATGAAGGCACACAATTAGCAAAGTCATTGTTCTGACAGACACTGCTGGCCAGCCTTTAATACAGAGACGGAGCTGTCATGAGCCATTGTTTCTCCACATGAAATTTATCATTATCCTTAGAAATTCTCACAAGCACACTTTGTTTCTCTCACCACAAAGACCATGAGAAGAATCTACAGTCCCGTTCCGCACAGCACTGTCTCCTTCAATTCAGTGACAAGGTGCTTAAAAGAGACTCAGAGACTTGGAGTCTCCACCTCATCTCCCTTCAGCCCTCAGCTATCTGACAGGTTGACCTTCTTCCTCTCCAGCTTCCCTAAACATTGAACTCATGCCACTTGTGTCCTTGCATGACCTCAGAACCACTGTCACTGCTCACTTCTCACTTTTTTTTGGGTTTCTCTATCCTCTGGGCTTTTTCTGATAACGCTCTCTTTCGATCTTCCTCTGCCTTTCTCTTTTTCCCCTTTTTCTAACTTCTCTTTCCCGTCTGGCCCTTCAATGCTGTTCTACCATTTCTTTCCTTGGCTGTTGCTTCTTCTGTCTTAACACCTTCTACACACTCAGTCTTGGTTACCTTATCACCTAGTCTGCCCCCAACACCCGCGACACAGTGGCTTCCAATCTCTAGCCCAGCTCGCTCTTCAGAACTATACAGATACACAGATACCCAGCTTCCTTGCTGGTGTGTAACAAATACTGCTGCTGCTTTGCCCAGGTCCCTTTGGGTTCCTTCTTAATATTGTGTGTCACAACCCTCCACTCCCACTCCTACTCCTGAGGCTTGCTCTTGTAACTTCTTTTTAGAGAGTCGTCTTTTGGATTACTGGAACAGCTTTGTTTATATGCACAGAGAGTTATAACTTTCTGAGTGTTCATGTGCCCTCCACGCTCCCCATCTGCATAGTTGTCAACTCCTAGCCAGTGGTATAGGACATGACAGAAAGCAGATAGTAAGATGGAAGCAGAAGTGACCTTATTATTACCTGATGGAGG
Source organism: Erethizon dorsatum (assembly GCA_028451465.1). NCBI lineage: Eukaryota > Metazoa > Chordata > Mammalia > Rodentia > Erethizontidae > Erethizon > Erethizon dorsatum. Next base: position 77,604,135 of record CM051832.1, read on the forward strand.
GTAATGAATACAAGAGGCGAAAAAGAGAGAAAGTCTTTAGAGCATGAGGCAGGCCTGACATTGGTGAAGGAGAGGGAGAAGGAAGGGGAGGTAGGCAGAACAAGCCTCAAACTGCAGTACGGCTCTGAGAAGAGTCTCAACTAGTCCAGTGGATGCTCCACTGCACAGACTGCTTATAGAGGAGACCCAGAAATGGCAAGTCACTATATTGTCTCTGTGCTTAGTTGTTGGCTAGAGGCTGTCTGGGAGGCATTAGCTAATTGCACATTGTGGAAGATTCTCTCTCGAAAGGCCATCAGAGCTGTCCTCTACTGTCATTCCACAGGTGGGGAGCTGTGAGATGTATCCCACCCATCAAATTCTCCTGTGGATCAGGGCAGAGCCTTTGCTCTGTGAAAATTTTACCTGATATTACATCCTTATTTGGTTTATTCCTTCCCTGTCCCCTCATCCTTACTAATCTCTGCTGGGAGTATTTCCTTTATACATCACTTGTACATGAATCCTTGACTCATGACATGCCTGAGAACCCAATATGTATAAGACATGAACAAGTCTACTTTGATACTTCAAGTACAACTCTATCAAAACTGAACACATCATATTTTCATTTAGACTTTCCCATCTCCATAGCAAGTGGTACCTCAACCCACCCAGTCAGCCAAGCCTGAAATCTATGCACCACCCCTTGATTCTTTCCTATCTTTATTTTTACCTCCAACATGTGACCAAGTCTCATTTATTTTTTATTCATTAACATTTCTTAGATGTATCTCTGCTCTGTGTTCCTACTGCATGGATACTACATCGCCATCTCCTTGCCCGACTATGGCAATGGCTCCCTCATTGGAGCCATTAATATTCCTTAATATTCTTGAGATTTCAAGTGTTTTTTTTTTTTTATTTTTGGATGTGAAGAGGAATTTCCTTTTAGAGTAGCCTTTATTCTGGAATAAATCTTTTGAGTTATCTCTTTTGGCTAGATAGATATAAGGCAAGAGTCAACTCACAATTTTTGAGGAAGTCAATGAGATGGGTGCTCTTTGGCTTATGGAGATCATACAGCTGAGATATTGTGAGAGTAACAGGCAGCGTTCTTTGCTTCAGATAAGTCTGATTCAAGAGTCAGGATTCAATTAGAGGAGGGTCTTTCTCAAGTTTGTGCTTGGTCATGGTTTCTCCAACTCTGGCATTTATGGGCTGTCATATCCCCTTACGAACTAAAAATGAAAACAACTACAAGTACTTTGCCCATTCCTCCCCACTTGAATAGCACCTTGTTTGATAAAATAAAAAAGAAGAACCACACAACCTGTACGTATATATTTGGTTAAAATAGGCATTTTCCACCTCAAGCTGCTAGTCAGTTCATGGATATCAAAATTTAGTTGAATATTCTCATCACAGCCTTTTCCTTCAAAGCTGGCATACTAATTCTTTGGGGGAAGTTTTTTTGTCTGCTTCGATTTTTATCCCCTGAAGTTCCTAGCATATGGTAGGTGTTCAGTATTTTTGTCTGATCGATAATCTGACTTTCATCCCTTACGTTGCAGAATGCTTACATTCCAATTTGAAAAAATAAGGGAAATCGATAATCTTATGATTTGTGAAATAATGAAGTTAGCTTTTAAGTTGAATTTATTGGGTATTATTCAATCTGCAGAACTGTGTTCTACCTTGTTTACTTTTGGAGCAATAAGGACCTTTATAGCTCTGTTTATTGATCAGTGTGAGATGAGCGTTTTAGCTAATCTTGTTTCAATCCTTCTGTGATCACCAGCGCAAGAGAAAAATGGCTTACACAAAGCTCACATGGATAAAGAGAAAAAGGCCAAGGAGTGTGGTTGATGTATTTATATCGCACTGGAATTATGGATAGCCTGGATGAAGTGGAGAAAATAATCACTTGCTGTAAAACTTGAGTCTATAGTAAGTACCTAAGTATTTATATAGTTCCTGATTAGTGACAAACCCCTTTTACCATGTTTGGTAGGTTGTAATGATGCACCAAAGCATTCAAGGTACAATTTAATAGGAATAAATGAAACATACATCTGCTGAAGAAACAAATTCTAACTTAGGCTCAATCTTAATTGAACTTAGGTTCGATTACCAAAAGTATAATGAGTGAATAAGTTGTAGTTTTGTAGAGATCCTCAAGGCATACACAGAATATTATGTATAACACCAGATGTCACTTGCTTTTTCTTCAATATTAGGGGTTTGTTATGGTTTATACCTAGATGTCCTCTCTAAAGCTTCATGTATTCGTAGGTGAAGCTTTTGGAAAGTGACTAGATTATAGGGGCACTATACCTGGCTTGCTGTTAGGAAATGGGGCCTGGTCAGAAGAGGAAGGCAGCTGGGGGCATGACCCAAAGAGATATACAGGCAGTCCTGGTTTAAAACTGAGTGGTAGTCAGTGGCTAAATTGTTGTATGAATTGATCTCTAAATGAGGAATTGTATATAGTATGCACATTGCAATATTTAGAACAAAGAAATAGTCAAAGGAAACTCCAACTTGATGACTTTGTTTTTATTTGCATAACTCTTACACGCAGTACTGTAATGTATAACAGAACATAAAACTACAGTACCATACTGTACAACACAATCAGCAAAAATTACATACTATATAAATGTGTATGATATGAAAAAGGATATTGCGGCTCTATAAACAAAAGGCACAGTGCTGTACCAAAAAACAAAAAACAAAACTGGTTGTAAGTCCTAGTGGCAGGTCATAAATCTGAACAGTGTGCCTCCATTGTAAGTCCGAATAGTTGTTAAATGGGTAGGTCATTAAACGAGGAGTATCTGTATCTCTTTTCCCTGCTCCTCTCTTCACTCTCCTCTGCTTCCTGTCTGCCATGAGGTGAGCAGCTGTTCCCCTGTACCATGCCCACTTACCGTGCCAAATATGAACAGAAACGTGCACCCAAATAAACCTCTCCTCCTTTAAGTGTTAGGTATTTTGTCCCAGAAGTGAGGAAAGTGACTAAGACAGGGCCAAACCCAGGGCATTGGACAAGCTAGGTAAGAGCACTGCTGCTGCGTTACACCCCCAGCTTGCAGGTATGTCTTTAAAAGTTGTATACTCACAAGTCTACAGATGTTTCTGTGTTGAGTGGGAAAATGGAAGAGTGAGTTCACACTTACTATAACTGCTTTTTGGTAAATGGGAATGATGGTGAAGGGTGCCTTCTGCCCTGTTCACTAATTTCTGCCTCTTAGTAATTTGGGAAATAAGATTTAGTCTCTACAGCCAAACGTAAAAGTCAACACATACTGGATGAAAAGAGATTCTATGCCAGGTTAAATATGAATTAAACGAATAACAAAGGAAACATCAACTACAGAGGTGGAACATAGGGAAAAGTGAATCATAGAGAATAAAAATGATCAATCATGCCTAGCAAAGCTCACTCAATTCAGGAGGGAGCAGTTTAAAGTTACGGAGTTTTTAGACTGTCAAGGACATTCCTATTGTGATGATAGCCCGATACCATCACAGATTCAAATCATCTTTCTTCTTGTCATAATCTGTGCTCATCAAGCTGTTTTCTGGTTACAAACTGACTCCCCACAGAGGCTTGCCTATAGTGAGAGAGAGACAGAGAAAGTACTGGTTGTGCCATCTGAGTATTCCTGAATGTGTGACAGTAATGGCTCCCCAAATTTGTAACTGAGTGTTGGCACTGTGTATCCCTGGGCTTGGCGCCTGTGAATCTGCCCTGGAGGGTCAGAGGCAAACTTGATTTGCTCACACAGTCCAGTTTTAGAAATTGCAAAGCTAAACCACAGACTTCTGATCATGATTAATTCACCAAAGTAACAAATGCTACCTCACTGAGAGTTCCAGGAAAAGACAGCATTCTACTTGAACAATCTTATTCTGTCTTCAGAAATCAAAACTCTAACCTTCTTTTGAATGTCCATAACAGGTATGTCATTTGATTCTTAAATGTTGCTTCACTATATCTTGACTTTTGTGAGGGGCTGAATTTGATTCGGTTTTATATCGTCACAATACCCAGCACGTAGAAGCTCTACCAGCCAATCAAGAGCCCATCCCTGATAGCCCCAGACCTGACTGCCACTCATCCTGCCACTGCCAGTGCTTACTCACCTTTACCTCCACCTTCTCCATCAAAACAAGCAGGACCTGCTCCTTCCTTAGCAATCTCCACACCCCATCCAAGAACAGTTACTCTAGCGTTGCAACCATCTCTCCTGTTCTACAATGCAGACTTCACATTCTGTTTCTGTCCCTGTGTCCTTGTTCTGTTTCTCCCATTTGCCACACACTCTGGTTTGCTGACTGCTATAAGGTAGTCCAAGATATCGTCTCTTCCATTGTCTGAACAATCTGCAACCCAAGGGCTAGTAACGCTCTGTTATTGTATCCGATCCAATCAGCTGTGTTCTCAGACAGTGTGTTTGGGTTTTCTGATCTCTGCTAATCTGGGAGAGGTGATCAGGCAGGACCCTCTACAGAATTTGCACATGATCACCCTTCATTCAATGTTTTTTCATTGACTGAATAAATTAACTATATCATTTGAGTAAATTCTAAACATTTGGGAGAAAATTAAGCAGTGATAAGCTGCAGGAAGAGGTAGCTGAAGTGTTGACACAGTGCGCGTTATGTCCTATGATTAGAAATTTCAATTGTTATATCCTAAACCTGACAGAGGTGTAGATAGAAGTTTTTTAGAGGTGGGATGGGGAGGGGCAGGAAGTTTGGATTAGTGCCAGTCATACTCCTGAGACCATAGCAATGGTATCAATATTACTATTATCACAACTCATAGTAATATTTCTACATTGACATTAAAGCTCGTTAGTACTTTATAGCAAATTAAGGGCTATTTATGTGTATTATCTCATTTCACCCTCCTAATAACGTCAAGGTAATCAAGGTAATTATTGTGCCTTGCCATTTCATATATGGAGAAATAGAAGCTCCAAAACGTTAAATCACTGATCACAGTCAGTAAATGCCAGAAACAGGATTCAAAACCAGGTCCTTTGGCTTTAAATCTCCTCCTGTACTCAGCACTCCTGTTTACATACTTATTAAAAGGCTGCAAAAAGAACTGTATGTGGAGAATTAGCTCAAGCTAATATCACAAATGATAAAAATCATTTAATGCAAAAGTGTAACAAAATCATTTCCTTTTTCTGCCTTAATATGGACTCCCTTTGTGCATCAATGAAATGTCCATAATGAATTTAGCACCAGTATTTTACTTACTTAGATACCGCCATTTGTTTTTCTTCCCTGGCAGGTCATCCTCTGTGGAGAGTGGGTCATAGAGGGTTCCTGTGAGCTGTAAACTGCGCATGTGCTACCCATTCAGGTGAATTACACTCACTTAGGAGCCAATGCAAATGTCACACACACATGTTTCATAATCTACCTTTGCAATTTTTCTGAATTTCCTTTGAAATGCTGCCTTATTTGAGTGTCATTTTTCAGTAGGTTATAGGATATGGTTGCCATTTTCAAGTGAATATTTGAAAATAAAAGGCCCTATTATATCAAGCCAGAGAAAACCATTTAAACTCATCTCCATGAAATTGATGTTAAAATTTAAGAGCATAACTGTACTAACTCCTGAACAAATGAGAAAAATAGATAGGAAAGCCTTTTGAAAAGTGTAGCTCTATGCAAATATGAGAAAATGTTGTAATTATTAAAATCTGCACAGAGTAAAATCTTCAAAACCTATCTTTAATGCAGTAAAAATCATTAATGCTGAATAATTAATCATCCAAAAGAACACAAATCCAAATCAATGATAAAAGTTTCTAAAAGGAGATCTTAAATTTTCTGTCAGATTTCCAGGGTGGAGGGATAGGATACAGGAATATAAATCAAACCAGAATCTTCATGTCATTATTTAATGCAGATTCAACAACACTTATCAAAAGGCCACTATATGCCATGTACAAGTGAAGACATTTTTATAGATTTCTCAACCAGTCCTCCCAATAATTCTGTGAAATAGGTGTTATTTTTCACATTTTACATATAAGAAAGTTGAAGCTTATATTTTAGGTGTCCTTTTCAGACTCACATAAATAGTAAGTTAAAAATACAAAAATTCTAACCTGGATCATCTAATTCTAAGGGACAAAAAAGTCTATCCACTGTGACATACTACTTTCCAAACTGCTTATCCAAGTGTAATCATTGTCTTCTAACGTTGGCAAAAACTGCTTCAGAACTGATTAATCTTTGATGCATTTCTGCTCAGAGAGATGAAGAAGCTGATATTATCACTGCATTTATCAGTTGCATAGAGGCATGGGGTGTGGGTCTTCCTACCCAATCAATATGGTGAAACCAACATAGTTCAATCCTATCCTTTCTGCATTTCATTGGTCTGACATTTTTAAATAACCTGCTTTCTTGTTTGGAGCTCTAATGATTAAAATTCTGGATCAGGTTTTTCTATAAATTAAGGCAGAGTGCTGTAGAACTTAGTTGGCTGTCTTTGCTTTTCTTTTCTGTACACATAATACTCACATACAAAAATAAATACGGTCATATATGGATAGAAAAGCAACATTCCCCTTATTCCTCCCAGGAATAAGATAAAGTTTATCCCCAAAGACGGAGACCAGAGGATTACCCAAATCACCAAATGGAGAGGATTAGATTTGACCCCCTAGATGTAGAGACCTGTATTGTGGAATTGAACCTGAGAAAGGATTTGTGGGTCTATCATACATGGCTGCTGGTAGAATCAGGATTAGAGGACCTCAATTTCTCATTTGTACTTCAGAGCGTAGATAACTTCAAACCCTGGGAATCGATGTTCCGTATGCTGGAGGAGTAGACAGGACTGCACAAACAGACCTTTTGTGCTTATTACATCGTTGTCAAACTGTTTTATCTTTAATCTCTAAAATATAAGAAGCATCTGAGCATTATTTATTTCTATGAAGTTTAGTAAAATTATCAAAGGGTAGGAAATTACCCGTATTAGTCAATGGAAAAATACTGAATATTAGTTTCAGCAAGATACTTGTTTGGAACCAAATGTGAGGGAAGAGATAAATTGTTATCTTTAGGGGTTCAAAAGAATAGAAAAAATAGTTGCCATTTAATGGACATGTATCTGCTGTGGTCTGGGCTAATAGCTTTGTAAACACTATGTGTTCACAGTAAGGCTAATGGCAGATAGTGTCTTATTTTGCAAAATAAAACACTTGAAACTTGGAGGTTAGGCAATTTAATCATTCAAGGTCATGTAGTTAATCATGGAGTGAAGGCTCGAGCTCTGGCTTAAAGACCTCTAAAAGTTCTGTTCAGCACACTGCATTGCTTTCCAACTTCGGTGAAGAGACTAACATCTCCGAGAAGAGCCTATTGATGAAATAAGACATTTAAAACCATAGCTAAGGCTTCTTTAATGTACAAATTTTTTTATATGCTGATTATAGGGATGCTGTCAAGCCTCTTTGAATTTAGTTGGAACACTAGGACATTTTGTTTTAAATAATCCCAGAGAGGGCAAATCTTTGCTCTTTTATCTTTAAATATAAAACACATCTTTGCTATGGATCTGATTTTTGGAAATGATAAAAAATTATAATAGCTCAACCCAATAAATGAGTTGTGAAGTTAAGCTGAATAATGGAATTGAAAAGAAAAAGAAAGGAAAGACAGTGAGATCATAAAACAATGAGGACACAACTATAGTACATACTTCACAGAGTCTATGCCACTGAAGCAGTGTTACTCCCTTCTTTCACACCTCATATGCATATAAAAAGAGAATTTTCCAGTAAGAACGCCGTGCTTAAGATCCAATGGGTTGGGCTGGTGATATAGCTCAGTGGAATAAGCACCTGCCTGGCAAGCACGAGGTCCTGAGTTCGACTCCTGGTACCTGCATTTAAAAAAAAAAAAGATCCAATGGACTGTCGAGAAACATTCAGCACTAGTGGTGAAATTTTAGGGACCTGGGATGGGTGAAGAATCTTATTGATAATGATTTGAGTGAATAGTATGTGAAAAACAGACCACATCTCACAAAATATAAAAACTGAAGGATTTTTCTTAAAAAATTCTAATTTTAAGATTGTAAATAAGCAATTACTAAGAATTACAAAAGATCAGAAAAGGATAAATTAATGATGTAAATATCTGGGTCATTCAGAAGAGTCAACACTTTAAATCAGTGTTCTCAAGAAAGGGCATTTAAGGGCTGGTGAGATGGCTCAGCGGCGTAAGCGCCTGCCTTGCAAGCGCGAGGGCCCGAGTTCGACTCCCGGATCCCACATACGAAAAAGGGGGCCGGTGATATCGCTCAGTGGCATGGGTGCCTGTTGGCACGCGAGGTCCTGAGGTCGACCCCCCGGTACCCACAAAAAAAAAAAAAAAAAAAAAAAGAAAGGGCATTTAAGATAATCCACAAGAGTTCAGAAAGAATGTTGCAACCTTCATTTTTATTAATTTTCAAAAATCTGTTTTAAAATGTCTTTTAAAGCTTTTATTTTTGTTTACATTTTGTAATCTAAATAACCTATTAGTTCAACATGAACACTATGCATAAATATGTACCTGTAATACATAAGTATGTAAGTATATATAAATATCTATATTAGTTGTTGAGGTGGTATCTAATCAAAAAACTTTGGGGACCACAGCTCTAGACCATTCAGGAAAAACTAAGTAGAACAGGCTGAATGTAAACAATGTCATGCTAGCAAATAGCAGAGATAAATGCTTATTTTGTTCCATAATAGAGGTATAGGAGACTGAAGAAAAGCTTTTTAATGCTGTGAGGGTTTACGGCTTTGGAGTCTTGCGTATTCTCCCATCCAAGCCCTGCCCAAGGCTGGCCAAGATCAGGTGAGATCAAGTGTTTCAGGGTGATGTGGCCATAGTAAGAGTCTTTCATTCTTGGTGACTGACTTGGACTTAGGCTGATATGGTTGTGTGAGCTGCCATTGCTGGGTATGAGCCTGAAAGAAAAGTCTTAGTCTAATGTGCTCCACGTGGAGGTGGAGAAACACAATTACATCTGAGACAAGGCAGTCTACAGGAAATAAGCTCCTTAATCTTCATGGCTGAGACTTGCTAAAGAAGTGGATTTTACCGACTGGTGCTAGAAAAGTCCTTAGGATGCCAAGCATGGGAAAAAAAAAAACAAAAAAACAAGAAACAAAACAAAACAAAACAAAACTTATAGAATGATTGTTAGAGCTGAGAGAACTTACAGGTCATTTGGTCCACTCTTTCAATTTACAGCAAGCAAACAAATGTCCACAGAGTTATAATTAAGTATGTCTCATTATTGTGAAGGCAGTTCACTATCTTCTGGGTTAGCCCAAATCTTAGCTGGGCTCAAAAGGAGGACTTAGTACTTGAAGACATGAACATTTTACTTGCTACAGAATGCAAATTCAACATGACTTTTGGCATTTTCTTTCTCCTTTTGTATAGGAAACTATGTTACGGGGAGATACCTTTCAAGAGTCCACAATGTGACTCATGGATGGACTACCTGTGCTTTCTAAAAAATATCCAAATACAGCAAATCTTGACCTTAATTCCATGGGTATAAGGCAATTGGTATTTAGTTATCCCTCTTTAGAATTTCTTTAGCAGAAATTCTAAATATCGTAGAAATACCTTGTAAAGGCTAATGGTGGATATTTTCCAAGCATTTTTATAGCTAACCCTACCAAGTTTTCTATATATTTTTAATTGAAAGCAACTGAAAACATAATGCAGTAATAACTCTAAATGGGAAAATTTTAATTATTTTACTCTGTGATTTTTCTAGAAGGAATTTTTAGTCTCTGTGTGTTTCATTAATTTACATACCGGTTCTCCACTAAGGACTTCCAGTCTGAGTTTATGCTTCAGCAATTCTATCTGCGCTTCCCGAGTTTCCGTTTCCCCTGTCTGGAATATCTTTTCTACCTGGCTAACGTGTCTGTTTTCTTACAAATATAGCTCAGGGATTGCTTAAAAGAACAATGCTTGGCCGTTCCTGTCTCCTAGTCTCCTACACTTAGTAGAGAGAGTTGTTTTGTTTTGTTTGGGGAGGGGGTAGTTACTTCTGCTATAAAACTTCTCAGGTTTTAGTGAAATAGTTTACGGTATTGTCTAGTCCCTAAACTAAGTTTTGAGTTCCAGGATGACAGAGGCCACATCTTTATTTCTAAATTTTCAATATCCAGCAGTAGCCTAATACATAGTAGCTCCTGAAACATGTTATTAGAGAAACACAAAATTATTTTTAAAATCTTATTAAAGAACAACTAAAAATATCCCAAATTTAATGTGGACTAGTTATAGGAATTTACTATTGATTTCAAATGATGAACTGTTCTTTCATTAAATCAGCCATTCAGCTGTTGGAAGAAAACATCTGGCATTTGATTCATATCAACGGTGTGATATCAATGTTAAAACTGTTCAAATCTTCAGATCAAGCTGAGAAAATTCTAGGTAATTATCTTTTGAGAACATGAATAGCTATAACCACAACTAATAAAATATTAGAGAGGGAGGATGATAGTTTGGCCCCAGTCTCTTCCTTGAAAATTGTTTACTTTGGTCTGTTTCTATCATCTTACATTAATAACTATAGTTCAAAAGGAATTATTACTTTAATATACTAGAATTCTCTTTTTGTCCTAGGCAGCCATGCTATGCATGCTTTAAAAGTGTAGCCCCTTGATAAATTTATTTCTTGCCAATTTCAGTCTGGATGAAAAATAAATGTTTTAACCTATGGATCCATGTTTCAGATCCTGCTGGGTTGGCACATTATAGATACCTATCATTTCCACATTTAAATTAAGGGAAGAAAACAGTTATAAATTTTCTGACCTAGATAAAAATCATATTCTGTTACAGTCTCTTATCCTTGGAGCTTGATAACTTCTTAGGTCCTGAGAATTGATTTTAAAAAAATCTAATTTCCTCCTGCTATTTATGGATTTCTTTCCCTTTCTGTTCTTCAATTAACTTCAGGGGGGGAAACAAAGAGTTGCCAGTGTGGTGTTTATGGCTAGATTATCTTATATTAATTTAAATCTAAAACACTGCAAAATTAAGACACCACTAATAGTTATTTTTTTAAAAGAAAAAAATTTAACATGAAATCTTTTCAATTGTACTCCACATTCATCTACAAAATTAACAAACTACAAAAAATTATACTTTCTTCTTTCTCCCAAACATCCTTCATGCAATGGTAACTTTTTTTTTTTTTTTTTGTGGGTACCGGGGGGTTGACCTCAGGACCTTGTGCGCCAACAGGCGCCTGTGCTGGTGAGCGATATCACCGGCCCCTTTTTCGTATGTGGGTTCCAGGAGTCGAACTCGGGCCCTTGCGCTTGCAAGGCAGGCACTTACACCGCTGAGCCATCTCACCAGCCCAATGGTAACTTTTTTCTGGAAAAGAAGACAGTCTGATCCCTACCTGTTCATTTCTAATTCACTTTATCCTCATAAAGGACTATATTTGTGATTATGAAAAGCCCTTCCCTCCCTAAACCTTGGCATGTTTTCAAATGAGGCTCAGTCAAATGTTGGAATGAAAGTCAGTTGAAACATTGAAAGGTTTTCAAATGAGAGTACGAAAGCCAGACTTAGGAATGGAAATAATTTGACATTCATTTATTCATTCAGCCACTCATCCAGGGGAAGCAGTACATCACACATAGAAAAACCTGATTCTCAATCTCTCTCAAGGAACTTCTAAGATATGAAGAAGCTAAATTATAACTGTGTGATAGTCAGGACAGCAACCATACAAGTGATATTTCAGTATCTGTGGATAAGACCTAATCAGTTGTTCAAACATTTAAAACTTCCATGCTGATTAGTAAGAGCTGTTTCCTGGGCTCCTGAGCACCCTCTTGTCCCACAGAACCTGGCCAGAGATCCCCTTCTCCATTGCCTCGCCCATGGCTCAGCAATTAAAACAGGAAAAACTTGTGCTGCCCAGGAGAGCCAGCTTTTTGCTGTTCTCTTTGGCCGTTGGCTGGGCAGTTCTGGTTGTGAAAATGTGGCTTAACTCTCTTGGATAAATGACACAAAGAACAAATTCTCTGAGAAGCAGTCATCTTCGACTGTATACCAAGTGCCTGCAAAATCAGAACTGTAAAACTCAGAGCAAGAGGAAATAACTGAGACCTTATTTTGGATTTGCAGAGTGTCTTTAGAAAATTCTGGTTCTTATAAAATACTAAAGCCAAAGTTGTAGGCTAGGCTTACTACAAAAACATGTATGCTTTTATAGATGAGGTGTGGTTCTTGAAACATAGGAGTGAAGTTTAGTTCTTTTGTTTGCCACCAGCAATTTTCAGCTTGTGTTGTCAAATTTGCATTTGAAGGCACTGTTAAACCACAGCATCAAAATAACGATGACAGTCGCTGCAAAATATAAAAAAAAAAATCGTAAGAAAAAGGAAGAAACGCTTTGAAAAGAATGGCTCCAAATGTGGTAATTATGCAGAGCTGTGACGAGCCTCATTCACATATAATGTATACTTTGGGTAAGGAAGGAAGTGCTGTACAAACAGATCCGAGGAGAACCTACAGTTCCCATCAGCCGAACACTGAGCAGGGCCACTCCTGAGGTCTAGACGGCAGTGACTCAGAAAAATAAGTGATTTGTAGTGGCGGACAGCCACACAGGGCAATCTGTCAAAACCAGTGTGGAAGTCATAACAAAAGGAAGATAAATTTGGTTTGTTTGTCTTTGTTAAGCCAACAACTAAACTGAGACAGGTGTCTCTAACTGTTCAGTATTTCCTGTTTGTTTATTCTGGTTGAGAAAATTTTGATTCTTTTGAAATCTGATATACTGGTTAAAAATAGCTTTTAAGCGAAGTAATGCATTTACATAATTTTCTTTCTTCTTGTATTTGTACTGTACCAAATGGAACTAAAAGTAACTAATTTCAACCTCCCAGACAACCCATTTCAACTCTTTTCCTGCCTTTTTCTTTTGGAATACACATTCTCTCCACATTTCTAACAAGCATGCTAGTATCACCATTTCTTGTTAGCCAATTTTAAACATTATCTCTTTACTTCCTATTACGAAGTTTTCGGGCCTTAACCCCAAGAAATTTAAAAAACAAACACCCCAAATTCCCCAATACCCCACCTTCTTCACATGTCACATTTATTGGGTAAAAATCTATAGTTGGTCACTGTATTTTTGTGACTAAATATTACTCATTCACTAATGAGCCACAATGTATTCTAAGTTTACAGATTCTGCCTGCTAAGAGTTAATAATTGTCTCTCTCTGCTTATGCTGAGTTTCATGTATGTATCACAGTCCTCCCCATTCCTGGTGTGTCTTAGTGGGTCATGGTGCTGTGGCTTTGGGTATTGTTTATGGCCCCTGGCCTCTCTGGGCACTGTTCCCCTTCTCTATGATGTGGATTATATGAATGAGTTGGGGGATGGGCACAGCTGGTTCTTGCAACCCCTTCTGAGCTGTTCATAGCACACCACTGGGTCCCAAATCTTACCCATTTGCATTTCCCTAGAGAACGAACTTCTGACTACATTGTATGCGATAGTAGTTGCAATAAAGATGTAAAGAGATGGCGATATCTATCTATCTATATCTATCTATCTATCTATCTATCTATCTATCTATCTATCTATATTTTTTCTTCCAGTAGTGGGCACTGAACCCAGGGCCTTTATACTGAGCTACATCCCCGGTCCTTTAAAAACATTCATTTCCTTGTTTTGTTTTTTTTTTGTGGGTACCGGGGGGTCGACCTCAGGACCTCATGCGCCAACAGGCACCCGTGCCACTGAGTGATATCACCAGCCCCTTTTTCGTATGTGGGTTCTGGGAGTTGAACTCGGGCCCTCGCGCTTGCAAGGCAGGTGCTTACGCCGCTGAGCCATCTCACCGGCCCTCACTTTCTTGTTTTTAAATTTTGAGACAAGGTTTTACTAAGTCACTAAATTGCTCAGGATTATTTGACTTGTAATGCTCCTGCCTCAGCCTCCCAGAGTGATGGAATTAGAGGCATGTGTCACCATGTCTGACTGAGAGATACAGATAAATGAAAGGAGAAAGGTACATGGAAAGTAAGGATTTAGTGTTTAAAAAATTGCCCATGTCTGACTCTGAAATCAGGGCTTTAGAGTTCAAAAGTAAAAGTATGAAACTCCAGGGTGTGGGGAGGAATAAGTTTTCTGACATGGAACTTGTCCACACTTGGTGCTTATTCTCTGGAGCCATATTAGATGACTGAACTAAATTCAGAATCAAGCTTCTGCCACAATCCCAGAAGAAAGGGTGTCTGTCATCCTCAGCATATTATTTACAAGTCTCATACAAGTGGCCTTTAGCAATTAAGGGCCATCACCTCCAGCACAAGTAGTTTAAACCTGCCTTCCTCTGGAATATTCCGAATATCATCGGTCATCAGCATAAAGGAGAGATATACTGGGAGTCCATCACACCTCCCTCCTCCCCTGGCAGTTCACTTGGCCCCTCTGTCAAAACAGTTCAAGGCAAAACCCTGTTGCAAACTAGCAGTGTCCCAGGTCCTGGGCCTGATGATCTCATTTCATGGCTTAGTTCCAAAATTATTTGTTCCAAGGTTCAGGGACATGGCTACAATACTATCAGTGCTTTCTCTCTGACAGGGAAGGGCAGCAGAGAGCCAGAAGCCAGCTAATAAAACAAACAAACAAACAAACAAACAAACAAACAAACTAGCTTCTCTCCTTTCCCTAAAGTAAAAGTGGAAAAGTCTTGGTGCCAAATGTTTGGTTCCTGTGTGCTGAGGAAGAGGGAGTCCCAGGAAAACACTGGCTAGTGTTTGCATCCTTCCTTTTCTCCACTGCAGGGCTTCTGGTCTGGCTCTTCTAACATCTGCCAAGTCCTCCAGCCCAGCTAGGAAGCTGCGTTCCAAGGGAGAAGCGTCTCTTTGAAGTTAGAGGCTGTGGATGTCTTACCCTGCATGGGGCTTTGGCACAGAGCTAACCTCTGCGAAAAATCAGAGTCACCAGGATCCAGGCTGCACTGCTTCCAAGAAAGGTTTCCTAGGCCACATTTATGAACCCTCCACACAAGCTACTACAAGGGTGTTGCCAGGCCTAGTGTATTAGTCGGATTTTCCCTAGTTGAGATATAATTCTCAACACCCACAATTTAAAGGAGGAACGGTTTAAATTGCTGAAGATTTCAGTCTATAATTCTGGCTCTGAAGCAGAGACATCATGATGTAAAGATGCGGTGGAGTAAAGCTACTCAGTTCTTGGCAGCCAGGAAGCAGTGCAGGCGAAGAATACAGAGAGGAATGGGCCAGGGACCATATGTAGAACCCAAGGCCACACCTCCACGACCCACCCAGAAACACCCAGGAGCAAGATTTACTCAACTGTAGGCATTTCTTAATCCAATGAGGTTCACATGACAGGATTAATGGTCACATCCAGTAAAATCCAGATGATGTCCTCTGCATTCCCAAGTCATTTTGTAAATAAAGCGTAGAATTTTATATTACCCTATGTGTTTTGTTCCCTTTCTTCTTTTGAAAAATAAAATTAGAGTTTAAAAAAATTGTAAGATACAGAGAGAAAGAGAAAGAGGGAGAAGAGAGAGAGAGAGAGAGAGAGAGAGAAACTGAAGTAAATTTAGAAAATCACTAACCTTTAGAGATATTTTCTTTTTCTTTTTTTTTTTTTTTTTTTTATGTAGGTACCGGGAGTCGACCTCAGGACCTCGTGCTTGCCGGGCAGGTGCTTATGCCACTGAGCCATCTCACTGGCCCTTAGAGATATCTCACCGGCCCCTAGAGATATTTTCCTAATCACTTTTTAAAAAAGTTTCTTTGGTAAAATACACGTAAACAAAATTTACCATTGAAGTCATTTGAAGGGCATAATTCAGTGACATTAAGAACATTCACAGTAGTGTTTTAACCACTGCCACTATTTCTAGAATTTTTCATCAGCCCAAACGGGCATTCTGTAACCATTAAGCAACAATTCCCTACCCCCCCCCAGCCCCTGGTGACCTCTATTCTTCTTGCTGTCTTCATGAATTTGCCCATTCCAAGTAGCTCATATAAGTGGACTCATGTAATATTTGTCCTTTCATATCTGGTTTATTTCACTTAACACAGTATTTTCAAAGTTAATCCATGCTGAAGCATGTAACAGAACTTAATTCCTTTTTGTAATTGAATAATAGTCTATTGTATGTATTTTCCAAATGTTGTGCATCCACGAATCTGGTGATGAATACTTGAGCTTTTTCCCACTCTGGCTATTGTGAATCACGGTGCTATGAACAATGGTCTCCAAGTATCTGTGTGAGTTCCTGTTTTTAAATTCTTTTCGTTATATACTTTAAAACGAAATTATTGGATCACACAGTCATTCTGTGTTTAATATTTGAAGAAACCAACAAACCTTTCCCACAGCAGCTGCACCATTCTATAGTGCCACCAGCAATGCATAAATGTTCTAATTTCTCCATATCCTTGCCAATCTTATAATAGCCATCCTAGTGGGTGGGAAGTGGCATTTTATTAAAGTTTTTACTTGCATTCCCCTTATGACTATAAAGTGGAGCAAAAGTGCTTATTGGCCATTTGTATATTTTCTTTGGAGGAATATCCATTCAACTCCTTTGCCCATTTTTAATTGGGTTGCTTTTGTTGGTTTCCACTCACTTTTATACATGCTTTAAAAATTCCATCAGATGAGATCATAGTATATACTTTTGTCTCTTAGTTTCCATGTAATCATTGAGATGATTGTATGTGTTTTTCTTTTCATCAGATTGAGCTCCCAAAGGTCAGTGACCAAGATGATGCTTGTGTCTTTTTTTTATAGTCCCAATGTCTAGCTCATTTGAATAATAGAAATTGAAGCGTTACATTTTCATACATGTATATTGCTTTTTATCATGCCCCTGGGTCTTTGCACACTCCATTTGCCATGGTCTTTCCAATTCCCTCCATTGGCCTGATTTTCTACTTATCCTTCAAAACCCTGTCTCCCCTAACTTTTATTTTACTTTATTTATTTTTTTTTATGTGGGTACCGAGAGTTGAACTCAGGACCTCGTGCTTGCCAGCAGGTGCTTGTGCCACTGAGCAATATCACTAGCCCTTTTTTCCTTTTTATGTGACTACCAGGAGTCGAACTCAGGACCTCGCCCTTACCAGGCAGGCGCTTATGCCGCTGAGCCATCTCATCAGCCCTCCCCTAACTTTTAAAGTGGAGATGATAACTTTCTTCTTGGTTCCACTATTTACTGCATTGTATTGTAATTCTTTATTTACTTGTCTGTCTTCCCTCTTGGGCTATGTGGTCCTTGAGGGCAGAATGAATGCCTTATTGGCACCTGTCAGGAACATAGTAGATGTGTAATAAATGTTGTGATGAGTGTTGCATGAGTTAAATGTGGAAAATTGTTTAATAAAACAGGAATTGTCTGCAAATGTAAGTAAGGGCTTGTTTTTCCTTTATATAAGAACCAGGGAGCAAAAGTAGCAATAAATAACCATTGAGAAGAGTTTTGTAGTTTACAGAAGGATTCACGTGCTGTTTCGGTGATCTCTATAACAGTATCGTGAAGGAGGCTAATTGGCCCCACTTTACAGATATTTGAAGCGTAGGGAGTGAGGTTGTGGCTGGCCCAAGGTTACACAGCTTGTAAGTGCAGTATTGTCCTGGAACAAGGTACTGTCATTTTGGAAATCACAATTTGTTACTTATTGTAAGAAGGATTCCTGCTAATGAGGATGATTCATCCTTTAAGCCAACTGTCTGACCCTGGGACAAATAATACTTGGTTGGAATAAATGTTAATTCAGATGCTCAATGATAAGATCAAAGGCTTTGTACCAAAATGAGACAGAGTAAATGAGTCTCTGGAAAACTAAATGTCAAATAAGTAAATACAGAAGATTTGTTGAACAAAACGAAATTCAGTGTAGTAAATATCTACAGAGTGTTCCACCCAGCAACAACAGAATACACATTCTTCTCAGTAGTATATGTAACTTTCTTGAAAATAGACCACATACTAGCCAATAAAGCAAGTTTAAGTAAATGTAAAATAATTGAAATTATACCATGCACATTATCCTATCACAGCACAATGAAGCTAGAAACCAATGACAAAAGAAAACACAGAAATTATGCAAATGCATGGACACTAAACAATACACTCTTGAATAAACAATGGATTACAGAAAAAATCAAGGAAGAAATAAAACATGTTCTACAACTAAATGAAAATGCCAGTACAACATACCAGAAATTATGGGACACAATGAAAGCAGTCCTAAGAGGGAGGTTTATAACTGTGAATGCAAAATCAAAGTGAGCCCAAATGAATAACTTACTGATGCACCTCAAAGTCCTAGAAAAAAAGAACAATTCAAAACCAAAGCTAGTACTAGGAAGGAAATTGTAAAGAGCAAAGCAGGAATTGAGACCAAAAAAACAAAAAACAAAAAAAACAAAACAAACAAAAAAAAAAAACAAAGAATCAGTGACTCAAAAAGTTGTTTTTTAAGAAGAATAAACAAAATAGACAAGCCCTTAGCCAATCTAACCCTCCCCCAAAAAAGGGAGAAAAGACCCAAGTCAATGCACTTAGAAATGAAAAAGGTAAAATCACAATGAACAGTGCTGAAATAAAAAAGATTGTTTAACAACTGCTTGCAAACCTATTTGACAATAAATTGGAGAATTCAGAAGAAATGGATAGATTTCTAGATACATAGGAATTACCAAAACTGAACTGAGAATATTTAAAAACCCCGAATAATTCAATAACAGGGAAAATGTTTTGCCACCTATTCCTCAGACAGAGGATTAATATTTAGAACATATAAAGAACTAAAAAAAATTAGACCTCTCATAATAAAAGACCCAATCAAAAAATGGGCAAGTGAAATGAATAGATACTTCTTAGAAGTACAAATGGGGGCCGGTGAGATGGCTCAGCGGCCCAAGCGCTTGCTGGCAAGCACGAGGTCCTGAGGTCGACTCCCGGTACCCAAATTAAAAAAAAAGAAGTACAAATGGCCAACAAATGCATAAAAATGCTCAACATTTGTGGCCATTAGAGAAATGCACATTAAAACAACACTGAGATTTCATCTTACTCCAGAAAGAATGGCCATTATTAGCAAGAAATCACATAACAACAAATGCTAGTGAGGTTATGGGATAAAAAGGACCCTTCTACACTGTTGATGGGAATGTAAACTACTATAACCACAATGGGAATTGGTAAGGAGATTTCTCAAAAACTAAAACTAGAAATATCATTTGACCCAGCTATTTCCCTTCTAGATATATTCTTGAAAGAGTTAAAGACATCATATTACTGTGATATATGCATACCCATATTTATACCAGCACAATACATAACAGCTAAGTCTTGGAAGCAGCCTATATGTACATCCACAGATGAATGGATAAAGAAAATGTGGTATTTACACACAATGCAGTACTACTGTGTCATAAAGAAAGATAAAGTCGAGTCCTCAAATTATAAAAAGCAAAATAAAAGATCATAAGAAATAGGGTGACAGATTTTTCTCAAATGGGATGGGGATCTAGAGATGGAGGCAGAGGGAGGGAGGGCAGGGAAAGGGAATGAGAAAAGGAAATAAGACATGTTATGTATATGTACCAACTCCATACAAGGAATGGAACATTGTGTACTGCAAATATGTACAGTATTAATAAAAAAAATAAAAAATTTGTGAGATACAATAGTCAAGTTCTACTTTAATATATTTAATGCTTCAGAATTTATAGTCACATTACAAGGTCATTTATGTGATTTGTCATTTTTGACATGGTTTTGTACATAGAAAACACCTTTCAATAGCTATGTGCCTGTATGTATTGTTGATTTTTTTCTAAATTCTGTGTTTAAATAAATAGGTATACATTTGAGTTCAACTATCTGTTACTTTGTATTCTTGTATTTTTCCATTTCTAGAATTTTTTTTTCTAGATTCCAGTTCTGTGATGAGATTCTACATCTACTTAGGTATTTTCTTGATCCTAATATCATGGTTATTTTAATATCTGGGTCTGAAAAAATCAATATCTAAATCACCTGTGCTCTAGCTTCTATTACCTCTTGTTTTTTCTTCTTTTGGTTCTCGACACACATGGGAAGTTTGGGTTGGATATTCCGCATTCTGTATGAACAGTCGTAAAAGCTCTGGATGCTGTTGTCTCTTTTCAAAGTATTTCTGGCAGTCAGAAACAAATATCTGTAATCCAATCAGTTGAAGCTGTCATCAAATGTGAGGTTTTTTTTATTCTGGTCTCCTGTTCTTCTTGAATGTAGTTCTCTAGAGTAGTTCTGTTTAGGACTTAATAGTCTTTGATGAGACTTGACCCCAACTTTTATCTCCTGACATTATGAGACTGTCAATTCCACTCAAAGTTTTTGTTACTAGCTGGTTGACGTCTTGGTCTCTTATTCCAAACTGTTTAAGAATTAGCAAATACCATCAGATGAAAATTTGCATAGAATGTTTGATTTACTTTCTTACATCATCTTTATTTCTTGGAATATTGAAGTTCTGGATGCCTTAGTAAGCCCCAACCCTTTTCTCCAGCCACAAGAAATTATGAAAGTTTTATGGTTTTATCTAAATTATAGATATAACTTCTGTTCTAAACTATTTAAAAATCAGCAAATTCACTAAGAATATAGAACAACACACAATGTTGGAATTACCTGAATGAACTATTCTTGTCAGGATCATGAATCTCAAGTCTTGGTAGCCTTAACAGCCAGCCATTGCATACGGTGATCTTTCAGATAGGCAGCATAGTTAGTGCTCCTTAGTGGGAAGAATGTGGGTTCCTGTGTCAGATGGACCTAGGTGCAAATCTTGGCTTATTCCAAACAATTGTTAGCTCGTGGAAAATTATGTTACATCCTTAAGCCTTGATTTGTCTTTCCATATAATGGGGATTATAATAGTATTTTCCTCATAAAGTGAGAATTAAATGAGGTACTATGCTTAGATTAGTGCCTGACAAACATGAATGCCAAATAAATGTTGTCTTTCTGTCCTTTATTTTCATGAGATCCCTGTAGATATATTTGCTTCACCAAACAGTTTGAGAATAAAAAAGACTTAAATAAATCTGTTAGCATAATTTAAAAATTCTTTGCTACAATAATGGCTCTGAGAATACTATCATCTGCAATTTCACGTAATTAATCATTACATAAATCTCACTAATATTATATAATTTCAGCTGCCATATTACAGCTGACTAGCATTACTTGGTTATTTGCTAGTCCCAAGGCAGGTACAAAATAGACGGGAGGGATATAATCTACAGACCAGTTTTTTTCAGGGACTACTTCTGGAAAGAATGAACAACACAGCAGACAGTAGAATAACAGCACAAGGAAGATAGTCCTTGCAACTGGATGGTCTCCTTACTTTGGCCTGAGTGTGAAAAAGCAGAGCACTACCTACACCTTTGGGTAAGTTGTTTCATTTGCTAAGCTTTGTTTGGTGGAGAGATGTTTTAACCTCCTGACTCTATTATTATACTGTGTAGTGGTTCATTCATGCCCCAGATGAGCCAGGAGGGATGACTGATGGACACAGAGCCACTAGGCTAAAAGTTGGTGAGGCATGCCTGGATAAGTATTCCAAGAAACAGGCAGGAATGACTGACTTAAGGTACCATAGGAGACAGTGGCCAATAATGGACATGGCCAAAGAGGTGAACGTAGAAATGGACTCGACAAGCCTTCATTCCCAAAGTAAGTAAGTTACTTCTTTACATTGTTGTTGCTAAGAGAAAAACATAGGAGCTAGTCTCCAGAATGGGAGGTCTTTCAGCCCTAGCTTTAAAAGGTACTGTGGAGTTAACTACATATGATTATTGCTTGTGTCAAATCCTCCAGAGGGAAAAACTACCATTAATTTAGGAGTGGTTTTGATAACATCTCTCTCCTGTTCCACTAGGGTCCTGTATTTGCCAGCTGATTCTCTTATGTTCTCTACATCTACAGAAAGAACAGTTGATATACATATTAACATCTTGAGACAGAGAAGGGAGTAGAGGGAGGAGGAGGAAAGCTGTGAAGGTTGAGAATGGGACTGAGTTTATTCTGGGACAGGTGGGTGGGGATAAATTGAGAGTTGAGGATCAAGGCTCTGGAGTAGTGTAGGCTGGAGCAGTGCTGTGTTGGTAAACCAGCTCTCTGGAAACAAAAAAGATCCTGATTTGTAATGTTTGCTTAATTTCACAGTGTAAATATTCCCACCATTGTGGATCGATTGCAAGCTACCCATGTGAAGTGAACCATTAGGTGGAAAGGAAATGAAGAGGAGAAGAGAAGATTTAGTACTTTAATCACCTTTAATGTTCTTTGAGAAAGAGAACTGAAGAATTCTGTTATTTTGGGCTCTTGTTCTATGTGAAATGTAATGCTATTTTGACGGGTACAAATGAGTATCCTGGTTAATAAGGGTGATTCTGAGAAGGAAAGAGGGAAAATGATGTATATTGCTTGAGTACTGCTTATATGTTACATATTTCACAGATTTTATACCATTTATGCCTGACAACAACCCTATGAGGCAGATATGATTGCCCTCACTTTACAGATGAGGAAACCAGGCTCAGAGATGTGAAATAACTCTCCAAAAGTCATAGGGTTAGGAAATACTAGCTTCAGGATGTAGACTTCGTCTTTCTAGCTCCAAGGCCCATGCTTTGCTTACCACACTGTCCTGCATAAAGCTCTGGTTTCTCTGTGACCAGAACAAAGGTCCAAAATCCAGGGGAATCTAAGTTCCTCATTCATTGCTCCCACTAGGAGGACTTCTTTTCCACATTCTTGCTTTCTCTGAGTGCTTCTTTCTTTCCTGCTGTGCCTCCTTTTACTCCAAAGTCAAATGCGTAGAGTTGGTTCAAGTGCACTGCTAACTTTCATCCCAGTGTCAGAGTTTGGAGGTTTCAAGTCTTGCACATGAGGGAAGCTCTGAGTTTAGACTCAGGCTACTCAAGGGACCTTTGTCCAGGCCCCAAATCCTGAACCAGCACTCAGTTGCTATGGCCCACCTTTTGTATCTGAAGGCTCTTAAAGCCCTTCCTGTTTTTTAAGATATGGCCCTCAACCTCTGAGTAATGGTTCTTCTTCTCAGCTTAGCTCAGGATTACTTCCTTGGCCCAGACTGAGCTAGAATTTGTAGTGGCCTTTTTTATCTCCGGGTAGGTAGGTGCTTATCCCTCTACTCACCAGGGCCTTGGGCATAACTTTTTAAATGGATGAGGCTGTGGTTCATGAATTTTGGGTGAAACACATATCCTTGTATTCAGCTATTACTGTAGTGTCTATCAGATTCTTGTTCTGCATCTCTCTACCGCCAGGAGTTATCTGTATTGGATGCAAATCACTTCTATAAATGGGAGTTACGCCATGTTCTACAGTGATCATACTCCACCTCTGTGAGCTAAAAGAAATCACTGGCTTATCTAGGCAAAGCCCTGTGGGCCTCATTGTTTTAAAATATTAAAAAACACCTGGATGAGTATTTAGAAAGGCAGAGTGGGATCTCCAGTGGCGTAGTGGGTTAGCGCACAGTAATTATACAGAAAGGCAGGGTGTAGGTCTATCAGTGTATGGCTCTCAAGTCACAGGTACTTCACTTTTATTATGTTTAGCAGCTGATTAATCTTCAATCTTACATTGCTGATCTATAATATGAGACTAGTGGAATGTAGTTTAGAGAGTTGCTGTGAGGATCAACTGCAATAATCCATGTCTAATGCTTAGCACAGTGCCTGGGTCTGTAAGTAGCAAACATTATTATAATTTTTTTAGGATGTGACACTGTGTATGATATTTACAAGATACCTTTGGTACGCGAGATGCTCAGTAACAACTTGCACTTTTATTACCTTGCTATACATTAAATCGGAAGCATGAGATTTCTGCCTCTTAGGAAAAGGCTGTTCCTCCCACAGTCAAGAGACTTGTACTCAAATGAGGGAAGGCACTGGGGTTAGGAGAAAGCTTTCATCGCTGATCTAGCATTGCAAAGCTGTCCTGTCATTATATCAGAGAGAGTGTGAGGTGTGGGTGAAAGAGGGATACTTTTTAAATCAAGGCAGAACTTAAATGCATCCTCAGTAGGTTTTTCCTGGATACATTATATTTTCTCTGCAAGATTCTTTTACCCAAAATCTTCCAAATTTTACACAAGCACCCTACAGCCCGCACCTGAACATGTACCTCTACCACTGAACATAATGTGGAAAACAGTTGCTATCTGAAGTGGAAAACTGTCGTTTTGCCTTTTCCTTTTTGTTACTCAACTTTATGACAACATTAAATAAAAACTTCAATAAAAGGTATATACTTTCAAGTTTTCCCTCCTGTAAAGATTCCCATCAGTCATTTCCATGTTTTCAGTTTTTTATATGCACTTATTATTATTTTCGCAATTATATACATAGAATAAGTTCAATTTTGAATTTTAAAAAATGTTTCTAAAACCTACTATATCATGAGTAGATTGAAAATGTACTATAGCTTCAAGTGTATTACTTGCTTAAAGATTATTCAACTGAGAATTTACTATGGTTCAATCAATGCTTTTCTCTTTTTTTTTTTTTTGTGGGTACCGGGGGTCGACCTCAGGACCACGCACACCAGCAGGTGCCCGTGCCTCTGAGCAATATCACCGGCCCTCTTTTCGTATGTGGGTTCCGGGAGTGGAACTCGGGCCCTCATTCTTGCCAGGCAGGCGCGTACGCCGCTGAGCCATCTCTCCGGCCCAATCAATGCTTTTCTAACAGAGAGCATTCAGGCAGTTGCTAATCTCACAGATGACACTATAACAAAATATTTGAATATATATATAAAATACATTATATATATGCATACATATATATTACATACACATATATTTCATCCATGTGAATTAGATCTTTGCAAAAAAGAATTCTCATAATAGGGATTATTGAGTAAAAGGTAGAAATGTTTGAACAGAAGACAATGCTTTTGAACATTCACTACTGAGAATTAATGAGCTTGTCAAGGTTGTTAAGATATTGGGATTATAAAAGGTACCAGTTATACTATAAGTCTTGTACATTACTCTAGGAAATAGAGCTATAGTATATCCAATTTCCAGGAAAGTTCATCAGAAACAAGTAGCATTTCCTTTCAGATTATGCATTTTTCCTATTCTTATAGGCAGCATTTGTTTACATAATTATGCTAATTTAAAATTGGCAAAGCTCTTTAACCTGGAGTGAGTCTATTCCAGACTGACAGATGTTTTGACTTTGCTGTCTTGCACCTTCGGGGGCCCCATTAACTTCTGGTCAGCAGTGCACCTGCCCGTGTGTTCTGGTGGCTCTCTGCCTACTTAGGAAGCAAAATCTCAGCTTTCTAGGCCCAAGCCTGAAGCGAAGTGTGGGTCTTTGAGCACCAACTCAAAATAGAGTTGCTTTGGGGTCACCTTCTGAATCTCTGGAACCGTTTACTTCTTCACTTGTGTGATAAAATAGGATGCTGCTGTGATGAAGGGAAGGGTCAGAGGCTACTCTGGGGGCCTTATAGCTGGAGACATGTCCTTATCAAAACACACACACACACACACACACACACACAACCTTTATGCTTCAGCTGCCTTTTAAAAACAGAAGCAGAGTTATCGTCTTATCAGAAAACGAAAGGATTAGCAGCTTCCTTGGGAACACAAATGGCTTTACTCTAGGTACTGGAGATACCCAGGAACAAAAGAGAGAGAGAGCTGGAGATAAATTTGAGTTATATTGGAGGGGGCATCGCAAGGATGAGGAACTCTCAGTGCATGCGAATAACTTTTCTGCTCCTTAGAAGCCCTGAGTCCTGAAAGGAAGCAGTCTTGAATGCTTCTTTGAAATCGTTGAATTCCCCACAGTATAGTGCCCTTGGTTGGGTCATAGTTCGTGCATCTTTGGAGCATGTGTAACACTCACAGACTCCTGTCTTCTCATCTGCTTTCTAGCCCACCCAACTCTTTCCATTTCATGAATCTGCAGGCTTTTTGGTGATAACACATCAACCAGCACCCCTAATCACTCAGCAGGCTTGTGCTTTCCTTTCGACTTTGATGAGAGATGAATGATTTGAATGGGAGGTTAGAAAGGTGTCAAACATTTGCTTACTTCAAGAGGATGTTAATATGGGATATATTTTATATTCATATTTAGTATCTTTGTGAGAAGAGCAAAAAATGAGAGCTTCCATGTATAATCCAATTGCAGGTCGATTCTATGATTAGGTAGTTTAAGGAATGCCAGGATAAGATTAATTTAAAAAATTTTTACAGCAAAACTGAGGGCAAACTCGAAGAAAGGAAAAGAATTTGCTTCTGCTTCTTTCTGGTGTTTTTGCTTTCTTGATATGGTGATGTCTACACCTAATAAGCTGCATACAAGCACCACAAATGCACATGTGATTATTAGTGTTGCTGGACACCATGCCAGGTATGAAGACAGAGCTGAGTAGGACAGTCCAGAGTGTTCTGCCTCAAATGGTCCCTCCTCACGATGTCCTGCAAAGTATTAAATTCCAAGAATGTCAGGGTCGGTTCTCTTGAAGAGTATGAAGGGAGAGAAGGGACATAGTTGCCATGCAGCTTCTACTGTACATAAAAAACTGGTGAATGCCATCGTCTCTTTCCTTAATTGAAACTGGGCGGTATGCATGTCACAGTTTCTAGAAGAATTAAATCTTCAAAGGACATGCTATGCCACAGAAGTAAGCATGGCTTCTCATTGTACCACTAACTGCCATTTTTCTTATCCTCTGTTATCCATTTCTTATTTTGTAATAAAACAAAAAGGTCTGATAAATATGGAACATTCAGTGGCCTCCAGGATAAATTTTAATAGTTGTAAAATTAACAAGACATTGTCATGCATTTTTCATAGCAGCTTTCTTGTGGAGTATTATGCTGCAAAATTGTGTTAATCTCCAATACACTGCAGGGAGGGAGTGAGCACAAAGGGCAAAAATTTTGGAACTGTGACCGAGATACTGGTTCACCCACCTCCAGCTCATTTTGTGATCCTACAATGAGTGTCATTCAAATGGGATGGGCCCTGACCTGAGTCAGTACAGCCATCCATAAAATGGGATAAACATATCTTGCATTTACCTAGATACGGAGTGGTTATGAAGATAAATCCAATTTTATTAATGCTTTACTACTTGGCAAAAAACTGCTTTATACATCATGGACTTAATGCTATAGTGCTTGCCTTCTTTAAGATTTTATTTTGTAGATAATGAAGCAAACACCATGCACTAGAAACCTCTATTATATAATGTTGCACAAAGCACTGCCATTTGTTTGCTTTTTTCAGGCCAAATAAAACTAGAAAGCAGAGGAGAACAGAGAAATCATGCTACAAACTTTTGGACTGCAGCCTAGATTAAAGACAACAATAATGACAAACAAAAAGGGTACAGTCTCCCAAGCTATAGAAATTTGTTTTATGGGCTCCAATAAATTCTTGGCAAATAAAAAGTATGAAGCGATCTGCAGCCTTTGTTTGGCTGAGGCCAAAGGGTACCTTTTTACGGGAGAGAAGACAGTTTTCCTAGAAAGAGAGGAGTGCTGGAGTTTGGAAGGACTCTGGCTGGCAGGAGGAGAAAGTGTGCTAGCCCATTGAGGTTGGCAGCTCAGCGGGGTTTCTGTCTCAGGCTTCACTAATCCCTCAGCTTTCATAAGCAAGGGGGGAAACCAAGGGCAACGCTTCCAATTGCTCCAGAGAAGTGAAAGCTGTCAGGCATGCATGTCTGCTGCCCAAAGCACAGGGGTCATGCGAAGCAACGGTTGGCAACACTGAGTATTTCTCTTTATTTCCAGGCATTATAAGAGAGATTTATAAAGTAGGCTATTGAAATGACAGTCAGTTGCTCTTCATGGGACTTTATTTTCCGCAGTTAAGAGGGCTGGGGATATAGCTCAGTGCCTGCCTGGCAAGTGCAAGGTCCTGAGTTCAATTTCAGATACTAAAAAAAAAGAGAGAGACGAGAAGAAATACATTCACATTTTTTTCATTGAAAAATAAATGCTGATGGAAATTTAGTTCTATATTTTCTTCTTTTTTAATTGAAGAGCTTTCCGTCATTGACCTGGCACAAATTTATAGCCTGAACTATCAGCCCTAAAGTAGATCTACATACATATTTTATTCGAAGTCACTTTTAAAATTGCTGAAATGGTGCCGTTTACCCTGCTAAGGAATGCTGTAAAGGGAGAGAAAGGAGGAGTACCAAGGCCAGATGATGTGATTTATTTGGCCAATCAGTGGGACAGAATGGCTGGCCATGTGGTTTTTGGGGTGTCATCAATAGAGATCCCACAGCAGTCCTCCAGAGCTCTCAACACCAGCAGAACTCATGAAACTAGGGTCTTGGGTTTGAGGTCTCATGGTCAGGCTTTGGAAAGCTGGATGAGTCACAGCGTTCCCAAATCCATGTGGATAGACAAATTTCTGCTCCAAGGCTAAAAGATATGCAGGAACCAGGAGCTGCTATTTTGGCACCTGAAAAGATGGAAAATTGCATAAGGACAACTTTAAGAGAAAAGTAGAGCAAGAAGAATGCAATATATTTAATAGTCTTCCCATTGTAGTTAACACTTTGTAGAAATTCACTTCCTGAGACATTCATATACATATATGTGTGTGTATATATATATATATATATATATATATATATATATATATATCACAAACAGTTTATAAAATGAAATAGTCATTTCATATCTTTGGGTTCACAATAGTTCTTGCCCACAATTGTTTTTAGTTGAATGGTTTTGTCACTAAGCCAAAAATTTCTGCTTCGTTTCTTTAACATCTAACTTTGTTCATTTTCTGTTGCTAATTACACAATAATACAGACTGGGTAACTTATAAAGAAAAGAGGTTTATTTTGGCTCACGGCTCTGATCCGAGGCTAAGAGGCCACATCTGGTGATAGTCTTCTTGCTGGCAGAGTCCCAAGGTAGCACGAGAGAACCTGCCAAACTGGCCTTTATAGCAGACTTACTCTCAAGATAACCCATTAATCTAATAATCTGTCAGAGCCCTGATCAGTACATAAGATCTCATCTGATACCACTTCTTAATATTTCATACGTTTACATATGAGTTTTAGAGGGTACAAACCATATTCAAACCATAGCAGAACTTTGTGTAGAATTAAAAGTTAGACTTTGAGTGATATTATGGAACTAAATAGTAAAAATTGGAAGACCTAGGAATTAATCCATCTCTATGTAAAGCATCTCACTTGATGTCAGGTCAGGTAGACTCTCTTGGTCTAATCATTTACTTTTTCTTAGCCTCAGTTTCCTCATATTTAAAGTGTGGATTGAAATATTCTTACATAGTGCCATTTTGGAGATAAAATAAGGCACATAATGCTGAGGAAAAGCTCAGTAAGATGACATTTCCATAATTGTTCTTTTAAAACTTTAATTCTGAGCTTACAACTTTCTTGTGACATCCTGAAGCAAAACACTAAATTACATTTTTCTTTTCAGTTTTCACATATCCAAATTATGAGTTTTTCTTTCTCCATTCATATCTTGGATGATAATAAAGGTAAGGGAGGATGGTGAGCTCCTCTGAAATCATGTAAATGCTGTTCACCAAATATTCTGGCTATTTTCTGAGCATAAAAAATAATTGTACTTTTTGGATTCCAGTGGTTGGAAGGGAACATATGACACTTAATGGTTGGTTTAAGAGCCCCCAGGCTCCAGTTCTCTTGCTCAACATGTCCAGTAGAACTTTCTGTAATGATTGAAATGTTCTCAGTCTGTAGTGTCCAGTAGAGTAGCCACAGTCACATGTGGTATTGAACGTATGCAATATCCCTCGTGCAACCAAGAAACTGAATTTTTTTTTTTTTTTTTTTTTTTGAGACAGGGTCTTGCTTTGTAGTCCAAGCAGGCCTCAAACTCACAGCGACCCTCCTGCCTCAGCTACCCAAGGCCTGGGATTACAGGTGTGTGCCATCATACCCGGCTAAGAAACTGAATTTTTAATTTTAGTGAATTTTAAAGAAAATGTAAGTGTCTGGACAATACGATATTGGACAGGATAGGTCTGGGTGGTGGGTTCTCCATCAACCTGACTCCAGCAGTGAGGACAATGATAATGTAAAGCAGTCTCAGCCAACCTGCAGGGGCCCTGCAGCATCAGCGAGAAACGAACCTCTCTTCCCCTAAGCCAGTGAGGTCTTGGGGTTGTTACCACAATATGGCCTATTCTATCATAAATCATACACCATCTAAAGGGAGATATTGTTAGTTTGACTTCAGTCATATATCCACTAACAATGAATGATTCCCGAGCCACTACTCGCTCTGTGTGGCTCTGTGTCTAGTCCTAGAGCTCCTGAAAGGAATCATCCACGATTTATGTGGCGGATGGTCTCCTCTGTAGTTTCTGGTGTGGTAGTCATGCTCCGTCAGGAGATAATACGACCTCCTGGTTGGATACAGGAGAGAGAGTTGGAAATGCTGTCTGTCTCAGGGGGTGGCTGCTCCAGATCCTGCTAGTATTCTAGGTCATCTCTCCTGGAGAGGGTGTGCATCTGACTCTCTAAGAGGACTTGTCCTCTGTGCTTCCTCACTTCCCCTACTAAGGCTGGAAACAGAGAAGCAAATCCAGGTTTGATGGAGTCCGGATGGGACAGAGGAATCAGATACAGACTCTGGAGCT
Organism: Erethizon dorsatum; assembly: GCA_028451465.1. NCBI lineage: Eukaryota > Metazoa > Chordata > Mammalia > Rodentia > Erethizontidae > Erethizon > Erethizon dorsatum. Next base: position 77,634,924 of record CM051832.1, read on the forward strand.
GCGGGGCAGGTCTATGGGTACAGAGGAAGTTGTATCTCCGTAGAAATTGACACTGTTGATTAAGAAGAAGCCCCTTTTGTTGGACAATTACATTTTGATTCTCTAGCACATGTATATTGAAAGTTTTCATTTTGATATGGTTTTCTGTTCTTTCCAATCTATTTTTATTATTAAAATTTCTTCTTTGGTAAATGGTAACATAACTCACATCTTCACCCAAATTAGAAATCTGGGCATCATCCTAGACTCATCTTTTCCTTATCGCTCACATTCCACTGAGTTCTACAGATTATCTCTGTCCTCTTCACGCCCACGTTCTCCAGCATGGCCACAGCCTGTTACACGTGCTGAGCAGTTAGTGTGCTGCACAGAGGAACTGGACTGAGGGCTGGGATGGTCTTCTGCATCCAAACCAAGGCAGCTTCATAGTCCAGATGGGTCACCTTTTTCTATGTCCCCTACAGGTTGTAGATAGGCTCCTTCAATTGCCATAGTTTACCCTCAAGATCTTTCACTGAATGAAGCATCCTCCCTGTTTTCATTCTCCTTGCCTTCCTGCCAGTGACCATTTGCAAATACAAATCTGATATTGACATTCTCTTTCTTAACACCCTAAATTGCTTTCCACTGCCCTCCGAAAGGTATAAACTTGTCAATGTGGCCTATAAGCCTGCTGTGATGTGGGCTTGTTTACCCCTCCAGCCTCATCCCTCCATACCCACTCCTCCCCACAATATGGAACACTACCTGAATTCCTTGCAGAACCTCACACAGGCCCTGTGGTTTTAACTTTGTAGATCTTTGTCTTTCTGTACTTCTGCCTGGAATGCCCCTGCCTCTAGGCTCCTCTTGGGCTGTCCTGGAAACTCTTCTTTTGAGACTCAGCCAAAGCAGTATAGTTTTGATGTAATTTTTCCTGACCGTCCAGAAGGGGAAATGATGTTTCCTCTTTCACACCCTCACTGAACCTACTATCATGACACCTGTGCATTTTTAATTCTCACTTTTGTCTGTCTGCACTCTTCACCCTGGGCAGAGTCTGTCGAACTATATTTCTCTGTGGGTCTCCTACACACAGCACAATGTCAGCAGGTAGCATGGCCTTCTTAAATATCTGCGAAATGAATCATAGACTGTCCCTTTTTATTTTTAAGGATTACATGCATAGCTTTCCAGTGATATGCAACCAAAATTAAAATCCTCACCTGTTCATTTAAACATAGTAGTTTAAAGTATATAACTGCCTACCTGAACTTGGGTATTTTCAAAGACTTGTCAGAATGGTGAAGGGCTGAGCTAGGAGGAGTTGGAGATGAAGGAAACATAATTGAGTATACTGGTATTCCATCACTCCTCTCACCTGATCCTCCCAAAATGCAAATAGGTTTAGAGAGATAAGGCAGCTGTGACCCAAAAATGCAATGAAGAAAATGAGATAAGGACATTCACCTGGAATTCTTAACAGATACTGAACTCTGCCCAGCAATTTAATTGTAGTCAAATAGGAAAGGGGAACTTTAATATGAGAAAATAAAACACCATTGTAGGAAAGGACATATAATTTGTTCAGAGAAATCATGGTCTTGAGATTTACAATTGCAAAGGAGTTGCTTTGCACATTAAATAGAAACTTTATGCCTGAAGTTCTCAATTGATTGCTATAGAAAAGGAACTTAAATTTCCATATGCAGTCTTCTTTTTCTAAAACCCCACACTAATCTGGGGATGCTGTACTGCATAGACTTTGGAGCCATACTACCTGTATTCAGACTCTGGGTCTGATATTTCCTAGCTGTTAAAACTTAGGCATTATATGATGTCTTTGAAGCCTGAATTCTCATCTATAAAATGTAGATAATAATAGCACTTTCCGTATAGGATTTTAGTAAAGATTTAATATGTATAAGCTTAGAACAGGGATTGCCTAAGTGTTAGTCAACATTATTTTCTGAGGCCACAATAATTAAAGCCTTCAAAGGAACATAGACGCAATGGTCTCCAAGTCTTTCTTTTATAATTCCACATGAAATCCAAGTCTGTGTTTGAATGTTTTGTTTTACATGGTATGAAACATAAAGTGAGCAAAATGGCCACATTTTAAAATGGGGTAAAAAGTGATCTTATCATTTTTGAATGAAATGTATAATGAATAAATAAACTTTGTTTTGATGACTCATAATTCTTCCAGCCTGGGAATGGGGGCATTGTCTTACAGTTGCCTAAAGCTAGAGTGAGATTTTTCTGTCCTGGGCTTGTTGGCTGTTCTGGCCAGACTGCTGCACGGCAGTGACTGTGGATGAGTGCCGGCATACTCTGTGAAGGACTCCCAAGGTACACCTTCAGTTCAGCTATGGGTCATGTCAATACCCTTAAAACGGAACACTACCTGAATTCTTTGCAGAACCTTACACAGGCCCTGTGGTTTTAACTTCGTAGATCTTTGTCTGGAAGAGCCCTGTGGTTTTAACTTCGTAGATCTTTGTCTGGAAGAAGAGTTTCCAGGACAGCCCAAGGGGAGCCTAGAGGGAGGGGCATTCCAGGCAGAATGTCTCATTAATTCCCAAAAATGGGAATTAATGAGAATGAATCCAGAGATTTCTAAATGCCATTCCATGGTAGGCCACTGGTCCAAGTAAACAATGAAATATCACATTAATGATGGTTGAGAGTAATATAAACAGTCGTCTGGCTTTACAAAACATCTGCCAATAGCTTTGGCTTCAAGCTTCAAAATGGTATGTATTTGATGTGGCAAATGGTACAGGGAGGCTCTAATGGAAACAGGAAGATGACAAGCTAGCTGGAGACACTCACTGCAAGTGTCTTTGAGCCACATTTGCTATTCAAAGTGTGAAAACAAACTGAATGAGGTCTTTTGAAAGGAACAGGAAAAACAATACTGAATCCAACTCAGAAAAACAAAAACAAAAACAGGTCAATGACAGCACATCACCCTCCACGAGATCTTGGATTCATGCCTGAGTAATGAATAAGTGAATAGATAATTCCTCTTCTTTACCGAGGCTCTCTGTAAGTCATAATTCCTATCAGTTTTACATCCAAAATGCATTTCGCATCATCTGCTGCTTTCTGTTTACCACCCTATTCTATGTCTTCTCTTACAGAGAGAGAGGCTGGGGCAAAGGGAAGAACATCAGCTTTGGAGACAGATAAACCTAGACTCGAATTTCAGCCTTTCACGGTATAGGTCCATCCACACCTGTCCCTCTTCCGGAGTCTCTTCCTCTTGATTCCTCCTTTGTATAACTCATGCCTTGTTGGGTTCTTAGCCCTCTCTGCTATGGTTTTCCCATCATTTATTGGGTAAATTACAAATTCCAGAATGTAGTAGTATTAGTTAGTTATCAGTGCTTTTAGAATGCTTAAAATATAGAGGTTTGAATGGGAAAGATGTGACCTCGTTCAGAGGTGAGGGGCCAGGGCTAGTGGGGCAACTCTGTCATCTGTAGGTTTTAAGTGACTGCTCCTGTTGCATCCATCTTCTAACCACCGGGGGGGGGGTGCAGGCCCAGGGGAACTCATACCAGGCTTTTAATCAGCAAATTCTGGAAGTATTACTTATCACTTATAATCTCATTGGCTGGAACTGAGTCACAAAGTCACATCAAGGTGCCAGAAAGTCTAGCAGGAATATAATCCTTAGCTTAGTGGATACATGCTCAGCTAAATCATGGACATTCTTTTACTAAAGAAAAGGATAATGAAGATTTATGAATAGAAAACAGCTTCTGCCAATTACATAAAGAAACTTTCTTCTATTTTTGCAAATTTGTTCCCCTTCCCTTCTCCTTACTTCATGGCCTGTTAACCCTGAACTACTTACTGCTCTCCAAGCACACCACCTGCTCACAGGCCCAGAAACTTTGCAGGTGTGTGCCCCCCTCAGCCTACCTGGTATACTCCACTAATTGTTGAGGGATCAACTTAATGAGCTCCATCTTTGCAGAGTCTTTTTTGATGTCATTCCTCTGCTGGAAAATTTAACAACTATACTTGTGTTCTCTTGTACTTTACATACGACTTGATTTAGATCTTTACTTATTTAGGGATCTATTTTTTCACTGGGTCGGAAGATCCTCAAGAGTAAGGGCTACCTTTTATTTTTATTTTGAATCCTTAGCACCTATTTGATCTAGCTCATACTTGATCTAGATATGATGGATACTGAAGATTTAAATAAAAGCAGAACGGTCAAGCTGTGTGTGGTTGTGCATGCCAGCACTCTGAGAGGCAGAATGAGGAAGACTGCAAGTTTGAGTCCAGACTGGGGGGAACTTAGTGAGATCTGTCCACAAATAAAAAATAAGAAAGGCTGGTGGCTGTAGCTCAGTGCAAAGGCTCTGGGTTCAATTCCCAGTACAAAAAAAAAAAAAAAAAATAGTAGAGCCAGTGATTCTACATTAACTGCTATAAAAGTTAAAGTGGCTGACCATTGGACTCTCCCATTATTGCTGGTGAGTTAACAGAGAAAAAGAAGTAAAATGGAAAGATAATTGGAAGACAATTAGAAAAATACCTGGAATTACTTAGGATATCAGCTATCTTTTGCTCATAGAATCCTAGACAACCAAAATAATTAATCTATTCATTTTAGGATGGAGAAGTTGAGGTCCAGAAAGGCAAGAAACTTAACCATACCTGGAGTTCTGTTGAGGTCTATAGATTGCCTTTGTAGAACTATTTTCATTATATACCATTACTCTAAAAATAATTTTATATGTGACTTCCAGTACTGAAACATCTAATATTCTGATACTGAGGTTGGAGATTTTTAGAAAATATTGGGTCAATTAGTAATGGTAAGACTTTTAAAACTCAGCCTTACTCTGACATACTACTGTGGGGACAGCGTCCTGTTAGTGCTTGCCAAGTTGCCTTCCATCCCTGTTTCCTTAACTCTGTGCACACCTCTCCAAGTGCGAACTTTATTAAAGTCTCTCCAACTGTCTTATTTGGAATCTGTTTCCTGCGAACATAGTCAGTAGATGCACTAATAAGTGTTTGTGGTGGTAGAGGTATCTTTTGATGGAGTAAGGTTGTGGTTTCCATATATGTAATGGGGGCTGGCTGGAGAGAGCCACGACAAACTTTTTATTGGTCCATTGTGACATGTAGAAATAAGGACAATAAACATTCCCATAAAGTTGAACTAATTTAACTCAGGGTACTGCTTTCTTTTTTCATTTTACATCTCTTTTATATTTATTGGGGGGTTAAAGTCATCCTTGTTTTGTGATATGGATGTGTTTTTAAAAAATATCTTTATCTTATAAAAAATAGAAAGTTACCAGTGAAAAGTGACTAGTATGTAAAATTCTAAAGCTAAGGGATTACTAGACCATCTATGCATTCTATGGTGCTTATGAATCAATTCTCACAGAAAAAGTGTTTTACAGAGACTGCTGTATTTCATGATCAGAATTAACAGGGAGATTCATGTGAGAACATTCTGCCCCACATGTTGCAGTTCTAAGCTTCCCTGGTTCATGAGGCAACTGCATGGTACTCAGTGATTGTCACTTAAAAGGTTGGATTGAGACTTGGGGATTTCCCAACAAGGGCCCTGCAGGACAAGGCTTGTATCCCAGTTTCCCAAAAACCTGGGGTATAGAACATAGGGTGGAATTATTCTGATTATTTTTCCTGGAAAGTGAGTCCTTGGTAGGCTGCTCTGGTTTGTCCCCTCTGGCATCCTGTAGTTACCTACTCACCTGCTCAGAGTGACAAGAATAGTTATTCTCTATGAAAGGATTCTAATTAATTACTAAAATAAACTTTAACTTTAATTTGCCAGTTTGGCTTACTGTACTTCTTCAAAACTTAGTATAGTTAAAACTATTAGTTTTCTACCCATGTGATTGTATGAGTGGGTTGACTGCTGTTTATGTCCTGACTAGTTAAGTTTTTATGCTTATCCTGTTTGCTAGACCTACTACTGCCATTAACTATTTAGTGATGACAAGTGACTTGTCCAAGTACCCAGCTCCTCAGAAACTCAGTTCCCTTTTCTTAGAGGATTATGGGCTTGATTGGAAAGATCTCTACCCTTCCAATTTTAAAAGTCTATGATCAACCTACCTCTGAGTTCATTCAAGAGTTCAAAAGTAGTCCAGACCCATAAATCTATTACTGGGATTTTGATTCCTTTTGCAAGCATTTCAATAGCCTGTGCATGTGTGACCGTGAAATTTAATTTAGCAGATTAGTAACACATCTGATTAAAATCCTTGTCAAAAAGATGTTGTTCCCTGAAGCCCTACAGTCATTGTTTTTACCCTCTTTCTAATCCCTCATACTTCAAAATCTTATGTCTTGCTATGGAACTGAAGATTTTAGCTTCATCTAAATTTTGACACTACCAGTGTGTGGCTCCCTGTTGGAGCATTTTGGAGGAACCCCCCTGGTGGATGTTTTGTTCACTTGTGTCCCTTGAATATTTTTCTCTAGCAGGAGATAAAAAACCTGTATCAAATCAGTGGTTCTGTCACCAAATGTCATTGAAAATTTCCTAGGTCAAGGAGGAGCTTATTCTTGTTTTATAATTTGATTATTTTACTGTTTTTTGTTACTTTGGATCATCTATGGAAAATTAACTGTCTTTGTCCATAGCATGTTTAAATAACCTCATGGAAAATTGAAATGTAAAAACTCTCATTTTCTGAATCTGGATCCAAGATAATGAGAAATAGAAGGGATTGATTTGCCTGCTTTCACCATCATGGAAATATCACAGTGAACTTCAATTGCTGAATTACCTGGACAACTTTCCCGTGTTTCTGTGCATGAGCTTGAGCAGGCCTCCATCATTTACCTTCACTTATTTCAGTGTCCCCAACCTCCGCACAGTGTTGGCACAAAGGAGGCTCAGCAATGCTGGCTACATGAGTGATCTCACTGCTTGTCCTGCATCATGATGTCGCCCACTTGTGAACAGAGTTTTTTTCATAAGGGACAGCAGGAGAGAGAGATGAATTCATCTAAATGATTTTGTGTCCCCAGACTAAACCTATTAAAAAAAGATATTACAGTCACCACCAGATAATGTGCCTGGAATTCTTAGGCTGCCTAGAATTTCATTAGGAACATGGGGATGGGGGGAAGTTAGAAAAAAAGACAAAGACAGATGTTATTTTATTATTACATTTCACTTAGAGGCATCAGGATCAGTGCCAAGAAATGAATCACAAAACTGTAATGTTACATTTACATTTTACGTAATTTTTTTCCCTCTTTCAACCCTGTACTAGATCATGGGGCTATAGGTATTGGGTAGGGCTGAAAATGATCTTACAGTTAGGAAATTTCTTAAAGTATGATAGAGGTTTTTCACAACTCAAGCCTTGGTTTTGTTTTTGGTATGATTTAGAATAAAGTAAAATGAGGTCTGCATAATCTAAATAAAGATAGCTTATATTTTACATAGTTTGTAGTTCACATTTACACTTTAGAGCTGCTTGATTTCCACAATAAAGTCACATGGTATGTATTGGGCTGGTAATGTTGTCCCCATTTTATAGATGTTATGGCTTCGATCAAAAATCTCCCCAGAGACTTTTGGGAAAAGTGATTGGATCCTGAGGGCACTAACCTCATCACTGGATTAGTCCACTGATGAGTTCATTAGCTGAATCATCTGTTAGGAGGCAGGGCCTAGTTGAAGCAAAAAGGTCACTGTGGACATGTCTTTCAAGGGTGTGTATTTTTTCTGGGTCTCTTTCTCTCTCCTTCCTGGTTGCAATAAGGTAACCAACTTTCCTCTGCCATATCATTCCACCATGATATTTCTAACTTGGAGACAGCCAACCATGGGCTGAAACCTGTGAAATTGAATAAAAACAAACTTATTGCCTTTTAAATTGTGTATGTCAGGTATTTTTGTTCCAGTAACAGAAAGCTGACTGACAAAATAGAGTAGGAAACTGAATGGATGGTAGTGCGGGGAAGTCAAAGTAGGTTAGGAAATGACTCATCAAGACCTCAACTCAAGTTCTAAAATTCAGGCCTACAGCTCTTTTCCACTGTGTGAAGCCTAACTGGGTTCCTGCATTCTGATTTATGTTGGGTTTGGTTTGTACCAAGGAGAGATCAGTTCAGTTCAGTTTAGTTCAGTGAACAACAACCGAATGCCATGCATTTCCATGGCAGATGCTAACCTCATTACAAGGATATTCATGCTCAGAAATTTGAAGTTTTCATCTCAAAGGTACAGGTAACCATGGGTTGACGCAGAACTCTGACCATTGTCTCATGCCTTGGGACCTGGTTTTTCATGACTCCTGAATGGAAGGGATCTGCCCAGGCCTAGGCCTTAGTAATCTACCTGCTTGTGCCCCTGGTCTCCCCTTCTACATCCTTCCTCAGCTTCTATGGCTTGCACTCCCTCATCTGGTCATTTCTTAGGACCTGTTCATCTTTTTCCCTCCGACCACAGGCATTTTGTGCCTCAGTGTGAATTTAGGTCAGTTGTTCATCTCTCCCAGATCCTGTCCATTTTACCCTGTGGAGCCCTTCAGCTGAGCTTGGATGCTAGTTGTTTGACCGTGGATTTCATCCTCTCTGGGCCTTAGATTATTCTGTGAAGCAGGGATAATTACACACCTCTGGGGCTGGAGGACCTCTAGGCGCTCCTTCAAGTCTGCTTTTCTCTCTTTTCCACCATGCCATGGGAGACATATCAATAGGATTCCCTGACCCCTGGCTTCTGGTTTTTGTTTTTGTTTTTTAGTCAACAGGGAGTACCAGTAGAGATGGGGATAGGAGGAGAAGGGTGGGGTGTTTATTCCATACTAAGTCACTCCTAGTGGGCTGGAAACCTCCATACCAGGCAATGTTCCCTGTCATACAGGACTACATATGCAATGACCCTCTTCAATTTCTGTTATCCACTCTGAACACTTTTGCTTGGTGAGGCCTAAGACTGAAGATGCCCCTCACTTTTGCTAAGCCCAGGAAATTGCACTTGTTAGTTTTTCTAAACCCTGCTCCATACATTTGTAAATAATGCCTTTACCAAAATCTCTCCCTTGTTATTAGTTTAAGTCTTTCATCTGTTTCCTACCAGGAAGTGCAATTGTAACCATTACATAAGAATGAATTTGTAAGATACAACACAGAATGCCTTGTACATGTAAGATGGATGTCATTTCCTTTCTTAGTCCACCCTTTTTGAACTTTTACCCTTTTAAATCTTGTCTCTGATTGTGGAACTAAAGGCTTCAGTCTTATTTAAATTTCAAATGCTGTAGCAAGTTGATAGATTCCCTTTAAAGTTGATGAACTTTACATGATGCTGTGAAGTTACTCATATGCCCCACTGTCTGCATAGTCCATACTCAGCTTTGCCATGGAAGCAGGAGTAATCTTCACTGAATGACTAGAGAGCAGACCTGGATGATTCATACAGGCTCTCCCTCAATTTCTCGAATTGATAGCCATGAACATCTGTTTGTCCATTTTGAAGACATTTGGAGTGACAGGGGCTCAGCGGGCATGAGAACTGCTCCACGCCATGCCTGCCGGCTGAAGGACACTTGGTCAGCACAGGAGGTTCTGCCCTCTCTGGACTCGTACTTAGGGACACTTTTTCGCACATAGAACTCTTTCCACTAGCAAACTTTGCCTCCGCCAGTGACCAATTGAATCTCATTTGCTTTGTCACTGACGGGGTGATTGCAGTACTTTCCCTTGAATTTATGACAGATGCTGGCCAGAGAGCTCTTCAGAAATTGGGAGATTTGGTGCATTTTTAGAGAATTTGGATCTGGAGTGCACTTTAAGAGAATTAGGCTCTGGGTCTACACAGAGTTGGAGGCCTGACATTCCCCCATTTTTCATCTCCATGGATGTAATGACACTATGCTCAATTAAGCAAACAACTAGGCTTTCTGCTTTATCAGGCACTGCTTCCAGCATTGAAGGACCTAGAGGACTGAACAATTTGTGCATTTGGGGTAAACATATTTCAGAAATAAATGCACTCAGCCATCTGAGTTTATATTCAGAAATAAAATTATAGTTAAATATAGAAACAATTTACTTCTGTGTCGAAGATGTTGACATTAAATTTTCTAGAGTTGGGCATCATAGCTTTCCATTGCTCAATGATGTTCAGGATTCATAGTATATAGATGCCTGCGTCACTTGCGATGGGCACAGAATCCAAGCTCTCAGAAACATTACATGTGAGTGTAGGGGTCACTTTGACTATAATTTCAATTGTCATGTGCTACCCAGAATGGACTGAGTCCAATATTTTCATTACTAACTTTCTTCAATTAGCTTTGCTTTATCTTAGCAGGTGAACATGTCTTTTTGTCACTCAGTGTCAGAAGGCAATTAACCCATTGACGTAACAAGAGAAAAAAATACTAGACAAAGCAGACACACTCAGGAAAAATTACTTGGTGATTTTCTTTTCTTAATTAATTTCCCAGCTATCAAAGCCTGCCTCTAGGTTTTGTTTAGCCACTTTCCTTTTTTCACTGAGTTGCCATTTCTTCAGCCTTGTAAACACAGGAAGCCTGTGAATCTATTTAACTTATGCTTTAACAAAAGAGATGGAGGCAGCTGCATCCTGAGTCTAAAGCCTTCTGGTGGTATGTCAGGGCTCCTTTCCCACACAGGGACAGCTAGGGGTCAGCAGAGGGCAATACCCTGAGTAACTCAAAGTGATTTTGTGAATGTCTTGGAGTTTTCTATACCCCACTTCCTACTGTGTGGGTGGGTAAGGGTGGGGCAGTGGAAGAGATGCAGCCACAGAGGCCAGAGGTACTGGGGCAATGGAAGGGGACACCGGGTCAGCCTTGCTGAGCAGGAGCTCTGGAAGCAGCCGCCTGGCTTTTGCCCTACACCACTTCAGAAACAACTGGAAAAGAAAGAAACAGAGTGCCCAAAAACACTATCTATATAAACTCTCACAACATAACCACGTGCCTTCCCACCTTGACTCTTGCTGAGAAGGGCACCGCATTTCCAAACATGGTTTTCTCCTCAGATCTCTTCATCCAGACAAGGAGGTGGAGGACAGAGTCAGGGTCTCTCTGTCTAGAGGAGCCTTCATTTATCTTTGCTGATCTGCCCAGGGAGGAACCTCAGGGACACCTATCCCACTATTGCTCCACTATCTCTTATCATAAGGAGCATATTGGGTGAGGCTTTGGAGGTCCACGGAAGTCAAACTTCATTCCCAGGTTCACAGAGCTGGTTGGTAAAACAGGCAGCTTTCTCCAGAATCCATACTCTGTGCATGTGTATGGGGGGAGAGGAGAAGGGATTCAGGGCATTGGACTTGGGTCCTACAGAAAATTAACCATTATCAAAAGCTAACACTTCTTTCCCCCCAAATCAGACCTAGCTGGAAAATAGTCTTGAAAACTAGAGGTTAAAAATGCCAGGCCCAATCACCTATCCTTGCTTTACCTGCCATCACTATTCTCTACCTTGGTGGCAAGGAGAGGCTGACTGGAGATGCTGTTTTTAACCTCTAGTTTTCCAGGCTAATTATTTTCCAGCTAGGCCTTATTTTGAGGGACACACAGTATTACTCAGCTAGAGGTAGGGAGCCCATGAGGAAGCAGCCTGATTGTCCAGGAGGGGCTCTTCTTTGCTGAGACCTCGCTAGCATGTCCTTTCTCAACTCCAAAGTCAGGCTAAGTGCCACTCTGTGATTCTACTTAGGCACCTCCCCTGGTATATTGAATTTGTCTGTCTTCTTTAATTGATTAATATTAATGCTAATGTTTATTGAACATTTACTATGTGCCAAGATCTCTTCTAAATACCCTAAAATACTATCTCCTTTAATTAGCACAAAAGTCCTATAAGGAGATGACTATTATTCTATAGATGAGAAAGGGGGGGCTGCTATGTAGGGTGAAAATTTTACTTAAGGTCATACGACTAAAAACTCATGAAAACTTGAACCTCCCTCTCTCTCATTCTAGGGCAGAGCTTTTTAGAGTAATAGATAATAACTCTTGGTCTGTTTGGTCCATTTTTGCTTTTCCAAGGCCAGGCAAGTTCTTACACTCTGGAAGAACAGGGCCTTTTGTAGAGACTGGTGCTTGCCATTTAGATGAGCACAACCACACCCTCAACCACCAGCCTTTTGTTTCTTCTCTATTCATTTAGTCTGACATGTACTGAGCATCATGTAGGGACTATAGGCCAGGACTCAAGGGAGGTTTTGTACAAAGTGTTAAATAAAGTAGAGGGAGCTACAAACTGCCCGGGTAGCCAGAAAAGAGTTCACAGAGAACAAAGGATGGGACATGGGTCCTAGATAGAAGACAGGTATGCTCCAGGTGCAAAGAGCTAAGGGCAAGCAAGAGGACTAGTATGTGCAAAGGTGTGGTGGTAAGTAAGGTTAGCAGAAAAGATAGATTTGGTGTTGTTGTAGGGTAGGAGATATACGGAAGGGATATTGAGGACAAAGAGGAGGAGGAAGGAAAAAAGTCCAAATGGAAAGGGTCAAAGTCCAAATGGAAAGGGTCAAAGTCCAAATGGAAAGGGTCTTACCCTGTGTTAAGAAGTTTGGAAGGCTTGTCTAAACTAAAATTTACGGTACAGAATAGAATTATTAATCTTTGGAAAGTTTTTTAAAAAGCCTTTTAACCTGAGGGAATTTGGATACAACATAGAACTACTGAAACCAGGATATTTTTCATATTGATAATTGCTTTCAGAACCTACGGTTCCCCAGCTCTTTTTCTATTACACTCCGGTGTTTAATGTTGCAATGCATTAGGATAGTTCTAGTTTAAAGATTTCACCACTATCTAACAGAACACAGCTAGGTTTCTATCATCTTCTCTAATTTACATCTACCTATCAATGTAAGATACGCTTTTGTTGTTCCTGAAAATTGCCAAATTAATGCTACTCCAATTAGTGAAATTCCTTTATGTGAAGTTGGCAGTGTGAAAATGAAACAAATTAAAAATATTCTCAGAGTTCTGCTTTCAATAGAATTTGATTGCCATCCTTATTGGGGCCTCACTGCCCTCTTATTAAAATGTCCATAACACAGGAAACTCATCAAAAGACAGAAACTTATCCATTACCAAAAGCTAACATTAATTAGCTAGAATTCAACCACACAACCCAGAGAACTGCACTGAAGAATTCTCACGCACAACTTGCTCAACTGAAAGCTCAAAAAGAAGCCCATCACTCTCTTGAAGAGAGTTCCACTCTCCTACACCCTGGGTCTTTTGTTTTAGGTATAAGAGGTTCATGCCAATCTCATAACTAGATAGTTTCTTTTCTATTTCTTGAGTTTCCAGAGTATCTAATTAGAACCTCCCAGGGTAGAGAACAAAGCAGACTATAGGTTGTAGAGAAAAGATTATAGCAACTGCGCATTGAGAGATTTCCTCCCCATATCTAAAGCAGAGAGAGAGAAGGGTCCTGGCAGCAGAGCTCACTGAAAATTACAGATGTTCATGGACACTCTCTATTTAGCAAGTCAAAGGAACAGGAAGTAGAGGGGAGAGAAGGTCTCATTTTAGTCCAGCAGAACATATACAAGATAAAAGATCTGCTATGGTGGTTATGGGAGTAGTAGCTAGGCACATCTACCCATTTTTACTGTAGATATGAGAAAGGAGTTTGATTCACCCACAAGCAGACAGAAAGCTGAGCCAAGAGTAATCCACACATAATTTCTATAATCAGATACTAGGCCAGGATCTAGGAACCAGAAAAAAGCTTTAGAATACTATTTGAGGTCTTTGGTAGGGTAAAAAATGAATAGCTTTTAAGAATCAAGAACAGAAACTAAAAGGAGATGCTATTTTAAAAACAAAATAGGATGAGATGAAAAGGGATATGGGCCAAATAAGTCAAGATTGCAAGAAAGTAAGAATGTAATGGCAGAATGAAAATCCACATTGGGAAGAATAAAATCAGAGTAAAAATGAAAAGATCAAATCCTAGACAAACTTGGGAAGGGTCCTCAGGAGAAAGATGAAAGGAAAAAAGGAGATAAAAATGATGAGATAGAAAATAAGAAATGTGGGTGATAGTAATTGGAGCTGCCCCCTAAAATTCAAATGTCCTTGAGATCAAACTCATAAGAATTAGAAATAAAAGGAATCACCAAAGTCATCAATAAAGTCACTTTCCTAAGCTACATGATTTAGCTGTGCAAGGGATGCATGGGAGAGGGAGATTGAACACATAATGGAAAGAGATGGTAGAAGGGCAGGTGAGGACACTACTTTTGATGAATGGTAGGGATCTCCTGGTTTGATTCTTTCATGCACTGGACCAGGAGACACAGAATGTATGGAGCAGGTTAAGGTTTGACTTCTCAGTGTGGAAGAGTTGTGTTAAATTCTAAGACATGTAGGAGTCAGTGAACCTTTGTCTTGATCTAGTTCTTAGACCTGGAGGTTGGTGATATATCTGCCTACCCTCTGCTTCCACCATGGCCAACTCTGCCTTGGCCAAGTGTGGGTCTCCTCTTTTTGGGGTTGCTAGATTTAGTAAATAAAAGTACAGGATTTCTAATTAAACCTGAATTTAAGATAAACAAATAGGGACGTATATACACTAAAGAATAATTTGTTAATCTGAAATTCACATTTGAAATTCTGTATTTTATCTGGCAATCCTATTCCTTCACCTACTCTAACTTTTTCCGAACATATATCCTTGCTTCTTTCATATTTGAAGGTTTCTGGTTCACTTGATATTTCAGCTACCACTAAGTGGAAAAATTCTACCATGGAGTGAGGTAGGATATCACTCAGTAAACATTAACTACCTACTTTTTTTTTTTTAATACTATGCAGGCCTTTATATTATTTCTAATTTTGCTAAAACATTTTCCAAAGTCTGTTATTAGAATACATACTCTTATTTAATAGAATGATTATTACACATGCATAAAATTTATCAAGGGAAACTGACATCAATTAAAAACATGTCAAGTATTTTAGAAAAAATGTTCTCTAAAACCATAACAATATTTACCTCTGGGTAATAAGATTTTGTGGTGATAGTTTCTTATTTATTTTTTCTAGGTTTTTGGAGTATTAACATGACAATATAACATTCCTATTGTATTTTATAGACCTATTTTATAGTCTGTTTATAGACTATTTTATAGTCTATTGTATTTTAATAGACCTGAATCAAATGTCTTAGCAGTAGTTCTTAAACTTGGTTGTACATAAGAATCACCTGAAGAGCTCTTAAAAATTACAGATCACATTCAGGATTTCATCTCTGAGCAAATGAATCAGAATCTCTAGTAATTTATATTTTTGATAAAGCTCATTGGTCATTCTGATGGAGCCATAGTATCATTTGCCCTTGGAGTGTCATTCAGGAGCCAGGGACTTAAATGGCTCAGATCCCCAGGTGTGGAGAGGAGATCCATTTCTGCTGACATGGGTGTGACAGCCCTCATGAGGATAAATAACCACCTTTCTAAAGTTATGTGCTGTTAAGTAAAGATCTCAAACGCTGTTGGAACCCTTAGTTGGGCTTCTCTGCTTATATTGATCAAAGTTGCTAAAATCTTCCAAAGCGGCTGTTTGCAATCTGTGACGGAAGGGCTTCAAGCCTCATTATCCCCACTGAGGACAGCAACCAGGGGGTCTGTGAAGGAAAGTCTTGAACCATCCTTAGCCCATAGTGGAAATGGGAACATTCTTTGTTCCAACCAATTCAAGAGCAGAGGCAGGATGTGGTGTAGCAAGTCGGAACCACTCTGGGTAAGAAGACTGCATCTTCTAGAATCTTCAGGGGATCTGCTAAGATGTCATCTGTTTATATGAATTTTTCTTTACATATTAACAGATGTCTTCTCCAAATAGCATTTAATAGATTTAGACAGAAGCAGGAGGGAAGAACAGGGTTGAAGAACTCACTGGAATGGTTAAGCAGTATTAATAAAATCTGCATTCTTTGAGCATTCTTTCCTTATTTTTTGCATTCTAGGCAAAGTTTTTTGTTTTTTTCCTTTAATTTATTTTTATCACTGGGTCCTGATTACTTATGGAAATTAGGGTCCAATCATTGAGGCTAAGGTGGTTCATCCTTCTAGCCTCACACTTAGAGCAAAAAGGCAGAGCCCAGCAAGCTCCTACTTTTCTGCTTCTTGCTGCTCTTTATCTTTCTGGGGAAGGAAGAGGGATGATTGGAGACAGACATTTCTGTGGCCAAAAGTACCCAGAAACACATGTCCTTATCATTCAGTTTTCTTTATCTGATCTCCTTCACGTGCTTCAATTGGAAAACCTCAGGTTTATTTGACAGATTTAAGTTGAGAAAAAAACCAAAGACTTTAATTCATTTCTGGAGTTTCAAGGGACTGTTTAGTTATCTTAGAGCTGAAAGGAATAGCCAGCATGAAACTTTTACTCTTGGCCATCCATCCACCCATCCATCCATCCATCCATCCATCCATCCATCCATCCGCCTGTCCATCCATCCATTCATGCACTCTCCATCTGGTAACAAACACCATTCAGGGCATAGGATAGGTAGAGATGATGAGTAGGAAATAGTGCCCCTTTTAAGATTAAAATCCAGGATTATTTTATCATGGTTATTAATTAAGCATGTCTAAATGCAGGCATTCCAGACATAGGGCCTCATACTTTGCCTCGTACTGGGGCTCATGTGACTGGGCAGCAATGTATCCCAAGTGAAGAGAAGAGCAATGAGTACAGTCATGTGCTAAGATAGGTAGCAGGAAAGATATAACTACAAAAAATTATAACAAAACATTCTAATTGCTAATGCATAGGCATAACTCATTAACTTTGGAATGGTTAATTTGATATTATGGAGCTATCAAGAGTTACACTAGAAAGTCATATTGCCAAATTCAAATGCTATCTCTTCTATACACAATCTTGGGAATAATATTAACCTTCTGGTCCTCCAGTTTTTCATTTATAAGGTAAGTGTGGAATCTGCCTCATAATCCTCTTAGGAAAATTAAATAATTTAAAATACTTTTATTTCAAAGCTCAGAAATTACAATTTGAAAGGCAAAAACAAAATCAAACAATGAGTTTGCACGAATATTTCTGCCCAACCTCATTCCTGAACCTCTTCTGCATCTTTTATCTTTATCCTTCTGAGTAGGATACACCTGGATTCACAGGACAGCACAAAGAGGGTGGTAAGTAAGTTGGTTATAAGAAAGGATTCTCCTGTGAAGGAAGATTAGTTTACCAAGTTGTCTCTGGAACAGTGTTAGTCTCCCTTTTAGAGTCAAGGATTTCTTTGAGTATTCATCTATTTACCAATTACTTAGTGAATAGCTACTACTTGTTACTACTTATTCTATGCATTCAGAGAACAAAGCAGGATTGTTGTTCCGTGGAGCTCATATTTTGGTGGTCAAAGGGAATAGACATCTAGCAAAAACCACAATGCCAAGCACATTATCTAATGTGTAAGAGATAATACAGGTTTCAGAAAAAATAAAAAGAGCAGGGGAAAGGGGTTCAGGAGTGCTGTTGGGAGTAGAATGGAATAAGGTATAATGTAAAATATGGGTGTTGGGTAGAACTCATTGAGAAGATAACTTTGGAACAAGGATATGAAGAAAGTAAGGGAGTTGGCTGCACATTTCTGAGGAGGAATGTTTGAAGTTCAAGTATAATGCAAAGGTTGCAGGGGAGGGCATGGCTAGGGCCTGGCAAGCAGGTCAGCGTGGCTGGAGCTGAAGCAGGCAGGGAGAAGTGGGAGAAGAAGGCAGATGACTTGAGGAGAGCTGTCCATCCTTTCTTTGGAGTAGTGATTCCCAAACTTGAGCATACATCTGGGCTTATGAAAACACAGGCTGTAGTGTCTCTTCCTCCAGAGTTTCTAACATTTCTAACAAATTCATAGGTAATGATGCTTCTAGTGTGGTGTTACACCATGAGGACTTCTAATCTAGAGTAGAGTTACAGTATTTTACATACATTTTGATGGTGTTCTTAGGCTCCTAACCTGTCCCAGACCGTGATTTAGAAATCAGGTTCTAGGGCACATTAGACTAGATCAGCATTCATAAATCACCCTGATGGTTCTGCATCTACCTCATCTTCCCAGCCAAGCAGAGAGAGAGCACGATGTTTGACCTTGAACTCAGGGTAGGCTGGACAAACTTCTGAAAATATTTCTGATTTAACTTAATGGTCACAACGGTGGTTCTTTGGCTTTGCTATAAATAAATTTTATTCTATTCACAGAATGAGAATTTGTCAAGTACTTCGTGACAAACACAAATTTGGGCCCCTTGAAAAATTATGTTAAGAACACTAAAAGCCTTGCTGAGCACATAATTGGCTTGACTTATTACCTTCTGAAAAAGCATATGGCTTGTCTAAGTCTCAGGAGGGGGCAACGAAAGACCTGGAGTGCCGCAGCACATCCTCATCAGGATGGTGCTCATAAGTTAAGGAAAAGAAGACAGAAAATCCCTAGATGTCTAAATAGTAACAGATTTGGGTGACTGTGTTTAAAGAGAAGCTGAAGTGGCACTCAAAAAACCCAAAATGGCCCAGCAAGTACTGTATTTGTTGTGAAGAGACAGTGTGAAGAATATTAAGTGGAAAACAGGAAAAAGTGAAATCCAGAATCAGATAACTTAATCATCACAGCATGAGGTCTGAATTATGTGCAACCTACTTTGTATTTACTTGTTCTTGCAAATTAGATCAAGTTTGATCAATAGCTTGGACAATTATGCATCACTGAGACACCTCAGAGAAGAGGTACTCAGCCAGAGAATAAAAAGGCTATAGGCATGTTAAGAATGCAAATAATGAGGACACAGACATGCTCCAGTAGGTGAGAAAGGACAACTGGGCAATGATTAAAAACATGCACACACTAATGTAATCATTTCTTTATGATGTGCACTGTTTCTACCACTGAGAGGCTGAGCAGCTAAAACCATTCATTGACTCAGAGATACTGATTTCTGCACGTGACTGATCAAGGAATACCAGGCCTTACAGAGATTAAATTATAAAGCAGTGCCTCATATTTTAAAGCAATTACCTAGTCATTTTCAGATACGTGTTTCCATTTTTCTTTGCTTTCCTATCTCTGGGTTTGGATATAGTTCCCTTTCTCCAGTTGAAGTCAAGGTGACTACATACTATTTATTTTAGCCAAGTCCACATCTCAGATAAATGCCTATATTGTTTAGCTGATATTGTATTCATCAAAACAAATAGTGGAGCATTACTTTTATAATTGTTTTTCTTTTACGAAGGCATTATCATAAGAGCATAATTCCTTAATTAAAGTTTTGCTCAATAAATTGGACTACTTTGTGAGTGTGAAATATTCACATATTGGAAATCAGATTGGTGATTGACTGCTACACTCAGGGCTGTGAGTTAGACTTGGGTTAGAGTCTTTGCTGCGTATCTTTGCTGGGTGTCTTGGGAAAGTCTTATATACCCCAAGTGATATGCACGGTTATTCCAATTAAGGGGTTGTTGAAAGATCAAATGCTATCATTTATGCAGGTATGTTTTAAAATCCTAAATGGATATATAAAAGTTTGATATTGGTATGATCTTATTGGAGGATCAGAATTTTCATATTTTTTTCTGAGATGTTGCTGGAGGATGCAAAAACTTAAATAAGTGGACTGTTCACATATAAACAAAATATTGTTTTAAGAGTAATAATTGAGTTAACCAGCTGGAAAATGTGGTTAAAACTGAATATAGGCCCCTCTTTCAGAAAAAAACAATATGTATATATCTTAACATAGTGCTGGCCATTTCGATCTTAGTATTTGTTGACACAAATAATTCAGACAAGGTCTTGCTTAAGCTAACACAGTATATAACTCTAAATACAACCCTTATTTCTGAATTTACAAATTCTTATTTGGTCATACTGCGATATTATTCAGACTAGTATAGTTAAAAATATTTAGATCACAGACTGAATTTTGATTCTGCATCTGTATTTTGACTTCACAAATCATACTAATAATATTTTAAAATATAAGGGTAAATATTATGCAAATATGATCCACAATTCAGTTTCAATTTACATACTAAAATAATTTTTTCTCCAACTTGTGTATATTTTTTTAAAGAGAAAATTCAACTCTTCTGTAATATTTTCTATATAAACACAGGTTCATATAAATATGAAATAAAAGAATAAATGAGCCCTAGATGAATAAGTTGATTGTAGCACAAATAATTTTTTACAATTTAAACCTTTTGGGGCCAGTGAGGTAGCTCAGCGGCGTAAGCACCTGCCTGGCAAGCGTGAGGTCCTGAGTTCGACTCCCAAAACCCATATACGAAAAAAGGGCCGGTGATATCACTCAGCAGCATGGGCTCCTGCTGGCTTGCGAGGTCCTGAGTTCAACCCCCGGTACCCACAAAAAATAAAAAAATAAAAAGAAATAAACCTTTTGGCCTAGGGTTATTGCTCAGTGGTAGAGTACTTGCCTAGCAAGCTTGAGGCCCTGTGTATGATCTCCAGTACTACGCACACAAAGAAAAACAAACAATAGCAACTACTACAAATTAAAGATTTTATTTTGTGATAATTATCGGTTCACATTCATGGATCTATCTGTATGTCTATCTCTCTGACAATATCGCACAGCCTTCATCACTGTAGCTATGCCTTGAAATTGAATAGACCTTATTTTTCCTTTTAAAAATTATTTTAGATGTTTGAATTCCTTTTCCTTTTCATATAAATTTAGAGTTACCTTCCCAGTGGGAATCTGAGTCTAGTTTCCTCACAAGGTATCGTCTGATATCATGAGGGACAGGGGACACTAGTTACCAGTTGTCAGGGATGACAGATCTAACACCTTACTTGGCTTCCTCTAACATCACAGCGGCCTTACAATGAGGCCCTGACCCTCAAGGGGTGGAAGTTTACATGCACTCAGCTTTGACTGGAAGACAGGCATGGGGAAGGGTCACAGGATTTTTAGTTGTGTTAGCTGGAGTAGAGTAGTTACTGTCTGAAAGATTTCTGTCTTACAGGCAGCATTTTGCTTTTCCTTTGTCTAAAGAAAGAGAGAGCAGGGTTTTGCTGAGACTTCTTTGCATCCATTGGTGTTTTGGGGTTGTCAGCTTCTTCAGGCCCACATCTGGGATATACAGGACTAAAAGAAAACCCAGGAAACATAACACTGCCTTTCTGTGAATCCTGAGGTCCCTAGCCATTCTACCTTCTTTTCTTTTTTATAGATAATGTCTTTATTTTTTATTTGCACTTATAGAAAGAAATAAGAATATCTATCCTATATTTTCAAAAGCGGAAGTCTTCCTACACAAAATTTTAATATTTATCTTCAAGAAAGTACTTAGCTTTCAATATAACTTATAAAATGGAGGTAATAAAGAGAAGGTTAGGTATATATCAAGACAGGCTTTTAGAGCAACAAGCTGAGATTGTAAAGAAAAATACAGTTTTTCAGAATGCCTTGCCACCCTATCTATGAGATTTGGCATGAATGCTAAATTTGTCCATATTTCTGATAAGTACCAAAGATTACAGAAAGTGCTTAGAAGAGTCCTGACTGTCTTTCTGACACCAATTTTGATTCTAAAAAGGAAAACCATCTTGTTGAGAGGTCTAGTTCATCCTAAGCCCCTGGTGAAGCCCTGTGATCAATGGGCACTTAAGACTTTTGTCTCAGTTCCTTGAAAAGGTGGCCAAATTCTGTTCTCAGAAAAGTGGACAAGGGTATTGCATGCTGAGTCTGTGTCTTACCCAAACTGAATTTCTGTGGAAGTGAGCATCTTTTCTGTAGCATTATTTTATTTTTGTTGTAAAATTTTTTGATACCATTTATGGGACATTCTGGTTTTCATCCAATAAATATTTCATGAGACATTTTAATAGCCTTGTAAAGAGAGAACAGTTACTCTGTTGTGGATTGAGTGAAACAGCTCTAGCTCTTGGGTCAGCCTTTGGCATCAGGGCTCAATACATGACTGTCTTCGCTTACTCTTCCCTGCAGTTGGGACACATTGCTGCCCAGTCACGTGAGCTCCAATACGAGGCAAAGTGTAAGGCTCTATGTCCGCGCAGGCTCTAGAATACCTGTGCTTAAACCTGCTTAATTAATAACCATGACAAGATAGAGCCTTGGATTTTCAGCCTGTTCCCCCACAGACTCCTTAGACTGGAATTCTGGTGGAGGCCTCAGGATAAAGTTGCTATTTAATAGATGGCTGAATGAATACATAGGAAGATAATGTGGGTCTATGTATAATTTATGAATATGGAAATTTCCTGCAAAGATGGTATATTTAGACCATAGCAGAATCTTAAATGTTTTGAAATGTATAATAAGTTAAACCATGTGCCTCCTATAATCCTTACAACCGGCCACTTTCTGTTATTTTGACAAGCTAGTTTATGGTTGTATTTCTCAAATCTAAGCACAAGGTATTGTAGATGGGAAGTATTTGAGAAAAAGCTGCAATAATTTCCATTTTTTCTTTTTTTCTCTTGTCCTCATTTTCTGTGTCCTACACTTTCCTCATTGATCCAAACTCTAAGGTTAATAATGTTTAAGAAATGGAGAAAAAGAAAGCTCAGTGTTATCAACCTCGGTATTAACAATACTCCTCTTAAAAAATATGAGAGTCATACACACACACACAAAAAAAGGGCTGGTGATATCGCTCAGCGGCACGGGCGCCTGCTGGCCTGCGAGGTCCTGAGGTCGACCCCCGGTACCCACACACACACACAAAAAAAAAAATATGAGAGTCGTGAAATTGTTTGACTCTAGGTGTCCAGAAACTAGGTATCCAGAAGTATTTCCATTCTTAAAGACAAAGGTCATAGTCCTTATGAGGAAATTTCCTTGATTATTTTGATCTAAGAGGACCTTAGCTGACTGCAGTTTTTCTTCCTCCCAACTCCTTATTACTACCCTGTGCAGGGGATAATTTTTCACTCCTATCTGGGGTGTTCATGTGTTATTTCCTTGCTTAGACTGTGAGCTATTAGGGTCAGACTCATTCCAGTGCTATGCTTTGTACATAGAAGAGCCAAATATTGAACAAATTTGTAAACAGTTAAAAAGTAAATCAGATCCAAAAGACACTCAGTCTTTTAGATACACTATGTTATCACTGGATTTTAACTCATCTTGCCATGGCTTTATCCTTTATATTCACGAATATTTTATATTCATCAACCTTCATCTGCCAATTAATGACGGGAATTAATTGAGAACCACGAAAATCTCTTGAAATAGAAGAACCCAAGATTCTTTTTTTTTTTTTTTTTTTTTTTTGTGGGTACCAGGGGGTCGACCTCAGGACCTCGTGCACCAGCAGGCGCCCGTGCCGCTGAGCGATATCACCGGCCCCTTTTTCGTATGTGGGATCCGGGAGTCGAACTCGGGCCCTCACGCTTGCTGGGCAGGCGCTTAAGCCGCTGAGCCATCTCACCGGCCCTCAAGATTCTTGATTATTTGCAATAGTTACAAAAACAAAACCTTTCAATACTACACTGAATCTAGCAAGAAATAAAAAATATTCTATTAAAATTAGTTTTTAACCAAATGTTTGACATTGTGGTACTAAAATAATAAAATCATTTGTTTCTTATCCCTGAGTCCACTTGTGTAGTGATTAAGGAACACAACAAACTATAGTGTAATTTAAAAAATGTATTATTTATATCAGTGCTGTCCAGTGGGAATTTTGGTTGACAAGATGCCCACCAAAATATCCATGTTCTAATCTTTGAAAACTGTGACTATGTTGCTTTACATGGCAAAAGGACTTTGCAGATGTGATTAAGTTACCAATCTTAAAATAAGGAGATTATGGTGGATTATTTGGGTGGGCAAAATATAATCACAAGGGTCCACCTTAAAAGGAGGAAGGTAGGAATAAGAATAAGAAAAGGAGATACCGTAATAGAAATAAAGATGTATACATGTGTGTGGATGTGTGTATGAATGTGTGTGGTTTGTGCATGTATATGTGTATATGTGAGAGAGATAGAAAGATGGAGGTTTGGAAATTTTATGTTGCTGGCTCTGAAGACTGAGGCAGGCACCTCAGAACAAAAGTGGCTTCTAAAAGTTGGGAAAAGAAAGAAAAGTAAGTCTTTCTTAGATCTCTCTGTACCTTGATTATGTAAAGACTTGTGTCTTCACAACAGTAAGATGGCAAATTTGTGTTGTTTTAAACCACCGAGTTTATGGTAATCTGTTACAGCAGCAACAGGAAACTACTATGTAAAGATAATGTGAGCGACAAATATCAGCCATATACAGGACTTAAAATTTTCTAGTAGTTGTACAAAGTAAAAAATAAAAAATGAGATTAATTTTAATAATATAATTTTATTTAATCCAAAATGCCCCAAATATTATTTCAACATGTAATCAAATTTAAAATTTAATCATTAAAATTTAATCATTTATTATATATACATTTTTTTACTCAGCTTTCAAAATCTCATGTGCACGTTCATCTGGACTAGTCGTATTTCAATTGTTCAATTGTCACCTGCTACTATATTGCATAGCTCAGATTTAGATTATGTATTCCTGCAAAATCCATTTTGCTTCAGTCTTTTAAGTCTGTAACCTGTCACAACAACATCAGTATCATCTGTGAGTTTGTTAGATAAAATCTCAGCAGTGTCTATGGAATCAGACTTTACATTTTAACAAAAACTCCTGAGTGATTCATATGCCCATTAAATTTCGAGAAGCACTGCTCTAGGTATTGGATAAAACTCCTTTCATTTGCATCATTCATGTAAAAGTTGCCGAAGTATTTTTTTCAACCACCTCTTTCTCAAACAGTACTTTCTGGTGATTTCTTTGCAAAACTTTCACCATTGACAGGAAAATGTATGATTTTCTGAGGAAGATTCTGCTGTTCATCTCGTCCTTCACAGTGAAAGACCTCTAATGTGACAATTTGATCTCCCTTTTAACTGTCTTCAAGGTGGAATGGTGAATGAGTCTGTTAAAAAAGTGCCTACTCTCAATGAGTAGACCTACAGCTGTTCACCAGAACATGTGAAGAAATCACCCATTTTCCATAATGGTGCAGTCAGTCTACAAGAAATGTCTGGTACAGTTGCATCGTTCCAATCCTACTCCTCATTTATAAACAAAAAGAAATTGTCAAGGATGTGATGGCTAAGATGGCTATCATTTTCTTAAGTTTAACCAGCAATATTTTGTTAGAATTTTATGATACTCAAAGTCTGAGATGAGTACCTCACCAGCAAACTGAACAAGGTAAATCTGAGTGCCGAGAAATGTTAGAATTATTTGACAAAATTAACGTTGTCTAAAACCTCAAGTGAACTTCAGAAAGGAGGGCAGATAAGGAGAGCAAGATGTAAATGCACAAGGCTCACACTTCATCTTTGGTCTGGTGATTTGTCTATTTATTTATATGTCTGTGTTTTTGCTCCTTTGGCTGAGGGGAGGAGTTGGTAAATTAATCCTTAGCTGCCAGTAGACAAATGCAAGATCTGTAGTGCTTTTAATATGTAAAAATTACATTAGCAAAATTAAAATTTATGTTTTTTAATGATATGTGCATGACAATGGAAAAGCCTGAGGCATTTTAAAGTTATATGAAAAAATACGGAGCTCTGTTTTCGGCAATATTGTAGCCTAGATCTTACATGAGTACTTTTAAGCTACAAAGCATTTAGATGTACTGAATAAAATGCAAGAAATATCTTCTCAAATATGTGTCTGAAATCATAGGAATGTAAGGGAAACCCCAGGACAAAAACAAAACAAAACAAAACAAAAACCCCAAAACCAAAATCAAACAGTAACTGGGTACAGAGTAAGCCAGGGCTGGTTTCAGGGTGTTTGTCTATCTTAGTGAGAGTATGTGGTTCAACAGATATATGCAATTAGTAGGGTAAGTAGAGGAAAAGGAGGCAAGGCCTTGGGTCCACCCTATCTTAACAGTTGAAACAAACCTCTTCATAAAGCCAGGATCACAGAAAGTTCACACTTCAAAGGAAGAGTAGACTAAAAACTTCTATGTGAAAAAAGATGTAACAAACTCTGTAATAGGAATACTAAATGGAGAATAGGGGAGAATTCACATTTGAAAAGATATTAACTAACAAGTTTTGAGACTCCATAAAGAA
This sequence comes from Erethizon dorsatum, assembly GCA_028451465.1. Classification (NCBI taxonomy): domain Eukaryota; kingdom Metazoa; phylum Chordata; class Mammalia; order Rodentia; family Erethizontidae; genus Erethizon; species Erethizon dorsatum. The sequence continues at coordinate 77,661,060 of CM051832.1, forward strand.
CTGAATCTTCAGAATAAGGAAGCACAACATTCCAAGCAGATAAATAATAATGAATCCACATGTAGTCACACTGAAGTGTAACTGCACGACAGTAAAGATCAAAGAAAAGACAATAGAACAAATCCAGGGAGAAAGATGGATTTTATAAAAGAAATAAGGCTGGGACGTGGTTCAGTGTTAGAGTGCTTGACCAACATATATGAAATCCTGTGTTTAATATTCAAAGCCAAAAAATAAATAAATGCAAAATAAAATGAAAATAAATTGAATAGTAATTAGATGCACTGTATAACAATTCTTGATAGTAAACAGGATCTTCGGGACTGTGTTGACAGCATTAAAATAAGCACTAAGAAAAAATACCTGTCAGTTCATCTTACAAATTGCTCTAAAAGTCATTTTATAGCAAAAAAAACTATGAGTTTACCACCCACAAACAATCGTTAAATAAACTCCCAAAAGATGTACTTTCTGAAAAATTAAACCAGAATAGTAAATTGAGGTATAAGAACTAATGAACAATGTAATTAGAAATATGTGGTTAAATATAAACAAATACTGGTTGTATAAATTGATAAGAAATTATATTAATGACTAATCTGTGGGGGGGAAAGGGTGGGAATATAACAAAAAACAGTAACATATGCAAATAGAGGGTGATGATAAGAGCTGATACCTGTTAGGAGGATTATTGATCAATTTAGACCTTAGAAGTGAACATTTCAAAGGTAATTTTGAAGAATAGAAACAATGTATAGTTTCCAGGGAATTAAGGAAAAGAAGGAAAAATAGAATAAAATAACTGTCTAGTGAAAAAAAGAAGAGGGGAACAGGCACAGAAATTTCAGAGAAACTACCACAAAATAATATGGCAGAACTCAAAATTAGTGAACATTATGACTAACCTACATAGTTTAGTCTTGATAGTTAAAAGACTGTCATTAGATTATAACAGATTTAACCACTGTCTGCTTATGAGGACCATATGTAAAACACGGGGATATGGGAAGGTTAAAAAGGGAAAAGATGCAAAAAAAAAATTCTATGGGATTAGATAAATTCTAATTACAGGGAACATTTGTTGCTAAATTAGTATTAGATAAAATGGTTTTCAGGGAAACAAGCATTATCAGAAGTAGGAATAATCAGAACATAATGACAAAGGCTCATTTCAAAATATATAGTATTTCTAACTAGTATATGTCCAGTAAGAAAATATTCAAAGGTAAAATTTGTATACTTACAAGGAGAGACTGACAAATCCACAATCACTGAAGGAGATTTAAGTGTATTACACTTAGTAATTGGTAAACAAAGAAGACAGAAATCTGGCAATGATACAGAAAACTTCAACGACATAATCAACAACATTGATCTACTGTGTACATGTTCACGTACACACGTGCACACACACACATACATCCACCTAATAGAAAATATGTCTTTTTTATGAAACATGATATAGTAAAACTTAACAGTTTACTCCCAGCGTCACTGGGGGCAGCATGTTTTTTTACGTATTGACTATCCCGAGTGTCACTCATGCAGGTGTCATTTCAACCAGTTGATTCTTATATTGATAAATTTGATAAAATAGTCATTTCTATATTTCTTGTTATATTAACTTATAAAAGTTAATGAAAAAATATGCAATTTTGGTCTTCCTGTATTTAAATAATTGGACTGGTAAGTGGTGAAAAAATTGAACCAAAGTACTAACAATTCCTGCAATCCATTAGAAAGTGCATCATAAAAATTAGCAAAACCATTAATGAAATTTACCTTAACAGAGTTAGGAAGTAAAACTTAATCATCTCAGTATAAGGAGACCAAGCATTTGTTAAGATTCAGTAACCAATAATGATCAAAGTTCTTAGTAAGCTAGGAATAGAAAAAATTTTATTAGGTTTATAAATGATATAAATAAAAATCATCCATAGTAAGTACATAATGGTGATGTGTTAGATTCATTCCTTTTAAGATTAGGAATGAGACAAATATGCCTATCTCTGCTTTAAGGTTGTACTGAGGGCCTAAACAATGGATGAAAATGAGGTAAGGAAATAAAATGCACACAAAGAAATAGAATTGTTTTTATTCTTAGATAATATGATTTCCTAAATAAAAAACCCAAGAGGATCTCTAGTAAAATTATTAGAATTAATAAGAGAGTTCCACAAGCTTACTGGATATTAGATCAATAAAAAATTGTGAATAGGTTCAGACGAGTGACATTCTCATTTGTACACTAAGAGGAAACTGAGGTTTAAGGAGCTTGCCTGAAGACATGGGGCAAGTGTACAGCAATGCCAAGCATTATAAGGCTGCCCTATCTCAAACCTGAACAAATTCCACACTTCACTATGTAGTGAGAAAAGGGTTATAATGACAAATCACTTTCCTCCTTTAAATATTATGTAATCTCCTAGAAGATGTATTACTTTAGAGAGGATTTTTCTATTTGTTTCATAAATAAAAGTTACTCCAAGCAAAACTCGAATGCAAAAGGCTGTAAGTCATGTTTCCCTGGTGTGTGTATGGGAAGTGGTTATCCTACTGAGAATTTTCCTAGTGAGGATTTTACTAGTGGGATATTTATTATGTGAGACATGTGGAGAATGCTGGGAATTTAAATGTACATTGCATACATTTACTGTAACCATATAATACGGTATTGTTTCATCAAAAAAGACTTTTTATTACTTTTTGTTTAAAGACTAAAATGAAAGAAAAAGTGCATTTCGAGGAGGATACAATTTAGCTTTTCCTTACAAAGTACACACACTTCATGAAAACACCTAATTGCTATTAGTGTCAGTGGAACTTTGAGCCTATGTAAAGATGAAGTCCCTACAGTGTAAAAACACTTAAAGACAATCTGTATCCACATCTGTTGTCTCTCCTTTTCCCCAAGAGAGAAAGGAATGATGTGCTGCTACCATGGGAGAAAATAGGAACATGGGCTGCCAGAAAGGCAGAGGATGTACCAATGCCCAAGGCAGAAGTCCAGAGTCAGGTGTTAATACCATACTATAAAAATGTCTCAGATGTATTCTTCCGGGATCTGAAAAGTGGGGTGGTTGAGTTAAGGAGGAATCCTAAAATCTTGAATAGTATAATGTTATTGTTCTTAAAGGGTTGATGGCTGGATGTAATAAAAATTATTTCCTTTTCACCAGCTGTGGTTGATGAGATAAAATAAACTATGCTAACTAGCTCTTACACTGTGAAATAGGTGGCTACCTACCTACAATCTGTGCAGTGAGAGTCAGGTATGAACCTGACTGTCCACTAGGTTTGGTGTCAAGATTGATTGCTTAATCATGATCAACCAGTAGAGAACTTCAGCTTGAGATAATTTCAAACAGTAACAGCATGTTTGGAAAAATATTTGACATTACCTGTTAAAACTGAGCACACACCCACACCCACACACACAATCCAGTAATTCCACTCCTAGATATATACCTAGGAGAAGAGCATCCTTGTATTGCAGATGTGTATAGGAGTATTCATGTCAGACTTATTCCCAGTAGCTAAACTGAATATACCAAATGTCCATCAAAATTCAAGGGAATAGGAATAATCATGTGATGGAATACTCTATAGTAATGAAAATGAACACAGTACTACCATGAGGAACAACATGTGTTAATCTTAAAACTGCAATGTTGAGTAAAAGAAGCCAGAAAAAATAATCTACAGTGTTAAAATTCAAGGTAGTAGTTCTTCTTGATAGAGCTGGAAAGAAATTAACTGGAACCAAGCATGATGAGAACTGCTGGATTGCTTGCTGATGGTGTTATGGCAAAATCGCAAGAGCCGCACAGAGGTGCTGAGCAGGGGTATAAGCAAAGTAGCTTTATTTAGCCGGTGGACTGGTGGTTAATAAGAAACTGAGGCACCAACAGACAAGTCTTTGTTTTAGGGATTTTTATAAGTTATAAGTTTTTTACAAGTTTTCCCCCTTAACCATAGCAACCACATCATATCACATCATCTTTTTGGAATTTTTTGGGAACATCGTAAGACTCTCTTTAAATATCTGGTCTGTTCGTCACACAGGATGTGGTCAATGGTCAGCCTGACCACTGTTTGCTGCATCTTTTTTTTTTTTTTAATGGGTTTTATGGCTAACTGAGAGGGGGTCTAAAGAGTGAATTTATCTAAGTGTTAGTGCCTTAATATATAACAGGGTTAGAGAGTGAGTTTATCTAGGGATTAAATAAAAACAAAATAGAGTCTAAAAAAAAATAGAGTCACTTTAGCCATATCAATGGTGCATTTGATCTGGATTTCACTTAGCAAAATCTTGTCTAACTGTACCCTTAAAATTTATAGACTTGTCTGAGTATACCTTAAATGTCAATAAAATATCTATATTAAAAAACAGCATATGGGCAAGTATATTTGTGTACAGAGTACAGGAATTTGTCAAAGTTAATCTGGGGATCAGAATGATAGGGATTTATTTATTTATTTATTTATTTTTTATGTGGGTTCTGGGAGTTGAACTCAGGACCTTGCGCTTGCCAGGCAGGCACTTACGCTGCTGAGCTATCTCACCGGCCCTAGGGGTAGATTTTAAAAAGGAAGATTTTAGCTGAGTGTCAAGATTAGGAAAGTACATGATTTGGCTAAGAAGTGTGAGTAGCTTAAAGGAGACAGAAATAAATTTGTTATATATTAGGGATGGGACAGAAGGGTCAGGCAGAGAGCAGGAAGTGCTTTATTGATGGAGAAATCCAATGATGATGATACATAAGGTGAAGATACATATACGTTAGGGAATACAATGAAGAGGAAATTTATATTTTGATATGCAACAGTGAATGAACCACTGTTCTTCCTTTCATAATTTTTAACTTAAAAAAATTATATAGGTAACATATGTTTCTTATAATTATATACAAATTTAAGTACAATGTAAGTATTTATATAAAAATATGGGTAAATATGGACATTTTATAAATTAAATTTATATATAAAGTATGTATATATATATATATATATATATATATATATATAATTATGCAGGTACTAAGCTATCTGAGGAAAAATTTTTTTTTTTTTGTGGGTACCGGGGGTTGACCTCAGGACCTCGTGCGTCAGCAGGTGCCCGTGCCACTGAATGATATCACAGGCCCTTTTTTCGTATGTGGGTTCCGGGAGTCGAACTCAGGACCTTGTGCTTGCCAGGCAGGTGCTTATGCAGCTGAGCTATCTCACTGGCTCTGAAAATTTTTAAAAATAGTAAAGTACAGAGAAAAATTTACTTACAACTTCATTTTTCAAACATTATGGCAGCTTCCAAGTTTCTATACTGACAATTGTGGAGATATAATTTGAGTATTAACATCAATCATAAGGAGTTTTAATATTAAAAGAATTTAAGCAGCCAAACTCAGAAGGCTTGGAAGATCTTCAAGCCTTGCATGCACGTTTGTTGACTCCAATTGTCTGCCAGGGAGCTGACGTTATCTCAAGAACGTCATCTGCTGATGCAGTGTTTTATTTTTTCTTTTCCTTCTCAACTAATTGAGTTATAATATCTACAACAAACATGTCTAAATATGTTTAACCCAATTACAACCTCAATTCTTCATAAATAAAGGTATCCATGGGAAAGGTAAAGAATGTTTGTTTTTTTCTAATACATTTTGTTACATCTAGAATTTCACATCTTAGATGTTTGGCTTGGGGAGCAAAGGATCTTGGCCATGGTCTACCTGAAATATCAAAGAATGGGTTGAGGTCATAGAATGAGGTAGGACAAGAGAGTCCCTGAAGCAATTATAAGACCAACTTCATTAATTTTGTCTCTTTCAGTGTAGTTTTCATATCTTCTCCCATGTGGTTACACTTTGTAGGTAAGACCAAACTTGTGAAGTTAGGAATTTACAAAATCCTTAAGAACGTTCTTCCTGGGCATGGATTAGTATTGCTCAGCTCTCGTGGGTTGGAGTACAACTCAACACTGCCAACAAAATCTCTGCATGCACAGAGAGATCTCTATCTTGATCTCTATCTTGATCTATTTTGTCACAGAAACCAAAGGATCCTGGTAGCTGAGACAGGTCTACTCCATCCTCAATTGCTTCTGCACATAGTCAATGGGTAATCAGTGGATTTATCCCTTCCATAAAAACTGTAGCTTTGAAGTTCTTCATATTGGCTCCTTTCCTTGAAAAGAACGTTTGCATACAATGAGCATCTGTTAATTCTCTGTAACAATTTTTGGCTATACCCTATACTTTCCTCAGCAGAGAGCATGTTGGAAATACCTTTCTATCAAAGATGATAGTTGTTTATTATTTAGATATAAATTTCTTTAATGAAGTGGATTAAGACACACATTGATGAAAAGAGAGGGAGCAAATAAATCCAAGAGCAGGGTGGTTTCTCATGAAATGAAAATGGGAGTAAAAGACTGAGGAAAATTAGAGTTCATTCCAAGATGTAAATTAGAAATTGCAAAGCCTGCTTACAGAGCACTCCGAGGCTTAGAGGTGACGTTGTGAACTGTATCTCAGAAAATGTAAGGAAAACATTTGGGTACCCTTGTATGCTCAGTTCAAGGGTATTTGATGCCCCTGTGGTTTGTTAAAAAAGAATTCCTGTGCTTTTCACAAGTACAAAGCTCAAGTTTACTCTAAGGAAACAATTACTGGAAAAGGTAGAACCACTGTGGGAGAGGGGAAAGGACCTCTTATTCTCATATCAACTCATAGTAAGAATAATGGTAGTGTTCTATTGTTCCAGAGGGACTAATTTGTCCCTTTGTTTCACTGAAGAGTTGCTGGGGTCCCCTGGTTTGTTCAGAAAAGTGTATCTCAGACCACCATCTACCTAAATCCATTAAAGTTGATGTGTCCTTCATATAAATTCATGCCCAGAGCTCTAAATTTACAAATAAAATATGGATTATTTGCATGATGAAAGAATTTATTGCACAAAGATGAACTACAGGATTTCTTTAAGTAACAATTTTCCCTGGTGTGTTTTACAATACAATTTCACGTGTAATAATTTGATCTACATTCAATTTTTCTAGGAGCACATCTTCAAGGTCAAGACTAGAATGCCTTTACATTCATGGTGACTATTGATGTGGCTAAGTGTCCCAGCATATAATGTGTTTGTGTCTGATGAATTTTTGGAGTAGCAACTTTCTGACCACTACAGTGGGTGTAAGAAAAATACCAACCTGGTAGAAAGCTTTGTATTCTAACATCTGATTTAATGGAGAAATACCCAATGGAGAAGAAATAAAGAAAATTTTACATTAGTTTTATAAGGAAAAGTATTCTCATTAATTTCTGTTCTGAGTATAGTTCTTACTATAAAGCTTGTAGATATTTTTTACTTAAAGTAAATGAAAATACTGACTAGGGTTGCTATTAGACACAAATGGGACAATATATGAGAACGCACTTTACTGAGAATAGTGATATATCATCAGTAACTGTTACTCCACCTCCCACTATTGTTAACTGTAACAAAGAACTGTTAATTCTAGTGTATAAAGTGAATAAATATCAAGTTTGCTTCCCCTTCCAAAAGTCTGCACCAAAAATAAATTCAATGGAAAAATGTTTTCCAAAGTATCAAACTCCAGTTTTTTTTGAAAAGGAAAGAAGATGGGAGGCATATAGGTTCATTAACCACGAAGCTGATGGGATGTTACAGATTCACACATTGCAGCAGAGCAGTTTCTTGATGAAGTCCTGCTTCCATCTGCTCTGGGGCACTCAACACGGACAGCCCAGTGAACTGCCCTGCAAGTGCAGAGGGCTTCTCAGTGCTTTGAACACAGCTTATCAGCAGGAAGAATCATTAAGCAGCAGGAAAGAGAAACAAAAAGGATAATAAGTGAAAGGGGGTGACTGGAGAGCAGTGAGGGTGAATTGGAGGGGTGGGAATTTACATGAACAGCAAGTTCAATGATGGGAATAAAACAAAATGATGTGAGAGAAAGAAAACACGGGAGGGATATGAAGGGACTTAGTGAAGAGAAATAGAAAAGTGATTCAATAAGATAAGGAGGACTTAGGATACTAGTTATCAGAAAACAAATGCAAACAAAATCCAGAGCACAGACTATGTGTTGGATGCCACAGGGGTCAGAAACTGTCTGTTTAATTTGGAAAACAATGGGCCAGAAAGATATTTCCTACAGGCAGTTGCCATTTTAGGGACTGAATTCACTCTCCTAAATCACTGGGTACCATTACAGAGCACAGCACGACTGTAATCCCCTAGCTAACTTCCCATTGGCCTGGAAGAAGAATGCATCTTTACTGGTTTGTAACTTACGCTCAGGAGTGATTGGTTAATTTGGCAAGATGTAGTTATTATATTTACGTGTTTTTTAGAGACAAGGGAGTATGACTGACTGGGCTACAAAGAGCTTGTTGATACTATCGAAATCTATTATCTTCTGTTTTATATCCTAAGGCCAGTAATCACATGGGGACTATATTCAGAAACTGAAGCACTTCTCCATTGACCTGCTATTATGAGACAAATGAATCTGCTGATTTATCAAGCAGGGACTGTGTGTATTTTATTTCTTATTCAGGCTATTAGATATTAATGGGCAAGAGGTGAAATGACTTATGAAATATAATGATTATTCTTTCACTCATTTATCTACAATAATCAGTCATTTAAAAATATTAATTTTTTTCTTGAGTTGAAGCCAAGTGTCTCCAAATTTTGACCACAAAGGTTTATTACTAAGACTACTATTTGCATTAGTCTTGAGCAAACATGAAAATCTAAGAAAACAAATCATAAGAGCTAATGACTCTGGCAGAGACTGGAGGGTAAGAATTGACTGTGAGGAATGTGGGAGAATGATCCAGGATGATGGGAATGCTAGAGTATTTAATATATATAGCTATAGAACACTATAATATAGAATGTGGAATACTATATCACAAAAGGAGTTAAGATCACACACAGGCATACTTTTGTCAAAACTCGACAAATAGAAGAAACTCAGCAGATATATGCTTAGGATTTGTACATTTTATCATATAGAATTTTGTATTAAAACCTGTAGATGAATATTAAATTCTGGTCAGTGAGCTATATACTGAAGTATTTAGATGGAAGTGTTTTGATGTTCAGATTTTGAAATAAAATAACACTTTACTGACAGCTACAAGGATGCACAGATGGGTAGATTTCTGAAAGCAAGCACAGTAATAGATTAATGATATAATCCAGATGGTAGGTTATACGGGCTATTCACCCTAAAATTCTCCTGTTTGTTATATGGTTGAAAACCCATAATAAAATGTTGAGGTTAAAAAAGAAGATATTGATACCTTAGAAATGACTGTGTACTGAAAGTAACTCTATACTTCAATATGAAAGAAAGTTGAGATCTGGGCCTTATATGTGAATTAGAGACCCAAGCAGGAATTCTCTGAGCAGAGTTGGTTCCCCAGCTCTTAGGAAGTTACCTCAGTTATGAAAGTCCCGCCCATTTTTTTCCTTACTTGGTATATTCCACTCTGCGTCTCTTTGGGGAATGGCACTGAGCTGAAAGGACAACATGAGAAGTATCACTAATATATTGACAGAAAGTGTGCGGGTGTGATAGTTACAGACAGTACAGGCTGTGAAAGAAAGGAAAGGGATGCAGCAGTTTAGCTCTTAAGCAGATTATAATGGGACAGAGGAGGTGAATGAAAAAATAAGACTGAATGACCTAATAGCCAACTTTCTAACAGCAATATTTCCTCATATAGACTGTGCAGACTTTGTTGTATTTGTAGATATAGAACTGGAAGTGACTGGTGCTATTGAGGAGATCCCCATGTGAGGAAAGGTGCCCACTTCCAGATATTTAACTTCTGGGTCCCTTCTCATTCCCAAGTCCTCCGCATGTAGCTCTCCTCCTTAGCACCTTCCTCAAATGCCAAGGATTTTTTTCTCTCCAATTCTCAGAATCAAGCCCCACCTCCACCCCAAGCTAGGATACCAAGTTAGGTACAGTCTTCCAAGTCCACTTTTCTCTTGTGCTACAGACAAAAAAATGAAGGAATTCCTTTCAAAGGGTTTGCACTTATCTATTATCAGAAAAGCAGACAAATGCAAATAGTGAATATGGAGAAGCTACAGAGATTTAAGAGGTCACTCAGCTTCTCAAGGTCAAAGTTCCTGATACACGTTTTCTGTTTCTAGCTGGTGTTTAGGAGCCATGAAGTGCCTTCCAGTTTTAGTTTTGAAAGAGAGTTCTTCAAATTTCCTTAAAGTTCTTGGTTCTTGTTTTCCGACTATTGATATCTGGTTCCAGGGGCTCCATGCTAAAGGGACGTCCTGAATGAATGTGCGGAGGGAGCTTATAGTGAGCATCCCAGTTAGGAGGTTACATATTGAGGGTCCCTGGCCAGTAATTCCCTTCTCAACAGTCATAGCCTACCCAGGAACTACCTCCTCTAAACTTTTCACTTGGAAAACTTCCTTGCACAAAAGATCTACAGGAGTTTCCTTCTTTTTCAATGCTGATTTTAGTATGAATTTGAGGAAGAACTAGTTTCTTGCCTAGAGACTATGACTATGAGTCATATGCCTATGATGTTTTTTTCTTTTTACCTCTTAGGAGCACGTTACTGTACTTCAGAACAAGTAGGAGAGTTTAAGGTACCTAATCTTTGGCTTCCAGTTTAATCTGTATATATGATTTTGGATTCTTAGATGCCCACTCTCCACTGTCATAACCAAAGATTCTCATTCTTTTCTGGATGAGTCAGTGGCCATTCCATTCTTCCCTAGACCTTCAACAGACTAACAACACCGGCAAATAAGATCATCTCTTCAAAGTGTGAGGAGCAGAAATAATGTGAGTCAATGTCAGGGCTGTTATAAAACTAATTCTATTTTCAAAAGTTTTATTTTAATTAAAAATACAATTGTAAAATGTCCATAAGATTGAATTTTTATATTCTTATGAGAATGATTATATAAATAATATTTGAGAACATTTTGAAAGGAAGTTCTTTGCCATAACACATGTTTTAGGTCTTGGTTTGGTAAACACAGTCACCATAGAGATGGAAACATCTGGCCCAGATTACAACATGTTCTGGGTTTTCTCATTTGAATTACAATCAAGTCTTAGCATGCTTTTTTCTTATCATAAGAGTAGTTATGAATTTCAGGTCAATTCATGCCCTTCAATAGAGAATGAAAGTCAAATTATAAACAGTAGGCCTGACTTCCACTCCTCGTATATACATGTATACATACACACACACACACACGCACACACACACACACAAAACATGATTTGCTCATCGAGAAAGAATAATTAGATTGGTTATAAATTATACAGTATGATTTGTAACAAATGATGTTTAACTTTGCAGAGTACCCAGTGTCTACATACTGTGACCATTAGAAAACCACTCAGTAGTTTTTAGAAGTGGATGTGTTTAGCTATGAATCCTGTATAAGAAAAGTCATGAGTAAAAACAAAATATTTCAAGTGCCAAACAGCAGAAATTCTAATGACCACAATAGCCATTAGGAAATGGACAAACAAAATTAATTCTCAGTGGGAGTTTCAGGCTTTCCAAGTACATATCATTGACTTCATTAACCTCCCACTACAATCAGGGACAGAGTCATTACCAATACTGGATCTATCTTGTATCTTTTGGTAACCAGAGAGGAAAACAAGGCCTACACATGGACTTTGATGGAAAAATGGTGATACATACAGCACTATTCCACATCCATTGCTCTGTTTGAGCATTTGACTTAAAATAGAGCAGGTATTAGGAAAGATCAGTTTGGCATGGAAGATTAAGTGCCTGTTTTCAATTGGTGTGTGTGTGTCACCAGTAAGCATCAGTTTTATTTTTTATTCTCCTTTCTCTAAAAGTTTTTATGTATCCATATTAATTTGGATCCTTTCCTTTTCCTCTCCCTTTCCTGGGATTGCAAACTCCTTTTGGTTCAACAAAGGAGCTGTGAGCAGGAGCATGTCAAGGACTTGTCATAGGAACTTGGAAACAACAGGAGAAATCCTAGTTACAAAGATTTTAGAGGATATATACCCAGAAGTGGGATTGCTGTATTGTATGGTAGAGCAATTTTTATTTTTTTGAGGAATCTTCATATTGTCCTTCATAATGGCTATGCTAATAATAGTTCCACCAACAGCATAGAATTGTTCCCTTTCTGCCACATCCTTGCCGGAATTTATGTTTTTTGTTAACAGTCATTCTAATTGCAGTGAGATGATATCTCATTGTAGTTTTAATTTGCATTTCCCTAATGGTGATATCATTTTTCATTTATTTGTTGGCCATTTATACTTCTTTTCTTAAATTCCTGCATACCCATGTTGACTGAAGCACTATTCATAATAGCTAAAATATGGAATCAACTTAGGTGCTCATCAACAGATTAAAGGATAAAGAAAATGTGGTACATACATGCAATGGAATATTGTTCCGTTATAAAGAAGGAAGAAAGCCTGTCATTTGCAGCAAAATGGATAAAACTGGAGGACACGATGCTAGGTGAAATAAACCAGACACAGAAAGACAAGTAACACATGTTCTGGTTCATATGGGGAAGCTTAAATAGCCAACCTTAATGTAAAATAGTGATTACTAGAGGTTACAAAGAATTGGGGAAGGGTGAGAAAAGAGAGGTTTGATTTGACCACAGCATGCACACATTAATATGTACACTTCCACATGTTAATCGAAAATAAAATAAAACACTAATAAAGGTATTAAGGGAACTAAAAGGGCATGAAGACAGGGTGAGGCAGCTCAGACATGAGGAGCTTTAAGAAACCACAACTCTTCTTATGGCTGGAGAGACAAAAGCAATAGTGCTTCAAAGCCTGAAGCAGGGGATCCTTGTGGGAAGCTAGAACCATAGTGGGTCCACCCAGGAGAAGCAGGAGGTGCAGAGAGAAAGCAGCTGCTGTCAAGATCACCACCAAAGCACAGTGGGAAGAAGCGAATCATGGCTTCTCCTTTTCTTTTGTATCCTACTTCCAGTATTTCTTATTGGCTAAACCTAGCTGGAAGCCAGTTGGCACAAGAGCATTGTTAATAGGATTTTCTCTGTTCAGGGCATGCATTACAAGGTAATGCAGGAGAAGGTAGGAAATACATTTAAGGGTAAAAGGACAAAGAATACAAAAGCTCTTTCCACTACCCTCACTCAAAGCCCCAGTTGATATAAAAGCTCTTCCATGTATGGATATGTCAGAGAAGGCAGGTACAATGTATGAAAGGCCATGGGTAACATCCCCTGTAGTTTTATGGCACATGGTTTTCATTCAGAACAACACAGGATACAGCAAATGTGGTGAATTTTAAGGAAGCTAGATGCTTTAAAAATATAATTAATGTTACATAAAGTTGAAAGGAAGAGGAGAGTTTAAACAAAACATACACCAGGGTTAAATTATATTAATCAAAAATAAGTTCTACTTATCAAAATTTTTATTTTCTTTGCCAAGGAGAAGTAACTTAGTAATAGCCACACTTCAAAATGTCACTAAAGGCGTACATTGATCATCTAGACAATAATCAGTCTTGCCAAGAAGAAACTCAAAATTTATGTCATTACTGCATCTATGTAAAATCTTCATGTAGAAGATTGAAATTAAAAAAGATAATCCTTTTCTCTCTTCCTCCTTAAAATAAAAGGGTCAATTTTCTTCTTTTCCATATCTTTTTTTACCCTCTATTTGAATGAGTACTTTTCCATAAATATATCTATTTTATTTCCTAACATTAACCTAGCTATTCTTTCAAAATGTGGCTAAAGCACATATTCAAATAATTTATATTTGTCTAAAAATATTCATAATTGAAAATGTTGGTTTATCAGAAAGGAAAATTATTTTCCTTGCCTGCACTTAATAGGTATTGTCAGCCACGCGTTGTCTTTCAGTTTTCTAATTTGTAATGTGATATGATGGCACTTTTTGACAGTAACTAAAATGATACATGGCCATAAAGATATAGTCTCATGGTTATAAGAAAGATTTATGATTCTGGTTATAAAAGATATTTTACTCCTCAGCAACATTATAGGCATGGCTGAAAGCCCAACAAAATCGAAATAAATGTCCAGAATGAGCAAGCTTGTCAGGTAATAAAGGAAGTTCTTCAAATCAATGGTAAGGTTACATAGGGGTTTGGAACTTGATTATAAGTGTAATTTCAATGCTGTTTTATAATTTTATCACAAGTATTTTTAGGCCCATGTCTTCCTATATTTAGGAAAGTAATTTTCCTTTTAAAAAAACTGAAAAGCAAGAAGAATGGATTAAATATTTCTTAAAAATATTAAGCACATAATCCTATGTCCTAGCACTTGTTTCAGGGGCATGTTGACTATATGTAAAGAATGTTTCCAGAAATTGCCTCCACTCAGATCCCTTGCTATTTAGCAGAATAGTGTTTGAAATCTGAATGGACTGCAATTAAACATGGAAGTAATGTCACATTTAGATTAAGACTTGAACATTTAAACTACCCTCTTTGTTGAGTCACTCATTTTCAGGGACTGATGATTAAGAAACTCAAGATCGGATGAATTATTTCACAGTCATTTTCCAAAAATGAAGAATTCTAATTAAAAAACAATGTGGCAGCCTAAAGGGTTATCTATTTGCATGAAATTACACAAGCAAGTGAAATTTAAGTAATTTCATGTTTCTCCTTTTGTAAGTATCACAAAATGCCTATCTGACAGCTAATTTTACAACTAATTTTAATCCTGCATTATAGTAACATAAAATGGAGGGAACTTGTCTCTATCTGAATTCTAGAATCTTTAATGTAGTTTCATGTACTCACATAATGGAATCAATTTGACCTCATAACTATGGTTAGCCAATTTTACTCAAATTTGTTAAATCTTGCTCTTAAATGGAAAAGAGTAGACAACCACAAATAATATTTTAATAGCAGTAGAGAGATAAAACTTCCATGGTGAGAAAATTTAACAAAATACTATATTTGAAAACTATGAAAATTTTAAACATTTCTATTAAGCAAACTGCAGGCTTTAAAATGAAAGTACACTATAGCTCACCGTTACTTTAAAAATTAGCAGTGGAAAAACACTGTTTATAGATATTGATTCAAACTGTAATAAATCTGCTTTTCCTTCAAAATCACAATCCCTGTACTTTGACTTTTTCCAGTACCCTAAGACTGGTCATATAAGGGTGGAAAATAGGCCAAATTTATAAAAACTGCTACATGGAAGGCCATTTTAGGTGGTTTGATTGGAATAATAGTTCAGATGAGATTTAAGGTGGTATATATTATCATATTCTATTGTGCAGTTTGGCATACTCTATTAAAAGTAAACCTTGTCAAGGCAGGATTCTGTAAAGGAAACACTTTCCCTGTTTTATTCACTCTTGGCACCTGAATTCAGAAACTGATGGGATATTATAATACTCTATTAAAGATATTAAATATGTGAAATATGTCAATAAAAACCTTTAGAAAACTTCAAGAGAACACAGCTTATCTAACATTCTTCCAAACATTTAAGGGAGAAAGAAATCCAATTTTCCATAAATTTTTTTAGGGCCCTGAATAAAGGAACACTTTCCAATTTGTTTTTGAGACCAAATTAACCTTAAAATTAGGCCTTTACAAGTATATGAGTATAACAACAAAAATAAATCATTTATGGCCTATCTTATTCAGGAATTTAAACATGAAAAAAAATCTCAAACCAAATATTTGAAAATCATATAAAGTGACATATATGAAGCATGATGGTTCATCATGACAAAGATTAGTTTATGGAAGAAATACGACATTGGTTTAACATTCAAAAACCAATATAATTCATCACTTTAACAGAATAATTGAGAAAAATAACGTTTATCTCAACAGAGGTCAAGCATTTGTTATATTGTACATACATTCATGATCTAAAAATCTTAGCAAACTAGAAATAAAAGAGATTTTCTTAAGATAATAAAAGTATCTATTAAAACCTAAAAAAAAATCACACATAATGGTAAAATATAGATTTCCTATTCTTCTTCCCCTCCCCTCCCCATAGGGACTGGATCAAGACAAGCATAACCATTTCCACTTTGATTCAACATTTTGTTGGAAGTACAATGAAGCAATGAAAAAAGATGAATGTAGAAATGTGATACATACACACACACACAAAACAGAGTATTATTCAGACGCAAAGAAGAATGAAATCATGTTGCAGGAAAATGAATGGGATTTGAGATCATTGTGTTAAGTGATGTAAGCCAGTCTCAGAAAGAAAAGTATCATATGTTTTCTCTCATATACAGAATCTAGGGGAGAAAAGGTGATATGAAAGTAAAAGAGATGCTAAAAGAAGAGGAAAGAGATCAGGAGGAAGGAGGAAAGAAGGTAAAGGCAGGCAATGGGAGTTGGAAATGATCAAACTATGCTAAATGTATGTACCAGTATGTTAAAATGAAACCTGCTATTTATGAAACCTCACTAATAACATGTTGTATTAGTGAGCTTTCTCATTGTGGGACACAATACCCAACACCCGCAATTTAAAGGAGAAAAGATTTCATGTAGCTCATGGTTTCAGGTGATTCAGTACATGGTAAGGAGGCTCCAAGGCAAGAATATTGTGGCCTAAGGGTATGGTGGAGCAAAGCTGCTTAGTTCTTGGCAGCTGGGAAGCAGAGTAGAGAGCAGTACCAGAGAGGAAGGGATGAGGGAGCAGATACAGTACCCAATGGCATCCCTCAACAATACATCCAGACACACCCAGAAGTGTGCTCCACCAAACCCCTGGTTAACACCCAGGTCAATCAAATTGACACAAACAAACTTAAGTGTCATGTATGCACCAATAAAATATTTTTAAAAGGTTTGGAAATGAAGAAAAACTATGATTAAGGAAAACTATGATTATTTACAGTTGACATGGTTGTTTATGCAAAAATGCAAATGAGTCTCAGATTACTATTAAAATTAGAAACTGACTTCATCAAAGTTGCCATATATCACCCTACATAAGCAAAAAACATAGAACAAAAATATCTTCTATAATAGCACAAAAGCTTCAAATACCCATGAGCAAATCTTATACAAGTATGTATCCTCTACACACAAAAAAATCATTAAATATTTTTGAGAAAAGTAAAAAAAAAAAAAAAAAATTTAAATTGAGGGATATGCCCAATCCATGGACTGGAAACGTCATTATTATAAAGATGTTAATTGGTCTCAAACCAATACATAGATTTAAAGAAATTCCAATATCCCTTTTACTTATGACAAAGGGGTAGTGCCAAGCAGTATCTAAAAGACAATCTTTTCAATTCACAATGTTGAGCCAATTGAATATTCCTGATGTGAAAACACATCCTGATCATCACAAATACCAATGCAAGGTTGATTATTGGTTTAAACGTGAAAATGAAATGTTAGAGTTTCTAGAATATAACATACGAGAATATCTTTATGATCTTGAGCTCAACTTCATGTCATCAGAGAAAATAAACCACTGAAGTACCTCTAACCAGCAGCCAGAACGGCTGTAACTTAAGCACCCTGAACACACAATAATGTTGCAAGAGGACTTTATATACTGATGGTAGAACTATAAATTAGTATCACCTGCACTGGAACTGTAGCTTTGTCTACTGAAGTTAAACATGCGCATACCTATCACTCAGCAATTTTACTCCTATGTAAACATCCAATATGTATAAAAATGCTCTTGAAGAATTGTTCATAATACCCTAATAATGGCAACACCCCACATAAACTTAAAAATTAGTATAGATACATAAATTGTAGTATATTCATTCAATAAAACTTCTACAAGAATGCATAAGGAAAACTATCGCATGGCATAATCCCATGAATGTAATATAAAGAGTTTATATATAAACACACAGAAAATATAACACATGATGGCATTTCTATAAAGCTCAAAAACAAAACTAATCAATTGTTATAGAAGTCAGACTGATGGTTACATTTGTGGATAAAGATGAGGTTTTTTGAATGACAGTCGTGTTCTATTTCTAGGTCTAATTGGTGGTTGTGTGGCCGTTTTCATTTTATTCATCAAGCTGTTCACTTGTGATTTATGGTTTTTCCGTATGTATGATTTAAAAATATATATATAAATGCACGTATATATGTTGTTCTGACCTCATTTTATTCAATGACATTTTTTCGTTATCCCAGTCCCTGGTGCTCAGAATAATGATCTTCTAAATACATTTAAAGCAACAGAATTCAGAAAAGGTCCCAAAACACCTGGGAGAGTTAATTTTGTTGCAGAAGCAACTACACTTAAAATATGTACTGTTTATGTTAATTTCTTCATTTTTATCTCAGTACTGAAAAACCCAACAAATCACTCAGTTAAAGGCAGAAATCTCTTGTCACAACTACAGGAATCATAGTTTAATAGCCTAGGTAACAAATGGCATGTTCAGAAACCCTTTGTGGGAGTTTATAACTAATCCCATCATGCTCATGCTGGAAGGACCTGTGGGAGGCTTGATTCCTGCCATCACCAACTCAATTCCTAGCCTCTTTTCAGTAGGATCCAGAGTCATCTGGAGCAAACACCACTTTGGCAAGCTGTGTAAATGACCTTTGGTATTACTTAACAGAGGAGTTTTGCATTTCACTGGTGAGCTTAGAAATTCAGATCATTAATATAAAGTTAACAAAAGTTTGGTATTCTTTATTTTCATTTATAAGGGACATTAGGAGGAAAGAAGAAATAAAGAAGAAAAATAAAAACCCAAATATCCCACCTTCAAATTTTCCTAGAAGTCATTTTCATGCTGCAGCATCATATAGATCAAACTTCATCCATAAATTGTAGATGGGTGAAGCTTCAGCCTTGAAAATGTGTGCTCTACATATTTCAAAGCAATTTTTACAGCCCCTTTAAACTTTATTATTTCTGATTTTTTCTACCTGAGTAAACTTTGAATTTATCAGTTTAGGTAAAAGAGACCATTTTCCCTCACAGAGGGCAAACCACATGGAACATTTCAGCATTCAAGGCGATTTTCATCTGTCTTATTTCTGAACATTTACAATCCCAAAGTCATTAAAATTACCTGTCAAACAGGTACACAGACTTGCTTCAATTAATTTGATGCAATTAGGGAATGATTTGAGTTTTACATGTACATTTATTCCTGCCCATCCCCCTTCCCCCATACCACTTTTCTAGGCTGAGATTTGATCTGAAGAGATGTCTATAAATCTATCAGCCACAGGGGGATGTGTTATCTTTTGACTGGATTTGCTACAGTGGATCTATGAAAGCCCATTTAAGTAACTGCTCTCTGGGAGGTAAATTAATCAGACAGAAGAAAAAGCAAAGAGCTAGTTATAATTCCATCACTTTTAATCCATTCTGAGATCCAAATGCACAACTCCCATAAAAAGCTCCTTTAAAAAAACGTTTTAGAATGTTTATGCCCCTATAGCCATCTGCTCCAACTCTCTTTGTATCATCTTGGTTTATGATCTTCCGAAACACATATTACCCTTTTTCTGAATGGGCTTGCTGATACTTTTTGTTGTCAATTTCATCTAACTCTCAAGTTCTCTCTATTTGTGATTCACAAGGCCAGTCAATGTGCCCATCATTTCAAACTGCGTCAGCAGTTCAGTCCTTAGGCTTAACCTTCTGTTGAGTGTCTTTATTACTCAGTTCCTCAAGAATATGGCTGAGGAGTGGGTATGCTGGTTCATCTGTACCCTGATACACTAATGAGTTTCCAGGCAGTATTTTATCAAAGCAACATGTCAGAATCTTTCTGTTAGTGCTTCTTTTTTTGATGGGTTAGTGTTAGTTATTAAAGGAGAACGCATATTTTTTTCCTTCTCTTGACAGGCAAGTTGAGGGCTGTCTGTAATAGGTGCCAGAACAGGAACATCTGGTGTACACTTAACGATGCATTGTTGCATTGTTAACTTAAAGCTGTTACACGCCTTGATAAACATGCAATGGGCCTCAAGAAATTAAGAGAAAATGAAAATGTAAATGTTTACTCAAACTATCTTTTCCTTTTCTTTTCGTTCAGTTATCTATAGCTTTCCCTTATATGTAAGCAAAAGAAAAGGTTAATGAAAAAATTCTCTCCTAACACTCTTTGAGTCATGTTGTCAGAAACTGAAAGTTTTTTCTTTTCTTTTCTTCTATACAGGAGTTATAGCTCAGGCAAATGACACCCAGGCAGTTTTCCTAAATTACTTAAATGCTGCCTGTCTTTTCTGAAAATAAGCTAGACCTTTTAGGAAATTTGCTCCCCTTGATAAAAAGGACCCATATGGGGTTACTTATACTGCAAATAGGTTAAAAGTTTTGTTTTTATATCACCAGTTTTGAGCTCCAGTTTTGCTCATGGTTAAGTGTTAAAATGTATTGGCCTCATTTTTTCTACATTGCTGAAAAATTGCAGGAAGTAGCCTTTCCTACAGTGAAAATTCATGGATCCATGGAGTGTAAGGACATTTCTGGACCATCCCCAGTGATTGGGGTTGTCTGAGATAAACAACTCTTAAAACCCCAGAGTCAACATTATACTCAAGGTGGCCCTCTTTTCTTCTGTGAAGAAGGATGAGATATAAATGCAGTGGAATCAACAAAGATCTGTAATGGTGGGAGTAGGAAGTGGGAGGGAGGTACAAAGAAGGAGGAAGGGTGATATAAAGTACGAAAAGAAGAAAAAAAGTAGGAACAAAGAAAAATTTTAAAAACTTCCTTAAATATATATCTCCCAAAAGAAGACACACAAGTGGCCAAAAAAATATATGAAAAAATTCTCAAGATGACTAATGACCAAAGAAATGCAAATTAAACCACAGTGAGATATCATCTCTTTCAAGTTAGAATGGTTATTATAATAACAAAAACTAATAAAAAATGCTAACAAGGATGAAAAGAAAAGGGAACTCTTACACACTATTGGTGGCAATGTTAATGAGTATGGCTATTATGGAAAACAGTATGAAGATTCAGCCATAAACTAAAAATAGTACTAGCATATGATTCAGGTACTCCACTACTGAGCATATATCCAAAGGAAATTAAATCAGTATGTCAAAGAGATACCTGCGCTCCCATGTTTATTGCAGGACTATTCACAACAGCCAAGATATTAAATCAACTAAAGTGTTCATCTATTGATGGATGAATGGATAAAGAAATTATAGTATTTACGCACAATGGAATTATTATTCAGCCATGTAAGAAAATGATGTATCGTCATTGCAACAACATGGATGGAACTGGAGAGCATTATGTTAAGTGAAACAGTGAACCTTCTGTGGAAGAAATCAGGAAAACAGTTCTATTCGCAGTAGCTTCAAAAAATTAAATACCTGGAAATTAACCTAACAAAGGAAGTGGAAGTTCTCTGTAATGAAAACTATTAGTACTCCATAAACAGAGATTGAAGAGGTCATCAGAAAATGGAATGATATTCCCTGTACCTGGATAGGCAGAACCAATATTGTCAAAATGCCCATATTACCAAAAACAATGTATAGATTTAATGCAATTCCAATCAAAATACCAACAGCATTCTTCACGGAACTAAAAAAAAATACTAAAATTGATATGGAACTAGAAGAGACTCAGAAGAGCCAAAGCAATCCTGAGCAACAAGAGCAGAGCAGGTGGCATCACAGTCTCACATTTCAAGTTATATTACAAAGCTACAGTGATAAAACAGCATAGTACTGGCACAAAAACAGACATATGGATTAATGGAACAGAACAGAGGATGTAGAAACAGCCACAGCCACATTCAGTCATCTGATCTTTGACAAAGAGGTAAAAAGCATATGCTGAAGGAGAGATAGCCTCTTTAACAAATGGTGCTGACAAAACTGGCTACACAGGTGCAGAAAACTGACTTGAGACACATATCTATCACCAAATAATTAATCAAAATGGATCAAAGATGTGGATATTAAAACAGAAACACATAAAATAAGGAAATCTGTTGGAAGATAAAATAGGTAAAACACTGGAAGAGATAGGCATAGGTATGGACTTTTAGAACAGAACCCCAATTGCACAAGAAATACTATCAAGAATCAGCAACCAGGACTATACCAAATTTAAAAGCTTCTGCACAGCGAAGGAAGAGACAAACTATCAGAGAAAATTTTTGCTAGCTATTCCTCAGAGGACCAATATCTAAAATATATAAAAAACTCAAAAAGTTAGACTTCTCAAAACAAAAGACCCAATCAAAAATGGCCGATTGAAATGAATGAACACTTCTCAGAAGAAGAAATATAAATGGCCAATAAGTACATGAAAAAGCATTCACATCCTTGGCTATTAGCAAAATGCAAATCAACACAACTCTGAGATTCTTACACCAGAAAGATGACTATTATCAAGAACTGAAAAAACAACAAATCCTGGGAGGTTGTGGGGAAAAGGAATCCTTTTACATTTTTGGTAGGAATGTAAAGTAGGACAACTGCTGTGGAAATCAGTATGTTGATTCCTCAAAAAACCAAAAGTAGGAATTTCATTTGACCCAGCTGTACCTCTCTGAGCATTTCCTAAAGAGTTAAAGACATAACATCACAGTGATATGTGTATATCTGTTTATAAGCAGCGCAAGACAAAATACCTAATTCTTGAAAGTGGCCTATAGGCCCATCAACAGATAAATATATAAAGAAAATGTTCCATACATACACAACAGAATACTACTCAGCCATAAAGAAGGCTAAATTTGAGTCATTTGTAGGAAAATTGATGCCCTTTCAGACCATAATGCTAAGTGAAATAAATCAGACACACGTTCAAGATCACATTTTTTTTTTAATGAGAAACTAAAAATAAATGAAAAGCAATATAAAAGACTTTGTGGAGGTGGCAATAGGTTCTGGGGATAAGGAGAGTTGGGGGGCTGAGAAGAAAAGGGAAAGGAAAAATGATTATAATATGGTATATACATTATCATTTCTCCAAGATAAATGTAACTATTATGTATCATAAACATATATACTAATTAAATAAATAAATGATTAAACCGTTAAAAACAGAAAAAAGAAATATGCCAGACAAAGAGAAACAAACCCAGTATGATTTCACTTACATATGGAAGCTAAAAAATTGATTTCATAGATGTGGAGCGTAAAATAGTGGTCACTAGAGAGAATGAATGGTGGGAGGGGTAGAGAGAAAGGGAAGTTGAATAATGAGAACCAAAATACAGTTAGACTGAAGAATACTTCCAGTAGCACTGTAGGGTGACTGTAGTTCAGAAAAATTTGTTACATATTTCGTACAGAACTAGAAGAGAGGAATTAGAAGACTTTTAACACAAGGCAATCATAAGTGTTTAAGGAGACAGAAATATTATTTACCCTGGTTTGGTCATTAAATATTGTATACATGAATCAAATTATCACACTGCACCATGTAAAAATGCATAATTTTGTGTGCTCACAGAAGCAACAAAAATTGTTTCAATTCATAATGGTTTTTACAAAATGAAATACTACTAAAATTGTCTTGACAAAGACCTGAGCAGTTTTTGAATGAAACTGGTTACAATTTGACATATGAACTAAACTGACTCACAGCTCTTTAATTTAATATAAACTGCCTTATATGGTTATTTGCATATTTTTTATTTCTTTTTATATATTTAAAGCAATTCTTGTCTATAGAAATAGCTTTACAGGGTGGTTTTTTTTTTTTACACTTTTCATTTCTCTGCTTATTTTTGTTGTTTTATAAATCTAAGAATATCATTTTAAAGAAGGTCAGTAGTTGAGGTAACAAGCAATCGCCCACTTGTGAAGCTATGTCATACCATGAACAGTAGAAAGCAAAAGGAAATCTTTAAAAAGATTTACATTTTAAAAAGAATTATAGTCAGACCTTTTTTTTTTTTTTTTTTTTGTGGGTACCAGGGGTCGACCTCAGGACCTCGCGCGCCAGCAGGCGCCCGTGCCGCTGAGCGATATCACCGGCCCTTTTTTCGTATGTGGGTTCCAGGAGTCGAACTCAGGACCTGGCGCTTGCCAGGCAGGCGCTTATGCCCCTGAGCTATCTCATCGGCCCCAGACCATTTGAATTAAACAATGAAACCAGTTAACAGACTAGACACAGTCATAATCACTTGCAGTACTATGGAAAATTTTTCATAAGAAATAAGAGAGAGCAAATAAAATGGTTTTTCTAGTATGAGCTCAGAAAATCTATCCCACAGACACAGAGGAGGGGCTCGGGGTTTTAAGAGTTTCCTCAGTCCTGAATGGTACTGGAGTATTCTCCAGCCAATCAGGATACTAAAAACAAAAAGCTTGATGTTCAAGCCATTTACATGCAGACAGCACAGCAAAGAGCTCTTTACGTTTCTGGTCTTCCTCTCTCATTATTAAAATTAAAAAGTAACTAATTACTCTCATTTACATTTAAATTCTCCTTGGTAAAGAACACACACA
Organism: Erethizon dorsatum; assembly: GCA_028451465.1. Classification (NCBI taxonomy): domain Eukaryota; kingdom Metazoa; phylum Chordata; class Mammalia; order Rodentia; family Erethizontidae; genus Erethizon; species Erethizon dorsatum. The sequence goes on from CM051832.1 coordinate 77,685,548, forward strand.
AATTTTCTCCTTTAAAAGTTTCTGAAGGTGTGATCACTGACCACTTCCTCTGGATGAAATTTTGAGTAACTCAGGCTTTCAAGGACTTTGTTGAAATGAACTCAAGATAGCTGCCTGGAGGGGGCAAAATGGAAATGGGACTAAAGTCGGTAACTGAGTGTGAATCCAATTTTCAGAGAATTTAAAGATCTCTGAATGTGCTCCTAGGAGAGCCTAACCCTTAATTACCTTATTTCTGGTGGCAGGTAGGGAAATTCCTGTGGGTAAGAAGAATTCTCATGCATTCCTAAAATGATGGGAATGAAAAATGGCCAAGGAACTGACAATTTTTGAAGAGAAATGTGTTATTCTGTGTTCCTTTGAAAAATAGCATATTTTACAACAGAAACCATTAAAATTCAAGAAATGGAAAAGCTAGAGGTGACATTAGGAAAGGGTGAATATGATACTATTAAGAGTCCCTTCTTTGAACTAGCATTTAATTTCTATACTTCAGACATTCTGATGGGGAAAGGGGAGAAGAGAAAGGAAAGAGATTATATATGTATATATTATATACAAACCTATGTATCTTTTCTAACTTTAAAGAAACTCTCATCTCTTTAGAATAACACAAAATGACCCTGTTTCCTGAGGAGAAACTATCTCTTTACAGTGCTTACAGTTCTCATTGTAAGATTTATAGCAAACACACATATACATTTTTGTTTCCTATTGGGTGCAATGTATATGGTGTGATAGTAGTGTTTGGTTCCCTTCTTTTATTATCTGGGGCACAAGGCAATGATTAAATAATACTGGGCGGAAGCAAACAAAGGAGAAAATATTACTTAAAATGAAACAGATGCAGAATGGAAAGTTAAGTCCTGCTGCATCATTACTCATTCTCATATGGTCCCAGGACATAGTACAGACATCCTGTATGCACTCAAGAACTAAATGCATAGCCTGAAGGACCTGCCCTTGTATGAATTTATGAAGGGCAAAAGGGAAGTAAAAGGTGTGTTAAATAAAACTAACACCATTTTGCACATTCAGTAGTTTTTGCCTATCCCTTCTCTCACCCCCATTCATTCCTCAATTCTGTCTCAAGTCTGTTCCAAGGTATTAAACTCTGATAGACTAAACTAATTAAGACACATGTATCATTCTCCCTTATTTTCAAATTTCTTATATTTAATTTACTACTATTTTAATATTATTATTGCCTTGTATGCATCTTTGTATGCATTCTAAATACCAATTGCAACAAAGATTGTGATACATAAAATTATATCACTAAGTTAATTGCTGATCTCTGAAGTCTGATATATGTTAATGACTACCAAAAAAGTAAGAGAAAAGATCCCTTTGGAATATAGACAGACACTGATAAATTTTAATATTCAATGGACACTGTGTTTTCTAATATGCCGTCTCTATGGATCAATATCACATTACAAGGTAGTCATTTTTATCCTGAAACCTAAACTCAAGGCTACATTTACTGCCGGGGATTTGTAGGGACATTTACTGTTTTGAGGAAGTGAATATCCACTTCTATAAATTCATAGATGGGAGAGGTGTTACTGAGTATACCAGACTAAAGGCAGACAGAAGCTCTTGCAAAAGCTGTCTGTAAGATTATTTTGTTTGAAGGTAGGATATTCTTACAGAGGCATAGATGGCACATATGTGAAGAATTATTTTAAAATAAGGACACATACGATATGGAACATCAAATATCTGTTCATTGGAAATCATTACAAGTTAGGCAAAAGAAATCTAACAAAAACAAAAATAATGCTAGCTTTTTAATTAATATTCTGTTCAGTGAATAAAACTGTAGGCAGTAATACAAAGTTGTTGCTTTCAGTGCATGGCCCAAACCAATGGTTAAAGGTAGTAGCATTGCCTAGCAGGTACAGATGTACAAAACCAATGCCCTCTAAAATTAGAATGCTTAAGACTCTTGTAATGCTCCTTTTATCTTTTTATGGTTGTTCTTTCACTAGGTAAAGGTTGAAGCTATGAAATATTTCTTTAGCTTCTTGGCTAATGCAAGGCATTATGTACAGTATATTATTGTTACTGTCACACAGCAGGAGGTATTAAGTGTTTAGAAACAAAAGATATCCTTTAAAAAGTTCTCAAGTACAAGTACTATACAAAGGACTTGAAAAGGAACATAAAATATCTTTTTTCCCTAATTATTATTTTGAAAATAATTTATAAGTAAGAAAATGACAAGGGGGATACAGTCAATTTCTTAAGTCACTAGTGGAGAAAAATAAAACTTTTCATCAAATATTAACTTCTTATCAATAAATTGCTAGTCAGTTGGTTTTTTACTATATGAGTTATTTATGGCTGTGTCTTAGTCACTTTCTTATTGCTGGGACAATATACCCACGACTTAAAGGAGGAAAGTTGTATTTTGACTCACAGTTTTTTGAGGATCCAGTCCTTGGCTCACTCCAAGACAGGAAGGGCATGGTGGAAGGTTGTAGTGGAGGAAAAGCTGCTCATGTCATGGCAGCCAGGAAGCAGAGAACAAAGGGAGGAGCCAGGGAGTGAGATATAGCCTTCCGCAGGTCAGACCCTCATTGACCTGCCTCCTCCAACCAGCCTCACCTTCTAAAAGTACATTCATTCAGCTATGGATTCATCATGGATTAGCCTATTGATGAGTTAGTGTCCCCATGGTCTAATCACACACATGACAATTTTGGGGGACATTTTAGATCTAAACCATAGCAGGCTGTATCATAAAACTTCCTTTTTCTCAACAATCCTGGCTACTACTTGGATTATCTTGTTTAAAACAGTATCTTCTTATATTTCAGTTTTCCATCTTAAATCCAAGGGTTTTTGTTGTAATTATGATAATTACATGTAAATGATGTACTCTGCTTTCACTGTTTCCTTCAAAATGAGAACATCTGATTCCCTAGTGACATAGCTAACCTCCTTTGATCTATGACAGTGTATAGATCAGGTAACAAAACAAGAATGATGTTTAATAATTAGTATGAAGAGTTAAATGATGTCATGACTGTTGGCTTCTGTGCTATGTGTTAATTTAATCTTCTGTGAATTGTCTAAAATATAATGCATATGTATTAATTCATTTCTGCTGTTTATAACTATTCTTAGACTATGTTTAAAACATAACGGTTAATTTGTTCTAAGCTTTTTGAAAATGTCATTCTATTCTTTATAAAGATATTTTTTACAAGTGTAAATTTGGCCATAAGAGTTAATCTCTTGTTAAGACACCATTCAGAATTTTCATATGTAGGCCAGTCCTCCCCTCTCTTCCTTAAAAGCCATGTTTATGGTTTGGTATCTCTACTCATTCAATGAAAAGATTCAGGTAGGACTTTTAGCGGAATTGTCCAGACCAGGAAGATTAGGATCAGATAACCAGCCAAATGGGGCACAGCATGACAAGGTGGCTGCTAGTCAGGAATAGCAAAGACTGAAGATTAGGAAAAATATTGAAAGTGGATGAATCCAGAAAAGAGAAGACTAGAGAGAGGTGAACACTGTTTGCTGTAGTTGGAACCAGATGCATAATGTGTGCCCTTTAACTAATAATGAGACCAGGAATCAAAGGAAATAAAGATGGCACATAATTAGCAGAGGCCCGAAGACGAGTGTTTGGCATTCAGGAAGCCTGGCAATAGATGTCCTGGCATCCTGGTTGAAAAGCCACTGATGCAGTATGGTTCAAGGTACTGGGGCAGCTCTAGTTGGGCACTCCTTCAGAGGTCAGGGGAAGTACAGTGCTACTCAGCCTCAGTAGCAGAGGTCTGTATCTGTGGAAATTTCACACTCCTGCATCTAAATACCTTTCTCTTGCCCTTCCTTGATGACGATTTTGCAGCTTTCTGATATCTTGCATTTCACTTTTGTTTCTAGCTTGCACAAGAGCAGTGGTGTCCTGGTGAATGTTTAACAACTGGCTCTCTGGCTAAACCCAAAACAGAACAAAACAAAAAAGCCTCCATGGCCAATTCCAAACTACTGACAGACATCACTGAACATAGATTTGGGAAGAGATGTGTAGCAACAAAATATATTTCTACCAAAAGATATATACACAATAAACATAACTAACCTTAAGAGCTAAATGAGTATAGAATGCAACAAAATAGGAAGAGAGGAGTCTTATGTATATTACTGTTGCCTTTAATATAAATTACCTAATTATGTTCATATTATTTATTTCAAAACATTAGGCTTGCAGAATTCCTGAAAACTTAATTGTCTCTTCCTCGCCAGCAGAAGCTCCAGCTCACCTTCAGCTGCCCTCAGCGGTAGCTGCTTTCTCTTCCCCTTTTGCTCTCTAGATGGAGCCTTTAGAGTGACAGTGTCTTCTCTCATATCCAGCTTTCTCCTTTCCTTAGAACTGTCAGGTCTCTTTTGTGATTGGGATGTCTAGATCTGAAATTCTTCTTCTCTTCTATCTGCTGTGGAGTATGCAGATACTACGTCTTGTAGGCCCAAATCCAGCCTGTACCTGTTTTTGTATAGTCCATGAGGTAACAGTGGCTTTTTCCATTTTTAAATGGTTGAAGAAAATACATGCACGGAAATGATATAAGACAGAGACAGTGTGACCTGCAAACCTAAAATGTTTACTATGTGGTCCTTTATAGGTAATGTTTGCTGATCCTTCTCCTGAGCTTTGCAATTAACTACTTCTGTAAAGACAATGGTTGTGATGACATCAGTACATTTTTCTGATTCTAAAATCCAGGCAAGTCTCTGTCTTTACTGTGTTACCCTAAAGATCCCAAGGAGGTCAGCGCTAACTTAGAATAGTCCTAGCGCTGGAAGTACAGGATGGGAGCTCACTAACTGGGGATCAGAGAAACAATTTAGAGCAGGAGCAGGGGTAATAGGGATATGAGGACATGCCCTCATAGCTTTCTTGGGGTCACTTTGGGCCAGAATGGCACCAAGGCTGAGTCCTTGGGCAGAAGTAAGCTGGCTATACCTCCAGGATAAGAACAGCGACCTGAGAGGCATTTTGAAAAGTAATGGGACCTTCCTCCTTAGCTATATATGCTTTCATAAGAGTGTTAAGCTGGTGAATGAGATGAGGATCTGAGAGACAAAAGAGGGAAATTATTGGATGTCATAGTTCTAAGCATTATGGTGGGTATCTGCAAAAATACTGTGCAATTTTGTTTACCTTTATCATAATACTATGGTATGTTTTCATTTTCTCTTTTGAGATATGATTCTTATATAGCTCCGAATCCTCGTATATAAAAGGTGCTGCATAAATGTTAAGTTCAATGTAATACTTATTTTGTAGTTTTAAAAAAGAAAAAAATCTGCCTAAGTCCTCCTTGTGCAGAGACTGACTACTTGTTTCCCAATCTGTTTCTCTTTCCTTCAAAGGTGTAGTGCACAGCTGGGCCACCTGATTATGTCCCTTCTCCCTCACAGTTAGATCTGGCTGTGTGACTGAGTTCTGGTCAATGGAACATAACAGAAAGTTATATATACCACTCCCTTCCTGAATCTCTGAACCCCCTGCACAATCCTCTACTTCCTCTTTCCTTCCCTCTCTGTTGGTTGGATGTTGACACCCAGGGTAACACATGTTAAAGATGGGAAAAAACCCATGACCTGCATCTTGGAATGATGCATGGGACATAGCTTACCTTTACTCTTTATGGGATTTTAGAGAAAGAAGTTAATTTCTATGAAGGAAAATGCTTTCAATTTGTCAAAATAGCCAATATTACCTTAACTGGTCCACTTTTCCTCCACTCTCCCTTCTCCCCCAAGATTGGTTCACTGTGAACATCACAGACAGTAACAAAAACTTGCTAGTTCATCTACTGGTGTGACTAAATATGGATCTTTCATTTTGCAGAGAGGTCATTTTGGAGAAGATGGAGCAGATCATTTTGTCCTGGAAAGAAATTGACCTTTGAATGAATTTACAATAATGCAGAGACCTCCATAAAAGATGAAGTACTAAAAAGGTAGAATTGTTGAATAAAACAAAGAGAATTTGCATTTTGAAAAATATCATCTAGTTGTCTTCAACTCTCACAATTGACTATGGTCTGTACAGAGTAAATATAACCAAAACATTTGCAGTCATGGGGAAGGGCTGGGTTGGCTTCTACCCATAAAGACGTAGCTGGACTTTTCAAATCCAGGTATAGCATGATTGTTAATCACAAAGTGTCATTAAAAAGTGTTCTAGCACAAACCTTTCTTTTCAATGAACCAAGAGAAATTAGTAATGTAACTATCTTAACTATCTTATATATATAATATATATATATGTATATATATATATATATTTTTTTTTTTTTTTTTGCTCTTTGCTTTTCCCTTCCTTCTTTTCTCCATACCCCCATCCCAGTTTCTCTTTCCTTTTGAAGTTTCTTCCCATTTTACAATATCTATTGTACATTTTGGATCTTATTTACTCTTTCAGCTTCTCACACTAGGGAGACAGTACGATGTTTACACATGTGCATCTGGTTTATTTCACTTATGAGTATGGTCTGGAGTTGCATCCATTTACCTATAAAAGTCTCCAGTTTATTCTTCTTTACGGCTGAGTGGTACTCCATTGCATAAAATGACCACATCTTTTTTATCCATTCCTTGGTTGATGGGCATTTGGGTTGTTTCCAAGATCTAGCTATTACAAATTGTGCTGCTATACAGTTGAATGCCGATATCTTGTACTCTGAGTAACTAATTTAAAGATAACAATGTGCAATGTTTTAACCATTGTTACCCTCCTGTTACCTTGTTTTGAAATTTTGTTCTATTTTTTTCTCTTAAAAAAAAAAAAAAGAACAGGATGGAAAATGTGGTCCTAAAGTGAAGAGCTTTACAGTGTAAAATGGAGTAGCATACTATGTGTGTGGGGGAAGATAGAATTAGGACTTGAAATAAAATGTTTATATTAAACTGGGCATAAGGAAAGAGTTAAAAAAAGTGTTCTAGTGTAACTTCTCTGGACAATTCTTTTTTTTTTTTTTTTTTTTTTGTGGGTACCGGGGGGTCGACCTCAGGACCTCGTGCGCCAGCAGGCGCCCGTGCCACTGAGCGATATCACCAGCCCCTTTTTCGTATGTGGGTTCTGGGAGTCGAACTCGGGCCCTCGCGCTTGCCGGGCAGGCGCTTAAGCCACTGAGCCATCTCACCGGCCACAATTCTTGATTTATATAAGATTCTAAAAACCAAATTTGCCTCCCCTCTTCTCTGCTCAACTTGAAAACTCAAGAATTAAGTTTATTTTTCTAAATTTTTAAATTAAAAAGATTTTTTTGGCAGTACTGGAGATGAAACCCAGGGTGTTGGTCATGCTATGCAAGGGCTCTACCAGCGAATATTTCCAGCTCATTAAAAACATTTTTTCAAAAATTTTGAGACAGGGCCTCACGAGGTTGTCCAAGTTGGCCTCAAATTTCTGATGCTCCCACCTCAGCCTCCTAAGTAGCCAATTAAAATGTTCCCTTAAACTGGGTGCAGAAATTGTGCCTGTAATCCCAGCTACTTGGGATTAATTAAAAAAGTGATCAATTTGTGCCTTATTTTTTTTTTTTTTTTTTTGCACAGTGTAACACTTTGTATTGTTTTTTCAAGTTAACTTCTTAACATAATTGTTGGTCACATTCGTAAATAAAGTACATTTTGTGATTTGGAGCTTGTTTTGGGACTTAACAAACACTCACTCAAAATACAAGGCTACTTTATTTTCAGTTAGTGTAAGCACATGGCAGCTACTTTGTAGAACCTTTCCCCATCAGTTTCTGTGATATGGTAAGAGTCTGATAGCCAGTTCAGGCCATGAGGGCATTTCCTATAGGCACAGTAGATGGAAGTAATTACCCTAGCTGCTATTTGGGCATGACATTGGAATAACACACCTCACCTCAATAAAGCCTGGAGAACTATTTTTCTGGTGCATTTATTGCCTTGAATTTTAGATATCTTTTCTTTATGAAACTATTACATTTACTTTGTGTCTGTATTTCTTCCTATGATTGAACAAAGAAAAATTAAGGGCAGCTATAAAAACTAAATTCCAAATACTAAATATGTTCATTGTATTGAATATTATGACAAAGCTCAGATAATGCACTGTTTTTCATTTGGAATGCACACATGAGTGAATCAAATGATGTTTAGATTTTTCTTGGTTCTTTCTCAATAATGGGTCAGATAAATCACCGTCTGATTGCCTGTTACATTCTTGAGATTGCATTGGGAATGACTGGCAGTAAAAGGCTCCAATTCAGACTCACTTGTGTGCAAACAATAAACATTGTTTACCACTTTTATATTTATGCCAATTATTCTAAAAGAGTCAACAGCTAAAAGATACTTAGAAAAAAGAGCAATATCTTGCCTACAGAAAGAAATCTTTGACAAAAAATTTTTTCCACTTCCACTTGATTATGCTATTCCACAGCAAAGCAATAACATGAGATATGCAAAATTTCCTGAGCCATTTATAGCTTTGCTATGAATTACAAAATAATAAGCTAGAGAATACAAACATACTGAATATTAAGGAAAAATAATACTTTAGTTGGGTTCAAATATTCTAAGTGTGTATTTTGGAATCTCCAGATTGACCCAGTATATTGCACAAATTTTCCTGTGCCTAATTTACCCCTCTTCACTGAAATAATGCTGGTGATTACTAACATTTACATAATTTATGAGGCTTTTGCTCATTCATACTCTCATTTGATTTGGTATTATGCTCTTTTTTTTAAATGGGGAAAACAATTTCTAAGATATGTAAAATAACTCATCTAATGTTTCCCTAAATAGACAAATAGAATTTGAAATTGTATGTCGTTTCTCCAAATCTGAACCTTAACTTTTAGGCAAAGATAATAGTGTTTGGTAATTTAATCTTGAGGACATGACTTTTTGGATCAGCTTTCTAAATTAAAGTGTTTTTTTTTTTTTTTTTTTTTTTTTTTTTTTTTTGCATTGACTGGTTTTCTTGGATATTTACCCCTTGCCTAATCAGGTTTTATAAATGTAGTATCTCCTGTTCTGTGGGTGTCTGCTCCTTTGAATGAAAGTGATTTTACAAAGCTCAGTGAAGAAAACAAAGGAGAGAAGAGGTAGTGTTAACCTAAGAAGAACAAAACAATTACAAAGCAGCCTCTATGCAGGTATGCAATAGTGGGGCTGGACAAAGAAGAATTCTTTTTTTTTTTTTTTTTGGTGGGTACCGGGGTCAACCTCAGGTCCTCGCGCTCTAGCAGGCGCCTGTGCCGCTGAGCGATATCACTGGCCCTTTCTTCGTGTATGGGTTCCGGGAGTTGAACTCAGGACCTCGCGCTTGCCAGGCAGGCGCTTATGCCACTGAGCCATCTCACCGGCCCAAGAATTCTTATAAAAGGCAAAACTTTACTTTGGTCTTGCAGGAGATGATAGACTTAGATTATTAGGGAGAAAACAAACTGGCATCCCAGGTGGTGGAGACTGCGTTAAGCATCTCTAGGAATCATTTTAATGGCTGCAGTGAATAATTAATGTGGTTATTCCCTAGTATGTCTGCACACTTTGGATTTTAAATGATAATTTATCATGATAGATAGTGTCTGATTCTCATGGGTGTTAGTTAAAAATTATTCCATAGAAGTTTTATTAATTAAAAATATCCAACCTCCATTATAAGTTTGAAATCTTTCAGAGCCTCTTGGGGTAAAGACAAGTGTTATGTGCCACAAACCAGTACACTGATTCAATTTTGGTGAGGTGCTGGAAGAGGACAATGAACTGTTGGAGAGGGTTTTGGGAAGAACAGGGGTCCTTGTAATGCTCTGCACGTGGATTTCCACCTGTTCTTGTATCCTGTAAGTAGAATCTCATAATATTCTGAGCAGGGCAGTGCCCTTACAGGATAGGGACAGAAAAGTAAAGCCTTTTCTCTTTACTATACAAGAAGAGGCAGTATGAGATTCTGTCCCTTGTGTGTGATTCTGTCCCTATTTGAGAAAGCAGGAAATGCATTACTGTTAGCACTTCCTGTGAAGTTACTCTCACACAGAACATTCTGAGCACACATGGTAGAGAGAAGTTCGAAGGTGAAACCTACTGTCGAATGTGTTCAGAACATACCAAGAGGAAGTCGGTGCTATAATGGGAAGAGGAGGTGGATATTCCCAGGAATTTGGAGACCTACTGGTGGAAGAGGCTGTAGATATAAGGAAAAGGCCAGCCATCTGCAGGGAGGGGAAAAGGACTGACACCCTAAGTCTGTATGAGTGCATGCTGGGGGTTGGCTGGTGGTGGTCAAGTAGGCAGGAGTCCTCCAGCTGCTCTTCCTGTGGCCTGAGCTTGAGGTGACTGGCCTAGGTGTGGAGGGAGGATTGGGAAAGCAAGGATTCTGGCTCCTTCGATGACTTGGGACTGTGATTCACTAACATGGGAGCTGCAAGAGGTGGATAGTTTTTTAAATAGACCAGATATCCTATGCTTACTTTCAATCTAGTTTATAATTTTGCTTTGGACCTCTACCCTGGCTAGTAATTTGATTTCTTTCAATCTAATGTTTATTTGATATTTGTTTCAAGTTCCATTAATTAAGGAGAAAACAAAGCGGTTTTCTATCAATAAAAGTAGTATTATATAATAAAGGATTATTTTGTGGACTGACATCCTAAGCTTGTATGAGGTTGTCCTGGGGATAGGCTGATGGTGGTCAAGCAGGCAGGAGTTTTTTACTCATTTGAATTTTCCTTGACTTCTAGTGTTCCCATCTTACATGCGCATGTACTTAGATAGTGTTTAGCATCCACAATACAATAATAACAGATGTGTGCATAGATGTGGTTTCTAAGACTTGTTACTGGCAAAGAGCGAAGTTAAGTTCCTGAATTTTAATTGACTCTGGTGGCTGATATCAGAGGCTGTCAGGTAGCTGGTCTCTAGGTAGTGATCCACCTGGGCATAGAAATTGTTGTGTGAACATAGAAAACTTACTTAACAGAGGTCAGAGTGTTTTAGTGAGGATTTTTATTTCAGTTTCTACTTTCCATTTGAGAATTCTCTTCTTTGGAAGCAGAACCAAATTAGATTTTTCAGCTTAAGGAGTCATGTTTGGAAATATGTGGAATGTATTCCATTGCCAATCCATCCCTTTCCCATTATGGGTTGGTGCTCCAGGCACTGGCCCGACTCTCCTACCCTGGTTATAGCCCAGGGAATGGGGCATGCTGAGGCTGGTATAGATCACAAAACAACTGGTCCAAAAAACTTGGGAAGAGAATTGAACTTTGGGAGAAGATTTAAAAGATGCAGTTTGATATGTGCATACTCGCTCACACTGAGGAAGAGGGTGTACGGGAAGTGACATGGTTAAATTAGGTGTGGGTGAAATGAGGCAGAAATGAGGCAGAAAGAATGGAACACATGTAGAGCTATAGCTGCCAGCATTCTCCTGCCATTGGTAACAGTCAGCACCTGGCTCTTATTCCTCCCAAAAAAGGACAGGTTTATCAGCCCTAGCTTTTTGATCACGACATCCTCTTTCTCCTTCATGGAAGATGACTGTTGGTTAGAGCACTGCGGATCTGGATTTATATATCCTCAGCAAGGCTATTTTATCATTGCTTATTTGCCTAAGAATGTAAATGAGTACATTTAAATATCATGTTCTCAACAATTTTATGCTTTGTTCTAAGCTCAAAATAAAGCTACCCAGGTGTTCTTTTATAAATAGGACTGCATGAATTTCAACAAACCTTTGCATTATTCATTACAACAAAAGAATTGGAGTTTCTTCTCTAGATATAACTAATTTTAACACTTTTTAAAGTAATAAACTAACTGGAGGTAATTAGCACATCACTAAACATTTCTTTACCAGATGTATCAACTCTTGATTTCTCAACCATTGTGTTAGGTGAACAATTATTCTGCAACCCAGTAAAAGTTATCTGTTATCAATTTATGGCCATGGTGATTTTATATTATCATAGCTTTTTTTAATTCAAGCCCTTGGCAAACAATTTAAATGATATCTGCTACACAACGGTGCTTATCTCATGTTTGAAATATTAAAACTTCATGCATGAAAGATTTATCCTTTTAATAAGATTGATCACACCAGACATCACTTACCCTCCCCAATTAAAACCCAGTGAATTTGCAAACAATTCATTTAAAAATCCACCTAGTGAAAATGCAAATTAGTATAATAGACTTTCTGACCTAGTTAAAATGGGCAACAACTGGCTATACCTAAACTCAAACTCTTCTTTCTGTGTCAAAAATTCCTTACTAAATAGGTGGCTGGCACTACATAAAAAACAAATCTTCTATGAGTTATATAAAACAGTATGTATAACAAAGAGCATTCAGTAATGAACTGTTTAATTCAGTGGTAATTTCCAATGTTATTTTCATAAACGCTCACAACTGAGAGAGGTTGGTTGTTCAGTCATTTGTTTATCAAAATCACCTTGCGGCAGAGAGCTTCTCTATTGGAGAAGTCCCTTAAGTGGCCCCTTTTAGTTCTGGGGTAAGAATATAGCTGGATGTGTGTTGACCTGACAGAGGCTTTGCTTTCTCATCTTCCTTGGCTGTAAAAATTAAGTATTTTTGAGGAATAGTGTTTTAGTCACTTTCTCATCACTGGAACAAAACACTCTGGGCCAGTGAGATGGCTCAGTGGCATAAACGCCTGCCTGGCAAGCGCAAGGGCCCGAGTTCGACTCCCAGAACCCACATATGAAAAAAGGGCTGGTGATATCGCTCAGCAGCACAGGCACCTGCTGGGGTACGAGGTCCTGAGGTCGACCCCCGGTACCCACAAAAAAAAAAGTGGAACAAAACACTCAACACCCACAACATAAAGGAGGAGAGGTTGATGTTGGCTCTTGGGTTTTGGTTTTCAGAGGATTTAGTCCTCAGTTGGCTGGCTCCAAGGCAGAAAGGCCATGGTGGAGAGACCTGGTAGAGGACAGCTGCTCATCCCATGACATCCAGGAGGCGGAGAGAGAAGGGAGTAACCAGGCAGGGAGGTACTCCCTTCAAAGGCATGCCACCAGTGACCTACCTTTCCTAACACCTCCTAGTAGCACATTTTGCTATGGATTAATCCACTGATGAGATAGTGTCCTCATGATTCAATCACCTTCCAAGAGCCCTATCTCCGAACACATGAGACTACTGGTGGACGTTGTAGATCTAAACTACAACGAAGAGCAAGGGAAATTTTCAGAGGGGCCAAAGGCTCTTCTTGGAGGAGAAAGATTAAGATTTTTATGCATTCTGTTATGAATTTCAGTGTTTTACTGTATGGAGGTGGCCGTAATAGAATTATATTTTCAGAACTCAGAAAGTTTTTAATGATAACTTATCCCAAGAATGAGGATATTTGCACAACAGAGCTGATTCTGGTCACATTTTCTAGGCAAGCCTGGAAACCAAGTTCTGAGAAAATATGGCTTTGTGTGTGGGTGATAGTGGGGGTAGTCACCAGAAGCATGGTGATATGAAGCGATTAAGCCAGAGTTTAAGTAACACTGGTGAGGAAATATCATTTCACTCCCTTTCTACCTGCAAAACTACAGACATGGAAGTAATGCTCCCACAACACCAGGCTCTGTTCAGAGCAGGGTCTGCAAAAATGATCGCAGAGAAAGAGATGGGTGCTGTTCGGCATGTCTGCTTTTCTCCATGAGGCGATTTCCACATGCCACACATCTGTGCCACATGCCACAAAACTGGCAAGACCTGACTGGTCAGGACCAGCTATAGAACTCTACTCTCTTCAAAAATCGGAAAAAGACATGAGCCCTCCATGAAAACCAGTCCCTGTGGTGGAGACAAAGACTCACGTGTATAATCCTATAACCTACCACTTGACTATCCTATAGCCAGAAGTTGCACTCAGCTGATACAGAAAGCCCTAGGATCACATTATTTATTTTATTCATTCAAATAAATAAATCCTTGCTGAGGATATATAAATCCAGATCCAATAAAGCCCTAGGATCAGATTATTTATTTTATTCTTTCAACTTTAAACTTTTTAATACATTTCGCAAGAAGTAGTGTCATTTGAAGAAAAAAAGTCGAAGAGAGAAGTGTGGGAAATATTTTGCCAACATGAAGGCCAGAAGAAAGGACAATTTAAATATATTTTGACCATGCTTATGTAAATGGTTTATTTTCAGTGAGTTTGATGACTAACTAACTCTAGTTATGAGTGGTGGGAAAACTGTGAAGTGAAGCAATTCCAAATATGTTTAAAAATGGTATTATTACAAAGAATTAAGTAAATACTTCAAGTTGAATTTAAATAGAAAAGTTTGCAATTTTTATTAATAGAAAATATTTTTGCACAAGCTCATTAAATGAATGTGGAACAAATATGTGGAAAATAAGCATTTAAGGGGATGTCAACTCACTAGCGCATCCAGGTGGCCTACTTGTCCCATTTCACCCTAGGCAAACCCAAAAGGAAATCTGGGCTGTCTTATGAACTGATATTGCCCCGAAGTCCTAGTGCTTCTACGTCGTGTTTATTTTAAACCAAAGAAAACTGCAAATTCCAGATAGCTGTGCTCCCTTCCTCTCCGGCATCTCAGCTTCATTACCTGGTGCCTGAGAATACTTAGTACACTGAGAATTTAGATGCTAAGTTCACTAAAGCACTTCCCCATTAACCGACATTACCAATTCAGTTCAATAACTACATTTGATGTATCTTTGCTATCACCATTAAAGTATCACTGTGTGTTTCAGTATTTCAAGGTCAAGAGTAATATCTAACTTCATATGATGCAAAGGGCTCCTTAATCCTTTGGGAGGAGTCATTCATCTTTTCACTCCCTTATTCTTTCCACGAAAATTTACTAAATACCTACTATGTGCCAGGAATGGGCAAAATTTTTGTTCTTGTAGAACTTACATTTTATTGAGAGGATAGGAGAACAAACAAAAAAAAAAATAAGAAAAATAGTCTATATTAGAAAGTAGAGGAAAAAAATAGTCTACATTAATAAAAGGAGAGAGAAACATGGGAGGAGAAGGGATATAAAAATGATTAAAATATGACACGTATATGTACCAATTTCAAAGGTGAGTATAATTATCATGTATCACAAACATATATCAACAGAAAAGAAACTATAAAAAAGAGACAGATAAACCAGGGATATTACATTCAAATAACTTATGTTAATGTGCGTGTGTTATAATTTTAAGAAGAGGTCACAGAAAGGGTCACTAATAAAGTGATATTTGAACAACCACTGTGGGAGGGAGGTGGAAGGTTACCTCATACGAAAGCAGGGAGGCTTGATTTAGTTTGGGGATGATGGTGGCTAGAGGTAGGGTGTGTAGTGGGCATGATAAGGAATGGTCAGGTCCTGGAAGTACTCTAAAGGAGGAATCCCCAGGGCTTGTAATTAATTGGCTATGTAGTGAGAGAGGAAGGATAGTTCTGTGCAGCATAGCTCACTCATTAGCTAACCAGGCTTCCCTGGCCTCTATACTTCTTCCCCTGACCAGCCACCCACACCTGCCCTTTCCCATTGAATTCCCTGAGACCTAGACCCTCATTTGGCTTAGCCATTCAGGCACACAGCCACTTCTCTAAGGATAGCTTGGATACCTATGAGTTAGAATGCCTAAGGAAGGCAGAAACTTATGGGGCTTCTGAAGGAATATACACAAGTTTCTGGACCTACTGAGAGTTTTGGATGTTTAAGTAGAGGCTGCAGGAAGACTTTTAGCTGAGTGAGAACCCCTGAATTGGAATAATACAAAAATATAGTCAAGATGAAGTCCTAGCAAGTTTCAGAGGAGATCTGGTTGCACAGCTAGTTTCTTTTTAACTTCACAAAGATACATTAAAAGTAGGTGTGAGCAGTTGAAAGGGCAGCACAGAACTCTTGGATAGACCCAGGAGGGAAAGAATGCCTTTCATTTTTTAATGAAGAAGTCAACATTGTGAAACCAACTTTTTGTCTAGGAGTGTGCCAACAGCATGGATAGGTCAGGTATGTTCTGTCTAAGAAAACAGCAGCCTGTGCCCACATGGTGCAGCAGCTGGACATTTCTACATGGTGCACAGTGAAGTGATCCCAGTGGACATTTGAGAAGCATCAGGGTTAATTGATGATGGTGATAACGTATACAGGTGCATGCTGAGACTGGTTTCAGTGCCTTTGGAGAACAGAAGTTGTGTGATAAAAGGATGTTGATATTCTCAAATCAGAAAATGCTGAATAGGCACTGGAAATAAGTAGGGCACGTGTTGACACAGATTATGGGGGATTTGGTAATCAAGCACAGATTTAGAAATGGAGCATGAGGAAGAATTTCCTTCTTTCCTGCCTGATTGGGCTGTTAGAATAATTGGAACATCTGTCACATTGTATTTATGTCGAGTTCTGACTCCTTCGTGAGCAAGCAACTTGAGGGCAGGAGTGATGTCTTATGCTACTCTGCAGACCCTGTGGTTGGAGGAGTGCTAGTATGCGGAATGTATGGGTAGACAAAGGGAGGGAGGGAAGGATGGATGCATGGATGGACAGATAAATGAATGCATGCATAAGTAAATAAATAAACAATCACAATGTTGGTAAATTTTCCTAAAATGATGCTATATCACACACACACATACCCATAAATGTACACATGTTATCATACACCGATTATTTATTCCCCATCTTAATCTGATGCTAACAGTTTGAAAGACAAAAGTCAACTCTGAATATTATTTTCTGTAGTTTTTTTAATTTAAAAACTCAATTTGCACTAAGAAATAAACTTCAACTTAAAACAATGTAAAAGAAAAAGTAATAACGTGAGTACCTTATTTGAAACCTCATTACAAAATAGCTATAAAAATGATAAAATGTATGGTGGAATCATTAAGTTTGGACGCTAATAGGATATTTGAGAATTTTTTCCAGGTGTGTGGTTAATGATAACCAAGATATAATGGTAGTGTGGTTATATTTAAGAAACAAAGTTTTTCTATTTAATAGATATGTTTTACAACCTTTCTAGATGAAATATTATAAAATATGGGATTTACTTCAAATTAATAGAGGTAACCAAGGTGGTTGAAGGGTGTGGATACGGCAGCACTGACCAATGTTTGATGGCTTGTGAGGCCAGGTGATGGGTATACTACTCTATTTTTGAATATGTTCAAGATTCTCTGATAAATAATTAAAACTTAAAAAAATAAAGTGAATATTAAAGGACAGGAAAGGTGGTATAGCAGATAGTGGTGTTTTAAGTTAATCATATTAGGCATGCTCTTAAATTCTTCATTCATCTAATGTATTGCTACTCTACCTTGCATAGTTACAGAACAGTGGGTTACTTGGTGATGGACACATTTGTTTTTCTTTTAAAAGTAATTTAAATTAAAAAAACCTTGAACATATTTTCTTTCTTGTCATATAAAGCATTTTATAAAGGACATCATAAGACCCATCCTCTGTTCTTTAGAAGAACTCTATATTACTTGCAAATCATAGCATAAATCTCTTTGATATGTTTAACTAAGATTCACTAAAATAAAATGCTAGACCCCTTTCTTCTTACAAAGGTGTGTGCTTATACTCCTGTCATTTGTTCAGCTTTCTCCTGAGGGCTTGGCTGTTTACATTCTGCATGACTGTATTTATGTTGCAATTGAAAAGACTTCAGAACACCTATTTCACATGCTTTAATTTCTACATGGTCTTGCATAACTAACTGCTGGCAGAATTCTGACACCATGCACAGTTATATGTCTAATTAAGCTTTTGAACTTAATGAAATGAATATAATTCCATCCTTTGATTGTAAGCTAGATATTTAAATTTTTAATTGGCTATTATTTTTCCAAGTGAGTTTATTACATTTTGAGGTTGAATTAAATTTGAAAGTATGTGGGAATAAAATTCTGGTATTCCATGTTTGAAATCTATTGTTACATGTATTTCTAATAGTAGCTGAGTATATTTCACACATGAATTATGTATAGATTGTGTAAATACACTACGGGAAAATTTCTTTGTAATGTAGAACAGGGTAGGACTCACTAACTCAGAGGTCAAGCCTATTGTTATTGTTGCTGTTTTTCAGAGGTCATGGTTTGATCTTCAGTATATCTAAATCCATGTTTATAATTTTGTTCCAGAAGACTTTTTTTGCTCCAGTGAAGAAGTAGTCTTTTGGGTATTCAAACTTTCCAATGCAAGGGCTGGCAGTAGTGAGGCAGGAAACACACACAAGTAAAGGCAGCTGGGTAGAGTATGTGGTCCCCAGAGATGCCCCCCGTCCAAGGGTAACACTTCTTAGCTCTGGTCAGTTGTGTCTTGTGTGCATAATGTGTCCAGATGTGCCATAACTCCTGATTTTCATGTTAAATATCCTAATTTTTAAAATGAGGGGCAAATAAATTTTTCTTGATAAAGGAAACACTGATCTAGGACAAACAGCTTCTGATGGCTTGCTGCCCTAGAATTTCTACGACTTGCTTACTTGTTCAGTGTATGTGTTTATTTCTTCTAATCAGGACAAGAATATTGGTCTACTAATCGTCTCACAGGATCTCTGTATGCTGACTGCACATGCCCAAGGAAGACAGGAGGCCACTTTGTTGATTCAGCTCAGCACAGTGGGTTGAAAACAGCTGGAGGATGGGGAAACAGACACTTTCCTCACTGGACAGTGGGAGGGTAAACTGGAAGACCTTGAACAGAGAGCAATTTAGCAATATGTCTAAAAATTTTATGTTAATATGCTATCTTTAACTCAACAGCTATACTTCTATAAATTTATTCTCAAGAGAGAATTACAGATATTAAATTACCCAAGTTTAAAATCACAAAGATTCATACAAGGTAGTGTATTTTAGTAGTATCTGTGATATTAAATATTAAAACAACAAAATGTAGCAATAGCAAATTACATAAATTATGATGCAATCACTCCTGCGTAATGTAATAATTGGTATAATTAGAGAAACAGAAATAAATATTTTAAGTGAAAGAGAAGAGTCGTGAGCTAGTGACATATTTGAAACCAGCCTAAAGAAGCCCTAGTTCTAATTCTTTGGAATGGAGAGTTTGTTGAAAGCTGTCAGTTGTACATGATGTAAGGAAGTGCACGTAAAAGAAGGAAAAGAAAATAATCAGAAGAATGAATGTGTTTAGTGGAACTCACACTAGAAGATGCAAATGGTCTTGAGCAGGACATTGAGCTCTAGGTTAATCTAAGGACCAGGAGGATGCATAATGGAAGAGGGGAGTTTATTGATTTGAGTGATTTCAAAGCTGTGATCACGTCTATGGCTGTAATGTTAGATCACATCACATAAGTCAGATCTGGCTTTTTGAATAGTTGCATATTTATTGCCCAATGCTTCCCCTCACAGGATCCTGAACTACCACATGGCTTGCAGTTCTCGGTGCGATGGGTCGTTCTTGTCTCATAATTCAGTTGTTAGTTACTGCCCATCTGCCGAGAAAGCTCCTCTCTCACCTCTGTATGAATTGTTGCTCATACTTCCAGGTTACCTCTGTCTTTGCTGTCTTAGTTACTTTTTTATTTCTGAGACAAAACACCTACTATCCAAAGTTAAAGGAGGGAAGGTTTATTTAGCTCACAGTTCGCAGAGGTTTCAGTTTATAGTTGGCTGATTCTAAGGCAGGGTGGCATGGCAGAGCAGCATTGAAGAGGAGAAAAAGTTCATTGCAGCCAGAAGGCAGAAGTCAGCAAGGCAAGGAACCAGCCTCTTTCTGTCCCTTATATTTTATTCAGGATACTCACCCTTAGGTAGGGTAACACTCACAGCTTTAATTCGAGCACCCTTAATCCTAGCATTGCACCATGAATCAATCCCAGTGTCACACACTCTAGATCCAGCCACCTCTGATAAGCCCCACCTATGACTGCATGGGGCTTTAGGGAGACATCAAGATACAAGCCATAACATTCCAGTCCTGGTCTTCCAAAGACTCATGCACATCCCTTTATGCAAAAGGCATTTAGTCCATCTCCAAGAGTTGCCAAAGTTCTAACAGTTTCAGCCTTGCTGAAAAGTTCAAGTCCAAGTCTCCTCTGAGATTTAAGGCAAGCTCTTAGCCCCTGTACCAATGAAAAGAAACTTAAACACTTCCAACATTCAATTGCACAAGACAGACATTTCCATGTCAAAAGGAACAAAAGAGGGGGATCAAAAGGAATGGGACCAAAGCAAGTCCAAAATCCAGCAGGGCAAACATTGAGTTCTGTAGTTCATGTCCAGTATCAGAAGAAACCTGTGGCAAGATGTGAACTCTAAAGGGTTTGGTGGCTTTGCCCCTATGGCACTGCAGATGGTTGTAGCTCCCATGGCTTCTCTCGGGCTGGCTCTGCTCCCTCCTTGCAGTTTTCCTCAGATTATCCACTTTCCTGGCTTCTCCAAACTTCTGTGGTCTCCACTGCACCTTCAGCTTCACACTCATAGCTTTACACACTGTTCTATCAGGGGCACACTGCCTGGCCTCCCAGGCCTTCTTCTGAAATCTGGGTGGAAGCCTTCCTGACCCCAAAACTCTTGCATTCTGCATGCATCTAAAACCAGCACCATGTGGATGACACAAAGTCTGCTGCCAGTTGGAGCGGTAGCCAGGCTTCCTTCCATCTTGGTTGTAGGTGTCTAGTGCCTATGAACCAAATCCCCAGAAACAACTCCCCTAGGTTGCTGCCACTCTGGAACATGGTGCTCTGGGATTTATTCTCAAAGTGAAGTCTTTCACCTTTCCAGTTTTGAGGCTGCAAAATGGTGCAGTCTTGCTGGTTCTTGTGATAGCCTCAGGCCATCTTTTCTATTCTCTTGTTCCTTCTCAGCAATCAAGATCTCCTCTGCTCTATTTTTGCAGTCCACATCTTTACTGGTGCTTCCTTTCTAGCCAAACCCACAATGTTTGAAATCATTCTGCTAGGCTCTTTGCTCTTGATTCTAAACATAGATTTGGCTAAGAGCTCCCAATAGTAGCCATGCCATGGCCTCAACATTAGACTGTCTTGATATTTCTTCTGCAATATTAATTAGTCTGCCACACTTAATCCCAATCTAAGACAAAGTCTCTGGACAACAGCAAAATGAAGACAAACTTTCTGCCAAGCCATAATACACATCATCTGGAGTCCAATAACTAATGAAGTCCTTCTTCCCAACAGAAACCTCCCAAGCCTGGTCTTTACCAGCAGGGCTTCTATCAGCATTCTGATCCTCTGAGTTCTGACCAGAATCTTCCATCAAGTACTCCCTCAAGCACTCCAGGGCTGTTTTTTCAGTGGGTACCTCCAAACTTATCCAAACATTTTCCACAAGCCAGTCCCAAAGGCTCCTGAACCACATAGTCACAGGACCTTACTTCTCTGGTACCAAATTCTGTCTTAGTTACATTTTCACTGGCTAGACAAAATTCCCAACAGCTAAAGTCAAAGGAGGAAAGGTTTATCTAGCTCACAGTTTGTAGTTTTCAGTTTGTAGTTGGTTGGCCAAAGCAAGGTGGCATGGCAGAACAGCACTGCAGAGGAGAAACAGTTCATGGTAGCCAGAAGGCGGAAGTCAGCAAGGCAAGGGATCAGCCCCTTTCTGTCCCTTATATCTTATCCAGGTTACCCATCCTTAGGGCAGGTAGCACTCACAATCTTAATCCTAGTGTCCTTGATCCTAGCATTGCACCACAAATCAATCCCAGCATCACACACTTTAGATCCAGCTACCTCTGAAAAGCCCCACCCATGACCACATGAGGCTTGGGGGGGACATCTAAACACAAGCCATAACATTTGAACTTCTCCCTTCTTTTGTAATCATTTATGTTTCTGCTTTCTCCACTGAGCTGAGAATTGTTTTGAAAGGGAAACTGTTTCTTCTTCTTTGTGCATTCTAGCAGTGGTACAGTATCTGGTACCCAGTGAGCAGTTTCATGCTTTCTCTGTTATAGTCTCTGCAAATTGTGTGACCTGGAGTTGTGCTGTGCCAAACTATACAGCTGCATGTGGTGAATTTAGACCCTAACAGTCTTCAGTTTGTTCCATTTATTTATCTTATTTTCCATGACTGAAAATGCTTTGAGGGCCTGTTCTCTGTCACCTACAGAGAGTAAGTGCCCATCATTCTCCACTTAATCCGCAATACTCAGTGTCTAAGATACTGTGTTGCACTATCTTGATACTCATAGATTTTTAAAAAGTGACTATACTGTATATGTTTATTATATAAGCTAAAATTTTCTTATGTCTGGGATAATACAGGGCTTCATAATTTTACTTTTAAAAAGAAGAAAAATGGATGCCATTGATGGAAATATAATGTCACTCATTTCCAAAAGAAATTTTCAATAAAAATATTTTTATTTTAGTATTTTATATATTGGAAGTAAGTCTTCTGTGATATTTATTTTCAGTAGTTTGGAGATCAGTAAAATAATTTGAAAAATGAAAATGAGTTCTTATTGTGATCTTTGAATTTCCTATGTTGTGATCTTCTAGATATTTAAGATCAAATGGAATTTTAAAAAATCAAACACTGGTATATAATAATGAAGTCACATGCTCAATTGATCTTAAATTAATCATTTTACAAGTATGGAAAGTAAAACTATGCAAAATTAAAATAACTCACCCAAATAATGTATATAGTTTGATACTTCTGACCACAAATTCTCTTTGCTATACTACATTCTAAAACTTTATTTTTTTCTCCTCCTTCCAAAAGACTGTACTCTATTAATAGAGTCGGAATCTAATTTTCTTCATCTTTTCTCACATCACTGGTAAGCTTCAATTATAAGCCTTTAAACTTTGGCTATCTCTGTTAAATTGATAATACTTCTCTTTAGTAAATTTTTTTATTTTGTTTTCAAAGATATACATTGTATATTATAGAGTTTGGTTTCTTAAATAAAAACTATTTATTAAATAAATTAAAAAGAATTATTTTCCCCAGGTTAAATAAATAGAAATCTTTCATTATCTTGGCTTAAACATAGATTTTCTGTCAAATTTTTAGAAATAAATCTAAACTGAAATCAACCTGTATACTATTTAATGAGAATGGATTTTTTTAATCTTTACTAATACATGCTCATTTGATTTCCTTATGTATGTGGAAGACATTGTATTTCTAGAAATTGTTGGAAGAAAACAGAAAGATGATTAAATCCCAAGAACATAATACTGAACTGATCCTACCTCAGTCTTTCACATTTCTATGTGCTTTCTATGTGCCATACAAGGTTGTATTTCTAGGTCAGTGATGGCGAACCTTTCAGAGACTGAGTGCCCAAACTGCAACCCAAAACCCACTTCTTTATCACAGAGTGCCAACACTGCAATTAAACCTGAATACTGAGGTTTTAATTTAGAAAAACAACTGTTATCCGATGCTTGGTTGCTGGGGCGACTTGGTTAACATGCCATCAGACAGGGCTCTACATGCCCACTCTGGCATGTGTGCCATAGGTTTGCCACCACTGTTCTAGGTTGTTCAGCAGTCCAGTATTTTATTTGTAACACTCCCAGGCAGCTTTCTCAATGCTTAGAAAAACATGATAACATACACTTTCAGAAACTCACAGCAGCTCCAGGCCAGCTTTCTAAAATTAATGGAGCATCTCAGAATGATTCTGCCATGGATATAAGTCTGCAAATTTGTCATCGTTCTAATTTCCTTAAAGGAATTTTAAAAGAAAACCATCTTAAATTGCAGAAAATATCTTTCATTAGAAAATATTTCAAGTGTACATAAAAGTGAAGAGAATAATAAAGTGAAAATTTAGGTATTCAAAACGATGCTTGAGTAACTGAATATGAAAATAGCCACACAAGTCTCTTCAATATCTTCCTAGATCCCATTCTTCCTCCTCTCTTCCAAAAGCAGCCATTATCTGCATTCAGTGTGTCTCACTTTCATGCATGTTTTTACTTTATATATATATATATATCTGACAATAAACTCAAGATTTGGCATTATTTTATACATTCCTAAATAATACATAAATTGTCTCAACCTCCATACATCCTTCGGTAGCTTGTTTCTCTTTTGTTGCTCAAATAACATTTTTGAAAATTATTCATATTATTATACAGTATATAGTTCTAGTTTCTCATTTTTTGTAGTAGTACAGAGTTATATTGTATTGGTAGATCATAATTTATTTTTCCATTTCCATAACAATGGACATTCGGACTAATTCATCTTTTTTGTTATTACCAACAATGCTTCACTGAAAATTGCTCAAATGTGTGTGGTTTTAAATGGAAAAAATGTATTAGAAGCTGTACTAAATCTTCTACCATTCCTCATAGTAGCTATGATAAAGATTTTGTTTTTAATATGCTGGCTACTCTTCCTGAATATGTACTTTCATTGCATGTCAATAAATTGTTTTCAGAAACTATTTCATATGTATGTAATATATATGTTATACGTTTAATATATGTGATATATATATATATATATATATATATATATATATAATATTTGAACACAGAGAGATGAGTTCAAAAAACATTGAAACTATTTATTTGGAAAATTACCCTCTCTTGGTCAGTACATGCTGAATGCACTGTTGAAATGTTTTACACTATACCACAACCCAAAGGTGCAAGTTAATCAAAATTAAGACACTTTTTTAAAATCCAAGTAGAGTTTGGATCATGTACCTCATCTTCCCCAAAACTTCTCCTTTGTCTTTTAACGTAACACCTATTCACAGCAATAAGCATTCTTCACAATTTGGAAAATTTTTAGGCAAGTTAGAAAGTTCAGTTCCAAGATTTTTAGGTATATGGATTGGGCAGTTTAGTAGGTAACATATACCATATCTATAATAACATCAGGAACAATGAAAACATTTCTACATTTACATCATTAAAATGTTCTCTCCATAGAAAAATTTATTTGGACAAATTTTCATCCATAATCCAAATACCACTTTATTTTGAAGGTGCGTATTTATTTTGTATTTAAAATTATGAACTGGGTGATAGCTAGGCCTGAAAGTCGTTTTTCCTCACAGTAAAGGACAGCAATCTCAGAACACTTATCTTTTCTGAAAGAAAAATACCAACTCAGCTTTAAATTTGCTAACTCTTTTTGCTGAACTTTTGTAAGATAAAAAGAAAGTCTGCAATCATTGTTCATCTCAGGATAATAAAACACTCCTTTTTCTAGTAATACAATACATAAAACAACTGACTTTTTAGACTAAAAATCTGCTTCAGTATGTTGGAACCAGGAGGGCATGAGAGCATCTCAACACTTTTGATTTGGGGAAACATCTTCTTACCTTCAGAACCCATCCTATCTGATACCAGCTGAGTAAGGCTGTCAGCATCAGTTTGCATCTTGTATTAGTAAAGCTTGTGATGAAAACTAAACAGAAATGAAATTTTCTATTCTAATTTTGTCCTCAAATGGATTATCTTGTGCAACTCCTGTTGTATAGACACCCCTTTTCATGGACCACAGGCTAAAATGACAAGTGAGGTTTGGACAGAGCAAAGGCCAGGGTGAGGGCATCTGTCCGTGGTGGTGCCATTGTGAGCAGGCACTCAGGCCAGGGCACACGGGAGTGGGGCACACAGTAAAGACAACACAAAGGGGAGTCTGGGCAGTGGGTGGAATGAAGACTGCCAAGATGGGCAGAAAGAGGGACAAGGGTCAGACTGTGGAGGGTGCTTATTGCCATGAATAGGTGCTGTGTTAAAATACAAAGGACAAGTTTTGGGGAAGATGAGGTACATGATCCAAACTCTACTTGAGTTTTTAAAAAAATGTCTTGATTTTGATTAACTTGGACCTTTGAGTTGGGGTACAGTATAACATTTCCACAATCATTCTGTGTGTACTGACAGACAGGGTAATTAGCATTTCTGTTTCCTTATCATTTCTTTATGTTTGAAGACTTTGAGCTCCTCTCTTCTAGTTTTCATAAAATGAATAATACTTTATTGTGAACTATCAGCATCTCATTGTGCAGAGGAACGCTAGAACTCATTCCTTCTCTTACTGTTAAACTCCATTTTTAAGAAAGTCACATGGCAACAAAGTGGAAGAGGGGCTGTGGCAAGGTGGTTGGGGGAGAGACAAAGGTTTTGGGAGAGGTAATGTTGTTAGTAATGTAGGATGCTGTGAAGGGGAAGAAGGATTTGAGAGAGTTTTATAGAAGAAGGTGGAAAAACTTGTATGCCTGTTTTCCAAGGTGGAGGGAACAGGAGTTTAAATCCACTGAGGTGTCAATCTTGGAGGCCCGGAGAATGATAAACCCACTATTTGGACAGTGTCAGGACGGGAAGCGGCTAAAAGGAGTGGACGAATGAGCTCTCTTCAGACATAGACGTTCTATTTCCAGATAAGAGATGTTCAGGAGTGGAAGAGAAGGAATTTGCCCTGAATAGGTGAAGATTTAGAGGCTTATAACGTTGAAGAAAAAAAAGGCTTGCCTCTGCCTGAGCTGGCAGAACATCCTGTCTTCAAGGTTGTTCTGACTCCTCTGAGTTAGCCGTCTTGGGCGCAGTGAGTGAACTCCAGCAGATGACAACCCGCTGGGTGTTGCGAGGAACTCCACATACCTCCATTAAAGATGTGGAAGTAATAATAAAAGGAGCTCTCCTATACTGATCACAAAATACATGGCACATAATTTATACAGTTGACTTCATTGTATCATCCTTATAGTATCATCTCTTAACAAATGAGGAAGTCAAGAAATTAAACATGGCTGGGAATATAGGTCAGTGATAAAGGCTCTGGTTTCAATCCCTAACACTCTAAATAAATAAATAAATAAATAAATAAATAATTTGGCTATATAATCTATTAAGCTGGATTTTAAACCTGAATCTGTGTCCACAGGACAGTGTTGATTCTGGGATCCAGAAATAGAATCCCTAACTTATTCATTCACGGATTGATTCAAGAAGGACAAAAGGCAATAATGGTGATAGATGCGGTTGGATGGATAATGTGAGACAGATCTGGTTTGGGTGCTGAATGTTATGGAAAACTATTACATAGGTTTGAGCAGAAGAGTTTCATAATCTGCATTGGTTTGCAAAGCAATACTTTGTTCTGTTGACAGTAAACTAAAGGAGAGCAAAGGCAGAAGGAGAGAAATTTAAGCACAACCAAAATAATTCAGAAAAGAGATGATAGTGGATTAAAACAGAGTTATGGTTTTAGAGATGCTGAGATGTGGCCACATTCTACAAGGGGTGTTGGAGAAATATAGTACATATTTAAACTTTAAAAAAATTGCTACAGTAAAAGACACATTGCCATTAATCCCCCTCAAAATACTGCCCTTAGGTTTGAACACATTTATTTCATTGTTCTTGTCACTTTCTGAAGCAGTTCTGGAAGAGCTCTTTTGTGAGTGTCTTCACAAGGTGTCGTTAAAAAATATGGTGAATGGTGCTACCTATTAATAATTCATTATGAATTACTTAATAAACAAGCAATTCCCTTTAGGTGTTTATTTGAGCTACCTGAGTACACTGCACTGACTCACTCTGCAAGGCTGATACTTATGAGAATTTGTCAGTGAACAATAATTTCAGTATACCACCAAATGATTTTTTTGCACTTTTCTTTGCTAAACAAAAATGGAAAGGTCTTTCTAATCCACATCTATAGTTTCCCATGATGGTGGCAGTTTTATGAGCCCTTGTGTTCTGGGCTTGCCTGTGGGAAAGATGAGGAAGGTGCTTGAGAAAAAAGAAAGGAAGGAAAGAGGGAGGAGAGAGGGAGGGAGGGAAGGACGGAGAGAGAGAGGGCGAAAAGAAACTGCTTTCCAGATCTTTGTTGTAAATTAGTAAGTTAGTCCACTTTGAATGCTTATTTCACATTTTACACCCAAATTATTTTCAACATCACTTATTTTATTTTTATGGGATGCTGTTGTCAAATAGACACATTTTATATACAAAGAGACCAATCTATAGCTGTGCTCTCAGTGGGAATTTGGGGCATTACAATGTTAGTGACAAGGACTGTTAGACTAGTGCCTTGAAATGTGAAAAGAGGGAGACTGATCAGCCCCCTACCTATGGACACATTTCTGCAGTCACTGGACAGGCGCACCCCACACCCCACACCCCACTGTCCATCTGCATCACCTATGAAAACAGGCTGTGTGTTCCGCTGTCTGGAGAGAAGTATTTGAAGTCCCTTTCTCCCTTCAATCAGGCCATTTCAGATGGTCTTCATGGCACCGAGGCTGGAGGAAATCATGGCAAGGGCCAAACAGCTGGTTCCTGTCTTGGGTCTGTCATTTAATTAATTGGCTTGGGAAAGACATTTAAGTCTAAGCTTTGATCCCCATCTACAAAGGTAAAAGGAAATAAATGTGAAAATATTCTAAATATGAAAGCTCAGTAGTTACGGTTAAGCAATATATGATTTAAACAGAAGAATACCTGAATGAAGCACATCACATTTTTAAAGAAAAATAATAAAATATATGAGGTAGAAAAATCAAGACTAACATAGCAAATACCTACCATAGCTCTACCATAAAGCAATAACTATATAGTAGAAGCTGTCTGCTCACCATATCAAGTCCTTTCTCACCATGAAAGTAACCATGATGGTGAATTTAGAGTTTATTCATTCAAGGCATATTTTAAAATGTAATTAAATATATAAGTACTTATATAAGAACCTCTAAGTAATATAAATAAATAAATATATTATTTAAGCATACTTTAAATTGAAACAAATTATATCTCATATGATTTTGAAACTTCCTTATCCAATAATATATTTTTGTGAGTTATTCAATTTGATATATGCAAGTATTTAAACGATTAAACTGGCTATATTCTACATGACTAAATCACAATTTATATAGTGTTATGGCTTGCATCTAGATGTCTCCCCAGAGCCTCATGTGCTCATAGGTGGGGCTTTTTGGAGGTGGCTGGACTGTGGGTGTGAGATACTGGATTAAGGGTATGTGACACTGCAGTAGTCCACTGTTTGGTTTAGCATTGTTCTGGGTGTGGCTGAGTGGATTTACTGAAGACAGAAGCCTCAACCTGCATGTGGGTCTAAAAGGCTTGTATCCTGGATGGGATATAAAGAGAAAGGGAGGCTCACTGCTGCTGCCTCCTGCCTACACCGCTTTGAAATGTTTCTCCTCTAACATGCCCCTTCGCCATGCCGTCCGGCCTTGGAGCCAGCTAATTACGGACCGAAACCTTCGCAATCTGTGAGCCAAATAAACCTTTCCTTGTTTAACTTGAGGGTGTCAGATATTTTATCCTATCAACAAGCAAGTAATGAAGACATACAGCTAATTTCTTTCTAAGACAAATAATACTTCAATAGTGATCTTGCTCATGCCTTGCTGAGAATAAGTGGGAGAGGCTCTGTTAGGACACTTAGGTAGTATTTAAATTACTGGGCCATGGGTTATGCACATTTGAAAGTTTGACTTTTGTAGCCAAATTGTTTTCAAAATGTACATAATAATTTTCTATCTGTAGCAATGTTGAGATGCTCCACATTTTCTCTAATACTTGGTATTGTCAGAGCTTTAAACTGTTGCCTGTGTAATGAGCATTAAACTCTGATCCTTATATATCCCTGATTAGTGCTGTTAGCATATGTTTGTTTGTTTGTTTTTGCAGTAATTGTTAATTTAGGATGTTAGCATTTTTTAAATATTTACTGGCCATTTAGACTTTCTCTTCTGGTCACCCCTCCCTCCCTTCCCTCTTTCTTTGCTTCTTTGCCTTTTTTTTCACCCATTGTTTTTCTGTGTATCTTGTTATTGATACTGAGTTTTAGAAATTCTTTCTATGTCATGCATACTAATGGGTTTCTTGTATTTTCACTTTTCTAGTGATACCTTTTGATGGGCAGAATTTAAAAATTTAACATGGTAAAATTTATCTTTTTTTTTTTTTTACTTTTCAGTTTGTCTTTTGTGTTGTGTTCAAGACTTTTTTTTCTCTAGCTTATGAAATACATTCAATTACACCTTTTTTGATACTGGAGAAGGAACTTATTCAATAGTTTTGGTCCTACCTTTGTGTCAGGGGATATGCTAAAATCATACAGGAAATATTAAGATGAATACCTTGTGTTCCCTATGAACTGTCAGCTTAGTGAAGTATGAATTGTTTATTGTATGTTCTTTGTGGAAGTCTCCCCAGCACTGATGGTCTCTTAGCATCTGGCATCTAGTTGGTACTCAATAAAAATATTTTCATATATATGAATATTGATTCTCTACTAGAAGCAAGACTCTGTGGTAGGCAGTTTTGGTGGTAAGGATGTACAGAAAATGTAACATGTCCTCACAGAGGGAATTTAGAGTTTGATGGGATAATCAGACTTGCATACTTCTATGTACAAATTACGGTAAGAAACAAAATGTAAGGATTACTGAATTAAAGGTCAGTGCTAGTGTGGTGAGCGGGCTTCTCAGACTTACTAGAATCTGTTTTCTATTGAATGCATGTAGTTTTATTATCACTTCGACATTTTAAATTATTTGAAATGTAAATATATTTTACATTTCCACATACTCTTAGCAACTACCATGATGTGTTAAAATTGCAAAAACTTGTAATTCCATGGGATATAGTAATTGTTTTAGCTTCAGATATGAAATATGCTGGGAGAAGAATTTTGACAAAACAATTTCTGGTTAGCTCCTTACATCATTTCTCCATGACATGTCTAATTTCTAGTAGAACTTCATGCTTTCTACAAGACTTTAAAAAATGGAGGGCCGGTGATATGGCTCAGCGGCATAGGTGCCTGCCTGGCAAGTGTGAGGTTCTGAGTTCGACTCCCAGTACCCCCATAAAGGAAAAAAAGGGCTGGTGATATCGCTCAGTGGCACAAGCTCCTGCTGGCAAGGGCGAGGTCCTGAGTTCGACCCCCGGTACCCACATTAAAAAAAAAATGGACTTAGCAGTTTCATATTTCCATTGCCTGAATTTAGACCCTTGTCATTTTTTTTCTCCAGGTTATTTCTTGCTTTTCCTCCCTTTTTTTTGTGTTGATTTTCCTCGACAATCCTAGAATTTGAGCCCTAAAACACACATCTAAACAGTTACTTTGTTTTGAATAGCCTCTAATGAATAGCCAGTGGTTAAAGGATCAAATCTAAACTTCTAATTCAGCACAGAAGGCACAGCTGTTCATTATAGGCACATGCTTATAATCCCATCACTCTGGAGGCTGAGGCAGGAGGATGGCCATGAGTTTGAGGCCAGCCTGAACTGCATAGTGAGACCCTGTCTGAAAAAAAAAAAAGAACACTTCTTGCACCAATTTATCTTTCCTTCTCCATCTCCCTTTTTTTGCCATTATCATTCACTTTTACTATTCTCTTTCTATCTAGACTGAGATCCTCAAAGGTGGGAATCCTGAGTTGTTTCCCTTTTTATCTATGAAACCTGGCATCTAGAATGTACTCAGTAAATGTCAAGTGAATTACTTTTATGCAACTTAGGAAGGATTCTCTAAACTCTGCATGATTGTTGGTGACATCAAACCAAAATGTCATTCTTCTTAATTGAATGTTGAAAAGGTATAATTGCTGTTATTTGGGCAAAAGGAAGTTCACTATCCTTTTTATTCGAGACCCATGCCATCAACAGTCGCTTAGGTGACTGTTGAATAGCATATGAAAGGACAGAGCTGAGGCTGAGTCAGGACTGAATACAGGAGACCAGGCAGATCCCAGGCTTCCAAGGTCTGGTTTCTGATGCAATTGTAGTAGTGCTTGAAATGTTGTGATGTCACCAGGGGCATATGCACATGCATTAAATAAAACTGCATGTAAATGACACAGCAATATTTCCTTCCACTCTTTGGATACCTATGTGGTAACATCAGTACTTGTTTACTTGTAAGATGGATGAAAAAAGTCAAAGACTGTTCCATGTTGCAAATTGAGAAGAGGCCATAGCTTGATATCCTCTCATTTATTTGGGATTTGGCCAAGAAGAAGGGAATGAACAATAAGAAAAGTCTATGAGTTGCCAAAAAAGATGTCATAGAACCTCCAAAATAAATGGAAGCAGCTTCAAATAGCACTACGCTTGGGGGTGCCACCTGTCCACGAGGAATGCTCAATTAATATCAAGGAGAAACACTTTACCACTCCTCCACATTTCTATGAAGACAGAATAGTCTACTTCCTAGGAAGGAAAAGGAAAGAGGGAACAGTTCCAGGGTCTCCTAAGGGCAGAAGGTAAAATTTATCTGACTGGTGAGTTTGGAGAAGAAACTGACCACACTCAGCTTAGTGCCTTCTAGTGCTTCTCTGCTCAGAGTCACGTTCCCTGGAGGTGTTTTCCACCCTGAAAGCCTGCAGGATTAGTCTGCCCTGCACAGAGGCTGTGGTCATTCAAATATACCTGCAGTAGGCAAATCCATCTGTCTAATTAAGAAATAAATGTTAGAATGGCCATTGTGGCCTTGCAGTTTAAGGTCTGCAACTACCTAGACCGTGTCAATAATAATGCTGATTTTGGTCATTATATTTGGATCTGCCCTGTATAACTCAATTGGTTTGAAATTTTGGAGAATAAAAAGATGCCTGGTATGGTCTTTCACCCTACTACAATTCCCAACACTCTAATTACTCGTTAGGCCAACTATGTAAACAATGTGACAGTACCCATTTAGCAGTCCCTTCCATGCCCCTTCCCTCCATATATACATTTACACACGTAGTGCATTACAGATAAACCTAAGTCTATATTTCTCTGGGCTCCATTCTTTCCTGGAAGTAACCAGTATGCCAGGTTTGGTGTGCCCTGGTTCCAAACAAATTTGAGGCCAGATTTGCAGCTGGCTATGCTATTCTTATTCCCTCTTATAATTATATGTGAACATCATTGTTATTTTTTTCTCAGATTTAAATTCATTGATTTTCAACAAACTAAAATTTCTGTGAATTAAGTTTGTTAGTCAAAGTGATTAATGGAAAAGACAGTACTCAACTTACAGGTAATGATGATATAAAATAATAGGGTTAATTACCAGGAGACCTGAGGAAAACATGCTGTGTGGTTATGAACAGGTCAGAATCACATTTAATGTCTTGTTCTATAAAATGAGCATCTAGGTAGCTATCACATCAGCCTACAAGGTTTGCATGAGAATAATCATTTGTAAGAAAATGCTTTAAAGAACACAAATTTCTTGTAACTAGCAATGTCAGTAGTATTTTCAAGTAAATTAATATATCTACTAGGAGAAACATATCAGGCACTATACTGCCTTTATTATGTATGATAATTAAATTCTAGAAGTGTTATATATGAAATTGAATAGACTATCATAATTTGAGAAAAACAAGTGTTATTTTGCTGTAACACGTTGTTTACTAGTAGAAACTTCTAAGACCTGGGAGTAGTGTCTGACATTTTAGGTACTGTGAGAATATTACATAAATAAAATATTGATGAAAGTCTGTAGTCTTGAGCCTTATTTTGAATGCCAAGATTGTTTATCTGGTTTCCCTGATCAACTGGTAATTACACAATCTCCATTGTGTTCTTTATCAGCAACAACATATAATTGCATCTTTTGGGCAAAGTAAAAGATTTGGGGATGGCAGGAGTTGTAAAAATAAAAAAGTGAGTCTGTCCTAAATAAGTGAAGCTACAGAATTCCTTTGCTTTTTAAACTTTAAAATCAGGAAACTTTTTACTATCCTTTTTAATTGATGAGGAAATAAATGCCCCCAGTGCTGTGAGAAACCACAGCAATAGCTAAGAACATACCTACAGTTAGACGCCATAGTCTATGAGTTTCTGTTGTGAAAACTGAACAAACAACACAGATTCTTTCCTAGTTTAAGTGTAAAATATCACTTTGTTCTGGACTCAGCTTGTTGACTTTTTCAGGAAAACACTGTGAGCAATTTATTTCTATAGAAGCATAGACATTTATATGAGATAAATGCTTATATATATCTCTATCAAGAGTATCACTAACAATTTATTGACTGAAACAATTTTATTAGAAAAATTAAAGACATAATTTGTGATTGGGAACCTGGATAGTCTGCATAAGTAGCTAGCTTTTAATTGATAAGTACACAGTTCAAAATACAAGAAAAATATAATAAAATTATGCAAAATAGGTGCGGAGAGTCAAAACAGGAAAAGCCAAGTCAGCATTCACTCATCTCGTGAATGCGACTTAGTCTCAAGTGGCAGCCAGAGCTCAGCACTGATGCTGCTCTCTCCCTGCCTGTCCACACTTGCAAAATGCCGACTTCCAAAGTATTGTGAATTTTAATAAGTTTATTAACTCATAAATAAAGAGCAACTCCTTATCATTGAATGACTCCTTTCGAATTGGGTTAGGGTTAGGGTTATCTTGAAATAGCAATTTGGTTCTAAAGTAAATATCCTACAGCTAAAAAGGTGCCAACAATTTGTAACATTTTAGCAGATGCTAAAATCACTTTGCAAATGGGATGAAAGGGCAGTGTGGTGTCACGGTAATAGTCCTAGACTGGAAGTGTCAAGATTTCATTCCTACTTCAAACTCTTCTGTTAACTATTTGGCTCTTGGCAAATTACTTTCTGTCTCTGGGAATCATTTTCTTTTTTTTTTTTAATCTAGGAAATGAGATGATAAACTAAAGGAGACTGATAAGCAAAGAGTTTGCCATCAAATCTGTGGTTTACTACATTGATGCTTTAAAATGATCAAGCAAACTACAGAATAGACCAAAACTCCTTACAAGGAGATTTGATTTTCTATGTACAAATTTATGATTTGTACTGAGTAACGTTTCAGCCATTCTTCTAAGATCATGATACACACTGTATTAACCACTGTTTTTCTCTAAAAAAGTTTTAAAAATAAAATAACGTAGTGATACCTGTTGATTTCTTGTGATAATTAGGTAATATTAAGGATGTAAAAGCACTCAAAATATCCAACACAGGATCATAATCGCGGCCACCAATTTCTAAAAATATAGCATGTGAATGCTATGGTAGTTGTTTTACATGCTTAATATTGTCCCCTTCCCCACTACTGAAGGTTGAACATTTCTGAATTTTTACACAAAGCTTCCATTACATGCCAGACTATCCTCCACTCAGATCTTTGGGTGATTGCTTTAGGAAGGGGAAAACAGGCCAATTCTATTTCCTCTTCCTCTGACATTTATCCAAGTAAGATGATTAGATTATTTTTAGTTAATCTTCCTAAACTTTTCTTTCTTTTGCAACCTGAAGCAATTTGTTCTCATAGTATAAGAAATTATGGGTTATTTTCTTTTGCATCTTTTTTATATTCATGGATAGAACTGGTGCCCTTTGAACAAGACAATTATTCCCTAAAAGATAGAAATGAGTTTACTTCCCCTATGGTTCCGAAGTAATTACATAAACAAAATTTTAGAATGCAAGTGAGAATAGAAAATAGAGCTGTTGGCAGAGTTAATTGGCTGATCTTTTTATGTAGATCTAATTTGGGATGTCAATTGAATTTTTGGAAATCATTGCTTTTCCTTTGAGAATTATTTATTGCTCTGTGTAATTTGAATGTATAATACATAGTTTGTTCACTTCTGTATTATAGCTTGATTGAGAAAAACTATTTCTATCAGGGAGAGATTAAAAATATTTTTGAATCAGCTTTCTACCCTTCCAGTATTGGTTTAGAGAAAATATACAGATGTAAAATGAGCACATAATGAATTGTTCAGTTTATCATGGTTTAAATATTTCCTGACATTGGAGAGCCAGCAGAAGCATAGTGAGAAGATACTTAGGAAATGTGAGCTTTATTCTGAATTTTGTCTTTTACAAGTTGTGACCTTGGCAAACTCAACTAACTTCTCCAGTCCTCAGTTTTTAATGTGTAAATACAATTTAATCAATAGCATTACCTTTCATTCTTTCCTTTCTTTTCTTTCTTCTTTTTCTTTCCTTTCATCCCTCCTTTTCATCTCTTCTTCTTGTTCTGTTTCTCCTCCTCCTTTTTTAGGAAACAGTATGCCGGCTTCAAAATTAGACACATGTTACCTGATATTATAATTCTGCCAGGTGGTGACATTGGCAATTTGCCTAAACCTTCGGGGCACCCTTTCCTTTGTTGTATCAGCGGAATAATCCATGCCTGCAGGGTGATTTTGAAGCAGCTGGTGTGGCACACTTTAGGCCCTCATTAAGAAGTAACTTATAATGTGGCTGTGAAGAACACATTTAAAAGTCCTTTATTAGCATAAAGAATGGTGTCAACTGGAAATGCTGAGTCAGCATTCACACATCTTGTGAGCGTAACTCAGTCTCAAGTGGCAGCCAGAGCTCAGCACTGATGCTGCTTTCTCCCTGCCTGCCCAGACTTGCAAAATGTCTACTTCCAAACTGCTACGAATTTTAATGTTTATTAACTCGTAAATAAAAAGGGACTTTATCATTGAATTATTCCTTTTGAATTAGAACTCAAGCCAGGATCTCAGTAAAAGCTAAGAAACTAAAATTAAAGAATCAGATTTCAGACTGTAAAGTCATGTCAATTACTGAGTCCATTCTCTTTCCCTTCTTGGCATCTCTTCGTATAATTAGTCATTGTGCAGTTATCTGTTAGGTGACTATTTAAAGATTAATTCCTCTTGCTCCAGCCTAAGACCAACAAAACTTCCTACGGTAGAGTTTGCAGTGTAAATCTTAAAATTCATTTCCTCCTCCCACAGAAGGGCTCTGTTTTATATTTACACCTTCGGTAGACCTTCATAGCATATCAACTCATTCTTAGATTAATCATTTCTCCACTGTTAACTGTTCATATGTTTGCACTTGTACATTTATCTTAACACCTGGAAATCAGTAGGCACCCAAAAAGTATCACTGGGATAGTGATTGAATGAAGTTGAATGATGTGTGTTCTCTTTGATGAAAACATATCTATCTATAAAAATTCATTTAATTACTCATGTTTTCTCTCCTGTGTTTCTTCTTTGTACATCAATTTGTGGTATCCATGATGCTGATTATTATTTGAAAGCAAAAATTGTGCACACTGTTATATTTTTAAACTCAGAAAGATAAGACCCAAGATGTCTTTAAAAATAACATAACAAAAAAAATAACAAATGCAGAAATGTAGTCTCATTTTAAAAGATTAAACTTACAGTATCTCAATAAAATGCAGAAAATTTTCGTCATATTCAACCTCTTTTTTTCTCCAGAAATAACCAGAGTTGACAATTTAATGTACATCCTTCCAATCTCCTTCTTATAAAATTACCTACATATAAACTTATACAAATACAAAGGTTTTTAAAATATAAGTAACCTTACCATATTCATTCAGTGTATCTTGGAACCCTTTCTACTATTTCTGTGCACCCTTACCACCATTTTTAATGGGGATAGAATAACGTAAAGTGTGGCCATCTTGTAGCTGATTTGATCTCTTTGTTTGTGATAAACACATATTTTCTCTTATTTTTAGCTGTTATAAGCCATACTGCAGTAGTAAACATTGGTATTCATATGTATGAGCATTTCAGTAGGAAAGAACACACGCAACTAAAATGGTGACATGAGCTGTGCACGGTGGCACATGCCTATAATCCTGGCACTCTGGGAAGCAGGAGGAACCAAGTTCAAGCTACTCTAGGTAACTTAATGACTTGGTGAGACCCCGTGTCAAAAAAAAAAAAAAAAAAAAAAAAGAAAAAAGAAAAAAAGAAAGACGGGATATAGCTCAATGTGAAGGCCCTGGGCTCAATCCTCAATATGTTTAAAAAAAAGTCAGTACATTTTTTTTCCAAGAGGTCCACCAATTGCGATGGTTAATCTTGCCTGTCAAACTGATTGGCTTGAGAGATGTCTAGGAGATTGGTAAAGCATACTTTTGGGTATGTCTGGGTGGGTCATGGATTTATGACCTTGGAGACTATATCTGATCTCTGACCTCTTCCTTTCCATCTCTTCCCCTATTGGGATGAGATGGGGCAGGTTTCCTCCTCCACATGATTCTACCATGATGTTTCTGCCTTGGAGTCAGCGGATCATGGACTGAAATCTGAGCCAAAATAAACATTTACTCCTTTACATCATGTATGCCAGGTGTTTTGTCCCAGCAGCCAAAAAGCTGACCAATCCACCAATTATTTATACTCTTGCTGATGATGTTTCAGTAATTCCAGAATGAGGCATTTCCACACTAGACAGAAAGATGGACTTTTATCTCTTTATCACAAGTGTGATAAATTCAGTGATTGTGTGTCTGTGTTTGTGTGTGTGTAATAAAATGACAACACAGAATATTGGCTCCTTTGTATCAGACTGACATTTACATAAATGAATGTTTCTGACTCAGTGTTATCATTAGGAGGACACTGTTTCACTGAGATAAATGGAGTCAACACTGGTAGAAGGAAAGGTTAAGGTGAACATTTTACTATTCAAGCTAGGAGTATTAGCATCTCATTTTTAAGTCAAATTTAAAAAGAACATACTCAAAAGTATTCCATGATTATAATAAAAGATGGAAAGGACTTTTATATCACAATCAGAATGTGAAATTAATCAGTGTTATAGCTTGTATTATATCACTGCATACAAAGGATTAAGAACAATTAAAACATTACATTAGCTCAACATTTATGAATTTGGGCAATAAGCATGTACTAAAAAAGGACCCTAGAGAAACATGGTGGCTTAAAATTATCTTTATTCAACATGTGCTCTGTTATCTTGGGAACTCCAGAATAAGGGGCAAAATCTCCCAACTAGGCTAATTACTTTAATAAGATCTGCTTTATTTAAAAATAAATCCAAAGTAGATGCCAGAACTGGACCCGGTGACAAATATTAACTCTCTCCACAGTGTTTCCTCTTGTGGCGTTGTACACTGGTTCCTGATCTCTACTTTGACGGTGCCAAAGGCAGCGTGATTCTTGCCAAATGCACAAGATATAATGCTTATTTTCCATGGGGCTGCTGTAGCCTTTTTGTGTCCTTGCTCCCCACATCTCTAGTTTTCTCCTAGCTGCCAGTGTTTGCCTCTGTGCCCCAAGACAGCCATCTGCTTCTTCAGCTCTGCCCTTCCTATTTTCATATCCCACCCTTTCCATTACCTTCAGCCAACATTAATTGATGTCTGTTCCACACCAAGCATCATACCAGGTT
The DNA here is from genome assembly GCA_028451465.1 of Erethizon dorsatum. Taxonomy (NCBI): domain Eukaryota; kingdom Metazoa; phylum Chordata; class Mammalia; order Rodentia; family Erethizontidae; genus Erethizon; species Erethizon dorsatum. The sequence continues at coordinate 77,724,701 of CM051832.1, forward strand.
TTGGGGTGCAGGAGGAAAGCATAATTCCCGCACCTAAAAAAACTTCAACTTAGTGGAATGTTCTAGAGTTAATATGACAAACTAATTTAAGATCAAATTTTATGAGAGATAAAGTCTTATCCCAAATAGCATTTAAAATTTAACAGAAACTTTAAAAAGCTAAATAATATAAAAACTTCAGCCACTGGGTCAAGGTAAGTGAAGAACAATTTCTTCCCTGTGGTAAGAATCACTTTCATAACAAGGTGGCTCACCTCCTATGAGATCCCATTTGGGAAACAAGAATAGACATTATCCTTAGGTGGCCTTATATCACACAGGCCTGTTAGGATGTTACAATTTATTTCTTTGTATTTACAGTTCCAATCTTGATTTTATATATTTGATTTACCTTGCCTTTTCAAATGGAGAATTCATAGGAATACCTAAGGCCTGTGTGGAGTTAAGATAAGCTTATTTGAACAGGATTTATAGTTCAATCAAGTGCTCCTTTCTTCAATGTGAAGTAGAAAGGAGCACCAAATGTGGTGGACTGTGGGGCTGTTGCAGGCTGCAGTGTCCACCATGTGCTCTACCAGGCAGGATTTCCACGAACTGTGACAGAGGGCCCCCACGGGTGTTCACAGTCATGTGGGCAATATCCATAACATTTCTTTAGGGAGACAGACCTTTACCATGGACCAGGGACAGAAAAGTGCATTTGGTGGGTCATCTGAAACAATTGCCAAGCTCAGAAAAACAAATATGGTTAAACCAAACTAAAACCAACCAAATCTACAAAGCAACCACCATAAATCTGAATTGCTCCTCCTTTTGCACACCTGTATTCCTTGTAAGTAAAGCAAGAAAAGCAAACTATATAATAGAAAATAGTCTGAATCTCGGAATTACTAGATTTTTTAGTGCAAAACTGTCTTCTGAAGCAACCTAAACAGCTCTTCGATCTGCTCAAGGTGTTACCAACTCATAGTTAGCAGCTCAGCCTTCAGGATTCCAGACTTCTGTTGCAGATAGTTGTAGCTGCCAAATAGTATCTAGTCTCTTCTTTGTTGCTACAAGAACCCCAGTTTCATTTGGGACAAAAATATGCCCAGTGAAATTTTCCTCCAGATTCCCTTGCAGTGAGGGGTGACTATGTGGCCTAGATCTGGCATACAAGATACATTGCACAGAAGCCATGTAGACAAGCCACCCCTGAGGAAGAACTAGCAGGTAGATAGAAAGAACCCATGCCATTGATGGTGCTGCTGGGGCTCTGGGTTGCCTTCCTGTACCTTTTACTGTATAAATAAATAAACCCCCAGGTACTTAGTCTGAATTTCTGATACTTGTTGCAGAAGTCGGACCACTGACAGCACTTTCCTGAGGCAATGCCTTTTTTTGGCACCAGAAAACACGTTTCTGAGACTTCAAAGGCCACGAGACCTCAAAACATAAAACTCCCAGAAGAAAACAGGGAACTAGCTCCTTGACATTGGTCTTGGCAACAAGTTTTGCATATGATCCCAAAAGCACAGGTAAAAAAGGCAAAAATATATTAATGGAATTAAAAGGATTCTGTACAGCAAGAAAAGAATCAATAATACGAAAAAACAACCTAAAGAAAATATTTGCTAACCATATATCTGATAAGAAGTTAATGTCTAAAATGTATAAGGAACTTAAACAATTTGATAATAAAAAAACTGGTTAAAAAATGTTCAAATGAGTTGAACAGACATTTTTCCAAAGAAGACATACAAATGGGTACAGAAAAAGTACTCAATATCATTAATCACTGGGGAAACATAAATCAAAATCACAATTACATATCACCTTAAATCTTCAGGGATGATTATTAGCAAATTCAAATTTAAGTTTTGGTGAAGATATGGAGAAAAGGGAACCCCTGCACACAGTTGGAGGAATGTAATTGGTGCAGCTACTATGGAAAACAGTTTGGAGATCCCCATCAATAAAATAAAATTACCATATAATCCATCAGTCCCACTTCTGGGTATATGATATTCAAAGGAAATGAGATCAGTATCTCTCTCAAACAGATACATGCGCTGTCATGTTCATTGCGGTACTATTCACAATAGCTAAGATCTGAAAAAAGCCAGTGTCTACAAATGGATGAATAAAGATGTTGTTATATATACACAAACATACAATGTAATATTATTCAGTCTTAATAAAGAAGGAAATCCTGCCATTTGTAACTATATGGATGAACATAAAACGCATTATGTCAAGTGAAATGCTAAGCCAGGCACAGATAGACACGATATTTCACAATCTCATTTATATATGGAATCTACAAATGCAAAATTCATACAGTGGAAGAAAATAGTAGAATGGCGGTTAACAGGAAAGAGGGATTTGGGGATAATGCAGAGATGCTGGTCAGAGTGTAAAGTTTCAAATATGTAGAATAAATAATTTCCAGAGAACTAATATACAGCATGGGATTTATAGTTAATAACACTGTATTATACACTTAGAATTTGCTAATAGAGAATGTTTTGTGTTCTTTCTACACACATAAAAGATAACTACATGAAGAGATGGATGTGTTAATTAGCTTAACTCTAGTAAGCTCATTATGTATATGTGTATCAAAATATCACACTCTATACCTTAAGTGTACATAATTTCAATAAAAATAAAACAACAAAACATAAGTCATGAGATCTTTAGCTTCCAAGTTCACAGTACATACACCTCGCATCCTGAGATGTACTAACTGATAAAGGTTCATGCAGGATGCAAATGGGGATGGGGAGAAAGAGCTTATTAGTTCATGTTCCAAAAGAGCAAAACAAGTAATGATGAGGTTGGCAGGTAATGTCCACCTAGTGTGATAAATTAAAAAATATTTCATGAAACGATGCATCTGCCATTTATCAAATCCCTTCTATGCATTAGGAACATTATAGAAATGATTTCTAGATTCTCATGGCACTCTACAAAGGATATATTATGGTATCACTTTTTAAGAAATAACGAGACAAAGCAACTTGCTTGAGATCACATAGCTAATAAGTGGAAGAGCTAAGATTTAAACCCTCCATTTGATGCCAAAGTTGATGCACTTTAAACAGTTTCTCATAAGAATATTAATATTTTTCCTAATAAGCTTACAGTTGTGCTTCCTATTTAACCTAGGAAAAAGTAAGTGCTCAGAAATGTTTAGTTAATTAATGGTCCAATACCTAACAACCAATATCTTTAGGTTCCAAATGCATGATCCTTATACTAATATGCAGGCCTCCAGAGTTTTCCAGGCAGCCCCCCGCCAAATAATATTTACAAAGTGCTTAATAGGTGCCTGGTACTTTTTGTGTTACTCCTACTTTATAGTTAAGGAATTGAACCTCGGAGAGGAAGTAATTATTCAAAGTCATTCAGAGAAGTAAGTGAGTAGCTGGGGATCTGACTCCAGGCAGGCTGGCTCCTGAGCCTGTCTCACCCTTCCACATCCCTTAGACTCTATAAAGACATTCTGAGATCATGTGCAGAAAGGATGGCTACCCAGGAAGTACAAAGGAGTAGGGGGAGAAAGGATTTCCTGAAATTATTTCAGAACTAAAAGCTGATTTTGAGAACTCTGCTTCTATTTGCCTGAGAAGGAAGATCGAAGCTTGTTCCTCAAGGTCAAATACATACTGTATATGTGAAGATACTAAAGACAGAGCTATGAAATTGCTATCCGTGTCCTGGATGTAAAATATCCATTTACTCTTTAAAAACATCAGGGAAAGGAGGACCCAACACACTGAAAAACTAAATGTTATCATCCTTAATAACCCAGCTTGGAAATTAATGAGCTGTAGGAATGGAAAGACTCGTTTTGCTTTGGCTCAGGCACAAAACTGATGGGATTCTGTGCTAATACATTGTGGAGCTTTGTAAGTGTTCCTCTAAATGGTCAATAGTTTTAATTCATATGTAATAAGTGATTTTAATCAGTCTGGGCAACTGTTTGTGCAGATTTTTTTCCCTCACAGAAGCTGCAACATGAATGATATTTTAAGCAGAGTTTCTTATCTGATTTTTCAGAGACGAATGCATATATTTAAGAAAACAGAACTTTTGGGGGTTATATCCACAAAATATAGGGAAAGTACTCTCATGCCACCAATGACTTGTCATTTAATTTTAATTCTGGGTTAGAAAAACTTTTTGGTATGCCGTTTATGTCATAGACATTTTTATCTGCATTTGGAAGACACTAGCTACCATGAAAAATTCAGTGCTGACTGTGATTACCTATGCTGTGGTAGTTCTAACCACACTAATTGCAGAAAATGCTATTTTCTTTTTAGTGGAATTTTTAAAACTTTTTAGCCAGGTTCTATGATGTCATATTGATATAGCCTACAGCCTAACGGGGGATAAATTGGAATATACTGTTTGTTTGTTTGTTGAGACAGGATTTTACTAGGCAGTTCAGGCTGGGCTTGAACTTGCTATGTAGCCCAGACTGGGCTCAAATTTATACTATCCTTCTGTCTCCCGAGTGCTGTAATCACGGACCTGTACCACCCTCCCTGGCAGAATATATTTTCAATAAATTCATAATAAAACTTTTGTTTGTATTACCTGTTTATAGATAAAGTAACTGGTTAGTTGAGTGGTCTGGCTTATCAGATAACACATAACATGTACGAGTCATAATTTTCAATTAGTTAATGCCTATTCACATGTAATGCAATTAATCAGCTCTGGTCCCCTCCCCACTGCCATTTTTAAACATAGGAAGAAGTGATGCCTCTTCATAACTGTCTTAATTTACACTATGGTCTGTAAATCCAATGGACATTTTGCTCTTTTAGTTTTATCTTGTGGACTTTTTGAGGCTGACAGATCTGATGAAAATATTGCTTTGCTTTTCAAATATTTAATTGCATAGCAAAGTGATCCTGCATTTCGATTTTTTGACTTACACTTGAAGTTTTGCTGTATTTGGTGATAACAATAATTGCCAAAGGTTGAGAAATTACAATGGGAGAGAATGTTACAAGTATTTCTACATATATTATTTACACGAATTTACGTAAGTATAGCAATCCACATACAGCCATATATATATCTAATGCTTCAAGGCTATAATTGTGGCAGACTGCATATATATATATATATATATATATATATATATATTTATCATTTTATATATATAATATCATATATCATATATATATCATATCATTATCATATATCATTATATATATATCATTATCATATATCATTATGTATATCATTATCAATATTATCACATATTTATCATTATCATATATCATTATCATATATCATTATATATATATATCATTATCAATATTATCACAGATTTAATTTCCAATTAATTCTAATATAGTTGTGCCTTGATTTAATAAAATGCAAGCAGTTAAAAAGTAATTTATATGCTTTAAGTTTTATGGAGACTTTTTTGATATGGGGAATATCCAAAGTCCTCTCTTATCACTGAGGTTAACATGCATAGCCTGCTGTATTTTATCAAGATCTGCTCACTGTGTTGGAGCATGTGGCTTAATAATGCGTGTAATAAGTATCTGTTAAGTGAGTACCTTGGATGTCTGCAGAGTTAGAACAGAATATGCAAATGGCTAGCCCCTACTAGGCAGATATACTTTCTGGTCCCTTATATTATTCTCACTTTTCCCACTCCTTTCTACAGATTAAAATGAATTATATCTAGACCTAGCAAATGAAATGGAATCATTATCTCAAGCAATCCTTCGTGTTTTAGGGGAAAAAATCACAAAACAACATATTTAATAGAGAAGAAAAAATAATAAGAGCAATTTGAGTCCCCATAAAAGTGATTCCTAAATTTGAATTAGTTTAGGAAAAAAATTCCCTAAAACAGCTGCTTGGTTAATGGTTAGTGAAAAACTGTGGGAGCTATGTCATTGATCCCCAAATGGCAGCTAAACTAATTGCTTGGGAGGCTGCTTTGAAGACAGAACATACTGCTTACATTTTATGGAAAGTTGCTAAGAGTTTTAGGAGTCCTGATATGCCCCTCTTTAAATCAAAACAAGGCTGTCCAGACCCCCAAAGCCAAGGCACCTTCTGGTCTTTTCCCTCTTCTGTCCTCTCTCTGTCTCTGCTTCCACTGCGTGGGCATTTGGCCATTTGTCACTCAACGAAAATGCATTACTTATTATTAGGCACCACCAAGAGTATGACTGCAAGCTCTTTTCCACTGTTACACCTGCCTAAGGCAGAGCTTGGAAGATAGCAAGAGGCTATTTGCGCTCTGTGTTGACCCATGACACATAGGGACTGGAGTAGATATTTGGTAGTTTGTTTCTCTCCTTACTTCTTAGTAAATACCAACTGTTTCTATTCCCTCTTAAGAAATACATGTTTATATAAATTAGTTAATAAGAGACATATTTACTGTAATTTTCTCAATGCTCTATAATTAGTACCTGCAGGTTAGGGTACTCAACAAAATCATTAAATTCATGAAATATGTTCAGCTGAGTTTGTTGACTCCTATTATATTTCATGGAATCCCTCAAGGTTGCAGCAGTTTGTGGTTAGCAGATTCCTTCCCAATGTAATTTCAGATTTTAATTTTGTAGTTTAGGACTGATGTTCCCTCTTTACTAAAAGTATGTATCCTTTTTGAAAGAGAGGAATGGGCAGTAAATACAGGTAGGTACATAATTTTACCTAAGCAAGCATGATAGAGACAATGAGTTCATGAAGAAGCACATTCAGCATTGGGAAGGATAATACTGGCATCCATGTTTAACTTCCTTGTCTGTCTCCTTTCTTAAGAATATTTTTGCAATAACATCATGATGACATATATCTTATGCAAAGCATGATGCATAGTGCCTGACACTACTAGGAACACAATAAATATTAGTTTCTTAATCTTTTAAGGGTCTTCTCCATCCAGCCATGCACCTAGTTTGTATGTATATACAAATGCATAGACACACCACACTACATGTCTGCATACACTCCCACCCTTGACCAAACACTTAGCTCCAGCTTGCTGACTGCCATTCTGCTGTTTTACGAACTATCTTCCCAAATCTCCACCCTACTTCGTTTTATTCTGACTGCTCTGATGAGTTTTTGAAATTCTCTGGAGGGAATAATGAGGAGGCTATCTTCTGCTTTCCCATCAAGGTTAAGGGGTGTATCATGCTTTCTCCATGATACAAAATAAACAAGTAATGTTAAGTATAGGAATTATTGTTTTCCCAAATCACAGCATGCAGAAAAGTGCTTATCAAAGGCAAAGGTACAAATTACATGGTGCTTTCTTCCAAGCTTGCTCTGTACAGAATCAAAAAGAGATTACCTGGTTCCATCAAACTGGCAGATACTCCAGCCTCTCAGAGCTCACTCATAGAACAATGGGTTGGTGACAGAGTTATCAGACTTAACAAATTAAAAGACAGGGTATCGAGTAAAGTTTGAATATTTTTCTAGTATAAATATATCCCAAATTTTTGATGGGACGTACTTATACTAAAATTTATTTGTTGTTTATCTGAGGTCCCAACTTAACTGAGCATCTTGTATGTTATCTGCCAATCCTATTAGGTAAACATGCAAGAAGGAGATAACCAGGTCCATTCTGTCTTAGTGATCTTTTCAGAGCTCTGGCACGTTTTTATGCATGTGACCCTCACATTTAGAATGAGATTTATGAAACATGGTTGATGGGTCCACATCTCCAGAATCGGATTCAGTACACCCAGAATGGGACCTCAGAATTTGCATTTCTAGTGCAAACTCCCAGGTGATCCTATGCTTCTGGCGTTATTAACATCAAGTGAACGTTGCTCAGTTCATCGCGAGTCAACCTTTCACAATGAAGAAACTTGGTTTAGCCAAAGAAGGGGATGAGAGTGAGAAAGAGGACAGTTTTTAGACCAGCCACTATATAAATGAAACTATAACGTTCTTTTCAATGGGAGGAGGAGTTTAGAATGCCAAATTCTGGGAGAATAATTAATAAGGAAAAAATTTCCCAAAGACACTATAATTTGTGTAAAAATAAGTTTAAATTCCCCCAAACCATCATTTGCTTTATCTCTTCTCAACAAGCCATTCAGATTGAAGTAAACCTAGAAATGGAGTAAGAAAATTTGTATCACCATGATTTGTTACTGAGGGAATATGTGGAACAATTGCCAAGTAAGTTCTTAAGATTACATCCCAGTAATAGCATCTTCTGAAGGAGAAATTCCTGGGAATTTGTGAGAAAAGTAGGCAAGCGATGATCACATACACAAACTTATATACTGCTATACCAAACAGGAAATCATTTCTTATCCCTTTCAAAAGTATACTTTTTCAAAGAATTCTCTACTGTATTTCTTTTTTTTTTTTTTTTTTTTTTTGTGGTTACCGGGGGTCTACCTCAGGACCTCGCATGCCAGCAGGCGCCCGTGCCGCTGAGCGATATCACCGGCCCTTTTTTCGAATGTGGGTTCCGGGAGTCGAACTCGGGCCCTCGCGCTTGCCAGGCAGGCGCTTATGCCACTGAGCCATCTCACCGGCCCTCTACTGTATTTCTAATATTTTAGATTCTAATATTCTGGATTTTCACCGTGGCTCACCGAAGTAGCTATACATGGAAGCAAATGGCAAAATGTGCCATATACAAGGGTGTTGGTGATGGAAAACTGTGAGCTTAGCCAGCAGGGCCTGCTGTGTTCTCTCAGAAAAGGGGTGGGCTTCAGAGTAACACAGTTTACATGAGAATTTTGATTTGACTACTTAATAGCTGAGTGACTCTGAGATAATCTCAAAACCTCTAAGCTTAATCAATTTCCCCAAATCCAAGCCACAGATGGAAATAACATCTTTACAGCAGATTGTGAAGTTTCCATGAGATGATGTAAGCAAAAGAGCCTGGCACAGAGCTGCCCATTAAAGAGGCCCAATGCACATTAGTCCATGTCCACCACACAAAACAAATCTGTTGGGATCACTTTGCACTACAATCATGATGCTCGTGACCATTTTTTCTCTTATACACATATCCTCATAGTTGTTGAATCTTTTCCGTCCTAGCTTCTTCTCTGAGCAAAAAATAAACAAATAAGTAAATAAATTAAAAATAAACAACAAAAAAAGCCTTTTTAAAGGTATTTTTTAATAACAAGAAATTTGCAAGTTTTTAAAAACAATTTTAAATGAATAGAATAACTAACTTTAAAATTATTTAATCATTGTTTATGTTGACATCTTCTTCTCTATAGAGTCTGTCAACAGCCAACTCAGGACTCCTGGGTTCAAGTCTTCATTCTTATAATAATCAAGATTTTGCCCTTGAGCAAGTTGCATAACTTCTTTGTGCCTCAGTTTTCTCATTGGTAAAATTTGGGGGCAGAAGTGAAAAGTGGACCTTCCATTCAGGAAAATCCTTCTTTTAAGATATGACTCATATGTCTAAATATCCAGTGCAAACTGGAGTTGAATTAAATGAACAAATGATAACAAAACCCTTAGCAAACCACCTGCCTACTATTTTAAAAATAAAAGGAGCTGATTATTTAAAAGCCAAAGCAACTTATCTAACCATATAATTTCAATCTGATCATATATAAGGGAACAAAGTGACAGCCTTTTTAAAAACTTGGAAGACTTACGCTATAAAGGTATTCCACACCTTGAACACAGAACCATGCTGTCTTATCCTACTTGCATATATTCCCTCACACACAGTGTCACCTTGGAAATTCAGCATTGTCAGACCTAGATTTTAAATTTTGTGAACCTTATTTTATCAAACATTTGGGTTCTTTGATTTAAAAATTCGGGAACACAATAGTCATTATTAATTTCCCTATCTAGAGAAAATCACTGTTAGAACTTAAACATAAAATTCTGATCTTTATTCTTAACCTTTTTTTATATTACTACCATATGATATGTAGAATTTGGCAATCTATTTTTCTAGCCTAGTATTATGTATCTCCTCATGTATTTAAAGATCATTTTAAATATTACTAAATATTAGGCAAGAGAAAGAAATAAAAGGAATCCTATTAGTAAAGAAAGAAGTGAAATAGGCTGTATTTCTTGATGAAATATCTTATGTAGAGAAAACTCCAATAATTAGAACTGATAAACAAATTCAGCAAAGTTTTAGAATATACAATCAATACACAGAAGTCAGTAATGCATCTATATACCAGTAATGAACTATCTAAAAGGACATGAAGAAAACTGTTCCATTTACATTAAAGAAAACAAATGAAATTAAATGAAATACATAGGTGTACATTTAACCAAAGAGATGAAAAAACTTGTTTAGTGAAAACTGTAAGAGTGATGAAAGAAATTGAAGATAACACAAATAAATTGAGAGATGTTTTATGCTCATGGATGGCAAGAATCATATTTCCATTCTATCTGAAATTACCTATGGATTTAATGCTATCTCAATCAAAATTCTAAAGTCATTTTTCACAGAAATGGAAAAAACCATCCTTACATTCATATGGGACCCCAGATAGCCAAAATAATCTTGAACAAAGAAGAACACAGCTGAAGGTATTACATTCACTGATTTAAGAACGTACTATAAAGTGATTATAATAAAAACAACATGGTACTGCCATAAAAACAGACATATTAACCAATGGAATGGGACAGAAAGTCCAGAAATAAACTCACCAATGTATTCTGAATTAATTTCTGACAAAGGTGCCAAGCACATGCAAGGGAAATGGATAGTCTCTGAAATAAATGACGTTGGGAAAATTGGTTATCTGTGTGCAGAAATATGAAAGTGAATCCTATTACACACTGTATGCAAAAATCAACTCAAAATGGACTAAAAATCTAAAGATCTAAAACTGTAAAACTGCTAGAAGAAAACAGGGGGAAAGATCTAGGATGTAGGTCTAACCAAGGATATTTGTGGATATAAACTAAAAGCATGGGCAACAAAGTACAAAATAGAGAAATGAGATGGCATCAAACTAACAGTCTTCTGCACAGCAAAAGAAATAATAAAAAAAGTGAAGAGGCAACACACATGATGGGGAGAAATTTTTGCAAACCATACATTTGATAGGGGGTTAATATCCATAATACATGAGGAACTCAATAGCAAGACTACAAATAACTTGATCTAAAATATGAAAGGCCCTAAATAGATATTTCTCAATAGAAGACATACAGCTGGTCAACAAGTGCATGAAAAAAATGCTCAACATCATTAATTATTAAGGAAATGCATATTAAAATGGCAATGAGCTATCACCTCACACCTGTTAAAAAACTTTTAACAAAAAGATAAAAGAAAAGTATTGATGAGGATGTGGAGAAAATGAACTTTTGTACATCGTGAAAATACACATTACAGCCATTATGAAAACTGGTATGCAGTTTCCTCAAAAAACTAAAAATAACACTACCATATGATCCAGCAATCCTTCTAAACACCCATGTTCATTGCAGCATTATTCAAAACAGCCAAGATATGGAATCATAAGAATCTATCAATGCATGAATGGATAAAGAAAATGTGATATATACACACAATGAAATACCACTTAGCCTTAAAAATAAGAATATCCTATCATTTATAATAAGGTGCATGAACCTAGATGACATTACTCTAAGCCAGGCACGGAGAAAAAACACCACATGATCTCATTTACATGTGGAATCTAAAAAAGTCAAACTCACTTAATTAGAGAATAGAATGATGATTACCAGGGGCTGGGGTGGAGAGGAGGGACGGAATAGAGAGTTTTAATCAAAAGGTACAAAATTTCAGAGATTCAGGAGGAATAAGATTTGAGATCTATTGCCCAGCAGGGTGACTGTAATAAACATGTATTGTGTATTACCAAACAGCTAAGAAAGTAAATTCCAAATGCCTTACCATAAAAAATGATAGTGAATGGGGCCGGTGAGATGGCTCAGCGACTTAAGCGCCTGCCAGGCAAGCACGAGGGCCCGAGTTCGACTCCCGGATCCCACATACGAAAAAGGGGCCAGTGATATCGCTCAGCGGCACGGGCGCCTGCTGGCACGCGAGGTCCTGAGGTCGACACCCGGTACCCACACACACAAAAAAATGATAGTGAAGTGATGGATATGTTAATTAGCTTGATTTAATCATTCTATATTTTATGCATATATCAAAACATCACATTGTATACATTTAGAATTTGTCAATTAAAAATAATAATCATAAAGAGTAAAATTAAAATTTTCTGCATAGCATCCAAGTATTAAGTTTACCAAACTTATTTTTGCATTTTTTATAAAAGATCTAGTAAGGTTTTGTTTTTTTTTCTGGTTGTGTAGTCTATACATAATAATGCATACTGATAGCTTAAATTTTAAAAACCACTAAATGTGCTCTTATAAAACCTTCATATACCCAACTATTTTGAACCTCTTTCAACAAAATGCAGTAGTTCTCTTCCCAACCACAAATGAAAATAAGGGAATCAGCATCTGAAGAATTTAACGTGTATTTGAAAAAAAAAAATAGGGCTGAAGATGGAGATTAAAGGCATTATAAATATTGAGGATAACATACATAACCCACTATTAACTCAAGACCATGTCAACAGTATGGAATTAATCCCAGTGAATACAATACAAACAATTTACAATTACTAGCCCTTGACTACTTTGAAATATCATGGGTTCTCCCTGGCAATCTCATTAATGTGGCTGTAATCACTGAATTGTTCCCTATGAGCAACCCACGGAGAAACATAGCTGTTCTCTGTGCCTGGCCCTTCAAACGAGTCATTCCTACTCTGAGCTCTCAACTTTAGAGACTTTCATTTCCTGCCCAGGCCCTGAATGACAGGTCATGAACAGCAGTTTGCACTCTGGTTTCCAAAACTCAGCATTTGCTTCCCACAGACACAGACATATACATGGGTACCTAGGGCTTGTTGCCCTCAACTTCCTGTATTTCTCCCAAAATCTCACTATAAAAACTTTCAAATTCTGCCATAACTTCTTCCTTATTTTTCTATTGCCAGCTCTCAAATTCTTCTGTTCTTAATAATGTCCAATCAGAGTGTGACTCTCAAATAACGGAAATATTTTTTGAAGTCGCCAAAAAGAGGTAGAGAAACAAGGCTATATATATATATATATATATATATATATATATATATATATATATAGTAAGAGAAAGAGTCAAGGGGTCAAGGATAAGCACTGAGTTTGGGGTAGGGGGTGTTCTATGTTTGCCAGCATGAAGCTTTTAAGAGAAAGTAAAATCAGTAGGTATAGGAAAATGAACTCAGACCAAGATTTAATTTTTATTGAGATGTAATTTACTATAAAGTTCACTCTTAAAGTGTATAATTCAGTGGTATTTGGTGTAGTCACTGTATTGATTGAGCTTGATTGTCAGTATTGATGAGATCATAATTTGAGGTCATTTTTGGGAGGTTATAGAGATTTAGGAGCTGCAGCCTAAATGAAGGGAGTGAGTTATGGTGTTATGACCCGGGGGACTGCACCTAGTCCCTGGTCTCTTCCTTTCTGGATCTTCCCTATTCTCTGCTTTCTGGCTGTCATGAGGTGAGCAGCATTGGTGCACCGTTCCATTAGCCATGATGTTCTGTCTCACTTCAGGCCCATAGCAACAGAACCAACCAACCATAGACTGGAACCTCTGAAACCGTAAGCCAAAATAAATCTTTCCTTCCCATTGTTTTCTCAGGTATTTGGGCATAGTGACAAAAACTTCACTAATACAGTCACAGGGTTGTGCAACCATCACTATGATCTAATTCCAGAACATTTTCTTTGTTGTCTCCCCAAATGTCTGTACCCATTATCAATCATTTCCCATTTCTCTCTTTCTCCAGCTCCTAACAAGCACTAACCTACAGCCTGTCTCTATGAATTCAGTTATTCTGGACATTTCATATAAATGGAGGCATGCAACCCATAGTGTAATGTTTTCAAGGTTCATTTATTTTACAGCACATACACAACAGTTCATTCCTCTTTTGTGGATGAATAATATTTCACTGTAATATTTTATTGTGTAATAGTTTATCAACTGCTAAACAAATCACATCATTTTTGTTTGTGAATAATGGTACCATGAACATCATGTACACATTTTGTATGGATATATATATATATATTCAATTCTTTTGAGAGTATACTCAGGAGTGGAATTACTGTGTGATATATTCAATCCCTTGTAACTTTGGGGAACTGTCAAACTAGTTTCCAAAGTAATTGTATCATTTTACATTACCACCTGCAATGTATTATGACTCTAATTTGTCTGCATCTTCATCATCACTTGTTATTGTCAGCTTTTTTATTATAGCCATCCTACTGGGTGTGATATGGTCTCCCTCTGTGGTCAAGTTTTAATTTTTAAAGTAATGGCCAAAGACATCCCAGGGTGAGTACAGAGCATACTCAATTTGATTAACAGCACTGAAGATCTCTAACTGATTTTCTTCTAGAGCTAGATTTGATCAGCTAGTGTGTCTTGTTTCACCATTAGGTAAGGCATGCATTTCCAGTTCTTCCTTGCCTTAGAACTCCCTCCTTTTATCTTATCTAACATCTGGCTGACTCACCCCTTTGTGGTACCTGTTTGGCTTCTGTAGATGTGTGTTTGTGATTCCTACCTAAACTTTCTATTTATCTATTTGGATCTCTTTGTTCTATAATTACTAAGGACAATAACATAGCCTAGATATATAGTTTAGATGTATCTTAGAATGATTTTGAAATACTGAATTTTGGGTATTAAGCTTTCTGAAGCATAAAACTTAGCCAATATTCTAAATTCATTGATTATTCTCTTGAATTGGGACTTTAACATTGCTTCTCAACTGGATCAAGTTTTGCCACTTCATTTTTAGGATCATCAAAGTCCCCTGACCACAAATCAACAGGATCACAACCAGCAAACACACCCCATCTTCCCTAGTTGTGTTTCTTTTAGAAAACTCAAAGTTTGGGCCGGTGAGATGGCTCAGCGGCTTAAGTGCCTGCCCGGCAAGCGTGAGGGCCCGAGTTCGACTCCTGGAACCCACATACGAAAAGGGGGCCGGTGATATCGCTCAGTGGCACGGGCGCCTGCTGGCGCGCGAGGTCCTGAGGTCGACCCCCCTGTACCCACAAAAAAAAAAAAAAAAAAAAAAAAAAAGAAAACTCAAAGTTTACTTAAGGACTCTATGATCTGACCAATCCTGTGAAACGCTCAAAAAAACTTGGGATGCTGAGGCAGGAGGATTGCAAGTTTGAGCAACTTAGTGACTTACCAAGACCCTGTGTCAAAAACCAAACCAAACCAAAACAAAACAAAACAAAAAACACCAACAAAGGACTAGGACATAGCTCAGCGTGAAGGCCTGAAAATAGAAAATCACATTCATAGAGCCAAATCCTGGTAGATGCTTTAGATATTTTTTATAAACAGGGATAGTTTGGTTTAACACCTGTAGTCACCTGACTCCAGGACATCAAAAAGTAGTGGAGAATAATGATTACTAAAAAGTGCTTCAAAGGAGATCAATACATTTAATAAAGCAATAAGAAATAGCTTGTTTTCACAGTGAATCAGGATCCATCAGAAATTAGATACTGTATTTAGAGGCAATTTTAATCTGTATTTTAGAATCAGAAACAGTATATAGAAGACTGAAAGACAATTGGAGTAGGAGGGGAGGGAATCAAATTATTCACAAAGAAGGTAGTTGTTTTAAAATATGTCCTTTAAACTACTCAGCACTTGAAACACTAGCCATACCAATTTCATCTTGATTTCAAAAATTTCTTCTTGTAATTTAGTGTATGAATAAAATGAAATTAAAATGCCTGTAAATCCGGATGATTATCTATCCAATATTCATGAATTTTCAGTGTCTTGGTGGTTACGTGTGGGTTTGTTGCTTCTTAGCTATTTTTTTTTCTCTCTCTCTCTTTTTTTTTTTTTTTTAACATTTTTGTCTGAGTGTTTGGAAACCTGTAGTCACTTTTCTGAAGAGTACATTTCAATGGCTTAGAATCCCACTTCCAAAATTCAATAAAAACAGGTTTTAGCATCAGATACACTAGAATAATTATACAGAATGTAGCAAAATTTGCTTTTAAGAATTAATAGGATTTCCCAAAGTACATGTTTTTCTGTCAAACCTAATTCCCATGATCAACAACTATAGCTCCCAGTAATTCTTTATGATTTCTTTTATTCATGTTTTTCTAAGCTTATTCTTACATATCCTCCAGGGTAAATTTTATTATAGAAATTGCCAGCATTTCTGCCAAAAAAGAAACATGCATTATATTTAGATGACAGGGTAACAGAGTCAATGCTTTTCTTCCTCATGGTAGTTTTAAAAATACAGGCAATTTTTATAATTCTTATTTTCCCCCAGTTGCAGCTTAAAGCATTGACATTGTCTCCTCTTTTTCAATAACTGGAGATAAATTACACAGTCATAGTCGACACTGTTCCAATGGACTTTGATAAGTAACTTAGCTTACAGCTATATAGCTATATACACTAATGGTATAGCTGTTTCATTTTGACCTGGGACCATATGTTTTTTTAAATTGAGTTCACTGAAAAAACAGAACTACATTCAGTATTCTTTCTACTGTTCCATATGATGCAAAATAATAACCACATACTGGGAGGAGTGATTCAGGACTCTTGAACCTACTGATCTGATATAGATGAGTTTAGGTGAATCCAAGAAAATCAAACATTTGTGTCAAATGCATCATAATCCATTGTACGATTCCATAAGATACACTTGATTTTTCCTCTGAATCTTAATTTCAGAGAGATCCAGGCATAAAGCAGGGAGCTTTTCGGTTTCCTCTTGTCCCTGCTTCTGCCTCCCACTTGCAGAGACCACACACCAGCTGCCCCTTTGGTCAGCTCAGGATTGGTGGACCCTTCATTCCCGTAGCCTGAGGGTTGCACCCAGGCTGGTTTCCTTGGGCACAGACTGATGGTTATGATTCCTTCATTCTCCTTCACACTTTCCATCCCTTCCCCAGAGGTTTCCCACTAAAACATTTTATAAGTGCATATTTAACTAAAATATTACAGAAAGATTGGAAAATAAAAGTCACAGGGAGTATCAACACAACTACATTCATTTCTTTGCTTCAGGGAGTTTACTAGAGGCGATACAGCATAAGAGTTAAGAGACTGGTTCATTAAAATACCAGCAATTGCACTATGTAAACTTGGGCAAGTTACCTGATCACTTTGTAGCTCACATTCCTAACTGATAAAAATCAAGGCATGATGTTGTGAGAGTTCAGTGAGCTAATGTACAGAAAGGCCTGGGAACAGTGCCTGACACGGTGTGAGCTGTATAAACATTTGCTATTATCCTTAAGCAGTATTTTCTCTACACATGATTCTTTAAAAATACAGTTGAGGGCCGGTGAGATGGCTCAGCGGCTTAAGCGCCTGCCTGGCAAGCGCGAGGGCCTGAGTTCGACTCCCAGAACCCACATACGAAAAAGGGGCCGTGATATCGCTCAGCGGCACAGGCACCTGCTGGCGCCCGAGGTCCTGAGGTCGACCCCCCGGTACCCACACACACAAAAAAATACAGTTGAATAGTTAATATGCATACAATTTTGTATTATGATTATTTCATTTAAGATCATAACAAGTGCTTCCCGTGCTGTTTTATAATTTGCATAATTAAAATTATAATGCCTGCATGGTATTCTGTCTAGTACAAAATTTAACATTCAAGTCGATTTCACTTTCCCTCTGCTATAAAAATGCTAAAATGAATCATTACACAAATATTATTTTTCTTTATTTGAAATAATAAAGATAAAAAATTACCAGAGGAAGGGATGCTTTTATTCTTCAGATATCTCTTTCTGAATAGGATGTACAAATTTTACTATTAGTAACTAGAAAAGAGCTCATGAGTGTCCCTGTCACTTAGCAAGGTAGCATACTAAGGTCAAGATAATGTGTATTTTAAAAATTGCTACTTAACTTGTTTTTCTAAGTTTGGTTTACATTTACTTTTCTGTGGCTGATATGACTGTTTTGCTCAGTTATCAACTGCACAGATTTAATATTTTCTTATTAATTATATTGCACTGTAGGATGGCACACATAACTCTTTTTGCTATATTTGTGAGCGTACCATCTTCCCTCATTGTTTTTCTCTTTTTTGGTTTTACTTAATGGGACTGTATGTTATTAGACAGTGAATCAGTTTTTTATGATTTATTTATAATATTTCTAAATTTCTTAGACTTCTGGAAAATGATTTAATATTTAAGATTTTATATTGATTACCTAACAATTCATACAAAATCAATTTTATTGTATATTATGTGATATAAATCTAAATGAAAAACCATTCTCTACTTAGTATTGTATCAGAAATAACTAAGGAATCTTTCTCTTCTCCATTATTTTGGGGAAACTTCCTTTAGAACATATTTAATTATCATGCAGGATGGGTGTTCTTTGTGCTCACATCCTCCATAGTACTGAGTTTTCTGTCCTGTAAATGAGCCACTGCCTCAATGCTCTTGCTTTAAAATACATTTGAATATCTTGTAGTACTAAAATACAAAGCATTATTTCCAGGAAAGACTTTTAACTTTTCACTCATTTTTAAGGGTGTGTGTGTATTTTGTTTTGTTGTTCATTTAGATATAATTCACAAATAGTGAAATTCACTCTTCTATACATTTGGACAAACTTGCAAAATTATAACTACCACTATCCTCAAAAATTCTCTCATGCCCTTTTGTCAGCAATTTCTTTCCTTTTTCCCCAATCCAGAAAACCACTTACTTGATTTTGACTTTTTCCTTGTAGTTTTGTCTTTTCCAGATGTCATATAAATAAAATCATGTATTAAGTAGGCTTCTGAGTTCAGCTTTTATTTTATTTTTTAGTATGTGGGATTGAACCCAAGTGCACTCTATCACTAAGCTGCCCAGGTGGGACTTGAACTCATAATCCTCCTGTCTCAGCCTCCCTAAATTCTGGGATCACAGGTAGGTTACAGGTATGTGCCACTACACTGGTTTGAGTCTAGCTTCTTTATCACAGCATAATGCTTTGGATATATATATATATATATATATATATTTATATATAGACATATATGTATATCTCAACATATACTGGATATATACTCATATGTACCACATATCTGTAACAGAATAAGAACTTCATCCTGTATGTTGCTGAGTAATATTTGCCTTTTATGAATATGATTGTAATAACAGTGACTATAATCTTTCTGTTTGTTTCTTTTTTTTTTTTGAGGTAATCTTTTTTTTTATTTTAAAGAGAAGAAAAAACAAAACAAATCAAAAAAAGAACAAATTTTCAAAACAACATAATATGAGGGTAACAATGGGTAAAATTGGTAGTGTATCTATCTTAACCATCTTATATATATATATACAATTTTTTTCCCTTTCCCTTCTTTCTTTTCCCTATTCCAGTCTCTCTTTCCTATTGACCAATTTCTTTTTGATTCACCGTGTCTATTGTACATTTTGGATCTTATTTACTCTTTCAGTTTCTCATACTAGAGAGACAACACATGTGCGTCCGGTTTATTTCACTTATGAGTATTTTCTCGAGTTGCATCCATTTACCTATAAAAGTCTCCAGTTTATCCTTCTTTATGGCTGAATAGTACTCCATTGTATAAAAATACCACATCTTTCTTATCCATTCCTCAGTTGATGGGCATTTGGGTTGTTTCCAAGATCTGGCTATTACAAATTGTGCTGCTATAAACATGGGTGCACATATATCACTGTGGTACGATGTTTTTAATTCTTCTGGGAAGATGCCCAGAAGGGGAATAGCTGGGTCAAATGGGACCTCCAACCCTAGTTTTCTGAGGAATCTCCACACTGACTTCCACAGTGGCTGTACCAGTCGACACTCCCACCAACAGTGAAGAAGGGTTCCTTTTTCCCCACAGCCCCTCCAGCATTTGTTATTAGTTGATTTTTTAATAGTAGCCATTCTTTCTGGGGTGAGATGGTATCTCAGTGTTGTTTTAATTTGCATCTCTCAAATGACTAGTGATGTTGCACATTTTTTTTGTATATTTATTTGCCATTAGTATTTCTTCATCTGAGAAATGTGTATTCATCTCAGATGCCCATTTTTGGAGTGGGTCTTTAAATTTGGGAGGTCTGATTTTTTTGAGTTCTTTATATGTTCTCGATAGTAATCCTTTGTCTGAGGAACAGCCGGCAAACGTTTTTTCCCACGTTGTGGGTTGTCTTTTCACTCTGTTGGTGGTTTCTCTTGCTGTGCAAAAGCTTTTTATTAAGATGAGATCCCAGTTATTGATTCTTTGGGATAGTTCCCGTGCAGTTGAGTTTTTATTCATAAAGTCTTTGCCTACACCAATGTCTTCAAGGGTTTTACCTATCCTACCTTCCAGCAGATTTAATGTTTCTGTTTTAATATTTAGATTTCTGATCCATTTTGAATTTAGTTTAGTGCATGGTGAAAGATATGGGTCTAGTTTTAATCTTCGGCATGTGTAGAGCCAGTTTTTCCAGCACCATTTATTAAAGAGGCTATCTTTCTTCCAGCGAATGTGTTTGGCACCTTTGTCAAAGATAAGGTGGCTTAGTATGTCTGGGGTTGTTTCAGCATCTTCTAATCTGTTCCATTGATCTTCAGGTCTGTTTTTTTGCCAGTACCACACTGTTTTTATCACAGTAGCTTTATAGTATAATTTCAAGTCGGGGATTGTGATGTCCCCTGCCTTGCCTTTGTTGCCCAGAATTGCCTTTGCTATTCTAGGTCTCTTCTGATTCCAAATGAATTTTAATATTGTTTTCTCTAATTCTGTGAGATATACTGTTGGAATTTTGATTGGAATTGCATTAAATCTGTATAACAATTTTGGAAGTATGGCCATTTTCACTATATTGGTTCTTCCTATCCAGGAGCAAGGGATATCTTTCCATTTTCTGATATCCTCTTCAATCTCCTTCTTCAGAGTACTGTAGTTTTCAGTGTATAGGTCTTTTACATCCTTTGTGAGGTTGATTCCTAGGTATTTCATTTTTTTGGATGTTATTGTGAAAGGTATTGTTTCCCTAATTTCTCTTTCAGTAAGTTTGTTATTTGTGTACAGGAAGGCTATTGACTTTTGAGTATTGACTTTGTATCCAGCTACACTACTGAATTTGCTTATTAAATCTAGCAGTTTTTTAGTGGAGTTTTTGGGGTCTTCTGTGTAGAGTATCATGTCATCTGCAAATAATGATAATTTAATTTCTTCCTTTCCAATCATTATTCCCTTTATTTCTTTCTCTTGTCTAATTGCTCTGGCTAAAGTTTCCAGAACTATGTTGAATAAGAGTGGGGACAGTGGACATCCTTGTCTTGTTCCTGATTTTAGAGGGAAGGCTTTCAGTTTTTGGCCATTTAGTATAATATTGGCTGTTGGTTTGTCATAGATAGCTTTTACCAGGTTGAGATAAAGACCCTCTATTCCAATTTTCTGTAGGGTTTTTATCATGAAAACGTGCTGGACTTTGTCAAAAGCTTTTTCTGCATCTATTGAGATGATCATGTGATTTTTGTCTTTGGTTCTGTTGATATGGTGTATTACATTGATTGATTTACGTATGTTGAACCATCCCTGCATCCCAGGGATGAATCCAACTTGGTCATGGTGTATAATCTTCTTGATGATTTGTTGGATTCTGTTTGCCAGTATCTTATTAAGGATTTTTGCATCTATGTTCATTAGGGAGATTGGCCTGTAGTTCTCTTTCTTAGTTGGGTCCTTTTTTTGTTTGTTTCTGAGTTAGGATAAAATAATACTGGTAGTTCATAAATTAATATTGAATTAATAATTTGTGACAATACTACTGAAGTATCATTTGTTATTCATTTTTATATTTTTGAAGAATGGTATTAACTTTTAGAAAATTAATTTGTTGTACCTATTGTTGATTATATGGATTTTCACATTTAATGAGTTGGTGAAATATAACATATATATTTCATTATATTGAATTATCTTTGCATTAGTAGGATAAATATTACTTGGTTATTATTAGGTTATTACTTGACAATATATTGAATTATTTTGGCTATTTTAACATTTTAATATTTATAATAATATGGGGAGTAGACCTCTGATATTTTGAAATACCTTTGCATTATCCAGTTGTATGTGCCTTATGGTTTGTACTGGGTAGCTTTTTCCACATGATGTGTCCTGGAATAGTTTATAATAACAGAATAATCACCTGCTCCTTGAATAAGTGAAAAAATTCATCAGTGACTCATTCCTAGATTTCAGTATTGAGTTGAGGGAGATCTATTTGTTTGATGAAACTCTTGGTTTTCCCCAATTTGCTTTTTGTCCTCTGCTTATGGGGGTCTTCCTCTAAGGCCCATCTGTTCCTGCACACTTCTGTACCCAAGAAGGAAAATAAATACCTGCCAAATGAGTGTTATCAATTTTGATATTAAAAATCTAATTATATTCTCACAACTGCCTTGTGAGGAGTTATTATTGGTACTCTTATGAAATGGAATCTCAGAAAACTTAAAAGATTGCCCAGTGTCACTTTGAATTTAACTAGTTATCACATTTAAATTACAATGTAAGCCTGGCCTTAGTTTGGCAGTGTCAGTCCTAGAATTCCAATCCAGGTAGCTTTACCCATTGTGCCATACACTATCATAGCTCTGAAACATTTGGGATTTTATCCCCCCTTCACCTTCTTATTTTAATGTATATAATAGTTTATATCTCACATTTTGGTTCAATATTGAATGTCTTTTCAGTAATATTGGTCCCCCCTGGGCTGCAAAGTTTTAAAATTGATCTGTTTGTAAATGCAAAGAACAGAGTTGTTAATAATTGTTTCTTCAATAAAAGTAAACATGATCTCTCTATTGACTAGCAGTGCATATTCTACATACATATAACTGCAGCCAATTTAAAATAAGCAATTTTATAATTCTATCTTAAAATGAATTTAAAAACTTATTTTCCTTTATTATATCAAGGTTGTTTAATCTTCCAGAATCTGTTTCCTCATATGCAAAATAAGGAGATTGGATTAAAAGTTCTGTGCTTGCCTAGCTTGAGGCACAGATGACACATTTTTTTTTTTTTTTTTTTTTTGTGGGTACCGGGGGGTCGACCTCAGGACCTCGTGCGCCAACAGGCACCCGTGCCGCTGAGCGATATCACCGGCCCCTTTTTCGTATGTGGGATCCGGGAGTCGAACTCGGGCCGTCGCGCTTGCAAGGCAGGCGCTTACGCCGCTGAGCCATCTCACCGGCCCCCAGATGACACATTTTTAATAGGTACTTTATAAAAATGAATTTAAACATCAAAACTGTGCTAATGGGTGCATATAGGATTTTAGAATATGTGGGTTCATGATGTTCTTCAGTAAAAATACTTTTATCCTAGGTTTCCCAGATATATTTATACTCTCATTAAGTATTCCATTTTTAGATAACGTTTGTGATATTTTTACCTGGAGCACATGTTTACCAGGCCACACATTGAGGAATACTGAACCAGAATATTTCCAGTTCTAAAGTTTCACATGATATAAGGGAATTACAGGGTTTAAGAATTAGATTCACATACAGGAACACACTTTCCAATAGAGCAGAATTATCAAAATCGGTCTACTATAAGGCTAAAAATTATATCAACAAAATGATACAGATTCTGTCAAATAAACCAGATTAATCAAAATCGAAGAGTACTAACAGGATAAGAAACCAAGCAACAGAGGTCACAGTAACAGGAAGCTGCACATATGAGTGTGACAACTACAAAACTGATGACTAAAATAAACTAGATTATTCAATGTGCTTGTAGAAAAAATGAGGGCAGGAGAGCGGCATAGAATGAATTAAATGAGTACTAGTTCACAGGTCCTCTATACAAGAGCTTTAAAAATCACTTGGTTTAGTTCAACACTCCACAATAACTCATCAGAATGTCAGGCAATTGTGCTAGAAAATTAATTAATGTAATGGTGTAGTCAGACGTTTAAATTAAAAAGTTTTGTTAGCTTGTCAAGACTTCTTACAGAAAAACCCAAGTTGATAATTTTTTCTTTCATAATTTTTTCTATTGTTTATAAGGCATTGTTTTATATAGAAAATACAATTAGAAAAATTATTTCTAATTATATGTTATTTCTCAACTCTAAATTTGGAATATTAAATTTAGTAGGTTAGTTTTAATTTATTCATGAAAATTAAGACTAGAGGTAGTTCTTTTAAAAAAACTTCTAAAATTAATATGTGATTATTTTAATTGCCATTTATGTTTAAATACTAAAATTGCCTATAGTCCCCCTGTTCCACTTCTAGGAATTTTTCTTAAGGGGAAAATTAGAATCATAAAAGTGGCCTGAAATGAACATACAAAAATGGTCACAGAAGTAAAAAAAGTAAAATGCCCACTGGACAGTTTATTAAATTATGTTAATATTTTGTACATGTGATATAATCAATTGTGATAAAACCAATGAAATGTGATATAACCAATTAATTATAATGAAGTCTTTCTTTTTTTCTTTTTTTTGGTGGGTACCGGGGGGTCGACCTCAGGACCTCGTGCGCCAGCGGGCGCCCGTGCCGCTGAGCGATATCACCGGCCCCTTTTTCGTATGTGGGCTCCGGGAGTCGAACTCGGGCCCTCACGCTTGCCAGGCAGGCGCTTAAGCCGCTGAGCCATCTCACCAGCCCCCTCTTTTTTTCTTTTTGTGGTATTGAGCATTTGAAGTTGTTCTTTGACATGAAAAGATATGTATGGTATACCACATATTTTTGAGTGAAAAAAATGAGATCAAAAGTTTGTGGGCCGGTGAGATGGCTCAGCAGCATAAGCACCTGCCTGGAAAGGGCGAGGTCCTGAGTTCAACTTCTGATACCCACATAAAAAAAAAAAAAGTGTGTGAGTGCACAGAGACAGGACAGAAAGATGGATCTAGAAGTGTCTGGTGAGATTTTCAGCGAAATATCAACAGAAGGTTATATGTTAGTAGGAAGGTGAGAGTTTAGTTATTTGCACTTTTATTCTTTTATTTTAATGTTATTTGTTATTTAAAGTAAATTAAAAAAAAAAACAGGCAGAAGAGGTTCCAAGAAAGGAGACCCAGAAGAAATATTTAAAGCAATTTAGAAATATAGGAAACATTACTGTAGTAATTGATCGAAGACAGAAAATTTAAGAAGATACGCTCAGAATATATGAGTGCTGTTGTACTGCTGGTTGTAATGCTCGTTTCCTCTCTTCTCCAATGAATGAAACCCTTTTTTTGTCAATTTCTAGTTTATATCCTATCTTTTTTTGTGTGTGTGGGTTCCGGGAGTCGAACTCAAGACCTCGCGCTTGCCAG
The DNA here is from genome assembly GCA_028451465.1 of Erethizon dorsatum. Taxonomy (NCBI): domain Eukaryota; kingdom Metazoa; phylum Chordata; class Mammalia; order Rodentia; family Erethizontidae; genus Erethizon; species Erethizon dorsatum. The sequence continues at coordinate 77,750,090 of CM051832.1, forward strand.
GAAGGCGCTTATGCCGCTGAGCCATCTCACAGTCCCTATCCTATCTCTTTTTAAAGATATTGACAGACCAAGCAATACTGTGGTAAGAGCTCTATCCTCAGAAATTAAGGTAAAAGTAATCTGTTTCAATTGTGTACCTTTTTGAATCATATCCCTACAGTATATTCATTTGTCACTTAAACAATACATCCTTAAAATAGCAACCACTTACAGAGCACTCTCCTTTTGATAGGCAACTTTTCAAAACTTTCTAGTCTTTTAATTCTCATGTCTGCTCTATAAGGTCAATTTTATTTAGCCCAATTGCACAGATTAGGAAACTAAGCTTCAGCAAATCTTGTCAGAAGTAGGTATCAAAGCTGGAACTCAAATTCTTTGAGATCCCGGACCCATGTTCTTAGTGATTGCAGAATACTGTTTGCACATATTTGCTCTTCTCTCCCAGTAGATTGTAATCTTCTTGAAAATAATTTCTATTTTGTTCCTAATCACTAAATAAATAGCATCCAAATGCTTCTGCTTGCTATCATGTTATTTTTTTTTTGTGTGTGGGTACCGGGGGGTCGACCTCAGGACCTCGCGCGCCAGCAGGCGCCCGTGCCGCTGAGCGATATCACCGGCCCCTTTTTCGTATGTGGGATCCGGGAGTCGAACTCGGGCCCTTGCGCTTGCCGGGCAGGCGCTTAAGCCGCTGAGCCATCTCACCGGCCCTATCATGTTATTTTTGAAGGAAAATATTTTTCTAAACTATTTCTATAAATCATCCCAAAATTTATAACACTGAACATGACTTGAAGTATAGGAGGGAAAATAATGAGTTCCATCACTGTTCAAGGTCATATTTAAACTTTTGTTAAACTTAATTTTTCATTTTATTTGTCAATGATGTCTGCTCTTCAGTATGTTTTTATAAATAACTTTTGTAAATAAATTCTATTCACCTATTAAGACAACCCAGAGTGGGAAAACATTATAGCCAGTTGTCCCACAGGCAAAGCACTTATATCTAGAACATATAAAGAATTGAAAAAAATCAGACCCCCCAAATTCAAAGACCCAATCCAAAAATGGGCATCTGAGATGAATACACACTTCTCAGATGAAATACAAATGGAAAATAAATACATGAAAAATTGTTCAACATCATTGGTCATTCAAGAGATGCAAATTAAAACAACACAGATTCCATCTCACCCCAGAAAGAATTGCTATCATCAAGAAATCAACCAATAACAAATGCTGGAGGGGCTGTGGGGAAAAAGGAGCCCTTCTCCACTGTTGGTGGGAGTGTAGACTGGTGCAACCACTGTGGAAATCAGTGTGGAGAGTCCTCAAAAACTTAGGATTAGAGGTCTCATTCAACCCAGCTATTCCCCTTCAGAGTTTTTTTCCAGAAGAATTAAAAACATCTTACCACAGTGATATATGTGCACCCATGTTTATAGCAGCACAATTTGTAATAGCTAAATCTTGGAAATGACCCAGATGCCCATCAAGCAAGGAATGGATAAAAAAGATTTTCTATAATGGAGTACTACGCAGCCATAAAGAAGGATAAACTGGAGACTTTTATAGGTAAATGGATGCAGCTCGAGACCATACTCAAGTGAAATAAATCAGACCCATATGTGTAAACATCACATTGTCTCACTAGTGTGTGAAACTGAATGAGTAAATAAGATCCAAAATGTACAATAGATATTGTGAACTGGGAAGAAATTGTTCAAAAGAAAAGAAACTATGATCGAGGAAAGGGGAAGGGAAGAAAGGGAAAAAGAAAAAAAATGTATGTATACACAAAATAGTTAAGATAGTTGTACAGCTAGTTTCTCTTAGTTCATTGAAAAGAAAGGTTTGTGCTAATATTGCTTGGACAAGATATCATGTCTATATCTTGTACTCTGAATAACTACTATGAAGACAGCAATATGCAATGTATTAATTATTATAACTGTCCTACTAACCTGTTTTGAAACTCTGTTTCATTGTTACTTTTATCTTTTTTCTCTTTAAAATAAAAAAATTCACCTATTTCACAACAAGGATGCAGGCACAGCCAACCGTTATGCCAACATATAAAATTAGATCTTAATTGAATCAACACTGATTATCCTTTGCAGCATTTTACAGATGTTTTACAATTAGCCTGCTGTGGCACTGGATAATGTGTACTCATTAGCCATAACATAGAATCTTATTTTAGTGTATAGAAATAATTATTACAACTCAAAAGAAATGTTGAACTTGGATTTGCCTTAGACAATATTTATCCCCCAAGTAAATAAATTACAGTATTTGCCTGAGCAGAAGTCAACATGTATTTAACTAGAAGCCTGGGACATCTCATTTAATCATACAATGACTATCCTCACAATATCCAGTGAATAATACAACTCCATCAAAATTGTTCAAAATGCTTTCCACTTCCAAAATCCTAACCATGTGTCAAAATAAATTCTCTCTCTCCTCTTTCTCCCCCTCTCTCCACACACACACTCACTCACTCAGAAATATCAAGCTAGGAATGCAGGAAAAGATTGTGAAAAGTACATTTGTACATCAAAAACATTTGGACACTTCCTTTTTGTCCAGATTTTCAGTTTGATTCCTGGCTAAAGAAGTAGGAATGTGTCTTTGGAGAGTACAGTAGAAAACTTAGCTTCCTGACAGTGAGCAAAATTTGCACTGAGAAGAATCACTGTTGAGACAGCATTCTAGTAGTCCGTGCTTTTAACCCAGTTTCCGGGAGAAGGAAGACAGAATCCCTCATCTGAGATCTCTCAGGGCTGTGAGGGTGGCTGTCTTCATATGGATGGCTATTCTATTTTCCTTTAGGCAGCATCTTGTCTGACATGATGAGGAGATTTAGGCCCTATATCATCCATAAAAAATCCTGTTTCCAGTAAAAATTCTGCCATTTTTATGCCAATGTTTTTCATACGTCTATTCTAGTATTAAATGCTTAAGGACAAAAAGTAACACCATGGAGAAAGTTAGCTATGCCCTATTCTCATGTATGAGAATGCAGCAAAGCAAACAAATGAGTTTGGATAAATGAAAATCAATACACTTGAAGAGGTTTCTTTCATTCAATTGATTCAAGCTCAGTGGGTAATAGCACAGTAGAATGTGAAATGGTGTTAACATGGCCCTGGCGTAAATCCCATTTACAGGAAATACAGTGAGTAAAGGGGATAAAAGCATGAGGGAATTTAATGAACCATAATTAACTCTTTACCATGGAATTTTATAAATGCTTATAATATGGTCTTATCACCATACCTTTGAACCTTCAGTGTGGCCAGATAAACTTTTACAGTATGTGTATTTTTTTCAAAATTTAAGATGTCAGAATAGCAAACTATTATTCTTACCTTTAGAGGTTAAAAAGTTGCTGCAATTGGAATGGTTTTCCTTCACAGAAAAAGAGAAGGGAGTCACTAGAGACCTCACTTTTTGCTCAAGACTTCACAGCAACTCATTGGCCCAGTTTCTCCAGAACTCACACATCACAGTCTGGATTGGTTTGGGAATGTTGGAATAACATGTGTGCCAACAGCTGCCAAGGCATGATGAGGCTGACTGAGACATGAGGCCACAAAAGGAAACCAGTAGGATACTGGGTTAGATTCTCTAATACTAGAAATTTTAGAAATTCTGAGACAGGAAAAGATCCATATTTTTTAACCCAGATTTTGGGAATCCATCTTGCAAAAACTATCTCACGTGTGCACAGACATAGGGTTAGACAAGGATGTTCTTTCTGGTATTGTTCATAATAGCAAAGTTTATGCACAACATAAATGGCTACTCATGGGGGAGCCTGTTAAATGACCACAGCACATTCATACAATAGATTCTTATGACCTATTAACAAATAAGCTGAGGATGTTAAATAAGTACAGAAATAGAAAGATGTCCAGGACATATTTTTAAATGTAAACAATCAATTCATAGACTAATATGATATACAGAATGATGCTATTTATATCAAAAGATAAAAACTTGTGTGTGAGCTTCTGTGTGTCTGACTTATACCTCTCATACTATTCTCATCTTTCTATGATGTCGTACTTCTGTATATGGGGACACAGGAAAGCTTTGCAGAACAATTAAGTAATAAACTTAGAAGACTGGGAGAACATATTTTATTAGCTTTTTCTTTTTGTAAAGCTGATATCACTAGGAACCACAATGACCATGAGTATGGGCTTCAGAGTAAGAAATAAGTTTCACTCCCATCCCTGCCTCTTACTAGCCATATGACCCTGGGAACATCTCTTCACTCTCTTTACCCCCATATACCTTTCTGTAATATGAATATGATGATACTATTCTCAAATTTTTGACATAAAAACTAAGTTAATTTTTTTGTAAAACACCAAGCACAGTAGTTGGCAAATAGCTCCCAGTAAATGGTAGCTTTTAAAACTGTGGTTGTGTTTACAAAAATTAAAATTAAATAGAAAAGTAACAAGAAGAAAATAAACAACTAAATTCAACCCCCTTAAATTTACCTCTGTTTTTTTTTGATGATGTCCTTTCAGAAAGTGCTACAAATTTGTGCAATTTAAAAACCAGTTACAAAAAATGTGGACATGATGGCACACACCTCTAGGATTAGCACTCTGGAAGGTTGAGGCAGGAAGCCCACAAGTTTGATCCCTAGGCAACCTAGCAGCTTAGTGAGCCCCTGTTTCAAAATAAAAAAGGGGGGATAGTGGTGCTGCAGATATAGCTCAGTGCAAAGGCTGAGATTCAATCCCCAGAAATGAAAAATATAAAAAACAGAATTACAATTATATACTGTAATATACTCTTGATTGACAATATTCTATAGATTTTTCTCCATATCCGTGTAATAGGAAATGTCATTTTAATAGCTAAAGTATATTCCTATGGACATCTACATGCACCATAATTTATTTAATCATCCTTTACTGGTGGGCATTCAAGTTGGCTTTAATTTTTACCTACCACAGATTTTACAGCAATGAGTATTCTTTGGCAAATATTTTCTTACGTCTGTGCATTTATCTGGAGAAGGAGAATTTTAATGAATGGAAGTATTTGGATGTAACGGTAATCCTCTTAGAGAAGACAGTATAAACAAGAGCTGAGGGGAAGAAAAGTTCTCAAGGGAAAAGAGGAAAGTTTAGTTTTAGTCCACATCGTGGAGTTTGGCAGTTCTTTTATAGGTGCTGGGGAAGTCACTGAAGGTTTCTGAACAAGGCAATAACATGATCAGAGCTGGGCTATCGGATGATTAATCTGGAGGCTGTGTGGAGATTGAATGCAAGGAGGCAGTGAAGAAAGAAGCGAGAGACAGTTAGGAGACTATCACTGCAGATCAGAGAGAAGTAATGAGAACCTCCACGAGGGCAATGGCAATGGAAACGCAGAGCGACAGATTCCAGACGCCCTGCAACTGCAGAAGTGATGGGAGGGGTTTGTCACTTTCTGAGGGTCTCAGTCAGAAGAGAGGGCAGCGAGGCAAAGGAGGCTGGGGCTGGCTCTTCAGGGCAGTTTCTGTATCCACAGCAATGCTGGTGCCCAGGGGAGGCCTGACAGGCTGTACCCCAGGCTGCCAACTGTGACACCCCGGTGGTGTCACATGGATTTATATCGCTCTTTATATTTAGCTGCAAATTTAATTTTCTACAATGAACATGCTTTACCTTTGCCTGGAAAATTGTCATATATATATATATTTATTTATTTAATCAAGATGTAAATAAAGTAAAAAGTAAAACAATAACCCACCTCCATTTCATATCAGACTACTTCAAGACAATAACTATTAAAAGTTTGGAAGGGCGGGTGATATAGCTCAGTGACATAAGTGCCTGCCTGGCCAGTGCAAGGTCCTGAGTTTGACTCCTGCTACCTGCATTAAAAAAAAAAAAAAGTTTGGAATATATACTTCAGAAAATTTTCCTACATGTGAAACTATTTATATAGTATTTTTATAAATATGAGGTCATTTTAAAATCTGTTGCTTATGAATGTTATGGTTCGAAATTTTGTCTCCAGAACGTGTGTGTTTTGAAATTTAATCCCTAAAATTATATGTGAGTAATATTTGAAGGTGGAACCATTGGAAGAGATTGGGTAATGGAAACTCAGCCTTTAAGAGTTGATTAATCCATTGATTTAACCCATTTATAGATTACAGTGTTAATGGATCCACAAAAGAGTGAGAGTTGTTCTGTGACAAAGGCCAGTTTGGCTATTTCCCATGAATCCCTTTGCAATGTGATGCCCAGTGCTGCCTCAGGACTCTGAGGAAACCATTGCCAGATGTGGTTCTTAACTCTGCAATTCCCAGTCTCCATGTCTGTAAAAAATAAATTTGTACTCTTTATTAATGATCCAGTCACAAGAATGCTTGTATAGCAACAGTGAACAAATTGAGGCAGTAATTTTATTTTCTTCAGCCACTTCTTTTCAGTGGCAACATTATGCTTCCTAGAATGGCCTTGGATGACTGGGGGAATGGTCTTCCCAGCAAGTGGAAAGCAGTAGGTGGAAGAGGAATATTGGAAAGAAGGTGAGCAGCTAAGTGGTAGATATAGTGGGTATGAAATCCAAGGTGGGTGGTTGGAGATGAAGGGATGAAAAGGTAAAAAGAAAAAATAAGTTTTAAGAGGTAAGTACACACAGTGAACAGTTAAAAGTAAATGGGCAATTCCAGTTACTAAAAGAAGCCTGTTAACCAATAATCAACTAATATTCACGGAGCTTCACAATGTGCCCAGAAAAATTCTGACCTTTGATCATTTGGGTTAGAGTTAGAGATGACAAGTCAGAAGAGTTGGCCAGGAATTTGGTGCTCCTCCCAAATGCCATAGAGCCCTCAACCTCTATGAACTTTTTGAAAGAAGTAAAGTTGTACAGTGTTCATAGAATTAATATAATCAATGCCAAGTCCCTTTACCTCTGTGGAAAAATGTCCCACTAACTTTTTCAAAATGGCAGAGGAACGCTACATATGTTTTCTCTAGTCCAAGCTAGTATGCAAGAAAGGACCTTTGCAAATAGCTTCAACTAAACTTTCTAATCTTATCTCTAGCCACTTCACTCTATAAACCTCGCTCCTAACTTCTTAGACATAGGGTAACTAACCTTCCCGATATAACCAGGACTAAGAAGCTATGTAGGGCTTCTATCTTAAAATAAAGAGAGTCCCAGGCAATTATACCCATTACTTTGGGATTAAGGGAATTTAGAGGATGTGAGGCTTCCAGTGCTACACCCAGGCAAAGCGGGACAGGTTGATCACCCCAGCAAACACAGCAGAGGCTCTTTTGCATCTTTCGTGCCCTCGCGAGTGCTGTTTCTTTTGTCTGGACTATCCTCTGAGTCCTTCTCTAGAGAACAACCATTTATTCTCCAAGACACACCCAAATTCTCTACAGGGTTACTTCTGCTTAGCTTTTCTGGGTAGGCTTATTTAATCCCTTTCTTTAGCTCTTTGTTCATTATCTCTACAGCTATACCCCACAAACATAACTTTATTTTCCTATCCACTGTCAGGGATGTGACCTGTTTGGCTTAAGCTAGTCCATGCATCATATTCCCCAACCCACAGAAACCATTCAAACAAGAGTGAGAATCATAAGTGTGAATCTTAAAACTTGTAGGAAACTTCTAGAAGGTTCCTCTTGCTATACTTGGATGTTAGAGTGAGAAATTATGGTGTCTGGAAGGGGTAGCACTGTTTTTTGGCCCTAAGAGTAGTACCAAGAGTTGGCAGGAAGCTTTCATGAAGCCCAAAGTGACATCCTGTATTAGGTTATTTCTTCTACAATAAAGTACCAAAGACTGGGTGGCTTCAACCGTAGAAATTTATTTTCTCACAATTCTGGAGAAGTATGACACCAATATGTTCACAGGGCTGGTTTCTCTTTCCTTGGCTTTATATGTCTGTTTTCTTCCTGTACCGTCTCATGATCTTTCTTCTATATGTTTCTGTACCCTAATCTCTTCTTATAAGCCATTAGCCACATTGGGCTAGCTCCCAGCCTAATGACCTGATTTTAGATTAATTTCCTCTTTAATGATCCTATGTCTAAATAGAGTTACATTCTTGGTGCTGGAGGTGACTAGAATCAGAAATATTTCTGTTTGGTGCTGTAAGCTAATAAATTAGTTTTGCTCTTAGACCACCCTGAGTTTTAGTTTTATTTTCTTCCTATCTGACTCAGTCCTATCACTTTTTCTGTAATATGGCATTTTTTCACATAGTACTGTATTAGAATAACTTGTTTGGATGTTGACCTACCATACTAGGTTGCATATAGACTTCACTAGAAGAGGGCTGTTATTCACATCTCTGTATGTCTAGTCCCGTAGAGTCTGGCACATAGTAGATGCTTTTTGCTAATTATCAAATGAATAAAGACTGATTTACCATTAGGAGCAGAAAGTCTGGAAGAGCAAGGCTCCTCTTAATCTTTATTTTATTAACTTTTTTGATTAGTATTTCCTGGGCCATAACCCTAAAATGGCTGCAACTAAATAACTGAGTTCGGATCTCAGCATTATGAACCCACTACAGGGCCCAGGAGACAAAGCCCCCGGGACGCTGAAGTCAGAAGCACAGAGCCTCTCAAGGTGATGGAGAGTGGGGACAAGTAGCAGCCAGGACTCGGTGCTATGTTTTCAGAGATAGTCAATGTGCCTTCATTACATTTTGCATAATAAAAAGAGAGAGAAGAGAAACTTATAATTATCTTCTTTCAATTGTCAAATATATGTGTAATGTTAGATGCCAAAGTTTAGAACAATGACAAATTGTATACTTACAGAAGTGACAGAAAGTCAGTCAGTGAAAACACAGAGAAGCGCTTAAGAAAATATATGTTAAAGGGCATTTTTAAAAAGCTCTTGTTTCATCCTGGTACAAGCTCAGGGAAACCCTCGTACTTTCTAGGGAAAATGTGGCTCCCCTGGGATTTTTGTTTTTTCATTCCAAAGCACATAAAAGAAGAGTTTTAGTTTTTTCTCTGTCAACTATCTAGCTCACATGGATTAAAGATTAATTCCCTAATGGCATTTCACTGTCATTTCTCATGTTAAGATGTCATGAACTGCTCTTCTTCAGTGTAAAAGTTCTCTAAGCAATTATCGTCATGTGCTTTACCACCGAAGGTGAGTTTGGCTTCCATCCAGGAAACTCTTTCACTACCTATTACAAGGAGCAATTACAACCAGCCCAAACCATTATTATTTTAAATGTCAGTTCACTCTTATGAGGCTGAACTAAATATGTAACTTGAGACAGTCACCCACACTGCAACCAGTTATCCCTTTATTCTTTGTTTCCAGGAGTCGAAGAAGCCAAAAGGCAACTCTCGTACCCTGAAGAGATTCTGATATCTAGCGCACCAGCTGGCATAGTCCTTTGGGGTATGTAAGCTGGGTTTGGGGAGGATGTAGCTAAACATATCCTTGCAGGGCATGACCCAGCATCTAGAGAGAAGTCTTGGGAGAAGATGAACCTTTGTTAAAAGAGGGGGATGTATATGGTGGGACAGGTTTAGCCACCTGTTCCTGAGAAAGGACAACTATTGATAGGAGGGATGTCACTGGGTCAGTGGCACAGAATCACACAAATGCGTACATTTGCATGAAAATAACTCATCCCATGATGTTTCATATTATTTTTTCCATTAAGTTTCTTTTGCACTTTTCTTCAGAACTCTATCATGTCTTAAATGCAGACATGATAAAGTGTTTCAAATTCCCTGCATAGAGGACATCCTTGAAAGTTTTAATTGCTAAACTGATTTTGAGGTTTAGTATATTATGAAGTTTAATATATTTTAAGCACCCCTCAAACTATAAATTTTCCTTTGACATGTCATATTCTTAGTGCTGAATCAACATATAATAATGCATGCTATTTTCCATCAGATATAAATAAAACTAAGCATTCTTTCTATAGCCTCTTCCTTTCTCTTCACCAAGGGACTTTCCGTCAAGATCTTCTCCTGTCCAGCCAGTCCAATTCATACCTGCTTGCTACATGAATTGCCAGTGTACAGCACCAATATTGCAACTTCCCTACCTCCAATGACATATACATATAAAAAGGGTAGAAATAACTCATATATAATAGGATAAAAACATCACTAAGAAACAGGAAAGCAAAGACATTCACCATATTTCTACGCCAAGATATCACTTCATATATTTAACATGCATCATTAACACAACTCCCAAATACATTCCAATTTGCTGATAATAATCTTTAATTAGATGATTATTATTCTTGGAAATTTCCTATTGTTTTTAAAGCAACATTCCCTAATAAGGGAATTGAACATCGCAGGCATAGTCATCAGTATCGATATCCAAAAGGTCTCATATCTTAATATAAAAATATCATATATAAGTGCATACAGAAAATAAACAGTGGTGCCTACAAGCTTATTTAATTTTTGGTAAGATTCTTATTTAAAAATTCCAATTTATAATAATATGGAGAATTATATTTTGCAACTTTAGTAAATAAAATCAGGTCAATAAATACACACTGTTTGAAGATAATGTGATTTGGTTTTAACAACCACTCCATGAGGAATGGTTGTGCACAACTATAAATTCTTTTATTAAAAATTATGATTTTTAAAATTTTCTGCTTAATTTTATGAGAATACACATTTATTTGAGATTGTTATATACGATTTTCTCATTCGTTGATATTTTCAAATTCAGGACATGATGATTGTTACAGCTTGTATCTAGATGTCCTCCCAAAGCCTCATGCACTCATAGGTGGGACTTTTCAGAGGTGGCTGGATCTAGGGTGTGTGAATGTGGATTAAGGGCATGATAACTGGATTAGTCCATTGATTGGATTAGCATGCTTTTGTGTGTGGCCGGATGGCTTTACTAAAGACAGAAGTCCCACCCTGAGTGTGAGTAGCACTAATCAATAGGTTTGTAGCCTGGATGGCATATAAAGGGAAGGATGGAACACAGGCTGTTTCCTACCTGCCCAGCCATGGACTGTTTTGCTTTGGCCATGCTGCCCTGCCTTGGAGCCAGCTGAATACAAACTAAAACCTTACAAACTGTGAACTAAAATAAACTTTTCCTCCTTTAATTTGTGGGTGTCAGGTATTTGTCCCAGCAATGAGAAAGTAACTAAGACAATGATCAAGAGGTTGTGGATAGAAAAATGCCTATCAAGATCTTAATGAATTATGAAGTAAAAGTTTACTGCCCTGTTAAATTCTAATCACCTTATCTGAATACTACTAATATTCACTCCCCTTCCCTGCACTTTCCTGAGTTCTTCTGCCATTTTCCTCTTGCAACTGATCTAGATAATTTACACACACACACACACAAACACACATGCACGCACACAGAAACACCCCACTTTAAAAATAAAGAACATCTTCACAGGATTGGGAAAATAGATTTCTTAAAGATCTCTTTTATCCATGGAGGAAACTTTTCTGGAATATAAGGCATTTCAGTTTATTGGCTAATATTTTTTTTTTTTTTTTAAAGAGAAGAAAAAACAAAACAAATCAAAAGAAGAACAAATTTTCAAACAAACATAATAGGAGGGTAACAATGGTTAATACATTACGTATTACTATCTTTAAGTTAGTTATTCAGGACACCAGACATTAGCATTCAATTGTCCAAACATTATTGGCACAAACCTTACTCTTCAATGAACTAAGTAAAAATGGTAGTGTATCTATCTTAACCATCTTATATATATATATATATACAATTTTTTTCCCTTTCCCTTCTTTCTTTTCCCTATTCCAGTCTCTCTTTCCTTTTGACCAGTTTCTTTTTGATTCACCATGTCTATTGTACATTTTGGATCTTATTTACTCTTTCAGTTTCTCATACTAGAGAGATAATACGATGCTTACACATGTGCTTCTGGTTTATTTCACTTATGAGTATTTTCTCGAGTTGCATCCATTTACCTATAAAAGTCTCCAGTTTATCCTTCTTTATGGCTGAATAGTACTCCATTGTATAAAAATACCACATCTTTCTTATCCATTCCTCAGTTGATGGGCATTTGGGTTGTTTCCAAGATCTGGCTATTACAAATTGTGCTGCTATAAACATGGGTGCACATATATCGCTGTGGTACGATGTTTTTAATTCTTCTGGGAAGATGCCCAGAAGGGGAATAGCTGGGTCAAATGGGACCTCCAACCCTAGTTTTCTGAGGAATCTCCACACTGACTTCCACAGTGGCTGTACCAGTCGACACTCCCACCAACAGTGAAGAAGGGTTCCTTTTTCCCCACAGCCCCTCCAGCATTTGTTATTAGTTGATTTCTTAATAGTAGCCATTCTTTCTGGGGTGAGATGGTATCTCAGTGTTGTTTTAATTTGCATCTCTCGAATGACTAGTGATGTTGCACATTTTTTTGTATATTTATTTGCCATTAGTATTTCTTCATCTGAGAAATGTGTATTCATCTCAGATGCCCATTTTTGGAGTGGGTCTTTAAATTTGGGAGGTCTGATTTTTTTGAGTTCTTTATATGTTCTCGATAGTAATCCTTTGTCTGAGGAACAGCTGGCAAACATTTTTTCCCACATTGTGGGTTGTCTCTTCACTCTGTTGGTGGTTTCTCTTGCTGTGCAAAAGCTTTTTAATAAGATGAGATCCCAGTTATTGATTCTTTGGGATAGTTCCCGTGCGGTTGAGTTTTTATTCATAAAGTCTTTGCCTACACCAATGTCTCCAAGGGTTTTACCTATCCTACCTTCCAGCAGATTTAATGTTTCTGTTTTAATATTTAGATCTCTGATCCATTTTGAATTTAGTTTAGTGCATGGTGAAAGATATGGATCTAGTTTTAATCTTCGGCATGTGTAGAGCCAGTTTTTCCAGCACCATTTATTAAAGAGGCTATCTTTCTTCCAGCGAATGTGTTTGGCACCTTTGTCAAAGATAAGGTGGCTTAGTATGTCTGGGGTTGTTTCAGCATCTTCTAATCTGTTCCATTGATCTTCAGGTCTGTTTTTTTGCCAGTACCACACTGTTTTTATCACAGTAGCTTTATAGTATAATTTCAAGTCGGGGATAGTGATGCCCCCTGCCTTGCCTTTGTTGCCCAGAATTGCCTTTGCTATTCTAGGTCTCTTCTGATTCCAAATGAATTTTAGGATTGTTTTCTCTAATTCTGTGAGATATGCTGTTGGAATTTTGATTGGAATTGCATTAAATCTGTATAACAATTTTGGAAGTATGGCCATTTTCACTATATTGGTTCTTCCTATCCAGGAGCAAGGGATATCTTTCCATTTTCTGATATCCTCTTCAATCTCCTTTTTCAGAGTACTGTAGTTTTCAGTATAGAGGTCTTTTACATCCTTCGTGAGGTTGATTCCTAGGTATTTCATTTTTTTGGATGTTATTGTGAAAGGTATTGTTTCCCTAATTTCTCTTTCAGTAAGTTTGTTATTTGTGTACAGGAAGGCTATTGACTTTTGAGTATTGACTTTGTATCCAGCTACACTACTGAATTTGCTTATTAAATCTAGCAGTTTTTTAGTGGAGTTTTTGGGGTCTTCTGTGTAGAGTATCATGTCATCTGCAAATAATGATAATTTAACTTCTTCCTTTCCGATCATTATTCCTTTTATTTCTTTCTCTTGTCTAATCGTTCTGGCTAAAGTTTCCAGAACTATGTTGAATAAGAGTGGGGACAGTGGACATCCTTGTCTTGTTCCTGATTTTAGAGGGAAGGCTTTCAGTTTTTGGCCATTTAGTATAATATTGGCTGTTGGTTTGTCATAGATAGCTTTTACCAGATTGAGATAAAGACCCTCTATTCCAATTTTCTGTAGGGTTTTTATCATGAAAAGGTGCTGGACTTTGTCAAAAGCTTTTTCTGCATCTATTGAGATGATCATGTGATTTTTGTCTTTGGTTCTGTTAATATGCTGTATTACATTTATTGATTTACGTATGTTGAACCATCCCTGCATCCCTGGGATGAATCCAACTTGGTCATGGTGTATAATCTTCTTGATGATTTGTTGGATTCTGTTTGCCAGTATCTTATTAAGGATTTTTGCATCTATGTTCATTAGGGAGATTGGCCTGTAGTTCTCTTTCTTAGTTGGGTCCTTCTCTGGTTTTGGTATCAGGGTAATGCTTGCTTCCAGGAATGAATTTGGGAGTATTGCTTCCCTTTCAATTTCATTGAAAAGTTTGAGAAGTAGGGGCGTTAGGTCTTCTCTAAATTTCTTGTAGAATTCGGCAGTGAATCCATCAGGGCCTGGGCTTTTCTTTGTTGGGAGGTTTTTAATTACATCTTCAATTTCATTGGCTGATATTGGTTTATTTAGGATTTTTAAATCTTCTTGATTCAGCTTTGGTAATTCATACGAATCTAGGAATCTGTCCATTTCTTCTGCATTTTCCATCTTAGTAGAATATAAATTTTCAAAATAGGTATAGATGATCTTCTGGATTTCTGCAGGGTCTGTCGTGATATCACCCTTTTCATTTTCAATTGCATGGATTTGAGTCTTTTCTTTTCTTTTTTTAATAAGGTTGGATAAGGGTTTGTCAATCTTATTTATTCTTTCAAAGAACCAACTTTTTGCTTCATTGATTCTTTGTATTGTTTTTTTATTCTCCAATACGTTAATTTCTGCTCTGATCTTTATAATTTCCTCCCTTGTACGGGCTTTTGGCTTAACCTGCTCTTCTTTTTCTAGAAGCTCGAGGTTCACCCTTAAGTTGTTTATTTGCGCTTGCTCTATTTTCCTGATATAAGTGTTTAATGCTATAAATTTCCCTCTTAGGACTGCTTTCATTGTATCCCATAAGTTCCGGTATGTTGTACTGTCATTATCATTCAGTTGTAGAAAGTGACTAATTTCTTCTTTAATTTCATCTGTGACCCATTGGTTGTTCAGGAGGATGCTGTTTAATTTCCATGTGTTTAGGGAGTTTTTGTGGGATCTTTTGCCATTGATTTCCAATTTCATTGCACTATGGTCTGATAATATGCATGGGATAATTTCAATTCCTTTGCATTTACTTAAGCAGGTTTTATGAGCTAGTATGTGGTCTATTTTGGAGAACGTCCCATGTGCAGCTGAGAAAAATGTGTATTCTGATGTTGTGGGATGGAACACTCTGTAGACATCTACTAAGTCCATTTGTTCAAAAGTTTGGTTCAGTTCTACTATTTCATTATTGATTTTCTGTCCAGTTGATCTATCTTTTTGTGACAGTGGAGTATTGAGATCTCCCAATATAATTGTATTAGTGCTTATTTGATTTTTCATGTCCTTTAGTACTTGTTTTATATAGCTGGGTGCATTGGTATTTGATGCATATATATTTATGATCGTTATCTCTTCCTCTTGGATTGTTCCCTTTACAAGGATGTAATGACCGTCTTTATCTCTCTGAATCCTTCTTGGCTTGAAGTTCACTTTGTCTGCAAAAAGAATAGCTACCCCTGCTTTTTTCTGGGTTCCTGTGGCATGGAGTATTGTTTTCCATCCTTTGACTTTCAGTCTATGAATTTCTTTCTGAATTAAATGTGTTTCTTGTATACAGCATATTGTTGGATCTTGCTTCTTGATCCATTTCGCCAGTCTGTGCCTTTTGATTGGTGAATTGAGACCGTTAACATTGATGGTTAAAACTGATATGTATTGACTTGTCATGATATTTTCCTGTTGTTGGTTCCCACTCTTTGTTTTTCCGCTTTCCGGCTATTTAATTATTTGCCCTGCCTGGTGGATTCCTTCTGTTGGGGTTCCTATCTCTTTCTAGAATGTCCTTCAGAACGTTTTGGAGTGCTGGTTTGGTGGTCATAAATTTTCTCAGATGTTCTTTGTCATGAAAGTATTTTATTTCTCCATCAATTTTGAAAGATAGTTTTGCAGGGTACATCAATCTGGGCTGAAAATTATTTTCCTTTAGAGCTTGCAATACATCATTCCAAGCTCTTCTTGAATTGAGGGTTTGTGCTGAAAAGTCAGCTGTGATTCTGATGGGTTTTCCTTCATAGGTGATTTGTCTCTTCTCCCTAACAGCTTTTAAGATTCTGCCCTTCTGTTGAATTTCTGGGATCTTGACTATAATATGTCTGGCTGAAGTTTTTTTTTGATCATGTCTAGTTGGTGTTCTAAAAGCTTCACTTATAGGGGTGTCAAATTCCTTTTCTCTTCCAGGAAAGTTCTCCCTGATTATGTCTTTGAACAAGGTTTTAATGTCGTTGATGCTATCTCCTGCTTTTTCATTTATTCCAATTATTCTTAAGTTGTTTATCTTTGAGTCATCTAGCAGCTGCTGAATTGATTTTTCATGGTCCCTTGCTATTTTTAAGAATTTTTCCATTTCATGATCACTAATTGCAAGCCTGTCTTCTATATCTGAGATCCTGTCCTCGCATTGGCTTATTCTGCTACAAATACTTTCAATGGAATTTTTTATCTCTTGGATATCTGCTTGAATCTGCCTTATAGATTCCATTTCTTTCCTATGCTGAGCATTCATGGTTTCTATAGTTTTCTTAAGTTCATCTATTTTTTTGTCTGTATCAGCTATAGTGTCCTTAAGCATGGTCTTCATTGTAGACATTATCTCTGCAGTTATCTGTGAGATTATTTCTGTTTTAATTTTTTCCAGAACCTCATTCAGTTGCTTTGTTGTTACCACTTCAGATAGGCCAGGTGGGTGGCTTTCGGATTGTCCCACCTCGTTGCTCCCTAGGTTTGCCTTTGGTGAATTGGATGTGTGTGGTTGCATCTTGTTTAAGTGTCGTCTCATTTTTTCTTTCTTTAATTCCTGGGGTGATGTTTGCAAATTACCTATAGTAGGTTACTTTATTGCTAGTGTTTA
This sequence comes from Erethizon dorsatum, assembly GCA_028451465.1. Taxonomy (NCBI): domain Eukaryota; kingdom Metazoa; phylum Chordata; class Mammalia; order Rodentia; family Erethizontidae; genus Erethizon; species Erethizon dorsatum. Next base: position 77,766,960 of record CM051832.1, read on the forward strand.
AGATCTTTAGAAGATGACTACTTCTCTGCAGTATCTTCCAAGTGGAGCTTGCTTTTAGGTTTTGAGCTTTCTGCCAGATCCTACCTCTTCAATTCGTTGGGTATGCGAAGTTGCTACCTGTTTGGCCCAGTCCTTGATTCTTTGGTACTGTGCCACTGTATTTTCTGTGTCCCTTAGTCAATCTCAATCATGAAATATCAGGAAGGAAAGATGTTTAGAACAATTATTTCACATTTGGCTATAATGTTAACTAAAGCATCAAACACAGCCTAAAAAATGACAGACTGAGCTAACCAGTTATTTACCACTTTTAGCTGGATAGAGTTGCGGTTATATAACAAAATCTAAAACACACCAGAAAAATTATATGCAGTATACAAGTCCTATGTATGTCAATTTTTCCTTGAGGAGTTTAAATTTAAGATGAGTTAAGGAGGAAATAGAGTATTGGGAGAAGAGGAAGGAATTAGATGTAAGGTTAGAGGACCAAGAGGGATCCCACTAAAATTGGGACACTAGTGCAGAGGACAGGTGGTAAAAAGAGAAGGAAGGGATAAAAGGAAGAACAGATCACAACCACAATCACAAAGAAGTTAGAGGCGCTGTTTACACTCATATAAAAAACCAGAGAGAATAATGAAGGAAAGAGCAAATACACATACAGAAACAAAAACAAAGATAAAAACAATAAAACAGACAGATCAAAAATAAAACCCCACCAAAAAACAAAACAAAACAAAACAAAAACAAAAAAGCCCTTCGCCAGAACAAAAAAACAAATCAGTGAGAAAAAAAATAAAAATAAAAATAAAAAATAAAAATAAAAATAAAAAATATAAAAAGAATCAGTTCCAGGTGTTGACTCTGTTGTAGGCAGGTACCTTGTGACAAAGTCCTGTTCTGTGCAGGTCCGTCCCAGTAAGCCAGGAGCGCCCTCTGGTGGGTGGTGAGCAGAGGCGCGTACTTTCAGGCAGAGACCAGTCTAGCTTGCCTCCGCTCTCGCCGCCCTTTCACGATCCCTGGGCCTGAGAGGCTCAGCGTGCTGTCCGGAGCGCGGGTTCCCTGCACTGGTTCCCGCCGCTCTGGTTTTTCGCCCCGCCCCCCACAATGGCGCCGGGCCAGTCGCTCTCTGGCGCGGGACAGGTGTGGCTGAGAGTCCAGTCTCGTTCGCCTGCTGACCTCAGCACACTTTCGTGGGCTCAATTGAGAGGCCCTGTGCTGCCCTGTCCGGAGCACAAGTTCCCAGAGCAGTTTCCGAGCCGCTCTGAGTTTCGCCACACCCCCCACAATGGCGCCCGGCCGGTCGCTCTCTGGCGCGGGGCAGCTGTGGCTGAGAGACACTCACCGCCGGTCAGCGCCGTTCTCCGCCGCTCCCCTGCCCCGCCGCTGTCTCAGGATCCTCCGTGGGGGCTCCCTGGGCGCCAGCTGCCACCGTGTGTCCGTAGAATTGAGCCTCCGCCGGCGCTCCAACTCCCGGGATATTAGAAGGTGCACGCGCGCGGTCTGCTCCTTCTTTCCTTCTTCTTTGTTGGAAGTCACTCGTCACTGGTGCCGGGGGTCCCAGATTGCGCTTCAGAACTTTTCTGGGTTTCGGGGAGGCATCTCCCCCCCTCCTGCGCTTTCTGGGTCGCTATATTCCCGTGTTCCAATGGTAACTTTTAGAGAGAGTTTTGCTGCCTGCTTCTTACTCATCCGCCATCTTGAGGTCTCTCTATTGGCTAATATTGATCCTATTCCCAAATCAAAGTATGAAAACTCATAGCATCTGTTATGGTTTATATCTAGATGTCCCCCTCCAAAGTCTCGTGTGCTCATAGGTGGGATTCTGGAGAAGGCTGGATCCTGGGTGTGTGATACTGGATTAAATGTATGTGATAACTGGATTAGTGCACTAATCCAGAACTGGTTTCGCATAGTTCTGGGTGTGGCTGCATGGATTTACTGAAAGACAGAAGCCCCACCTGGGTGTGGGTGGCAACAACCAATAGGCTTGTCGCCTGAATGGAATATAAAGGGAAAGAGGGAAAGGAAGGCTGCTACCTTCTGCCTGTCTTGCCATAAACTGTTTCTCTTCTGCCATGCCCTTCACCCATGCTGCCCTGCCTTGAAGCCCACTGACTATGGACTGAAACCTTCACAAACTGTGAGCTAAAATAAACATTTCCTCCTTTAACTTGTGTGTTGAGTATTCTGTCCCAGCAACAAGAAAGTAACTGAGATAGTGTCCATACAAATGAAAATATCAATTTATGTGATTTTCTTTAAAATTAAGTTTATTATTTTATCTTACCACTTTCTCAACATAGACAAAAGACACAGAAATACTTTTATTCTTTTTTTCTTTTTTTTTTTTTTGGGTACCAGGGGGTTGACCTCAGGACCTCGCGCGCCAGCAGGCGCCCGTGCCGCTGAGCGATATCACCGGCCCCTTTTTCATATGTGGGTTCCGGGAGTCGAACTCGGGCCCTCGCGCTTGCTGGGCAGGCGCTTAAGCCACTGAGCCATCTCACCGGCCCACTTTTATTCTTAAGTTAAGCAATTCATGTACATTTTATAATATTCATCAAAGTAAAACAGAGATAAACCATGAGACTACATCACTAAATCTTGTCATTCCCCATCCCAGCAAGCTTCACCAGAGGGAGGATGTGAGAGTGCCAGAGGGGATGTGATCAGTCATCCTAAGCAGGGCCTGAAACCATCTAACCAGAGTAAAAAATTCCATTAAGTTATTTTGTTAGGTTGAGGCCATATCTGAGCAGTCATTTCTGTCTGCTGGCTCAGATGCTCTTCAGTGCCCACCTCTCCTGGGCATGAAAACGGTCCAGAAACACTCATCTTGGCCTCCCCAAGGCCAACTTCAATCTCATCCTCTGTCCTACTTCCAGCCCTGATTACCCAGCAACCCAGCATAATTCACACCCAGGCCTAGAACTGGGCTCACTCTTCCTGTTTCTTGGTGCTGTTCTTGCTGGCTTTAGCTTCCTGGCTTCTCAGCCCTGTCTAGATTTGTTTGCCAAGAATGAACTATGTGGGGTATGATAGTAAAATAAACTCTGGATGTGGAATAAAAACCTTAGTCATGGGCCAGTGATATAGCTCAGCGGCATAAGCACCTGCCTGGCAAGCGCAAGGTCCTGAGTTCAACTCTCGGAACCCACATAAAACAACAACAACAACAAAAAAAAACCTTAGTCTTTAGGATCTGGCTTGTCATTACTTTTGTGTCATCTTGACAAGTCACATGATCTTGTTAACTTAGTTGTGACACCTATGAAACTGTTTTTTCCAAATCATAGGACATTCATGTGATGGTAGCTTGCCCCATCTCTTAAAATAGTTTAACTTGTTTCTACTTATTTTGTGACCCTTTCTTGACTTGTATATTTTTATAAGACATGACTATAATAGTACCTTAAAGTGTTTTGTAAACTATACTGTATAATGCCGTATGTCATTACTGCCTTGTTTGTCCTCCTTAGCTATCTGGGTCTGTAGGTCAATTCTGTCAGACTCAGCCCTGTTTAGCTTGTTTTCCCCTAATATATGAAAAACTCCATGTAAGTACCTGAACTAATTTTCTTTCCCTTTAAAATAAGTAGCTAACACCTGACACTCTCCTGCTGGGTTCCTTTCTTTAATAAAATATCTTGCTATACAGTCTGAGAAAGGAGGAAGAGTTTTAAAAGACGTGGCATCAGTCAGAAATTTTCTGAATAACAATGCTTTAAGAGAATTTTCTACATAGTTCTTGAATTAGCTGCTTAAATACTTGGCACCCAACTCAATTCCATGTCCGTTGTTTCATGGTGAGAGGAAACCTGTGCTCTGTTCCTAACTCTGCCTCTAAATTGTGGTGACCTTGGATAAATCATTGTCTTCTCTGGACTCCAGTTTCCTCATGTGTAAGATGAAAAATTTGGCCTTTCAGGTTTCTGCCCACTTCATCTATCATCTTTATCAAACATTTTGAACATGGAGAAGATCAAGGTTTCCCAGGCCAAAGTGAGTCCAAATTGTAAATGTGAACAAAGGAATATAAACTAAAAGCTAACTTTTAGGATCATTAAAATTTTATTTTTGTCTGCTGAAGGGAGCACCCCATGTCTACTGTCTTTATGGGGGTTCTCCTATCTTCCCAAAGCCAAGTAAAAAATATAAACAATGCCTGCCTACCACACCCATATTTAGTCTTGCCCTCCCTGTTCCTCTCTTTACTGGGTTCTGTTACCTGAGAACTGGTAATCCAGTGGAATTAGGCTGCCATTTTGAGTCAATCTCCCTAGGATCTGGCTTTAGTACTAATAACATATTGTTTCTCAGGAGACATCTTTGTTATAAATTCTGGTCACCACGTCCAATGCAGGCGAGGGTGGGTTATCCCCAGTTTTCACTCAATCCTAAATTACAACTTGATTTGGTGTAGCTCCCTACCTCAGGAGTTCTCAGTCTTGGCTGCCTATTGGAATCACATGAGTAGTTGGGAAAAATCCTGATTCTTAAGCTACACTCCAGACCAGTGATGGTGAACCTTTCAGAGGTTTCAATGATACAAAAAGCCTGCTGTGGCATGTGTGCCATAGGTGCGACACTATTGCTCAAGACCCATTACAGCAGAATGGGTGAGGGATGGGTGTGCCCACACATTGTTATTTTTTTTTTCAAGTTATAAATCCTTTGATAACCTAAGGATCCTGGTTAAATTTAACTGTTAAATTGATTAGACTGAGACTTCTGGATAGGTGACTGGATCATGGGGTTGCTATGCTCACTAGTGGATTAATCCACTCATGTTCATAATGCTATGTTCTCCTAGGAGATGCAGCCCAGTTGGAGGTGGGTCACTTGGGGCTCCTTTGGGGGATATGTCACTCTCTGGTGCTCTTCTAACCAGTTCTGCTTCTAACGGCCAAGAAGTGAGCATTTCCTCCTGCCATGCCCCTTTTACCATGATGTGCCTCCCTTGAAGCCAGCAGATCACAAACTGAAACCTCTGAAACTGTGAGCAAACATAAACCTTTCCTCATATAAGTTGTGTATGTCAGGTATTCGGCCACAGTGACAGAAACTGATGAATATGGATCCCTATGTACAGCTAATGTTCAGAATCACTTCCCTACTTAAACCTTCTAAGAATGAAGTGAAAAGAAGTCAGCTGGGAATTTTGAAAGGCTAAACAATAGGAAGTTGTTGACCCAGGGTAAAGAGTTCTGAAAACGTCATGGCCTGGCTGGGGTTCAGGAACAAGGGAGTAGGATAGAAGGAGCTTGGTTCTGAAATAAGTTTCCTGAAACGATGATCAGGGTAAAACAGGGCACTCCAGAGTAGCAGCCTGTGCTCTGTCCACACATGATGGGTTAGAATCAGAAAGGCAGGCAAGACTTCAAGGATAAGCAGAAGATTTGAAGGCCTGAAGTTCAGAACTACATAGGTAGTTTGAACAGCAAGAGTCAGGCGCTCACCGGATTAGGAGTGTGGGTCAGGAGCCAGTCAGAGACTCTGTACTGGCATAACAGTATTTATTGGGTACTTTATGTTTGTAATTTCTTTAACTTGCTTTACTTTATTTGGTTATAATAGGAAATCTCTAAGCTAGGTAGTGCAAGCATAATTACAATGCCCATTTCGTAGGTGAGAAAAGCAAGGCTTAAAAGACAAGTTTACTAATATTTTAATAACTATTTTTACATCGTTTCATTTCCTTTTGTATTGGCAGTGGAGCAAATATAAGAGATGTTTTGGGTTTTTGTTTTTTGGATTAGTTGTCATGGTTAAATGAAGTTAGGCACATCTAGGTGAAATAATTAACACACAACTCAGCCCATACAATTCACTTTCTCAGTAACAGACTATAAGAGATCACTCGGCCCATATGACTCACTTTCTTACACACGTCTTGTGTAATCATCCTTACAGGAAGACTAGAAAAGATGGATTCCCTTGCCTGCAAGGGGAAAATGTATTTGGGGAGCAAATGAACCCTTCTTTGCAGTAGCCACCCTAATCTCATTTGATCCTCAAGGCATCTTTTGTCTCCAGTTCTCCACAAGCTTCTGTCAGACTTTTCTTCTCAGTCCTCTCAGCACTTACGTCTTTCTTCTAGCTCATTCTGCTTCATACCATAGGGCTCTAAGTGTGTTATTTTTCCCTGTAGGTAGTCACCTCTCTGTATTAGCTTTGTGTCACTACAGTAAAACACAGTAAAACACCTGGCACAGAGAGATTTACTTTGGCTCATGTTTCTGGAGATTTAAGTCCAAGATTGGAAGGCCCCATTGGTTTGGGTTTCTGGTTAGAGGAACATGTTGGAGGGAATATTCAAATCTTGAGCCAGGAAACAGAGAGACAATGGGTCTGGGGTCAGCAATAACCTCCAGGGACATATCCTTAATGACAAAAGGATCTTCCACTAGGCCCCACTATACAAAGGTCCACAGTTCCTCCCAATACCACTGCCCTGGGGAACCAATCCTTTATGTAAGGACCTTAAGGGCACATTCACCCAAATCATAGCAGTCACTAAGTGCAGACAGTCTTATTTATCTGCACATCTTCCATAGCACCAGGCAAACTATTCAGTCAATAAATGTATTCACTAATTGAATGAACGATTACAAATGAATCAGATGCCAAGTAAAAATTCTTGGACATGAATTTTAAAGAAAGTATTGATTTAATCTTTTCAGATGAATACAACAGAAGTGGTACAATCTGATTTACACTGGAAGTCAGTAAAAACATAATTCATGGTTTTTGAATTCACTGTTTAGTTACATCTAATATGATGAAATAAATATTATCAGGTATACATATTGGGAATGTGTGCTCTTAAAGAGGAAAGAGATGAAGGGCTGTGACTCTCACATGGTTTAGCCATATGTTCTCTCTTTCACTTTGACCACATTGGCTTTGTCTAATACTCTCTTGTGCATTGGTAGCATTGATATAATCAGACAACTGCCACTAGGATTAAGAGGGGCATGTAAGCACCAATTCAAAAACAAATGATGAGCCAGGCATGGTGGCGGACGCGTGTAATACCAGCACTTGGGAGGCTGAGGCAAGAGTATCACCATGAGTTTGAGGCCAGCCTGGGCTACTACATAATGAGTTCAAGCCAGCCTGAACTAGATAGCAAGACCCTGTCTCTAAATAAATAAATAAATAAATACAAACAAATGATTACCCACATGTACTTTAACATATGTCCTCCAGTTAGAAAAAGTGTTCCTAACTGCATGCTTATAACAAAATCGCAGTTTATTAACAGCGTATTAAGTAGTTTAAAATATCATAGCTACTAAAAATGCTGCTTGTGTAAAGTTAGGTATTTGGTACCTTTTCAATGAAATGATTTTGTACTAGTAAGGGCTCCAAAACTGTGACATGGGATAAGTATAAAAGAGGTCATCAGATTGAAAGTGAGAAAGGTACTTGGTTTGTATCTGCATTTGCCTAGTAAGCACCATGCTCTTTTCTGATTATTTGGCTATTTGAGAAGGTTTGGGAGACTGGGAATGAAGGAGATTATGAAAGAGTGTTTCATCACCATAGAAACCCAAAATTCATACTTTGTAGCAGATGTGTTATGAAAATGTACTCCTTGTCCTGAATTTGACTTGATTTCCAAAAGCCCTAGTAACCACAAGTAACATTAAAAGTAAGAAGAAACAAGCTGAGTTATGTCCATGAGCCTACTCCCCAAGATGAATGTAAACTTCATGTACTGCAAACATGTACTAATAAATTTTAAAAATGTAAAAAGATTTTTAAGAGGATAGAGGAAAAAGGCTTCTCTCCATGTAAGAAGTGATTATGATGGTATCCTGAAGTAATAGGCACTTTTTCGATGCTTAGATGCAGGCAATAGAATTCACTGATTAAATGCTGATCATTTCATATGCCCCATAGAGTTACTTAATTGTGAATTTATGATATGAATCCTTTGCTGTGATTTTACTGTCAATCAAACCATGGTCATGTATAACATCATTGGATGTGGGACAATAAATTAACATAGGCAGGGTGAAAACACTTGGAAATTAAGTAGACTAATTCACTGAACTTGAAACTTTGGACTCTGTTCACTAAAAATAAGTCTGATCTTGTCAATAAGAAAGACATAAAAGCTTACTATTGAGAGACTTTAATTCTTTCAGATCACTACAGGTACAGTATACTCTTTCTTCTACCTCTTTCCCCCTCCTTCATTCCTCTTTGTTTTCTTCCCTCCCTTCCTCCCTCCACTCACCTTCCTTCCCTCCATTCCTTCCTTTCTTCCTTCCTTTCCTTTCTTTCTCCATGATTCAAGTTTACTTCATTCGTCATCTCCATCCCACAGACAATGATTTACTTCTCAGACTGAGAAATTGAAGCTCAATCAGTTTCTAGAAGATTAGGCCAAGAATTTCTTTTCTAACTTGAACCTTACAATCTCAATGGCTTTAGACAAATCATTGGAATCAGGGGCATTTTAAAATGTACCCATACATTTAAGTTTTACATAATTGATGAAATATTTGAGTTTAAAATTCACTCAATATCTATATGGTTTTTTAATATATGATAAATGACATGCATAGGGCCTTTCCTTCTCCAAATAATGGAAATATCCTGTGAAATGTTATGATATATGACCAAAAGGAATTCCTACTTATGTTACTAAAATATTTTTCTTTATTATTGTTAATGTCTTTGAAGCTATTGGAATCCTGACCCTCATTTGTAAAGGCACAATTAAACCACTATTGACTCCTCTTTCTCTATCTCTAATAAAAAAGAGGAAGGGAGGAAATACAGTACATTGCTCCTTGCTAAAGAACTGCCACTCTTCTGCATTTGTTATCATGTCTCCTTCTTGAGTTTACCGCTCTGCAAATAGCTTTGATTCTGCTTGCAGGCTTATGTTCTTATCCAAGATCTCCACACCATTTTATAAATGGAGTCAAGAGAGGTACATTAGATTAAATATTGATTTAACTGTAAATTTATCCCCTCTAACATTTGGGCAAAGCAGAAGGGCATCAGGTTAGCTGTAGGTAAGGCCAGGCCTGCGCAATAATTAAAGTAGGCCATGATTGTGCAAGCCAAGGGCAGCTGATGCCGAGTGTAATCTCTGGCACTCAACTGAAGGCATGGAAAAGAATAGCAATGCTTTGATTTCTTCTTTCTTTTCCATTCCTATAATTCTTTAAGCACTTGAGTTGAATAATATTTTTAGATATAGATAGATAAGGAAATTGATAGGGTTATATGTGGAGTCAAAAAGCTCAAGTCTACTCTGTATTACTAGGGCCCTCAGGCTGTAAGGTCAGCTCTTTCGCTGACCACACATGAGTAAATCTTTGGGTACAATTACCTTCTGCAGTACTTTGTGCTGTTGAGAATAAAATGAATACTTGCATGTGCGAGAGCATGCTTAGATGGTAGATGTTGGAGAGGAGAAGGTTTCTTTGTGGCATAAATTTAGACACTCGATCTGCAAATTAATCATCTTACTTTTCTGCTTTTCTTCTTTTCTTGGTGCTTAGTATCACCAAACATGGTTCCTTGAAAATGAAGCTTCCTTAAAAACACATATTTTATGGCAAATATTAAAATTATACAACTTAGTACACAGCAATCTCAGACACATACAACCCACATTACTGGCCCACCATTCCACAATTCTCTTCAACTGATATATAAGATGTCGGTGAGCGGAAGGCTGTGGGAATGAAGGAGAAGTAAGTATACAGGAACTCTGTGCTTTCCATTTACTTTTTCTGTGGATCTAAAACTGCTCTAAAAAATAAAGATCTTTAATTTTTTAAAAGACTAAAAAAGAAAAAGAATACTAGATAGAATAATGTCAAAAGTTTGCCAAACACACACGAACTCATTTGATTCTCACAATGACATCATCAGGTGCTTATGTTGGGAATGATTGTCCTCTTTGGAAACTGAGGAAACAGATTCAGAGGTGCCAAATTACTCCTGCTAGTCACCAATGGGGCCAGAAACTGGTTTACAGAGTCCCAGATAATCTTGTCTATTTCCCTGTCTCTCGTTGCTGGGATCCCTCTTCTCCTTGTTCTTCAGGACACTGTGAGACCCTGATTTTCTTAGGGGAAAGTCTCTAGTGACACAGCCTAGATATGTATTTGGAAATGAACTTAAGAGGCAAAAGTCTGAATGTGGACAGTTGGAGATTAGAAGACTGGGGTCCGAAAAAGTGCACATTTACACAGTAACTACCATTCCCCTAACTTATACGTTAATTTTTTTTGTTTTTTTGTTTTTTGCAAGTATGTTCAAAGCAAACTTGTTGTAATGGTCATATTGAGCCTAGGAAGTAGGGTAGGAGAAAAATCAACACAGAACTAACATCTGTGGCATTTATTTATGCTAAGAATTCTGGAGGCTCATCTAGGCTCAATAAGAAACAGTAATTTGTTTGATTGGTAATGCCTATCAATATGTGGCGTGGCAGTGGGAGCCCAGATATTGATCTAGTGCAGTGATAAAAAATCCGCCACCTAACTGATATTTGTCCTGGAGGCATGTTTTGTTTGGAGAGCCTGGTGTTTCAGATGCTTTTGAATTTGAAGACCTTTATATTCACCAGATCCCCATAATCTCCACCACTCCTAATTTCTTACTCTTGGACACCTTAAAATTTTATCAGCTCATAAAAGCATTTGTGTTCATGATTTTGATCTGTAAGCCAGTTTACTTGGTCTGGCACTGAAATTGGTCTAACTCTTTTTGTAGCCGGAATCCTACTACTTTTACAACCTTATTTTCCACTAATCACTAACACAACTCTCTCACTGTCCTATTCATACCAGCAGCCAGGGTCTTTGGCTCCTACCTAAGTGATGCCAATTCAGCCAATCCTTGAGGACCCAGTTAATCCCTACACCCTCCATGACACAGTCTTAGTCATCTCAATCCAGATTGATCATTTCTTCTTTTAACAGTTACAATATAGATGGTTGCTGATTGATGGTGCCTCAATTTATGATTCTTCTACTTTAATATGGTACAAAAGCAGTATGCATTCAGTTGAAAGCTTAGACTGAATTTTTCATTCTGATCATTTCCTGGGCTAGCACTTTGATATTTCTTCTCAATGCTGGGCAGTGGCATCAAGGCACCCTTTCCATATAGCCACTTGCTCATGAGGGTAAGTAACTGATACTGTGCAATATACGGTGTTGCTAAGTTAGAATGTTCAGTGGATTAGGTGTATTAAATGCATTTTTAACCTATGATGGGTTTATTGGGGCATAACCCCATTGTAAGTCAAAGAGCATCTGTATTATTATCATCACAGTTAATCTTTATTCATAATCATTATTTAACCAGTTGGTACAATTTATATGTATATCATGTAGGTAAATATATCATGTAAGTATAGGTATTGATGCACCTATAGTTTATCTTCCCATATAGACGATATCATACTCTTCTGTACCTCCTTCACACTTACTGTTTATAGTATATGCTCAAAAACAGTTATTAAAAGAATTATTAAATAAGCAAGATAAGTATGAGACCTAGCATACTGTGCTCCAGAAAGAGGAAGGAATATTTTGCACTATCAAATTCTCATAAATTTGTCTCATTTAGTGCTAGGTAAGAATTATATAGAGATGTGTATTCCATTTTCCAGAAGAACTACACCCATAGTTAACGTATATAAGCTGTAGTGTAGCAGGTACACTGTATAGAAGATCATAGCTTCTCTCTAAGGATATTCTGATTTTACCTAGAGTTTCTAGGAACTTTACCTTGAATGAATGGTTTTCAAAATCTGCTCCTGAAGACACTTAAATATAAGATATCTATGATTTCTCATTTGTTAAGCTTCTATCAAGGGCCAAGTGTTTAGTAAATTGTATCATTCAGTCTAAACGATTACTTTGTAAGGTAGCTCTCATCTCCATTTTGAGCAAACTGAAGCCAATACTACTAAATTACCAAGGTGATACAATATAAAGTGTCTTTCTGACCCAGCACTTAAAGGTCCCTTGTAGATAGTAGGAGTCTAGTTCATGGTTGTCAAATGCATCTTGAGGCTGTTGATGTGGGAGTATATGTTCTCATAGTATACCCATATCAAAGGGTGTTTAGTCTGCAGTTCTCTCTTTACCATACACCTCAACAATATGGAAAGTGGACTGAACTTGTATTTGATTACAGAAATCCCCTCACCCCTAGAGAACCATGGAGAGCCATGCCACTACTCATGTTCTTAACAATACAGCCATGGTCAAGTCATGTTACTCTCCTCTGTCTAACTTGAAATCATTCTTTATTGCCTTAAGATGATTAAAGATGATTGGGACACTTCTAAACTTTAAAATGAGGGAAGGCAGGTTCCCAGGTTCTAGTGGAAAGTACTGAGTGGGTTACATCCATAATCACTGAGCTTTTTATTTGGTTGCCTTCTGCATTTGAGGAATGTTTGAACCCTCCCCAATGTCCTGCCTGTTTTTGTTTATACACATGCACTCTCTAGGCTGTAGTAAATGTTGCCTTGTCATTTTTGTTACAATGTGCTTTTTACTAGTTTCTTGCAAGTTTTGTTCTGTCCTACACTGTGACATGACCCACTAGGTATACCTCAGAAGTATCATCGTAACAGCATGTGAGCATGTATGTGACTCTGCTGCAACAGAAATAAATTCTGTTAACTAAAAAAGTGGTGATAATATATATTTAAGGGTTGATGGCACGCCCATGTGAACCTGATACTTAAGAGTCTTCACAATTTAAGCCTAATAGAACTTACCTATCTTCCCCCAATTCCACACCTGTACTATCCCAAGGCCAGGTTAAAAAGACCCAAACTTTGTCCTTCATTTTCCAACCTGTGTGCTCCTTACTTCCCATAGTCCACATCTGTGATCATTCTGTTTCCTCTGTATGGTATGTCTCCCCAATTCTGAATGTAAAAGTCAAGTGCTACCATCTCCAAAATGTCATTTTGTGTCTTTCTCTTTCTGCCTAGGAAATGACCATCCCTGCTACCTCTCAATTTGCATATGACTTATTATAGCTCTTATCACTTTGTCTCTTGTATGATACTTATTTGTAAATCCATCTTAACTCCTTTATCAGATTGTAAGTGCTTTCAAAGCATGATCCCTGTATATCTACTCTAAGTGCTTCCCTCAGAGAAATTTGACACACCTTGTTTAACATAATGGAAAACTATTTAAGTACACACATATTGTTTTTAAGATACAACAATTAATTTTTCCTAGTTCATTTTGTATTAGATGCCAATTTTGCTTTGCTGTATCCCCTAGGTCTAGCCAAAAGGTTGCCCGTAGTGGCTTCTTTAAGGACATTCTTTGACTGCAGGTACACACCCTGTCTCCACTGGAGTAGCCTGGAAGTACTGGAAATTTACTCCAAGAGCGACCATCATCAAAGGAGGAGTTGGTGGATGAATTCCCCAGTGCCTCCCCTCCCTCCGCGGGACAGTTCTAAAGTGCATCCCACAGCCTCCCTGAGTATCTTGGGTGGAATTGCATTCCCCTTGCCTATGCTGTGCTTCTCACTAACGCACCCTTTCTGTCTTTCTTCCCTTCCTTCCTCCCATTTCACTATTCCCTTAGTATTCCCTAAACTACTGCTCTTAGGGTCTGCAGTTGAGGGATCCAAACTAAGATCTTTTCCCCACACTCATCTGGTAATCAGAAACAAACCTTTTCTAAATGGTTTCTGGGATTAGAATACGAACCCAGTGAAGCTAATTGCAAGTCACAGAAACTGGCCTCAGTTTCTCAAGCAGACCCTATGGTAGTGTTACTGGGTGGTATAGGGGCCAGCAGTGTTTTCCAGGTTCTTATTGTCCTGTTCACTGAATTGGATGGAACAATTGGTAAATGCGAAACATTAAAATTTACTTAGGGCAAAAATTAGAAGAAAAAGAAAAGAAACAGGAAAGAACTGCTCAAGAAGAAAAAGAAAAAGATGGAAAAAGGGAAGATACATCCTGCAAGCAGAACAGACCACTGCAAGAATAAGCAGTAGTGCAAAGCCAATTGCTGCTGTCTTTTTATATTTTCTTTGCTAGTTAATCCAGCTGGACCCACTTGATCTTATGCTAGAAGATTGGTGTCAGGTGCCAAGTTTGGTGTGTTTTTGTGTCAGAAGATTGGTACCAGGTGCTTGATCTCGTGTCAGGCTTGGGAGCAACTGCTCTGTGCCCGTATTTAATGTCTCTTCAATTCGCAGGTAAGGCCCAATTGCTCCAGTCACCTTGCCATGCCCTGGTCTCCTGCCTCAGCAGGACTCGTCCTCAGGGTACAGGAGAGGCAGCAGAGCTGGTAGGCTAGACTGACTTGAACCATCAGAGTCGGCTGGGGTGATGGCCACAATTTTACCACAGTGACTTCACCTTGAAATTATTGCTGTTTTCAGTGTTGAGAAAAGTGACTGTCTGCATTGAATGACTTGAAAAAAATATACTTATTACTGTTTGGATAATAAAATAAAAGCAGTTATCGTATACTTAGGAGTTCTCAAAAATGCTTGCTTATAATGCTGAGAATGACAGAACCAGAATCTCAGCCGAAGATATAACACCTGATCGGAAAGATTAATGTTCTTTACAGTAATGATATTTTTTACCGTTCAAAATGAGCAATTTGCTTTTCCAACTTCCTCTTCTTCCTATGCCAGCCTGTCAGAGAAAATCGCAGTATCACACATAAAATATTTTCGAACGAGAGGCGGCAGGTTTATGGAAAATTACTCTGAATGTATTTGGGTTCCGACCAACTCTCCCAGCTCTATATTATTCATGATAAGCATGACTTCCAAGCCTTGGCTTTGTCAGATTTTCCTATTAATTGTTAATGTAACAGCTAAGTCTCCCTAGAGTGTGCGTTATTTTCTCATTTATAAAATCATAAGCCTTGGGAAAAATCCCTCATTAGATCAATAATATTCTCATCAAATGAACGTAACACTGTCCAAGTGAGGGATATTACAGTTAACTGTGGCAGGGAGTGGTGTTCCATTCACCCGGGGAATTTGTCTCCTAGCCTCCAACTCTATGTTCACTCTGAAGTCTCAGGAGTTCTCACCTGGACGAATGCGGCAGTCTATTAGCAAGACCAATACCCCTTCCCTAGACTTCTCTAAAGCACCTCAGTCCAGTCCACGGACCTGACCATGTGATCATCCCGCTCTAAAACCACTGATCATTTTATAGAGGAATCTTTTAACCCACCTTGCATCCACTCACCCCTCCTAGCACAGCTAGCTCCTCTTCTTTCTTTTTGGGCAATCACTCTTCCCTTTTAGAGTTCTCCTCTCCTAGCTCTTTCCCTCTCAGACTCAGAGAAGACAGAGGAGTCCAGCTCAGCCAGTTGGGTGTTGCACTTCTGGACTCTGGATCTTCAGCTTCTTAAGGAGGCCAGAAACAAAGGTTGGAACTGTGGTAACCTGACCAGACAGTTCCTGCTGGGGACCATTCTCTATGTTCCTCTTTGCTGGACCTCTGGAGGTATTGTTCCAATCTCCCAATGTACTCCCAAGAGTTTACTTTTAAATTTTTATCGTTATTAGCACATATTAATTGTGCACATTAAGAGGTTCACTGTGATACCTCCATACATATATACACCACCACCCTTCTTATGCTCTCCTGCTGCTTCCCCCTTGCCCCTCTCCCTTGCAGTACCCTTCCCAGTCCCTAGTAATTTCTCTCCTGCTTTCAGGCCATCTTTTTTTTTTTTTTTTTTTAACTTTCCACATATGAGAGAGAACATGAAATATTTGTCTTTCTGTATCTAGCTTGTCTTACTTAACATAATGCCCTTCAGTTTCGTCCATTTTCCTGAAAATGACAAGATTTTATTTTCTTTAGGGCTGAATAATACTCCATTGTGTATGTCCATATTCTTTCATCTGTTCTTGGGCACCTAGGCTGATGCCATGTTTACCTGTTATAACTAGTGCTGCAATAAACATGGACATACAGGTATTTCTTTTGCATGCTCACTTCATTTTCTTGGGCTATATATCCAGGAGTGGGACAACTGGATCATATGGTAGATCTGTTTTTAATTTTTTCTGAGGAATATGAATTCTGTGGCCGTGCTAATTTACATTCCTATCAGCAGTATAGAAAGATTTCTTTTTTCTCCAATCCTTACCAGCATTTATTATTTTTTTGAGTTTGTTTTGATATGAATCCTTCAAACTAGGGTGAGACGAAATTTCAGCGTAGTTTTGATTTGTATTTCCCTGATGGCTAATGTAAGTATACATTTTTCTTACATTTATAGGTCAGTTGTATCTCTTCTTTTGAGAAGTGTGCATTCAGATCATTCACCCACTTTTTAATTAGGTTATTGGATTTTTTGTTAAATTTATTGAGAACTTTATATATTCTTAATATTAATCCTGTCAGACGCAAATATTTTCTCCCATACTCTAGGCTGTCTTTTTAGTCTGTTGTTTCCTTTGCTGTGCATAAAACTTTTTAGTTTAATATAATCCCATTTGTTAATTTTTTTTTTTTGTGGGTACCGGGGGGTCGACCTCAGGACCTTGCGCGCCAGCAGGCGCCCGTGCTGCTGAGCGATATCACCGGCCCCTTTTTCGTATGTGGGTTCTGGGAGTCGAACTTGGGCCCTCGCGCTTGCTGGGCAGGCGCTTAAGCCGCTGAGCCATCTCACCGGCCCCCATTTGTTAATTTTTGCTTTCATTTCCTGTGTATTTGGAGTCCTATCCAGAAAAACCTTGCTTATACCAATATCTTGAAAAGTTTTCCCAATGTCTTCCTCTGGCAATTTCAGAGTTTCTTGTCTTATAGTCAGGTCTTTAATCAATATAGAGCTGTTTTTCTTTTTTCTTTTTTTCTTTCAGGGTGAGAGATATGGGTCCAGCTTCAATATTTGGCATGTGGATATCCAGTTTTATGATCATTATTTGTTAAAGAGTCTGTTCTTTCTCTAATACATGTTACGGAAACATTCGTTGAAAATCAGTTGGCTATAGAGGGATAGATTTTCTAGGTTCTCTTTTCTGTTCCATCGGCCTATGTGTCTGTTCTTATGCTAACACCATACTGTTTCTGTTATGGCAATGTGGCATATTTTTGAAATCAGGTAAACTATACCTCTAGCAATGCTTCTAGCATTGTTCATTTTGCTCAGGATTGTTTTGGCTATTCAGGGTCTTTTGTGCTCCCATATCAGCTTTAGGATTTTTTTTTTTTTCAAGTTCTGTAAAGAATGTCATAGATATTTTGATGGGCATTGTATTGAATCTATAGATTGCTTTGGGTAGTATGACCATTTCACACTATTAATTCTTCCAAACCATGAACATGGAAGACCTTTTATCCTCTTCATGTGTTCTTCAGTTTCTGCCTTCAGTGTCCTGTAATTTTATTGTAGAGATCATTCAGATCCTTAGTTTGTCCCTCAGTATTTTATTTTACTTTTTTGTGTGGCTTTTGTGAAGGTGATTTCATTCATAACTCCCTTCTTAGCAAATTCATTATTAGAATATAAAAAAGCTCCTGGTTTTCATATGTTGATTTTTTATCTTTCTACTTTTGGAAACTTGCTTCTCAGTTCTAATTCACTTTTGGTAGAGTCATTAAATTTTCCTGTATAAGGAATTAGATCATCTGCAAACAGGGATCATCTGACTTTCTCCTTTCCTATTTGTATGTGTTTTATTTTTTTTCTCTTGCCTAATTTCTCTGGCTAGAATTTCTAGTACCGAGTAAGAACAGTGGGTTTACATTCTTGTCCTGTTCCCGACATGAGAAGACATGCTTTCAGTTTTCCTCCATTCAGTATTTTGATTTCGGTTTGTTATATATAGCCTTTCTTATGTTGAGGTATGATCCTTTTATACCGAATTTTTTCAGGGCTTTATCATGAAGTGATGCTGAATTTTATCAAATGCTTTTTCTGCATCTGTTGAGATAATAATGTGATTTTTATTCCTTATGTATTTATGCAATACATTATGATTATTTAGCTTAATGTAGTCTTTTTCTGTTTTACAGTGAGGAACCCTTGGCTGATAAAGAGCACTATGACCTACAGTATCAAGTTTCATTTACAATTTCAGTTTTTGCCAGTTCCCATTTTTACACTACACCTTCCCCCCCCACACACACTAGCCTAATCACCACTCCCTTAACAAGGGAAGCCACACAGTTTATGCTATTTCTTTCCCCCTTTTTGAGAATCTTCCTTTCATTCAAGACCAAGATCAAAGACGTTCCTATGTAAAGCTCTCCGTGATCTCTGCTTCTCCTGCCTTGCCTCCAGAGAGACTGGATTCTGCTGGGCCCTATATTGCAGAGTTCTATGTAGACTTAGAACCCTTAATCAGACTTTTGTATTAGTGTATATAAGGTCCCTACAGGGAGAGTCTATGAGTATTTTTCATCTTTTTAACCCTTGTGCATCCTGTCAGCTGGCATGCCATGTTCGTATGCTAGTTAAGAGTGCTTGTTTAGAGTTTCACATGCCTGGGTTCAAATCCTGGCTATCCATGTCCCCTCCTTCCCTACTAACCAGCTTCTTGGCTTTGTGCAAGTTACTTTAGCTTTCTAAGTTATCTCACTTAAAAATGGGGATAGCTATTTATGGAATGATTGCAAAGGTAAAACAGAGTATAGAGACTGTACCTAGCATCACTAAGTAGTCTACAAATGTTTGTTGAAAGAATAAACAGGACTTTACTTTAGCAACCTTATAAAAATAATCCATAAACTAAACATGCAGAGTTTTTAACAGTAATGAGAAGCATAGATTCCAAGGAATTCAAATGTGTTGTGCAGGTGGACAGAGCTGTTTCAGGAACTCTCTTTTGGTTAGAGTTTGAAAGAATGAAGAAAGGGAAAATACTGTTTTCATGTGTGACAGGTCTACATGCTCTCACACATACAATAATGGTGATTGTGGTTCTCTAGACAGAGCTGTACAAATAGAACAACTCTTGTCTCTTGAAAAATAGCTTATAAGGCTCTACGATGTGCCATGGATGGGAGGTCTGTGACCTAGGAAACAAAGACATTATTTTCTCCATCAAAGTGAGTTTTTGTTACTAGAAAAGAAGCTGTTGAGTGAGGATACTAATGTGTTCTGAATGTTTTTGATGAGTCAATCAAATGAGCAATGGGAACCATACATAAGGCTAAGTTGGTTTACAACTGTGTCTAATTATATAAGACAATACTTAATTACAATATAGATGTAGACAGTATGGCCATAGCTTTTCTGTTTGGGGGCAGGCTCAAATAATAGCGAATTAGGAATAAACAAAAAAGGTTGGCAATGAATTAAAGCTGGAATTGTTAAGATATTTGGCAAAAGAAAGAATGAATTCTACTTTTACCCAAAAGAGCAGGCCAAGTCACACAGACTTGTCTCCTTTTGTCAGACTCTGAGATACAGATTTTGGAGTCTGCAGAAGTACACTATTCCACAGGACAGAAGACAATGAAATACGGTCATGTCACTGAGCAGAATTGTTGAGGGACCACTCCAAAGCAGGAATATAGAATCTAGCTCTTTCCATCCTGTTCATTCTCATTCCGGGTCCCTGCTAGGGGAGTGGGGGAACTTAGGGAGACTGATTTGTATTCAGGATAAAGTGAACTGGGTCCTAGGATGGTTTTCGCTGCTCAAAAATGGGGCACTTTTGCCGGTGAGATGGCTCAGCGGTGTAAGCGCCTGCCTTGCAAGCGCGAGGGCCCGAATTCGACTCCCGGATCCCACATATGAAAAAGGGGCCGGTGATATCGCTCAGCGGCACGGGTGCCTGTTGGCGCGTGAGGTCCTGAGGTCGACCCCCCGGTACCCACAAAAAAAAAAAAATGGGGCACTTTTGTGGAGTTGGACAATTCAGGCCAAGGCTCAATCTCAATCCTGCGAGAAAATGAGGGGCTTTGCGATGTGATCAGAGCTTCTCAGCCAAGCTTCTATAGCTCTCAGAGGTTCAAAGAACCCCTGAGGAATGGTCAGAGAGGAGCTCTGGGCTTCTTGTCAATCCCCTCATTTCAAAAAGACAGCTCTAAATTTATATGTTTTATATAATGTATCAGTTGATGCTTACTAGAGAAACAGATTTAATGCAAGATATACAAATACACAAGAATTTACAAGATTGGCTTCCAATCACTGCTTGCAGAGTCAGATATGGCAGTGTGCAAAAGGGCCATTTCACGCTGGAGATCCAAAGGATCCAGTTGAAGGCCTTGAGCTCACTGTAGCGTCCCATGAGAGTCCGAATCAGGAGGCCAAAGGATCTGCAATGGAAGGCTGAAGAGTCTGCGCTGGAAGCTGGGAGTCAAAGTCCAAGGTGAAGGTGAAGACTAGAGAGCTTCTCCAAAGAAACAGAAGTGAGCCTTTCTTTTTCATTTCCCTTTTATTCCTTTCAGGTGGCAAGCCTATTTGTTGATGGACTTCTGTGTAAGGTTGCAAATAAATATGTAGGAAAATCTTTCTTGGGCAATCATGAAGAAGAATGAATACTCATATAGTGTTTAGCATGGCCAGCCTCCTTTCTAATGCCTTTATGTGTATTAATTTCATCCTCTCAACAACTCCTAAGAAATAGTATTATTATCCCTCATTTTATGCTAGGAAAAACTGAGCTATTAAGCAACTTGCCCAAATTAACAAAGCTTGTGACAAACCTGGGCTTTGAACCAAGGCAGTTTGGCTCCATTATTGATGTTCTTAATGCATATGCTATATTACTTCTTACTAGTGTCTTTCTTTCTCACAGATTCCTTAATAGCAATATCAGAAACTTGGTCTTACTTTTAAACATACACTTTGCTTCATAAAACTAATCTTGGTCTCCAAAACATTCTCCATAGCCAGGATTCCTTTGAGCAAGAATTCAGGCTTAATGCTTTTTAGCAAAGGGGCAAGAGAATGGCTTTGGCTGTCTTTAACATAAAGTAGTCTCTTGAAAGAAAAAGAGGGATTAACTTTGCTTCTTCCCTCTTTCTTCCATTCACATTTACCATCTTTCATAGGGCAGAAACCAAACTAAGCCACGGAGATAAGAGAACTGAAACCACAATTCCTGAGACTAAAGACCTCGAAGTCTAGAGTAAAATGAATATCTATAATTCACAGACTATGTCCTGAGGGAGCCATAGGCAAGGTTAGCATGTCAATCAAGAAGAAAAGCCCAGAGATCTTTGGTGGTGAGAGACAAGAAAAAATGGTAAAGGAGGGATCAGAGGATGATTACAGAAGGATTTCCCTAGGTAAATGAGGCAAAGGGAGATTTAGCACAGGATGAATATAGGAAGATTTAGCAGGTGGACAAAGCAAGAGAAGCTGCCTTTGTCTAAATGTAGAGCGTATTCAAAGGCCTGTAGATAAGAAATAGCACAGTATTCTTGAGAGTCTTCAAATAATTGGCATGGCTGGAAGCTGGGATGTATCAGGGACATCCATGAAGATAGCTTAAGGGAAAAGTGAGGAAAGATTTCGTATACTAAAGAGCTTACATTTTGTCCTCACGACAATGGGAAATTTTGTGAATTACAGTATGGATCTAGCAAAGAACTACGGGAGATAGGAATAAGGAACATTAACATTATTTCTATTACCAATCAGTGGTAATTGGGCATCTATAATTCAAGGCCAAGAATTGGAAGTTGGTAAAACTCATCATAACTCACTTTACATGACAGCTCCTTAGAACTGCCTGGAAGATAAAGAGATAACCTCACAGACGGATGAACTCATGAAGGATAGATGCCTGACACATACTATACACACAGACTAGGAAGCAAGCTGACATTCAGACTGAGAAACCTGGCTCTTACTAGAGCTCAATTGTACCTGACACCGAAGCCATTACTGCTCACATAATGAATGTGCCACTTGCCCTCTCATTATCTAATTTTTTTTTGCAGATACCTTTCAGGTAACCTTGAGTCTCAACTATTCTTATCTTTTGTAATGTGGTTGAAATAGACTCTGCACTCCAAGTTTAAAGGCCTAATTAAAAAACTGAGGTTTTCATTAGCTTTGCCAAAATTTAGTTATTTTTCTTTTACACTAGTATTTGGAAAAAGAAAGTGAGACAAGAAAAAGGACAAAGCTTCTCTAGACTGGGTGACAAGGGAAAAGAAGGGACAGGTACTGACCACCTTCCATGGAGACAGTCTCTGCTAGATTCTTTCTGGGAATATCTTTTAATTCTAACAGCAATCTGGTGAGGCAGGCAGTCTCCTCATTGCACAGGTGAGAAAACCCAGGTACAAAGATGTAACTATCATTCAAAAAGTAGACGCTGATGGGTTTCAAGCCCAGCTATGCTTGACAGCAAAGTCTACACTACTACTTTGAAAGATTACAAAAGGTTAAAGAAATTTTGTGCCAGATGTGCACTGATGTGTGGGAAGTGCTGGTATGATTATTTTGATCCCAAAGTTAAGTCACTTATAATAATCCAAGATTACTTTGGGTGATCACACCTGTACAGCATTTCGAGGAGCTTTCAGATCACTATCATTTTTCAGCTAAAGTTTTCAGGCTGAGCTGTCAGGTGCCATCAATTAAAATGCACACTTCAGAGGTTATCATGCACATAGGGCTAATCTGCTCTTCTTCCTTTGGACTGGCTATCTATGTCTCCTGCTGAGTGATCTGATTCAGTAAATTTGGCTCTTAAAGAACATGAGATAGACTTTAAGAAATTATTTCGTCTTCACATCCCCTCAAATATCTCCAAGGACTTAAGCCTGGTAGGAAAGAAACTCACACCTGGTTAGTGTGAGGAGCATCACACAGCTAGTCTGAGGAGATCACGTCATGCCAAGTGTGGTATTTCCATAAGCATAATTGAATACATGCACAGTCTTCTTATTAGCATGTTTCAAATATTTAGCAAGATCAAGACTATATTTACATGCTTAATGTCTGAGAGAATGAACTTTCTGTTATGAAGGAACCTTGAAATTGTGAGGAGCCTAAGGCAAAGCTCTTCACCTACATTTCCTGGCTCACATTTAATCATTTTGAAGATCTCAGAAGTCCAAAGGAATGTGCTAAAGCAAGAGCATATATGCTAGCATCTGTAGTCAGAAGACCAGCAGCTGTGATGGTGAGGCTCCCATCACTGCACGTGAGGGCTAGCACTTGTCACCACAGGTGCGGGGGGGAAGAATGGGACTTTCTCTGAATGTTCTGTTGCTTTGATATGATTTTTTTTATCAGAGTCCTTTAAAGAGGTAACAATAATAAGACTACAAAGAATATTCCCCTCAAGTGATCCATGAAACTAAGTCTATAAAAAACAAAATGCAAATTGCACTGAATATCTCATTTAACCCACATAGCAACCTTGTTCTTGAGTAAATTATCTCTATTTAAATGATGAGAACTCTGATGCTTGGGGAAGATATGTGACTTGTCAGAATCAAATGTTCCGACCAGAACTCAGACATATTGTCTCCAAATACTCTGTTCTAATGACAGCAAAGTGTGCACAATGCCTGGCACATAGTAATTACACAGAGAAGTGCAAGCTGGTTGTAAGAGGTCTTACCATCTATGGTCATAGATTAGATTCTAAGAAACCAAAGCTGAAAGGGCCCCCAAGCACCATCGGCTCTCTCTGCTCATTTAACAGGTGAAAGACAGGAGGACGATGAGGCGCAGAGTGTCACACATTTTCTTGTACTTAGGTAATTGGAAATGACAAAAGTAGAATACACCAGAGAGTGGAACACACTGTTTGTTGTTTGACTACCCAAAAGCTATTTCCAACCACTTTCTCCTATGGGCTGAACAAACTTCTGAGTAAATTTCTCATTATAGGTTGAAGGAACCAAGAATTCAATTTCTCAGCCCTCCTTGAAGTCAGGGTGCCATGTGACCCCCATCTTGAACAATGATATATAAGGGAAGATCTGCAGGAGGGGTTATGAAAAGCATATTCTGCTTGTTATTGGGAGAGAGGTACATGGAAATCTGTCAGACTTCCTGCCTTTAGAGATAGTGGTATAATGATGCCTGGAGCTTTGGTAGCCATCTTCCTACCTTGAAGGGGAGCCTAGTGGAGCTGCTGATACACTAACCAATCACTCTGATATTAGGGAACTAATGAACAATCTTCAAAACTGTCTAACATTAACATTTGTTAATTGAACAGTATGAGACCTTAAGATTTAAGTCACTATCAGTTGGGTTTTCTGTTATCATCTCTCTCATATATCCTAATTGATAAAGAGTAGGAATCAGCAAATGTTGTCCACTGCCTTCTTTCCGTGTCTTGAAGTGATCTGGGATTCTGGAAACACCTCTACTACATCATGAACTTCATTAGAGCAAGGAGAGTGTCTGTCTTGGTGATTATATATTCCGGTACTAGGTAAAGTGGCTAATACACAGTAGGTACTTAATAAATATTTGCTGATTAGTTTTAATTAATCAGTCCATCACTCTATCCACAAACATTCACTGTGCATTCCTATTGCATGCCAGGCACTGAAATAGACGGTGGTAACAGAGAAAAAAATGCACTCTACCCTTAATATGTTGGCAGTTCAAAGGGGTAGCAGGTATGGAACACAATTATGATGCATAGAGAATAACAGTATTACTGGGACATGGTGTGTGTGTGTGTGTGTGTGTGTGTAGCAATTTATGCTGCGGTGGGCACAGGTGCAGATGAAAGAGCAACCTTTCCTAACAGACTTTCATATACAGCCTTGGCACCCAGTTGAAATAGCAAGTATTTATTCAGCATCTGCTCTCTGTATAACGTTATTCTTGATAATAATTAATAGTCATACAAGTAACTAACATTTACAGTGCTTGTAATCCATCAGTCACTGCTTTATTATGACTTACATGTACTTAGTTGTTTCTTATTCAAAATAGCCCTAATGGGCAGATACTGCTATTTCTGCATTTTAAAGATGAGGAAACTGAGGAAGTCAAAGATAATCTACCACAAACCACACAGATAGCAAGTACCAGAGCCAGAATTAAACATAGGCAATCTGGTTCCAAAGGCCATACTTTAACCAGTATATGGAAAATACATTCATTGTTCTCTAGGTGTTCCCAATCATTTGGGAAGAAAGAAAATAGATGCTTTGATCACTTCCCTGATTCCTCCATTTGATCTTATTCTATATGGTGCTGGATTTTAATTCTGGCAAAGAACCTGGCATCATTTCTGTTCCTTAAGCAGTCACCCCTTTATTGCAGAGCATACAAATTACCTTGAACACAACTATCCTGATTTCCACCTTCATTGTAAATATGGTCAACAAAGGAGTAAGCCTGGGATTGGGAAATTTCTGTCTGTGGAAAATGAGTTTAAAGACACTTTCCACTAAATACATTTTTTTCCCTTACAAAATGTGAGAAATGTGAAGTCTAATTACTTAACTGTGCCAGATATGCTTTTTCAGCTTCTGCTAGACTTAGCTCAACACAAACTGTGCTTACCCTTGCATACACAATGAGCCTCATTAATTCCTTCTTCTTTCCAAGCTCACTGAAGGAAAATGGCAACGGGGGGGCAACTTCATCTCGTTTTAGAGTGCCTGTGTTAGAAGCTTCACCTCACATCAGGCTCTTTCCACTCCTCCAAGGGTTGGCCTGCTCTAACCAGCAGAACAAAGGAGGTCAAAACTTACAGAATCTTTGTCACTAACATCTTTGTTTCTCCTGTAAAATGCCACACCAAAAAGTACTCTGAGGAGATCTGCAAAGAAATGAGGTAACACATAGAGTCATGGATGCATCCACTCCCTCGCCTCTCATTCCGTTAGCAGTGCAAGTACTCTCCATGCTATCTTAGATACCACAGCAGATTCAATCTAGTGATAATATGCTCAGAATTACATAGACCTTCCCAGGCACGGATGTGTAGAATAACCTGGCATGGCTTGTATATGTTTTGTTATTCATATCTACTGAATCTCAGGTCACTTAAGTGTATTAAACATCTCCAATGTGAAGTTCCCCAAACTTCTTAGTGGTTTCTAGTTCAAGATCTAGCTGCCAGTATCAGCTTAAAAAGATGCCAACAGATTCTTTAGTATTTCTGACTTCGAAGAGCAAAGGCCAATGACCTTCTCTTTGAGTGTGGGTTCTATGTAGAGCCTTACTTCTAACAAACAGAATGTGGTAATAGTGAAGGTGTGTGACTTCTAAGACCAGTCCTTACAGAGTTTCTCTCTGTTTTTCTCTCTGTCTCTTTCTGTCATCACCTACCCTCTAGGGGAAGCCAGTTGCCATGTTGTGAGGGTACTTAGCAGCTCTATGGAGAAGTGCTAAGTCCTCCTGTCAACAGCCAGCACTGGCTTATGAGGTGGGGGAGGGATTCATTGCAGAGGGAGCTCCACGGGCCCCAGTCAAGCCTTCATCCCCAGACAACACCTAGACTGCAACCTCACGTGAGACCCTGAACCGGAACCACTAAGCTAAGCTAACAGTAGGTTCTGATCTGCAGTAACTTTGTAAAATAATAAATAGTTATTGTTTTATGCAAGTATATTTTAGAATAATCTGTTAAGCAAAAATAGCAAATTGACATACTGCCAAATATCTTACAAAGGAATGGCATCAAACTTCTCACAATAGCAAGCTTCTCGTCAGCAATACAATGCTGGAAGATAGTGAAATATTGTGAAATATTCACATATTTTCCTATGAGCCCAATCTTTTCTGCTTCTTCTTGATTTTAGCTCCATCTATTACTGTCATTTGCGTTTCAACATCTCTATTTCTCTTTCTGTGTTAGCACTTCTTGCTTACAAACCTATAAAGATGTCTTTTATCTTTCAACGAATAAAAAACAACCACCAACAAATGAAACTTTTTTCTGGCTATCTCATTTTTCTATTTTTTCCCCCTCTACTTTCTACTCATCCTCTACCTCAGCAACCTCTACTCCCTCACAACCCGATCACTTTTGAGCAACACACACACACACACACACACACGCACACAGAGCAACCACTCTCCCTAGCATCACCAATGACCTCTCAGACCTCCTCTTCCTTGTCTTTCAGTGCCTGCTCTGCCCCTGCTCCTGTCCAGCTCACATTCAGCCTTGTCTGCTTGCCCATTTCACTACTGGTGAGTTTTTTCCTCCTGCTGTCTTTTTTTCCTCCCTGAATTAACTGCTATTTCTCAAACTCTATTTATTTATTTATTTATTTATTTATTTATTTATTTATTTATTTTATTTGTGTGTGTGTGGGGGGGGGTACCGGGGGTCAAACTCAGGACCTCACGCTTGCCAGGCAGGCACTTATGCCCCTGAGCTATCTCACCGGCCTTCAAACTCTCTTTATATGTAAATCCCTTTTCATAGTATTTTGCTTAATTAATGTCGAAAGTCCTGGCTCTAAACTAAGGTAGATTTCCTTCCTTGAACCTTTTGGCTTTAACTCCCACTTATGATTCCAGTTTTGAGTTCTCTTTTCATTTTCAGAATTGCAACATATATCATACTCTGTCTTCTCGGAGCACTGCCTTTTATTCTTGTTCAATGTGCTGTTGGGGGGCATTCCTATAAATTGGGGGTGGTGGCAGATGCAGGATCTTATTAGCAGCTCAGCGTAATCTATTGTAGAAACTTATTCTCTTGGCCCATCTCATACTTCAGACATATGACTGCTTGATATATCCCTGCTGCTATTTACAAAGGGCAGTGGCTCTTTTATTCCTTAATAGTTTCTGTTATGCAGCTTTCACCCCAGAAGTACCTAGATGAACAGAAAAAAAAAACCTAACATTAAGTATCTTAATTTCTTCTTTGAACAAACATATCAGCTAATAACTAGCTATTTCCCCTCTTTTTCTTGTCTTCAATGCCCTAAGGAGCCTCCAGTGCCCTCAATATGCTAAATAAATAAATAAAAACCTTTTTGGGAAACCAGAGCAAGCTTGAATACAGAACCAGAGCAGAATGTAGCCTCAGGAAGAATTCTTTTTTGTCTGGAATAATCACTAGTTCTGATTACTTTCCTGACTCCTAGTTTTACAATGTAGGTTGTATATAAAATTGAAGTAGATCACTTCATTTCTATAAATTGTAAATTTAAAACAATAACATTTTTCATGGGTTTAGGCTTTTTCTCATTAGAAAATATAACTTAAACCAAATTTGGCTAGCGATTAATAGCTCTATATAGACAGCTACAGTTTACATGGAATGTTGTAATTTTCTAAACGTTCAGAAGAAATTCATTACGAGATATCTATTCCTAATCATGAACTCACAAAGGACCAGATATCCCTTTGTTTTCACTATATTTACAAATTTGTGTCATTTCACCCTTGCTTTCTTTTCTAAATAATTTAAAATTTTTTCTCCTTGGATCAAATGGGGGAAGCCCAAAGGAATCACCTTAGCCTCTGTTCGGTCCTACGTTTAAAAACATTCAGCAATTTTTCCCTCCTTAGGGTTCTTCCACAGCTTTCCCAGGAGCTATCACATCATTGATATTCATGAGCAACCACTGTGACAGTTTAGTAAACAAATCGATGATGAATCCATCTTTTCTGTCACATGTGACGAAAGTTCTTCAGAGGCATTATTTATGCAATTTAGATTTTCAGGCTCTAAATATGTGGTAATTTTATTTCACAAAGGCCCCAGGCAACAAAGTATTTATTTTACGCTCCTAGACCTCGGTAAGTATATGGCATAACCTGTTATTGTGTTTATCTTTCTGCAAATTAGCGACATAATATGGAGATGCCACCTGCTTCATGGTGGGAGAGCAGGAGAGAAGTGGAGGATTAATTAGTTAATATCTCTGAAGTGCTTTGCAGATGGAGAGTGATATACAAGTGTGAATTTTCATTATGGTTTCCCTTTCTCTCCTGGATGCCTGCTGGAGAGGCATATACAAATAGGATAATTTCTTGGAAAAGGAAGTGATGGTCTGACTTATCACTTAGATGCTTTGACTTTGGAGAGTAAAATTTCCTGTACCTTATTGTGATGATGGGAATATTTACTCCCTTTCTCTGTGAGAAAGGCAAAAAAAATTTGCATTCTTCAAAAGCACCAGAAATGGGGACCCTATCAAAACTTTGTAGTCCTATTAAGAAATCAAGAATTAATGGCTATCACTAGATTCTACCACCATCATATATTTTTTACTTCTCTATGCATATGTATATTTTCCTTCCGGCCAAAAAATCAGTTAACTTCTAGCAGATTCATATCTGAAATTTCACTTGTAGATATATAACTAATGAAATTGCCTGCTGTTTTCCACCATAATTTCATGCACTAGATTTACATGGTGAAACTTTTACAGCTTTAATTGCTACAAATGGGCTGCTGCAGCATGCATGCCATGAGTTCACCACCACTGCACTAGAATGTTCACACCAACCTTATTCTCACTTGCCCCACACCAGAAACTTTCCAGATGCCCATTGAGAGTTGAAAAGATAAACAAATTGTAGTGCATTTACATAGCGAAATAGTGTGTATGGCCGTGAGAATGAATGACCTATTACTAAATCCAATGTAAAATATATCTCACAAACATAATAAAAATGGAAAGAAGACAAAACACAAAAGAGTACGTACTATGTGATTCCATTTAATACAAATGACAAAAGAGCAGAGGAAATTAATCTGTAATGAGTGAGGACAGTGGTTACTTCTGGAGGGTGAGTGGCAGTTGGAAGGGCTCAAAATAACAGATTTATAAGCCATTGACAATATTTTGTTACCAGATCTCTGTATTGTTACACAGGTATGGTCAGGTTGTGAAGATTTGTTGAGTTGTATGTGTATGATCTGTGCATTTTTAAAATAAAAATGTCAAGATATAATAAAATAATACAGTGATACCTCGGTCTACAAACTTAATTTTTGTACAATTTAGGAGAAGATAGCTAAATTTGTGTTTGTGTAGGGAAGATGGCTGTGGTCGTGTTTGTCACCCGATGTGGAGTTTGAGAACAGAAGCAAAATTTTGCCAAATGCTTTTGTTTATAAACCGAATTGTTTGCGAACAGAAGTGTTTGTGAACCAAGGTATTTACTTAATTAGTCCACTAGTATTGTTAGCTGAGTATCAAAGTGCCGAATGCCCCTTATTTTTGGCCTATAACTTACAGCACAGCAAAGCACTTGCTATATATACCTAGCAAAAATGACACTAACTAGATGAAATTCAAGGAGTTTTCCAAAAAAATTAAGTCAGAGAAAGAGATAACATGCTCCCTCTTCCACTCCCTGGTTGTGACAATGTAATAAAGAAGCTCCCTCAGATTTCTGCTTGGGATTTTATTATTCACACACGCTAGACTGAGAGCCACATAAGATACAACACTAAAAACTGCCCTTCGAATTTAAATTCAGCAACTAAGTAGCAAAATATAATGTAACGCTCAGGTAAATATGTGACATTCACTCTTAGAAGATACCACTGGAAAGTCTTCTCTTTGTATAAGTCCTAATTTAACTTACTTTGTTTCCCAGACCTCTTTTTGAAATGTTGTGGTGCTTAAAAACTTTGCAACATGATTTAACAGTGCCCTTGCAGGGCATGAGAGAAACAGTGGGCTCAGTGTGAGCTTAATGAATGTGGGTGGGCGGTGGAGGGCAAGAATCTCCTTGTGAAAGCTGAAATCCAGTAAATGAACTGATATATCCAATTTGGTTATTTTAAATGCCACAATATGTAATCCCAATCTCAAACTCCAGTGCCTCATAGCAATAGGCAGAGTCATTTTTTTTGTAAATGGGAGATAGAAGAGTATGCTCATGGCTTCTTCTGTCAGCTTTTCTAAACCAAAACTCTATCCTGTGTATAAATCAAGGAGAAAGATCAAACCTGGCATCATTAGACACATCACTGACATACTACCATGTACATGCTGCAGCTCAACCAATACTTTAAAAATGGAGGTGGAGTTATATGTAGCTCAGTAGTAGTGTTTGCCTAGCATGCACAAAGCCCTGGGTTCCATCCCCTTCTACACAATAATATTAACATTATTTGCTCTCCTTCTCTATAAAAAGTCATAAATTTCTAGAATAAAGGAAAAATGAAACCACAGAGCCAGATATGAAATTGATCCCAGAAGCTGTGATAGCCCCTTCCGCAACACCACAGACTTCCTGTGGCTGAGATCACTTCTCCAAGTAATGGTTCTCTACATATTGGAAGAGATGCTGTTCTGCACTTACATGATACAGAAATACATCGATCAGACTTATGTCATTATAGTATGCATTCTAGCCAGATAAGACTATATATCATGAACAAAAACTTAGTATATATGAATATTGTATAGTGTGTTAGAAGGTGACAAATTCTATGGAACCAAAACAAAAAATACAGCAACTAATGGGTGTAGTAAGTGCTCATGGTGGAATGGGGACCAGGTTAAAATGTTCAATAGGTGATCAAGGTCTCAGGTCTTTTTTTTTTTTTTTTTTGTGGGTACCAGGGGGTCGACCTCAGGACCTCGCGCGCGAGCAGGCGCCCGTGCCGCTGAGCGATATCACCGGCCCCTTTTTTGTATGTGGGTTCCGGGAGTCAAACTCGGGCCCTCGCGCTTGCCGGGCAGGCGCTTAAGCTGCTGAGCCATCTCACTGGCCCAAGGTCTCAGGTCTTACTGAGACGGACAGCCTTACCCTGTTGGCATTGAGGCACCTTTATGAGGTGAATCACTCACTCAGATCCACGGGCTCCCTTTCTCAGCGCCAGGCAGGCTTGTCTGAAGAAATAGTCTGTATCTACCACTCAAAAAACTAATTGCTAAATCTCAAAAGTTGTACACTAGATGGCCAGGCTAATACTGGCTAGCATGTGGTCTTTAAAATGGTGTTATCAATTTTCCACCATGGACATATAAATGTTTTAAAAGAGCTTTTCAGTAACCAAATGAATCCACTTGTTTCCTGGGGTTATCAAATTGAACCAATTACATTTAAAGGACATCTGCCAAAAATAATGCTCTTCATTTCTGAGTGGCTGATAATTATGCCATTGTTTCTAGTAATAGTCAGACATCAGGACAAATTGTCTTTTGAGACCTCTTCTAGTTCTGAACAATCAGATCAAATCATCCATGAAGGAGAAATTTCCCTCCTATTCTCAATGGCCTAAATGGCAATCACCCATTAGCATTCACATCATTAAATTAAAAATAAGGATAGACATACAATGCAACTTTAAGGTCATAATTTAGCCTACACCCAACTCTTGCTTATTTACCACTGTATTCCCTTCACCTGGTGAACCTGATGTGTCAATCAGAAGAGCGTACTTAAATTTTTTCATACTCTTTGGCTATCTTTTCTACTGCTCCTTTGTGCCAGCTATCCTGCATGCCAGAAAGATGGCCATTTCTTTCCTTAGTTCTAGCCTCATTTTAAAGTCTTATGATGTTTTTCTCCTTTTCTGAGGCCTCATTCTCCCAACTATTTCTCTTCTTGTTGTCTCCTAAAGCATTAATAGTGTCTGCATTATTTCTTGGCACCAGCCATAGACTGCTTTCTATAGTTAGTTATGTTTTATGTCTGTAACCTCTTTCTCTGAAGATACAGTAAGACCCTCAAGGGCTTTATGTTTCTGGGTTTTAGCCCATTTTCCCTCACCTGTTAGTTTCTTAACTGATGGCAATGAAATGGCAGGAGTGGAAAGAGCCAGTCTCAGATAATAAGCAGGAATCCTGTTCCTTCCTCAGATGGTCCTTCCTTTACATGGTCCATGAACTGAGACACCGAGAGGTTCTAGTTCCACAGTCATACCACCAAGTTCTCACATGCACAGGCAATCTCAATGACACTATGACTGTAGCCTGGTATAGTCATTATAAGACATTAATTTTAAATTGGAGGCCATTGTCAGAGATGTGAAAATATGGGGGGAAATGTTCTCTCTAAATTATGAAAACTACAGTAGGAGAAAATAGTAAGATAAAATGACAACCACTCACTTATGGTCATTAGTAACACACACAAAAAAGTGCTAAGTACCACTATTATGAGCCTACTGTGTGCCAGGCCTACTTCATGCAAAGGGCCTGGAATCCTCACTCCAGCCCTGCAGAGTAGGTTTTGAATTCCCATCTGTGATGGAGAAAATAAAATGCAGAGAGATTAACTGGCCATGCCCAAGATCACTCAGGCAGGCAGAGCCATGGTGACCATTTAAATTTGGGTTTGGAGTGTTCTTTCCACTTCAGTACCTTTCTTCATCTCTTGATTGTGAATCGTCCAAGTGACTGCCTCATGTTCTTGTTTGTCCACAACTAGCAACAGGAGAGAAGGAGACTAGATTTCACAAAATGGTGAATATCTACACCATCATCTGCTGGTACAGAGGAGCAAAGAGTTTCATGGATTTATGGAACATGTCCAAATTCACAAAGTGTATTAAGGGCAAAACCCTAATTAAAACTGAATTCTGGGGCCGGTGAGATGGCTCAGCGGCGTAAGCACCTGCCTGGCAAGCGCGAGGGCCCGAGTTCGACTCCCGGAACCCACATACAAAAAAGGGGCCGGTGATATCGCTCAGCGGCATGGGTGCCTGCTGGCGCGTGAGGTCCTGAGGTCGACCCCCCAGTACCCACAAAAACAAACAAACAAACAAACAAAAAACTGAATTCTGGCAAACTCTAAAGTTCTCATTCTTCCTGTGGCCTAGCACTGAATAGACGAAGACCTTAGGGGGTGAGATACCATGCTAATGGCTGGAGAGCTATGAGCTCCCAGGTCTTAATGGGAACTTGCCAGGCCAGATCTGCTGAGCAAATAATGACTAACTTTGAGGATATAACTTCTTGTATTTAAAAATAAATAAAAGGTTCTGTATATTAAAACATAAATAATAACGGCGATAGTCAATATTGCATAAAATTTGAAGGAAAAATATTATAAGCTAAAGTTAATAATAATCAAATTCCTATAACATTCTTTCAAAAAGATGCATTATCCTATAAGAGGGTGAAAGGATTTCTTGTCTTTAAAATAAAATCATGACCTAGCAATGTAATTTAGAAGTAGGTTTTTATGCCACTAGCTAGCAAAATTTGAAATGTACCTGTCCTTCAACCAAGCTATTCTACCTCGGAATTTATCCTTGGTATCAATATGCCAAGTATATAAATGTATCTATCTATATTTGCTCATGTCAGTGTTGTTTGGCTAGCAAAAGCCTAGAACCAACCTAAATGCCTGTCAACAGAGGATGAATTAAATAAATTATAGTACTTGCATACAATGGAATATTTTGCAGTTAGTTAAGGCAAAAGAGATAAGTCTTTATATACCAATATGAAAACAGTTTCAAGACATACCAGTTACCTACTGGCACAGTAAGATTGCTTAGCAATTAACCACTAACATCAGTGGCCCTACAAGTGTTCATTCCCCAAGCATCTGTGGTCAAATGGGGAGTGGGTAGCTAAAAGTCTTTTATGATCTTTGTTGGACCCACTCACATATCTGAGTGTTGTCAGGGTATTTGCTGATAAAGGATGGATTGGGTTGAAGTGACAGCGAAAAGTCAGTCCTACTCCATGATTCTCACATCTCCAAGCAGGCTAGCCCAGACAAATTCTTTTTTTTTTTTTTTTTTTTGTGGGTACCGGGGGGTCGACCTCAGGACCTCGCGTGCCAGCAGGCGCCCGTGCTGCTGAGCGATATCACCGGCCCCTTTTTTGTATGTGGATTCCGGGAGTCGAACTCGGGCCCTCGCGCTTGCCAGGCAAGCGCTTAAGCCGCTGAGCCATCTCACCGGCCCCCCAGACAAATTCTTTAGATAACGGCAGAAATTCAGGAGAGCAGT
Source organism: Erethizon dorsatum (assembly GCA_028451465.1). Classification (NCBI taxonomy): domain Eukaryota; kingdom Metazoa; phylum Chordata; class Mammalia; order Rodentia; family Erethizontidae; genus Erethizon; species Erethizon dorsatum. The sequence goes on from CM051832.1 coordinate 77,801,760, forward strand.
CCCAGTATATACCTAGCCCTATTTTAAACCTCTGCTCTTTCAAATCTGCTAATATCCCATTAACAAAAACATGTGGCATGATTGAGTTCAGTGTGAAGTGATGGGGCAGGTGAAATACCCATGGCAGGAAAGACTGCAAAGTTCCAGAAAAGAGTGAAGAATTCAGCCTACCAATGCAATTTGCCACACTATATAGTTTGAGGAATCATATATTTTGATAGATCTCATTACTGTACACCTATCTGTCTATTTACCTATGCATGAGCATAGATAGACACAGTGGTACCTAGGTTTTACAAACCTAATGTGTTTTACAATTTTGGAAAACATGATCATTGTCATGTTTATGTGGGAAAGATGGTTGCAGTACTGTTTATCACCCAATGCAGAGTTTTCAAATAAAAATGAAACTTTGCCAAATGCTTCTGTTCACAAAACAAATTGTTAGCAAACAAAATGCTCATGAACTGAGGTACCACTGTCTGTTTATACCCAGAAACCTTTACAAATTGCCAAGGAAACTTACACTGGTGGCTATCTCTTGGGCATGTGGGTTTGTGAATTGAGTGGGATACCTTTTTAAACCTATTTTCTTCTTTTTTAAAATTAATTTTATTGGTACCCTTTTGATATATGCAATGATCACATCATCATAGGGAATTTCTATGTGTACATAATATATCTTTATTCTTTTTTTCCCCATTCCCCTCTCCTCCCTTCAACCCTTCTTCCCTTCCTTATTTAAAAAAGTGTTGTTTCTGTTTTTTCTTCTATTCTTTTTTTCCCCTTCCTTCCTTTTCCCTCCCCTCTCCCTTGTTTCCTTTCCCATTTAAACATTTTCTTCTTACTTTCTGATATCTATCATCCATTTTGGTCCTTATTTATACTTTCTGTTTTTCACACAAGAGAAACAATGTGATAGTTAAATGTGTGTCTGATTTACTTCACTTAAAAGTATGGTCTCAAGGTGCATCCATTTACCTAAAAATGTCTCAAGTTTATCCTACTTTATGGCTGAGTAAGTACTCCATTGTGTAAAAAAACCCCACATCTTCTTTATTCATTCATCAGTTGATGGGCATCTGGCCTGTTTCCAAAATTTAGCTATTACAAATTGTGTCACTATAAATATGGTTGTGCATATATCTCTATGGTATAGATACTTTTAACTCTTTTGATCAGATACCAAGAAGAGGAATAGCTGGGTCAAAAGGAACCTCTAGTTTTAGTTTTTTGAGGAATTCTACACTGATTTTCATATTAGTTGTACCAATTTACACTCCCACTAACAGTGGAGAAGGATTCCTTTTTCCCCATATCCCCACCAGAATTTGTTATTGGTTGATTTCCTGATGATTGCCATTCTTTTTGTAATAAGATGGAATCTCAGTGTTGGTTTAATTTGCATTTCTCAAATAACCAGTAATGTTGAACATTTTTTCCATACATTTATTAGCTATTAGTATTTCCTCATCTGAGAAGTGCCTATTCATTTCAGATACCCATTTTTGGATTAGTTCTTTAAATTTGGTGGGGAGGGGTTCTGATTTTTTTTTTTTTTTTGAGTTCTTTATATATTCTAGATGTTAGTCTTTTGTCTGAGGAATAGGTGGTAAAAAGTTTTTCCCAATCTGTGGGTTATCTCTTCACTCTGCTGCTAGTTTCTTTTGCTGTGCAAAAGCTTTTTAATATGATGAGATCCCAGTGGTTGATTCTTTGTACTATTTCTCATGCAATTGGGATTTTATTCATAAAGTCTTTGCCTACACCTAGGTCTTCAAGGGTTTTACCTATTCTATCATCCAGTAGATTAAGTGTTTCTGTTTTAATGTTTAGATCTTTTATCCATTTCAATTTTAGTTTAGTGCATGGTGAGAGATATAGGTCTAGGTTTGACATGTAGAAAGCCAGTTTTCCTAGCACAATTCATTAAAGAGGAGATCTCTCTTCCAGTGAAGGTATTTGGCTCCTTTGTCAAAGATAAGGTGGCTGAGTGCGTTTGGAGTTGTTTCTGCATCTTCTATTCTGTTTCATCGACCCTCAGGTCATTGTGTTTTTTTTTTTTTTTTTTTTTCCTATGCTCTTTTATCAGTGTAGCTTTGTTCCAGGTCAGGGATTGTGATGCCCCCTCCCTTGCCTTTGCTGCCCAGAATTGCTTATGCTATTCCAGGTCTGCACTGGTTCCAAATCACCTTTAGGATTGTTTACTGTAGTTCTGTGAGGTATGCTATTGGTATTTTGATTGGGATTTCATTAAATCTGTATAACAGTTTTGGAAGATGGCCATTTTCACTATATTGGTTCTGCCAATCCAAGAATAAGGGACGTCTTTCAATTTTCTGCTACCTTCTTCAATCGTTTTCTACAGTAATGTAGTTTTCAATGTAAAGGTCTTTTACTTTCTTCATTAGATTGATTCCTAAGTATCTCATTTTTCTTAATTCTATTGTGAAAGGTTGTTGTTTCCCTAATTTTTCTCTTAGTAAGTTTGTTATACGTGTATGGGAATGCTATTAATTTTTGACTTTGTATCCTGCTATGTGACTGAATTTGGTTATTAAATCTAGATGTCTTTTGGTGGAATTTTCAGGGTTTTCTATGTAGCATATCATATCATCTGCAAATAATGATAATTTAACTTCTTCCATTCCTAACCATATTCCTTTTATTAATTTCTAATTGATATTTATTTCTAATTGCAATTGTCTAATTGCTCTGGCTAATGTTTCCAGAGCTATATTGAATAGAAGTGGTGATAGTTGGCAATTTTGTCTTGTTCCTGATTTTAGAGTGAAAGCTTTCAGTTTTTGACAATTTAGTATGATGTTGGCTGTTGGTTTGTCATAGATGGCTTTTATAAGATTGAGATAAAGGGGCTGGTGAGATAGCTCAGTGGCATAAGTGCCTGCCTCGCAAGCACGAGATCCTGAGTTCAACTCCCGGTACCCACATAAAGGAAAAAAAGGGCCGGTGATATCGTTCAGCGGCACAAGCGCTTGCTGGCAAGCGCGAGGTCCTGAGGTCGACTCCCGGGGCTCACATTAAAAAAAAAAAAAAAAAAAAGATTGAGATAAAGGTCTTATATCCCAGTTTTCTGCAGAGTTTTTATGATGAATGGATTTTAGACATTGTCAAATGCTTTTTCTGTGTCTTTTGAGATGATCATGTGGTTTTTGTCCTTGGGTCTCTGTTAATGTGGTGTGTTACATTTATTAATTTGCATATTTTGAACCATCCCTGCATCCCTGGGGGTGAATCCTACTTGGTTATGGTATATAAACTTCTTTATGATATGTTCCATTCTGTTTGCCAGTATCTTATTGAGGATTTCTGCATCTATGTTCATTAAGAAGATTGGCCTGTAGTTCTCTTTTTTGGTTGGATCCTTCTCTGGTTTTGGTATCAGGGTAAAGCTTGCTTCCAGGAATAAGTTTGGGAGTATTGCTTCCTTTTCAATTTTATTGAAGAGTTTGAAGAGTAGTGGCATTAGATATTTTCTAAATTTCTTATAGAATTCAGCAATGAATCTGTCAGGACATGGGCTTTTCTTTGTTGGTAGTTATTTAATTACTTCTTCAATTTTATCAACTGATACTGGATTATTTAGAACTTTTATATGCTCTTGATTCAGCATTGGTAATTCGTATATGTCTAGGAATCTGTCCATTTCCTCTGTGCTTTCTACCTTATTAGAGTACAGATTCTCAAACTAGGTATTGATGATCTTCTGGATTTCTGCAGGATTTACTATTATTTCAACTTTTTCATTCCCAGATGCATGGATTTGAATCTTCTCTTTCCTTTTTTTAAAAAGTTTGGTTAATGGTTTGTCTATCTTATTCAATGTTTCAAAGAACTAACTCTCCCAATTCATTAATTCTTTGTAATTTTTTAGTCTCAATCACATTAATTTCTGCTCTGATTTTTATCATTTCCTCCCTTGTTTGCACTTTGGGTTTAACTTGCTCTTCTTTTTCTGGACGCTTGAGGTTCAACATTAGGTTATTTATTTGAGCTCATTCTGTTTTTCTAATGTGGGAATTCACTGCTATAAGTTTCCCTTGTAAGCCTGCTTTCATTTTGTCCCATAAGTTCCAGTATGTTGTACTACCATTATTGTTTAATTATAGAAACTGTCTAATTTTTTCTTTAATTTCACCTGTGACCCATTGGTTGTTTAGGAGGGCATTTTGCCATTGATTTCCAATTGTGCTGTGATCACTCTGTGATTTCAAGCCTGTGGTTATCTTCTGGGGTCTACAGTTTTGTGGTAGTGTCCAATTCAGGGCCTGTCTCCACTGTAACTGGTAGATAAAGGAGGCTGACAGAACCAAGATCCATGCTGGATTATCACAGCAAGCCTCACATAGGAATAGGGATGGGTGATAATTCTGGTGCTTTCAACTCCAGGTAAGTTTAGGCTTAACCAGGCCTCTGGTTGTGGAATTAAGGCCTGAGTTGTTCAACCTAAAACAATATATGTGTCTCTTGCCAGACTGACCTCGGCTCCCTGACCCTGGATGTTTCCCATGGTTGTGCCTTACCCAGTCACTGAAAGCCCTGAGACGAAGCCAACTCACAGCTGCTCCAAATCCTGGGTTCAGAAGTCCCCTCCTTAAAATGACATCTATCCAAGCACCCTTTCCAGGTGACACTTGAACTGGAGTCACTCACCAGCTGTTGTAGCTCACAGCATCCACTGCTCTGTTCCACTGGTCTGTTCCACTGACCTCCTTAGAGACCTCTGGAGTCATCTGCCCTTACTGACTCTCTCTAGATTCGAGGCTCCTCTCTCAGACCATGAGCCAAGAGTCAGGGAGAAAGTACAGTTTTCCACCTCCTTTTTCTGAGCTGAGGCCTGTTTCTTCACTTTCCCTGTGGGCTCCGATTCTCCCTTTAGATCCTTCTTGGGTCCTGGGGATCCACCAACCTCCTTCTTTTTTTCCTCAAGTTGTTATATTCCAGTGTCTGGTTTCCAAATCACAGAGAGGCTGATTTTATGCTGTTTACCACTCCGCCATCTTCCCAGAAGTCCTCTTAAACATATTTTCTAATCTCTAGCACTGTATTATTTGCATGATTATCATGAAAAATTAACTATAAAAATTTAAGTACTTTTTTAAATGGCATATTATACTTTTTGAAAGTCAGAGTGATTTGGGTGAATCCTCACAATTACATGACTTGTAACACCAATCTTCTGTCGTCAGTCTCCCAAGCTCGGAATGTCCTCCAGATCCTTTCGTTAATGACTTGGCTCCCAGGTTGAGAACAACTGCTCTGCTGAAGGAAGAGCTCATTAGTGAGCAGGATAAATCAGCCAGACTTGTCCTGAACAAATCCTGCTGAATGAAGTAGGGACCACAGGGATTGAAATATAACATCTATTATAGCCAGTGCAAGGGAACCTCTCTTGGCCTGAAATCAAACTTGCATTTTCAGCCACATTACTGATTGAAGTTGAACCAAGTCATCACGGAGTTTGTATTTTGTAAATGTGATCATGTCTAGCTGCAGCTATTTGCCAGGGATCTACAGAGCCTTAAAAGAGCAAGAGCTCTTCCCCTCTTAGCCCCCTCACAGATCTTCCTGATTGGTGTAGTCTCAGGTGTGTTATTGATCTTCTGTTATTGTTACATAATTTAATGTCCTGCCCAGAGATCCGACATAGCTACACCATATGCATTGTTGGATGCTGAGAAGTTACAAAATTAATGGCTTCCTATTTTCATTGGATTCTTCTACACTAAAAACACTAAATCAAGATTTTAAATGTGGAAATCAATCCAGATTTAAAATTTATTCAGGTATGTTGATGAATTATTGAATGTTTGAGGGCCCAGAAAGTGAAAAAATCAAATTAAGTAAACAAATAATATTTATGGATTTTCTTCTACAAAAGGAATAAAACAATTCAAGAAAGAATAGGCAACAAGTATTTAAAAGCATATTTTGGGCCAGATGCTGTTCTAAGCTCAGAGGATACCACAGTAGGAATAAAAAGAACTCGTATTTCACAGAGCTAGCATTTCACTAGGTGAAAACAGACAATAAAGAATAAATTAAATAAATAGATAAATAAAATAATTTCAAATAGTAATAAGTGCTTTGAATAAAATTAGTAAGGGTGATAGGATAGACACTTATGTGAAGAGGTATGCCATGACCTGTGATAGATTGTCAAGGAAGCCTCTTTAGGGAGATCACATTTGTTCTGAGACCAAATAATGAGAAAGTAGCAGCCATGAGATTTTGAGAAAGAGGGTACAGCTGGTACAAAGGTCCTAAAATTGGAGGATTTGTGTAGATACTAAGAATGACCAAGATAAGTAAATGTAGAGGCAGGTATGTGAAATGAGATCAGACAAATTCAAGAGGCTATCAGTTTGATGCTGTTTGACACCAAATGAGTTTAGCCCATTGTAATCCCATTAGCCTCTTTCACTAATGAAAGTATAGCTGCAAAACAAAGCATAGCAAAAGTAGCATGTGCACTGAAAGTATCACTGTTTTTCTTTGTTTGTAATAGTTTTTTTTTATTATTGAAGTATATGTTTTCTTAAGTAATAATAGAGTATACGTTTTCTATTAAGTAACAATAGAAATATTCATTGAGTAATTCCTGTGTGCCAGGCACTGAACTCTGGGGTTTACACCAACTGATAAAAGTGACAAGATCCAGGATTTTAGAGCTGGGAGGTTGGGGATGTATCCAGGTCAGTGCCCTTAGTTTGTACTTGATGAAACTGAAGTCTAGAGAGAGGATATAATTTTCATGACTTGGAAATAGATTGTTTGTATAAATATATTTTTAAAGTGTCATTTAGACATTGAAGAATGGGGTCAGAGAATCTGTCGTGCTCACTCCTACATCCCCAGTTCCTAGAAGGCATCTTGAAACACTTACTGGCCTCTCAAGAAACATTTGTTGAATGACTATGGAAATCGTCCGTTTCCAGAGATAAATGCCGCATGTATTATAATGGTTTAAAAGAATATCTGAGTAGAAAGGATTAAAAAAATTTTTGTTAGGTTAATCAAACTAATGAACCACTATAAAAAATCAACACTTGTATCTTAAAGAAATCCACATGAGAGTTGGTGGCTCTATTTAGCTCTGCCACTGCATTTTACTCTGGTTTTCCCCACCCGAACTTTGTGTCTTTATCTCCCATATTGTCTTGCCTGTGGACCTGCTCCCATATCCTAGTCCCACTTGCACCGAGGCTACAGAGCCAAAGGCTGCATCAGTGTCTGTCTTCTGTTTAACAGAAGTGCTTTTCTGCTGGGCCAGGGGCACTGGGAACTGGCTTTTCATCATTGATATAAAGGTTCCCGCTTCTGTGAAATTTCATAGTGCAACTTGACTCCACATTGCCCCCAAAGCACCATTTTGGACCCATACAATTGATTGGTCCCTTTCAGGCCAAGAAAATAAATTTTCTCCAAGTGCACCAGAGGTCTCTTAATACATCACTATATATCATAATTGTTACCCTGAAGGTGTTTGTGGTATACCATCTAAGATTGTCCACCAAGTATGTTACAAACTCGTGTTTGAATTCTTGCTATATATGTATTATGTCAGGATATGAATTGAAAAGATTTTTAATAGGCTTACCATGTGTCCCTATTTGCCTGAAATAGTCTCAGTGAATGGCTAAAGAGTTATTAATGGAACCCCTTTTATCTCAAAATTATCTCAGTTTGGATGATAATCCTTACATTAAGAGAGGCAGTCTGATATCTGATAGGATATTAGCTGACAGAACATTAAAATGGGAATACAGTTATGGAATTAGTAGATGGTGCTATGGCTTATGTTTAGATGTCTCCCCCAAAGCCTACATGCAGTCATAGGTGGGCCTTTTCAGAGGTGGCTGGATCTAGGGTGTGTGATGCTGGGATTAAGGGTGTGTGATTTATAAATTAGTCCATTGATTGGGTGTGGATAAAGTGAAGGCCCATCCTGGGTATGAGTATCACCACCCAAAAGATAGGTAGGCTGGGTGGATATATGGGGACAGAAAGAAGGCAGGCCTGCTGTTGCTTCTTTTCTACTTTGCTGCTTTGCTGCCTTCTGCCTGCCACAAACTTTTTCTCCTCTGCAATGCCATTCTACCATGCTGCCCTGCATTGGAGCCAGCCAACTATGAATTGAAACCTCTACAAATTGTGAGCTAAATAAACCTTTCCTCCTTTAATTTTGGGTGTTGGATATTTTGTCTCAGCAAGGAGAAAAAGTCACTAAGAAGTGGTTAAAAAATATAAGCTTTAGATTTAAAATCTGGCATAATCATTTATTGCCTAAGTGGTCTTGAGAGAAATTGCTTATCCTTCCTAAAGCTCAGTTCTCAGCTTTAAACAGGTGATGGATAATAACTAGTTCCTTGGTTTGGTTTGGTTTGGTTTGAGGTTTAACCAAGATAATATATACAAATTTGTTAGCAAAATACCTAGTGTATATTAAGTACTTGGTAGTTGTTACTTTTTAACAATGGAAGGATAGTTATGTTAAGTAATAAGTGGCATTACTTCTTGCCCTAATTTTGCTCTTCTCTTTCTTTCAGCTCTGGGCTTTTGTCAATTATCATAATCCATTTCCCTATAACGAAATACATCACAGTCTTGGTCTTTATGCTTCATGAATGGTATCTGATTCAAACAACATGAGCTTTACAAAGTGAATTTTGGGTCAATGAACTCAGACCTCAATTCTAACCGATGTTATAAGGTTTCACGAGAGTAATTGTCAATGTATGACGTGTGATCCAGTATCAAATCATGAGGGTACTGGTAATGGCCTGAGAACTGACTCCAACATGGTTTATTGTTATGAATAATGACAAACGACTTCATAGACTTTAGCTTAATAACAAGTTGAGGGTTTCTTATGAATAACTTTTAGAGGCTGTTATTTATTTTTAGATTATTTAATCTTCCAGTGTATAATGGTGCATAATTTTTGATCTGTTATTTTCTGATACTCTTTAACATGTATATTTTGCAGTTCAACTATGAATCATCCATATTCTTATTGATACAGTAGATACATATATATAATTCTCTCCAGTTTGCTCTCAGAGACTTTCTAGTTATTCATATGTCTTCTTTGCCCACTGAAAGAATGGATGTAATAGATGGGCTGTGGGATCTTTACTCTTGTAAATGACTTGTCTGTTTGCGAGTCACTGGAACAGTCTTCTAGTACTCCTCAGTGTAGGAATATTAACTATGGTGGGAGGATAGAAGGGCTCACATTCATAAGTGTTTAGATTTGGAGGATATATTTCTCTAAGCAGCTCACAAGATGGATAGACAGGAGGAAGATTAAAAGATTATAAGTTTTTAAATCATATTTCCCTGGATTTGAGCACTGGTTATGGAAGTTTTTAGCTGCTTGTATTTGAACAGGTAACTTAACCTTCTGGAATACATTTATTTTTCTTTTTAATAAGGACAAGAAAGTATCTGCCATCCAGGATTGGCGTGAAGATTACGTGAAGTTATACCCCAGGCATATAACAAGAAGGGGAAGAATGGTAATAATTTTCATTATTGTCTGAAATATTGAGCTCAATAATTAGATACCATTCAACATTGTTCACGTTGGAACAATATTCCGTTTAGTCAAGATCCTTCTAAGGCAGGGTTGGTGTGTTTTCAACTGTGTATATACTTTAGCTACTAAATGCAAGGTCAACATGTGCTAAAAATCTGGATACCTACTAAACTCAGTGGAATTATAGTCAGTTTATTTATTATTAAAAAGTTATGTACTTACTTGTGTGATGTTGTTGGTACAGAGATAGGAGAATGAGTATTTTCCATTTTATCCCTTCAAGTTTCTCAGTGTTCATGGAGATACAGATAAAGGGCATATGAAATACTCTAGGATGTGTTATAATCATTAACATTTACTGAGTCCTTATGATATGTCAGGTACAGAATTAGGAAATTTACATATATAATCCCTTCTGATCCTTATAACAGCTCTATTAGCAAATACTATTATTATGTTCATTTAATAAGTGAGATTATCAAGCTTTAGAGAGGGTCCATAACTGGCCCAAAGACACAGAGGCTAAGAAAGGGTAGAGGAGAACTAGAAATCCAGAGCCTGCTCTCATCGACTATGCTCAAGAGATGGGTATAATATGCAGTAACCTCAAATGAAAGGGGAGTTAGTAAAAGAAGAAAGATGAGAAGTGAAGGCTAAGGTAGCTATCTATCACTCCAAATTACCAAGAGGTTGGAGGAACCTGGGGACTTCTGTAGGCCAAGGACCTCACAGTAAGACTTACTCATTTCTGAAAGGCATGACACTGGAGTAGAAAGAGACAGAGCTTTGAAGCTGGATGGTTCTGCATTGAATACCAAACAATCACTAGGTGTGTACTTGAAGTCTAGTCATCTAAATTGTCTGAGCCACAGTTTTCTCCTCTGTTAAAAGGAGATAACAATGTTATTTTTACATGTTGATAGAGAGCTTAGGAAAACACACAAAAAGTACCTGGCATCTCATAGGTATTAATTTATGGGAATATTCTAATTGCTCAATATACCACTCTGTTCTGTTATAGGAATTAAACCAAACACTTTTTAGCCAGTTGTCTGTCTACCAATCATCAAAGGCATAGTACTCTCCTTTACTAAATGTGCTCCTTACTAGTACCTATTCAAATATTTTCCTGTCTTCATGCCTCTCATGCTTAGCAATTTAGGTCACAGTAACATCCCTCTTTCCAAAATTTGTGTCCATGATTATTTCTGACAATTATCTTAGTACGTCGTTACCTGGTTCTTGAGTTTCTATTATATTGCTGTTGTTTTATAGAAATGAGAAGATACTACTGTATAGAAAGATGCCTGTGACTTTTGGCAGGTAGTAACCACTATTTGGATGTCCTTTTATAAATCCTTGCTATCCAACTGTGTCCCACAGATACATGTAGTATTAGCAGTATTGGAAATTTGATAAAAATGCAGAATCTCCAGCCTTCTATTGACTGACTGAGTCATAATCTTAATTTTCACAAGATCTCCAGGCAATTCTTGTGTTTGTCAGAATGACAATAAGTATTCTAAGAATCTGTTGTATTGGATTAATATGGTATGGGGAAGAGTGGGAATGGCAGCTCCCATATGGACATTCCAGTGTTTCAATTCATCAGTAAAAGTGGTATTTAAGTAAACATTCATTCAGTCAATAAAATATTTATTGAGTGCCTACTGTGTACAAAACACTGTTCTTGGTTGTTATATTAGTGAATAAATATCCTTGTCCCTATGGAACTTCTATTCTTGCAGCAAGAAAGATATAATATGGGATAGATATAATGAATAAATACACGTTATTGTATGATACAAGATGCTAAGAACCATGGTATAAAGAACAAATACAGCAAGGAAGAGAAGATCAGTAGTGTGTCAGAGAGGGGACTGGAATCACTATTCTAAATAGTGTGGTCTTGGTGAGAGCACATGGAGAAACAGAAATTTGAGCAAAGCCTTGAAAAAGGTAATGGACTTAGCCATGCAGATTTGGGAGGGAGATCATGTCAGACAGAGAGAACAACCACTGCCATGACCTTGAGGCTAGAGTGTCCCTGATGGGTTGGAACCACAACAAAAAATCCAGCATAGCTGGAGTGGGGTGGGAGCTTTGGGCGGACAGTAGGGCATGAGGTTAGAGAGGGAACATGTTCTCTGGACTATGCTACAGCCTGGGCATATTGTCCACATTTGTTTGAATAGTTCTCTGCATGTCTGAGTTCCAGATAGTTCATGTGACCATCTATGGAATGTTTCCACTTGGGTGCCTCAAGACACCCAAACTCAACATGAACAGGACTTCAACATATTCCCCATTACACCTGTCCATTCTCCAGACTCACCTATTCCTCTTAATGGCATATCTGCCCAGGCAACCAAGCTGAAAACTGGAGAGTCATCTTGGAATCTCCTGAACTCCCCACTTCACCACACTCAGTCAGTTATCAAGTCTTGACTATTTTACTGCAAAATTCCTCTCAGTTTCTTTCATTTTGCTGCATTTCCTCAACTTCTGAACTCAGGTCACTTACAGAGACCACCATCATCTCAGCTACTTCTCTCATTCTTGCTGCATTCGGTCATACATTTTTGCCACTACTCTACTGTCATGATGGCTTTTCCAAAGTTACTATCTGAAAGAACTAATCAGTTATAGTTCATTTCCTGAATTTAAATTCCTCCGTGACCACCCCGGACCTACCAGAATCTTCACTGTGGCTCTCAAGGTCTTTACTCATTTGCTGTAATTCCGGATTACCTTATGAGTGTTGGCAAGTGCATGTTCTTAAATCTCAGCCATGCTTACATGACTTCATTGGAACAGTGCTGTGGACTCTGGCTTGACTGCGTTACCACTGACACATCTTTGTTGAGGGATCAGAAGTCATTCTACTTGCTGTGAATGAAATAGGTAAGAGCTTATGACAGGCTGCCAAGGACACACTTGCAAGGTTTAAGGTGCTTCCAAAGGTACAGGCATTTTATTTTTTTTTATTTTTTTTTTTTTGTGGGTACCAGGGGGTTGACCTCAGGACCTCGCGTGCCAACAGGCACCTGTGCGGCTGAGCGATATCACCGGCCCCTTTTTCGTATGTGGGATCCGGGAGTCGAACTCGGGCCCTCGCGCTTGCAAGGCAGGCGCTTAAGCCGCTGAGCCATCTCACTGGCCCAGGTACAGGCATTTTAAAAAATATATCTTTTGATACTTTTTTTTCTTGTCCCAGATGAGGAAAGCCTTAAGTTCTGGCCAGATTCTTATTTTATCCTTTTCTGATACTACAGGGACACATACAAAAGACAGTTTAGCACAATGAACGTAGCTATTTTACAGCTGTGTTTAGCCATCTGGCTGCCACACTGCTAACTTTCTGTGAAGTCACTGGCAAGCCACTTCAAAACTCTCAGCCTCGGTTGCTGTCTTATTACTTTTCTCATTGTTGAGACAAAATACCCAACACCCAAACTTAAGGGGAGCAAAGTTTTATTTAGCTCGCAGTTTGTAGAAGTTTCAGTCCACAATTGACTGGCTCCAAGGCAGGGTGGCCCAATGGCAGAGGGGCAACAGTTCATGGTGGTGAAAGACAGCCAAAAAAACAAGAGAGGAGAGGAGAGACTAACCTCTTTCTGTCCTTTATATTGTACGCAGGCTACCTGCCATGGTACGGGTGCAGCACTCACCCTCGTAATCCCAGCGTTAGACTATGACTCAGTCACAAACTCTAGATTCAGCCGCTTCTGAAAAGCCTGCTCCCCATGATCACATGAGGCTTTGGGGGGACATCCAGACACAAACCATAACAGTCGCTCTATTAATAAAATATAGAAATTGGCTTTAATGGCTCTTAAAATCCAGATATGTTATTCTATAAATCCATGATTTGTGAGTAAGTAGAGAAAGAAGGGCAAAAGGAAAAAAAAAAAAAATGAAACCCAACAATTTAACTTTGTTTTTTTTCCACTTACAAAATAGAGTATGGATAATGTTTTTATGCATTTATTCACTTAATAAATATTTATTATGTATCTACCACAAGCAAGTTCTGTGGCTTAGACCTTGACCTAAGAACTGGACTTGAATAAAAGTACATTGAGTTGCAGAGATAGTTTTTGTATAGACACTCTTCATGACCTCACTGCTTTCAGGCAAATGCCCCACTGATCCTCAAAATCTAAAGGCTTTTCTTAGAGAAAGCATCATATTTTTATACTCTGAATGTCTTCAGTACTATGTATTAAAGCTCTGCAATAAAAGAAAAAGAGGCCCTGAACTACCACCTTGAAATCTAACATTTGGATGAAATAATTTTAATTCATAAATTTATCAGGATTGCTATCAAAATGATTGAGAGCAGCAAAAATTGTTCTAGGAGAACTGGACTTTTAAGAACCGATTTTTTGTTGGCAGCAGAAACATGTCCACTATAATGGGACAATTTAAATGCATAACTGTTAAAACAAACTCCTTAAACTATTCCCTGCATGTCCCAACATTCATCATGTTGACTAGCAAGACATCAATTTTTCATAAAATAATGTATAACTGAAAAGGAGACATTTAAAGGAGAGAAAAAATTGAATTCGCTGTTTCAGCTCAAGCTCTGATGATTTTGGCATTTTATAAGGTGATTAACTGATTGTATGAAGGGAAAAACCAAATGGTACTTCACCAAAATCTACAGATGAGCTTGCTCTTCTGATTATTTCCTTTCTGAAGCACCTTGATTTTTTTTCTGGCTCTGAGACATTGCTTATGTTGCAAGAAGGAGCTGATTGCATGACACAGTCTTAACTACCATTCCTTCACTTCTGCTTCAACAAATAGCCAGTGTCAGCAACCCCTATGTGGCAAAATGGATTAGAAAAAGGCACAGCTCTATTTTGTTAAATTTAATACCCATGATGCACTACATCTTGGTAAAGAGAAAAAGAGGTAAGTATTTTTAAAAATCTTTATAGGACTATTTCTAATATGTTAGTTTTCACAGGCATTGAAGGGTTTTGTTTGCTTGTTTCATTTTTTAATATAAGTTCACTGCAATGCCTCAGAATTTTGGTATTGTAATCCCTTCTCCAGTAGCATAAATTTCATCTTAGGTCTGTGTTGAAGAAACTTGGGAAAAGACAGCATAGGACCTCCAGGTTCATTTTCTGGTTCAACTCGTTTTCATATACAAGAGATAGCTTTACTATTGTCCCAGAAGAAAATGCAACAATATCACTAAATAAAATCTTATTCTTGTCCAGGGCATCACAAAGTTCATTTCTATTTTGAATAGGAACAGATGGTTAAGGCCACAGCAACCATTCAATAAAAAACTTCTTCTCTCATAAAAAGCAACTACTATAATATTATGCTGATATATAATTTTCAAAAAAGTACAGTTCTGTCATGAATATATAAAATGACCATATGAAATAGTTTCAGCTCATAAACTGTATAGAGATATATACACATATATCATTCACATATATTCATGATCATACATGTATACGATATATATAGATGAGTCATATGAATGATGCATACATATGATACATATGCTGTATATATGCATATAAATATGAGTGATCAGTAATGGTGAAAAAAATTTGTTAACAAGTGCAAAATTACATGGGGTTATCAAATGTAATACTTCTGAGGTTATATTTTTCTATAAAGTAGAAGTCAATGGCATTTCTATGGTACATAAAACGTAATTCCTTTGCATTCCTATAGACAGGAATCATTTGCATTAACATTTGTTTTTCTACAGCTTGACTTCTAGCCTTTCAGAGTTATAAAACTGACTTATTTAATAGGAACATAAAGGTACTTTATAAAATATGATAATCCACAGAGCCCACTAAATAATACCTATAATCCATTGAAAGAACTCCCAGTAATCTCTTTTGGCCATTTCCAACTCTTGGGCAATTTTGAACGATTTAAACAAGAGAGTCATAAAATTTCCCAGTATTACTCCTGGTTTGTGAACAATATGGTGATATTTAAATTGCTCCATTTTTTCCCTATTAGAAACAATACTTCACTGATCCCCTATGTATGTATTTAATGCATATGTGTTTGTATTTACACAGGAGAGTTTTCTATAAGTGGAATTGCTAGATCAAAAGGCATGACATCTTTAACAAGTGACCAAACAGCCCAACTACCCTACAAAATGTTGTGCTTACCTTATTCCTACTAAAATATATTCAAGGGGGTAACCATATTTCTAAACCTTGTTAAAACTTAATATTATAAATATTTGAAAATTTCATCGGTTTCATAGAGGAATTTTGCTTTTTTTTGTTTTAACATGCCATAATGAAAAATATCATAGAATCATTGTGAGGATTACACTTCTCTAGGCCCTTGAGATAAAACAGTAAATAAAATTTAGGTGATTATTCTCAGGTAACCTAATCCTAGTAGAGAGAGTCAGATAATGGATATAATATATAAATTGATGCCTGCTATATAAAAAGAGATATTAGAGAAGGGCAAGGGGATAGGTTACACTAGTTAATAAGAGGAGAGTTGACCTCACTGAGAAGGTGAAATCTGACCCAAAGTTTGAAAGAGATGAGATCATTAGCTAAGCAGATATTTGGGGAGGGCTCTTCCAGGCAGAAGAAGCAACCAATGCAAAGGCCCTCAGGTACAGGTTCCTAGGGTGCTCAAAGAACAGCAACAAGCAGGTGGTGACTTGAGAAGTAAGAACACTAGAGGTAGAGGTCATAAAGGAGAGGAGCAAGGTCAGGGAGGGCATGTGAGTTTTTGCCCTGAGAGAGATGAAGAGCCAATGGAAGTTGTGATTAGAGGAGTAACTTGCTGAGTAAAGTTTTAAAGGATCATTCTTGCTACCATGTTAAGAATAGACCAGAAGGGCTGAGATGAACCAAGAGGCCAGTTTGGAGCCTGTTACAGAAATCTAACAAAAATGATGGTGGCTGAGACCAGAGTATAACTGTGGATGTGGGAAGAAGTATTCATAATTTTGATACAGAAGGGTTTCTGGGTGGATTAGCTATGGAGTGTGAGACAAAAGCATCGAAAATGACTCCAAGTCTTCTGGCCTAAAAAAAACAGTGAAAGAATTTTGGGGAAAAGCACTCCCATAGCAAATAAAGTTCAATGCAAACCTTGTTATGGCTTGTATCTAGATGTTCCCCCAAAGTCTCATGTGGTCATAGGTGGGGCTTTTCAGAGGTGGCTGGATTTAGGGTATGTGATGCTGGGATCAAGGATGTGATGCTGGGATTGATTCATGGTGTGATGCTAGGATTAAGGATGACCCACCCTGGGTGCGAGTGCTACCCACGGTAATGGTGGGTACCCTGAATAAGATAAAAGGGATAGAAAGAGGGTCATTTGTCACTTGCTGCTTGCTGCTTTGGCTCCCTTCTGCCTGCCATGAACTGTTTCTCCTCAATGATGCCCCTCTGCCATGCCATCCTGTGTGTTTGTGTGTGTGTGTGTGTGTCTGTGTGTGTCTGTGTGTAAAGGAACCTCACAAATATTTCCAGAAATCTATGATACTCAAGGCTACTTGACTCAGCATTTCAAACTCGATGTAGTTTTAAATTTTTCTTTTCTGTCATGTTTTCTCTAATGTTGACTGTTAGATTGGAATATGAGTTCAAATTAAATCAATATCCTAGGCCTCAATCTAGGGCTGTGACTGCTGCTACAAGAAGATATTTAAGATCCTTGAAGAGACCACAGTATTCCTGATTTGTCATGGAGTTCTCTTGGAAGAGAACAGGAAAAGTCAGGACACTATCTGGCCAAGGCTGCATATGAGACAACAAATAAAGGAGTCTAGATTCACTGAAGCAGAAACTATGCACAGCACTATCACAGATATCTCATCCATCTGACCAAAGCAGATACTACAGTTTGAGTTTTATAGATGATGAAGCTGGCTGGGAGACAAGACTAAGTCTACACAGCGGGTACATGGTGGAGCTATAGGATGAGAACACAGATGGCCCTTGCTTTTCCTGCATTCTCCCTCTTCACTTCCTAAGGTGTAAGGCACTGGCCAATCACTTCCTCCTACTCCACTGTTTCTCCAAGAGACAGGCAGTTTTATTTTTTGTCATCTGCTTGTGATCAACACCACCACTAAGATGTCCATATTGTCAGTTACAGCAGTAAGGTAACTTAGGGTTTATGTATAAAATGTTCTCTGAAAGTCTCACATGTTCAGATGAGAGGCTTTTGGAAGGTAATTGGATCATGGGGAGCCATACCCTCATCGGTGGATTGATAGTGAACAGATCCATTGATTGATTAATTCACTGTAGCCATTAGGCCTTGGGGCCCAGTTCGAGGTCGGTCCCTGAGGACATGACTTGGAAGGGTATATTCTTGACCATGCCTCCCCTCTCAGCTTCCTGGCTTCCATGAGGCGAGCAGTTTTTTCCTGTGCTATGCACTTCCGCCATGCTGTTTCTGGCTTGGAATCAGCTGACCAAGGACTCAACCCTGTAAAAACATGAGGCAAAACAAACCTTTCCTCCCTGAAGTTTCAGGGGTCAGGTATTTTGTCTCAGAAACAGGAGACTGACTTCTACAGTAACCCCCAGCAACGGCCTGCAGGAAAAGCCCATGGATGCTCCCAGCGTACGCAGTAGGTTGTGCCTGCTAACAGGGGACTCTGAATGCATGACTTGAATCTTCTGATCAAATCAAAGCCCTAAATACCTGTTGGGGGAATTAAAACTAGTTATTTCCAGTAATTACAAATTATATTACTCCATTTTACGCATGGATAGTTAAAAAGCCACCACAGGCTATAAAATCATTGGCTAATGAAAAGAACATCCTAAGGTTTTGATTTATTGTCCCTGCTATCAGAGACACCACAGCCACTCTTACAAATGTGTAAACAACCTCAATGAAGGTTTAATGTGCTTTTATCATGAGCCTCCTTTGTCTGCTGCCCGAGAGATGAAGCTTTGTGCTCCTGTGCATTGTATAATAAAAATCCTTTCACTCAAACAGAAGCAGAGTCTGTTATCAACTAATTTATGAAAGAAGCAGGAAGAATCTTATATTACCAGCAAGAGCCAC
Source organism: Erethizon dorsatum (assembly GCA_028451465.1). Taxonomy (NCBI): domain Eukaryota; kingdom Metazoa; phylum Chordata; class Mammalia; order Rodentia; family Erethizontidae; genus Erethizon; species Erethizon dorsatum. The sequence continues at coordinate 77,820,376 of CM051832.1, forward strand.
AGTAGGAATTCTGATTTAGATGTGGACATTATTAATTGCCACCGTGACTTCAGAGGCCAACTCCTCAGATATGAAGCCCTCATGAGAGGGTGGGTCTAGGTGATAATAACAGATGACAGTGAACAGATCCAGCTACCAGTTTTGCTTTCAATTACCTGCTTTCTTGTCTGAGAGATCTCAGAGTTTTCCGGGGGTGTGTATCAGGAGTTCAAAGCATACAGTGCAAATCGCACACAAAAACAAGAGGGCTGTGAGCCTAGGACCTGACACCAATTAACACAATCACGCAACAGAAAGATGCAGATTTATGACCTCTTTCTCCTTAGAAAGCTTTTGCTCATGCAACTGGTCAGAGATGAGATACAACAGCTTCCAAATATTTTGAAAGTTTAAAACAATCTAACAACAAAACCTAGTAACATCCTAGGAGTCAATAATCTGTTTGATGTTATACGTCCAGGAAAAGATCCTTGAAAATCAACTACAGAGCCCCATGAGTAAATTACTTTATTGTCCAGAAACCTCTACATGCTACCTTATTATGGCTGGAACTGATTGTCTGCTACTCCACTCCTGAGCAAATGCCCAGCTCCACACAGTAACTGATGCCCCGAAAATACTGAGATTGACCTTCCACACTGCCTGAGCTGTTCCATTCAGTGCTACAAATTAGGTAATAAGAAGCTAGGTGCATAGGGCTGCTATAGGCAATTCTTTTCAGCCTAGAGGAATTTTTTCACCTAATAAAGTGCCTTTGTATTTGAGAAGTTTTTGCTGTTATTAGGGATGGCTCCTGTTTTCAAAGGGGAGTCAGTGATGCTATCTTCACTTCATCATCCCCCATCATTGCCAAGCCTGTCTCACCTGCTGGCTGCACACTGCAGCTACTTGCAGGTCCTGAGAAGGACCAGTCGCAGATGTAGTGCCTGTTCAGCCTCCTCATGAGAACAGATGGTTATAGTAACTTCTATCACTCTGCTCTTTGTGATTCATGCACCCTTTTCTCTATTTATAAACTACAAATCAGTGAGAATTCACTGAGGAAGCAGGCTTGTTAATAATATACCATTCAAAAAGGTGTTTAAATAGTACAGGATAATGAAAGGCTAAAAATACAAAAGTAACTTTGCATTATTCAGTTATAAATGAAAAAAACATTCCAATATAAATGATCCATTATCTCAAAGAGTGGTATCCTTCTTTCATTATGTAAAAACCAATCATTTCCTGAAGTCAAGTCACACATCATCTCAAATGACTACCAAAACCGATGACTGAAATAGCCAACTAACAGCGCAAGTCTGAACAAAGCAGGAGATTCTTGACAGCCTTTTCTTCCTGTTTAACTGTATTTACCCTGATGTTTATAGGACACAGGTCTGTAGGCTACAACAAATTGTCTGTAAATGAAACAGGAAAGTTGATCCAGTCCTTGACTGGAGAAAACCTATGAAACCCAGGTATGGCCAAAAAGAAAGCATTGGAAGAAAATGATCCAGCTATTCTGTTCTTTGATGATTAAGGAGCAAAATCAGACACTGGGCTCATTGGTGCCAGGCTACAGTTGTCCAGTTGGTCTTGAATGGAAACCAGGAGAGTAATTGGTATGTACAGACACAGGGCTATTTATGTTAGCACAGGTGCTTGGCTTTCAGAAGTATGCATTCCACTCTCTAATATCTAGCTAACAGTTCATTAATTTACCTCCAACCCCTAGCAATCAAGATTTCTTTTTGGTTCAGAGGAACTAAGGAGTTAAGGAAGAATAAAATGAAAATTGAAAAGTTCAGCCACCTCTGGGGATTCAACTTTGGAATACTACAATGGAGTTAGCCTGTGAAGGGAAAGTCCAAGCTCATAAAATTAACCAGATACCACACCTAAAACTATAACAGTGTCACAACAACCTTTTCAGTGGAAGCCATGTACCCTCCTGACTCCTTAAAATGTGTACTCTTCTCAGTAAGCATTTTCAATATGCAGTCTAACATTGGAGCCTTGAATGCAGAAATAGCAGGTAGTCAGGCTCATAAACTGTGATGCACTGGCTTAGAGGTGGTATCTGTCCCAGAATCATTACATGCTTGCCAGAGGAAGACCAGCATGGAAAGGCTTAGAGTGGCAGAAAGTCCAGCCAAGAATATGAAGTACAGATCTTTGATAAGTTGGAAGAATGGCAGGTGTCCATTCAGAAGATAATAAAGTTCCAATGCTTTTTCAAGGCTCCACTGCCTAACACTGGGTGCCAAAGAAAGAATAAGAAGTGATAAGTCATATTAAATCAAACAATGTGCTCTATTAGGGTTCTTAAGATGTCCCTTACATAATAATCAATTGGTTCCTGGATGAGGGGAGAAGTTGAATTTTTTGGGGGGAGAAATTAGGTGGCCACAGTGTGTGCAGCAGGACTTTGTAGGCAGAAGCTGAGCTGCGATTGTGCCAAGCTTCCAGTGAAGATCTGGCCCAGAAATGTTAGTTCTATACAAATTTTGGTGTTTTGATCATGTCTCTTTCTCACAAAGACCAAGTAAAGCTGCATATAGGATGGGGGAATATTGCTTCCTTTTTGCATAAACAGTTAGTGAATTATAAGCCTCTAAGAGATTTTGAATCCTCTAGAAAGCATTTACTTGTTACTTAACAGAGCCTTTTTGCTTTTCAGCATCTTTCTAGGCAATATTTATATTTTTGTGTATCACACAACAATATCACTGACACCCCATTTTTGGTTGACTAGTCATAAGTCAGTTGATACATGGGAGAAGTTAAGAGAACAATCAATATCATTTCTTGAAATCACATTAGGCTATTTTGAAGAAGGTTCATTCCAAAGTGTATAAGTGCTTCTTCAATATTTTTGGAAGATGGCACATTTTTAGGTGTAAGACCAGGTCTAAATTTCCTCTAAACTTTCTTTAATGCCTGAATTGCAAAGCCCTTCATCAATGGTCCCTGCCTACATTTTTATCTTATTTCCTCCATTAGCACAAACCCACCCTAGATTTAAATATACCAAACTGTCAATAGTTTCCCAGCCAGAATAATTGCTGTATTTTATGCATAGTATTTGCTCCACCTGACATAAAGTTGTCTCTTGCCCATCCTTGAAAATTCCGCTGAGACATCACCTCTAACTACAGGCTCTTTGGATCCTCATTGGGACCTTCTAGGCATCTTGCCTGGATGCTGCCAGAGCAGCCCACATTTACATGGCTGTTGTCTGCCAGTGTTTGCTTACTTATTGGTCTGCCTAAAACATGAGCTGTATGGGACACGTATCCTCCCTTCCATTCTAGGCCGCCAGTGGAAATATAATAGTAGCCATGTGCGTATTTTGAAATTTTTTCAGGAACCACATTAGAAAAGATAAGTAGAAACAAGTAAAATTAATTTTAATAACATTTATATAACCCAATACAGTGCCTAAATATGAAATAATCTAAAATATTACTCTTTCAAGATGTAACCAACATAAAATCTTAGAGTTTATAATACAAAAAAAAACTTCTTTCTTTTCCTTTGATGCTAAATCTTCAAAATCTGGTGTGTATTTTATACTAAGAACATATGTCATCTTAGACCATCCACATTGGAGTGCACGATAGACATATGTGCTTAGTAGCCTCCAGATTGGACCACACATTTGTATTTCATTAGTCTGCGTTTTTAGTGCTGTATCAAAACCAAATAGTTACTCAATTAATGTTGCATAAATGAGGCTCAGACATAAGCAATATTTAGTAATTCATCTTCAATGCAATACGGTTAAACTTTCCCTGTAAGGTAATGTTAGATAATTGTGAAATTAAATCTTTAAGTCTGGATTTTTAATAATTTTTTGGTGCATAGATTTAGTCATATTTCATCATCAGTTAGCAGTATGACTAGTAATCTTACTATGCCTCAACCACCTGCTTCTTTGAGATTTTGAAAGAAAAAAGATTTTCTTATAACTGATCTACTTTTCAGGGTCCATAGATTGCCACAGGGTACAGAGATATGCATGTTTCTTTGACCCTAACTTGCTCACTTTCTTTTTCTTTTTAAAGTGTCTTGTGCTCACCTTCTCCATTCTTCCTTTTTTTTTTTTTTTTTTTGTGGGTACCGGGGGTCGACCTCTGGACCTTGTGCACCAAGAGGCACCCATGCCGCTGAGCAATATCACCGGCCCCTTTTTCATACGTGGGTTCCGGTAGTCGAACTCAGGACCCCGCGCTTGCCAGGCAGGCGCTTACGCCACTGAGCCATCTCACCAGCCCCTCCATCCTTTCTACTTTCTCTGTTTGCTCTGTTTTCAACCTCTGTATCCCGCAGCATGCAGAGCTCTGGGCAAGAGTTCAAAAGGAGCCACCACACACATTGTCTAAATACTTAAAGTTATAAATCATGCCAACTATTGAATAAAACACATTATTCTCCTCCCATTGATAAAGATGCCTTCAAAATAGCAAAAATCTAAAATATATGTAAAATGAGGATTTTAATATGTTCTGCTAGTATGTTAGTAACATTCAGAAGAATAATACATTTAAAAAATAGTTTGGTGGGAATGTAAACTAGTAAAACCACTATGAAAACTGTATATAGATTCCTTAAAAAACTGAAAAAAATTACCATATCATCCAGCAATCTTGTTATTGAATATTTACCCAAAAGATCTGAAATTGAAGAGATGTCTACAGTCCCATGTTTACTGCGTTGTTATTGACAATAACGAAGGCACGGGATTATCCTAAGTGTCTATCGATGGAGGAATAGATGAAAATCTGGTGTATATACACAATGGATTACTATTCAGAATTTAAAATTTATGTTATTTGTGACAACATTTATGGAATCGGAGGACATTATGTTATGTGAAATAAGCCAGGCACAAAAAGTTAAGTATCTCATGTTCTCACATGTAGAACTAAGAACTAAGAGAAGCAGAGAACGGAATAGTGGTTACCAGAGACTGGGCAACGTGGTTACAGGGAGATGAGGACCAAAGGGCACAAAAACTTGATTAGATAGGATAAATAAGGTTTTTTTTTTTGAGCTACATTGCCCATAATATTTAAGAAATGATAAGGTACTGTAAATGTCAAAATCTTTAAGAAAATAAATTTCAAATGCTTTCACCTCAGAATTGATACGTATTTAAGGTGATGGGGATATGAATTAGCTTGATTTAATTATTCTATATTGCAGTCATCAATCAGAATATCGCTTAGACCACATAAAAATATACGATTATAATTTGTTAATTTACAATTAAAATTTTAAAAAAGGGCTTATAGAAGATATTTAGAGAGTTACAGTAAGTTTGGCTTCAGTACAAAAGTATCCAAATAAGTGCATATCTTTAAAATTTCATCTGATTTCAAATTAGCTTGTTTCTGTGGTCTATATGGCACATCCATATACCCTGCTTCCTTTAATTTTCAGGAGTATATGAAATATAACCTTTTTCAAATATTTTAAAAGTGTAAAGATGAAATTAAGAAATATACAATTGATAAATTATTTATTTATAATATAATATAAAATAATAATATAATAATATTATAATAATAATAAATAACATATTTATAATATGCTATTTTCTTTCAGGTATACAATGCTATTAAAGCCAAGCTTTTCATATAGTTTGTGTCCTGTTGACAGCAATGAGCTAAAGCAGGGGTCAGTAAAATTTCTATAAAAGACAAATAGTGAACATTCTCTGTGGTCACTGCTCAACTTGTAATGTGAAGCGGTCATAAGTATCATGCGAACAAACGGGCATGGCTGTGATGCAATAAAGCTTTATTTACAGACATTAAAATAAGAATTTCATGTGAGTTTTATGTGCCACAAATAATACTGCTCTTTTGATTTTTTACCCAAAACTATTTAACAAGATAAAAAATTCTTCACTTTTTCAGGCAGCATAAAAACAGGTGATAGAGCATAACTGGTCTTCAGACCATAATTTGTTTACTCCTAACCTAAGTTTTTGAAGAACAAAATGCAATCAATTTCAGAGTATGTAGAGTTTGAAGGCATTCTATAGATACAAATCAAAGTTAATGTAAAAATATAAAAATGATATCTTATATTAAAAATATTTTTATTTTAAAATATTCAAAATTGCCTACCAAAATAAAAGGCAAAACATAAATTTCACTCAATAAATATAAAAAGTTAAATCACATTTTTAAATATTTTTATAAATGCTCAACTTCCATTTTAGCTCCCATGATTCTAAGCTTTTTCTTAATCTCAGTGCCAAACATGGACCATTTTCAGTTTTAATTTGAAACTGAAGGTCTTTTTTTAAGCCCCTTCTGTTCAACTTCCCAACTCTAATTAACAATTTGTACACTTGAGAAATATAGCATGGTTTATTTTAAGACTAATTTTTTTCAGAGTGTCCTATTTAATTTGTACTCAGTCTGAAAAATTATAGATAACAGCTTTTAATTACTGAAAAACATGCTTAAAAGTGCTTAGGCATGCTAAAGATTTCATATATTCTTTGACAAATCTGAGTATATCAATTTCGATAATTATTCTGATAAAATTTGAATGTATATCATTGTCTTTTGCCATAAAGCTCCATCATGGAATATATGGTGGATAATATGAATGAGAAAAGACAAGTTAATACAAGTAAATAATGATAAATTCCATTACTGCATTTATTTATAAAGCACTTCCATATACCTTGCTTCTTTCAATTTTTAAAACTCTAATGTAGGAAATGCCTTTATATATGAACTTTTTCTCTGCTTAGTATCTCTTGTCTCATCCAACTGATGAAATGTTAGATAACTTAACTAGAACATCCCTTCCTCTGTGAAGCCTTTCCCTGCTCTCTCATAGAAGAATTAGAAGCTCCAACTTCCATGCAACAAACATACCTTGTATTTATGCATCGTATCCAACTTACCCCAGTTGACATGGTGAAGGTTGGCTCTTTTGCAGATTGTGACCTCCTTAACCTTCAGGAGCAAAGTTACCTCTGGATCTTCAGTAGAGGTCATAATGTGAGGCAAGATATGTGTGCTCAAGAAAGATAGGATCATTCATTCAAAAAATAGTTTTGAGTTCCTTTTTTTTTTTTTTTTTTTGTGCCAGGTATAGGTCTAGATAGAATGCAATTGTGAACAAAACAAAAATTCATGCCCTTGTGGACCTTTCATTCTAGTGAGAGGAGACAAAAAAAAAAAAAAAAAAAGAAAAAAAGGCTAGTAAATTAGACTACCTACAGAAACAGAACCAGTATGAAATATAGAGATATATAAGAAGAGAAAGATTATGAGATTTGGCTTATGCGTTAATAGAGTGAGATATCCCACCATTTGCCATTTTCAAGCTACAAAACCTTGAGCATCGTTGTGTAATTTGGTGCAAAGACCTGAGGATCAAGGAGCCAATGACTCTAACGCCCTGGGAAACAGAAAGTGGATAGGAGGGATTACACTAGTATGAGTCTGGAGCCTCAAGGCCCAAGAACTACAATCTCCAATGTTAGGTGCCAGGAGCAAATGGATGTCCCAGCTCAAGAAAAAAGAGAATTCTCCATTCCTCTGTCTTTTTCTTCTACCTGGACCCTCCTTGGAGTGGTTGATGCTCATCCACACTGGTAAGGTGAGATTGTTTTTATTCAGTTTTCATTCAGATGTTTTCTTGCAGAAATGCTCTCACAGGCATACCCAGGAATAAAATTTTACCAGCTAACTGGGCATCCTGTAGGCGAGTCAAGTTAACACAAAATTATCACAGCCAGTAAAATGAGCAGCATGTTTGATGACTGTAAGTGACAGAAAAATTAAGCAAGGCCAATTATAAGGAGTGTTGGGCTAGGATTGCCGAATGTGACAATTAAATAAACAAGGAAGGATATAAGTTTACCACACTCATTCATAACTAGGGCAAAGAAGGAGGGAGTGTTCATGTTCTGTTGGAGGTCAAGGTGGCAGGGATGGAGTGAGCAAAGGAGGGAGCAAGAAGAGAAATTTGGAGCCAGACCTATTGCCTGAAAGGCTATTTTATTTATTTATTTAGTTAGTTAGTCTTTTTGAGACAGGGTCTCACTATGCAGTTCAAGCTGGCCATGAACTCACCTTGTAGCCCAGGCTGGCCTCGAACTTGCAGCAATCCTTTTGCCTCAGCCTCCCAAGTGCTTGGATTACAGGCTTGCGCCACCATGCTTGGCCAAAGGCTATTCTAAACACTGTTTTTTTATGTCAATTCAAAGTTACTGGAGGGTTTTGGGCAGAGTAGTGATATATTCAATTTAGTTTTTAACAAGATTACACTCATTAAAAGAATGGATGTATGGAGGAATTGACATATAAACAAGAAATCATTTGCCTTCGGTCACTTGGAAAATATGGGGAACACAGTGTAAGTCTGAGTCTTTTTCTAACATTGCTCAATCAGAAATAGTTATCAAGAATATGAACACAATTAAAAAGAATGATTTAGTTTCCTTGTAAATTGTTGGTTATGTCTAGGGCCAGTTGATAACCTTCAAATAAAACCTAGAAGAAATCAATTAATCCTGATATTTTAAGTGGATAATTACAACATTCTACATGTTCCATACATTTAAAATGAGTATACATTTATCAGTGTTCAGACAAAACATTTAGATGTGATGCCCAGTTGTTCAGTTTTCACTTGGCTGCCCTTGTGTTATTTATGTACTGAAGCGTTTTCTTTAATTTTATTTATATTTTTGACAACCATCACTTGGGAGCAGTTATCCATGAATTTGAAAGCTGTATGGCATTCATTTCTTATTTTAAAAAACATATCTTTGCATGTAAGTAATATCAAACAAATTCATTTTATTTTATTTTTAATATCTAAATTGGAATTCTTTAGCTATAGATGATCAACCTGATGTTAAAGTTATGTAGACACGAGTTTGGTCACTTGTCTCACTGAAATACTAATTTCTTGAAATGAGAAAGAATATCCACGTGTACAATTGACAAACCATATACAACAAAATAAGGAATTACTAGTATTACAATATTGTTAAATTGTCGTTATTGAAATAAAATGTCTGAATACCACCGTTATATTATTTATCATTTCATTGGCAAAAGGATATAATGGATGATGGTTAAATAAATACTTGAAATAAATAAAAATGATACCAGACCAGGGATTTGAAGAGAGGAAGAGCTGTGAATATTTAATAAGGTTTTATTGAAGACAATCAATTAAAATAAATGAAAATTAGCTGTAATTGATACGGTAAATTTTTGAAACCAGAGAAAAGTGTTTTATTTTTTAAGAAAAGACTGTAAAATCTTAGAAAAGCAAAGTTCTCAGTGGGGCAGAGACAGGCTGGGACCTGACCTCAGATCCCCTTATTCCTTTTTATTGTTTTTATTCTTTGTTCAATGGCACTAAGCACCTAATCGAAACATCAGTGGAATTTAATCAGCTACAGAATTGTAGTTGTGCTGACTCAGTCATGTGAAGTTCAGAGTTTACAAAGTGTAGTCATATACATCATTTCATTTGTTGATGATTCAATATGGTTAAACTCAATAACTTACCTATCACCTAGACATTGCTCTCCAGGCTTAATGATTCATAGATTCTCCAGTCCCATCCCTCAGGGGTTACCCTAGTAGTTAAAATTAAACATTACTTTGTAGAAGTTGAACCATATAGTTTTCCCACCCAAATGTTCCACTGTGCCTGCTAACCTAGGAATTGTCAGATGTGGGGTTTGTATGGGCTAACAACACTTCAAAAGACAGTTTTTGTTGTTATTGCTTGTGGCAAAGTCTGCTTCATAGGATTTCCATTTTTATTTTATCAAACAGTGATTTTTTTTAAGGTATCAGTTCCTAGTATCATCATTTTTCTCTCTGGTTATCACTGATTCTGTGACTGATTCCAAATTACATAGTTTAGGAGTCTTCAGGATTTAAGTCTTGGTCTTAGGCCAATGCTAAGAATTACAGTTTAGCTCTAAAAGAATCAACAAAGTAGTAACTAAACTTAGCACGATTAGATGGTGAAATGGAAATAAATGTGGTAGAGGTGAGAAGTGTGAGAGATGGCTAAGAGCTGGGGCTTGACTTGTTGAGAAGTGTTCATTCAGTTGAGGAAGAAGAGAGTCCACACCCTTAAAGCATAAAACTAGTAGCAAAGACCATTCAGAAAAGCCAATAACTAGGAGTCTATGAAAAGCTGGTGACAGCAGGCACAGCAAGCATTAAGATGGTACTTGATGGATAGCATTGCTTTGGGTGCACATAAGAAGCACAGATGAATTTTGAGGACTAAAGACAGGAACAAAGTGGAAATGTTTGAGTAGTGGTCAGAAAGACTCCTACTAAAGTCAGGAATTAGACAAAAACCAGAACATTGGAATAGAAATAAAGAGCAATATGTAAGAAATGTAGTGAAGGCACTAATGCTCTATCTCATGAACAATTTAACACAGACCTTCAAGGCACCCGAGACTGCTCAGTAATTCTGGGTTACTAAAGCATGGATTTCAATGCCACTAATTCGGCAATTAATAATGTACTGTCTCGTGACATTCTTTATATAGTTGTTTGAATAGTTATTATCTTTCACATAATTTAAAATTTTAAATCTGTTATGTCTTATCTCTTCAGGATGTTCTGAGGTAAGGGGGTTATGTGTAAATTGAGCTGATGGATGCAAAGTCTTATCATCTGTTTGAGAGAAAAATCTCTGGTGTGTGAATGAATTTTATCTAGAATATACAGGATAACCTGGATGTCCCAATTCTATGCAAATTACATAAATGAAGTGTCTGATATTTGACTGGCAGGGAGAAGATATTAAGAGATATCAAAACAAGCCACCAGGGCCGGTGAGATGGCTCAGTGGCGTAAGCGCCTGCCTTGCAAGCGCGAAGGCCGGAGTTCGACTCCCGGAACCCACATACGAAAAAGGGGCCGGTGATATCGCTCAGTGGCACGGGTGCCTGTTGGCGCGCGAGGTCCTGAGGTCGTCCCCCCGGTACCCACAAAAAAAAAAAAAAAAAAAAAAAAAAAAAAAAAACAAGCCACCAGTTACAACATACAGCTCAGAAGGTCTCATATGCAATTAAAATTTCTGACAGAGTAGGACTGACCACCAGAAAGAGTGCTAGGAGGAGGTCACAGACTCTTCCCTTCAGTATTTTTAAAAGATATCTTGAGATAGTGCAAGCTGATAGAGAAAGGTTTTCAAATGCCAGCTTGTGGATGAGTGCTTGCCTTTATTAAGTTTTCATAGGTTTCCATTGAAATGAGAAAAACCAAGGTAATAGGAAAAGGTATAAAGACACAGATGGCACTGCTCAGTTGCTAGATATATTTTTTAGAAGGACTGTTAATTCTGTATTTCAACTAGAAATCCATTCTAGTTGGTGGACATTAAATGCTTTCAATGAAATTATGGTAATAATAGAAATTGGTATTTTAAAATATTACTATTTGTTAAATAAATATCAGCATTCATATGATATAAGCTTTTTGCCCTATCAAGTATTTTTGAAAGTTGCAGTCCTATACAATCTACAGGCAGACTCCCCTTGGTTATGGGATGTGATGAGAGGTGTGACAGGGAGATGATGTGACTCAGCCCTTAGGTGATGATTCTGTTTTTTTTTTTTTTAATATGGGTACTGGGAGTCGACCTCAGGACCTCGCACTTGCCAGCAAGCGCTTGTGCCACTGAGCGATATCACCGGCCCTTTTTTTCCTTTATGTGGGTTCCGGGAGTCAAACTCAGGGCCTTGCACTTGCCGGACAGGCACTTATGCCGCTGAGCTATCTCACTGGCCCAATGTGATGATTCTTAACTTTAAATCCAGCAGGGACCGTAACAGACAGGTCCAGAGACTGCACACGGTAAAACCTGCAGAGGTATGTTCAGACACAAATTATTAGTTAAGAAATGCATATAGAATGCTTCCTCTATGCCGCTATTTGCGCTGGATATTATCATTAACTAATTTTTACAGATGAGGGAGCTGAATGGTGTGAAATTACGCAGCTCGCCCAAGGGCAGAGACCGGTAAGTGCTGGAAGGAGGATTTAAACCCAGATTCGCTTGAATTCCGTGTTCATGTTCTTACTTTCATTAATGTTCAAGTAGTTATAGAAAATACCAAAAATAGGGAAGTCTTTAAGAAAACCAGTGTAGAAAGACAAATTAAAAATCAAGAGGGGGCTCCTCAGACAAGATTAGGAGCAATAACAAGACACAGTGATAATTCAGTGTGTCCAATGTAAGAGGCAGCTGAAGCACAGGAGCTGTTGCTTTTACCCACAGGAGGTAAAGCGGGGAGGGAGCTCATTGTATAGTTATTGGGCCAGAAGCCACACTGGCAAACTGCGCCACTACATTCCAGTGGATGCCTCTAAATCAGAAAAACCAGCTAAACAGTTTGAAGTGGTGCATATAAAAAGAAATGAAAGTGAACAGAACACCCAAGCTCAGATTTAGGGAAACTATATCATTTCTTCATTCACAGATGTTTTAAGTGCTTATACATATCAGGTACTGTTCTAGACAACAGGGTACAGCAGAAAACAGAGCAGAAAAACTCCCTGTCCTAGAAGCTTACATTGTACTGTTGGGGAGGAGCAATAAACTATATATACAGTTTTATATATAATGTAGGCATATTATATAATATACGTGTGTGTGTGAATGAGGAAGAGGCTAAGACAAAGGGATAGAGAGTAATAGAATGGGCATTATTTAGACACTTAGTGGTGATATTCATCATAGGCCTCTGACACTGAATTCCCACTGTCATGTAATACCCTGTGACATACAGTTTCTGTTACAGAATATTATAAAAGTGGAGTATCTGTCTACAGAGAAATATCAATAGAGACAGGCCAATATGATTATACTTCACATCAGAAGACAGTCCTGTCACGATTGCCATCTCTCAAGTTCCAGCCCCAATCCTTCTCTCTTCAGGGTGTGGAGATGGTAATGAATTCGGCCTGGTGCAGGCATCACTCTGCAACATCACTGTCAGGCTCAATTCTTGCCATGAGACTAAACGCCAGATATAAGAGCCACTGGGTGGAGAGTGCCTTAAGTCTAAGCCTATTATGTACTTTATTTTGCACTGAAATGTTTTGGAACATTAGCAACAAACCAGGAATACTAAGGGAATAAATAGATCCCCTTACTCTCCTATCCTGTGCGTGGCTGAGAAAGTATTTGATGACTGTGAATTTGAGATGCACTACTGCAGTTCTGTCCCCTTCGGACGGGACAGGGCCACAGAGACGGCTGCATGACACAGGGATGAATTAGTTAAGTGCAGGATTCACGGTGAGCTTTGAACGTGAGTCGCTTCCTCACTGCTCTTCCCTGCTCTTTGTACTGTGGGGTGTCCCTCATTGCAGATTCTGCCCAGACTTGCAAAGGTGATGTTCCATTTCTTTCAGTTTGACAACAAAAAGCAGTTCTAACTCTCTGACAGAGTTGATGTCATATTGCTTCTGGGAATCCCACAGAGAGAATATTATAAACATTTTCTATTATAGATTCATTCAACAAAGTGTGCTATATAAAGTCTTAAAGACACAAATTTCTTTGCAGCACAAGGAACAGAAACACAGATTTCTTTCTCAGTAAGTCTTGATTTTATTACCATAAATGGCTTGATCATTCCTACACTGTTTTAATTCCTATACCTGTAGTTCTAGGAAATACATATCTTCAAGACCAGAGTCCTACTTCATATGGTGTCCTACTAAGTCAGAAAGTGTTTTTATTGAGTGTCTATTATAGGCTCAACTTCTAAATGTAACATTCTCATAGATCATGATTTACTGGTCATTTAGAAACCTGCATCAAACCCCAAATCTCTGTTTCCTGGCTTTGCTAATATGCAATTCTCCTCTTGCGATCAATGAACGTAGCCAGAGTGATAACAGCAAGCAGTGCTATTAACAGAAAACAGTAAAAAATCTTCTTCCTTTAGAAAAATCTCAAATTTTACATCATATTAGTATTGCAGTGTTAGAAGCAGCAGCAAGTAAAATAGGTACCCAGTGTGGTGAGAACAATAAAGAGACAAAGTTGGCTGTTTAGAATGAGCTTATGCAAAGAAATTCACAGTTCTCACTAAAATGAACATTAATGAATTTCTATGTATTTTTTCCTACTTGGCATCAGGTCTATTTTATTCTCTTTTTTAATGCCCCTGGTACCTAGAAAATATAGAACTCATTAGCATTATCAATAATACATGTTTATTTTTCTGGCAGAATGGGCCTAAATAATAGTAAACAAATGACCTTCAATAAGACACTGTCAGTTACAATCTTAAACACCACCCTCAGAATAAATTGGTATTGCTTGACCAAATGTCAGGGTCTACAGATGAGAGATGCCAGGGAATCATCCTGTTTTCACACAAAAATAGTAGCTTAGGGGGTGACTGAGCCGGTGAGTGTTTTCTTAGGGGTCTCACAAAAACTCAGACAATGAGGCATGACAATTTCACACACCAGGGCCTGCCAGATGGCCACTTGCACAGATGTGTATCTGTCTGGTGAGGAGGAACGAGCACTGCTGTATTTATTCAGTATTTCACTACTGGACAACCTAGGAGGAACCACAGTACTTTGCATTCATTACTATCTCATTACTAGTTTTCAAACCAGTGTAGCAGCTGCTATACTCATTTATCATTTCTCTATCCATATTTTACTCTGCTCCTAAAGAAAGTGGAAATATTGCTTACCATCTAAATACAAGGTCCTTGATTATTATTTTATTTCTTACATACTGTATAAAACTTATTTATTAAAGTGTTTTACTTACTTATTACCCCATTTTGTTTTTAAATTTTTTTATTCTACTACTTTCAGTTTGTTAATTAACATAATTCTACTGTGGGTATTTATTTTTCTTATTAAACTCCTTAATCTAGACCTTGTTCACCACCAACTATATGCATTCAAGGAAGAGTAAGAGGAGTAGTATAAATTTGTTTTCCAAAGAGTTGCCATGGGAATACTGGAAGTGAGCGACTGAGAGGGGAGAGAGGGAAATGGGGAAAGTGGAGATTCCTAAGGCTCTCTGAACTACGTTTCTGTGTTTTCAGTTTCCCCCACAAGGGCCCAATTACCTTGGTTACAGACATCACTCATCCAGTACGGGGGGTGTTTGATGGTGGGTGACACAGAAACAAGAGCTGGGGAGCATTCTCCTAGAATGACTAGCTTTCAGGGCCTGGCTGTGTGGACAGAGGAGTCTTGACAGGGGCAGTGGGTGTAGAGAGCACAGAAGGGCCAAGGTGCCCCCTCTCTGAGGGCCATGCTCAAGGTTAGGAGTGGTAGCTCATGGCCAGAGCTGGAAATCCTGGGCTTTACTCTACAAGGGAAAGCTGCTTCTGGACTGTCTAATGCTCCTGCGGGCAGCTGAAGAAGAGGGAGAGGAACCACTTACACGAGAATGGTGAACATAGGAGCATTTTCCACATAATTTCGAACTCCTCTATAAGTCTAGTTTGGTTTGGGGGAGAAAAGCCAGTTCTTGGTAAAGCATAACTAAGCATGTATCACATGCTAAGGTCTACCTTATTCCTGAATCTTGGCCCTACTGGACAAATTTAATGGTCTAAACGTTTGTGAATTTGAAAGCACAAAGAAAATAAGCAACTGTCCTCTATGCCATACAACAAATCTTTAGCGAATCTCACTATCTGCTTTCTCCTTCACAGCTAATACGAGAAAATTCTGCATCACCTTTTTAAGTAAAATTTAGAAGTGGAGCAAGAGATTTAAAGATCAAAAATAAACCCTTCGTTTTAGCTCTCTGGCTCTTTAGACATTTGAATAATTCAAAATCATCATATATATATGTATATATAGTGACTGACAAGTATTTCATTGTGAAAGTAGGAGAAATATGATTATATAATTAAAAGTCAGCAATAAGCAAAAATCTCTTTTTCCTTTTCTTCCTTCCTTTCCTCTCTTTTTCTATTGCTCATTCTCTCCTTTGAATGGAAGAAGTTGTTAATGCTGATGGATATGAAGGTTCATCGGAAGGAAGAGAGGAAAGGAAGAAAAGAGTGAGCCTGGGAGGGAGGACATAGAAAAGCCCAGGCCAAGGTGCAGGGGCAATGAGACTTCTCCACCTCATTTCAAGTTTACATTTCAGTTTACCTATGAAACCCAAGAAAGGAGGACAGATACCTTCTCTGTCTATATCAACATTTAGAACTAAATGCAAATATGGTCTCTGAATTGAGAGAAAAGCAAACAAAAATATCCAGATAATTTTAGCATGACAACGTACAAACAAGATACAAGGAAACTCTGAGCTGGGCACGGTGGCATATGGCTGTAGTCCCAGCACTAGGGAGGGTGAGGCAGGAGCAGGAGGATCACTGAAAGTTCAAGGCTCGCCTGGGATACATGGTAAGACCTGTCTCCAAAAAAAAAAAAAAAAAAAAAAAAAAAAAAAAAAATATATATATATATATATATATATATATATATATATATATATATATATATATAAGGAAACTCCTATTTACCAAAGAAGAGTTCTAGCTAAATCATTTGCCTATAAATCATGTGTTGGTAGCTCAAAATTTGCCTTACCATAAATCATATAAACACTGGTTGGGATGCCAATTTTGCTTATGATAAGTCTAATAAATTCTATAAAATAGCAACAAAATAAGGTAACCATCATTGCAAATTCCTTTTTTTAACTCTACAAATATATATTCACTTTTAGCAAAACTCCAACAGATATAGAATCTACCTTTGCCTCTACAACAAGCCAGGCTATGAGTTCACTATGGACTTCAATTAGATGGTCTTCTGGTTCCAAATATTGCCATGATTCTGAAAGAAGCAATGATGGGAAAATCTTTACTCTTTAAAGGGAGATCATATCAGGCTAAGAGGAGAAAGAGAAAAGAGATTATGTGTGGTAGTGATGAGACTGGTACTGATTGTTAGACTAGGGGTAAAAGGCCAGCTGGGTGGGCAGATAACTACTTGTGTGGACAGCTGAAAATGTAAGACATCTTCATTCCCTGCAGCCATGTAGTATAAAATAGAGAGAAGCAATTATGTGTGTGTGTGTGTGGTGCTGGGGATTGAATCTAGGGCCTTGTGCCTGCTAGGCAAGAACTGTACCACTAAGCTATATCCTCTGCCCAGAGGGATGGTTCTTAAGTAAATTACTTAACTAGTGCAACAGACAACAACTCCAACAACTGCTTTTCCATTCATCTATTCATCCATCCACATGTGCATACATTTGACAAATGTTTTCCAAGTACCTGTGGTACACAAAACACTTGAAGTTGGCAGCATGTCCTCAGTTGCTACCTTTTCTTGTTTCTTGACTGTAAAGTTCTCTTTCTTGATTCAATTATTTCATGTATCCCATTCTTCTCTTGATCAACATGTATACTCAGGTGTGGATCTGAAGTGCCAATGATTCCTCTTTCATGACAATTGCATTTTCGTCTCTAATAATCACATCGGGGAGTTTTTTTGCCGCAGTGTATAATGGCTGGTGAGACCTTTTTGGTAAGAATCTTTTTTGCCTACTTCTATGGGTTCCATAGTAAAGTTTGGAAAGTAGAACGTGATCCACTGGGCTCAGGTTAGTCAGTACAGACTTCTTTGAGGCACTGAGTTGTCAAGGACAGATGGCTAAGGGTGAGCAGTGAGCACAGAGAAAGTCCAGTAGAGGAAGAGACAATGTGACCAATGTCAACTACTCCTCTGTTCTATGGTTCTCTCGGGAATAAAATTACTTAAAAGTTGCCTATATTCAGTATTCATTTCCTGTCCTTCCATTCTCAAATACACCCCAATCAAGCTTTTGCCCTCCTCCTTCCAACAAAACTGCTTTTTTTAAAAGATATCAAAACCTCCTATCATTTAACAGAATGATTTACTCTCAGTCTTTACCTTACTTATCTTTAATCTTTGACAGATTTGGCCACTCCCTTTTCCTTGAAATATGTCCTTCATCTGTTTCCAGGAAACTATATTCTCTCGGCTTTTCCCCCTACCTCTACTGTCATCCTTCTAGTTATCTTCACCTAGTTCCCCCCCTTTCCCTTGAACTTTATGTTGGAGGGCTCTAGGGTTAGTCCTTCTGTAAATATCCCCTTGAGAACAGCCTCTTCTCTAATCTACTTTGCAAATCATTTAAAATAGCAACCCTGTGCTCGCTTTGGCAGCACATATACTAAAATAGCAACCCTACCCTCCTCTAGCACTTCTGTATTTCACCCTAATTCTTTGCTTGTTTTGCATTTCATCCTCACTTTTTAGCATACCATATAAATTACTTATTATATTTATGAATTATTATTTCTCTCCACCAGCTAAACTATAAATTCCATAGGGATAGGAGTTTGTTCTGTTTTGTTCACTGTTTTATCCCAAGCCTCAAGAATGGCACATGGTATATTATACAGGCTCACGTGCTGAAAAAAATGAAGATAATGATGGCCCCAGATGTTGTGTGAGGACAGTGGAGAAATCTATAGGAGACACTTGTCCTGAGAATGGTTGATGTGTACTTTCTTGCCTCTTGAAAGCAGAGATCAAGGCCTTTTGCCTTTAGATCAGCAGTACTGTGCCCTGTATCCTGATTTAAAAATAGGTGACCAGTAAATGATTGGGGGATAAAATTTGGCTCCATTGATGGTAGAAAAGTTACTGATGTTCTTGAGAAGAAAGGCCCTGGGCAAAAAGCATTTATGCAGATATGCAAACACCTCATGAAACAAAGAACGAGAAGAAAACAGATCACTAACACTAATCTTGTCTCCAACTGGTGCTTAGCTTTGTTCTGATGTTCAGGTCTAGATGTACTATTATAATAATTTGTCATAGCTCAAAATCAAAATCAGCAAAAGACTACATACCAAATATTTTCATGTATGTGACTTCTTGGAAAAGGCAACTCTATTGGCAGAGAAAACAGACCAGTGATTGCCTGGGACTATAGGTTAGGAAGCAGTATAACAAAAAAGAATCAATATGAGGTATTCTTTGGGTATTGGGATTGGTCTGTTTTCTGTTTGCCATGGAGGTTTCCAAGAATTTGTGCATGTGTTAAAACTCTCAGAACTGTGCACCATAAAAAAGTGAACACTACTGTATGTAAATCTGTTTAAAATGACATTCCCCATTTGTAAGATATTGCTGATGCTCTGCTGAAATCTAAGCTATAAGGCTATATGCTCGTAAATTTGAAAGAAAGTAGATGCTTAATGGTCCCTGGGCTCCTTATGATGTTTGCATTTAGCATCTTTAAGCAACCAAGGAGGAATCCTCTGGGTCCAGATATTTACATTTGTCCAGTCATGCACTATTTGGCAGTGAAAAGTTTTGGTATGTGTTTGCTCTAAGGTATCATTTGTTAAACCCAACCTGACCTGTCACCTCTGCATTTGTGCTGCCAGCTAACACATAAGGGAGGTACACAAAAGTCATACCTCTATGGGTGTTTGTTTTTGCAACAGGCTTGCTACTCACAATAACTGCACAAGACTAGGCTCTTCCATTATAAAACTTGCTTATTCCTGATTTATATGACTTGTTCTTTTACAGGAGGATATTTTGAGTTGCATTCATTTCTTTGATTATAGGTTTAAAAAGCATAAGTTTTCTTTCTTCTCCTTTTACTATACTGACCCACGCCACCTTATATTTTTGTTCTACTCTATTTCCAAGTTCATATGATTTACTACTTATTTTCAAATAAATTCTATCTTGAGCATTTTAAAGTTAATATTAACTTTAAAATATTAATGTTAATTAACATTGTTACAACATAATGTTAACGTTAATTTACATTATAACATGTTAATATTAACACTGATACTACCTTATTTTTAATTTGTACCTTACGGCTTAGCAAACACTTTAAATCTGACAGCTTTTAGTTCTCATCATAAACAAGCTGACATGCAGGTAGTATTGTTTCCATTTTTTAAATATTCAGATTTAAAGTCATTAAGTAACTTTCTCAAGGTCAAATGATCCATTAGACAGCAAGGGCAAGGACTAGATTCTGTTACATGTAAAGGATCAGTAATCTTCACTTTTCTTATGAAAAATGAATTCTCACCATTTTATGTGACTCTGAAACCTATCAGCATATAATCATGTTCTTCTTTGCCTTGTCCTTTAAAAGACTGATGAATCCTAAGTTATATAGACATTTAGCTTTAATATCATATGAAGTTCCATGTGCATTTTAACTCAATACCGTGCTTGCATTTTTATTTCTACAACTAAGGGACCTTCTTGTAAGTACAGTCAGAATGTTCTGGCCACCTATATCTCACCTCTTTTATAGGACGTTTTGCGGATTTTTAACAGATTGCATAATTACAGGCATATATGGCATGCTGACGAACTAGTTATTACTATTGGAGCAGCCAAGCATGTCTAACAGAAATTTCTAATCTAAAGCTATGACTGCCTCCCCTTCTCTATCCTTCTTATCTTCCTCTTTTTGGGCTCTGTGTTTGTGTCCATAACACCATTGCTGATTTCTGGTTTTGCACTAAAGTAAGTTCCTTCTAACTTTTTCTACTGCTATTCAGGAACAACATTTCCTAGGTGCTATGTTCCATTCTTCAAAGTTTGGTTAAAATGCTACCACCCCCACCTCCTCATCTCCACAGAAGCTCTTGACTTCCCCTGTAGGGGCAGAATCAATTGTTCTTCAACCTGAGCTTCAGTAACATTTTGTACATCTCCCCTCCCACAATTCTCACATTTATTCCACAGTTTGATACATCCTGTAACCTGCTGGATGGTGAGATTCCAAGGGTAGTGGCTATGTTATCATATATATGTATGTTATCATCAGATATCCAGAGTTGTACCTGGTATTTAATAAACTTTTAATAAATGCTTCTTGCTTCAATAAATAAATAAGTACTATTTTACTCTTTTTGTGAGACTTACATACATATTGGTATAACAGAGAGGAAACAACTTCAAAGAAATAAATACACTGACTCCAAAAACAAGATGAATGAAACATTTATGCTTCTAAAAATCCCCTATCAGAAGCCATTCAGCACTTTCGATTAGGGCCAGTGAGATGGCTCAGCAGCATAAGCGCCTGCCCAGCAAGCGCGAGGTCCTGAGTTCAACTCCCGGTACCCACATTAAAAAAAAAAAAAAGAAAAAGAAAGAATCTTTGATTAGATATCTGAGTCATGTAGCCCACACAGTAATTTCTCCCCTGAAGCAATCTATTCAAAAGGGCAATAGTTCCTGTCCTCTCATTGATAAAAGTCACCCAACTCTGTCTCGACTGGTGTTCAATTTGTGTGTGTGTGTGTGTGTGTGTGTGTGTGTGTTTGTGCATGCTTGTGCATGCTGATTCTGTGTTAAGACCATTATTTGGAAAATACACATCATCCTAGAATTTCAATTATAATCAGAAACCTTGAAATACTAGAAAAAAGAGCTTTCTCCTTAGTCTTTTCCGTGTCTTAACATTTAGATATCTGTAACACTCCAGTAGAAATATTTCTGCTGGACTTTGATTTGCTTAGCTTTATTTTAATAACAAAATCCACTATAGCTAGACAGCGAAATGTTATGAATACAAGTGATATTCAATTATTGGAAAGCTATCTCTCCATCCTGCAACAAAGTCTCTCCCTCTCTCTTTTAAAAACTCATTCTACAAATTTGTGTTAAGGTGCTTTATCTTAAATTTGATCTCACCCAAGTCAAATAATGGGAATGTAGTGAAATTATGGGAAAGGGTGGTTGTTCAGATTTATTTTCCCTCAGATATTCAATTTAGTTTAAAAGAATTGAATTCATTTGCCATGTTCTTTTCGGGAAGCATTGTGAGAAGTATAATTTAGAACCGCTCTCTCTTTTGCATGGCCTCTGCGAGACGTAAAGAGGGCTCCCGATGCATGTTTCTGCCATAAGGAAGGCTCTGTTCTATCTGCCTCCATGTGAATTGCTCCTTCAGACAGAAAGTTAGAAGCTATAATGAGTCAAAATTCTCCCAGGGTTTAAACGACTTCTTGGGAGTAAATTGGCCATCTTTTTTTGTGCTTAACTCTTTCAGGCCTTAAGACACATTATAAAAAGTGCTAATGGTTCCAGAAACTTGAGTCCACTGTCAAAGCTGTCTAATTAGCTAATGGTAGTAGTTCAGCTCAACATCTCCCTAAACTATTTTTTCCACATACCTACCTCAGACCCTAGAAACAAAATCAAAAATTTTGCCAGAGTTCTCTGCTGCACTCAAGATAGATTAAAAGTAGCAAAAAAGAAAAATAAAGATTAGAAATAGCAACAGGGACTGTTTAAATAGCAAAACTCTTTCCTCCAAAACAAAGCAACAGTCCTCATCAAATTCCGAGGAAATTAACTATGGTTTCATTATAGAGAGAAAGCAAGCTGGAAAAGCCAAAAAACACATGTTAAGCTAGGTATGTTGAGTATTTTCCTGTCCTGCAAGAGTATATTCAAGGTATCACATAGCACTAAACCATAACACAATTCAACCTTAAGAGGAATTTTTCTTATGAATAGAACTGGCTTCCACTAAACAAATTTAAAATAAATTATTCCTCCTAACTTCCAAAATAAAACAGTGGGAAAAATAACTTCATGAAATAGTAGTAAAAAAGAGTAATATCCTAACTCATTATGGGTTATAATGCCCCTAAAGAAACCCTAATTTAAATTGTCCACGTAAAATTTACCCTCATCAGTAAAATTATAGTATGAGAAATGGCAGGGGTTTGGTAAATACGTGGTGAGGGTGTTTATGGGGTGACTTAGAGAACTGCAGACAAGAGGGGCCAGGAGAAATCAGGGTTATTAAAGGAAGACACTCTTTCTCTAAAACACTGAATGTAATTTTGAACCCAGGATAAATACTGAGTACCAGAAATGTACTAGATACTTATCAAGTTTCTATTTCATACATCTGAGAAAATTGATTTTCAGATTTCTGAGCTCATAGCTATCTGATCTTATATAATGTCACCTTCTTGTGCTCTAATAACTAAGATAAATGTCCTCACCCTGGCTATTTAGTCGCTTGCTTTTTTTTCCTGACATGGTAATGGTGTTGGGGAGTTCAATGCAAGAGAGATGCTGTGTTGACGAGTGTCACTGATGTGTGTCCTCTGACTTCCAGAGGGTAAACTGTTACACCATTTTGTACTTCTGGAGGATTCGTTCTGTTTCTTCCTCAGTGTACTGGGGCTGGGGGTGTGCGTGCTTACGTGTGTGCATCCGGGTGGGGAAGAAAGCATCTAGGTGTTTCTACCATGCAACCAGAGTGCTTGTAACGTCTGTAAGGTAGAACTCCGGAGAACTGCTGGTGGGACTCAGAAGTCTGTCTTTACCTATAAATTGGGCACAGTCGTGATCTTCTAGCGGCCCAGGAAAATGCTGTGCCTGTCAATAAGCACAAGGAAGTTCAACCCATCCTTGGGATGCAACAGATTTAGCCTTGTTAATCCTTCAGAATCATAACAGGATAGGCAAGGAAGGAAATCTTCCCAACAGAGTCCATTCTTTCTGTGGTCCTTTTTTCAATACTACCATTGAAATCAAAATAGAGTCTTATGTGCATGTTCTTGCCTAAGACATTTCTAATCCTAGATGAGGATATAAATGCTACAAGTCACTTTCTTATAAATATATATTGTACTTACTATGCACAAAGTATTTTTTTTAAATGGCAACCCTACTAGTTCTCTTTTCCTTTCCCTTTCCCACACCAGTCAGGTTTGCAAGTGAAAGTTACTCTGGGCTCATCAGTACTTCACGGAGATAATTTTAAAACACCATGAAGCCATTTCCACCCATACTGTTTCTTCTAGAAAATAATCGCTTTACGGGCTTTAAAGTTCCCATAAGAAAAATGTTAAACAAGTCTGGTTTATATAATTTAGAGCGTGAAATGAAGATTTCTTATTTCCCAAAATCACCATTGAGAAACTCCAGACACATCTTTTTGAAAGAGAATGCATATCGCCTCTCCTCATAATATTCAGGGGGAAATTCCTATGAATTAATGCAGTGATAAATATTACAGATATAGCCCCATGATATATAGTAACATGATGTTTTCTCATTAAAATGCAACAAGATTCTCAAACACAAAGTTGTTCTTTTATATTAAGAGCCAGAATTAGAATAACTTGTGATAAAGATTACACTAACTCTATCACCAGCCCTTTCCCATTGGGTATTTCCTGTAAAAGCTGACTAAATTTATTTTTTTTAGAATGTAATGAAATTATGGAGTGAATCTAGTTGAAACAACATGTTTGTTTTTAGTGTTGTAAGTCAGTGAGTAACAAAAGTTTTCATTCAATTTTGTTGTTATCGTTTAGGACTTGGTGGGAAATGAAAACAAATAGAAATTTAAAATGACTCTAGTTATCCCAGTTAGTTTTCATAAAATGCAATTTGCATTTCACCAGGACATGAAACAACTTGTAACTTTTAGATTCACTGCTAAACTAGTGAAAGCTATCGTAAATTAAATCAAAGTATCCAACAAAGACTAATTGAATACCTACTTTGTGTACAGCAGCGTAGAAGCCGGGGTTTAATGAGGCTGATGCTACATTTCATCTGGACCAAAACTGACTTCAGATTCCTCATTGTAATTCTAGTGTACCTGACAGAAGATAAACACTTTCAGTATGGAGAATCTACTCTTCTTACTACAGGAAGAGTACCTTGATGAAGAAAAATTTACATGTCTGTACTTCACCTCTTTCTTTAAAAAAAACAAAACAACAAAAACATTTTCTTTGTTACCATAGCTACAGAAGAATGAAAGAGCAATAGTATTTTATATCTATAGGATCATATATTTTTAGCCCTGATTCTTTTTCTTTTTTTCACATATGAAAGTCCAAGTAAATTTTTATAGACTTGTACGAACTCCTCAGAAACAAGGAGATTATTCTTCAAGTTCCTTATGAGGTAGTTAAAAAAAATCTGTGCAGGTGTTCTCATTTCTGCCTTTTCTCCTTTAATTTAATAATCACGAAGCGTAAATTATAAATGGAGAGACAAAACTATTTTCAATGAGAATCTTAAAATTTAGGCATTGTCACCTGGTAATTTTCTGCTCTAGCAGCCAGTCAGCCAGCACATATTGAAGCTCTCCTGCACTTAAGGCCCCAGGCTTGCTCAAATGTGTAGAGACAACTAGCAATGAATGAACCCTGAAAATTGGATTCGAATATTTGCTTGCATTGCTTAGGCACATTTAAGGGTTACCTTCAGAGTTAAAAAGAAGTGAACAGATGGTCCCCCTCCCTTCCACTGCTATTATCCTGCTTACATTTGCTGTCTCCAAACATGTTATCTTCCACCTTCATAATTTTTCTCAAATCTGTGCACCACTTGAGTTATTGTTTACTTACTGTTTCTTTAAATTGACTCCTTTAAAAAAAAAACCTTAAATACTGCTGTAGTCAGGGTTTACAAGAGACTAGATCTAATATAGGACACATAATTTATAGGATTATTTTTGTGTGTGTGTGTGGGTACCAGGGGTCGAACTCAGGACCTTGCACACCAGCAGGCGCCTGTGCCGCTGAGTGATATCACCGGCCCTTTTTTCGTATGTGGGTTCCGGGAGTCGAACTCAGGACCTCATGCTTGCCAGGCAGGTGCGTAGGCCGCTGAGCAATCTCACCGGTCCAGGATTATTTTATAATATTCACCCAAACAGTCAAATGCAGAAGAGTGCAGGAGATCTGTCCATGCACTAGAGACCCAAAGAATCCAGCTGAGGACTTGGATCCCACGACAATGTCCTCCACGAGTCCAGCTGGGGGCCTAGAGCCCACGACAATGTCTCATGCAAGTCTTGTTAAGGGTCTGCACTGGGAAGGCCCTAAGTCAGTGGTGGAAGCTAGAAACTCTGTGCCAGCGGGGTGAAGGATCTGTGCCAGCAGGCTGAGGGATCTGCATCCAAGCCAGGAAGCGATGCTCAAGGGAAGGACCAGAGCTCCCCCGAAAAGAACCGCAGCTCTCTTCAGCGATAGTGAGGACATGAGCTCCTCCAACGAAGAGAACAGCTGAGTTTATATCAGGAAAACCAGCATGACAAGCTTCTCCAGAAGAATCAACAGCACACCATCTTCCCCTCCAGTTCTCCTTTTTATGCTGTTGGCAACAATTCTCAGGTGGGCCTTCCACACCCAGCACCACGCTGATTCAGTTCAGCTGGGTGTTACAAGTTGAACATTAGTTAATCCACCACAAAGACCCAAGCTACATGACACTAAGCAATATCCCTGAGACCACTGTTTTGCAGTACCATTTTTCCTGTTACATATGAAAGTAAAAACAGGGGAGACCTCAAGATGGCGGATGAGTAAGAAGCAGGCAGCAAAACTCTCTCTAAAAGTTACCATTGGAACACGGGAATATAGCGACCCAGAAAGCGCAGGAGGGGGGGAGATGCCTCCCCGAAACCCAGAAAAGTTCTGAAGCGCAATCTGGGACCCCCGGCACCAGTGACGGGTGACTTCCAACAAAGAAGAAGGAAAGAAGGAGCAGACCGCGCGCGTGCACCTTCTAATATCCCGGGAGTTGGAGCACCGGCGGAGGCTCAATTCTACGGACACACGGTGGCAGCTGGCGCCCAGGGAGCCCCCACGGAGGATCCTGAGACAGCGGCGGGGCAGGGGAGCGGCGGAGAACGGCGCTGACCGGCGGTGAGTGTCTCTCAGCCACAGCTGCCCCGCGCCAGAGAGCGACCGGCCGGGCGCCATTGTGGGGGGTGTGGCGAAACTCAGAGCGGCTCGGAAACTGCTCTGGGAACTTGTGCTCAGGACAGGGCAGCACAGGGCCTCTCAATTGAGCCCACGAAAGTGTGCTGAGGTCAGCAGGCGAACGAGACTGGACTCTCAGCCACACCTGTCCCGCGCCAGAGAGCGACTGGCCCGGCGCCATTGTGGGGGGCGGGGCGAAAAACCAGAGCGGCGGGAACCAGTGCAGGGAACCCGCGCTCCGGACAGCACGCTGAGCCTCTCAGGCCCAGGGATCGTGAAAGGGCGGCGAGAGCGGAGGCGAGCTAGACTGGTCTCTGCCTGAAAGTACGCGCCTCTGCTCACCGCCCGCCAGAGGGCGCTCCTGGCTTACTGGGACGGACCTGCACAGAACAGGACTTTGTCACAAGGTACCTGCCTACAACAGAGTCAACACCTGGAACTGATTCTTTTTATATTTTTTATTTTTATTTTTATTTTTTATTTTTATTTTTATTTTTTTTCTCACTGATTTGTTTTTTTGTTCTGGTGAAGGGTTTTTTTGTTTTTGTTTTGTTTTGTTTTGTTTTTTGGTGGGGTTTTATTTTTGATCTGTCTGTTTTATTGTTTTTATCTTTGTTTTTGTTTCTGTATGTGTATTTGCTCTTTCCTTCATTATTCTCTCTGGTTTTTTATATGAGTGTAAACAGCGCCTCTAACTTCTTTGTGATTGTGGTTGTGATCTGTTCTTCCTTTTATCCCTTCCTTCTCTTTTTACCACCTGTCCTCTGCACTAGTGTCCCAATTTTAGTGGGATCCCTCTTGGTCCTCTAACCTTACATCTAATTCCTTCCTCTTCTCCCAATACTCTATTTCCTCCTTAACTCATCTTAAATTTAAACTCCTCAAGGAAAAATTGACATACATAGGACTTGTATACTGCATATAATTTTTCTGGTGTGTTTTAGATTTTGTTATATAACCGCAACTCTATACAGCTAAAAGTGGTAAATAACTGATTAGCTCAGTCTGTCATTTTTTAGCCTGTGTTTGATGCTTTAGTTAACATTATAGCCAAATGTGAAATAATTGTTCTAAACATCTTTCCTTCTTGATATTTCATGATTGAGATTGACTAAGGGACACAGAAAATACAGTGGCACAGTACCAAAGAATCAAGGACTGGGCCAAACAGGTAGCAACTTCGCATACCCAACGAATTGAAGAGGTAGGATCTGGCAGAAAGCTCAAAACCTAAAAGCAAGCTCCACTTGGAAGAGAAGTAGTCATCTTCTAAAGATCTTAAACACTAGCAATAAAGTAACCTACTATAGGTAATTTGCAAACATCACCCCAGGAATTAAAGAAAGAAAAAATGAGACGACACTTAAACAAGATGCAACCACACACATCCAATTCACCAAAGGTAAACCTAGGGAGCAACGAGGTGGGACAATCCGAAAGCCACCCACCTGGCCTATCTGAAGTGGTAACAACAAAGCAACTGAATGAGGTTCTGGAAAAAATTAAAACAGAAATAATCTCACAGATAACTGCAGAGATAATGTCTACAATGAAGACCATGCTTAAGGACACGATAGCTGATACAGACAAAAAAATAGATGAACTTAAGAAAACTATAGAAACCATGAATGCTCAGCATAGGAAAGAAATGGAATCTATAAGGCAGATTCAAGCAGATATCCAAGAGATAAAAAATTCCATTGAAAGTATTTGTAGCAGAATAAGCCAATGCGAGGACAGGATCTCAGATATAGAAGACAGGCTTGCAATTAGTGATCATGAAATGGAAAAATTCTTAAAAATAGCAAGGGACCATGAAAAATCAATTCAGCAGCTGCTAGATGACTCAAAGATAAACAACTTAAGAATAATTGGAATAAATGAAAAAGCAGGAGATAGCATCAACGACATTAAAACCTTGTTCAAAGACATAATCAGGGAGAACTTTCCTGGAAGAGAAAAGGAATTTGACACCCCTATAAGTGAAGCTTTTAGAACACCAACTAGACATGATCAAAAAAAAACTTCAGCCAGACATATTATAGTCAAGATCCCAGAAATTCAACAGAAGGGCAGAATCTTAAAAGCTGTTAGGGAGAAGAGACAAATCACCTATGAAGGAAAACCCATCAGAATCACAGCTGACTTTTCAGCACAAACCCTCAATTCAAGAAGAGCTTGGAATGATGTATTGCAAGCTCTAAAGGAAAATAATTTTCAGCCCAGATTGATGTACCCTGCAAAACTATCTTTCAAAATTGATGGAGAAATAAAATACTTTCATGACAAAGAACATCTGAGAAAATTTATGACCACCAAACCAGCACTCCAAAACGTTCTGAAGGACATTCTAGAAAGAGATAGGAACCCCAACAGAAGGAATCCACCAGGCAGGGCAAATAATTAAATAGCCGGAAAGCGGAAAAACAAAGAGTGGGAACCAACAACAGGAAAATATCATGACAAGTCAATACATATCAGTTTTAACCATCAATGTTAACGGTCTCAATTCACCAATCAAAAGGCACAGACTGGCGAAATGGATCAAGAAGCAAGATCCAACAATATGCTGTATACAAGAAACACATTTAATTCAGAAAGAAATTCATAGACTGAAAGTCAAAGGATGGAAAACAATACTCCATGCCACAGGAACCCAGAAAAAAGCAGGGGTAGCTATTCTTTTTGCAGACAAAGTGAACTTCAAGCCAAGAAGGATTCAGAGAGATAAAGACGGTCATTACATCCTTGTAAAGGGAACAATCCAAGAGGAAGAGATAACGATCATAAATATATATGCATCAAATACCAATGCACCCAGCTATATAAAACAAGTACTAAAGGACATGAAAAATCAAATAAGCACTAATACAATTATATTGGGAGATCTCAATACTCCACTGTCACAAAAAGATAGATCAACTGGACAGAAAATCAATAATGAAATAGTAGAACTGAACCAAACTTTTGAACAAATGGACTTAGTAGATGTCTACAGAGTGTTCCATCCCACAACATCAGAATACACATTTTTCTCAGCTGCACATGGGACGTTCTCCAAAATAGACCACATACTAGCTCATAAAACCTGCTTAAGTAAATGCAAAGGAATTGAAATTATCCCATGCATATTATCAGACCATAGTGCAATGAAATTGGAAATCAATGGCAAAAGATCCCACAAAAACTCCCTAAACACATGGAAATTAAACAGCATCCTCCTGAACAACCAATGGGTCACAGATGAAATTAAAGAAGAAATTAGTCACTTTCTACAACTGAATGATAATGACAGTACAACATACCAGAACTTATGGGATACAATGAAAGCAGTCCTAAGAGGGAAATTTATAGCATTAAACACTTATATCAGGAAAATAGAGCAAGCGCAAATAAACAACTTAAGGGTGAACCTCGAGCTTCTAGAAAAAGAAGAGCAGGTTAAGCCAAAAGCCCGTACAAGGGAGGAAATTATAAAGATCAGAGCAGAAATTAACGTATTGGAGAATAAAAAAACAATACAAAGAATCAATGAAGCAAAAAGTTGGTTCTTTGAAAGAATAAATAAGATTGACAAACCCTTATCCAACCTTATTAAAAAAAGAAAAGAAAAGACTCAAATCCATGCAATTGAAAATGAAAAGGGTGATATCACGACAGACCCTGCAGAAATCCAGAAGATCATCTATACCTATTTTGAAAATTTATATTCTACTAAGATGGAAAATGCAGAAGAAATGGACAGATTCCTAGATTCGTATGAATTACCAAAGCTGAATCAAGAAGATTTAAAAATCCTAAATAAACCAATATCAGCCAATGAAATTGAAGATGTAATTACAAACCTCCCAACAAAGAAAAGCCCAGGCCCTGATGGATTCACTGCCGAATTCTACAAGAAATTTAGAGAAGACCTAACGCCCCTACTTCTCAAACTTTTCAATGAAATTGAAAGGGAAGCAATACTCCCAAATTCATTCCTGGAAGCAAGCATTACCCTGATACCAAAACCAGAGAAGGACCCAACTAAGAAAGAGAACTACAGGCCAATCTCCCTAATGAACATAGATGCAAAAATCCTTAATAAGATACTGGCAAACAGAATCCAACAAATCATCAAGAAGATTATACACCATGACCAAGTTGGATTCATCCCAGGGATGCAGGGATGGTTCAACATACGTAAATCAATAAATGTAATACAGCATATTAACAGAACCAAAGACAAAAATCACATGATCATCTCAATAGATGCAGAAAAAGCTTTTGACAAAGTCCAGCACCTTTTCATGATAAAAACCCTACAGAAAATTGGAATAGAGGGTCTTTATCTCAATCTGGTAAAAGCTATCTATGACAAACCAACAGCCAATATTATACTAAATGGCCAAAAACTGAAAGCCTTCCCTCTAAAATCAGGAACAAGACAAGGATGTCCACTGTCCCCACTCTTATTCAACATAGTTCTGGAAACTTTAGCCAGAGCGATTAGACAAGAGAAAGAAATAAAAGGAATAATGATTGGAAAGGAAGAAGTTAAATTATCATTATTTGCAGATGACATGATACTCTACACAGAAGACCCCAAAAACTCCACTAAAAAACTGCTAGATTTAATAAGCAAATTCAGTAGTGTAGCTGGATACAAAGTCAATACTCAAAAGTCAATAGCCTTCCTGTACACAAATAACAAACTTACTGAAAGAGAAATTAGGGAAACAATACCTTTCACAATAACATCCAAAAAAATGAAATACCTAGGAATCAACCTCACGAAGGATGTAAAAGACCTCTATACTGAAAACTACAGTACTCTGAAAAAGGAGATTGAAGAGGATATCAGAAAATGGAAAGATATCCCTTGCTCCTGGATAGGAAGAACCAATATAGTGAAAATGGCCATACTTCCAAAATTGTTATACAGATTTAATGCAATTCCAATCAAAATTCCAACAGCATATCTCACAGAATTAGAGAAAACAATCCTAAAATTCATTTGGAATCAGAAGAGACCTAGAATAGCAAAGGCAATTCTGGGCAACAAAGGCAAGGCAGGGGGCATCACTATCCCCGACTTGAAATTATACTATAAAGCTACTGTGATAAAAACAGTGTGGTACTGGCAAAAAAACAGACCTGAAGATCAATGGAACAGATTAGAAGATGCTGAAACAACCCCAGACATACTAAGCCACCTCATCTTTGACAAAGGTGCCAAACACATTCGCTGGAAGAAAGATAGCCTCTTTAATAAATGGTGCTGGAAAAACTGGCTCTACACATGCCGAAGATTAAAACTAGATCCATATCTTTCACCATGCACTAAACTAAATTCAAAATGGATCAGAGATCTAAATATTAAAACAGAAACATTAAATCTGCTGGAAGGTAGGATAGGTAAAACCCTTGGAGACATTGGTGTAGGCAAAGACTTTATGAATAAAAACTCAACCACACGGGAACTATCCCAAAGAATCAATAACTGGGATCTCATCTTATTAAAAAGCTTTTGCACAGCAAGAGAAACCACCAACAGAGTGAAGAGACAACCCACAATGTGGGAAAAAATGTTTGCCAGCTGTTCCTCAGACAAAGGATTACTATCGAGAACATATAAAGAACTCAAAAAAATCAGACCTCCCAAATTTAAAGACCCACTCCAAAAATGGGCATCTGAGATGAATACACATTTCTCAGATGAAGAAATACTAATGGCAAATAAATATACAAAAAAATGTGCAACATCACTAGTCATTCGAGAGATGCAAATTAAAACAACACTGAGATACCATCTCACCCCAGAAAGAATGGCTACTATTAAGAAATCAACTAATAACAAATGCTGGAGGGGCTGTGGGGAAAAAGGAACCCTTCTTCACTGTTGGTGGGAGTGTCGACTGGTACAGCCACTGTGGAAGTCAGTGTGGAGATTCCTCAGAAAACTAGGGTTGGAGGTCCCATTTGACCCAGCTATTCCCCTTCTGGGCATCTTCCCAGAAGAATTAAAAACATCGTACCACAGCGATATATGTGCACCCATGTTTATAGCAGCACAATTTGTAATAGCCAGATCTTGGAAACAACCCAAATGCCCATCAACTGAGGAATGGATAAGAAAGATGTGGTATTTTTATACAATGGAGTACTATTCAGCCATAAAGAAGGATAAACTGGAGACTTTTATAGGTAAATGGATGCAACTCGAGAAAATACTCATAAGTGAAATAAACCAGAAGCACATGTGTAAGCATCGTATTATCTCTCTAGTATGAGAAACTGAAAGAGTAAATAAGATCCAAAATGTACAATAGACATGGTGAATCAAAAAGAAACTGGTCAAAAGGAAAGAGAGACTGGAATAGGGAAAAGAAAGAAGGGAAAGGGAAAAAAATTGTATATATATATATATAAGATGGTTAAGATAGATACACTACCATTTTTACTTAGTTCATTGAAGAGTAAGGTTTGTGCCAATAATGTTTGGACAATTGAATGCTAATGTCTGGTGTCCTGAATAACTAACTTAAAGATAGTAATACGTAACGTATTAACCATTGTTACCCTCCTATTATGTTTGTTTGAAAATTTGTTCTTCTTTTGATTTGTTTTGTTTTTTCTTCTCTTTAAAATAAAAAAAAAAAAAAAAAAAAAGAAAGTAAAAACAGACATTAAAATGTTCATCTCTTAACAAAAGCATGGAGACAGGAATAGATTAGTGGTTGCCAGGGTTTTGGGAAGGAGGTCACTGTGGCTATAAAGGGCAGCATGAGGGAGCCCTGTGATTGAGCTGTTCTGTGTCTTGATTGTGGTGATACAAATTTACATGTGATAAAATTTCATCAAACACACACATACTGAGTTTGTAAAATTGATAATATTGATCAAAGTTAGTGTATTATGTAATTGTCAGTGTCCTGATTGTGATATTGTGCTATAGTCATGCAAGATGTTAACTTTGGGATAAATTAAATAAAGAGTAAGCAGGATTTTTCTCTATTTTTTTTACAACTGCATGTGAATATGCAGCTAAGTCACAATAAAAAGTTAAAAAATTACAGGGTTCCCAGTTAAGTTTGAGATTAGATTAAACAATGAGCAATTTTTAGTATAAATATTTTCCACACAATATTTGGGATATATTTATACTAAAGAGATATTTATTTATTTAAGATTCAATTTCAGCTAGGCATTCTGTATTTCATATGACAACAGTACATTTAACCTAAGACCTAAAGTAGAAGAATCTAGTTATATAAGCATTACAAGCAGAGGAAATCATATATGCAAAAGGCCTGGAGCAAGACAGCACTTGGTATATTTAAGGAACTGAATGAAGCCTTGCAAGTGCTTTGGGAAACAGAGCAGATAAGGAGCTGTAAGAATTTCTCACTCCTGTACTATGCCCCCAAACAGATTAGGGATGTGATCACCGTTATATCTACCGAGGCTCTAAATCCCAGGCCCAGGTCTCAGAAACACAAAGTCTCTTAAAAACTCCCTAAAGCAAGGCAGTGTTCCTGACTCAGATGAGCCATAACTTGGCCAACTATTGGAAAAATACCTTTTGTGCTTTCATATCTTTTTCTACGGCAAGAATTAAAAAATAAAAGCTTCAGGGAGGTGCTTCATACCTGTAATCCCGGCATTCTCGGCACCTGAGGCAGGAGGATCAAATTCAAGCCCAGCCTAGGCAATTTAGTGACTTAGGAAGAGCCATAAACTTGAGATATCTCTAGGTAAATGGATGAACGTTGAGACCATACTCTTAAGTGAAATAAATCAGACACACATGTGTAAACACCTCATTATTTCTTTGGTGTGAGAAACTGAAAGTGTAAATAAGAACTAAAATGTATAATAGATATTGTGAAATAGGAAAAAATGTTCGAAGGAAGGGGAACTAGGGAGGGAGGAGGGGGGAAGGAAGGAAGGGAAAAAATGAGAAAAGAAGGAAAGAATGGAAACAAAGCTTTTGTAAATAATGAGGGGAAGAGGGGTTGAATGGAGGACAAGGGAATGCGGAAAAGAAAAGAATCAAGCTATATCATGTACAGGTACAAATTCCCTATGATGAATGTGATCATTATGTATACCTAAAATTCACCAATAAATTTAAATAAACAAACAAACAAACAAATAAATAAATTTAAAAAGGGCTGGGGATGTAGGTTGGTGCTAAGACAACTGAGTTCAATCCCCAATACCTCAAATAAATAAATAAGTGAAAAATACATAAATGAGTAAAAATCTTAAAAAAAACTTTTCATCTCATTAGCACCCCATAATATCCAATGTATTAGTAGTGGTCTACTTTCCCCACACTGCTGGAGATAATAGATCACATCACTCTTCCCTAAATAAACTGTGTATGCTGGTGTCCTTCCCTTTATGTCTGAGGCCTATTTTCCCTTTTTGTATAGCAAAAGGTTAGACAAACTCTGAAGTTCCTTCCAGCTCCTACAGTCTATGGTTTCTCTTACCCATCTTCCTCTGCATTCAGTGTACTACAAACTGGGAGATATTAGCACACAACTAATCTAAGGAATAATCTTATGATTACATTTACTATGTAAACCATGGATGTATCAATTCTTACAGCAGAAGCACTAAACATTATATAGGTCCTATAGTTACTCTGGGTGGTAATTGGTGTTGTCAAGGAAACAGAATGTTGACTATTTCAGCCAGTGCTTCAAAGGCACAAAAATAAAGTAATGGTGGATTTCTGTAAAAATAGGTGGCATGTGCTAGGGAAAGATCAGAATTGAAATCAAAAGATCTAGGTCTCATTCCTGGTTCTGTCACCACCCTTGAGAATTCGGGTAAGTCACTTTACCTCTCCTAACATTGACTTCCTCCTTTATGAAATTGGCATATTTGTACCCACATGTTGACTCACTTGGATACAGATGTGTTGCCTGGTAACTCGGACAGCAATGGAAGTCATGGTCATCACAAATGTGTGTGTCCTCAGCTCTGCAGTTATAGGGACAAGAAAGTCTCATGAAGAGTTCAAGGCAAAAGCCGGTACATCTTTTCCTCTGACGGTCTTTTGAGAATCCCCATCAGGTGTCTTAAGCAATGGTACAATGTTTTTCTTACCTAGAAGACTAATTCTGAAATAAAATACAGACATATATTTTTAAATAAACTATATCTTTATATTAGACACCTTCTTTTAATTACTATTAAGAGGACAATTTATGAAATTTTTGTAAATGAAACTTGAAAGTATTCATCAAATTTTCCCAAGTTCCAGACAAAAACATTGGACAGTCTTAAAATTACTCTGAAAGTAAATACTAAGAATATTTTGTTCATCAAAAAAATCCACCATCTTTCTCCAATTCCTATTTTCACCAGTTAAAGTGAGAAAAAAATCAAAACATTTTCTAATGATCCAATGATTTGAAGTTTAATTAGCTCTAATTTCATATTTTAGGATAAATATTTTTAAAGCAAACTCTTTTTATTATACTACCTCTAATGCCAAAAAAACTTTCATACATTCAAAGATAAAAGAATGATGCTTACACCAAATGAGACATAGTGCAGCAACAGAACAAATGTCAGCAGTGAAGTCAAAAGGAGTAGAGGTTTAAATCAGCATTACTATTTTGTGTTTTTCTGAGTTTCAGTTTCCTAAATGTAGGGTTGAGAGGCTAAAATGGGATGATATGAAATATAATGATACAAGTAAACCACTGAGGGACCACGCACAAACTGCTTAGTAAATTGCAGTTATTCAAGAGTCTGGATATTAAAGCCAGTGAAGTTTTACCTGTTACAACACTCCTAGGAAAACACTTTTAAGTAAGTCAATTTAGCCTTCAGAATTTCCCCTTGCATTGTTGTAATGTGGAATAATAATAGTGGCACTGGCAGAATTTTGAAGATCACAATAGCATATGAATCACATCTCCTATAAGCTTCATATGCAGTAATGATACATAGTAAATGATCATCAAATTATAGAAATGTAATTTGATAGTGATGTTCAGAACTCTTTGGTTGACAAAATTGCAAACTACTTGACAAAAAACTGCAAATAATTAGTGGGAAAAGGGAGTGGCAATATCATGTCTGTGTATGTGCAATGCTATGGCCCTAAATTTTATAATCCAGCAATCTAAAACAATAATAATTATAATAAATGAAACTGTAGGGATACTGTCCAGAGATGCAACTCTCTTTCTGACACACAAAAGGGTTCTTGTTAGAGGACCTGTGGATTTCAGACTACAGTAAGCCTTCTGTAACCTGTGACTCATGTCATGGCAGGTGTGCCCGACAAGGACCTCTTTGACCCATGCTGAGTATTTTTGACAACTGAACAGTGACAAAGAAAATTTAATTTATTCTCTTCTTCTATATATCATTTTGTGTCTTTGATGTATCCTCCAAGAAATTAGTTTCTCTTGTATGTGTGTGGCACAAAAATAACATGTATAAAAGCAGAAATATTCAGGCAGACTGGTTGTTGGAAGGTCTCCCTACAAATTCCATTGGTTGGATGGTTACTTTTACCTTAAAAAACAAAAAGAGCTTAGAACAGCTACTCGCATGTAGAGATAGCCTCATCCAGCATCCCTATGATTCTATGACAACCAGAAGATCTCCTTACACTCGAGTGGTGAGTGCTATTCCATGGGGTCATTTGCACACTGATGGGTTTGGAACTATTGCTCAACCAATAATGACCCACAGAGCAAAAGTGGTTGAAGCATTTTGATAGAGCATACAGGCTGGGCTTCCAACATTACTGTTTAATTCAGGAAGAATTCATCTTCTAGGAAGTTAAAAATGGAAGGAATTTTCCCTATCATCTTCAAGCATGGCCTTCTATTTAAATGTAAGGAAAACAAGGTTCAGAGATGTAAATCCCTACCCTAAGAGGGTAGGTGATGGATCTGTAATAAAACCTAGGTTCCTTGACTCAAAGGCTGTCATTTTCTTTGTTAAATCACATACAATAGCTGTATACAATAGGAATTATTTTTAAAAGTTTAGGTATATAGTTAATAACAAAAAATAAAATAGGAACAGATTTAATAGTAATACCTTGTATTTTCTGAACTTTTACCAGTGCTAGGAACTGGAGTATACACTTGATATATTAGTCAGCTTTCCTATCCCTGAGACACAATACCTGACACCCAGAATGGGCAAAGGGCCATATATAAAACCCAAGGTCATCTTCCATGAACCACTCAGATACACCCAGGAGCAAGCCTTATTAATCTGCTAGGTATTTATTAATCAAACAAAGTGGACATTACAAGATTACAAGATTAATGTTACACTATATTACACTATATTACAAGATTAATGTTCACACTATATATATATATTATGTATATATTCATAGAATATATATAGTGAATATATAACATATAGATTCATAGAATATATATAGTGAATATATAATATATAGATTCACAGAACTCCAGTGATTGGCATTATTGCTACCAGTCTTTTAAGATGAGAAATAGGATTGAATGGGTTTTAAGGAACTTGTCCAAGATCACAGAATTAATAAAAAGGTAGACCCAATCCTAATCCAGTTCTGCCTGACTCCAATATGGAGCTCTTAGCCACCTCTTAATGTATAACAGTACTTACAGAGTAAGATTATTAAATAAAGTAGTGTACAGAGTATATCTCTTATCTCTTACCTCACTTACACCTGAAACAATGAACATCCTCGCACAATATGGTTGAAAACATTGATACTACCCATTATCACTGGAGAAAAATAAATGAGCTTCCGGTAATTTGGTTAGCACATCAATCATCACCAATCTTGGAAACTGTAGCTCTGAGGATGAATGCTATCTTTGCACTAAAACAATGGCATTCACTTAAATAAAATAGGAGGTTCTGGCCCTGTAATGTCCCAACTGCACGACAGTCACCTGTCATTAACTCAGCACATAACTTTTTCATTCAAGCTGAATAATGCTCTAGAAAAAGCAGCCAGACTCCTTAGACATTCATGCCTATATTGAGTAGGAATTCATTTTTTTCAACCACTGAACACTCATTCCTTATAGACAGAAAAGGTAAGATGTGAGTGAAATGTGTATTGAAGAAGGAACTATTTCCCCAGGACAGCTCAAAATGGGTGAAAAGCACTACAGTAATTTCCTTGCAATTGTATAGTTCTTTTGCTTATTAAATTTTGAAGAGGTTATCAATTTGGAATATAACCTAAAGAGTTTATGTTTCATAATTTTACTTTATTGCTGAAATATTTATGCAAATATTCAGTGTAGGAAGATGCTGCCAGATGGAAATGGAATAGTTGTGGAATTCTTCCTGGCATTTCCGACAGAATGTATAATATCGAATCACGTTATGCTAATGTTTTGCAATGGGATACATATTTTATAGCTTTGAAATGCAAATTTAAGAGATCTGAACACTTAACAAATCATGCCAAGGCAAAATAAACTAATATGAAAAGTAGGAATTAGATAGTTAAATTAGAGCAATGCCATATCAACTGCATGTTTGTAAAAGTAAT
Organism: Erethizon dorsatum; assembly: GCA_028451465.1. Classification (NCBI taxonomy): domain Eukaryota; kingdom Metazoa; phylum Chordata; class Mammalia; order Rodentia; family Erethizontidae; genus Erethizon; species Erethizon dorsatum. The sequence goes on from CM051832.1 coordinate 77,859,687, forward strand.
CAGCCATGTCTTTATACCTTTTGTGTAAATACATTTAATATTTAGAAGTAAAACTGTGTTTTGGCAAGATTAACATTAACTAACCTCAAGATATATATGACATTTGTCAAATAGCTGATTTCTAAGAATATTTAACTTTTTTACTTCACTTCTTTGACCTAATTTTCATCATTGATAAATTCTCTGATGTAGGTTATGTGGTATTTTTGCTATATACAAATCTGAATGAAAAATTTTAACTGAGTATTACAAGTGAGTTTGAATTATAGAGGATTAAAGTTTTTGTTGGGCTGGTGAGATGGCTCAGTGGCTTAAGCGCCTGCCCGGCAAGCGCGAGGGCCCGAGTTCGACTCCCGGAACCCACATACGAAAAAGGGGCCGGTGATATCGCTCAGCGGCACGGGCGCCTGGTGGCGCCCGAGGTCCTGAGGTCGAACCCCCGGTACCCACCAAAAAAAAAAAAAAAAAAAAAAAGTTTTTGTTATTAAAAATCATTGGGTTTGAAATTTGATTTTTTTAACTTAGCGAATTAATTTTATTTCCATATGTTATCATAAGTTATAGATATCAACACTGTATCTTTACCCTGACATTCCTTAAATCTGTGGTCAGAAACTCATCATTTAAATAGTAAAATATCCTTTACGTGACATTAGAAAGTACAACTTTTTCAATGAGCTCATTGAACTTTTTCCTTTTCTCAAATTGGGAAATATTTCATCCTAATATTTTGAATAAAATAGCATTTTATTTTGAAAGGCATGATTGTTCTTGACAATACTTTCAATTTTTATTCTCCTTTTTGGAACTGTTTAATAGCAACTATGACACAGGATTGAATCTGGGCAAGAAAAAAAAACTGTGAAGCATGAATTTTCAGTGGCAAGCTCTCCTGTAAGAGTGCCTGCCAACAACTGATTAGGGAAACTTAATGCTCCATCTGCTTCCTTCATTCATCCTCTATCCTTCTCTAGAAGTAGTGAGAGAAGACCCAAGACCTCCAATGTGTTTCCTACTTGCTGTTGTGAAAAGAGGTCCTCTATTTGCATCTTGACTTGTTCCTGTATCAAATGGATCAACCACTGGAAAGAATGGGTAGAATTATAAAAATACACAGTCAGTAAAAATATTTAAACACACTTTAAACAAAACTCTAATTTTATTTTTTCTTATTTTTTATTTTATTTTATTTATTTATCTTTTTTGTGGGTACCAGGGGTTGACCTCAGGACCTCGCGCGCCAGCAGGTGCCCATGCCGCTGAGCGATATCACCGGCCCTTTTTTCGTATGTGGGTTCTGGGAGTTGACCTCAAGACCTCGCGCTTGCCAGGCAGGCGTTTATGCCACTGAGCCATCTCACCTGCCCTAAAACTCTAATTTTAAAAGAGAGTTATAAAATAACTTTATAATAATCCCCCAAAATGAGTTCCTAAATGCAAGGCACTATGTCTTTTAATTTTTTTTGTATATTTCCTCCAAAATGAACAAAATAGATTCAGAGCTATATAACCTACAGCTGTCTAATAAATGTGATTGGATTAGGAAACTTTAAAAATGGAAGCTGTGAACTTTTTTTGAATGATTAAAATTATAGCCCTTTGAGATTGATTAAAAATATTATTTTGATTCATTTAAAGCTCTAAAAATTTCTAGAGCATTTTCTTTTCTCCATTCCTCCTCGGTCTTAAAGAAGATATTAAAAACAGCAGACACAACAAACATCATTAGCACTACTGGGATTTTTTCAGACAATAGAATATTCAAAGCCAGTAGAACTGATTGAAAAACATGGCTGCTGAACTCACTATTGATGGAATATATTGAACCATTAATAAAGGGCATTACATTATGACAACTATAAAATGTTCTAAGAGTCATTATTCCATTCATTCCTGGCAACTGCTGTCAAAGGCAGGTATTTTTTCTTTTCACTATTGGATAATTAGACTCATGGAGGTTAAGTGGTTTGCCCACGTCACACATTCAGGATACTACTACTCATTTCTTTTGTGATACTTGAATTTTGATGATTAAGGTTTGATGCTGGGATTGTGGTTCAGAATGCTCAGTGTCAGTTTAACCTGCTCCCTCTAACTGGGAGAAACTCATTAAAACAACTACTACTCTTGGTCTACTGCATTTTCTCTTACTGTAGTCCACAGATGTAGAACTACAGTCTGTAGTATAGTACCGTAGCACATTTCTACTGTTTATAGATGTGAAATGCATCTATTTGTGGAGGACAGAGTTTATGAGGAATTCAGATTTGGTTATGAAGCCAGTGAGATGGGAAGCTGTGGAAAAAAGCAAGGCAGGAACAGTATAATCCCTCCCACTCAGCCTCATTGCAAGCCTTGACCACTACAGTGGTCTACAGTGGCTGTGAGGCCTAACACTCAACTATCATCTTGTATTTGCAAGCCCAAAACTGATATCCCTTGGGTTTGTTTATTAATAGCACAAGGCTCTTTCCTTTTTGAGTACATATGCATTAAAATTTTACACAGAAATCTTGTTTATGGCATTAGAATTTCTAGGTCACTGTCTGTAAAATATACCCACTCATGCCTGAGACCACACCCTGAACACCTGCTTACCTCACTTAGAAGGGCATTGTGGGTAATTATTTTTCATAACAAAATTACTATTCTCTACAATGCACAAACCCAAGCTAATACAGAATGATTCATGTGGCTCCCAACACATTTGAGGTAAATTAGGAATCACCATCTGGCAGAGAGCTTCTTTTCTTAAAATGCTCTCTCTTTTTTTAATTAAAATGTGTTTTAATTAAAAATAGACATGTCAAGAAGCACTGTATATCAATTACATGACTGACAATATGCTTTCATCTTTTTCTAAAACTTATGAACCAGAAATGAGATGTCATGATTTCTCTCAAGAAAAAGTAAAATATAGAACAGACAAAGCAAAGATTTCTACTGGGAGCCATTTCAGCTGTGTCAAAATCCAAACAAATCTTTTCTCACATATTTTATTGCTTAAAAAAAAAACATTGAAACGATGTTTACTCCTCATATTTTGATGGCAACTAATGTAGTTGTTCATTCATTTTATATTATCAATGGTTTTGGAAAAGTTCTCAAATATTCTCAGTTAATCTTTGCATAGTGATCCTAAGTTATTCCAAGACCATCCTCACTGGCCAGGCCTTCCTTTGAGCACCTTCCTGTCTACATTTTTGTCTTAAAAGCACAAAACAGTAACAGAAGATTTCTGGTTTTTAGGAACAGTGCCAATAAGCAGAAGAGTGTGTATGTGTGTGAGGGCGGCGGGGGTGTGAGACAGGTAGAGACCCAGAGCAGCAATAGGCAAGAATAAGAAACCATAGTAAGGATGATTGACTGGTAGCCCACACATTGGTGCATGTGTGTGCATGTGCATGTGTGTGTGTGTGCGTGTGTGCATGTGTGTGCTTGTGGGAGTTGGGGAGAGAAAGGAACAGATACAGAGACAAGAAGAGATTAACACAGAGAAGGCTGCAATATAGTCTGAGTTTCTGTTCCATCAAGACTGACATTTGACTAGCACTGTCTTACAAAGTCCCAGGGCAATACCTTCAGGATTCCCAGCCCTAAATATTTAAAAGTCAAATATTAATGATCAGATATAATAAAACACATTTAACAATAGTCACATAGTTTTTTACTTTGACTGTTTTTCTCAACTGGGAGAAATACTTAGTATCACCACAATTTTCTTTCTTTACAACTTTTTCCATCCAGGCATAGCGGCATATTCCTGTAGTCCCAGCTATTCTAGAGGCTGAAGCAGGAGGACTGCTTGAGTCTAGGAGTTTGGGGTTACCTGGGCAACACAGATACCCTATTAAAAAAGTTCTAGAAATTGTTTGTGTTTTTTAGCTTAACTAAAAAGCTAAATTTGTTGCATTTATTTGCTTTATATCGCTGCAATTTGATTTTTTTCTTGAGAAAACTTTTTCTTTAGAATAGTTTTACATTTACAGAAAAATTTTAAGGATAGTACAAAGTTCCCATCTAGCACATCGCCAAGTTTTTCATACTGTCAGCACTTACAATATGTTCATCACAATTAATAAACAAAAATGGATATATAATTAGCTTAAATCTATACATTATTCATATTTCCTTAGTTTGTACCTAATGTATATTTTCTGCCCCAGAATCCCATGCAGGATATCACTTTACATTTAGTTATTGTCCCTTTACACGGCTCATTGCTGTGGTAGTTTCTCAGACTTTCCTCATATTTTGATGACCTTGACAGTTTTAGGAAAGGGATAAAAAAAAGAATTAAGATGTGTTATGTACATGTACCAATTCCTTATGATGAATGTAATCATTATGTACTGTAAACATGTACTAGTAAAATTAAAAGTTAAGAAAAGAATTACTATTTTTGGTATTTTGGGATATGTCTGATGCTTACTTCACGGTTAGACTATAGTTATATGTTTTGGGAGGAGACCAAAGACAAAAAGTGACACATCATCACATCATATTGACACTACATTCTACCAGTGTGATCTATCATGAGCTTTGCTATGTGTCCACAAAAGAATATTGAAAAATTCCCTGTCGTGTGTATTTCTTCACATATTTTAAATTGATATCTAAATATTTTCATCACAAATTTGAATAGTTCTGGAGGCTATAATTCATGGCAGAGTGTATATGTTAATTTTAACAATTAAGTTGCAACATCACTTTTGAATGGAACTAATGGAGTCTAAACACCAGATGATTCGACATCTAGAATTATTAATTTTAATATATATTTGAATAAGACTACTAATTTGTATGTAGAAAGTCACAAAATTCATCACCCTATAAGAAGAACTTTAAAAGAGATAAGTAAATAAACAAACTACCAAAGTAAAAGTCAGAGAGGGTATAAAGATGCCTAAAGCAAGTTCCAGAAAGTTGGCAAGCTCTTCATGAAAAAGGAGAGATCCATGGATTCTCCCATAGGAAAGGAGTAGTATGAAGAAGACAGTCAAGCATTAAACAAATACCAAACAGCTATATTTGGGCTGGCATTATAGATTATATCTCTAGGAATCCTATTTACTCTGTGAATATGCTTTAACCTACAAAGTGTTTTTCACGGGTCTTTACTAAATATGGAGGGTAATTTCCCCACAGCAAGGGGGGAATCCCTAATACATCAGAGGCATTTCAAGCATTCAGCTACCAAATATTAATAGCCAAAAGAGAGCTAAAGAAAGCCCTTTCAGAGCATTCCAGGTCTTTACAGATCATAAGGTAGCAGCGCTCCAAAAACCAGGTAAAGATAATCAGTCTGAAATATACCTCCCCAATTGCAAAAAGTAAGGAGCAGGACTAGAGAGCAAAGAGAACTCCCCAGTGACTAAAAAACCATGCCAGCTGTTCTGTAAGCAGGGATATATGCTGCCAAAATTTGGCTGATGAGCTCTAAAACACAGGAAGGCTTCTGGAATCTTTCCAACTCTTTGATATGGGGCCTTGTTGAAAGAGAAATCTGGATCCTATCCTTGAAGTTTTTTGAGCTAGGGATGAACCAAATAAAACTACAGGTGGAAAAAAAAAAGCCCCAACTCTGTCCAAATACAGTTTAGATAGACCATTCAAAAAGCTTGATAGAAAAAGGAATGTTCTCCTTTTTGGAGGTAAATATTACTTTCTTTAGTTTTTACTGGTCTCTTACACAAAATGTTCATCCAAAAAATGTATAATGTGTGAGAAAGAGCAAGAAAATGTTACTCAAGATCAAGAAAGGAAACAATCAATATAAAGAGATCCCAAAATAACCTAGAGGTTGGGTTTTTCCAAGAAAAAGATGAAATAACTATAATGGAAATGCTGAAAGACCTAGAGTAAAGGTGAAAACAAAAGTGAACAGATGAGCAATTGGACACTTTGTTTCACATATAAGAATATATGAAATTTATGTAAATTCTATGTTTGAAGGTCCTTTATTGATTACTCAGTTGTATTCTTCTGCATAAAATGTAAAGGTATTTTAAAGTTTATTTTCCTTGATTGTAAGGGTTTTGGTATTTTAAGCTTCCTCTAGTTTTTACTTTTCAATTATTATAATTACTGAGAGTGCAGAATTGATTAAAACAAACATAAAATAACACAAATTTTGATTGGTAATAAAGGAAATGCTATTTATTGGAATTGAATTATTTAAAAGGATAAATCATGTTTCCAGTAGCTTATCTATGTTTGAATAAATATATCTCCTAACAGAGTGATAGAGGGCTTTTCCATTGATTCTATTATATTTATCATTTTTAATAAGCCTGAGAAATTTTATTAATATAAATATGTAGATGAGACTGTGTAGAAATTCAATTGTTATTCAAGTGTTTATACGCCTTCCAAGTTATACTCTAAAATTATAATATCCATCATCAAACATTGTATTCACTGATCTATCAGTTGGATTGGTCCCTATTCAATGTTATTGAAAACAAAGAATTGGAAACTGACTTGCAAAACTATATGCTGCCTAGTCATTAAAATCAGTTCCTTTCACAAAAGCAGCATCAATATTTTATATCTTGGAAGTGTTTATACCTTGGCAAATGCAGCATTATATTTTGTGTGGATGAGAAATGTAGCTTCTTTTTTTTTAAGTGGAAGGAGGTAGTTATGAAAGAAGAAGTGGGAAAGGAAAAATAATCTGAAGTATGCTCTCAAGCTTATTAGTTTTAGAAAAAAGTTTAACAGAAAGTTGAAATTCTTCAAACTTTTGTCCATTTAATTCCATCTACCCTCACATTTCTTGGAAAATCTTTGAGTTCCTTATTTGAATACAATGGGCATAAAACATCCATTAAATCAGTCAATACCTAAATGCATGCTTATCAACTCTCACCAAAGGAAACTTTGTACTTAGCTGAAACTGCTGCTGACATGTAGTTTTCCATTTCAAGATGTTTGGTAGAAAATCAGAGAACTCCCATGTATGGAGAAAAACTTCATGTTCTCTTTCCACTTCTTGATATTTCTTGAAAAGAGTGGCCCTGATGAAGGAGGTGACATTTGTGACCCTGGGCAAGATTTATTTCATGCCCGTTGCAGAGACTAACACCAGTACTTGCTCATGTGGGAAACAAGGAGTTTCTTTCTTTACCAAAATAGAAAAAAAAAAAAAAAAAAAAAGATGTGTGATCAAGCGTCACAGTACTGTGGTCTGAGTAAAAAAACATCAAGGAAATTTTTTCTTCTAATTGTGCTATGGTTTGCAAAGTCAGTTTTCATCATTTTGACCACGTCAGAGGCCTTTGTAGTTTCTGAAAAGGGCTCATAATATAAGAATTCTTTGATGTAACAGGCACGCACAGAACAAATAAAAACCTGGAGTTAGCTGGCTTTGATTGTTTCAATAGGCTGCCTGTGACTGGCCAAAGAATCTACGAATATTTTCATGATTAGCTAAAAAAAATGTTAGGAAAAATGTTCTCAGTACTGGAGAAAGATCACGACCTCTGACAGGTACAACCTTCCATGTTCCTTCCTTAGTTATAAGCCACAGATGCAGCATTTTCCTCAGTACGTGCATTCAAGATTCTAGTAATGGTGTAGCTTCCCTTGCTTGAAATATAGAATGTTCAATATAGATTATTCAAACACAGACTTTATATTTGGCGAAATAAAATACTGGTAATATCCCAACATGTTGACAGTTAATCTCACAAGTAGCCATTGCATCCGATATATTATAAGAATATTTAGATAAATGATATTCCGTCAGCTTGCTTGGATCCATTGGGTACCACCCTGATCCAAGCCATCATCTCTTGCCTGAATTACTACCATGACTAGTAAATTGGTCTTACTGCCTCAGGTCATGGACCTGAGTCTGTGCTCTTATTAGAAGACAGAGGATGTCTTATAATATCACTTCTGTACTCAAAACCTCACAGTGGTTTACCAGTAAACCCAGAATCATTACTATGGCTTATAAGGTGCTCATAATGCAGTCCACTATTACATTTCTGATGTTATCTGGTGCTGTTTCTTACTCCCCATCTCCACTAGCTACCTAGCTTTTGACTAATCTTTTTTAATGCCATGTGGGTTCTTACCTCAAAGCCTACACACTTGTTTCCTCTGCTAATAATATAGTTACTGATGTATCTGCAAGGCCCACCCTCAGTCACCCAAACGTTGCCTTCTTATGGAAACTTTACCTGTCTCCACCATTTACATTTGCAGCTTTCTCCTCTGATCCATATCTATAGCATTTTGCCTTTAAGATATTATCTATTTCTTTCTTTCTTTTTTTTTTAAAGTGGGTACTGGGAGTCGAACTCAGGACCTCGTGCTTGCCAGCAGGCACTTGTGCAGCTGAGCAATATCACCGGCCCCTTTTTTTCCCTTATGTGGATACCAGGAGTCGAACTCAGGACCTTGCACTTGCCAGGCAGGCGCTCACGCCGCTGAGCCATCTCACTGGCCACGATATTACCTGTTTCAATTATTTATTTTCTATTTTCTGCCAGATCCTAAAATTTCTAGCATTGTAAGGGTAAGCATTTGTGTATATTTTGCTCATTGCTGTATCTCCAATGCCTAGCGAAATTTCTAACACAAAATACTCAGCAAATATCTGTTGAATGTAAGGTTGCTATAGAGGAAGCAGCCATTCTTCATAAATGGCAGTGAAGATAACGTGAAAGCACATGTAGTTTATCGAGTGTTCCTTAACGTTTTTCAGTTTAAACACTTAACAAAAATGAATACCAACTAGACAACAAGAGCATATTTTTGTTTTGTTTGTTTGTTTGTTTTTTGGTACTGGGAACGGAACTCACGACCTCACGCCTGCCAGGCAAGCGCTGTGCCACTGAGCTATATCCCCGGCTGGAGAGCATGTTTAATAATCAATAATGGCAAGTATTTTAGATAGAATAGTGTAGTCATACACTACAAATAATGATCTTAAAGTGTTTGATAGTGTTTAGAAGTATCTCATGCCACAATACACCTTTTTGAACTGAAGTTTATGATTATAACCAGAAATTATAATACAAACAGAAAATATGTCCTAAGATTTCTTAACAGAATGATTTGGGCAGAAAACTGTCACTCATGGCTGCTAATGGTACAAAGAACAGAAACCTGATGATAAAAGACAAGGCACCTATCAGAATGGCTAAAATAAAAGTGACTGACTATGCCAAGTTCCAGTAAGAATGTAGAGGAGCTGGAGCTCTCATACATTGCTGGCAGGTACATGAATGTTGATGAAAGCATTATACATACACTGTAAACAACTTGAATGTTCTTTAGGAGAAGAATGGATAAACAAATGGAGACATAACCACACAATGGAATACTACATGGCAATATAAAGGAATAAACTATTGAAATTTGCAACTATAAATGACATTTAAAATCATTGTGTTAAGTGAAAGAAGCTGGTCTTACATACTGAACATTTCCATTTATGTGTCATTTCAGAGAGGGTAAATGGATGGGTAATGGATTAGTCATTGCCACAAGTTAGGGGCAGAAGATTTTTTGACTAAAAAATCAGCATGACGAAACTGTGGGGAGTATATAGGACTGTTTTATATCTTTATCATGGTGATGGTTACCTAATCTGCATATGGCAAAACTCAAAAAATGTATACAAAAAATAAACACCTGCATCTAATTATTTTAAAATCTTGGCTATTAAAAATGGCAGAATTCACTACCCCTGATCCCGGGGAAGCCTGAAGGCATGCATCCCAAATAAACATACACTTTTTTCTTATAGATCAATGATCCTTTCTTATCACCTTCACCCGTCTCTCCCCTGTACACGTGCAAGATCCATCCACAATTCTTTATATACTTTCGTATAACTTGAAAGGCCAATTTAGGAAAAGCAATGTTACCAAAGTTTTTACATGATTAAGTTCATTATTTAATGATATATTCTGTGTGGCTTTATAAGTTTAGGAGTATGTAATCTTGTTCTAATTTTTTATACTCAAAACATGATCTTTGGCGATATATTTGACTAAGCTATTAAGTTGCATGTTTCAAAACTAGTAGGTATATGTTTAATTCTTGCTTTCTTTTCTATAATCTCTTGGCTCAACAAAGAGATTATTGTCCATTCTTGGAATTCAGAATTATTTGGACCATAGGTCCACTCCATGACTAAAAATCAGTTAATCACCGCCTAAATTCCAATGTTTACTTAAGAAATCTCATTAATATTAGTATCTCTTATCTTCAATTTTATAAGAAATATTTTTGACAGATTTGGAGGAAAAGGGATCCTAGTATATTTTAGTAATGTCAAGCTAACACAAGAATTGAACATAAGGGTTAAAGTCAAGCAAACATCTTCGAAAGAGATATTGCAAAAAGGACCCATATGTGTAGAAATAGTCTTTGATGTCTTCTATTTGTCATGCATGTCTGCTGTGATTTTTGAGAGTGGAATTGTAAGCACTTGATAAATCTCACATTTTAATTTCATTATCATTGGAAGAGTTAGTGGTGTGTATGCATGTGTATGAAGTTGATAATAGCTGGATATTGATTGATTTCAACATGATGGAAGAACAAGATCTCATTTAGTAATATTTTCCTACAATAATATTAATGATAATTATAATTTATTGACATATTCCTGATACTATATAAAGTGTTTTGTATTCATATTTTCATTTATTCCTCCCCTAAATTCTCACATAGTACTTGGATTTTCCAAGTCTTACATTTTGCATTAGGGATCTGAAGGTCCCAGAGCTTAAATAGATACCAAAATAACCATGTTTTACAACTTTGGATGTATAGACAATTTAGTAACCTTTCTAAATAAGCAAATTGATATTTCCTTTTAAGTTCCATATCATAAGAATAAAAACAACTCTTTTGAGGCTGACAAAATTTTATCTTGGGAAATTTTTTTAATAATTTCTAAGGTACATGTATTATTTCTTTAAAAATACATATTTTCAGTATCATCTTTCATTTTGGTCAAGTATTTGTAACCCAGTGACCATTCTAGATCTCTAATATATAATGAAAAGTACTGTGAGGAAGCTTTGCCAGAGAACCCGAATAAATAAATAGTGCAGTAAACCCAGAAACACATTCATGCAACTGCTCTGTAATTGATGGATAATCATCTCACTTCCACAATCAGTGATGTATGAAAATTTATTGCTTATATTTCAAATCTTTTCACTCTGCCCACCTCCAGGCCCTCACATATCTTCTGGACTATCAAACTGACTGATGTTTATTTAAATTCCAAAGCTCAGATGCATCACGGCCTAACCATAGACTATCATTCCCATGATCCAATACCACCACATGAAAGTTCCACTACAAAGCCACAGGCTCTTCTCAGCAACCTCTATGCCAAACCTTGCAACTCTCATATCACTGGTGGCTAAATATTTTATTTCTGGAAGAAGCTACCTGTGAACATATTTATAAAAAAAAAGATTACGGCTATTTTCTTTAATTTCATGGAGGATGGTATACAGGAAATGTTTGGTGTTTTTAGTATAAAAATTAGGGCTGGTGAGATAGCTCAGTGGCATAAGCCCCTGCCTGGCAAGTGCAGGGTCCTGAGTTCAACTCTGGTACCCACATAAAGAAAAATTAACATGATTTAATGGAAAGAATAAATTGGAGATAGATTTGAAGTCAAATCCCATTTTGATTACTTATTGGCTCAAGAATCTTCAGCAAGGTATTTAGCATACTTGACCTCAAAATTTGCATCTATAAAATGAAAATAAGAATATCTATTTATAGAACTGCTTTAAGGATTAAAGATTATATAGGCAAATTAATCAAACAACAACTCATCATGAAGAAGTCCTGGGCTAAGTGCTAAATATTTGAGATTAATAACAGTCTCCTCCTTCAGGGGACTGACAGCTGAGTTGAGTAGATGGACAAATGAGACAATGACATTAGAGGGTGCAAAGTGATGTCAACAAGTGCTGCCACACCCAGGAAAAAATTGTACATCTTTGGAAGGGGAGATGTTAGGAAGAATCACTTTGACAAGGTACTACCTGACCTACAGCTCCATTGAAGAGCTATGACCAGGAAAGCCTGTCCAAAGACCCTATGGTTGCAGGTTTGGTGGATGATGAGGTGGGTAAAGTGGCATAAGACAGAAATTGTGATACTATAAAGGCTTATCCCATGTAGGTTCTCCTTATATGCAGGGACTTGCAATGTCATTGCTAATTTCTTTTTGCAGTAATGGGGGTTCAGCCCAGAGCCTTTGCACTGAGATACACCCCCAATCCTTTTTATTTTTTATTTTGAGACAGGATCCCATTAGGACAGTAAATTGCCCAGGCTGGGACTGAACCTCAGCCTCACAGAGTACTGGGATTACAGGTGTGCACTGTCACATTCAGCTTGTTATTGAAGGTTTTAGAAGAGAAGGGTTGTGGTCAGATCTACATTTTGGAACACTCACTCTGGCTCTAGGAAAGAGGAAGGATTGTAGACTGACATGCCTTGAGGAAGAGAAATAGGTCAAAGAATTAATGGAAGAATGTGTGGGCAAAATAAGGAGAGTCTAAAGTAATGAATGTACTGCCACTGGTGCCAGTAGTAAGAAAAGAGGTGGACAGAGTTAGGATCTATTGAGGAGGAAAAATGGGTGAGACTTGGTCCCTGAGAGAAAGTGGGTGAAGTTCAGGGTGATGTGTGATGTTCTCGTGGGGATGTCAGTTCCAGATACTGTGGGTGCACTGTCTGAATCTCCTTGGTCCTCCCGTTCTCAGTGCAGACACCCGTAATTTTTCTATGTGAACGCTATCTTCCTTTTGCATGGGACAAAGGATGGTGTGTTAACAGCTCCAGAAACAGCTTTCGAGTAATGACAGATGGAACTGAAGGATAAATACTCCTGGTCCTCAGGCCTCTGGAGGATCCCTCAGAGGAGAATAAATCTAAGTTGTCTTCTGTACTGTCTCCCAGAGTTGCCCATCAGGATCAAATCCTATGTGTCCACATTGGAAATCTGCTTCACAATCCATCCTTGAATCCTGTATCACTTCCTCATGCCCTCGTTAGAGCTTTCAGGGATATCTGCTTGAATTAATCGTTTTCATTCAAACCCTTGCTTCAGAATCTGCTTATAGGGAAATCCCATCCAGACATAGCCAAAAGGCATTGAAACATATAGGTGTGTGTATTAGAAGAGAGATCTGGGGAGGAGACATAAATTTAGATATTCATATAGGATGTAGTTGAAGCTAGAGAAGGGAAAAAGCTCACATTGAGGAAGGAAGTAGAGGAATCCTATTAAGACATTAAGTAAAAGGGGAAAAATGTCAAGCAAAGCATGGAAGCTGGACAGCCTTAATAGGTTCCAAAATCTTTTCAAACAATAATATGTGGTAGGAAAGTTCTCAAAGTTGTCCGGAAATACTGAACTAATTATTTTATAGTTATGCAATCAATTTAATTTATAGTTCGTCTGCTGTACCTTGAAAATTGAGTATTTACTGGTTCTTTATGAGCTGTAACATTTTACAGCCTGTCAGAGCACTGATTGATACAATGTACTGAAAAATAATCATATAAGATTACCTTAAAATATTTACCAGTATCTGTCATTTTGACAGTGGAATTGCAATACTATAAATCTACAAAGATTAAAAAGTTTAAGCAGAATGTTCTAAATTGAATATTTATTAAAATACCTCAACTGCACCAAAAGGAAAAAACAGAAACAAAATACTAATTTGACTTGAAGAAAACTTAACTCTAGAATTCTAGGACTATAAATGGTCTCACAGTTTTTACAGACAAAGTTGTCTGCCATTCTCACTACATTTCTCATGACAAATAATTTCCAGGCTAGTGTGCAATCTTATAAGATGCCATCTCTGCAGTTATATTTCTAAGCAACACACAGAAATAGATAAAGGAATTCCTGACTTATGCATACTTTGCGAACAGTCTATCCTAAAAATCAGGAGAAAATGGAAAATGTACATAACTGCGATTCATTTTCAATGACTTCAAATGGCTCCTTTTGCCCTTCTGTGTATCACAATGGTCCTGTTACAGTCTAAAGACCCACAGTCTGGTCACCTGCTAATGTCCCTTTTAAGGTCCCCTCCATCAACAAAGCACTGTGAAAGATTTTATGCATACAGCATTACAACCACAGATATTTATAATTAGCTTTCCAGTGTTTTATTAATAGGAGATTTAAAAATACTATTCAGGGCTTTTGAGCAACAGAATGTGGCCACGATTACTACCCTGATTTGATAGAACAACAGCCAGTTTGTTTAAAAAAAATACCAAGCATGCATGTGCCCCTAACTCCTACTTGCGTGTGGGAGTTGAGAATTTTCATTGGGAAATAATGCTATAAATTCACAAGCGGAAGTGGAATTCTAATGCATTATCTAAATTTTCAATTGTTAAGAGAAAACAGGACAGAAACTAAAAATGTAAATGAGATCATGACTATAGGAAAGAAGCAGGGTTTGGTACGAGTCTGAATACAGAAGGCTTTTATATAAATAGCAGGACTCCATAGGTTAGACTTTACCCTCTCCTGGAACCCCACCTCTTTGTGCCCTTTCTTTATCCTCCCTCCTACCAGGGAACTCACCCACCACTCAGGATGGCCTCTTAGGGAGGATGAAGGTTGGCAGCTGTGTCCCTGCAGGCTCCATCTTCTACCTCATGAACACACCAGGGACCACCTTTTTTCTTGCTCTCTGGCCACATTAAGTGCTCTTGGTCCATCAGTTCTCTGTTTCCTTTGAATGTTCAGTCTCTCCTTGAAAATTAATTATAAAAAAAACTTCCCACAGGTCACATTACACCAGGCTTTTCCTTCATAGCTTAGACTATATCTCCTTACAGAAGAGAAATTGTGTGTTTGTGTGTGTGTGTGTGTGTGTGTGATATGTTGTGTGTGTGATATATGTGGTATATGCTGTGTGTGTGGTGCGTTTATGTACCGTAAATACTTGTATCTTGGTTCTACCCATCTGTGCAGACCTACTCCCACTTGACATTAAGCTCTCTGGAGGCACAGATAGGCCTCACTAATTTTGTTTCCCTTACAAATGTACAACCAAAAGGAAAGCATCAGAGATTTGTTGCATACCTACTATGTGCCAGGGATTCTGCTGGCTGCTTTACCTATGTTACATTTTCATCCTGTATCATCCCTATGAGATGGAGATGTCTCATTTTGTAGATTAAAACCTTGACCAAAGACAGAGTGAAGTGTGTAGAATTCAAAACATCTCACTCGCAGGAAACTAAGATTTTTCATTTCAATACACAGGAATCTGATCGCACAATTTTTTTTTTCTCTCGTTTAAAACCCTTCACTGATTCCTCACTGCCCTCAACACAAAGTTCTGACTGATATCGTGCCATTCTGTCTGCACCTACCTGCTTGGCTTTGTCCTGACTGCACAATTCAGCAAGACTACACCAGGGGTGTTTCTGTGGACACTCCATACTGCTTCCTCCCTACCCCCATTGCCTTGACTGCTTCTGCTCACAATGCTCTCTTCCATCTTTTTCCACCTAGGGAAGAATGAGTTATCTCTTACAACTCAGGTTGTATTTCTATCTTCTATGTAGACTTCTCTGGAAAGATGTTCTTCCTTCATCCTGCTGTATTTGACCAGCATCTCTGTTAAATTTCCTCACCCTATCCCCAGAACCCACAGCAGTAGTTTGACAAACTTCTATCACAACTCCAGGAACTAACTTATTTACTACACATTCCTCTGTCTTCCAAGACTGTAAATTCCTGAAGGGCAAGAGTGATTTCTTGGTCATCTATCTACACTGTGTATACTGGCATTTCTATCCAACAGAACTATCTGTAATGAAGGAAATGTTATTCTGTGCTGTCCAATATAGTAGTCATTTGTCACATGTTCTGTGGCTGAAACACGGTTACTACAGCTGAGGAATTGAATTTTTAATTTTCTTTAATATTAAGTAATTTAATATTAAGTAATTTAAATTCAAATAGGTACATGGGACTAATGGCCACCATATTGGATGCTACAACTCTGAAGCTTATAAAGGGTTTGGCATATGGTTGTTATAGTAAGTATTGCTGAATTGGACAGAATTCCTTTAGTTCAAGTCACCCAAGGTTTCCCTCTAACTGATTCTGAGTCCTTGCTCTATTTTTAATTCTGCTCAACCACCTCACATATGGAGACTTTTTGGGCCATCTTTCATCTTCCTCCTACCCTCAGGCCTGGCTAGTAGAGCATCCCTCTTTGTCTTAGAAACCTTTCTGACCACTAATTTGCTTCTTTTGCTTTTTCCTCCTGCTTCTCATTTCTACAGAGGCTATAAAACAGGATTGTATTTCCACCAGAGTCTCATTCCACAGCATGTAACCATAAAACATAGAAACAGAGTTATTAAAGCCTCAAGGGAAAATGTATGAACAAAATATCAGCCTGATTCATTATGAACAGTTATTATAAACAGTGGGCTTGCTAGCAAATGACAGGAAAACTAATTTGCATTTGCAATGAAATTATGCCACACGTATTCACTATGGCTCCCATCCCCCCAACTGCCATATTACTAAGACTCTTTAATTAAAGAAATTCTGCCAACTTGAAAAGCTTTGAGGTCTGTAGCTTGTGTTCATGAGAGTTTGACTTAAAATCTTTGATAACAATCTTAGTTATTGCCTAGATTTCCAGGTTCATAGGAAGTCCTCTAGATACCCAAGAGGAGAAAATGAGTAAACAATTACTAGGCACTTACAACATTCCAAGTACTGAGCTAAAAAATCCACCAATCCCCCTGCCCAGGAACTTTTGAGTACTGTATTCTGAATAGGTGTTAATATTTCCATTTGACCAACGAGAAAGATGAGAAGGAGAAAGGTTATTACTACCCCCCAGTCATGAGCTGTTGATCTGGGAAATCAGTCATGGTTGCCCAATTCTAAACCCCATGTCCTTCTGCCTCTACCTTTCGGACCCTCTACGGTTTCAAGTAATCAGTCTAGTAGTTAACTGGCTTTAGAGTAGGTAGTTTTCTTTACTGAGGAAAATTTAAAAGAGGTCATTTTTTCTTCCATATAAAGAAAGATTTATCATCATAAATCATGCCTTTAAAGCTAACTTTTAGGTTCCTTTTTATCAGGCTAAATACTACTAATTCCTTTCTCTTTTGTTTCAGTTTCTTTCTTTTTTTTTATAAACATTTCCAAGATAATAATCCTAAGGGTGGAACTCTGAAATAGGAAAATGTTATCTGGATCTGCTTGATATGTAAGTCAAGTGGGCTTACAGTCTTACTGTCTTATTGTAGTCCTTTGTGGAAGGAACCAAAACTAGCTTTATAAAAATACCCTGTGCAAACCTAGATTTAACAAATACTAGTTTTGAGTGCATCACTTTCCTCTTCATTTCTCAGCTTCCTCATTCATAAAATGATCAGAATAATAATAGTAACTGGAGGGTATATGGGAGATTTTATGAGAATCAAATGAATATGATATACCTAGAAAAATAGTATCTTGTTAAGCAGATCCATTTTAATATGATCTTCACCATTCTTATGATTGATATGTGTAAATCTTATAATTAACATGTCTTAGTATTAATAAAAGAACTGGACTTAAAAATGGGCTACTCTTGGTAAAGGTAGGTCCGATAGGAGAAATGGAGAACTAACCTCATGATATAATGCTTGGACACAATTATGATGGTCAAATGTATGAAGAAAAATCATGTAAGAGAATGAGTTTTATATCTGCTTAGCCCAAGGCTGACTTGATATATTTCTAGAATATTTATTTTAGTCCATAGGATAAAATAATTGTTCTTAGACTAATACTGAGCCCAGGATCAATATTCAATAGGTTTTACTTAGTTTACTGTATCCATAGGTCTAAATAAGAAGTATTCACCAAGTTAAACTGCATTATCACAAGAAGGAATAGTGAATTTCAGATGTGAGGTAAAGATGTGAAGAGTTAGTCTTCATGAATTTTTAATCCTAATTCTATCATTTACTTATGGCCTGGACAGGTTACTTAGTCTCCCTGTGTCTCAGTGTTATCATCTATAAAATGGGAATAATAATATTATATAACAAATAAGGTTATCAGAATAACCTAACCTAAATAAATACATGAATGTTCTTAAAACAAAGCCTGACACTTTGTAAGAGCCCATCATTCTCTATTATAAACATTAAAGATAAACCAGTACAGGCACTTTTGCTGCACAAGTCCATGACTATAGTAACCCAAACCTTTCAACATGCAAACCTATTATGATTATTAACATTTTAGGAGGATGGTGGTCCTCTCATTCAAAACTAGGAATACAAAGAGAAAATCTATAAGCAGCAAATACATCTGAACCAGAACATGTATGCTTTTTTTTTTTTTTTTGTGGGTACCGGGGGGTCGACCTCAGGACCTCCTGCGCCAACAGGCACCCGTGCCACTGAGCGATATCACCGGCCCCTTTTTCGTACGTGGGATCCGGGAGTCGAACTCGGGCCCTCGCGCTTGCAAGGCAGGCGCTTACGCCACTGAGCCATCTCACCGGCCCTACTTTTTAAACAATAAGAAAACAATTCAACCTTCCTGTAATCAGTTACAGATGCTTTAAAGAGAATTAACAATAGGGAAGACTAGAAATTAGTACTAGATAGTGAGGTAAAAATCAATTCACATAATTACCAACATTCCTTTTGAATCAAGTAGACAATACATGTATTACAATCATATATACAGAAATGATACAGGGACTTAAAGGAAGAGTAAAATAACAATCTCAGTTAATTTGCCCATAAAAATTCACTTTCCCAAATGGGAATTTTAAAAAAATTTTCTGAGAGAGTATCTGATTGCACATGTATGAGTGTCTGTGTGTATACACATGGGTGTGTATGCTTCTGCTCTCTTCAAGTATCAAAGATTGAGGTTCATACTTACAGATGAATGATTTATAATTTGCTTTCAGACTGCAAATATGTATATGGCTTTAACCATCAATCTGGGGACAAAGAGCTGAGGAGAAAGAACGCTACTGAAAAAAATTGTTGCTAATTCTTAGCCCAATAATTAAGATGATTTGGAGAGATGGCAATAGAGTTTTAGTTCCCTCTAAAAATTGGCACAGTGATGGACATGTTCTGTATTGTGTGGGACACACTAAATTGATACATACAAGGAAACTCAAATCATTGACAATTTAGTGAACATTATTTAGCCTAAGTTATAAAACAGTAGCACATGTAACCTTGTGAAGATGGAAATATTTTCCAAATAAAAACATACACTTAATCAAAACTATTTGAGAGAATATCATGTGGGTAAATGTCTGAGGTGATATCTTTTTTCTGCATTTATTTATTTTTAGACCACTCAGATAAGTGACAATTCTATTTCTTGTGCAATAACTGACTTTCTCAAGCTACTTGAATTACGATTTCAAATTTAAACTCTACTTCCATTACCAACACTATTTATTCCTCTATTATCACTTGCTGTGAGAGAAATAGATCTTTTAAGATGGGTGCTAATTAGGAAATGGGCTAATTTAAAGAGCAGTCCTTTAGTTTCTCCAATGTTAATATTATCCAAAATCTCAGACATGCCCTGTCCTGATTCTAAGTTGAATTTTCAGGATAATAATACCAAATTCTTGACACCCACTTTCTTATTCATATTTTTCCTGGCCTAAGAGCACTTAAAAATGTGCCAACACCAGAAACACGAATAGACAGTTCACAAAGAATAAAAGACATGACAACACACACACATACGCAAACACTTCTCAACCTCAAGTACAAATGAGATATTATTTTTTACCTATCAGTCAGGCAAAGATGAAAACTTTGGTAATACATCCTGTTATATCCCCACAGTAATAAATTAATCAAGCTTTGAGAAAGCAATCTGTCAATATACACATATAAATTAAATGGCATGCATCTTTGGCTCAGGAAAGCCATTTTTAGGAATGTATCTTATACATATATTCACATGTGTGTTGAGAGACTGAATATACACTGGAGAATGGCTAGACCATCAGTAAAACACAGAACCCTGACCCACAACTTGCAACAACCTACCCAGGAAAATAACCCGGTTAGCTATAGTAAACAGGTGAAGAATCCTGCCTGCTATGAGTCAGACATTCAGGAAGTCAGATCGATGTCTGTGGTAAGAGTCCAGAAAGCTAAACAAGAACTTCTGTAGCAATCACCACCAAATAGCAGTTACTGATTAAGAGCTGACACTACCCTAATTTTGTCCCCCCTCTTCCAACTTAGGACAAATCAGAGAAAGCCCAATACATACTCCTAACCAATCACATGAGATTTCCCAATTCTCACCTAAAGCATTCCCATGCCAACAGACTCCAGTTGACCTTTATATCTGAAACCATTTTCCACTGTAAAAACTTTCCTTCTCCTCTGCCACCATTTGATACTCTGCAAACACAGGTGATAGTGGCTGACTCCCTTACAATATCCAGCTCTCGTTAAATAACCTTTGCTTTTCTATATTTGTACCAGCATTGCTTAATGTAGCAAATGAATGAAAATAACTCATGTGTCTATCACTAGAAGATTGCCAAAACAAATTTGGGCAATCCACAAATGGAATAATATGCAATTATTAACAAGAAAGAAAGGTAAATGTGTATATACGTAGAGTTCTGCCACCAACACAGGCCATTTAAAAAAAAACTGAAAATGTGTGCAAAGCAATGTGTATTGTATACAACAATATATGCCTAAACATTTTTAAGTCAATTTACAAGAAATAATTAAGAATGGTTGTTCAGGGAAGGTGAACTAAAGATCTGAGAAATAAAAATGGGAGGCAGCATTGGTTTTCCTACATCCTTGGAATCTCTTGGATTTTATATTACATGTATGATTATCTATTATTTAAAATACATGTAACTGATTTTTTATTTCAACTTTTACATTGTGTGAAGTAATAGCAGAGTGGCTTTTCCCCAAAAAAAACACTTGAATCAATATATAATTTTCAGCTTTAAAAATAGTTCATTGAAAAGAGTGTTTTGTGCTAATATTGTTTGGACAAGATATCATGCCTGTATCTTGTTCTCTGAATAACTACTATGAAGACAACAAAATCCAATGTATCAACTATTGTAACTGTCCTACTAACCTGTTTTGAAACGCGGTGTCATTGTTATGTTTATCTTTTTTCTCTTTAAAATTAAAAAAAAGTTAAAAAATGTGACAACATATTATATTAATAATTTCAATGTTATTATTCTTTTTGTGTGTGTGGGTACCGGGCGTCGACCTCAGGACCTCACACGCCAGCAGGCGCCCGTGCCACTGAGTGATATCACCGGCCCTTTTTTCATATGTGGGTTCCGGGAGTCGAACTTGGGCCCTTGCACTTGCCAGGCAGGTGCTTACGCCACTGAGCCATCTCACCGGCCCTCAATGTAAATTTTTTGTGTAAGAAAACCAATCTAATAAAATACAGCTCATCTTCCTAATCTACAGTCAGGCATGCTGCTGTTTCAACAGAGTAGTTATAGCTGGAGCAGTGGATAACAAAGGGAATGTTGCCCAAATTATCTATGGTAGTCAGTGAAGTGCCCTTATAAACATTATTATATGAAAATATTGTTGCTCTACTGGCTCTCCCCAGTCCCTAACCTCATGAAAGATCAGAACTCAAATTGTTTCTTAAATATCAATTAGATGCCCTGCACCCTGCATCACAGAGACAGGAGAGGACTGGGAAGAGGGCTGTTAGAAGTGCAGATTCCTGAAAGTCAGCATGTTTAACAATATTCCAGATAATTCTCATACCTAGTGAAGAGGAAACTGTTCCTACCTCAAATCCCTTTAGATGGAGTTATCTAGTGGGGACCTTCTTTAAGAATGAGCTCAGCTGGATGCCCACACCTTAAGTTGAGGGATTTTTTTCTCTTGACCATTGGCTTAGTCATATCCCCTGGTGATTCCACAGTAGCAGTGCCATTCACGCTCTGGGTGGTATTGGAATGGGAAGAATTGTTTATAATCTGACAATAGAGTTGGGTTATGAGACAACAACAGCAAACTAAACTTCCAATAAATTTCAAGAACTGAGAAACAGAGAGATAAAATTAAGATGTTATTATCTGCTTCTGTCTAATATTTTTGACTTTATGGTATTCTCATTATAAGTATAAATGATAGCATCTCACCAGAGCTCTGCAGCCTTTGTTTTGTTGACTGATATGGGTAAAATACCAAATAGTGTCTGCCACTCAGGAGTTGCCCCATGCAAACTGGGCAGTTCAAGAGTCTAGAGCCCCACACTTAAGGTCAGTTAGCTAAACTTAGGATCTACTAAATAATTATTTAAGTCTAATCCTATAATTCCACCCTAAATTTTAAACAACTTTAGTGTCTTCTGCCTCGACAAAATGAATTACTGGGAAAAATTATAGCCCAGAATAATGTTTCCACAGAGATGAAAATGGATCTTAAAGCAAAAAAATGAGAGATCATCATGGCTGGCTAGGATGGGGCAGCAAGGGGTTAGATTACAAATGTGTACTGGAGAAAAGCAGGTACCCTGAGACACAAGCTATAGATAACACCAAGTACAAAAGGGTAAATGGAAAGAGAAACTAACTAGGCCAAAATTCTGTTTC
Source organism: Erethizon dorsatum (assembly GCA_028451465.1). Lineage (NCBI taxonomy): Eukaryota > Metazoa > Chordata > Mammalia > Rodentia > Erethizontidae > Erethizon > Erethizon dorsatum. Next base: position 77,882,348 of record CM051832.1, read on the forward strand.
AGTATGGCTTAGAAGGGGAAGCTGGACCACTCCTGGATCACTGCCCTATACCCCAGGTCTGATTTATAAGCCATTTTGGGAGAGAATCTGGCTATCTGAGGGTGGAAACTGACACTTCAGTGGCATCTTGGCTGATGGAATAGGCTCACAGTTACTCTAACCTCCCCACTGGGAAGAGGATCACTGTGAGTGAGATATTTGCAAGTTAGGGATTCAGAGAAACTGAAAGCTGAAAAACAATGTATGGGACAACAATGGCAGGCAAAAGGGAATTTAAAAACAAATGTACCACTCTTATTAGGGTCCTGAATCTGAATCTGAGTGCTGATAGGAGTGGGGCCCTGGGGCTACATAAGCACCTGCTGAGAGCAGTATCTGGGAGTGGCAGGACTCTGGAGAGAAAAGAGCTAGACTAATCTAGAAATAGTCACCCATTCCATCCCCATTTATTGGGGATGTGCTTATGAAACATGCTGCATGCTTTCCATGCCCACTGGCAAGTGCCCACAGGGGAGACCCCAACACCCCCTGCCTGGGACTGCTAAAGGCAGGAAGTCCTGGGAGGGCATCAAGTTTCTGGGTTAAAGAGTGATGTTCCTGGCAGAACAACTGAAAATGATTGTGGGTGGAGGGACAGAAAATAGCACCTGAGTCAAAGCGCATCCATCAATGCTCTATGTGAAAAGCTTGTGGAAGGAAGACACAGAGGCAACGGTGGGCTTTGCCCTGCAATGAGAGGAGCTGGGGTTAGAGTTCCTGCACAAGTCAATGGAGAACCTGTTGCTTGGCCAATTACATCGTCCCCTCCCCAAAGTAACTTGAGGCAGCAGGATCCTGGGACAGAGGCAAAGGCCTTCAGTTGGCCACTCCAAGAGCACTGCTTGCAGCCAGGAGGTTGACATGGAAAAAGAGCTAGATCTATAGGCCTCCTTGCTCACAGGCAGGCTACTAAGTAAATCATGGTTGGGGGAGCAGGGGGGACCAGTTCAGAGACACACAATTGAACTCAGGTGCATGCAGTGCAATTACACTGCAACTGACTACAGTGTGAACAGGGGAGTTTGGATAGTTCGGATTTGTGCTCTTCCACCTATGAGAGGGTTTTGTGATTTTTTGTTTTGTTTTTGTATCTTGTATATGTATTTATTTTTAATTATTACTCTTTCATCCTTCTCACTATCTTTTTTTCTTTTCCTTCCATTTTAGCTTCCTTCATTTTACTTCTCTCTTCCTCTCTGTCTTTTTTTTATTAGTACACATTTGCAGTACATGAATTTTAAATCATCTTGGGAAGTTGCTACATGTACATAATATAACATGTTTCTTTTTTTAATCCCCTTCCCTCCTTCTCCCTCCCTCCTCCTCTAGTTCCCCTTTCACCCTTTTCTTTCTTGTTGATATTATTAATCTTACTTCATGTCCCCTCCTTTACACATTTCATCTAGCATATATATATGCATATATATATATATATATATATATATATATATATATATATATATGTATATGAGGTACCTGTATGTGTTCAAAAGATAATAATTAACCAATGTTTTAACTTACCTAGTACCTTTCAAGGGCATGTCAGGGGAACCCTTACCAAAATTGTATATAGAATATCCAAACATAAACTAACTACCAGCATATTAACAGGATCTGACAATCTCATACACAGTTTCTGTCAATCTCTATCTACACCACCCTCCCTCTGCATTCCCCCCCCTGCTCCCACAAGTCTCTTCTCAAACCCCTTCTAACTATAAAAATAATTCAAATAGAGTCCTACTCTACTTTCCCTCTGTTCTTACTGATTAATCCCCTTCTTTTTCCTCTTGCTTCTTCCTTTCCCCCTTTACATCCCACTCTAACTGTTGATAGCAATATTATTCTGTCTGAAAGGACTGTTGATGAAAGGATTAAATTCTTAAAATGACTTGAAATGTACATGATTGATGTATGGTTGGAGCTGTTGATGTTGTGACCTGAAGGAATTCTCCCATTGCAACACAGTGACTGGTTCTAAGCCTATTAAATTGAGTAGGTTGAGGAGGTAGGTAATACCAAGAAGCAAAGAAAGCTAAGATTGTATCACTGGAAAGCAAGCACTAGCTAAAGGGATCTCCATACTAGCTGTAGAGTCCTTTCATTCCTACATTCCTATTGGTCCTCAAACCTCAGTGCATTCACATGCACACACACACACACACGAAGCAAGAGAAAATAAGGGAACAAAATGCCTCCAAAAACTGAAAAGATGTCAAACACCATCCTTTGTACAACATAATCAAAGAAGAATTGTACAACATAATCAAAGAAGAAACAAAGAAACTTGTCAAGCTCAAAAATGGTATAACTAAACAGATAATGAAATTAATAGTAAACAAATGGATCAGTGAGTTTAAAGAAGATTCAAATAAAACATTAGAAGAGATAACCAAAACAATTCAAAACATGAATGACGAATTTAGCAACGAATAAAAAGACCCCATGAAAATGTACCAAACAGAAATACAGGAGATAAAGAAGTCTATTGAAAGCATGGGCAACAGAAGTGAGCAATGTGAGGAGAGAGTATTAGAGGAAAGAAAATATGTCTGGTGCAAATGACCACATACTCAGAAATATGTTAAAAATAAGAGAGCAAGGAAAACTGATCCAACAGCTGCTAGATGAAGCAAAGGAGACTAATTGAAGTCAGAGAAAAGTCAGAAGACAGCACACATGGATTCAAAGCATCATTTTACACAAATCATAGCAGTAAGTTTTCCAAGTATGGGGAAAGAACTCAACGTACAGGTAAGTGAGGCATACAGAACACCAAATAGCCACAACCAGAAAAGAACTTCTCCACAATACATCATAGTCAGACTCCCAGGAGCTCAACAAAAGGACAGAATCTTAAAATCTATTACAGAAAAGTAGCAAATCTCTTATGAGATAAACCCATTAGGGTTACAGTGGACTTCTCAAACACTAAAGACCAGGAGAGCTTGAAGTGAAGTGTTTCAAGCCCTAAAAGAAAACAACATTCAACTCAGACTAATAAATCCTGCAAAACTCTCTTTCAAAGTTGATGGGGAAATTAGGACATTCCATGACAACACCTTAAAAAATTCACAGCCACCAGACCAGCACTCCAAAAATCCTCAAGGACATCCTAGACAGAGATAATGCAGCCAACAATGGCAACAAGTCTGATGGACTAAGTACCTCAAGTAGCGTGTGCAGTTACACAAAAGAGGAAGATATAGGGATCAACAAAAGAAAACAATGCGCTGACAGGAATAAGTCAACATCTTTCAGTAATAACTCTCAATATTTATGGTCTTAACTCTCTAACAAAAAGACAGAGATCAGCAGACTGGATGACGAAACAAAGCTCAACTGCATATTGCATACAAGAGACACATTTAATCCAAAAATAAATAGATTAAAAATCAAAAGATGGAAAAAATATTCTATAAAACAGGAGTCTGAAAGTAAGAAGAAGTAGTTATTGTATTTTCAGACAGAGTGGACTTTAACCCAAAACTGATTAGGACAGCAAAGAAAGTCACTGTCACTACATACTAGTTAATGGAAAAATTCAACAGGAAGAGAAAGCAATTGTAAATATGTACACACCAAATACCAGTGCACCCAACTTCATAAAATAAATCCTACTGGACATAACAGATCAAATAAACATTAATACAATCATAGTGGGAGAGCTCAATACCCCACTGTCACAAATAGATCAACTACACAAAAAAATCAACAAAGAAATATCAGAGTAGAACCATACCTTTGAACAAATGGACTCAATAGGTATCTACACAGTGTTCCACCCAACAACAACAGAATAAACTTTCTTGTCAGCAGCACATGGATGCTTCTCCAAAATAGACCACCTACTAGCCAAAAAAGCGTGCTTAAGTAAATGCAAAAGAATTGGAATTATCTGACACATAATTATCAGGTCATAGTGCAATCAAGCTAGAAATAAATGTCAAAACAAACCACAGAGATTATTCAAATGCATGGAAATTAAACAATATACTCTTAAATAATCAATGGGGTCACAAAATAAGTTAGAGCATTGCTACAATCAAATGATAATACCAGTACAACATACCAGAACCTATGGGACACAATGAAAGTAGTCATAAGAAGGAAGGTTATTGCTGTGAATGCCCATATGAGGGAAACAGAGTGAGCCCAAATAAATAACCAAATGATGGGCCTCAAGGTTTTAGAAAAATGAGGAGAATCTAAATTCAAAACTATTACAAGGAAGGAAATTATAAAGAGCGAGCAGAAATTAATTAAATTGAGACTAAAACATACAAAGAATCAATGAATCAAAGAGCTAGTTCTTTAAAAGAAATAATAGACAAAGCCTTAGCCAAAGTTACCAAAACAAGGAAAGAAAAGACCTATATCAATGCAACTACAAATTAAAAAGGTGAAATGACAGCAGACACTGCTAAAAACCAGAAGACTGTTAGTAACTCTTTTGAAACCCTGTACTTCAATAATTTGGAGAATCCATAGGAAATGGACAGATTCCTAGATATCTGAATTACAAAAGTGAACCAAAAATAGTAACTCTGAACAGTCCCTTAGCAGTAAATCAAATTGAGGCAGGAAAAAAAAAAAAAAAGAAAGAGAAACAGAAACAGAACTACCAACCAAGAAAAGACCAGGACCCAATGGATAATGAATTAATGGCTTATTTCTACAAGAACTTCACAGAAGATATAATGCTAATACTCCCTAAACTCCTTAATGCAACCAATTATTAAAAAGATTATACCAAATAGGCTCTATCCCAGGTATGCCAGGAATGCTCATCATGTACGAATCAATAAATGTAATATACACATAAACAGAAGCAAGGACAAAGATCACATGATCATTTCAAAATGGTAGATGTGAAAAATGCCTTTGACAGAATCTAACATTGATTCAAGATAAAAACCCTGAAAAAATGGGTATAGGAGTTTATTGCAATCAGATAAAAGCCATTTATGACAAACCTACTGTTAACATAACATTAAATGGGAAATAGCTGTAAGCTTTCCTTTTAAAATAAAAAACAAGACAAAGACGCCACTATTCCCAATCCTGTCCAGTGTCGTACATGAAACATGAGCCAGAGCAATCAGGCAAGAAAAAGAAATAAAAGGGATACATATAGGAAAGGAAGAAGACAAATTATCACTATTTGTAGGTGATGTGATCCTCTGCATGGAAGACACAAAAATTCCACAAAAAGACACCTAGAACTAATAAACAAATTCAGCAAGGTAGCAGGATACAAAATCAACACATAAAAATAAGTAGCATTCCTGTAGACCAATAATGAACTCACTGAGAAAGAAATTAGGAAAACAATACCATTTATAAGGGCATCAAAAAATTAAATAATTAGAAATTAACTGAAGGAAGGGAAAGACCTCTACAATGAAAACTACAGCATTCTGAAAAAGAGCTCAAAGTGGACATCAGAAAATGGAAAGATATCCCCTGTTCCTGGATAGGCAGAAGCAATATTGTCAAAATGACCATACTAGCAATACCGATACATAGATTTAATGCAATCTCAATCAAAATACCAAGAGCATTCTTCATAGAACTAGAAAAAGCAATTCCAAAATTTATACAGAACCAGACGAGACCCAGAATAGCAAAGGCAATCTTGGACAACAAAAGCAAAACAGGAGCAACCACAGTCCTTGATTTCAAGTTATAATGAAAGCTATAGTGATAAAAACTGCACAGTACTGGCACAAAAACTGACATGTGGATCAATGGAACAGAATGGAGGACACAGAAACAACCTGAGGCACATTTGGTCACTGATTTTTAATAAAGAGCTAAAAATCCATGTGTTGGAGGAAATACAGCTACTTTAACAACTGGTGCAGGGATTAGTGATTACACACAAGCAGAAAATTGACTCAAGACCTGTATCTTTCACTATGTACTAAAATAAAATAAAAATGGGTCAAAGACGACTATTACAACATAGGCACTTAATCTGCTGGAAGATAAAATAGATAAAACTCTGGAAGACATCGGCATAGGTACAGACTTTTTAAACAGAACCCCACTTGCATAAGAAATAACATCAAGAATCAACGAATGGGACTATATCAAATTAAAAAGCTTCTGCACAGCAAAGGAAATAATCAACAAAGTGAAGAGACAAACTACAGAATTATTAGAAGAAATTCTGAAATTTTCAAATTTGATAACAATGTTTAGGATGAATGCCACTGTCTAGAAAACTTTAAAGGTGTCCTTTTTTTTATTTTATCTGAGTACATGATGATTTTACCTTCTCCAAATAGCTCAAATTTTTGAAAAACCAAATTAAAAGCCAATAAAAATGATAGATTTTTTTTGGTACTGGGGATTAAATCTAGGGCCTTTGCATTCAGTTGCATCTGCACCCCACCCCCTTTTAATTTTTTTTTTAAATTTTGATAAAGGGTCCAGCTAAGTTGCTAAGTCACCCAGACTGGGCTCTAACTTGTATTTCTCCTGCCTCAGTCTTCCTGAGTGCTGGCATAAAAAGGATAGAATTTTTTAAAAAATGAAAGCAAGTGTTTTCTACTTTATTCTTGCCTTAAAGAATAAATCATCAGAATTATTTCTTTATATTTAAGTATTTATCTTAACAGAATCTTCTTCATAAGAGAAGTAAAGTAAAATATCTTTATGCTCATCCATCTCTAGAAATATTGGAAGTCTTTATTTCTCATATTTTCTGTTATTCTATTGAAATGCAGAAATCTTCATGTCATTGTAAAAGATGGAAAGTCTTGTCGCTAAGGATCGAATGTATTCATAAAGGAGAGTTTTTTTTTTTAATTAAAATAACCACAAAGTATTAATGTCTCCTTTGTGTTAGGTACCTTAAATTTGTTGTATCTAAAACTGTGAACCCTTCTGGGCAGATACCAGTCTTTTTTTTTTTTTTTTTTTTTTTTTTTAAAGATGGCAGGGAGAGATTAAATGAATTTCCAAAGGAGCTGACCCTGAAACACATCTATGATACTCCATGGAACACACTCAATCCATGCTTCCCCTTGCACATTTTTAGGAACTATAGATATTAAGGAAGTATCATATAAACAAAAATGCATTTCAAAAACAGCAATGGGCATGATTCAACCAGCCATTATTTCTAATTAAAAAAACAGAACTCATCATCATCTATCTGAAAGAAACTATCCTTAAGGACAGAATGCCAAGGGTATCTGGGTCTGCATTGGATTGGTCCTGGAGAACTACTAAGATCAGGTAGTTAAACATCTTAGTAGATTTAGCTGCTATAACAAAATACCATAGACTGGGTGGCTTATTAATGATGGAAATTTATTTCTTATAGCTTTGGAGGCTGGAAGTGTGAGATGAAGGTGCCAGCATAGTAGAAAGGTGAAGGCCTTTTTCTGGGTGTGAACTGTCAACTTCTTGGTGAAAAGGGCAAAGCAGCCCTGATGCCTCTTTTATCAAGACAGTAAATCCATTCATGAATGCTCCAGCCTTTTGATCCAATCACCTCCAAAAGGCCCTGTCTACTAGTACCAACACACTAGTGATTAGGATTTGAGATAGGAGTTCAAGGGGACACAAACATTCAGACCAAAACACCAACCAAACCCATGCCTCATTACCTGTGCCACAAGGCGATGCTCGTAGAGTGACAACAGACCAAACCCATGAAATGCTACATGAAATAGTGTTCAACAGATGCAAATGTAGAGTAAATCAAGACTATCAAAAAGGAAGAAATATTTGTATCATTAATTTTACTTGGAAACTAGAAACCAATATGTGAATAGATGTTTAAAAAGATCAACAAATTTCAAAGCAAATAGAAAATGAAGCTTTAATGTCAGATAAACTATCTGCTTATTCAACTAGACTTTAAATATTAACATCGATGCCCAGAAAAAGTTGTTCCTATTGACATTTTAATAGAAGCTTAACATATTCACTGATAAATCATCTGGTCCAGTTCTCAGCCACAATCCATGATCTTAAAAACACACCCTAAATAAACATGCAGACTTGCACAGACATTTATAACGAGTACTTAGATTACCTGCAGGCGGAAATGTTGTGTCAGGAGATTTTAGGCTCACGTGATTATTTGTCTTATGGTTGGCTCTCTCTTGTACAAGCCAACAACTAGAGATTTTTGTGCTGTAACATTCCTAACACTGACCTTTATTCTCTGTAGTCTGAGTTTCGTCATTACAGGAAAATGAGCCTTTCTCTCCAGAAATTTGTCCATATGTCATATCACCACTTCCCACATTCAGATATGAACCAAAAAGATCCTACTATCAAGGCACCTTTTCTTCAGCAGGTATGGGCAATAATTTGAGCCCCAGACAGCCCTTCTGTCTCTGACTGGGTTTGGTGTGGGTGACAATCAACATCTGGATTTTTAAAATGTAAAGGTGAAAATTAACACAACACTTCACTTTACAGATGAGTCTAAAATGAGGGATTGATCAAGACTATTTTTTCCCATTGTACCTTTTTATATTGGTCCCGTTGGCCAGTATGTTTCATTTCTCACATGTCATAAGTTTGAAGCCGTTTCTGTCTTGTTTTATCAAACTGTCCTATTTTACAAAAACAATTCCTAGCCTTATTATAATGAACTGGAGCTTATTCTTAGAACAATATACTACATGTAAGCTTAATATCTCCTTTTCTACTACCTTACTTTCAAATTCAGCATAAAGACATTTGATTTGAATGAATATTAACAGTTTTCTGATGGTTTCCTAAGAATGTATGTATAGATTATGGTTCCAAAATAATAAAAATATAAAGAAAAGATATAGAATGCATATGAATATGAATGTATATGAGTATGGATATGAAATCATTAGTCACAATGCAATCTACCCTCCATACACATGCACCAGAATGCATAATGAAAAAGACAGAGAAAACTGAGTATTGACAAGGACATGGAGCAACTGTGACCTTCACGTATTTCTGATGAGAGTACAAATTGATACAACCTCTTTAAAAAAGCTTTTGACAATATCTTTTGAATTTAAACAGAAACATAGTTTGTAACTGAGCAATTTTACCCACTTTAGGGTTTACCCATTAAAAAGTGGGAATATTTACCAAAAGACAAGTACTAAAATATCCATAACAGCACTGTTCCTAAAAGCTCAAACTGAAAATAACCAAAGGCCTATCGACAATATAATGAATTATATTGTCACAAAAATCGTACTTCCTTTGAAGTAGGATATGTTATTTATAAGTCATTGAATTCAATTCAAGTAATTTAAATACCAAGGCTCAAACTGGTTTAACCAATAACAAAATTTACTATCGCATAGAACTAGAAATTCATAGATAGGCTCAGTTCCAGGGTTGGTTGGGAAAACCGCTTGGAAATGCTATCAAGTATACGTGTTCTTTCCAGCTTTAATTCTGCTATCACCCTGTTGGTTTCATTTTCGTATTGTAAAGTATGGTGGCCATGGATTCAGGCAATATATCCAAGTTTAATGTGGCTATGTCCAGAGGTAGAAGATAAACTATCTTTTCTTTATTGTCCTTTATTATGAGAAAAGAAATTTTCTTTAGGAAGACTATAATACTCAACTTTCTCTTATATATCATTGGCTAAAAGTTGGTCACATACTTATTCCTGGCAGGAGAGGTAATACGATGAAATTTAATGAAAAGTGACCTCCGGAATGGAATGGAGTATTGACTACTATGACAGCTAACAGTAATGGCTAATTCAAAGAACGTTTCTTAAAACCCCAGTTGAATTTCTGAGCCCTGCTGAGAGTTACAATCAGTGCTGTTCTCAAATACAACAAGAGTACTGGACAAACAGCAAGTTTACACATTTTTCTCTTACCCATCAAAATTCTGAGGTTGTAGGCAACTAACTATCTTGAGTCTAGGGAAAAGGAGGTATTTTAAGTGGCAAAGAAGATGTAAGTATGGACAAAAAGTAGCTCCCTCAAAGTTCCTGCTACAAAAAGAAAAATTAATTGGAGAAATCTGGCAGGTATCACTTTAGTCAAGTGACCAGAAATAACATCATAGTGATAAGCTCGGTAACTCCTTATAGGATAACACGAGGCAGGCACTATACCTCCGGTTATTCTTCCCTAAAGCCATAACTTTGGTTTAACCCTGAAAAAGGGTCAGACAAATTACAGACCTTTTACAAAACACTTAACAGTATACTTCAAAGGAGTTAAGTCAGTTGGAGAGAAAAAAATATTGAGGAAGAGTCATAGATTGGAGGAGACCAAGGAGGCATGGAAATGCAATGCAATGTGAAATCCTGGGTCAGATCCTGGAACAGAAAAAAGACATTAGTGGAAAATATGATGAGATCCAAATAAAGTTTGTTATCTGGTTAGTAGTATTATGCTGGCTGTGCCTCAGTGATGTTGGATATGACATGACTGAAAGACACATAGGAACTCTCTGCTCAGGGTATGACTCTCTAAGTCTAAAATTATTCTGAAATTTAAAGTTCAAAAATACAACTACTTACTTGCTGTTCTCCTATTCTTATTTCAGGATTTGAAATCTTGAGTAATTATTATCAAACTTTTATATATTTTCCTAATTATCTCTACAGCAGTGGCCTTTATGCCAACAAAATGAAGTCAATCTCATTATAGTACTACACACTAAACATAAACACACACACACGTGCACACATGCACACACACACGTACACAAAGTATCAAAGTTTAGGGAGGCACAGAAAGCCAGCTAACAGTAATTTGAATGTCTTGAAGCCAAGTAACTTTCGTCTTATGCTATTTCCTTCATTCTTATATATCTTGCTTTGGAAGTAATTTTCTCAAGTCTTTCAGAGATCATAAATCTTCTTCCATAATCCTTATAATCACTGATAAAGAGGCTCCCTTTGTGTTAACTCCATAATATGCTTTGAATAACAAGAACTGCAGAGGATTTTACTAAGTAGCTTTAAGGTTGCTAATCTGAGGTACAAGAGAGCAAACAGATTTAATAGGTTCTTAATACGATACAAATACTTTGGTGATTTCTCAAGAGTAACAGTGAAAAGGAAAGATGACATTCATGATTGAAGCAAAACAATAAGGCAATATTCTACAAAAACAAAGGTAAGGAAAATGCTTTCTACCTGACTCTCGATTCTCTGTTTTTTCTTGCAGAAAATGTCAACCATTGCGTTTATCCCCATCCACTATGATTTACTAAATACATAGAGGAGTATGTAGGAGAAGATAATTTACCTTTCTAAGTCATAGCCAACAAATGATAAGAAGGCTGGCTTAGCTGGAGTTATAAAGAGGACTGGGCACCTCCCAAACATTCTGGTTTTTTAACTCCATAAAGGGACTCTGAATTTCTTTACTCTATGTCTGGAAGGAAGAATGAAATGACTACTTGGTGACCAGAATGGTAGACAGTGATGGGGACTGCTATACATTCACCAAATCTCATTTCTACTTCCTCCAGGATACACAGCCAGACCGCAGTTCCTAGCCTCCCTCGTAGTTAGGCAGAGGTCATGAAATAGAGTTTGGCCATAGAATGTGTGAAGAAGTGATGCTTTCACCTGCAGAGCTGGCACATAACAAGTCCTGTGTGATCCTCTAACCTTTCCTTCTCCCATCTGTCAGCTGGATGCTTACACTTATGGCTGTCTTGCTTGTCTCAAGTTCAAGAGAATGGAGCCCTTGTCTGCTTAGGTTTCTAAGCCTTGATCTACCACTCCCTTACCAAACTGTAATGGACTGTGATGTGAGTCAGAAAAACATTTATTATTTTACACCACTGAGATTTTAGAGTTTTGTATTATAGCAGTTAGTCTACCATGACTAATACAGTATTCCTTATGATTTAGGAAACAGTGATACGGGAGATTCCTGCTCCCAACGTCCTCAATGATATATGCTATGTCTAGATAGATCAAAGTCAGGGAGACATACTTGAATGTTTTTCTACTAACCTTTTGCTCTTTGACTTTTGTCTTACATTGTCTGTGCTATGGTTTGATTGTATTTGAGCTTTCGGTCAGTAATGTGACCATATGTTCCAGCAGTTCTAGAACAGTGCTAGTTTATTTGCTCCAATGTGATAATTAATATTAACTTTCACTCTCAAAAGCTTGTATATTAAATTATATGGTTGCCTAACAATAAGTCACTTTATACCCTTCTTAAGAGTGAATGAGACATAAATAAAAGAATGAATAAAATAGATTTATCATGAAGAGCATTATACTTTATGAGTATTTGAAGTTGTGTTTTTCTCCTATTATGTTTTAAATAGTCAAAAATATGGCACTTTATCTCTGGTGTATTATATACTTATCATTTCTTTACATCAATGAAAATTATTAGAAAATGATTAAATGTGAAGCCTGTGGAATATAACGCTAAAATTCTTTTTATGATTAAGAACAAATGGTTTTGATATATATTATATAACATATATATCAAATCTGGTTATTAAATACTAATAATTACAAAAATGTGACCATAGTGATTTTGGATAAAGAAAATCTACATACTTAAGATTTTCATGAAAACTATAACTAGAAAAATGATGTGGATCATATATCACACCTGGGTAGAGGGAAATTAAAGTTTGTATTAAAGTCTATGCATAAAAATTAATTCCATGTGAATTTTTTCCATTAAAAAGAATTTCAAACTTATAAAAAATACACTTTATTGTCAAACTGGGATAATTCTTGATTTTCTGCATCATTAATTGCAAATAGATATTTCTTCACAGTCCTTAGAGACAATTTTAAGAAATCACTTTAGACTATTTTTCTACAACAGGTTTAAAAAAGAAACAACAAAAAGAAAGCTCTAATGATTATGATTATGTTAGGGTTAATTAGAAATTAACCTTAAAATAGCTGCTTTTTGAACAATTACAGTGAAGCAACTTTCCTCTCAGGAAATGAACATGGAAGTAAGAGAATGAGCTTTAGTGAATAATGTGTTATAGAATCATAAAAACTATCACATGACATGAAAAGGACAATGAATAGGTAAGTAAAAGGTTCATTTTTAGTATATTTTCCATAACAAAACAAACCCTTGTCATTTTGAAGATGGATAATGTCTCTATTTTATTTCTGGCATGCAAATCTTATCGATTTTATTCAGGTCACCACTTGAATCTACATTATTGAAATCTTCCTCATCTTAGCTCTAATTTATTATAAAAAATATCATTAACCATTCATGAGAATTAATCACAAAAGATGCTGAAATTTTGTGTTATAGCTTGTACCTGCAAACCTATTTGAAATGTGCCCTACCACATTGAGTTTCTGTTTGAAATAGCTGATTTAAGTCCTTGATGTAGTAGAGTTGGTCCCCCATTCATTGTGTTATCATTTTATTCAGTCTGTCCATAAAAACCCCCAGAGAAGAATGCACTGTCTGTCCATGAAAAATAACCCACCGTCTGTGGCTTATGGAAACAACGACAGAATTTTAAATACCTTGGAAAAGCCAGGCATAGCCATTTACATGATTGTTGCCAGCATCTCTCTTGCTGAATGGCAACATTCAGATATAATGAACAGAGGAACACAATTAAATAGGCACTCTAATGAGGAATGGAGAACTGAGATTTTTGTCATTTTTCGAAAATGAAAGCTTCCAAAATTTAAAATAATGAAGTAACACGGCTTCTGGAGAGAAGTAAGGGATGCATTATTAGACACAGCAGTAAATGTCAAATATAATATACTACAGCAATATTCTTCATTTTGACTATGGCTCTTTTCTTTCTTGTTCCCATGTATTTCCTGCTGTTAACTGTTCATCTCCCATCAATTTTATTCTCATCAGTAGTTGCCCTGGTCAGGCAGAAAGACTATCTTGGTTTAATTAAATGCCCTCACTAATAAAGAGAAGCTAAGAAGACTTGGACATGCCTAAAGCACTCACTTGCACATTGGAGCAGGTGATGACAAGTCTTGAGCTTACACTGAACCCTGGATTTTATGTCTGCTTGAGTTAAAGACTTAGAAAACTATGCTTCCTAAAAATTTCTCTGAGTCTTGATGGCCTACAGAATAAGAATAATTTGCACCAAGATAATTGTTATTGATTCTTGCTACATGAAAGTCTATCATAATGACTTCAGATTTATTAATAATCCATTAATTTTTGCTTTCAGTTTAATTGTGATACAAACATTGCACTGTGCACCTTGCGAAGTGTTCACTTAAGGTTTATTAAAATTACAGGTTAAATATTGAAATATTCCAAGAAGTTACTAGTTATTTTCAGCTCAAGGGATAACCATGAGAGTACATTTTTTTCATCTTTACCAATTTTAGTCTGATAAAAGGAAGATGAACAAGGAGGAAGGAGAGAAATAGTAGTGGATTATCTGAGAGTTGGGAATGCTACAAAATGCCTTCCACATATGAGCAGGAATCCAAAGGCCCAGACAACACCATCATCATTATCAGATGAGCTTGACTCTATCTGTACCCTTGTAGCATGAATATTAGGCTAATTCCACATCCATACAGGGAAAATTGGGTGAAGCTGTGAATGGTGGCAGAATCTTTAGAGTTCACGAGCAACAGAAAATAGAAACATCAGTCCTGTGCATGGCTGCCTTTCCAAATTATCAGGCTCAAATTGGGCAACCTCAGTTGTTTGGACTAATGCATGCTCACATTAGAGGCAAACCTAGTTTGTAAGATATTTTTAAAATTATTTTCTCAATGGTTGCTACTATTGCATATATATTGTATACTACAAAAATCTTTCAAAAAATTAATCCACAAATACTTCCCACCCAAAAGCATAGATTAGGTGTTTTTGTCCATATTCCATACCAGTCTTTGGCCCAGATGCACATGTATTATGCACACATATATATGCATATGTAATAGATCAACATGCCAGCTGCTATCTTGAGCACTATCTATACCTAATCCTCACAAAGACTCTGAGAGCATTTTTTTTTTCCATCTTAAAGAGGAATCTGAGACCTAGAAAACTTAAGCAACTTGGTATAGATTGCTAAATAAATTGAAAAACCCTGAAATTGGGTTCTGGTAGGTTTAAAGCTACAGTCCATACTGTGGGCCACTCTAACATGACCCCCGTCTTACACGATCAAGTCTTAAATGGACTTTTATATCCTGCTTTTAATTTTTCACCTTTTTTTTTTTTTTAAATGTGGGTACCAGGAGTCAACCTCAGGACTTCATGCTTGCCAGCAAGCACTTGTGCCACTGAGCAATATCACTGGCCCTTTTTTTCCTTTATGTGGGTTCTGGGAGTTGAACTCAGGACCTTGCACTTGCCAGGCAGGCGTTTACACCGCTGAGCCATCTCACTGGCCCAATTTTTCATCTTGATAAATAAAATTCTCATCTTTTTTATTGGCTGCCCCAAATTTATTTGAAGAAATTTAATTTAATTATTTAACTTTCCTGGGATATTTATGTACATCTAATTTCTGTTTATATGGCTAGCCTTGTAATGAACAACTTCTTGCACTATCTTGTTTTGCTTTCTCCTTTAAAATTAGGTCCGGGCTGGTGAGATGGCTCAGTGGCATAAACACCTGCCTGGCAAGCGCGAGGTTCTGAGTTCCACTCCCGGTGCCCACATACGAAAAAAGGGACAGTGATATCGTTCAGCAGCATGGGCACCTGCTGGTGCACGAGGTCCTGATGTCAACCCCCGGTACCCACAAAAAAAAAAAAAAAATTAGGTCCTCAAGATAAATTCTCAGAAGTTGTATTATTTTGTCAAGTGTTATAAATATGTAACATTTAATTATTTTAGGTACACTTTCATACCTTAAAGAAGTTTAGAAGACTCAATAAAGGATAAGAATTATTATATTATGTTATATTAATTATATTAATTCTATTATATTCTTTCAGCATTCTGAATGAGTTCCTGCTCACACTGGCATTGAGCTAAGTGTATACAAAAACATCAAATGATCAGATTCCTGCCCTCCTAATACTTAACTCTGTTAAGGTAGAAAATTACTTATTTATCTTAAGTATACATTTTCAGGTCAATTAGACAATTTGTCTTTCAGATGCATTCATTTGAATTTGTCACTAGATATTTGCACTAAAATACTACCAAAACCAAAGTTCAAAACATCACATTAGTTAACAGGAACTTGCGATATATGTAGCAAAAAGGAATTGAAATATATCCATATTGATCACGTCACATAAATACAACCAAGTATTTGTCCAAACTGTCATGACAAACTTGTCTCATGATCTCGCACTTTGTTTTCTATTTGTTCTAATAGGACTCCACATTTTGGGTATATATACCAAGACGTGACAAAACAGAAGTTGGGATCATTATGATTACCTTGAGAGCAATATGTTACTGCATGTAGCCTGTGAATGAGGGGAAAAGTGAACTGTGTGTTGCAAAATAAGAAGCAAAGTTTGGGAAGAATGACTGCCAACAATTTTCAAATAACCAATAGTTAGTTAAGGGGTAGTTACTTACAATACGAAAAGAACTCTACATTTTCCTCACTGGAGCATGGTTGTGATGCTACTTGACTTTGGCTCAAACAGTACTTGTCAACTCGCAAGTAATGACCCATAGGTTCAAATTACTCAACTGAAGAATCAGTGAAAGAATATGATGGATAGGGACAAATTGTTGAATTAATCCACATTTTCTTCATAAGTTATAGGATGACAAAATTCAAACCAGATCCTTCTAAATTTCTGGAAATAAAAAAGGCTAAAGTAGTAAGGTATTTGTGAGTTATTTCCATAAAAGATAGCATTTTTAGGTTTCCAGTCCAATCTCAGCTCCTGCATTTTTGACAAATCTTTGGGGAATTTACTTAATCTCTCAATTTCTTCATCTATGAAATGGATGTAAGTGTGTTATAGGATTGAGATAATAATTCTGACCCCTTAAAATGGTGCATAGTACTTGGTAAGTGTTCAGTAACTATTCGCTTATTCAATGGCACACTGCAGGCAGTTTAGGAAAGCCTATGATGGCCAAACTTTGAGGAAATTTTCAAGGAAACTGTTAAACACAGCCATTATTAAAATATCCTTATAATGGGAGTATTATATCACATAAACTGGCAAACACTACTAACCAAGGATTTTTATTCAGAAAGAAGTTGTTAAATATTCACAAGCATACCACTTAATATTATCATTTATTCATATGTGTATTATTATTACTGCCAACCACACACACACAAAAAAAATGCTGCAGATAGTGACCAATGCCCACCAGTCGAGTGGGCAGCTGAAGAAACAACGGTCAGCAGCCTTTCTGAACTGCTCATTAGTCAAGTGTGCTCTAGGTTGGGTATGAAAACACTGCATTCAGTGTGGACTCAATTTAAACAATTCCCTCACAGGGCTACTCATTAGTAAACCATGTTGAAATAGAATTCCAAGGAGTAATTTGTTACCCCACTAGGAAATATGGTTGTGAATGGAAAGAGCAGGGAACTTAGAGTGGATAAATGGAGAAAGCATTCATGATTCTGCCCTTAGATAAAGTCAGTTTCAATTCTCCCTCCACCACTTACTAACTTCAAACTTTAGTCCATTTAACTGTCTCTGAATCCTGTTTTCTTATCTCAGAAAAAATGGGATAATAGCACAAAACTCATAGAATTGTTAGGAAGATTTATAAGATAGCATGGTCTCAAGAAATCAATATAAAGAATGCATTTAATATAATTCTGTCTCCTTTTTCCCTTAAAACGACAGTTTTAAGTGTATTTACGTGTTGAAAGAAGGAACCAGTGGAAATGAAAGAGAACTTATTATTGAGGGACATAGCTTCACAAGAATTTGGAAAGGAACGTGTCAGAGAAATATAGAAGGAAAAGGAGCAATACTTCCTTTTGAGAAAGGAAGGGAAAAAATAAGACATGATTTAAATAAATTTTAAATCATTTTTAAAAATTTATTTAAATTTTTAAAAATTTATTAATTTAAATTTATCAATTTATTAATTTAAATTTATTAATTTAAATTTATCAATGTGGAATAAGATGGTCAAGAATTTCATGACCAACATCTTTTGTTTTCTCTGTGATATTAAACAAATGTTGCTTGAGAGCTGGGAGATAGGGAAGAAGGGAAGCAGGCAGCATGGGAAACTGAGATGGTCCCCTGGGAGGGAAGGGTTGCTGAGCAGCCCTGAGGACAAGCTTGGGTAACTGACATGTTTGTGAGGTATCCTCGTAATATCAAGTCAGTAGGGCTGTAGGCCAGGTATAGGGGTGGTGAGAACACCCAGCTGGACAGACCCAGGAATCAGAATAGATAGGGCAGAGCAGTAAGTGAAGCAGGAGAAGGAGGTGCTACAAAAGAGAGTGAAGTGATGGGTATGTGAGAAGAAAGCTTGGAATCCAAAGCTGGTTAAAAGATATAAAGAAATAGAATAAGTCCAGGTCCCACCAATCTCAATGAGCTCAAAGAGCAACAGCCATGGAGTGATAAGGGTATGGGAGCAACAAGGGCTGTGGCCGGAGCTGGGAGCGAAGGAATTTATGAGGCTAAAGGCCTCTGTATATTAAAGCTCTGTATATAAAAGCTCTGTGTATAAAGCTCTGGGTGAAGGCCAGTGAGTGTTACTTGGAGCCAGGCCCTCTCAGCAGGAGGTGGAAAGGCTGAATAATAAAAGTTGAGAATATGGACATAATGCAAGGTTAATCTCTGGAGCGCCTGCCTGAGAATGCATCTGAAGGAATTACAAAGAAAGACATAGATCAAAATGTTCAAAGTAATTAGACATGCCAGTGAAATAAGTAAATACTTTTCTAAGAAAACAGTTTTTGCTTTTTAATGGTAACAACTTCTACTTGGATATGTTAGCGTGTTTATGTGTTTATATAAAAAATTAATCTTGTTCCTTCATAACCACATGGCAGCTAAGAATACGAAATGATATGAAAGCCATAGAAGGACTAGCTACACCGTGGGAAAAATATAACCATGAAGATGCCATTCTAGCTTTGTTTATGAAGGGAAAATATTGGAAATATCAATAAAATATAATGGCTGAACGAATTGTGAAATATACCCTTGACAAATACCCTTCTATAATGGTTATTAACCTTCTATAATAGCTTAATCATCCTCTGGGGAGATGTAAACTTTTTAAACTACTAGATTTTAGTTCATTATCACTGTAGTATGAGTTCTTTCAGATAGTTGAAACCAAGCATACCTTCTAATTGCTTGGAGTTGAGGATTCCTCACCCCAGAAATATCCCAGCCAATGCAACATGGGGTTGAAGAAAATTGTCATCTTGACATCACAAGCTGAACTCTCCTCACTACTCCTAGCAACCAACATGCAAGCATAGCAACAGCAGCTGGTGCACCGGAATGGCATTGTTTAAAATAAACACTCTTCCCAGTTGGTATTTGTAAGTGATCTTTTCATCTCCATCATTTAAAATGCAAGTGCGAACATATTTTAAGAAAATGCAAAACAAATGAAAATATAAACTACTTAGGAAGGTGTGCAGGAAGAGAACAGTCATAAGAAAATGCTAACCTCCAAACGGAATTCACGTTTGCCCTTTACCACTACCAGAAATTCCACTTTCAGATAATTTCAAAGTTTTTCCCCAATGGTTCCCCAAACTGAGAATTCCATGACCTCCTTAAAAAAAGAGTCATCTCATATCATTCCATTTCTCAGGTGTTTGGAGAATGCCTTCTATGCTAGGAGCCACAAGGATGACAAGATAAAAGAAAAATAAAATCATAGGACAAACATGTAAATAACTACAAAACTATAAGGTATATAGAGAAGTTACATGGAATAACAGGAGTATGGTATCTGGTGCCAGATCAAATAGGTTAAAACATTGATCATTCAGTAGTGGTGTGGCTGGATGACTTCCTTAGCTCTCTGACTTTTATTTCCTCACCTGTGAAATGGAGGGTAAGAGTTGCACCTACTTCTACAGGTTGATGTGAAGCTTAAGTGAATTAATTTATGTCAAGTGTTTGGAATAGGGCCTGACATATAGCAAGTATTATATAGGTGTGTACTATTATTAATTTTAAGATAGAATGTGACAGGTGACAGAAAGCAAGTTAAGACATGGAATGGATATTTTTGTGTGTGTGTGTGGGTACTGGAGGTCGAACTCAGGACCTCGTGTGCCAGCAGGCGCCTGTGCCGCTGAGCAATATCACAGGCCCGTTTATCGTATGTGGGTACCGGGAGTCGAACTCAGGAGCTCGCGCTTGCCAGGCAGGCGCTTATGCCGCTGAGCTATCTCACCGGCCCTAGAATGGATATTTAAGAAAGAAAACATGTCTCAAGAAATCAGGAAAAACTCTAAGAAGGTAGGGTAGATCTTCCATAAAATGCGATAAGGATAACAGGAAAGTATTAACAAAGTACAGAAGAAATCCACCAGAGGGAGAGAGGAGGACTTATGGCTTGAGGAGGAACGAGACGGAGGGGTCACAGAGCAGTGGGGAGGAGGTCACAGGGGCATCATCAGACAAAATGGGTCTTCACTGGCTTTTTCAGAATAAGTAGGTTTGCCAAGGCTTGAAGGTGACAATAGTCTACTGTAGTCAGTGAAAAAGTTGTGAATTTTCTCGTAACTCCATGTGTGTGACAAAAAGCTCAGGTTTGGTCAAATAATAAGTACAAGGAGTTGGGAGCTGAGTGAAATAGTGCAGGAGAAGAACAGAAAAAGATGCTGAAGATAGAGGCAGGGAAGTCTGCTGCCACTATGCTAAGGAACTGGGCTCTGTTACATAAGCCAGTGATTCTCAAAATGTGTTCAGGTCTCTGCACTAGAGATTAAAGTAAAAGGGCCGGAGGAAAAAAAGGCAAAGGAAAGTGCCTTGAGGAAAGAGAGGACACCCCCAGAGTTAACATCTGAAGCCCCTACTTCGAACCTCCACCTCCTCTTCGCTGTAAGAGATTTAAAAAATGCCATAGGGTAGCTCTCCTATCTTCCCCCATGAGTCTGCAGTTATCACTGGAACCCTCTGGTGCACGTTCGCACATTATTTGACATTCAGTGTGCGCAAGTTCACTCTCTGCACATGGTAGCAAAGGCCGCACCAGGGAAGCAACCAGCACGTGGCCATTTGTCTGCAGCCTACAGAAAACATGGGGTTGATCATTGTGAAGCCCCTTGGCCCACATGGAAGTGACCCAGGTAGAGATCCAGAAAGGGGTCCTACTCTACAGGTCACTCCATGCTGCAAGAAAAGTAATGCAATGGCAGCAGAAATCCTAGCAAAGATGCCAAGGATATAAGCTTCAGAGCCAGGGAAATGAGGAACACACTTTCTCTCCTCTCTCCTCTCCTCTCCTCTCCTCTCCTCTCCTCTCCTCTCCTCTCCTCCCTTCTCCTCTCCCTTTCTCCCCCCTCCCCTCCCTCCTCTCCTCTTCTCTTCTGTTGATTAGTCCAAAGAACCTCTCTTCTTGGTATAGTAAACGCCAACATGGAACTGTTGCCATGATTTAATGAATATGTCCTCAAATCCTACACTTTGCCAAAAATTTTTGTTGTGTTCAAAAAGCAATGTGTCTTTTAAAAAAAAATTGATAGAAAAGAGGCTGAAGATGTTGTAAATTCCATTACTCAAAGCAGCACCTGCATAGACTTACTATTCACGTTCATGTGAATACAAGGTAAAAACAGTTTCTGTTGAAACTCAGACTGTGGGAGATAAGGTCCACTTCAGTGATTGAAACACAAGAGTGTAACTTCTCGTACAGACTAATTTGACGTTTTTGAGAAAATATAGAAATAGTCTTCTTTGTAAAATCAAGAATTCAGGGCTGGTGAGATGGCTCAGCGGCATAAGCGCCTGCCTGGCAAGTGCGAGGGCCCAAGTTCGACTCCTGGATCCCACATACGAAAAAAGGGCCGGTGATATCGCTCAGCGGCACGGGTGCCTGCTGGCGCAAGAGGTCCTGAGGTCGACCCCCGGTACCCACCAAAAAAAAAAAAAAAAAAGAATTCAGTAAATTTTGTGTTTTTAAATTAAATAATGATTTAATGTTCTCTTTGTTAGAAGACTAGGAAAGTTCTAGAATTTGTACTATGAGAAGATATATCCCAGAACTGTCAATGAAAAGATAGATGGTAAAGACACTCATGCACTAAGTGCATGAAGCAGAGAAAACCAAGAGGAAGTTTACACTTCTCGTCTGCCACATTCCACACACTTAGCCGAGGCCTTGTCACGTGCACCTCCTCACTTAATCTTCACAAAGCCCCACAGAGACAATAAAAAATAACACAATATGGCAGTTAATAGTCCAAAGACTCTACAAAATGTCATTTCTAATATCTAGTAACTAGAAAATGTGCAAAGGTAATAATAACCATAACAATAATTGTGTTTGTAGGCTATTTTTATATTTTATTTGATCTTTTCCTCCCACAAATCATATGACAAGGAAAGATAGAACCATTATCAATACTCTTCTAAATAAAAGTAATAAACAAAGCTCAAAGTTTGTTGACTCAACCAGTGAAACTTAATTGAAAGTGAACCCCAAAAGTTGCAATTTCCGAGGTCATAGTCCTTCCCTGAATCTGTTCTTACCAGACACTGATGCTGAACTGTAGCCACGCAGGCTACATCTGGGGCATTAACTCCCACTCTCTACTCACCTACACCCCCAAAACCGCATCTCACAGTGATGCATCTCTTCCTGCCAAAGCATTGTTTGAAGGTGCTTCAAGGGTGTGAAAAGCAGTTGCCCCCATCTTCGCAGACGAGGTTAAGTACTCATGACACAAAAGAACATAGGTTTAAAATTGTCCAACTTTATACAATGATTACTAAGCAGAAGGTATACACATACAGCTAAAATAGATAAATATTTAAGAAAAATAAATTAAGTAGAAAAAAAAGTTACATATAGGTATGATCCTTTTAGGAATTTTTAAGGCTGCATGCTTGTTATAGGGATACACACATATGCATACACATAACATACATGTAAATGTAGCACATTATATATTAAAGCTAAACATGGTTACTTCCAAAGTTTGGGGAGGATACCACGTTTGGGAATGATAATAAAAGCAGGCCATACCTTGGTGTTTGAAAGGGCAAGCCCCAGATTCACACTGTATGGTTTTGAATCCCACCCTATAACTTAACAACTATATGAGCACACAGAAGTTACTCAGTATCATGTATTTCCATTTCCTCATCTGTAAAATGATTGTTTTAGTCACTTTCTCATCACTGGACCATAATACCTGACACCTACAATGTAAAGAAGGAGAGGTTTATGTTGGCTCACTTTTATAGTCCACGGTTGGTTGGCTCCAAAGGAGAAGGCACAGCAGAGGGGCATAGTGGAAGAAAGCTGCTTACATCAGGCAACCAAGTAGTGGAGTAGAAGTGAAGAGCTGGGAGGGAGATATATGCTTCTAGGTCACGCTTGTAGTGAACCACTCTAACCAGGCCCCAGCGCCTAACAGCACACTCACCTGCAGCACTCAGTGGTGGATGAATTCACTGATCAGTACAGCATCCATGATCCAGTCACCTTCCGAAAGCCCCACCTCTCAGTGCATGAGATTCTGGGGACACTCTAGAGCTAAACCATAACATAACAATGGTAATAACAGGGCCAATGTAAAGACTAAGTGAAGATAAGTAAAGACTTTTAGTGTCTGTCATATGAAAAGTAGCTTTCCATAAGTTCTAGGTGTTGTAATTATTCCAGTTTTATGAGGAGAATACATTACTTGTGTAATTTTTTTAATTTAAGAAGAGATTAAGATATAATGGGCCTGTGAGATGGCTCAGTGGCGTAAGTGCCTGCCTGGCAAGCGCGAGGGCCCGAGTTCGACTCCCGGAACCCACATATGAAAAAAGGGCCGGTGATATCGCTCAGCGGCACGGGCGCCTGCTGGCGTGTGAGGTCCTGAGGTCGACCCTCGGTACCCACACACACACAAAAAAAAGATGTAATAGGAAAAAAAAGGTAAGTGATTTTGTTTCCTGAGGCTGCTATAATGAAGTACCACAAAGTAAGTACCTTAAACAACAGAAATGTATCACCTGCAGTTCTGGAGGCTGGGAGTCTACGATCAAGGGGTTGGCAGTGTTGGATCCCTCTGATAGCTACGAAGGAAAATCTGTTCATGTCTCTTGCCCAGCTTCTGGTGGTTTCTGGCAACTGTGGGTGTCCCTTGGCTTGTAGAGGCAACCCTGATCTCCCTCTTCATGTTCACATGACATTCTGCCTGTGTGCATGTCTGTCTTTGCATCGAAATTTCCCCTTATAAGGGTTCCAGTCACACTGGACGGTGCTCACGCTAATGACCTCATTGTAACTTGATTATCTGCAAAGATTCTACTTCCAAAACAGTTCACATTCATATGTACTGGAGGTTTAGGACTTCAACATTTTGGGGGGACATAATTCAATGTATATTGTTATAAAGAAATCCAAATTAGAATTAGTCCATGTTTTACTTAGGGTACTGGCCAAGTAAATTTAAAAAATGAAGAAGCAAAACACAGTAAGATTTAGTGATTATAGTAATGGAGGAGAGGCACAGACACCCAGGTCCTGGCTAAAGCATGTGGTAGATGCTGGTGGTGGCATTTACTGAGATGCAATGATGGCTGAACTAGTAAATTTTGTTCAATACAAAAATGTCTGTAAAATGAAATTTAACAAAATGTCCATCTAGTTCAAAATTCTAGAAGAGATGTGGAGTGGGCCACCCGGGCTTATTTTTTAAAAGATTCAAGATTTACTTTTTAGGTTTTATATCTTATTCTTTTCATCTTACTATTTCAGATGCTCACCTTTCAGTGTTTTTGGTACTTTTAAAACATGTCTATATTATTGGTTATCGAGCTTCTGCAGGTCCTGGCTTTGGGTGTGAAGGACTAAAACAGCTTCTGGTGTATACCTGATCCACCAGAAGGACTCTCTAAACAACATGAGAGTGTTCATCTCTTCTTCTATTCTTTCGGCCTCTAATATAAAACATCCTTCATAAGTCCCATCATAAGCCATCAGAGTAGTATAGTTATACAATGGGAAGGAATCAGCAATAAAACACTATTATTTTGAATCCTTAAATTGTCTACTGAATTGTATGTGGCAGCATAAAGAGACTAGAGAGGCGGTGTGTAACATGTATGTACGATTTATTTCAAGAAATTTCATAACAAGTAGTAACACCTCTATATCTATGTGAATGACTTGTGATAAAAGTGGCCTGTGGCAAAAACAAGAGAGGAGTTGTAGGAAATAGTTTGAAAAGTAATAAAAAAAAAAAAAGTGAGCAGAAGTAGGAAGCTTCTGGGCTGTGGAATGTCAACTGTGGGGAGGGAAACTGCAACCTTTCCAATCCTCGAGGACTTGTCGAGAGCACTAACTCTGAATCAGCTAGGAAAATTATGGAATGGTCTCATCTGTGTTCGTCCATCAATAAATAGACTGTAGTAGACATCTCCATATGCCAAGCACTCTTCTGGCCACAAAATACATCACTGAAAGAAAAAGAAAATAAAACAGGGAAAGGTCTCCGCCCTCCTGGAGATTACTCACATTCTAGAGAGCAGAAGAGAGGTGCCGCCCCATACACACACATCCTGCGGCATCAGGTGGAGAATGCTTTGAGCATGGTGAGAGGCAGAGTTAGAGCTTAGTGGAAAAGGATGGGTTTGCTAATTTACAAAAGGTGGTCAGGGAGGGCCGGTGAGACGGCTCAGCGGCTTAAGCGCCTGCCTTGCAAGCGCGAAGGCCCGAGTTCGACTCCCGGATCCCACATACGAAAAAGGGGCCGGTGATATCGCTCAGCGGCACGGGTGCCTGTTGGCGCGCAAGGTCCTGAGGTCGTCCCCCCGGTACCCACAAAAAAAAAAAAAAAAGGTGGTCAGGGAAAGTTTTTCTGACTCTGTGACATTTGAGAAAAATCCCTGGGGGAAGTCAGAGTTTGAGAGAGTTGCTACTTAAGGAAAGATAATTCTGGGTAAAAGAGGGGTGAAAGGCTTCAGGGTAAATGGACTGAAAAAGACAAATCCTTCTTAGAATTGACAGGGAATTTGTAGCTTCTGGAATACGGAAGCAAACAGAAAAGAAAGCTAGTGTTAAGGGGAGGGAGAGGAGAAGGTGGAGCGGGAGGGAGACCTTTTTGGTAATGGTTTGGTTTCTTTTTTTTTTTTTAACGTGGGTACCGGGAGTCGAACTCAGGACCTCGTGCTTGCCAGGCAGGCACTTATGCCGCTGAGCCACATCACCAGCCCAATGGTTTGGTTTCTGATCCATCTTATTAATATCCATCCCTACCAGACATATATAGTGTATGACATACCTATGGAAGATTTGTTGTTGGCCCAGTCCTTCAGTGTAGGTTGAGACCCCAAGGCCTCCTCCAGCTTCCTGGATAAAAATGAAAACTTAGTCTCCCTTATTCGCTTTTTTCCTTCTCTGAAAAGTCAAACCTTGACTCTATATGAAGACTTTAAAATGTTTTGAGGAGAGAATCCGAAAAAAAAAACCTGTAAATATACTTGGCAGCATTTGAATAATATTTCAACTTTTTGCAGCATATGCAGACAATAGCCAAATAAAATTATAAATCATGCTACTCCACTTGAGAGTTTTGTTGAAAGAAAAATGTCATCTCAAATCTCAGATGCAAGGTGGTCTGTAAATAAATGTCTATATATTCTCAGGTTAAAATTTCTGAAGTTGTTTCACCATACAAAAGGGGAAATTTATAAAGCATCTCATTAGCAGTTCCAGCTTGTAAGAGTTCACTGAAAACTTCATGATACGAGTATCTGTCATTTACTATTAATGTAGACATGGAGCTGTGTAGACATTCTACCTCCAGGAAGGTGAAAGTAGTCCATATTTTTCTTATGCTGCTAAAATAAATGTTTGTGGGTTTTGGAAGCATGACACCTGCCCTAGTACATGAAGCCACCAGAATAGCATTTATCAAAGATCCTAAGGAGCAATAATCCATACTCCTCATCATATAAATGTGGAAACTGAGTCCTAAAGTGGTTAAATAACGTGTCCACTTTCTAGAACCAGGTGATCACACAGCTTCAGAGACATGGCACTGGCCGAGCACTGTCTTTGAAGATGGGATAGACCCAGTCATTTTGCCCTTGGATTTCTTATTGCTAATCATAGGGCCCCTTGGTTCATGGAAACCTTCTGTGTTGAGAGAGAGAGAGAGAGACAGACAGACAGACAGACAGATACAGACACAGAGAGAGACAAACAGAGAGAGAGATACAGAGAGAGATAGAGGGACAGAGAGAGACAGAGAGGGACAGAGAGAGAGACAGAGTGTGTTTCCATCCTACTGAGTTAAATAGTCTGAAAGAAATCTTAAGAATTACAGGCTTTTATGTTCCAGCAGCTAATTTGATAGCACAATAAAAAGAGGGAAGGCAATACAAGAGAGAGAAAGACTTAGCCTCCTATTTGTCTTGAGATTCCTTTCGCATTTACCATCTGCTCTCTGCCTCATTTATAATTCTTTCAGACTGACTGCTACTTGGCATTGTCAACAATGACCTACCAGAATTGCAGCATTATTTCGGAGCAGAGATAGAACAAAGGCCAAAGCAAGAAATAAAACTGACATCTATATCACCTTCTCGCCTCTACATACTACTTTCTTGCATTCATATAACATTGATACTCATCAAGATGAATGAATGGAACAAATTTGGTGGCCCAGAGAAGTTCACAAAGGCCTTTTCAGCCTTTTGGAAAACAAATGTTCTCCCTTCTGATCTGGCACCTATATCCACATGGGAGCATGAGTAGACAGTGGATCTGAGGCAATTTTCTGTATTGTAGAGAACATAGCAAATGTTCAAACAAGGAACCTCAAAAGTAATGCTAGACATTTTCTAGCCTACTTGGAAAATGCATTGACTTAACATAGGTGACAGCTACAAAATAACAGAACACAAAGCAAATAGGAAAAATTGCTTTAATTATTATCACTCATGTGGCCTCGATGAAAGCTTATTTAATAGCTATTATTTTCAGTCTATAGTAAGAGATGCTAATTATGGACATCACTATATTGTATTGAAATGACCATCAGATGTGACAGTCATTTAGAAGCTACCCCTTATCGACAGTCAACTCAGGACAGAATACAACGGGGAAGGCTGCTGACAGGATGAGGAAATCTGTACGGGTGCCCTTATAATAGGAAATCTATGTCTATCCCACCATTCTCTAAAACAAGGCTAAATTGAAATACAATGCTAATGCTCAGAAATCCCGGTATACTGTATGATGGTGTGTATATCACTGAACAAAGAAATTGAAAATAAAGCAAAACTGAGGATATATATAATATAGTAATCAGAAACATCAGGAAATATCTTAGTTATTTAATTATCACTTATGTGTGTTCTAAACATTGCTGTAAACACTTGAAAAATACTAACCTGTAAGTCTTTGTGAAATTCTTAATGAGTAATAAACTATTTGAATGTTGAGTTCTACTCTCTAATTTCCCTTTCTCTCCTAGATCTAAGCAAAGTATTCCTCTCTTTCAATAGTTATTCAGTCTCTTTGTAAAACAGTGTAGTCCTAATGTCTTTGTATTGAATAGCTGGAAAACACAAAGGAGACATATACCATGTAGAATAAGAAATAAAATATTTGCTTAGTTGACTAGTTAACTAGCCTGCTCAGTTCATCAGATTACATATTTCATATTTTTATTTTTCTGAAAAATTTTAAACACAAAATTAGAGAGAAGATTACAATAAATTCCCATGTATTCATTACCTGGATTTAACTGCTATCAAGATTTTTCTACCTTCCTGCAGGGCGTGGTGGCACATGCCTTTAATCCCAGCACTGGGAGGCTGAGGCAGGAGGATTGCCATGAGTTCGAGGCCAGCCTAGGCCACATGAGTGAGTTTAAGGCCAACCTGAATGACATAGCGATACCCTGTCTCAAAAAAAAAAAAGATTTTCTTACCTTCATATCTTTCTTCTCCATAAGCCCTCTCTCATCTCTCTCATTGTCTCTTTTGCCTTGTTTCTCTCTCTTTTCCTCTCACCCCCTCAATTGTTTTAAAGTAAATCCTAGATGTCATGTCATCTCACCCCTAGAATTTCAATATGGATCTCTAAAATAACAGGGAGGTTTTCTTCAATAATGATGGTCTTAAACATAATGTCATCATTACAACTAATAAAAGTAAAAACATTTTGGTATACTCTTATACCTGTTCACAGTCAAATTTTCTTGATTATCTCAAATGATTTATCTGAATAGCAGCCAACAACGCCCACACATTGTATTTGGTTATTATGTTCTTTGACTCTCAATACAAAAGAGAATTTATTTTTCTACTCTTTTTACTAATATCTTTTCATTCCATTGATTTATTGAAGACCCTGAGTCAGTTGTCTCACTGAATATCACATATTTGCAGCTTTTCTGCTGGCAACTGTATGAGGTCATTTCATTTGAACCTCCATCTGCCATGTTTTCTGTAAGATTTAATTAGATTTAGATTTTGCTATTTCCATGGAGGTAGGTCACAGGTGGTACTGTGTACTTCAGGTTGAATTAAATCAAGAGGACACAATCTTACTGATGCTGAGATTGATCAATCAGTAGATTTGGGAGATGACAGCTTGATGCCTGCTTGGTAAATTTCCCATCAACCTTTCAACCTGTGGTTTCATCCATTTGTGACCATATTAGATCATGATCTATTATATCACTGAGGTTGCAAAACTGTGAATTTTAATTATATCATTCTTCCCACATGTCTTGTTTGGAACTTTGTAAAGAAATTTTCATTATTAGCTAAGTTTATCTGGTTCCCCAAAAATATGATACATACTAGGAAAAACAGACTATATGCTTAAATCTTTCATACTAATTACCTATTTTAGAGTAATGAGTTATTGCTCTACTTATTACAGTGGTGTCCAATTATTTCTTTTTGACAGCTTAATTATGAACTCATGATTTCCTGTGTATTTATTCTGTTTCTAATAACTACGTTCATTATCTTTCTCATGTCCCAATTTCTCATCTTCAGTCAGTGGGTGTCTTTGTGTATTTTAATACAACTCTATTGGTTTTTGGAACCCTCCTTGTGTATTTTGTACATTTTCTCCCCCAGACATGGGACCAGCCACTCTTCTAAGTAACTCTGGTTCCTTTCAGAGTGGATTGGTATTTGGAGATCACAGTCTAGGTATGCTCATTTGTGTTGGGTCATTATTAATTCTATGCCTTTTCATTAACTAGCACTAGGAAATATGCATTCTTAATAGAAAAAAAATTTAAATTTATATCATTATTTTCATTTTATACAAGATTTCATCTAATTTATTTGGCTCTATACTACATTTCTTTTATCATACTTAAAATCTTGATTCCTTACAATAGTAAGACAGTAATTTGAACTATGGAACTATCTAGAAATTAAGACACTATAGAATTGCTCTGATGTAATAATATTAATATCAATAATGAGTGAAACTCAATATTTCTTTGGATCTCTGCATGTCTTTAGATATTATTTTACTGATAAACAGTTAAAATACTATATTGTAAAGTCACTGGAAATAATTTTTTCTCTTTGTGGTTATGCACCTACAATTAGATTCATTTCCATTAATTTTCCAGTTTTAGGGATATCCTTGTTTTCTCTTTTATTTGTTCTTTTTGTTTGAATTTATTCTCTGAATATATATTCTCAAAAATATCTTTAATTATGATGCAATCATAGAGGTTTTATTATCATCACTGCCCACTCCACCATGTTCCTCTGTCCACATCTAGATAAAAATCTTAGTTTGTAGTTTGTTAGATTTCTCCTTTCTTTTTTTTTTGGTACCAGGAATCAAACTCAGGACTTTGCGCTTGCCAGGCAGGCACTGTGCTACTAAGCTATATCCCTGGCCCTTCATTTTTTCTTTTTTGGTAAACAAAAACATCCGAGATATATATTTATTACAACCCCTCCTACTTCCTATACAACAGGTAGCATACTGTATATACTTTCTGATCCTTTCTGCTATTTTCTCAATATATCTCAGATATCATTTCACGTTAGTAAATTAAGACCATCCTCATTTTTTTCTATAGTTGTACAGTACTGAATTATGTGTTATCCACATTTTTAAATAATCTTCAGTGGGAAGGATGTTCCAAATTACTTGGTTTCCCACTGGCAATATCCACTGTCCTCTTGTCTGTAGGTAAAATGTTTGACAGGCACAGCTCCATGCCCCACACTTGGTGTCAATGTGGATTCACTGGCTGACAGCAAGATCTTTTCTTCCTCCCAAGGCTTGGTCCTCTGGTACTCTACTCCAGTGGAGGATGAACTACAACAATAACAACTACAGTCCTATATGTGCATGTGACCAAGACTCACTCTCCATTACACTTTACTTGTAAGAAATATTTCCATATTGAAATATTTCACCACCATTTATTTTCTTTCCTGTTGTGTTCAGAGGAATGCAATATCTGGAGAATTCACTGATTCATTCTTTTAGGAAATGTTTATGGAGCATCAGTTATTTGGCAGACACCTAGCATACACAGAAGTGAAAGTAAGCATGGACCCTGATCTTATAAGGTTTTAATGTGGGAGTAAAGAAATAGAATAACTTAATAATGACAACTTCTGATCGATGAGATGAAGGATAAAGAGCAGGGTGTAGTTCAAGAGAATAATGGTAATTGGGAAGACTTCTATAAGGAGCTACCATTTAAGCTATACTCAGATGATGAGGGAGCATTTACCAGGTAGTGAAGAATAGCCTAGACATAAGGAATAGGATTTTTGAGGGCACTAAAGCAAAAAAATGAACATAAAATGAGTTTTGTGGCTCAGGGAACAGACGGGACTGGCCTATGTAAAGCAATGTTAAGAGGTAATGACCAGACCATGTAACTAGACTTTGGAGCCAGGGTATAAAAATGTGGTAAGGAGTTTAGATTTTACTTAAGGTGCAGTTGGATACAACTGAAGTAAGGGGATTCTGTGATACCACTTAGATTTTAATAAGTTGCACTGCTTTGTAGGGATTGGTAGTAGTAGACCCAGAGCTCTAGTTGGAGGGTATGGTAGTGATCCAGGTGGAAGACGATGGTGGTTTGAGACAGGGTACTGACAATGATGATGAAGAAAATTTATGTATTTAAGATACATTTTTAAAGAGAGACTCAAAAAGACTTAGTGGTAAATAAAATGGGAAAGATAGAATGGTAGTAAAGAAAGAAAGTAATCAAGGATGACTTTCAGCATTCCGTCCTGACCATCTCAGTGGTGACTTGCTGATATGAAGAACACTGGGACAGGAGAAGGTTACTGATATCATTACAAAAAAATGGTGTGGTCTGTGTATGGGGAGGGGTATTGCGCGCCAAGACTCTGACCACCAAACAGTTCCACTCCCTCCTTGCCTGGCCAGTTCACATTCTGAAGCTACTTTGTTTGCAAGCTGAAGCATGTGTCAGTCCTTGGTGTTGACTCCCTTTCTTGATTCTACTATTGGTACATATTCCTCTCAGATTCTGGCAAATGGTTAATGTCGATGCGCATTTTCATCTTTTACTGTGACTCCATGGCTATTTTAATGGAAAAATACATGCAGCTGCATGAAGGGATAGTAGCTTAGGCATCATTTTAAACTTGAAGTCTTTTGTTTTTTAATATGATATTGCTAAAGGTGGCTTTATTCATGTGCAGGAGTACAGCTGAGAGAGTGCTTGCATCTTCGATTTTTCTTTATAGCCTGCACATAGACTGCCCTTCAGACTCAGAGTACAGAGGGACGTGAACTCCTATGACACAGTTTTAAGCAGTTTTATTTCACATACTCTATCTCAAAGTGGTATGGAGAAGATTAAATCAGATATCATATATCACATTTGGCATATCAATACTTTTCTTCCTTCTCTTTCTCTTCTTTTTTTTCTTGCTCATAAAGCTCTACTTTTATCAAGTGTATGATGTTCTGACAGCCTCTTAGAAATTGATTTCATACATGAAGCTCTGTTTGTACCTCTACTGAAAGCTATTTAATATTTTCATTTACTTTCTCGGTAAGTTAGAAAATATTTGTTTACTAATTGGATAAGACTCCATGCACAGAAGTCAAGAAGCAGGGCTCTGAGCCAGACTGCCTTTTAGCTCCACCTCTTACTGTTCATATAACCAAAGAATGCCCAAACCCAGTTCTTGGACTGCAAACTTTGAAACGTTTTTAAAGAAAAATAAAGTAACAACAATTTAGTTTCCATGCTTGGATTATAGTAGTAAAGACTGAGAAGTGCAGGAGGGAGTATTGAGATGGGGGAAATACTAATGTAAATAGGAACTGCATCTAAGTTTCTACAATATTTCCAATCTAGGTAAGTGTACAGCAAGGAGCAAATCCTCAATGAATACTACACTTATTGAATAAATGAATGGTCAAAATATTACAGAGGAATAAATCAATGATGCAATTTCAGCTTTTATTTTTAAAATCAGATATATACATATATAGTTAACCACCAACTGAATAAAAAGTAAATAAAACTAAAAATGTAATTCATTCATATAAGGAGAGGGAAAACAAACAGTAATGAAGTATGAAGAACACAAAGCAAAAAACAAGGCACGGGCCAGTGATATAGCTCAGCTGCATAAGCGCCTGCCTGGCAAGCGTTAGGTCCTGAGTTCGACTCCTGGTACCCACATATAAAAAAAAAATAAAATAAAATAAAGCAAGGCAAGAGAAAATCAAATTTAATGGCAGTTTGTTATTATACTTATCATAATGAGTTCATGAATAAAGAAAAAGATGTGTTTCTGTTTAAAATAAAATTCAACTACATACTGCTTATAAAATGATCATTTAAAATGACTCAAATGTTGAGAATATATTTTGTGTTATTTATCAAGGTAACATGAAATAAAGTGTCAACAAAGGATATGCTCGATTATTTAATTAATTAATTGGTATAATAACTTTGTATCACAAAAATAATGATCACAACTTATTTGCAAATATACGTGGAATACTGTCACAAATAATCATGTTTGTGTATGGCACCAAAACATCATTCTTGAATAAATTCCCCCAAGCAAAAGCTGTAAGGGTGATATTCTGATGTGTTAAATTGAGATAGGGGAAATTCTAACGTAAATTTAACATAATAAGAAGGTATTGTTTTAATATTTAACAGTTTTAGAATTCTCACCACTTAAAAATATTAAAGGGTTTGGGGTGTAGCTCAGTGGTAGAGCATGTTCTTAGCCTGAATCAATTCTCAGCATCATAAGGAAAAGAAATTCAAATTCTTTCCTAGATAATAGTGAATCAAAGAAACATGATAAAATAAATGAAGATATTGTTTATTAGATTGGGTGCAAACAGAAATAGATTCAAGGCCTTAATCTTATGTAAATGTTAAAATGTAAATATTAATTATAAAATACAGCAGAATTAATAAATATCTGATTATTATCAACAGAAAATTTTAAATTAAAAATGATAAACACTAAGAATAATAAAAGAACATATGTAGAGCAAATTTAGAATAAATTAATAAGGTACTAATTAATCTCAAAATATTCACTGATAATATCTTGAAAAATAAGCACCAGAATTAACTTATGATAATACAGAATACCTAAATATCTAATAATGGTTATGGAAGAAAATAAAATATTATTTAAACATACCTATAAGAAAAGACTTTATGGATGAGCAGTTTTATTTAAAACTTTTTTCAAACTTTTAAGGAACATGCAACTACCATGCTATATAAAAGTAGAGACCAAAGTAAAATCTGGGAAGTTTCTCATTTATGAAGCTGGCATAGCCCTGATTCAAAACTTGAAAAAAAAAATCACAAAGTGAGAAATGCATCACAAGACAAACTTCATGTTATAAGTAGAGATGTGAAAACCTTAAAAAATCAACATAGAAGCAATAAAAAATGATTAAGAAATTACCCTTATACCAAACAGCAATTATACCATATTACGAAAACACTGTATTTACTTTCTGTAATATAACTCATCACACCAAGTAGGGCTAACAACCTTTGTTGTTCAGGTTGCACTTCATGGTCAAGACAACAAGACTGTTGGAAAGGAAAGGGCACATTTATTAATACTGGCAGTTGAAGAAATTACATGATTAGAAACCCACAAAATTTAACTAAAAAAACTGTTAAGTGCCAATAAGAGATGTTAATAAGGTAAAATGATACAAATTAACATACAGAGAGTTATGCTTCCTATGTGTCCTAGTGACAACCAGGTAGAGGCAAGAAAAGGAAGGAAAGAATAAGAATAATTTGCCTAAGAATCAATATAATAAGAGAAGTAAATATATACATGCATATATATTAAAGTTTAAAATATTTCCTGTTACATATATCTATCCATATCCATTATATGTGTCTATATCTGTCTCGATACCATATTCGTATTCAAGAAGAATAAATATGGTAAAGAGAACAATTCTAATTATCAGTTTATAGATCTGTTTACAATTTCAGTTAAATTCTTCAAAATATTTCTTTTGGAACTTAACTACACTATTTTAAATTTTTTATAAATAAGTATGTCCAATCAAGAACATGAAAAGATATAAAGTAGAGAATTTCCCTACTAGATATTAAAATGATATTAAAACCAATTATAAAATGTAAACTTTAAGGCAGTGAGATACAGGAGCTAGAAGTGACATGTGAAACCAGGAATGAAGTTCTAATAGATTTTTTTTTTTTTTTTGGTGGGTACCGGGGGTTGACTTCAGAACCTTGCGCTCCAGCAGGCGCCCGTGCCGCTGAGCGATATCACCGGCCCTTTTCTCATATGTAGGTACTGGGAGTCGAACTCAGGACCTCGCGCTTGCCAAACAGGCGCTTATGCCGCTGAGCCATCTCACTGGCCCTCTAATAGATTTTTGACATGTCACAAACTAATGGACAGTAAAGAACTAGTTAGTAAATGGTGCTCAGATAACGGGTTAACTGTTAGAAATATAAAGAGACTATTGCTTCTTTTCATTCTATACATTGAAATGTTCAATGAAGCATAGGCAAATGTTAAAGATAAAACTTTTTTAAAACCCACAAAAATATATTTTTGAAAAGCACTAAGCAACTGTTATACAGATTTAATGCAATCCCAATCAAAATGCCATTAGCATACCTCACAGAACTAGAGAAAACATTCCTAAAATTCATTTGGAACCAGAGGAGACCTAGAATAGCAAAAGCAATCTGGGCAATAAAGGCAAGTCAGGGGCATCACAATCCCTGACCTGAAAGTATACTACAAAGCTATTGTGATAAAATCAGCATGGTATTAGCAAAAAATAGACCTGAGGATCAGCGGAACAAAATAGAAGATGCAGACGCAACTACAAACACACTGAACCACCTTATCTTCAACAAAGGAGCCAAACATGTTCACTGGAAGAAAGATAGTCTTTTTAATAAATGGTGCTGGAAAAATTGGCTCTCCACATGCCAAAGACTAAAATTAGACCCATGTCTATCACCATGCACTAAACTAAAGGCAAAGTAGATCAAAGATCTTAAAACAGAAACACTAAATCTAGTGGAAGAGAAAATAAGTAGAAATCTTGAAGACATAGGTGTAGGCAGAGACTTCATAAACAAAACCCAGACTGCACGAGAAATACAACAAAGAACCAATAAATGGGATCTCACCTTATTAAAAAGATTTTGTACAACAAAGGAAATCTCCAACAAAGTAAAAACACAACCCACAGAGCGGAAAAAATTATAGCCAGTTGTCCCTCAGATAAAGGACATATCTAGAACATATAAAGCATTGAAAAAAATCAGACCACCAAAATTCAAAGACTCAATCTAAAAATGGGCATCTGAGATGAATACACACTTCTCAGATGAAGAAGTACAAATGGCAAATAAATATATGAAAAAATGTTCAACATCATTGGTCATTTGAGAGATGCAAATTAAAAACAACACTGAGATTCCATCTCACTCCAGAAAGAATGGCTATCATCAAGAAAACAACCAATAACAAATGCTGGCGGGGCTGTGGGGAAAAAGGAACACTTCTCCACTGTTGGTGGGAGTATAGACCGTTGCAACCACTGTGGAAATAAGTGTGGAGATTTCTTAAAAAGCTAAGATTAGAGGTCCCATTCAACCCAGCTATTCCCTTTCTGAGTATCTTCCCAGAAGAATTAAAAACAGCGATACATGTGCACCCACGCTTATAGCAGCACAATTTGTAATAGCTAAATCCTGGAAACAACTCAAATGCCCGTCACCTGAGGAATGGATAAAAAATATTTTTTTCCTATAATGGAATACTACTCAGCCATAAAAAAGATAAACTTGAGACTTTTATAGGTAAATGGATGCAACTCAAGACCATACTCGTAAGTAAAATAAACCAGACCAACATGTGTAAACATCGTATTGTATCACTATTGTGAGAATCTGAAAGAGAAAACAAGGTTGAAAATGTACAATAGATATTGTGAATAGGGAAGAAACTGTTCAAAAGAAAAGAAAAACTGTGATGGGAGAAAGGGGAAAGAAAGGAAGGGAAAAGTTAAAAATATATATAAACATAAGACAGTTAAGATAGTGGTACAGCTGGTTTCTCTTGGTTCATTGGGGGGAAAGACTTGTGCTACTAATTTTCTGGACAATGTTTCATGCCTACATCTTGTACTACTGAACAACTACTGTGAATATAACAATATGCAATGTGTTGATTAATGTTACTTTCCTACTAGCCTGCTTTGAAACTCTGTTTTATTGTTATTTCTTACTTTTTTCTGTTTAAAATAAAAAAAGAAAAGCACTAAGCAGATTTTATTTTATAAAAATGATGATTTAAAATTATGTACATAGTTGAATTACCATAATATGCCCCATAAAGATGCACAAATATTGTCTCAATAAAAACTAAAATTCTATAGGTCGAAATAACATGCACATAATTAAACAAAATCTAAGAAAATATTTCCTACAATATGAAGACAAAATAATTTACAAAAATATAGTTAGATAACTTACAGAATAAATTAAAATGGCCATAAAACTTGTGAAATAGTGAAACTTCAAAAGTTAAGCAAGAAATTCAGATTTACTATCAATGTAATGGCACTGGCAGATTAGTTGAAGAAATGTGCTTGTATCAATATTCTTACAAAAATTCATAAAATTTTAATCTACTTATGCTGATCTCTTGTAAGGAAATAGAAATGGAAAAACATATAAATACTCCCAATGATGTTGACATTGATAACAAAGTGGCATTATTCAACGAATTATATCATATATATCTATATGCGAACATTCAGGTTAGACTATAAGGCTGAAAAAATTTATGGACACAGATTAAAACATTGAATTTTACATTTTTATATATTTTTAATTAAATTTATTTTAATTAATACATACAAACATAAAATTTGTTCATACTAATGGGGAACTATGCAATGTTTTGATACTTGTATGCTTTGTTAGTATTTAAACACTGAGTTTTAAAAAGCTCAGTCCAGGGCCAGTGAGATGGCTTAGCAGTGTAAGCGCCTGTCCAGCAAGCGCGAGGTCCTGAGGTCGACTCCTGGTACCCACATAAAAAAATAAATTAATTAAAATAAAATAAAATGCTAAGTCCAAAATACTGGAAATATTTCCTGTATACACATATGCCCATATATATGCATATATATTCATAATTTTTCTTAATTTAAATGTACAATTCCAAGTAAATTCACTAAAATATTAACAATAGTGGTTTCTGTTGGGTTGAGTGAGATACATATATTTCAAATTCTTCGTATATTCTAAAATGAATATAGATACACATGGTTAGAAATAAGCATTGTTAAAAATGTGACAAGAAATTTCATAATATACTTTAGAAATGGCATTCAAAATGTGTTGACTCAAAAAAATGTGACTTAATATTATTGACAGATTTCATGTTTGTAGAAGCCTCATTCCTGACAGTTTCAGATAAATTCATGGGCACTGTATTTTGTTACAAACTGTAAATAGCTCCCTTCTTTTGTTGACAAAGCTCAAATTTGTTGGTCTTTATGAAGATGCAAAACATATTTACATGAGAGTAAGTAGGTTCCAAACTATATGTTTTAGCCCTTGACACTGAACAATTCATTCTAACACCTTATGTGAATGGCATATTATTTTCTAAATATACATAAGGGTGTATTTTAGACACAACGATGTAATCTATGTATCTGTAAATCAGTCTTATCCAAATAACAGAAGACATTTAGAAACATTATAAGAATAAATGTTGACCTGGATTCCATCAAGGTTTCCTGCCTTTTTCTGTCTTCTGAAATCATTAAGCTGAAATTACAAAAAAGTATGCATCTTTTTTCGATCTTCTAATCGGCCCACTCTTTGGTTTCATTGTCAAGGTGACATTTGAAAGGTCTTAAAATGTCCTGTGCCCATCAGTACAGGTCTAAACAGAAGCCATCCAACCACAAATGGCCCTTGTGGCACAAGAAATTTACTTAACACACAAATATGCGGTTCACTGTTTCCTCATCCCTTTTCTACTGGCACAAGTCAGAGGTGCTGCTCCAAGTGTGAAATGTGGGTACTAGCAGCAGTTTACAGAGTGACTGCTGGTAGGACGTTAGAAGGTGACCTGGCACAGTTCATCCCTCACAAATGCTTAATGCCATCCCTGGGGACAGGAATATCACAAGCCCAGAAAAACACAGTTTTTAGCTACTTAGTGCTGAAAATTTCAGGCAAAATTCCAAAAGCCCTCAAAGCTAACGTTGAACTGACAAAGTGCCAAAAACCTCTCTGGCATTAAATTTTCACTCTTTATTTTCCCCCTTCAGGTTAACAGCTTGTGAAAATAATAATGTGATAATGCCACCCTGTGTTCCAAATATCTCGAAGTACCATCTTGTTAAGCCTCGGTGGCCCTTTGAGACTTATGGGAATGGAGCCGACTTATTAATTTTACAGATGAGAAAACCCCACAGGAAATGGGTCAAATGTCTGGGCAACGGCCAAGCAGACTTATCACATAGGTCCCAGGTTTGAATTAAGTTCTCAAACAAGGCCAAGTGTTATAGAAAAGGGCCTGAAAAAGCTCATCTAGCATCAAAAACAGCCAGAACAAGACTCATACAGGATGTTAGATGGATTAGGGTAATAAACTTTTGAAAGTGATCAAAACACATCCCAGGAGAGGCAACAAATTTGTGCTTAGCAATAAAGCACAGTTTGGGCATGTGGCCAATTGGAATCAGTGAGAAACAGCATGGGCCCTCACTAGATCTAATGGGGCATCCAGGGGATATTAAAGCAGCAGGCAGAGTGGACTGATGTGTGTGTGTGTGTGTGTGTGTGTGTGTGTGTGTCCCTTTTCTCATAATTACAGAACCCACTATTACGGAAGTTACAGAGAGGAACAGGACTCTAACCCTTGACTACAGAAGAACCTTCTCTTCCTGAATCCTAGCAATCTGTCTTGAACACATGATGTAACCCAGTGAATGGGAGGGTCCAGTGCCAAATCTGGAGGAAATGTCTCAGAGAAACAAGCAAGGGGCGCTGACACCCCTGTGGCAATTGTACCCGATGCCCAGTGTGGCCAGCGGTAGTCCACCAATGTTGTCTCTTGCCTGGGATTCTATCAACCAATTTTTCTTACTTCTTCCTTCGTTTCTGAAGCTGATTCTCCAGACTTCTTTTCAATTCAGTGAGCTATTTAATATGTTTCTAATAACTTATTTTTCATCTGAAATTAACTAGAGTCACATTCTGTAGTTTGCAAGATTGAAATAGCAGTGGCCAAAGCTACAGAGAAGTTATCAAGCAAATTTAGGAGGTACTAGGTTTGTAGTACCAGGATCTACAGGTTTGGAGGAAGTATTCCTCCCATAGAACAATAGAATTTAAAGGCGAGGCAGGAAGTACTGTGTGCCCTAAATTCCATTTTCTTTTCTTATTTTTATGGAAATGAGAAATGTATTTCCCAGTCTTCCCTTGCAGTTAGGTATGGCGTGTGAGTGGGTTTAGTCAAAAGAATGAGAATGGAATAATGTGTACCTCATCCAAACCTGGCCCACTAACACCTCCCACACATGCTGCTCTATTTCCTTTTCCTTTCTGGTTTGCTGGAAGGAATAGAAGTCTAGGGTGCCTCTGAAAGTCATATGCTGAAGATGACAGAGCCTCCACAATCCTGGGGTCTCTCAAAGAAGAACTACTCTACTTAACTGCTCACCTGTCCAGTTCTGACACTAACCAAGCTATAAACTTTGTTGTACTTGAGCTGTTATACTTCTTGGGATCTATTTGTTACAGTAAAACCTAAATATACTATGTATGTTTTTAAAAAGTCAAGCAAAAATTCAAATTCAGAACAAGGCTGACTTTTTGCTGAGCTCTTGAGTTAATGGTCTCCACCTTCAGAATTCCTCTCATTTAGAAAAAAAGACCAGATGATAATTGGGGCAGAATCTCTAAAGACATATTATTTAGCTATAGATACATGGATTGGAAAGATACAGAAAAAAGAGAAAAATAGCTAAATGGAGATTTCACGACATGGAATACAATGATAGAATTTCTTATGAATCAATAAATTCTGATTTTTGGGGTTCTTTTGCATGCATTCTAGCATCTCCATGCTAGCTAAAGACATAGTAACTGTTTCTTCTTTTCCCATTTTAATGTACATTTTAAAAATCTTAAATAGCTCAAATCTTCCTCCCTCTCCCTCCTGTGTTTTTGCTTACTCCCAAAGTTTAAAATAAAATCTTTCATTTTATTTTAACTCCTTTCCCAACCTCCCCCTTTTTCACTCTTTTTCAAATAAGTGGTTCCTTTGAGGAGGACTCAGGAAGGTCTGGGTAATTGTGTATCAATTGTTAGAGTAACACAGCACCTTGAGCATTTACCTAATAATGGTTTGTTAAATGAAAGTTTGGTTTTTCCTTTTAAGGAGACAACAGTGTACCAATGTCTCCTCTCCATGTTCAAGATGGAAAAAACTTTTGTGCTAATTCATTCCAACTGCTACACACACACACACACACACACACACACACACACTCACACACCCCGGTAGCAATCCCATTTTACAACATCTATGATGTGGTCCACAGTCCTCATGCATATTTCTTGTGATAAGGAGCTCACTGCTTCATGAGGAAACCTATCCCATTGAAAGGCAGCTCTGAAGGTTAAAAAGCTGTACTTACTCTTTATTAAAATTTTCTATAAAACTCAACACAGGGGTCCCTCAATTGATCACATATTCCAGTAGAAATTTCCTTGCCTGGGAGTCAATAAATGAGTTTTTAGATCCACCTTTGAAGCTGACAAGCTATCTGATCTTAGGCATGTTGTCTGTCCTCTTCTTTTTAATTTTTTAAATCTTTATTAGTACATGTTTGCGATATATAATGATTTCATTCACCCATTCTTCCTGGGGAGTTGGCACATCTTAATTCCTTCTACCTCTCCTCCCCTTCCTCTCCCTCCCCTTGAATTAAGTTTCCTCAACTATAAAATTAGAGGTAAGGAAAAGATTGTATTTAAGACTAGTGATAAAAATGTTATAATGAAGGCTATACTATGGAGATTTTACTCTAAGATAACTCAGATTCACTAACTATTATTGCTTCGGTGAGGGTATTTAAAACCAGCCAAAATGTATTAATTTGTATTATGACTCCTTTCACAAAAATAGAAAAAAATCACCAAAAACTGTACTGAAGTTCAGATATAATTCCTGTATTTATATACCTAGTAATCTCAACAAAAATCTAACATATACAAATTTGTATGACTTGTTCCAAGACACTGAACCCTGGTATCTTTGTCTACTTTCAAATCATTAGGCTGAATTTATCTTTGATCAATTTTAACCATTCAATGCCTAGTGTTCCATTTTTGGAATGCCCATAACATAATAAATTTTTTCTCT
The DNA here is from genome assembly GCA_028451465.1 of Erethizon dorsatum. Classification (NCBI taxonomy): domain Eukaryota; kingdom Metazoa; phylum Chordata; class Mammalia; order Rodentia; family Erethizontidae; genus Erethizon; species Erethizon dorsatum. The sequence goes on from CM051832.1 coordinate 77,925,375, forward strand.
TCAAATTCTTGCTTCTTGAATTTTATAGATAACATACATGAATTTCATGCAAAGATTCAAAAAATTGCAATCTTTGCATGAATGGGTTAAAAACATACAAATATTTAATGTATCATTGATAGTCAATGGCTGTTTTCTATGTATTGTTCTGCCCAACACATTCCATCAGTGCCAGTGCACACAAAACAAAACCCAAGTAGAGTGATGTTTCTTCCCTCCCATTGTGAACAGAGGTAAAAGACTAAGCAATCTGGAAAAGCAAGGTTCTGAAGACACTGCATATTGTTTACTCCAAATGAGTATCGCACCAAGATGGCTCTTATCAATGGAACCAGGCATCGTGTGACATAGTGTGTCAAGTTCAGAAGTGCACAAGAGATGATGCCAAAATCCAAACAAGGTGACAGTACAGAACACAGAACAAATGCAAATCAGACTGTCCTGTTTCGTCCAGTGACAGGCTGCCTGGTCGTGTTCCTGTGCTTTAGGTGCTTTGGTTTGAGATTATTTATGGGAGGGGAGCCACATTTGTTTAGACAGTCTGGGATTTGAGAGACAAATTAAAATGAGAAGAATACAGTATCCAGGCTTACTTCTATGCAGGATATTTCCAATCTCTCAGTTATGTAGATGGCTCCTGTGGAAAGTTCCTAAGTTTGTTTCTAATATTATTCAATATAAATCTCAAGTTGGTCCAGTCATATTTAAAAGCAATCAAATAATAAAAAGTAGAGATGTCTCTTCTGAGTATAATTGGGACAGGAAACGAACAACTCCCAATAAACTGAGCCCATAGTCGAGGACAAAGATTACTTGGTATAGCTTGAGCATCTGTAATCCAGAAGCCCAAAATCTAAAAAGTTCCAAAATAGAAATTTTTGGATGCTGCCATGATTCTACAAGGAGAAAATTTCACACAACAAACTTCTGTTCCATATATAAAATTACTAAAATGTTGTATGAAATTAACCTTGGGCTCTGTGTATAAATGTATATGAAGCATAAGTAAATTTCGTGTTTAGAATTGGGTCCCATCTCCTATATCTCATTATATATACTGCATATGCAAATATTTCAAAATCAGAAAATATCAAATATTCAAAAATACTCTGGGTCACAAGTAATTCCTATAATGCATGCTCAATTTGTAGAAAGCTCTATGCAAAAGAATCAATGCAAGGTGATTCTCTGGAAAGCTGGAATACCTCCCACAGGCTTCTGATGTCCACTGAGACCTATCATAATGTTGCAAACATTCTAAAACAAGCTAAGAACCAGCCTGGAATCAAGCAACATCCTGATGAATGAAACAATCCCAGGAACCGCATATTCCTCTAACAAGCCCACGCCCTGAGACCTTCCTATAGCATCCTACTGTCAAGATGTCCCCTACATGCAATGGTTCTAATGGGGCTCTAACTAGAAGTGCTGCTTCTAGGAAGCCTTGATGGAGAATGATGCAGCAGAGACAAGTCTATGACCCCCAAGGATGTAAGAACAATTTCCAAGATCAACTTCTCTCTAGGTGCCGAAAAGTGTTGAAATCAGCAGTAAGAACCATACCTATCACTGCCTTCTATGTTCTGCCACCTTGAAAAGAATCTTAACTAGGGTGGTTTGCATTAAATAAAATTCCCCTAAATCTTGAGATGCTTTTTTCCTTCAGCTATCAACCATGCTCAGGTAGCTCAAAGGTTATAAAGCCATAAAAGAGTGGCTGGACCACAAAAAAGAGATCTATGAACACATTTTTACATTGGCAAGAAAAGCAAAATGTCAGGCTTCACACACATCTGCTACCACCAAAATGTTGTCCTTGAAAGAAAGAAAGAAAGAAAGAAAGAGAGAGAGAGAGAGAGAGAGAGAGAGAGAAAGAAAGAAAGAAAGAAAGAAAGAAAGAAAGAAAGAAAGAAAGAAAGAGAGAAAGAGAGAAAGAAAGAAAAGAAAGAAAGTTAGCTCACAGTCTAAGTATCATTGGATATTTCCTACTGTTCAGGTGACTTATACTCTTTCAATAATGCTTGAAAAGCTACCAAAACAGAAGGCATCATACTTTTGCAGTATGTCATGTAGTAAAATTTCTGGTTAAAAAAATACATAGATGACAATATCTCAACTACAAAAGAGAGCCATAGTTATAAATATATCATTAAATTATTTGCAAAAATGTAAAATTTGATACTTCTGACAATACCCTATATGAATCATCTTATTGAGAGATGGAGATAGAAACAAAGTTTGGTAGAGAATAAATCTCTGAATCTGAAATACCCTTCTCTACCCCAGTTAGAGCATAACACAGTGTACATCATGACATCATCTTGAGTCCCCTGGAATAGAGTTTGCAATCCAGTCAGTCAAAACAACTTGTCCAAAGTCAATCACCAGTAAGGAAATGGACAGAGTGCATAAAAAGGGAACAAATGAAGTGTAGAATCACAAGTGCACTCAGTGTTTTACTTACCTGTAGAATTCAAGCAGAATTATAAAACTATGGGGAATGAAATTCATTTATCCTAAAATCTAATTACTAATGAGTTAAGAAGGAATAGCAATTCACTCAAAAATTACCCATAACTGAAAGAATTATTTATATTTGAATTGAGGGTTTAGCTAAATAAATTGAATTTACTACCAGTTTTTAAATGTGAAGAGAACTATTGAGGGAAATACATTTTATATTACAATAATATAAAAGATACTTTATTAGACTTTAAAATAAATGGCTCAGCATAAGTAAATGTTCTAAATTACACTTAACTGGTCTGAGAAATGATAATTATTTGTTAACTTGCTTTTTATGGCACTATGTTCTCTTGACAAATTTGAATAGTTAATCAAAATATCTGCTGGGTTCCTTCTTGGTAGTAATTCAAAAAACCATTTCCTCATTGCGTCTTTATATTATAATATCATATAATACCATAGAACATTAGATACTTTAAGCAAAGGGGCTAAAGTGTTTTTGAAAAAACACTTTATTTTTGGCTTGAACAATAACATTGAAATATTTTGAAGCTAATTGAATATTTCTAATGATGCTGAAAATACTGCCTCAGTGGGCCATATTATTCATTTTATAAAAGGCTGTATCCTTATCACTTATTTGCTTTCATTGTATATATTCACTGTATATACAAGGAAGTTTAAAATTTTGTGTCATGAAGTTTCCCCATATGTCTCAAGATTAGAATACCAAGACATTTGCTTTTTCATAATTAAAAGTCTAAGCTAAACTCAAAAATTTAACTGTTCTTCCAACTGAGTGCAAATCAGAAACTACATTTCAAAGAGAAGCTTGTATTTACAAAGGGCAACAAACTGTACAGTTGGAACAATTTGCATGTGCTTATAAAAATGCAAAAAAAGTAATTAAGATGTGTTATGTACATGTACCAACTCCATACAAGGAATGTAAACATTATATACTGAATTGTGTAATGCTATTTCCAAAGCTATTTAATGTTATTTCCAACTGGTATGTTCAATTGCAATGCAATTAATTTATGGTGTATTTAAAAACTTAGGTACTCAAAATTGAAAGCACAATTGATACCAAACATGTATACACCAACTAATGCAATAATAAAGCAATTTTAAAATTAATATATTAACAGTCTCAAATAATATTTTAATTGGCTAATACTGATTATAAAATGAAATGAAAGCCACCACTTCTTATAACTTAAATTTATCCTGACTCAGTTAGACTTTGGTGTTTCTTTTCTCCATATGTGTAAAATACAAGGTACCTAAAATTAATCGCAGCCATTTGGAAAACTTACACCGTCAGATTGTTTGCATCGGTCACAGTCCCACGTTGCCACACGCTTCTTAGACTTCTCCATGGTGCTGAAGAGTTACTCTTGCCCATTTGAGAGGGAAGAGTTATTTAATTCAAACCAGCTTTAAAATCCACAAAGGGCCACCTATGTTAGCAAATGAAGTTACCTAAAGAATTTCTGCAACACGTACTACAAAGGAGATGCTTTTTTCCTTCAGCTATCAACCATGCTCAGGTAGCTCAAAGTATTTTTTGGAGCAGAAATTTTCACGTTTATGAAAAAGAGTGAGCTCTTGGGGAGGTGAAGTTTGCTGATTTTTGCCTGCATTCTTCAAATTGAAAAAAACATAAAGAAAACAAGGCTATTCAGAGAACAGAGGATTCCAGAAAAGTTCTTGATCTTAATGCCGAAAACAAGCTCCCATTAGTCCAAAGCAGCCAACTCACACCATCTTATTGCATCTACTTTTTAATATAAAATAAAACAAAGCTGAGAATGCCTCAGGGCACTGCACACATTGTGTAAACAGGTCGGTGTCTCTCTAGCCCTGGCCTCTGTCTGCTGAAGATTATCACAGCAGAAATCAGGCTCTTGTGCCTTTCACAGATTATCTCTTTCCGAGGCTGAGACGTATAAAGAGCCACATGACACCCAGTGATGTCATCTCTAAAGCAGGTCACAGTTACTGCTGTATGTAGATGTAGTTCTTCTATTAAGTATCTAGCATAGTGATTTTCATGAAAATCTATTTGCATTAAATAGGTTGGTCTGCTACAAATACACTTAACCCTATCAACACAGTGCTGTGAAAAGGAAAATCAATTTGCCACTCACTCACATGTGAAGCACAGTTTCTGATTAAGCTGGAATCAGCTTCTAGTGCTGCTTTAAAAAATGGATAATTGTAATTAACTCATGGGTAAAATAGTGAAGAAGAGCATTACCCTCAAGGAGCTGCAGGAACCACAGGCTCTCTAAAGATACAATCTACTTTTAAAACACCTCTTCAAACTTTCAGTCATCTAAAAACTTAAAAGGCAAATGTATTCCATTCTTAACATTTCATTTAATGAAATAAAATCATTTCAGAAACATAAAAAAATTTGCTAACACTGCCTCTGAAAGGATTTTAATCTGTCTTTAGAAGTTGGTAGGAAACTAACTCATTATTTTTAGATGTTTTCAGCTCTGAAAACAACAATTAAAATTTAACTATGTTATAATTAATCAATGTACAGTCCTTTATTGGTATAAATAGTATACATAGGTATTATTTTAAAGAATGTGTGATGAATCTGTACTTCGTGGTTCACACCTGTATTCTCAGCACTCTGGGAAGCTGAGGCAAGGAGGATTGCAAGTTCCAGCCCAGCCTGGGCAATTTAGCAATTTAGCGAGACCCCCTCTTTAAAAACAAAAAATAAAAATGGGTTGAGGTTGTAGGCCACTGTGAAGGCTCTGGGTTCAATCTCCAGTACTACAAAAAAGAGAGAAAGAAAGAAAGAAAGAAAGAAAGAAAGAAAGAAAGAAAGAAAGAAAGAAAGAAATGAGGACAAAGCTCTTTTCCTTTCTGTATAATGTGTTTCTTTTCTCTATATAGATATATGCTATAATTTGAGATTTTCAGTAAAAATTGACAGTAAGTAGTTAAATTATTTAATCCCCTTTCATGGCAAATAATTCTGATAGCCAAAGTGAAGAATCATTTGAAACTAATCAGACCAGTAATTATTGAATGTACAGATTATAATTAAAAATATGAATATTTAAACTAAAAAAAATTACAGTAAAACAGATTGCCATTAATCCCCCTCAAAATATTCCTCCTTCCTTCAAACACACTTATCTGATTGTTGCCATTTTCTGAAGCAGTTTTGGAAGTCCTTTCTCCTGAATGTCTTTAGTTGTACTGTTGTAGCTACCTCCATGTCCTGGATTGTTTCAAAACGTTTACTTTTCATGGTCATTTTGACTTTGGTGGAGAGCCAGAAGTTTCGTAGTGCCTGATCCAGTGAAAAAAAGTTGATGAGGACACATTGTAATGTTTTTGACAGAAATTGACACAACAGTGCCAACTAAAGACACAAAAGAAGATGTCCAAAACTGCTCAGAAAGTGGCAAGAAAGACGGGATACATGTATTTGACGTGAGGGAGAGTATCTTGAGGGAGATTAATGGCAATGTGTCTTTTACTGTAATAATTATGCTTTTAGTTTAAACATTCACTGCATCTTTTGATCACCCTGTATTTCCTCTTTTAAATGCTGTAAAACCAACATAGATCAAACAGTAGGAACTTAGGCTGGGATGTGACTTAGTGGGAGAGTTCTATACTTGCATGCAAAAGGCCCTGATCCCCAGCACCACACACCAAAATAAATACATAAATAAATACTAGGAACTTTTCTGAAGAACACAGTACTCTGTCATACTTTGAAAAAGAAACATAAGCCTGGGGAACAGAAAACAGGATTTTCTGTACAACTAGTGCCTCTAAGCAAATCTACTAAAACAATGGAGATTGTTTTTGCATCACATCAAGAAAAATTTGCTTCAGCACCTCCTCAATGCATAGCCACATACTGCTAAAACATCCAAAAGAAAATTGAGGAGAAAACTGAATACCTGTATGTTTTGGGTCATATAAGTTTCCCAAATAAAATTGATTTTTTTTCTATTTCCACAACTCAGTACTTTTTCCTTTTAGAGGGGGAAAGGCAATTGAACCCAAGACCTCATGCATACTAAGCAAGAGTGCTTGAATACAAGCTACATCCCCAGCCCAACTCAGTACTTTCTACTACTTTTACAATGAGGAAGATTACCTGGAACTTTTTAAAAATACAAAATATCAGACGCTTTCTCTCAGATATTTTCTGATAGAAATGATGTGCTGTGGTTCTGGAATATGCATTTTTTAAAAATCCAAAAGTAGTTCTTATTTAGCAAATATTGCAATAATTCATATATAACAGTGTATACAATTATACAAAATCCAAGTAAGGAAAAATATTTATGATATTTATCATGATAAAAAGACAAATTGTTGTTACATTAAGTGTTCAGTGTTGGGGTTAGAGATGCCCTCTTTCCATCTTGCTGAATTCCCGTGCCTGCTATTTTCTTCCTTTCTTCCTGTTCACATAGATGGAAAGAATTACCCAAATTGGAGAAGTAGGCAAAGGAACGAGACCTCTGTGGCCCAGGATCACCCTCCCTGCTCAGGATCCACTTGGCCTTGCCCTGCAGGTGAGGCCAGCAATTTTCAATACAATTTACGACTGACAAGTTTCCATGATTCCAAAGTCCAGTAGCAGAAGACCCATCATTGCCCCAATCAGAGTTACACCCACAAATCTAACTGTGACAGGAAATACAGATGAGATTTTAATCTCCCTCCACCTACTTGTCTTACCTTTCAAAAGAAGTTCCTAATCAAGAAGGGAAAAGGAGTTATTTATAGACTTCCTCAAACCTCATTTTCCAATAGTACTGTTGTTTTGTTGACTGAATTTTTAAAATCTAAATCTTACTTGCCAGGGCCGGTGATATCGCTCAGCGGCACAGGCGCCTGCTGGTGTGTGAGGTCCTGAGGTCGACCCCCGGTACCCACAAAAAAATAAAATAAATAAAAAAATAAATCTTACTTGCCAGTTAATGTAATGAGCTTTATATGTGAACTAAACAAAATTTTCATTTGCATATTACAGCTATATGATAAAGGCCTATAAAAAGGAGATGTCATGTGTAAAACTTTACCTGGAAGTTTTACACAATGCATTGCTCAACTTATACTAATTTTATTGTTGAGTCTCAGAAATTCTAAGCTTGCAATTTTACTTTAATTGCTAACTCTATTCTAGTGTTTCCCAAAACATGATCTATAAATCAATAGTCCAAAAAGATGTAATTTATATTGGGTTTCATGGTCAAAGGAGCTTGGGGATGTGAAAACAGTACTGTCTTTCTGAAGTTTCAAAATTTCTATCAACTTAATAAAGCTCTAAGAAGCCTTGGAGCAAAGAAATTGGTTTTATTTTATATCTTTTCTAATTAATATTTATTAGTATTCTACAAACTATATTCTAGGAAGTTCTGCTCTAGAAGACATTTCAGCAGTCAGATATTTGTTACTAATAATACTCAAAGCTTCTATACAATTAATCAGTGAATAGTTATTGAATGTCTCCTATAAGTTACCTTGTTACAAGAGTTTCCAATTGTGACAGGGTGTTTTAGTTACATGGAACCACAGAATTTGGTACCAGAGAAGTGCGGCCCTTGCTGTGACTATATCTGACCATGTGGCTCAGGAGCCTTTGGGACTGGCTTGTGGGAAGAGTTTGGAAAGGTTCTGAGATGCTGGCTGAGAAAGTAGACCTGGAACACCTTAAACTGTGCTTGATGGGAAATTTTGGTCAGAGCTCACAAGACCAGCATGATGATAGAAATGATGCCAGTAAAGACCAGGCTCAGGAGGTTTCTGCTGGGAAGGACTACGTTGGCTGTTGGACTTCGGACAGTGTGTGTTATGGCTTGGCAGAAAGTTTGTCTGCATTTAGCTCTTGTCCAGAGACTTTGCCTGGGACTAAGGGCAGTGGACTAATTAGTACTGCAGAGGCAATTTCAAAACAGTCTAATATTGAGGCAGTGGCATGGCTGCTGTTGGGGGCTTTTAGCCAGATCTATGTTGAGAATCAAGAGCAAAGATTCCAGCCGAATGGTTTAAGACATTGTTGGTTTGGCCAGAAAGGAAGCACCAGTAAAGCTGTGGACTGCAAAGACAGAGCAGAGATCTTGATTGCTGAGAAGGAACAAGAGAATAGAAAAGATGGCCTGAGGATATCACAAGAACAAGCAGGACTCCACCCTTTGCAGCCTCAAAACTGTAGAGGTGAAAGACTTTGCTTTGAGAATAGAGCCCCAAAGAACATGTTCCAGAATGGCAGTGGCCTATGGAAGTTTTTCCTTAAGATTTGGTTCATAAGCCCTCAACCTCTACAGCCAAGAGAGAAGGAAGCCTGGCTACTGCTCCAACTGGCAGCAGACTTTGTGTCATCATGTGGGGCTGGTTTTAGATGCATGAAGAATGCAAGAGTTGTGGCATCAGGAAGGCTTCCACCCAGATTTCAGAAGAAGGCCTGGGAGGCCAGGCAGTGTGCCCCTGAGAGAGCAGTGCATGAAGCTGTGAGTGTGAAGCTGAAGGTGCAGTGGAGACCCCAGAAGTTTGGAAAAGCCAGGAATGTGGATGTCTGAGGAAAACTGCAAGGAGGGAGCAGAGCTGGCCCAAGAAAGAAGCCATGGGAGCTACCATCACCAGAAGTACCATAGGAGAGGAGCCACCCAAGGCCGTTGCAGTTCACATTTTGCCACAGATTGCCCCTGATGCTGGACATGAAACTAAAGGACTTAATGTTAGCCCTGCTAGATTTTGGACTTGCCTTGGTCTCATTCTTTTTGATCCCCCTCTTTTGTACCTTTCGGGATGGAAATGTCTATCTTGTGCCATTGTATGTTGGAAATGTTTAACTTTCTTTTCATTTGTACAGGGGCTCACAGCTAAGAGTTTGCCTTAAATCTCAGAGGAGACTTTGGACTTGGACTTTTCAGCAATGCTGAAACTGTATGACTTTGGCAACTCTTAGAAATGGACTAAATGCCTTTCATATAAAGGGATGTGCATAAGTCTTTGAGGGGACAGGGGTGGAATATTATGGCTTGTGTCTAGATGTTCCCTCAAAGTCTCATGCAGTCATAGGTGGGGCTTTTTAAGAGGTGACTGAATCTAGAGTGTGTGATTGATTCATGGTGCAATGCTAGGTGCTAGGATTAAGGGTGGGTGATTACTAAATCAGTCCACTGATTGGATTGGCACCACCCTAATCCCAGTAGCCTAGATACAGTATAAGGGACAGAAAGAGGCTTTGCTACCTTCTGACCACCATGAACTGTTTCTCCTTTGTAATGCCCGTCTGACACACCACCCTTCCTTGGAGCCAGCTGATTACGGACTGAAACCTCTTCAAACTGTGAGCTAAATAAACCTCTCCCTTTTTAAATCTGGGTGTTGGGTATTTTGCCTCAGCAATGAGAAAAGTAACTAAGACACACTAAGTATGTACATTTTGCAGAGACAGAGGTTGTATTTTGTTTCTTTTGTTCAGTTTTTGAGTATCATTGTAACCTCTTTGACAAAGGCTTGGCACACTATGAACATTCAAATATTTGTTGAATGAGTGAATAAATGATGTAAATCTAAACCAGGATATAAACAACTGTCTCTCCTTGCAAAATAGATCTTCTTTGTAAAAAGGAAATCTGAAAAGAGCCTTAAGACAATGAGCTTTTCAGAAAAAAAGGATATGATAGTAGATCACACTCCAGTTCTACATCATCTGATTTCTCCTTGCATTTTAATGCATCTTTCATACTCATCCAATGAGTGAAATGTTCATTTGTGAGAGTGAAACTGGAATTTGTAACAGATCATGTACTTTAGGTCTAAATTGCTGTTCCAACACTTTATCTCACCTAAGCTATAGAACAAAGACAAAATCTCTGAGAGGACAAATGCCAAATCTGTCCACAAAAGAATGTTTTTTCTCAACTATCATTATCAAAGTGAACTACTTTTTGTCTAGAACTTTCCATCTATGTATCTCTATAAGCTCTGAGATCACTCAAGAAACTATTATGTTACAGGGACAAATGAGTCAGTGATCAATGAATTATCAATTTTGCATATTATTCAAATAAGTGTTTCATATTAGCAGTCCTTGGTTGTATATTATTAATATAATTTCTGAAACTTAGGGAAAGAAAACATTTATTTTCTAAGACTCAGGTTTGAAGGAAAGATACACGTATATGTATATGTATATGTATATGTATATAAATGGCAAAAACACTTTTTATGCATAGTTACTATATTCTCTGAGCTAAATTTTGGGATAAATAGACTGACAGAGAAATTGTGCTATTCAGGGTCTGAGAGGCAAGATAGAAGATAGAGTTTGGGTGCTGAAACATTAGAACTCATGGGACGTAAATTTATAACAGCTTGGCATAAAACTATAACTTGCCCCTGACCTGGAAAATCCAGGTTACTAGATTATAAAGTAGCACAAGGCTTATGCTCTCTATAATTGCACAGCTGTAAAGATAGTATTGGAAAGGGTCCCTGGAAATCCTCTTTTAGGGTCCAGTTTCCCCTAAAAATGGGCATGGCTTTGTAACAAGACTCTCTCCCATCAGTTATCAGATGTTTCTTGGTGTATTTAAAGGTGGGAAAGGTAAAAAGAACAATCAAATTTGGAGGCAATGTAATCATCTGAATATAGGTGCATACGTCAAGTTTGTCCCCAGGGGTGGTATGAAGTTCAGATGGTATATTAGGAAGGGTTTGGTCAGTTACAGGATCATCTATCAGTGAATATCCAGTCACTTCTCCTAAAGCCAAGACCATTCAAACAATGCAATTAATCTGAGAGTTCCAAAGCTTCCTCTCTAGGACAAATGAGGTAAGGGGACTTCAGGTGGCCCAGACCACTGCTCTTAAATGTGCTCAGAATTGTAATTCTTCTGACTAGGAGTGAGGCAAGGCCTTGGTACTGGGCATATGCCGATGCTAAAATGGGACTTAACTCTGTTTTCCAGCAAGCTGGAAGGGTTTGCGGGGAGGGTCATTCGATTCCTCTTCCCTGATGTCTGGAAGGTAAGAGAATGACCAGGCCTTAGCTTTACGGTGTGAGGCTGTGTTCTCTCAGAAGAGGCCCACTCATTTAGAGCCAACTGACTTAAACCTGGTTTCTCCTTTAGAATTTGAAAATTAGTCTTTAAAGAGCAAAACTAAAATAATTGCTTATTGCATTATTTTTGTAGAGTACAGCTCCTATCTCAGAATATAAATATTCATTCTGGGATGCAAGCTGATTCTCATGGATTCATCTTAAAAATCACAAACAGGCACTATAACTCCCATTTAGCTTCAAGTTAAAAGTTCTATCTCTGCTCTCCCCAAGCTTCCCACAGTATTTTGAGTAAAGCACATTGGATATTATGAAGAGCAGATTTAACTCACATTCATTGCAAGTTTTCAGGATCATAGGCTCTATGCTGTTTTTCAAAAATATGTGTGCCATTTCATCTTAACATCTTATCCATCTTTGAAGTAGGTGTTATTTCTGGGTTGCAAGATAAAACTACTTAAGTGATATGTCTTAGACTCAGAAATAGTGGCAGAGCTTCTTTTTTTCAATTAGTATATGTTTCCAATGCATAATAATTATATTTATTTTGAGGAATATATACTATATATGCACATATATAGCATTTTTAATCATTTTTGATCCCTTTACCCCTCTATCCTTCCCCTGATTCCTTTCCTCTTCTCCAAAAAGTTTTCCTCCATTTCCTACCACTTCTGTTTTATTTTATTCTTTAAGTCATTTATATTTTAAGTTTTTCATTTAGAGAAACTATGCAATATTTAACTCTCTGTGTCTAACTTATTTCACTTAATATATGGTCTCCAGTTCCATGTATTTTCCTGCAAATGACATGATTTGATTCTCCCTTACGGCTGAATAACAATTCATTGTGTGTATATATACCACATTTTCTTTATCATTTCATCTAGTAATGGGCATCTAGGCTTTCAGAGTGCAGAAGAATGAAACTAGACCCACATCTCTCGCCTTGCATTAAAATCAAATCAAAATGTATCAAAGGCCTAGATACAAAACCAGAAACTTTGGAACTATTAAAAGATAACATGGGGAAACATTTGAAGCCATAGGTACATGCAAGGACTTCCTGAACAGAACCCCAATAGCATTAGAAATAATGTCAAGAATCAACAAATGGGACTACATCAAACTAAAAAGCTTCTGCATAGCAAAGAGACAGCCTATAGAATGGAAAAAAGATTTTGCCATCTACTCTTCTGATAGAAGACTAATATCTAGAATATACAAAGAGCTGCTATTTTAAGTGTCCTCTCAAGCCAGAACTTCAGTTAATGGACCACACTGCCCCCTGCAGACCATAACAACACTGAAAGGAATAGGCAGAAGGGGCATGACCGCAAAGGCAGGACCATGGAGCTAATTCAAGCTGAGTGAGACTAGAATGTCTCCAGCCAATTTCAAATATCTTTCTGGATTTATCCGCAAGAATACATGCTAATGCTTTCCTAAAAGGATATCAATCTCCGAGATTAAAATATATATCCCATAATTTCTTTTTATTTTATTCTGTTAGGCAAATTACAGATTTCTCAGACTGGAAACTGGAAGTTCAAGTATTTTATCATGTGAAATAAACTATTAAAATATATAAAGCATGTCTACTGTTGTCCTCTGTGCTATAATTAATATTTTAAGGTAAAAAGTTAACTCTTTACTTCTCAATTTGATACCCACGTTTTCTATTCCACAATAACTGTTATTCAAAATTCCTACTTCTGAAACAAAATTTTCAGTTACCACATAATACATTGTGGTATAAGTGCACTTACTATGCAAATTGCTAACATAATTTAATATTATCTTCCCTCCTGTTGCTCTTTAATTTGGTATTGAACAGCTGAGGTTTGAGATTTTTAATCAAAGACCATTGAATGAGGCAACTTATAAAATCAAATGGATTTTTTCAATTGTTTTACTCAGTGTTTATAGCTATCAAATTGTAAAATAATCTTAAAAAATGCATTAATTGATTGCTGCCCCTATGGTTTGACCATGCCTAAATGCAGGCTTATTATCAAGTGGTACAGCATAATGGAAAAGTAGAGCATCATGCTCCAGCCCAATGAGCAACCTGAGGCAAGTGAGTTACCTCCTTAAGTCTCATTTTCATCATCTGTAAAATGGAGATAATAATAGTGCCTCTTTCATATGGTCATTGAGAGGATTAATGAGATAATCCGAGCAAAGTATTAGCAAAGTGCCTGGCATGTAACAAGTGCTCAGCTCTTATTTAGATGATGAATTTGAGAGCTCATACTTAAACATTACTGTTGTTGCATATTTTAAAGCAGAAATATTCTGAGAGCTATATTAACCATTGTTCTTAGCCAAAACAATCAGAGCAAAAGCATGCAGAAGTGTCATTCTCAGCTCAGCACAGGGATTCAGTCAGATCAGGGAGCTGGTTCCCATATGGTGCATGCCTGGGGCAGACAGCGAGGATAGGAAGTAATTGCAGTTGTTATGTGTATGGGGGTTTGGGGAGCAGCTGTCAAGGCTCAGGAGTTAGGCAAGGGCAGTTGGTTTCCAGTTGAGGCTGTACTAGAGGTTAGCAGAGGGAAGGGAAGGATGAGACAAGACAGGCAGCTGGTCAAATTTGAGAAGACTGTCAATGGTCTAAGCAAAATAGCAATAGCTCAAACCCAAAGAATGAGGGTTGAGGTTTAACAAGCTAGATGACATCAAACAGGAGCCAGGGCCTGGAAAACTCCCTAGGAAACCCCTCAGTGACACATATCATTTGACCTGAAAAAAAGCTTTTCTTATAAATTAACAGATAACATCGTGTGATTTTATTATACACAACATGATGTTTTCAAGGACCAATGGCTTTTAACACCAAAGTTCCAAGCAAACTTGCTGGTTGTTCTCTTTATGACAGACTTAGTCACTGTGGACCAGAAGTCATCTTATTCTCTCCATAAACTTGAGATCGACTCAGTAGTGGGCTGGAAAACCAAGTCTTCCTACCTAGGGCTCCTTGAGAAAACATATGAGCTCAAGAGATTCAGCAGGCTGACCAAGGTAAACCAGCATCCTCTTCCTTTGTTTGCATAGCTTTTCCCCAAGTGGCCTGCAAGCCTCAAAAGATGAAAGGTTGAATCCTCCTGAAAGCAGCTTTGGCAAAGTGATGATCATGGCAGATTAATAAAAAGCTTAGCTAGATATATCGACTCCAAACAACTACACGTAGTATTTTTTAAAATTATGTCTTGGATATTTTACCTGCCAGACAAACTAGAGACTTAGAAACATCCCAACATCTTGTATTTTTTATCTTATATTTCATACACTTAATGTCATATCACTAATACTAAAGTCATTATTATAATCAATAACCTCTATCAGAATTCTAGGCAGAGCCTGCTTGTTTTTGGACAGCTGATTCATATAATGGTTTTTGAAAATCTGCTTTGACTCTCACTGTTTATAGGCAATCAGGAGTGAGCCAGAATCCCACACACTATAGAGTCGTCTTTGCTCTAAGACCTCAGAACTAAATGATAATGATATAGTGAACAGCAGTATGTATATTAGTCTGATACACCTTATGAAAAATACAATTGCTAAGAACATTTGAGGGAGGCAATATAGCTATTAAAAAAATCAGGGGACTGAGAAGCTTGGCAAAAGAAGGTATAACTATTAGCAAAAGTGTGCAGTGATATAAGTAAACATGATGACCCTCGAGAGGTAGAGAACATGCATTTATGCACAAAACACCTGGGGTGCTAGCGTCAAAGTGGTGCAGTAGCATCGATGTAACACAAGGACATTTTCTTCTAGGATTTCAATAAAACAAAAGAGCTAAGCATCCTAAAACAGCATTAAAACCACTAGATAACTAGACTCAGCCACAGTTGGCAATTGTCCTGAATTGGAATGTGAGAAGATACAAAAGCGATAAATCCAAACCTTTAACAGAGGTTTAACAGAAAGACAAAATGATTTCTAATACTCAGTTCCCGTCATGCAAATCAAATCTTCAAAGTCATTTAATTTACACTTTCTATCAGCATTTACAGCGAAGGCATCTTGACAATCAATTTGCACTGCATGTTTGCTCACAAATCATGAGGTCCGCACTAACTTGAAGCCCAGGCATTTTCCAGTGTGGTTCACATACGCCCTCTAGTGACCACGAGGTCAGTGAACACAAACCTTTCCCCCAAGAAATTGTCTTAAAATGTAACTTTTCACTAAATACTCGATTTTGCTATCAGTTAAAGATAGATCTTCTGCCACTTTTCTTTTTACAACTATAAACTCATCTTAGTCCCTCTCATTAAGAACTAGTATCTAGATAAACCTGTTAAAGAAGATGCAATGGAGTCATCCGAATACATTTCATGTAAATTAACAGTTGCTTGATCCCACTATGAATACAGTGTTTTGATAGTCGAGAAACCTTTTTTAGAACTTAATAAACATGATGGCAAAAGAGTAAATTAATATATTTTGAAACTTATATACTTTATATAATAAGTTCATTTCTCTTCTAACATTTCAGCATTTCAGTGACTGGTTATAAATTACCGTAATGGCTAAATCCAAAAACTAGTCTCTAAGTGTCTGATGATTGATTTCCTCCAACATTTGGTGTTTTTCTTTAAATATAGACTTTCAGTAGATTCTTTTATTCCTTAATCCTGTAACCAGAGGTTCTTAAATTAATGGCCTGTGGGCTGACTGTGGCCTGCAGGCCTGGTCTGTTTAACTTTTAAACTTCCTTAATAGTTGCCAACATTTAAAACTGAATTTCTGGTATTTTCTGGAGAAAGGATCGCCTTTGGCGACGTCTGTCCTGTATCCCCACATGGCAACATGTTTCCAGAGCTGAATGGGCTGCCCCTTTAGGGGAGGATCTTATGCACTGCATTTAGCCACAGGTACCCTGAGCTCACATGGGTTGCTTATCTGGCCCCTGAGTCATGACTGATTTCAGTTCTTCCTGTAAAAGTTTTTGCCCTAATCCTAATAACCAAGCTAACCTTCTATCATGTCAGCATAACACAATGCTACTAGATGCACATACTAGAAGACACATCCTTTATAAAGAAAACAAACAAAAAACCCACCTTAGTAATAGAGTAATGAGAACTCACAAGTGAGAAGTTTTGGGTGATTCAAATGTAATCTGTTTGCTCCAAACTTAGTAAAGTCCACTTGTGTTTATGAATTTTGTCTTTGTTCTGAGATGACAAAACCCTTCTTATGTAGCAAAAAAGTAACATAGCTCCTCAGTCACAAACCACTTCTCACATGCTCAGATCTTTTTCTTAGAGCCAGAGACCAAGCTATGGATAAATGGTAGCAAGTCAGGCCAAGAAAATGGAACCATGACACTCACAGGTGTGCTGCTATCGGAAAAGGTATTCATGCTCACGGAGCTGCTCAGCTTGCCTGAGGAGACAGAGGGTGGGGACGGGCTCCTCTTCTCCAGGGAGTCATGCCTCTGCAGGTACTCACGCCAGGCTCGCTGAATGCTGTGAAAAAACCAGCACACACTCTGTCACTCCCAGGTCACTGCTCATAGACTCAAAGAAAAAAAAAAGAAAGAAAGAAAGAAAGAAAGAAAGAAAGAAAGAAAGAAAGAAAGAGAGAGAGAGAGAGAGAGAGAGAGAGAGAGAGAGAGAGAGAGAGAGAAAGAAAGAAAGAAAGAAAGAAAGAAAGAAAGAAAGAAAGAAAGAAAGAAAGAAAAGAAAAATACTACAGGAGTCTGAAGGAATTGGTTTCGGAGACAGAGAAATGTAACACGGAGAACATGCCTCAAGAAATTGGAAGACATGGAGTCTAACTATTTGGGCCACTGAGTTTCACTTTATTTTCCTGGGTTGACTTTCACTGACTTGCCTGGCTAACTCAGCCTAAGCCAACTTGGAAAAAGTCATTGGTCAAAGTCAAAGTGGTTTGTACACATAAAGGCACATTGTTTTATGTGGCAAAAAATCTTTCCACTTTTCATTTTATATTTCAAATGAGAATAATAAATAGGCTGACTATCGCATATTCATTCAGTCAATATATCATTGTTGAGGGCCCACTCCGTGCCAGGGTCAGTGCTAGGCTCTGGACAGAGGCTCTGTGGTACACACAGCAAACTGGTGTCATTTGCACAGACCTCAAGGTGAAAGGTGGCGCCCATGACATTGGGCAGTGCAATCTGTGCGGTCATATTGCTGGCCCTGCCCTCAGAACAAGACAGACAAGGCCACTGCAGTCATGGATTTTACATATTATGGGAGGAAATAGGTAATGTACAAGAAAGGAAGAAAGAAAGAATCTGAAAGTGTTATGTACTATTAAAAAAATTAAAGTAACATGTGATTAGGTGACTATGTAAGATTGCATTCAAGGAAATTCTTTATTTACCATGATTAGTATCATAAAAAGTCCTCTTCTACTTTGAGTGACAGAAATTTCTGATGTGTGAAAACTAAGTGACTTTTCCCCACTGATTGGCTCCTAGTCCTTGAGATTAACATCTAGGTCTTTACAGGTGGTCAGTAAACATACGCTAACCTTTCCTAAGGATTAGCTGAACAAGCAGCCCAATTGTTAAGATTTAGCCTTTTAAAAGAGTTTGAAATAGTTATATTAATTCCATCACTATCTGTTCTGGATGCTTGGAAATATCTGCCATTATATAATTCTTCCACAATCTAAGTCACTAAAGCTGTTTTTGTGTAAACAAATTGATATATTTTCATTTGGCTAGAATGATTCAAAGACCATCAGTTTCAATAGTCAGAGGACACAAAGAACACAAAAATGCTATCACGTTATTGAGTCTGTATGGTTTCCCCCAATTAGTTAAGGCTTTGTGAATTATAGTACTAAAGGGAGAACCCAGAAGCTGCAGTAAAAACCATGCCTTTAGGTCAGGGTTAGCATTTTTGAAGCTAGGAAACCTCAGCTCCTAAGGTTCTTACTTGGAAGCCAGGGGCCTCTTCTAAGACCCTATGAGCTGTTCTTCATGGTTTACACAGGACTGCAAAAATAAAATTATTTTGAGTGTCCTCCAAATTATATATATTCTTCAAACCCCACTAAAGCAGGCTGTCACCGTGTTTTGAATGGAATTATATTTGGTCACTGTTTTATTATACAATGCTTGGTCAAAATCAATTCTCTCTCTCTTTCTCTTTCCTCCTTTTCCTCCTCCTCCTCCTCATCTTCCTCCTCTCTACCTCTTTCTCTCTGTCTGTCTCTCTGTCTTTCTCTCTGTCTCCCTCAATATTTTAAACAGAATCTTTAAAAGTCCTGTAAGAATACCTGTCTGAAGTTTGTAGACTCACTCTTTCTTCCAGGACCTATTTTATTTAAAAAAAAATAGCAAACTTTTGAAAGTTACTAGTTATTCCACAACATCTGAAGCTTTTGAGGTCTCCCAGAGTCCAACTAAAAAGTTCTGCCACTTGAGGGCTCCTGAGTCAGTAAATTTGCCCATCAAGAGCTCTAAAAGTATATTTGAAAGGCAGTTAATAATTTGAAAATATTGACAATCCATATAATATAAGCATGTTTACAAAATTTCAAGGCATTCTATTCTATCCTTTTTTCTTTAAAAAAAGAATCACCGTGATCATTGAAAAAATAAAGAACCTGTAGTGGCCATTTATAGCAGTATTACGTTTAGTTTGTTGAACAGCAGGGGGCGGTATTACACCTTTAAAGAACCAAGCAATGCTGAACAAACCTGAGGATGAGTTTTGCAAAGAATTTTCTTAAGCATCCCTATTTCCCTCCCAGTTTTATGGAATCTGGAAAGTGACACAATTTTCCTTAAATCAGACATTAAGCAAACAACATTCTTTTCATTTAGCAGAAGGAGATCTTCAACTGATAAGAGAATGTAACAATATTCAATACTTTAAAAATGTATGTTAAAAAGATTCTTATGCCCACTGATTTCCACAATACGAGTTATTTTGTTTTTTGATATTTAACTTACAGTCACTGCCCATATATATAGAAATAATTTTACTTCATAGAAAGCACATTATATCTTATTTTTTTTAAATGTAATATAACAAATATTTCCCATGTATTATATGTCCTTCATAATCACAGTTTTAAAGACTGATAAACAGGCTGGATGATGTCTTTAAATGGTTATCAACTTGAAATAATAAGTTATTCCATAATATTATGATATAAGCCTAAATTACTACATTTTTAATGGTAAAGCTATCATATTATGGTTATATGTACATAGTGGCGAACTTCTGCAATCCCAGCACTCAGGAGGCTGAGGCAGGAGGATTGCTATGAGTTTGAGACCACACAGGGATACATAGCAAGACCTCATTTCAAGAAAAAAGAAAAAAGAAAGAAAGAAAGAAGACAGACAGACAAAAAAAAAAAAAAAAGGAGGGCCTCAAATATCATGTCCAAACATTTAAGAAAACAATGCTTAGTATGCACACAGCTCTTTTTTTCTCCAATTTTCCAGTCATTCTTCACTATGAGTGAGTTGTGAGAAAGACACTATTACTACAATGGTAGGTTTTTGCCTGCCCAATATTAATTTTTCCTTCCTTTGTCTTGTTTCAGCACCCATTTTCCTTTGGGTACCCACCAACTTTCAGTCTGTGAGCTTTGGATGATGTGGATCCTATGTACCACTACAGAGGGTGGCCCATGTGCCTGGGATGACCAGCCAGAGGGCAGTGATTGGTTCAGGAATACTGCTATAGTTTGGATGTTAAATATTTCCTGCCAGCTCATGCATTAAAGGTTTGGTCCAGAGGGTGGAAAGGCCTTCAAGAGGTAGGGCCTAATGGGAGGTCCCTAAGTCACTAGGGTCATGCTCTTGAAAGGATTATGGGCCCCAGTCTTTTCCTCTTCTACTCTGTTTCCTGGCTTGTAATGTAAGTGGTTTCACTCTGCTAAGCCAGATGATCATGTACAGAACTTCTAAAACTGTAAGTCAAAATAATGTTTTTCTCTTTATGAATTGTCTTGGGTATTTTGTTACAGTGACAGAAAGCTGACCAATACAGAAACACACATACCTCAAGCCAGGCCAGTGAAATACTGTCCTGGGACTTATTACAGAGACTACTGAGAAAAAGTTCCTCTCTTTCCTCTTAAGAGTTTCAGTAGGTAGAATATAAGTTAAAGGTATAAGTGGCCACTTCGTCACAATACTGGGAGAGCCCGTATGATAGTGAAGCAGGCCTGTAAAGAACAGAGCTTACATGGTAAAAAAAACAGACAGATGTCTGATGACCTTGCTTCATCACCTGAATCTAGCTGCACTTAAAACACATTTGCCCATGGGTATTTCTGTTAGGTGACCCTATATAATCCTTTGTATATGTAAGTTAGTTTGAATTATGTTTCTGTCACAACCAGGAATTCTTAATAAGTTTCTGGGAACAAGATGGGGGAATTAATCATCAGACCTAACACTTGGGACATATCCTCACTCTCCCCATTACATTTTGTTTCTTTCTTACGATTTAACAAAAGAAAAAGACATCAAATACTGCCAAGTAGTTTGAGGTAAGATGTAAAAATTGTATACATTGACCTCATATTCTGGATTCCTGAGAATACTTACTGGCTTATTTTTGGTAGCCCAAGTTGACATAAAAATATACTGTATTTGGAAAAGATACATTTGGATGAAAAAATAAACACTAGGTTAAGTGTTGTTCTTGGATGTTCTTGTTGAAGGCTCACTGTATTCCCATTAGACACAGTTACTGTTGTCATTTCACAGAGCAATACAACTGAGGCCCAGAGGGGTTGCCAGTGTATTCAATGTTACCCAGTACTGAGCAGAGCTGGAATTTGAACCTAGATTGCTCAAATTTCAAAATCTGCTCTCAACCGCCCTTCTCTAATATCATCTTCTAACTAAACTTTTGAGTAAAGTAGATAGGCATTCCGCTCAAACAGACGCAATTTAACAAGGCTTTATTGGGAAATGCTGTTTCCCAATCATTGAAGTTATTTGAGGGTTGTCTTCCTTCTCCAAAATCTGTCTTTCTCTCTGTTATAGAATCTAAGTATTGTTTCATCACAAAATCAAACATATTAATAAAAAATCAGGGAAACCATTGGAACATTTAACAAGTAGACTTTCAAAAGATGATCCGTATTCAATACAGTGAGTCCCTGATTTATGAACAAGTTCCATTCCAGAGAACCTTCATAAGTCAGATTCATTCATAAGTCTGACAAAGTGAGTCTTATATACCTGTGACAGAAATATACAATGTAAAGCACAAAAAACCAAACACGCACACAAAAATACTGCACACTATGGCACTGTACAGTAAGTACACAGCGGCATTACTGTGACAGTGTCCACCAGACACGTGAGCTCCTTGCGCAATTTGTTTGCATCTGTGGATGTTCATAAAGCGAGGTCCAAATCTGTGAAAGTTCACAACTTGAATGTTCGTAAGTTGGGGATTTACTGTGTGTCTCTTGTTCCATCATAAAATGAGTACATTGCTAAAACATGAGGAAAAAGATTGCACACAGTGATGAATGACGTCTAAGTGATAGTTTGTACTGAGACATGCTTGAGATCTTGCTGCAACACACAGATCCTGGCCCTGGTGAGAAGTGCAGCAGCTTGATAGGACTGGAGTGGGCTTCTTCTTCTGAGCTGCACCCCGCACCCCCACAGGTCATGCACCTTCATCCCTAGACTTGCTCCAGCCTTGGTTCTTAAGGACATACTCCCCTTTAGTCTCCTGGCTTCACGGAAAGCCCTCATTTGGGTGTTTCAGTGTTAGTTTTGCTTCCACTAAACCTTCTAATTTGTGTGATTTGCCTTTGCCTGATCTTCAGAGAGCCTGCCTTTTATTTTCCCACAATCCTTGTCTTTAATAATTGTGTGATCCTGATGCTTGTGCCATTTTGACACAGTCCTTTGATCCTCCAAGACTAAAACTCAAAATTACTTCTTAAGTCGTATTCATGAGCCAGGTAACATGCCCTTCCTGACACTGATACTTCCCACTGTCATATGCAGGCTTACGCTTTCTTATCAAGTCCTTTCATGTTGTCCAAGTATGAAGAACTAACTGCGAGCCTTTCCTGCCCGTCCCAGACCATCCTGGGGTTCCTATTCATGCAGCTACAGTGCAATAGCCCACACTTGAGAACGGTTCCCATCTTGCCTTACCTTTTGCATTATAGCTGGGTCTGCCAAGGTCCCCACCATCCCTGCTCAGGGCTTGCAGACCTGGGCTGCATTGAGCCGTTGCAATGAAACCCACTGTGCTCTCTGCATCAGTAAAGGGACAGGAGACTTCAGGAGCGCAGATTTATGGTGTAAATACCTTCACTTTCCTCTGCATCTACCAACATACATCAGAAGGTCCTAAAATAAAGTCTGTGACATCGGAGAGTGACCTTGGGACATGGGATAAAAGCCCATCATTCATTACAATGCCCTATGACTCTGAAGAACTTGCCTAGGAAAGAATAGTTGGGGGTAGCCTCACTTACTGAGGATGCCAGCCCCTGCCAGGGAAAGGCACTACTAGGTGGTCATAGGACACAGCCCAAACAATGAAGGGGTGCAGCCTATATTGGTTGGGGCTTCAGGGAAACTGAACAACCTCTTCCTCCAGAGTCACAAGGCTTAGAGCCATTTAAAAGGAACTGCCTAGAAGCCTAACATTGCCACTGCAGGACCCTGGGAGCCTTGGTATCTCACACATGGAAAGTGGGAGAGCTGACTCTAGCAGAGGAAGGAGGAGGAAGGAGGAAAGAAGAGCAGATGAGGGGGGGAAGGGAAGGGGAAGGAAGAGGAGGGGAGGGAAGGGGAGGGGAGGGAAGGGAGGGGAGAAGAAAAGAGAGGGGAGGGAGAGGAGGGGAGGAGAGGGGCAGGCTAATGGAAAGGAAAGGCCTTGCATGTGTGTAGAGGGGAAATGTTCAACCTGCCAAGGGAGTTAAGGATTTAATAGCCAGATTAGACAAAAGTCACTGAACTGGAGGAAATTCTCTGATGGGACTCAAATTCCATTATTGGGCAAGATTAAGTTTTCTCTCCCTCACCCCCTCTAGTCGACGGAAATGGGGTACAGAGTTATTAGACGAGATGAAAGCCATTCATTTGTACCTCACTGAGCTGAGACTCCTCCATCAAATCAGCAAACATGAAGTCATAAAATCCCAGATTCCCTGAGCTGACTGGAAATAAAAGCTCCAGGAGTTTTTCTCTGCCTCCTCCTCCTCCTCCTAGCACTTGCCCCTCTGCCTCTATATATTGGAGACAAAGAAAGTGAAAAAAGATCAAGAAATTTTCCTAATTTAATTTCAGCATTCAAATTAAACACTAATTTTTCATAACCAACTTTCCTTTCCAGCCCTTTTTCATTTAACAAGAACTTATCTTAATGAGAAAATTCCTGATGATAGAGAAGCCTACTTTTGCAAACTAGCCTCTGTATAATGAAGCTGACACATGCTTACGTATAGTGATTTGATAGCTGGATTTATTCTGATTAGTAAGTGTGGCACAGAGCTACCTAGCAGGAGACCAGCTGGCTCAGAGCCATGTTTGGGCTTAAGAAGTTTCATTATGTGCAAAGGCAAGCTGTTTACCAGTGACTAAGGGTAACATAGACTTGCAGATATATATATCTAATTTTTTTAATCAAGGCCTTGCTATGTAGCCTAGGCTGGCCTTGAACTCATGGCAATCCTCCTGCCTCAGCCTCCCAAGTGCTAGGATTACAGGCATGCACCACCACACCTGGTTTGCAGAGGTGAATATTAATATTTGCTTCTACTCAGCAGGATATTTTATACCTGTGAAATTTCTGTTTTAATCCCTTAATACAGCAATGACATATTGTTCTTCAAAATTGAACATCTCAGGGTGACTTTTTTTTCTAAAAACTTTCCTACTAGGCTTTTTTTTTTTTTTTTTTTTTTTTTTTTTTGCAAGTGATCAATTCTGGCCAAGCTTCAGCATGTTTAAGTTTTTAACTGTTAAACCAACTTCTTAGAATGTGTATATGTGTTTGTCTTGTGTATGTGTGATATTATATACACCATTACTGGAAGTTCTGATTTGCACTCTGAAGGAGTATCAGAATGGGAAAGGATCACAGGAATCACTAATGAATAGCTTGCAATTGCTTCCGAAGAGATTCTGTAGGCCCCTTCTTGACTTAGAAATAGTTTAAAACTAGGTTGATATTTTGCTGTATAACAGAGCTGTCTCCTTGTGGATCTTACTCATTGATTTTTGTTAATATTGAGGTGTTGTTAGCACTATTTTAAAGTAATAGTCATTTACAGTTGAGGAAAGGATTTGCATTTGGCTTAATAAGGGAGGATATGAAAGAAAAGGATAGGAAATGAGAAAGAATGAGAAAATTTTCCCAAAGTAATTGGACAAGAGTTGGAATTGGAATGGAAATAAGATGGTTATAAAAATGTGTGTGTGTGTGTGTGTGTGTGTGTGTGTGTGTGTGTGTGTAATAAAGAGATAGCATGAGGTGTAAGTATGTAGAGAGCCATAAATGACCCAGCTTCGCGTCTGAGCATGTGCTCCCTCCGCCCATCCTGATCCTACGTCACCCATTAGACCCTCCCACTGCTTCCCTCAAAGAGATATAAGCCTTGGCACTTCCTCAATAAACTCTCTCTCTCTCTCGCCCTCGCCTTCAAACTGCGTATGTGTTTTTCTTCATCCCCATACTGTCTCTCGGGCTACGCGTTCCTGCCCCTGGGAGCTCTGCTGGTCGGAGCCTCCGCGGGTCACGACATAAGTAGACAAGTTGTTCTGAGGTAGAATTAACCAAGTTGCTAAGACAAAAGACAGTAGAAAATTCTAGTGGAAGTTGCAGAATCATACTGTACTTGCTTGAAATAATGTGCAGCATATAAATGTGAATTAAAGAAATGTGTAATTCTGTACTCAAAATTTTCAGATTTGTTCAGAAGTTCAAAAACAAGAACTTACATTTTCACCTTCGATTCCAAGGGCTGTAGATATTTTTCAATATTATTCTCCACATCCATGGCCAGCTGGTGACTAGAAACAGAAAGAATGTCTCAATAAAGATCAGTCTAGGAAGTTAACATTCATAGCAATAATACTATTAATTTCCATGTTTTGGACAAGGCAAAATAGATTCAATTTTGTAAATTCAATTTGATTAATTCAATTAATCAAAAGAATCCTAAAAATGGGTGATAGATTAAATTACTATACTCTATGGAGAAAACATTGCTTTTCCTTTTCCTTTTGGTAGACTTTTAACCTCTACCACTCAACTCAACATTCATAGCTAAAGCATGAAAATCATTTCCTTCAGAAACAGAAAAAGGAAGTAGAAGGTTGATCATTTCAGAAGGAGATAAAACATAAGGAGATAAAGCATAAATGTTATACTCCATGATACTGGCCAACTAGTAAGTTGTAGAGAAGGCTTCCTTCATCTTCATGGTGTCACTGCCATGGAACATTTTATCTATGTGTTGTTTCCAAGTCCCTGTTGTAAACAAAACTAGAACTCTAGACAGATGGTTACTGCTTCCATTGAGCTTCTTGGACTCTCACTGGATGCTGCAGTGGTCAAGGGGAAGGAGGCCTTAGGCTGAGTTTTGAAGAATGGACAAGAGGTAGGTAAATTGAGAGTGAAAAGTATTATGCATGAGGAAGAGATATTGAGACATTGAGTAAAATAAACAGTATAGGTGAAAAAATCAAAGGCTATATTTAGAAAATCAATCAAGCAATTTAATACAAAGGGATATTAAAAGTGAGAATATAAAAGGAAACAGGTTTGGAAAAACAGAAAACTAATAGTTATTGTTAACATAATGTGTACAAAACATTTGCATAGATTTTTTTTTTTTTTTTGGTACTGAAGATTGAACCTAAGAGGCTACATGGGCTACATCCCAGCCCTTTTGGTTTCTTAGTTTTGAGATAGGGTCTCACTGAGTTGCTCCAGCTAGCCTCAAACTTGTGATCCTCCTGCCTCAGCCTTCTGAGTAGCTGGGATTACAGGCATGTGCCACCATCCCTGGCTTGATGTAGATATTTTACATTTATTATTTTATTTAACTCTCTTACAAACATCCACAAATTAGATATCATTTCCCCATTGCATACCTAAGAAATAGGAAGCTCAGTGAAGTTGAACTCACGGTATAGAAGAAACCATATTGAAACTCATGTCTTGCTGATCTCTCACTGTAAGATACTAGTTGGAAGCAGTTGGTATCAGGTTCATGATACTTAATCTTATTAATTTCAGTTTTCAGAGGCCATATATTTCACATCCATTCCAATACACATGCATGTGATAAGGTGTGTGTGCATGTGCGCGTGAGCGTGTGTGTGTGTGTTTGAAGCAAAAGTTTTAAGAAATATTATGTCCCCAATTATATATGACATAATTTGATTCTTTTTTATTTTCAGGGCTTTTTAAGGCCTGTAGTGACATACCAAATTGATTTAACAAACTATCAATGGATTGTGACATTCCGTATGAAAAAAAAAAACATTTCTGCAAGAGAGTACAATGAAAGTGATACTTAAGAGCAGCTTGAAGTGGGAGTGAGCAAGAAGAATGAAGGGAAGCTACTTAGAAGACTATGTAAATCAGCCAAGTAATGAGAACCAGGATTGTGATGGCAGTAAAGAAAAGCAAAAGGTAAGAAAACAATTGTCCCGGAACTATCCCTTAGGATCAAAAATATACTTTCTACTTCTCCTTAGCAAGGAATAGCCAGGTCGTATGGAAAGCAAGAAGACCAGATAAATTCCTAAGAGCCACTAGGTGGTGCCATGAACTCAATATAGCTTTGTGGTTGCTCCCTCAGCCTGATTGTAGAGGAAAAATTCACCACTTACTCTGGGCCATCTATATTCAGAGTTCATTATTAATTCTTTATTATTTACTTACTCTAAAAATTTAACATCATCTATGTGCCAAGAATGTCATAAAACATGGGGGATAAAATGGTGAGAACAGCAGGCACAGTTCCTGTTCTTACAGTCTGGCAATGTAGATGGACACCAAACAGGTAACAGCAGTGTGATGGATATTATTAGAGAGGGAACCACATGGGAACCTAATCCAGGGTAGGTGGATATGAAAAGTCTTGTTTTTATAATTCTGTGGTCTTGTAGGGCCAAAAGACTTATTACAAGGATACCATAAGATTCTGTTAATTAAATACACTATTAACCACACATTAGCAAATTGGGTAATAGAGATACATGTGAGTGTGTTGTGGGGTCAGTAGCCATGCAATTACAAAAGTAATATTTTCATAGAGAGAAGAAAAGAGTTATATTAGCAAATTTACTAATTTGGGGATATAATTTATATATCCTCAAGAAACTATAAACTACAAATACCTATTGGTTTAATTTGGCTAGCCCTAGTCCATTCCATCAATAATGGCCTGTGGTTAATAAAGTGATTAAAAATCAGTAGAATGTCTGACTTGCAAGCATACATTTCCTACCAGAGATGCAGCGTGATTCAATAATTATAAAAGATGGCAGTGAACCTAAGGTCATACTTAAATTAATAAATGATTATCATAAACAGAGTCATAAGCAGCCTCCTTACCAATCACTATTCTGTTTCTGGGCACATGCCAAGCTTTATTGAGTGTGTGTGTGTGTGTGTGTGTGTGTGTGTGTGTGTGTATTTCAATCGCCTCAAGTGACCCTACATATGGTGTCCAATAGTATGGAGTTGGAGCTCCCCCTCCCTTCACACTGACTGTCTGCCACAAAACCCTGTCGAGCATTCAGAATAAGTGTAATGTTCCAAAGGGGAATAACCGATCAACTGCTATGACACCGCTATCACTTAACTTATGGTCGTTTCAAATAGCTGAGATGATTTACATCAGCATCTAAGTCAGCTACAGCTATAATGAAATGCCTAATCTGCTCACTCAAAGTACACCAATTTTTCAATCAAAACCGACAGCTTTCAAGGACACAGTCCTGCAGTGAAGCAGACCAAGAAAATCTCCAGAAATCTATGCAAATGGACATGGTTGTTAGGGCTGATGGCCCCTGCTTATTTCCTCTCTGTTCTACAGAAGCATGAAGGGCAAGGTTTCTCTACATACCTGGGTGCTTTGAGGGGAAAGAATTCCTGTACCTGGAATTCTTCCGTCATGATCGGAAAAAATAAACACACAAAACAGAATGGTCATTTCCACAAGGTTTTAGCTTTCTCAGGTCTCTGGATAATGAAGGGGGAAGAGCAGGCAAGTAGAGGCAGAAGCCACACATATGCCATTAATTTTCACATATCTTCCTTACAGCAGATTGTTGGGAAAGATGCACATTGGTAGTAATGAGAGGTTTAATATAGAGTTCTGGTCAATTAGCAGGGAAAAAAAAAAAACCTTTTGGATTTCATTTCCTACATTAAAATCAATAATGAAAAACTGACATAGCCAGGCCTAATAAATAAAAGGGCTGAACATCACAGAGAATCGAGCTACATGAGGAGATTATTGAATAACAAAGGAATCTAAAATGCATCCTCACCACTGTTTTTAACCCCAGATCCTCATTACAAACACCTGAAGGGAGCTGTAAGGAAACACTGGTTCCAGGGCTGCTCCCCAGAGGTTCAGATTCATTTTGTCTGGGGTGGGGCTTAAGCCAAAGCATTTTTATTAAGCTCCCTGGACGATTCTAAGTGTAGCCAGGGTGAAGAACCACTGATCTGGACCCAATGTCATCATGACACGAGTATCCACAGAAGAAAAATCTTTCTGGTGTCAGTTAAAAACTCTTCAACTATTACTGTTTACAGATGGCTGGTGATGAGGGCGACTGGGAAGAACTGAACTACTTTTTCTTTTTTTAATTTAAATTCAATTTACCTTAAAAATAAATTTCTGTCTTTACATAAAAACAGTGTACATATTAATGGGGCAATATATGATGTTTCAATATTTATACACTGGGTGATATTTAAACCAAATTAAACATATCTATCTCATTTATCACTTCTGTATGATGAACGCTTTCAATACATCTTCCTCTAGCCTTTTTGAATGTGCTTTCATTACGGTTACCTGTAGTCACTCCACTGTGCAATAACACGCTAGAACTTCTTGCTCCTAACTGTAATTGGAACCCCCTGACCACCCATCCCCATCCCTACACACTACTGGCTCCCTGACTTCTAGTGACTTTCATTTTACTTTCAACTTCTGTGAGATTAACTTTTTTGGACTTCACTGTACAAGTAAGTTCATACAGAATTTGTCTTTCTGTGTCTGGCTTGTTTTACTTACTGTAACATACTCTAGTTTCATTCATGCTGTGGCAAATGACAGGATTTCATTCTTTTTTATGACTGAATAATATTCTGTTGTATGTGTCTACCACATTTTCTTTATCCATTCATCAGCACTTTGACTCCATTTCTTGGTTATTGTGAATAGTATCACAATGAACACGAGTCCAGATGTCTCTGATATACTTATTTTATTTTCTTTGAATATACCCAGGAGTGAGATTGCTGGATATATGGCAGTTTTATTTTTAATTTTTGAGGAACCTCTATAATGTTTTCCATAATGGCTGAACTATTTTGTTCTTGTTTATTCATATTAATGAGAATAGGCATAACAAGGATAAACTGAATCCATAGGTTACCCAGAAACTTTGTTTGATCAAAGGATTGGAGCTGCCTTTTTAGGAAGCTGTCTGGTCCAACCACACACCGAGATGGGAAAGGAAGGGAGCCAGCACAGAAAGCACCATGTCACCATGGGTTGTCTCATTTGATGCCCTCAAGAAGATTGCCAAGTGAGTACCATCATTTTCCCTTTCGAAGATGAGGAATCTGGGCTGCAAGGTGGTTAAATAATTTGTCAAAACTTACAAAATTAAGGAAAGGCAGAAAGAGGAATCAAACCCAAGGTTTCCATTTTCATAAGTGTTGTAACAACATTAAGGTTTTCCTTTACATTCTTCTTGGATACTCCTAGTAACTGCCAGCTTACTCATTAACAAAAAGAGTCCATTCTGTTGTGGGATACACCGAAATTTTACAAAAGCTATTGGGTTTTTCTGAGCCACAAGGGCATTCCTCATATATCCTACTCACTGATCCTTGTTCTACTTGCTAGAATAAGAAGAACATTTTAGCTTCTTTTTTACAGGGAAGTTCATTCAAACCTTTAATAACAGCTACTTTGATTGTTCAGAGACTTTTTTCTCCAAGCGACACACCCTCAGTTCTTTGCAGTAGTTTCATATGGTTCCAGACCCCTTACAGTTTTAATTTACTTCCTCTGGTACTCTTAGGGATGTCAATGTGCTTTTTAAATGCAGTGTCCAGAGCCAAGCATCACAGTCGCTTGGGGTTCACTAGTCCAGACTACGGCTGGGACTTTGCCAAGAGCTGAGAGCAAGGGTTCTGGAGGCATCCAAACCTGAGTTTGATTGCCATCCTTACCACTCATGAGCTACAGAAACTTGGACAAGTTGCTAAAAACTCTCTCAGCCTCTTTCCTGATCTATAAAATGGAAACCGTAATGCCCATATGAAAGGCCATAGTCAGACTTTGATGAGTGAATATCTTTCAGCATTAGCAGTACAGAGGGGCCGGTGAGACTGCTCAGCGGCGTAAGCGCCTGCCTGGCAAGCGCGAGGGCCCAAGTTCGACCCCCAGAACCCACATACGAAAAAAGGGCGGTGATATAGCTCAGCAGCACGGGCGCCTACTGGCGCGCGAGGTCCTGAGGTCAACCCCAGGTACCCACGAAAAAAAACAGTACACAGTACTTTCTAAATCCTCAATAAATGATAGTTATGCTTTTCTTCCCTTATATTGAAAATGTATGTCTATTACTCAGTCTAATATTATGCTAATACTTTAGAAGCCCTAAAGATCATGAGCTAGGCTAATGGCAAATAAACTTCTAAGCATTTATCCGCAAACTGAAATTAGGATATATTTCTAATGTGTTCTAATCCAGGTGTGGCCCATGGGTTGGACACAACTGGCTTACCTGGGCTGCACTGAGTGAAGAGTTGTTTTCTTTGGATGTATATAAAATGCATAATATAGTTATTGTCTATAAATAACAAAACTTCCTTTAAAAAATATTTTTATTGTAACACAGTATGCACATATCTAACCCTCAGGCCTCAAATGGGACATTCCTGCTTCAAAACCCAAGTGGAATTTATCTCCATTCAATTTCATCTATTTCTCACTTTTTTTTTTTTTTTTTTTTTTTTAATGTGGGCACCGGGAGTTGACCTCAGGACCTCACACTTGCCAGCAAGCGTTTATGCCACTGAGCGATATCACCGGCTCATTTCTTCCTTTATGTGGGTACCAGGAGTCAAACTCAGGACTTCGTGCTTGCCAGGCAGGCGCTTACGCCTCTGAGCCATCTCAACGGCCCTCTCACTGTTTTTAAAAGCTCTTTCATTTTACTGTGTTATTGTGAATGCTTATTCTGTTAGTCTGGGGTTATCCTTGCACATTTGCAATTTTTATGCTTCCCTCTATAAATATGCCTGTTTAAAAGCCAAAGATAGGACAGGGTTAATTTTCAAGCCCTT
The DNA here is from genome assembly GCA_028451465.1 of Erethizon dorsatum. Classification (NCBI taxonomy): domain Eukaryota; kingdom Metazoa; phylum Chordata; class Mammalia; order Rodentia; family Erethizontidae; genus Erethizon; species Erethizon dorsatum. The sequence continues at coordinate 77,957,469 of CM051832.1, forward strand.
AAGCTTTCAAGCCATGGGAGACATTTAAGTGTCATATCAATCTATTAATCAGTAGAGCTTGTGTATCATCACTTAATTAGCCTCAAGCCTGTCTAGCTGTATTTTAACTGAGCCACATTTCTTGGTCCTGATCACAAAGATATCATAAGAAACTATCACATGTACTTAATCCGTTTTGCCTTGCCAAGTATTTTTTATGTGAGCTTTTCAACCTAGACTTATTTAACTCCCTTAGTATTTTTACTTACTTTTCAAGCAAATATTTCCCATCATTAACTGGTTCTAACGGATTCTGTAATCTTTTCAGTTCTTCCTGTAAAAAAGAAAAGAAATATCTTACAAATTGAAATCATTACTCTGACAATATTATTTGATGGTAATCATTAGCAAAGTCAGACATCATCAAGAGGTCTGTAGTTTCATGGTTATGTATTTAAACACACAATACAGTTTAATCCTTGATTTAATTGAGATATAATACTGTCACTTAAACTGTATTTTTTCATAACTAAAGATAATGCTTCCTGTTATTATTCTAGAGTGCAGGTATATTTATGTGAATCCACATATCCTCTTTCCAAATTTACTGTCAACAATATTGTTTGCTAGTTGCTAGATAAGAGACTCTAATGAATGTGTTCTAGGCTTGGTCATTCTGCAACCATACTCTCTTGGTAACCTCCTCCCTCTATTCCATGTAGAGACATACACACACACACACACCTACACACATGCACACACCTTTCCTCTGCGTTTCTTTCAGGCATCTCTCCTTAGGTGTCTGTAATCTCATTTTTCTGGCCATAGGAATGTGATAGAAGTTGGCTCAGTTTCCCAGTGAGCCTGTTGGCCCTCAAGCTTATCAATCATGGAAAATTCAAAGGCTCACAGAACTCTGTTCCTGGGAAGACCACCACCTCCTGAAGCCACACTACTTTCCTCAGCACTAGAAACTGCTAAAGTAATCAACCGCAAGAGGAAGCCACCGTTGGAACTACAGTCATACTATTTAGGGGGGATTGCTTCCAGTATCCCTATGGATACCAAAATCCATAGATGCTCAAGTCCTTTCTATAAAACAGTAGAGTATTTGCATACACCCTACACACCTCCTCCCGTGTACTCTCATCCTCTATGATGTGCTCTCTTTCACCTTATACTAATTGCACATTCCAGAACTTAACCCAATCACCCACCTCTCCTCAGTCCCTCCAACTTTTCCACAAGGCTCTTCACAACTAACAGTCTGCCAACAGCAAACTTTTCTCTCTCTTCAACTTCTTTAAAAACTCCCTTGGGCCGGTGAGATGGCTCAGCGGCTTAAGCGCCTGCCCGGCAAGCACGAGGGCCCGAGTTCGACTCCCGGAACCCACATACGAAAAAAGGGCCAGTGATATCGCTCAGCGGCACGGGCGCCTGCTGGCACGCGAGGTCCTGAGGTCGACCCCCCGGTACCCACAAAAAAATAAAAAACTCCCTTAATTTTCTTGTTTTAGCTGAACAGTGCCTTGCTGTTCTGTAGACAGCTAAGTTTTTGTTAGATCAAGAAGATGAAGGAAATGTTTAGAAAAGGGTTGTAGAATTGTATCTATTGTAGGATGCAGAGAATCTTCCAACAACAAATATGGCCAAATCACTGAGCTCGCCTTCTTTCCTGCAGTCCTCTTAAGAAGGGGCCAGGTGTTTTCCACATGCTATATACTACATGGTCTCTAGAGGAGGATGGGGCCCTTTTTGCTCTTCATGGCTGCTTCCCAATCCTCCCTACTAATTAAAAAAAAAAAAAAAAAAAAAAAAAACTCATTTCCTCTTGCAAACATGCCAGCCATTTGTCCTCTGCCTCTGTCCTCTTCTCTTCTCTTATCTATCCTCACTTCTCTGGGGAATCACACTCAGCCTCATTGGTCTAAATTCATATTTGCACCTGACCTTTCCCCATTCCATTCTTCTGCATCCACCCACCTGCACAACATTTTATGTGCATGTCTGACAAGCATCTCAAATTCAAAACCGAAGTGTTGATTTCTCTGCTGATAACCTCCTAACCAAAACTTCTTCACTACTTCTTCCTCATTTAAGCAAGTGGCATTCCTATTCACCTAGTTATTCAGAACTAAAACCTCTAGTCAGCCTTTTCTCCTTTCTTCTTCTCACTATCCACAGTCAATCAATTTTTTAATCTTATTTGCTCCATTTTCAAAATATATCTGAGATCTGATCACTTCCTGGTCTGATCAAAGCCAACGGTGGCAACTGTCTACCTATCTCTTTGCTTTCCATTTACTTCTCCTTATATCAGCCAGGGTAATGGATCAGTAGCTCAGCTTTTTTTTAGTTGAAGTATAATTTATAAGGCATAAAGTGCACACATCAAAGTAAGAGTTTTGTCAAGTGCATACATTGATAGAACCACTGTCCAAAATGATATATAGAACACTTTTTCCAGAATGTTCCTTTGTGTCCTTTTACAATTAAGTCGCCTATCCCAATAGCAGTTCTGTTCTAATTTTCATCCCTTTAGATTGTGTCTGCTTTAAAAATTTCATGTGTTTTTTTAATCTCTTCTATCTAGCTTAATTTACTCAGGAAAATATTTTGACATCCACTCATGCCATTGCACATCTCAGTAGTTTATTTCCATTCATTGCTGAACAGTGATTCATTGTATAAATACACCAGAATGTATCCGTCCATTCTCCTGTTGATGGACATTCTAATTGCTTTCAGATATTGCTGAGTATGAATAAAGCTGTATGGACATTTTTATGTAAATCTCCTTGTACGTGTATATTTTCATTTCTCTTCAGTATATATACAGGAGTAAAAATGTGGCACCATAATACAGATATTTGTTTAATGTTTTAAGAAACTCCCAGTTTTCTAAAGTTGTACTATTTTGTATTCCAATGAGCAATGTATATGAAATATTGTCCTGCCTCATCAACATTTGATATTGTCAGTCTTTTTAGTTTTAATCATCCTAGTGGATGTATGGTATCTTGTTCTGATTTTAATATACATTTCCCTGATAATCAATGATGTTAAATATCTTTTTATTTGTTTTTAATTGGGTTATATGTCTTTGTTTATAGAGTTGTAGAAGTTATTTTTATATTTTAGAATAAAACTTCTTTGTCAGATAAGTGCACTGGTAAAATTTTGTCCATGTCACTATTTTTTGATAAGTAGGAGTTTTCCACTTGGATGCAATAGAATTACTGTTTTATTTTATTTTTTTATTTAGTATTTTAAGTATCCTAAGAAATATTTGCCTATCCTAATGTTGCAAAGATAGTTTCCTATATTTTCTTCCAGAAATTCAACAGCTTATTTAAATGTACAGTTATACTTAAATCAGTCTTGAATTAATTTTTGTGTATTTTGCATGGTAGGGGTTTGGATCCATTTTTCTCTTCATATGAATATTCACATAAGTCTACTGAATGGAGCTTCTGTAAAAATTACTACCTTTTCCTGACACAAAGAAACTGCCGGGCATGGTGGCATGTGCCTGTAATCCCAGCACTCGGGAGGCTGAGGCAGGAGGATTGCTGAGAGTTCAAGGCCAGCCCGGGCTACAAAGTGAGTTCAAGGCCAGCCTGAACTGCATAGTGAAACCCTGTCTCAAAAAGGGAAAAACAAAACAAAACAAAACAAAAAAAAAACCCCACCAGATTCAGCGAGCATGTGGCTTTTGACTCTTATGCTTTGCTGTCCTTGCTATTTGAGGTGGAATAATGAGATACAGAGTGCAGAAGGCATTGTACACATAAGGAGGAAAACCACACACTAAAGATAGCAAAATAGAAGGCTAAAAGGCGCTTAGGGGGCTGGAGATGTAGCTCATGGACGGATCACTTGTCCAGCGTGTGCAAGGTCCCAGGTTTAATCCCCAAGACTACAAAAAAATAAATACTAAAGAACTAAAAATAAAAAGGAAACTGAGATCCAGGTGAAAATATGGAACCTCTGCCTCAACTCTGCTTTGCCAACACTCGCACATTTTTTCATGTAAGATCAGTCTGCTAGTTTATGAATCCATCATGGTTAGACAATAGAGACAAGTGACACACACTTTTCTGTTCATAACTCTGCAGTGATTTTGGAATAAAATCCCAACTTGTCACCACAGCCTGCAGAACCTTATATAATACAAACCCCCACCTGTCTCCATGACCTCTTCTCTTACCAATCCCCATCCACACAGCTCACTCCCCTCTTGCCATATTGGTTTCATTGCACTTCACAAGCAGCCATGCTTGCCCCCTCAGATCACTCATCTTTGCTGTTTCCTCCGTACAGAACACTCCTGCCCATCTCCTCACATAGCTTTTTCCCTCACTCAGTCTGCTTCCCTCACTCAGTCTGCTTCTTCTGAAAGGAGCCTTTCTTGACTAAACCTTACAAGATGTCACTCATGTCCCGCTCTATGACTACAAAGCTCTATGTTTTTATTCCTTTCTTTATGGTTTTATCACTCCTTAATACACATGTTTGTGTTAAGTTATTATTTGCCACCCCTTACTGAATGGCAAGAACCTCAGACATAGGTTTTTGTCATACTCACCTATCACTATATTCTCAGCTCCTAGAATAGTGCCCAGCTCATAGTAGTTGCTCAACCAATGTTAGCTGCTTAATCTTTAGGATCTGAAGGAAAATTTAGGGTGTTTTTCTTTTGATTTTGAAGTATGAAGAACTCTGCAACTGTGAAAAAAGTGTTTGCTGCTGTGAGAAACACTAACTGAAGAAAAAGATAACACAGTAAAGTGGAAGACGCAAAGCAAAACAGAGCCTGGTAATGTTGTGTACTTGTGGATCAAGCTGGCATAGACAAACCAAAGCTTAAAACTTATGCATTGATGGACTTTTCAGTTTTGTGAGCCAAATATTTTGTCATTTGTATAAAGCACTCTTAGTTTAATTTTCTGGTTGTTTTTACCAATTGAAAGATTACTAACTGAGAAGTGAATGTGACTAATAATTTAGAATTACTGAATACAGTACAAACTTCTCATAAGCCATAGAAATACAAAAGTTCAGAACTGAACAGTTGTTTGCTTGTTTTGTCTTTAAAAAGGCATTTTAAGATGTCTTAATCCAATGATTAATGTGTAAGGGTGGTCATGGTTTTCAATTTTTTTTATTATTTAAGGATACTGGTTTTATGTCAAACATATCTCATATGAAGAACATTTCTGCATCCTCTATAATACTGCTGTACAAGACACTGTCCATCATGCCACTGTACCTAGCTAGCCTATATATAATGGAATAAAAAATCATTTTAGAATTTAGCAGTAAGAGACATTTGCCTCTTTTGATACACTAGTATACTTCTTTTCATCAACAATAACAACTCATAAGTCTTACACAAGTCATTTATTTTTGTCTTGCTTGGCAGAAGCTTAAGCTAAATTAAATATTTAATTGCAGTAACTATTCTTTCCAGACAGTACAATTTTCCCCTCTTTCATACATGATATGGGATATTTTTGTTTTTATTTAACTCTGTTAATGTATGTGCATTTTGAACAGTAAGTGGAAACAAAACACCATATAGGGAGAGTATACATGATAAATAGATAGAACATACTTTTCAGTCTTGCACATGACATTTTACTTTTAAAGTAAAACTTTACTCTATAAACCCTGTTGCCTTATTCTGAAAGGAAGTCTTCATATCTATCACATCCCCTTTTCTCCATCCTTTCCACCAACTCCATCATATCTCATCCTACCCATGCTACCTCCAATGACATACTTAATAAATCTGGGTTGTATAAAAGGTCCAGTTTAAAGCCACTTTTATAGAGAAAACAAGTAATCTGAATGAGAAATCTTAATTACTCTTGGAAACCAGAAGTGAATTTTTAGGTTGTAAACTTTTTCTTTCTTACCCACTGCGTTATGGTTACAGCACTCAGTGACAAAGCTCTTAGTATTAAAGCATTAACGATACATCTCTTAGTAAGGACATTTAGTTCTTGGTAATGTTGCTACTTTCTCCTTTATGATGGGCCTGTGGTGTCCTTTATTCTTTTCTTTTTCTCTGGGAATTTGGGGAGCAGGAAGGAAAGGGTTTTGCACACTATGCCAGCCACTCTCCGCTTGATTCTTTTTTGCAGGGAGCTTGCTGGGTGGGGAGGACTTTGGTGCAGTGCTTTATTCAACCTGACTATCCACGTTCTAGGAAATCATATTAAACATAAGGTCAATGACTAACAAGAGCTTTCTGAACAGCTGCTCTGCTGACAATTTGGAGGATTGATTTCATCATTTGGTTATTTAAGCTAACTACACAAAACACTTCAATTCAATTGACCTGGAAGTTCCAAACCATGTCCTCATTTTCTCAGAGATGGATAAGGAATTCAGCTTGCTCAACCTATCTTTACTGGGAGTTTCATCTTTAAGAAAATTTTGCTTTAATATATAGTTTAAAGTGCATGCAAACAAATTGGTTTCTTCCGTCATTAGTTTTTCCCACTAATCCTATTTGTCTATGAGTCTATATCTGCAACACTACTTTTCTAATGAAACCATCAATAGCTCCCTGTTGCTGTCAGGATGGGTTCCAAACTTCTCAGCCAAGTCCTGTGCAGGAAGATCTAGTTTGCCTCTCCCTGGTCCACCTCTGTTACCCCTGCTCGACTGTCATCCTGCCCCCTCTTTCTCGAAGTCTGATCAGATGAACTGTCACACATTTCCAGAATCCACAGGATGTCATGCCAGATGTTCACTGACAGTGCTCTCTCTTCTACTGGCCCACCTTGTTCTTCTTCAGGAAGACCCTGACATGCTCCTCCTCCACACAATTTCTCTCAATCCAACAAAAAGGTTGGGAAATCTACCCTGCTTTCTCAGCAATCCACAGTGATCCCAAATCGCCACTTCCTCTACCTGCTTCCCCCGCCAAGATCCTGGAGGTCAGGGACGCTCACTTATCCACCTGATGTGCCAATCCATAAATGAAGTCTTTAAGGAGGCTTAATAGACATCTGTTGAATAAATGAATTGAATGTGTTGTTCTGGCTAAGATGAAAAGAAACTTTAGTAGCCTAATGGCCCCAAATTCCAAAAAGTTTTACATTCTCTACTGATTATTCTTTGCCTCTACAGATAGTCTCCTTACTCTTCTCCACTCTCTTCTTGTTCTGGCAAGCCCATAATTTTGGACTTTATCAACCAGGCCCTTTTGTGGCTTCTGGGAGGATTTCAGCAGTCAGAGGCAATGGCCTAAGATAGAGGTGTCAGAAAAGAGAAGTTGGAGTACTTTTTCTCTTTGTCCCTTCCTTTTACTGGGGACAGGTTGACAGGAAATGAAGGCCACAGCTTCCACAGAGTGGCCACACCTAAACAGTGGTTCTTACCATATTCCCATAGTTGCTGCTTTTTCTTGTCCTTCTAAGACCTTTACTTCTCTTCCTCCCTTTTCTTCCCCTTATGTCTCCCTCTCCTTTGCTTCCATTCTGTTCTCCTCTTTTGCCTCCTCTCACCACATCCAAGCTATGATGGCCCTGGATGCCTCCCCATCCTCTGTGGTTTTCCTTACACCTTGCCCATACCTATGTAAACAGTTACTTCTTTAAACTCTTTCAATTGTCTTCTTAAATGAGTTTTCTGTCTTCTTTCTGGATCTTGCATACTATGTCTCAAGAATCCTAATTGCCTTTGTTCACCCTATCTTTACAATTCTTTTTTCTAATTCAACAAGTTCAATTAATATTAACAGAGCATGGCTATTTGATGACTGACCCCTTCTAGGAGAAGCTGTCCCAACCCTAAGGCCCGCATTCAGTTTCTTGGCTCAGTTTCATGGCACAGTTTCACTCACCAAATAATAGGATGATACTCTATTAGGCATTTTTAAAAATTTAAGCTAAGCCACTTTGCATTGTACAAGTTGAATTATTTTGTTACAACCCAGACACATACCACATTCCAAATTCTTCCAAATGAAATCTGTGTTATGAGTGACAATGGGATATGAGGTATACTGGCATGGGAAGGACCAACTGATACCTTCCATTCTTCCTAGTGTTATAAGGGCTGTTCTAAAATACCTTGGGCAAGAACTATTATGGTAGATATGGAATTTTGCTTTTTTGTGGCTGCCCCCATCTTAATCCTATAGGTTTTTCTCCCATCAGAAACTGTGGAATACAGCTAAGAGGTTAGGCAAGCTCATCTCTGTGGCTTCACACTCAACCCTTGACCTGCCCAATAATAAAAGACTGTTATTATTGTTTTTCTATCCCTACCACTTCTGCCATCTAAATAAGCAGGGTATGTTTTTTAGACAGCTTTAAAATCAGAAATCTTCTCAAAATTGCTTTTTCTCTAAAGTGCACTTACGTCTAAATGTAACCTCTTAACTTTTCTGACTTACACTTAGCCATTTTATTCCCAGCAATATTGCAGAACATTTACAGTATCTTAAAATGTGTACACAATTTGCAATTTATTTCATTGTATAGCTGTGGGTGACAAAACCTGTGACACTCATATAAATCGGTTCATGTGTGTGTTGGAATAATTCCATATGAACCCAAGGGTAACTACTTAACAAAAGTTAAAAGTCCAAATTAACTTTAATCCTTTTGACTATTCAGTCATTCAATTTAGTATCACGAGGATTTCTCACCATTCCTCCCATACCTTTTTTTAAAATGGAAGTGTAATAAGGGCACTAAAAAAAGGGGTTACTAATGTTTGCATAATTTGGAAAAGTAGAAGACATAAAATCTATACTAATTTTACCTCTGCATCATTAAACACAAAATATTGATTATCGCTTTTTGTAATAAAATATATCAAGCTAGGTATGTTGCTGTGTCCACATAAAGTGATTCTGATGCTTTGGCCTCAGACCTCAGTGGTTGTAAATGATGCTCCTTGGTGACAGCTGGGAGACTGGCATTCTGCTCCACAGCCTTAAGAGATACATTTCCCAGATTAGACCAGGAATGACACAGCTGCACAGCCTAACTTCAGAAAATTAAGTTGGAGGGAGTCCAAACCTCTGTTGAAATAACTGTGTGAATTACAATGCTTCCATGGGCCTTGTTGTAATGTAAATGTGCTTACAATTTACTGCCATTTCCTTTCTACCCCTGCTGTGAATATGGGCATTAATAGTCATCTCATATATTTAAAGAAAAAAAGGCATCAAAAATAAAAATGCAAGATTCATGCTTTCTCCCTGTGGAAAGCAAAGACCAAATCCCTTTCTTTCTTACTTTTTCCATTTTTTTGCAAAAAGAGTGTACATTTTGTTTATGTATCATGCATTAATGTTTTTTTATGGCTGGCAGAACTGTAAATTTCACACAGGCAAATTACCTAGCAGCTGAACATGAATTTCTTTGGAAGGAAAAAAAATGGCTAATAGGACATCAACAGCTCATTTAAAGGATTCATTCAGGTAAGTTATAGTCACACGAGGCATATATGAAGTAGTAGGCTTAAAAAGAGACTTGCCTGTTTCTAGCACTTTAAGGACATTTTGAATGTCCAGCAAGATCCAGAGGGACTGTGATTTTATGGGAGTAATCACTGAGTGAGGTACCGATCGAGTCCTGAGGCTTATAATACTTGCCTACAGTAATATTATTGTTCACTGCCTTATACTTAGTAAACTCAGAAATTTACAAACATAAGGTACAACAATGAGAATTGTTATGACAATGTTATACTTTATTCTTGTCTGGCCAATAAGGCTGTGTTCATAGACAGTAGCACACATAAGCCTTGGACTGCCAAACACACATGAGAATGCCAACCAACTAAACTCATTTGAACAAATGCTAAGTGGAAACATATTAGGTAAAATCTCAGTTATCACTGTTTAAGGCATTGTCCTTGTTCACCTTGGATCTGAGCTGATTTCAACCTCTGAGATTTTTCTGGAGTACATCAGAAAGATATACCTACAGCCAGATCACCCAAGCCAGACTTTGCTGTAATCTGGATAAACACATGAAAACTGCAGTCTAGCTGCAGGACACCCAGGGACATCAGACAAGATGAAGCAACCCAAATTTCCCTCTTCTTTCTCTAAGATAGAGCGCAGTCTCAAGAACTCTTGCTAGTTTCAGATCACTGACATTTTAAAGCTATTGTTATAGAATGAAGACTCAGCTCATTACAAAGAGTCTAACCACTTCCATTAAACCTAGGATACAAGAAATTGAAGTACTATTGGCAATAATTTTAAGGTAATCACTTTACTTGAAGTTAATTCAGCTTACCAGAAAGATAATCATGAAAAAGTCAACTGAGATTGAAATTTTTGTGTCTTACATTATTTCTGCACTATGAAAAGAAGAGAAAACCCTAGATACAATGCTTCAAGCTGAGAACTCAAATATAAATAAGCACGTGAGCCAGCAAATAAACACCTCTCAAAATGCCAGAATAGCAAATTTAGATAAGTGAATCCAAACACTCCAGCTATCTTATGCCAAAAAACAATAACGAAATGTAGGTAATCAGAACAATATGTCGGGGCCGGTGAGACGGCTCAGCGGCTTAAGCGCCTGCCTTGCAAGCGCGAGGGCCCGAGTTCGACTCCCGGATCCCACATACGAAAAAGGGGCCGGTGATATCGCTCAGCGGCACGGGTGCCTGTTGGCGCGTGAGGTCCTGAGGTCGTCCCCCCGGTACCCACAAAAAAAAAAAAAAAAAAAAAGAACAATATGTAACTTTCAAATTGTTTGTACCTGATTCTGGAATGCATGTCTTTGTAGTGTAACAAACCATCTGGATTAGATTTTTGGGTTAGCTCAGTTGAAAAACAAGTTTACACTTCTTATCTACTCACCCAGTGATGTTAAAGAAGCAACCAAAATATTGTACATGCTGGGAAGAGCTTTCCTAAAATGTTCTGCACCCCTCCTACCTTTCCATTCCCTCAACTACCAATCTTGTTCAGGACCATGTTAATTTTCATCAGGGCTATTACCTGAGGCTGCCTACTTGCTTTCTTTCAAGTACATTTCCAATAATTTAATTTTCCTATATAAACCCTACTGTTAGCTTCAGTGAAAATAATCTCCAGGATCAAACTAACTCCCAACCCACATTTTGATTCTCCTTCTGCCTTCGGAAATGACTCATCTCAAAATGAGATTTTTATATATTTTAGTATTCCTACAGCTAATTGTATGCCATTTCTTTGAACTACTGCTATTACTACTAGCATTTATTGAATTTTACTAGGTGCCAGGCACTTCGCATAAATTTTCTTTTAAAACTTATGACTGCAGCACCATAAAAATAGCAAAAGATGCAGTTATTATTCCCATTCCTTGCACAAGAAAACAGATTACAGAGATTAAGTAATTTATCCAATATCTTATAGCAGAAATGAGTGCCAATTTAAGCAGTCTGATTCCAGAATTAAAACTCTGTCTACACCGTTCTGTTTCCATCTATGGAGCACACAACAGTGTGAACAGCGATAGAGGCTCTCCAATGGTCCTTTTAAAGGAGAAATTGCAATATTTTTCAAAGTACTGAAATTTATTGTTTGATCCCAATTTGTTACCTACCTGGTGTCTGAAAACTGGCTTACTCTCTCAAGGTCTCAGTTTCATCATTTATAAGCTAATTATATCTCTACCTACCATGCAGTGCTATGAGATAGCTGGAGAGATAATAACATATGTAATAAATGCTTTGTGTACTCTTAGGTGCCAGCCAGCCCCAGGAAGATTCCTTAAGTGTCACACTGAAAACAGCAATTTTGTCTCATTTTTCTTTCTGTTCATAGGTGCCCAGTTGTGCTCCAATCGTTATGTGGTCATGGGCTTTGTGACCACTCTGAGCTTCAGTTTTATTATCTGTAAAACAGGGACACTATACCAAATTTAAAGGGCTGCCATGAAGCTTGATTATTAAGAATTCATGCAAAGTGTTCAGTCTTACAGCAAACAGATAGTAGGTGCTCAACAATGTTATTTTCATTGTTGTTTATATTTTTATTATAATAGCTCACTTCTACATGCAGTTGTTCACCAGACCCAGAAGACACTGGACTCTCTCAGCTTGGATTGTGACCTCATGGATACATCAAGCATCAAAAATTTTAACATCTACCTTAATACTGGGCACAGAGCAACAACTTGGGTTTTAAGAGGAATATTCAACAAATAATCATTAAAAGAACCAGAGTTGGATGGAGGACACAATACAGAAAGCATAAAATTGAAAATGGAACTTGAGGGGGCCAATGAGATAGCTCAGCAGGCATAAGCGCCTGCCTGGCAAGCGCGAGGTCCTGAGTTCGATCCCCGGTACCCACAAAAAAAAAAAAAAAAAGAAAAAGAAAAAAGAAAATGGAACTTGAGAAAGAATATTAAAAAAGTGCCTTGAGACACACACTTTCCTAGAGTCATTTAATCATCATTCCATTCATTACTTAACAAAAATATAATCAAGTGTTTGGCACTGTACCAGCCATGAGGAAACAACAGGGACAGGGAGAAGAAAGTAGACACGGGCCCTGTCTTCCTGTAGCTGGATGGGTCCAACATAACCAGAGGAGGAAAGATGAATTTTAGGTAGTCAAGGAGTTGCTGAAGACTATTTTCATTTAAAACTGGTTTAAACATCTTGAGATTCGGGAGAGAATGCAGATCAGTCAAATAAGCCTGACTCTTTTTTTTTTTTTTTTTTTTTTTTGTGGGTACCGGGGGGACGACCTCAGGACCTCGCGCGCCAACAGGCACCCGTGCCGCTGAGCGATATCACCGGCCCCTTTTTCGTATGTGGGATCCGGGAGTCGAACTCGGGCCTTCGCGCTTGCAAGGCAGGCGCTTAAGCCGCTGAGCCGTCTCACCGGCCCAAGCCTGACTCTTTTGATCATGACAATAGAGCTTGAAAGATGATATTCTAGAGAGGGCCAAGCAAAGGTCAATGGACCTATGAGCTCACCAAGAGGCAGCTCTTCCTTCCTAGCTAATTAAAATGGTGTGTCTGTATGCAAATTGTGGAAGGGGTGGCAAAATGCCACCATGGTTGAAATGTTAAATTTCAAGGTGTGGATTAAAGGGCTTATTCGAAAAAATGACATTATTGACAGAAACAGAGACAAGGCAGATAGGCAGAAAAGAGAACAAAAGACAGTGTGTCCAAATCTGCTTTAAATAAGCCATAAAATCATTACAAATAGGAATACTCATTTCTCCTCTGTCTATTCTAATCTATTAACAACAACAACTGACTACCACATTGCATGTAGTAAAGCCAAACATAGATCATGGGGAAGATTAAGTCTTTTTTCCATAGATTCATCCATTCTAAACCACATGTTAATTTTCTTGAATAGACAAACCTACACAAAAGGGAAAATGATATTACATTTATATAAATAGAACATCATTTCTTAAAACCAACAAGGAATTCTCAATGAAATGACATTATTTTGTTCATATGTGAAATTCCCCATTAATGCTCTACTACATTTCATGATCTTAGTGAATGCCTCAAATTGTTTCATAACAAGTTGATGAACCACTTTGACAAGAACTATTTTATTCTAAACCAAGATATGTCAGAGTTGATATTTTTTCTTCAGATAGCTGTAGCAGAGTGTTCAGAAAGAATACCTAAATCCTAAAGAGGAAATTAAACTTCAGTTGCACTCTCTGCTAGTAAAACTACTATAACATCTTTTAGAAATGTAATCTGTATGTGCTCAAGATAAGGACACAACTGTTATCTAAAAACCAAGTATAGAAAAGAAGAAAAAAATGGAAACAATGCTTTTGTAAATAAGGAGGGGAAGAGGAATTGAAGGGAGGGTAAGGAAATGGGAATAAAATAACAGGAATTGAGATAATTTATGTACAGGTACAAAGTCCCTCTGATGAAAATGATCATAATGTATATTTAAAATGTACCAATAAACTTAATAAACTTAAAAAAATCAAGTGTAAATATGTGTGTGTTTAAATGGCTGGTTTTCTAAGGTGACGGATGAGGAAAGAGAAAAGAGATGGAATAAGAAATTATCAGAACAGAACATGGAACAGCATCTCTACTAGTCAACATTGCCTGAGTTCATGAGTGGTAGCCAGCACCCTGGCACAAAGCTCAGTGAGGTTCCCATCCCCAGCCTGGTACTGCTCTTCTCTGCCCTATTCACATCAAATTGCTTTGCTGACTCTCACCTACCCATCTCTGTTTAATGTGAATTGTCATGCTGAACATGTGTAAAGTCTTCAAATCAAAGATTATATCCTGATTGCCCCAAAGTCTCAGAATTCTCACTGCCTCCTCTGTAACATCCATATTCTCACTTATTCTGGGAAAGTTCTTCAGAAAATGCATTCCTTCTTTGATAACGCATGTGCCACTCTCTTTGGATAAAGTTTTCTCTTTAGGTATGTGGAAATTTGTTAGAATCCTCTTTGAAGGAGTTTCCAGCTAGGATCAGCAAGACAAAACTGGTGCTCACAATAGGCTCTATCCAGTAAGCATGTGTTGAGGGCCATTCTGGACCTGTCTATCAACAGCTTTGAAGTGCTAAGGTGGAGAGACAGGCATTGGACTTATAATGTCATATTTAGAGGCTACTATAACATCCTCCACCATTCACCCAGATATAAACTGAACAAAGCCAAATGCATTTTAGGACATAATGTTAAGGAAAGAATCCTGTTTCACCTAATCATCCCACAAACAAAATAATGAAGACGCTTGCTCTAGGTGTGAGGGTCTCAAAAACTCAACATAATTAGTTATAAACTTTAATAGACCTTGGAATTCAATTAGCTCTAATTTCATGATGGCTTAAATAACTTATGGTAATTGCCAATTCATTAGACTATAATTCAGCACAACCAAACCTATAGATTTCCTTATTCCCTTAAAAACATGTATTCTCAAGGTGAAGCATGGAATTTTCTATGTTCATTGCTACCAAAAATTGTCTAATTTTAACAATATAGACTGCTTCCCAAGGGCATTGGTTTACAAAAATCCATCCCATACTTTTCTACTGTAAAATTGTACTTTATCATAATAGTAGCTGGCTGTGTGTCTCAGTGGCTGCACCTAGGAGATACAGGAAGCAATCTTTGTGTTTACCCACTCTGTACAATGGCAAGGTGTGTACACCTGTGCAAAAGTGTCAAACTGGTTCTTTTACCCACATAATACTCCTTGTAACAGTTTTTGCATATGTTTTCCTGTTTTGCATATGGGGAGGGTAAAATACACTGACACCATTCTTCTGTTATGTAAACATGTACTTTACCATAATGGAATAGGAGTGTGGCTCACAGTAGCTGGACCTGGGGACAGCAGGAACCCCTCTGTGCATTCACCCACTTGGCAGATGAACAGCAAGTTATGTACAAGAGCTCCAAAGCAGCAACAGGTGTGCATTTAGGATTTGTTTTTTAAAAAGTTTTCTTTTAATTTTTCTGGTAGAAGTAGACCAGTTCAGAACAATGGCACATGAAAAACCCAATTTACAAGTTTTGAAGGAGGTTGAAAGTGAATCATCAGGTGACTCATGCACAGGTGATGACATTGGCCATGTGAGCCAAAGTTCCTGTGATGGTAAAATGGAGCAAGAATCGACCGATACAGACACAGGGAATGAAGACCTCCCTGATTCAGATGATGAAGAAAACAGTAATGTTGGTACATATTTGACTAGTCGAATTGGTACAAAATGGTCACACAACCAAATGGAGTGATCCAATGTTAGAACTATATCTGAAAATATAGTGAGGATCTTGGCAGGGGTGAAAGGGATGGAATGCCAGTACTGACATTCAATGTTGGAAACTGTAACAGACAAAATGCCACAAGGTGTTGTGAAATACACAATGATGAAATGCAAGTAAACCCATTCTGTATTCACCAATAGCCATACTCAAAAATGTCTTTATTATGACACCTCACTAGATGAACTGAAAGCATTCATAGATTTGCTGTACTTATCAGGGCTTTCTCATGGTAATCACAGGAATGTGAAAGACTTATGGATCTAAAAGATTTATGGGTGTGGGCTTGAGGTTTGTAGAATAACAATGACATTGGGGAGATTTGGTTTCCTTCAAAATTGACTGAGATTTGTTGACAAAACCACCCACCAAGAAAAAGAACTGATAATCTGGCTTCTTTCTGCTCAGTATTTGAGAGTTTTGTTTCAAAAGGTCAAGCAATTTATACACCATCTGATACATGACTATTGATGAACATCTTGCAGCATTTCATGGTTGTGGTAGTTTCAGCAGTATATTAAGGTGATGTGGCATATACAGTTGAACAAAGGGAAGAGAAGGGAGTGATTCAGCTCCTTTGTCTCTAACTGTACTAAAACCTCGACAAAACTGAAGTCTGAGAGGCAACTTTTTACAAAAAAAAACAAAGGCAGAGTAGATGTTGTTGATGAGTTATGCAGCAACTATGATGTCACTTGAAACACAAAGCACTGGCCAATGGTTGTGTTTTACTCAATCCTAAACATGTGTGGCATAGTTTGACAGTTTACAAAAAAAATAACAATTGCAAAATTTCATGGAGAAATTTTCTTAGAGGGTTGGAACTGGAGTTCATAAGAGATCATTTGCAGCAGAGGAAGAACAAAATGTTTCTGCCCATGGAACTGCAAAAAAACTGTGGAGCACATTGGTGAGCTGACAGGTGAATATGTAGGTGGAACATCACAAACACCTACTATGACAACAGGAAAACCAATAAGATGTCAACTGTGTCCTACAAAAAAGTACAGGAAAACAAAACATACATGCTATCAGTGTAAGTGATACTTGCGAATGGAACATGCAGTTTTCATGTGTGAAGACTGCCTTGGGTGTGACAGCTGAAGCAAAGATTATTTTTGTGGTAGACCTTTGTTTATATTTACATTGTCATTCACATAGGTTTTTTATTTCTGATGTTATCTTTTAGGTTTTGTAAGCAAGTAAATAGCTGATGTAAAAAATATTGATGTCTATTCTAAGTACTCATTACATATTTGATATTTTATCTTATTGATATCTTATTTTCCTGCTTCATACACATTGTAAAATATAGTAAGAAGCTCCTGAAAAAAGAGGAATACAAGAGAGGTGACAAGAACGGCCTGGCACACAGGAAAGGAAAGTTAAGCACATGTGCTGTCAGTGTGAGTGAGATATGTTCATGGAACATGTAAATTGTCATGTGTGAAGACTGCCTTGGGTGTGACAATTGAAGCAAAGATTATTTTTGTTGTAGAGTTCTATTGGTATTTTTTTTTTTTTTCTGAGACAGATTCTTGCCATGTAGTTCAGGCTGGCCTTCAACTTACTATATAGTCCAGGCTGGCTTCGAACTCTTAGCAATTCTCCTGCCTCATCCTCCCAAGTGCTAGGATTGTAGGCGTGCAGCACCATGCCTGGCTTCTATTGGTATTTTCATTGTAATTCATATAGCAACTTATTTCTGATGTTATCTTTTAGGTTTTATAAGCAAGTACACAGATGATGTGAAAATGTTGATGTTTATTTCTAAATGTGCAATACATATTAAGAATTTAATACTTTATTTTATTGATATTTTATGTTCCTGTTAACAAAACATTGCATAATATAGTAAAAAGCTCCTGGCAAAACAGCAAGACCACAAGATGTCAAGTATGTCCTACAAAAAGGTCAGGAAAGTGAAATACATGTGCTGTCAGTGTAAGCGCTATATGTGTGTGGAACGTGCTGTTGTCATGTGTAAAGACTGCCTTAGGTGTGATAATTGAAGTAAAGATTATTTTTGTTGTGGAGTTCTATTGCTATTTTCATTGTAGGTCATATAGGAATTTATTGCTGTTGTTATTTTTTAGACTTTGTGCACCAAATAGTCAATGTTGAAAATTTTTATGCTTTTTTATAAACACTCAATAAATATTAAAAATTCAACACTTTATTTTTTGATATTTTTTCCTGTTAATACTGTGTTTAATATAATAAAATTCATAAAATTAAAATTAATAATTCATCAATAGAAATATTCTAAAGAATAAACGTGGGTATTATAGACCAACAACAATGCGCCTTTAACACAAAATTGGCCTTATGCCCCAAGGGTATTAAACTTGGGTCATTTGGAGGCTTTTCCTGTTAATTCAAAGACATAAACCTAAGAGCATTGCACAGTCTCATTAAGCCTCCTGAATCCTACAGCTGTCTAGTATTAGCTGAAAGCAATCTACTCTTTATGCTTAAAGCACCATACTCACCCCTGCTCCACGAATAAAAGCAAATCCAGAGAATGTACACATACATATGCACAAGCACACCACACACCCACACCTAACACAAAACATTCGTAGCTTGGAGAATTAAAGGTAAATTCTTGTACCCAAGTCAAGAAACAGAAATTTGCCAAACATGACAGAATCTTCTTCATATGCCTCATCCTTATTACAACTTCCTCCTTCCTTCTAGAACTAATCATAATGTGCGTAGTAGCCATTTCCATACATTTCTCTATATAGCTTTCTTACCTGATTGTGTAACCTGAAATATTGTTGTTTAGACTTGCTCACTTCTAAAACTCATTATTTTGAAATAATCATAGATTCACTGAGCATTCCAAAAAAATACTCAGGGTGGTCCCAAACATCATCATTCACCCTCCTTCCATATTAGCATCTTGCACAAGTATAATTGTGACATGATAAGAAATGTGTCTGTTCTCTATCCCTGACACAAAACTCCTAAAACCCTTATAATTTCCTGACTTGTAGAGGTGACAGGAGAATATTTTATTATATTTGGCCTTATTCCCTAGCTTCTGACACACAGGTTTTCAAGACCTTTGGAATCTTGAGTTATAAGAATGCTTTTTTGTTTTTGTTTTTGTTTTTGTTTTTATGTGGGTACCAGGAGTCGAACTCAGGACCTCGCACTTGCCGAGCAGGCGCTTGTGCCACTGAGCTATCTCACCGGCCCAAGAATGTTTTTATATACTAATGAGATGAGTGGTGGCCAGGACCTTATATGGATTCAGGACAGAGCTGTTTATTGTTTTATTATAGTAGCTAGTGGTCACAACTGGTCAGTCATGCCTATAAATTTCCTTAAAACCCTAAATGATAGGGTCCAAAGAACTGGAAAACAGGAGGAGGTACTAGGAAGAGGCACACATGGAAGGGCATGGAGGCTCCATACCCCTTCCCACATGCCTTACCCTGTGTCTGTCTTCCATTTCACTATTTCTGAGTTATATCATTTGTAATTTAAAAAAAGAAGAAAACAATAATAGTAAGTGAAGGGTTTCCCTGAGTTCTATTAGCAGATTATAAGTTATGAGGAGAGGGCTGTGGGAACCCCTGATTTGTGGTCAGTCAGGCAGAAATATAGGTAGCAACCTGAGACTTAATGAATAGCAACTGAAATGGAAGCAGTCTTGTGGGACTGAGCCCTTTAACTAGTAGGATTTGATGTTAACTCTGGGTAGATACTGTCAGGATTAAATTGAGTCATAGTGCTCCTGCTGGTGTCTGCAGAGAATTGGAGAATTACTTATTTAGAAAATAAAGGAAAAAAAAAAAACACATTTGATGTCTGAAGAATTGCTGAGTATCAAGAAATGGGTTTGGTTTTCTGTTTAATAGCATAGTTTTTGAATCATTGAATCAGCTATGAAAATCATGAAACTGACATGGATGCATTTCACACAAAATTCAAATTTTGTCAATTATATATTCACATGTGTGTATGTGTGTGTATTTGTACTTAAAGTGCTATGCAATTTTCATGACATATGTAGCTTTGGGTAACTACTATCACAATCAAAGTACAGAACTGTTCCATTACAAAAGGCTTCCTGTGCCATACCCCTTATAGCCACAACCACCCCTCCCTCTCCCAAATCCTAGCCCCTATTTTCTATGCTTATGATTTCATTACTTTAAGGATATTAAGAGTGAATTAATACATCATACAGCCTCTTGAGAGTGTCTTTTCCTCATATAACATTTCCTTGAGGTCCACTCACATTGCTGCGTCAATAGCATCATTCCTTTCTGTTGCTGAGAACTATACCATGGTATGGTTGTATCACTGTTTGCTGAAGTATTCACTCACTGGAGAACATTTAGGTTCATTTCAATCTTTAGCTATTATAACAAGCTGCCATGAACATGCATGTACAAATTTTTAAATGAATATAACTTCTTATAACTCTAAGTTTGTCAGATTACAATTTTTGGGTTCTATGCTTAATGCATTTTTAATTTATGGGGGTTCACAAAATGGCTATGTGTTAATTATGTATTTTATTATATTTTATGAAATAATTTTATAAGGAAACTTTTTTTACCTACTATTTGCTAACTCAGTAGTGCATTCAAACAGAAGACATAAGATAAACCTTGATTATTTTCTTCAGCAATTTTCAAAACGATGTGGTTGTCATCCTGCAAAGGTAGCCAATATTTTTTAACATAAATAGAAATACACGCAAATGGTATCAGTTTTTGCCCTGTTATTAAATATTGAGTACTTCTAATTAATATTGTTTTTCTTATTAAAACTGAAATTGTCCCATTTTGGGGCAGTGAGCAATCCTTCAAATTGACTGCTGAGTTCTTATGACATAACCTTTGTAGTCTCTGGTACCTTCCTATTTGTCCTGACAAAATGGTGCAGGCTTACACATTTCCTACCACAAACCCAGAATCATCCATTTTTTCAACAAGTTATGGTTCATTTTAATGAAAATGATTTTAGTATTTGGGTCCCTTGTTTTGGTTTTCTTCTTTAGGGACTGAATATGTTGGGTTTGCCTTTAATGTTTTCAATATTTGTCATATTGATTCAAATTTCTTTTTCCCCCTCTTCTTTATTTTTTATTTTAAGCATTTTCCTCTTTTATTTCTCCTACTTTATACTAAGTGTTTATTCACTCTTGCATGTCTTCTGGTTTAGTGTTCAATTCTAAAATGATTTCTTTCTTCTTTTAAATTCCTTTTTGGTTCTACCTCCTCCCTGGCAGAGATGCTCTCTTAGTTACTTTTCTCTCACTTCTGAGACAAAATACCCAACACCCAAAGTTAAAGGGGGTAAAGGTTTATTTAGCTCAAAGTCTGTAGAGGTTTCAATCCATAATGGGCTGGCTCCAAGGCAGGGTGGCTTAGCAGAAGGGCATCACAGAGGAGAACCAGTTCATGGCAAGCAGAAGACAGCAAAAGTAAGCAAGCAAGGGATCTTAACAGCATCTTTCTGCCCCTTTTATATTGTATCTAGGCTACTGGGATTAGGGCAGTGCCAAACCAATCAGTGGACTGAAGTAGCAATCACACACCCTTAATTCCAGCCTCACACACTCTAGATCCAGGCACCTCTGAAAAGGCTCCACCTATGACTGTATGAGACTTTGAGGGGATATCTGGACACAAGCCATAGCAGATGCTGATGCTAGCATAAGCCAACCAGATTGGAACAGAGTTGGTAGAGTTGAAACAGGCTTAAAAAGTTTATTGATAGACACATATACTGATTCCATATCATGGCTATTATGAATAGTGTCATAATAAAAATGGGTATGTAGGCAACTTTTTTGTATGTTGACTTCACTTCATTTGGATAAATATCCAGGAGTGGTAAACTGGATTATATTCTCTTTTTAGTTTTGTGAGGACCCTGCATACTATTCTCCATCATGGCTATAGTAATTTACATTCTTACTAACTGTGTGTCAGAGTTCCTTTTACTCTATATCCTCACCAACATTTTGTTTTGTTTTGATAACAGCCAATTTTGACAGGGGTGGGATGGAATCTCAACTAGGCCCCCATCAACAAATGAATGGATAAGAAAATGTGGAATATACATGTTACAGCAATTTTAGGTTTACTGGAGGTGAAGAAACCAAGTGGCACTCAGAGAAGTGAAGGGAACCAGATTTTGTTACACTAGTGGGCCCAGAGGAGTTTGGCACTCCAAAGTCTGAGCCCTGAGCCTGGGATATGAGAGCTTTATGTAGGGCTTGTGGTGGGAAATAAGCTAAGTTACAGAAGCAGAACAAAGGCAGTTTCTCAAAGGTGACAGATTTACAGCTCTGCACATTTGGGTGGCCTCAGCCAGGCAGGGAGTGAGATAACAGGATGTGGTGACGCTACTTGTTTATCAGGTCAGGGTACAGCTGGTATGGGAAAAGGAGGGGGCTGTCAGCAGGGGCGTCAGAGTTGAAAAATTTCACTTTCCCCAACATACACACAGTGGAGTATTATTCAACTATGAAGAATGAAGTCATATCATTTAAAATTAAGTAAATGGAACTGGATATCATGTTAAGTGAAATAACCCAGACATAGAAAAACAATTATCTTATGCTTTCTGTCATATGTAGAAAATTAAGAAGAGAAGAAGGAAGAGGAGGAGCAGGAAGAGGAAGGAGATGAGGGGGAGAAGAAGGACAAGGGGAAAGTAAAGGGGAGGGGGAGGATCTGAAAATAAAAGAGAGACTATTACAGAAGGAAAAGTGAGGGCAAGAGAAAGTAAAAGGGAAGGTAGACATGATCAAAGCATAATGTATGCATATATAGAAACATCACAATGAAGCTTATACTTTATACAGTTAATATGCATTAATAGTTACAATAAAAAGTGATGCAGAGAAAGAATGATGAACACAAATTCAGTTTATTGAGAGAAAAGTATCTGAGTGTTAAGGCAAAAAAGTAATAAAAAAATTTTTTTTTAATATTTTTTGGTCTGGCTTAAGGGGCTGAAACAGCAGGGGCTTGTCTTGTAGCTTGGAAAAAAATTTACACCCTAAGAAAGAAGTAGAAAGCTGATGGGTGGTCCATATTCAAATCTCCATATAGTCTTTGAGATGTTGAGCAGGATATTATGTGCCTTTTTTTTTTAATGTGCCTTTTAAAGCACTAGTTTTTGCCTCTACTTAGAGGAAATTGTTGTAATTTATAATGACTTTATTCTCTGCAGGAAAACACTCAGGGGCAATCACCTTCAGGACCTTCCCTTCAGAACCTTCCCTTCAGAATTCTAGGATGGCAGCAGAGACCTATTTAAGAATAAATTTTCAGAAAAGGTTATTTAACCCTTGACAATTTTTTGGCAAGCATCTGTGGTGTTAGGAAAGGAGCCTGAAGATTAGAGAGACTCTCCTTGGTGTCAAACAATTTATTCTTATTATATTACTAAGCCTATGAGACTATTTTAATCATCACCTTCTTAAAGAGGAAAAAATTGAAACTCAAAGAGGCTGAGTACTTGCCTAGGATCACACAGAATTGTGGGCATTTTAATCCAGGTCTGTTTGAACTCCATAGCCATAAACTTCATTATCTTCTGTTTGAAATTTGAAAACAACAAAACACATATAGTCATAGAACAGAATTAAGAGCCTAGAAGTAAACTCATGCATCTATAGCCAAATGATTTTCAGCAGAAGTGCTAAGAATGCTTATTGGAAAAAGGATTTCCAATAAATTGTGCTGGGAAAATTAGATATCCATAGGTAGAAGAATTGAACTATCTCTCACCAGTTAAAAATTGATTCAAAATCGATTAGACAATTAAATGTTAGGCCTGAAACTATGAAAATGCTAGAATAAAATGTAAGGTAAATGCTTCAGAACATTGGGATGGGCAAGGATGTTTTTGGACAAGACCTCAAAAGCACATGTAACAAAACCAAAAATAGATGAATGATATCAAAGCAAAAAGCTTATGCACAACAAAGGAAACAGTACAGTGCAGAGACAACCTATAGAATAGAAGAAAATATTTGCAAACTATACATCTGACAGGGGTTAATATTCACAATATATAAGTAATTCCAAAAGTTCAATTGCAAAAAAAAAAAAGTCATACAGACATTTCTCAAAGGAAAACTACAAAGAGCCAGTAGATACATGAAAAAATGTTCAGCATCACTAATCACTAGGGAAATTCAAATAAAAATTACAACAAGATAATCATCTCTTCCCAGTAAGCTTGGCTTTTATCAAAGACTAAGGGTAAAAGGGCTAGCAAAGATATGGAGAGAAGGGAATCCTTGTACATTGTGGATGGGGGTGTCAATTAGTATAGCCATTCTGGAAAATGGCGTGGAAGGTCCTCAAAAATAAAAAATTAAAATGTAACTACCATATAGGACTCAGGAATCACAACTCTGGGTATATATTCAAAGGAAATGAAATCAGTATATCAAATAGACATGTGCACTCCCGTGTTCATTGAAGTACTATTCATGATAGCCAAGAAATTGAAACAACCCAAGTGTCCATCAGCTGATGAATGGATAAAGAAAATGTGGTACATATGTACAATGGAATATTATTCAACCATACTAAGAATGAAATAGTATCCTTTTTGATAACATGAATAGAACTGGAGATCATTACATTAAGTGAAATAACCCAGGCACAGAAAGCCAAGTATGGCATGATATAACTCATATATGGAATCTAAAAATTTGATCTCATGGAAATTGAGAGGATAATAGTAGTTACCAGAGGATAGGGAAGATAGAAACTGAGAGTGTTATAGTAGCTACAAGGGGCTAGGGAGGAGGGAGAGATTGATCAGTGTGTTCTAAGTTATAGTTTGATAGATGCAAGGAATTCTGGCATGGTTTTGCACAGTAAGGTGACTATAGATAGTAGCAATGTACTGCACATTTCAAAAAACTAAAAGAAACTATTTTGAAAGTTTTCACCATAAAGAAATAATAAATGTTTGAAGGGAGATCTTTAAGTTGATTAAAACATTATGTAATGCATACATGTATTGAAACATTGCATGGTACCTGATTAATAGATATAATCATGTTTTTTATAATCAGTTAAAAAAGAAACTAAAAAATGAAAACAAAACAAAACATAAAATTAGATGATGTCTTTCCAATTTTTAAAATTACCCACTCTCTGCTATCTTATTCTAACTTATTCTCCAAATGCTGGTAACCTATTATTCTCTTCATAACACACATATTTCCTTTGTATCATTAGGCGTCTTCTCTAAATGCAACTTCTAAAATAAACAAACATGGAAATGACAATTGGTATGGAAGCAGAACAGACCTACCATGGAAGCTTTACTCTGGAGGACAAAGGACCTTCGCAAATCAGCTGAACTATCGGCTTCATTTTTTTAATTTGAAAGATAAAAACAACAACAAAGCCATAGTTGACAGCTAATCTATGCAGTCCTAAATCTTACTGTTCTAAAGCCACATGGTTATCGTTTGCTTGTGCTCCATGTTCATCCTGGACCACCGCTGTATGCTGTATCTTTGTGGTGCTGATGCTGAATCCCAGGCAATAGTATATTTGGCATGTTTCCACCCCCAATGACAGAAGCAGCAGGAGACTGTATTAGTTTTCTAGGGCTGCCATAACAAAATACTACAGACTGTATAACTTAAACAACAGAAATTTCTTTTCTCATATTTCTGGAGGCTGGAAGTCCAAGATCAAGATGCCATCAAGATTGGTTTCTTCTGAGGCCTCTCTCCTTGACCTGCTAACATCTATTCTACAGCTGTGTCCTTATGATCCCTCTTCTGTGTGCATACTTCCCTGGTGTCTCTGCCACTTATTTTTAGGACACTAGTCTTACTGGATTAGAGCCTCACCTTTATGACCTCAATTAACTTTAATTACCGCTAAAGGCCCTATCTCCAAGTACAGTCACATTCAAGATACTGGGGGTTAGGGCTTCAACATATGGATTAGAGGGGGACATAATGCACTCTATAATAGAGATAATGGAGAGCTGTGCACTGGTTCTACCCCATAACCTTCTTCCCAGCTACAACCTACTGTAGAGGATGCCTTTTAAAATCTGACACAGTGAAAGCATAAAATGATTATTGAAGACTCTTAAGGGGAGTGCATGTCATAGAAATCTGAGCTATAAGAATGGAACGCTGTTTGCCTGCTCAGCCCTCATCCATTAGGTTTTTTTTCTTTTTCATGCCTCAATAGAGACAAATTTCAAAAACATAAACGGTGAAGAGAACCTGTCAAACTTCTCCACATATACCACTGAGTGCACAAGAAATCATACCATTTAAACAGGCTTGTTGCTTCACTCACCCAAGACCTTGTCCACTGGGACTGACATCAAGAGAGGATTGCAGGTTCGGATGTGAAGTGGAAGCTATAAAGAGTCATTTCAGCCTGGACCAGAAGTCATTTCTTAACTATAGAGATATGAGTTAGCTAACGTGTATCTCCTGATAAGACCAGCCACTCCATATTATTAAGACAGGCCTGCAATTCAATATAATCAGAAGGAAAACATTGGAATCTCCAGCAAAGGAGGGATCTTTGATGTTTTACCACAAAATCATTACGGTTCTTTTGAATAACTTGTCCTTCTCAAGAAAGAATTTTGAAGCTTCCTAATATGACTACAAAATTTACCTTCACCTTCTCCACTGATCATCAAATGGTCTTGTCTCTCCTGATTGCCAAGAAGTTGTCTCTCTGAGCACCACAGGCCAATGCTCAGAGAGGACCCTGTAATATTCTCCCATTTAAATGAAGGCCAACAATTATAATGCATTAAGGAACTAAAATGTGGAATTTCCCAACCTCTAGCTGAGGAAGACTACCCTCTCTACCTGTTTTGCAACGCAATCATATAAAAAGAACTTTCCTTTTAAACTCTAAGTTTAAAAATAGATTTTGAGTCTGGTTTTATTTTCCACAATACCCCCAAACTGACACTATATATAGTGTCCTTTGATCAGACATGTGTTCGTTAGAGATTTTTGATTGAAGGTTTTAGCAGACAGAGTCATAGCCCCCCAAAATGTTCACAGAACTGAATATGTTACCTTATAAGGCAAAAAGGACTTTGCAGAAACTAAAGCTCTTGAGATGTCGAGATTATCTTAGATTTTCCAGGTGGGTGCACATAAGAGAGAGACAGAGAGGTCAGTGTAAGAGGCAGATTTGAAGATGCTGTGCTGTTGACTTTCCTAGAAGGAGCCACAAACCAAAAAATGCTGGAAAAGACAAAACAATAGATTCTCTCCTAAAGCTTCCAAAAGGACCACAGCCTTGCATATACCTTGATATTAACCCAGTGCAACTCATGTCAGACTTCTGAGATTCTGCATTGTAAAATAATAATTTGTGTTACTTTAAACCACTCAGTGGTAATTTGTTACAGAAGAAATAGAAAACTAATATAAAGGTTCACCCCACACAGCTTGCAAACAAGGTTTGGAATATAGAATTCTGCCTGCTTCATTTACCTTTACCCCACTGCCAATATGAACAAGACTTCAGAACTCTCACATCCTCCGTCCCAGGCCAGATCATCTATGAAGTTTCATACGGTCCAACTAAGCCATGGGTAAATTCTGACACCACTTCTTGCATTTCCTTTTTCTATAAAGATAAACTATTTCAAAAATCTTATGATACAGTGCTTTATATTTACTTTTCTGATATCTAGGCCCATCCCAAATATTAACTTCTCATGATTTGCTTTTATCTGTGTGTTTGAACCTACCTCCCACTCCCCTCCCCCATGCACACACAATGTCTCTCTTGGGAAACTATCACTGTCTCTAAATTTCAGCATAATACCTGGGGCACCCATAAATGAGAGCCACACACTAAGTGCCTGGGACTCTGCACTCCTTCACTTATATTTGTTTATTCAACAATATTAAGAATTCATGGAGTCTGGGGCCATGCTGTTTGGGTTCAAGTCTCAGTAACTCTTTGTCATAGTCCTATGGCCTTGATCATTTGATTTCATAAACATTTGGGGGGCCTAATTCCATCCTTTATCAAATGAGAATAATGGAAATAATTACTATATAGAGTTACTTATGAGACTTGATGAATAAGTACAACCATCATGTGGTAAGCACTGATAAGTGTTATCTACTTTGAATACCACTATTTTTATTACATTATTGTATTAGTACTGTGTGTCAACCACCAAAGCTGCAATAATGAAGAAATCATACCCCCTGACCTCAAGGGCCTTCTTTCTAGTGGAAGATCTAAGTAAGCAAAGAGCCCAGTGTGACTCAGGGCAAGTATCTCCATGGATGGACAGGCCCTAGGAACACACAGGCAGATGCAGAACCCAAAGAGGTGGGAAGAGAGAATATTCAGGTATTACTACTTACTATTTAAAGGAGGTAATCTCTTGGCTGGGACCTGAAACTTGAATTGGTCCAGATAAAAGCAGCAGCTAGGGAAAAAGAGATTGTGATATAGATCGGATCTAAAATAGGACAAGTATAACCTGGGCAGTGGGAATTAAGTAGAAGGATGTTCCCTGAAGAAGGAAGAGGATGTGTACAAGAAGAAGAATATTTTAAGAAGTAACTTTCTCTTGATTTACTTACCCTGCAAGAAAGATCCTGTTTTCAGTACAATATGCAAATTCTAGATATTATCCACAAATAATATAAATTGAATGGGATCCACGCTCAGGATTATTACAAGATAGATATTATACATCTCACAAACTTTAAGGTTACCATGATTAAGGCCAGCCAAGTAGGAGATAATGCTCAGCAAGTACCAAAACAATAATTCTATTTCTCTAAAGAGAAATGTCTTGAAGGAACACCTTGAAATCTGGATCACAACTCAATCATACACTAATAAGAAAATAACAATTTAATGTTATTTATAAGCATATTACAGAGCAAAAATTCTACAGAGGCTTGCAACCTAATTGGGCATTAGAATTACCTAGCGACCTACTGAAAACCACCTGTTCCCAGGACTTATCCCAAACCAACAAAAGTATAATATTTATGGATGAGAGCTGTTCATAGCATTTTTTAAAAACCTTCCTAAGTGTCAGTAATATACAGCCAGGGATTAAAAAGTACCCATTCAGCGTTATCTGTAGTATTTTAAGAGTTAAAATTTTTCAAACTTTTCTATTAAGTTATCTATTCTAATTCAGATTTCTTTTTCAACCCAAACCTGCTGGGCAAAACAGAGAAATTATTGAACTCTAAAACTGTTAAAATGAAACCTATTTCAATGATTAAATTGATCTCATAATTTGGATTGTCTTCTTACCTTCACTTATACTCATAAATCAAGTTATGGCTTCTATTATTTTTAAATCACATTATTTTGTTTTAAGCGATAACTTTAGGGTTATTTTAATAATATCCCTCTGACATTTTATTGTATTGCTAAACTGAACACACTCTTACTGGGAAATGGTCTGTGTGCTGATATGCACTCATATATTTTGAAAAAAAATAACTCTATATATGTCAGTCAAAAAACAAGTCACAGACTGCAGAAAAATGTCCTGCTGAACAGAAAATTAGGCAATAGGCAGGAAACAAAGGGCACTATAATGGAAATCTTTCAAGCTTGAATTAGGTTACTGACTAATGAGGATCCTGCAGGGAACAGTGATAAGGGGGCTGGATGTTTATTAAAGAACTATTCATGCAAATTACCTCACTGATGGTGTTGCTGGCAGGACCTCTAAGATCCTCCTGATAAGGCAGGACCTAAGGGGCAGCAGCCATTAAACAATTTAGACAGGGAAGCATCTGAGAAGAAAGTAATTAAGAATTTTCTTTATGTGTATTCCAGGAGGAGAAATAGCATTATTTATCAGAAGAAGGACAGTTAAGCAAATGTGCCTTAAGAAATCAGACCTGGTTGACAGACAATTTAAAAAGAAACGTCTGGGGCTGGTGCGATGGCTCAGCGGCATAAGCGCCTGCTGGTGTGCGAGGTCCTGAGGTCGACACCCGGTACCCACAAAAAAAAAAAAGAAAGAATAAATAAAAAGTAAAAACTTTTGCTTGGTGCTTACCTATGACAATGTGACATATCAATGACATGTTTACACCAGGCAATCAAGGCAAGCACATTGGATGATTGGGCTTAGTGAAAGGGAAGAGTGGAGAACAGAAAAGCTTCTCAGTTCTCTCTCTCACTGTGTCTCTCTGTCTGTCTGTCTCGCTCTGTCTCTCCATCTCTCTCTCTCTCTCCCTCTCTCTCTCTCACCCACACACACACACATGTACACACACTATTTTCCCCTCAAAACTCCCTATTCAAAGAGAAAGCGCTCCAATTTGTACAAGAGACATTTATGTGCTCACTCATGAGACATTTCCAAGTAACATTAAGTCCTTCTAGTGCCTGGGTTGCAGCAGTAACTTAAACCAGACCTGTTCCTGAGAAAACCTTGTTCTTGTAGAGGCCATAAACATGAATTGAACAATTACAATGCAGTGTAGGGGAGACTGTGTTTCACTGGAAAACTATGCATTATCTACATTCAGCACATGCTTCTGGGTTATCTATATCTCACTGTTCATTGCTTTTGAGGTATTTTTACAGCTCCACAAATCATAGCAAACTGGTAACAATACAGACTAATCCTCTTCTGAAGCCTTTCAGGGAGTCTGTCACACTTTAGCTCACACTACCTCTGTAATATCATGTTTTTCCATGACCTTTCACTTTTCATTAAACCTGTGTAAAAAATACAGGGTTTACCACTTCTTCAGGTATTCATTTATATTAAGTAAATTTATATGATTTTTCTTTTGATCATCTGTGTTTTCCTATAGAGATCTCAGTCAAGAACAAAGGAAGAACATATTTGTTTTCTCCCCAACACCCTCTTTTGAAATGATCTTTTAACAAAGACTTCCCATCAGAGAGGCAGACTGAGAAAAGGCAACATCCCCTTTGGCTCCAAACATATGGACTTGCTGGATAAACTCTTTTTTTTTTAATTATAAATATATAAACAGATTCAAATTAAGACAGGATAGCTCCAGCTGTCAGAAGTCACAGTCATAGGGCTCGAAGCCACAAGGAAGTTCCGATATATGTGAATGGGTGAAGGAGAATCACTGCCAGCTGCCTCCCCTGGCACATGGGGAAATTGAGCTATCATTGAAAGATGGAGACTTCAAGTCTGTGCTATGTGGTTAGGAGCCCGAGTATGAAACATTCACTGGATTAGAAACTTCAGGCAAGAAATTAAATGAAAAATCACTCAGAAGCAATAAATCTTGTAGATTCTGACAGGAAGAGATTTTTAACAGTTCAAACAAGATACACTGAAAGTTGAACTAAGGTCATAGCAGTGAGGATATAAAGATGAGATAGAGTGATGAGATCTCTGGGAGGCCAAGCAGGAAAAACAGGAGAGTCATTTATAGTATTCCTAAGTTTTTTTCTTTTACTCCATTAATAGAGGGAATAATTGTGTCATTATTAAGAATGAAAGGAAAGGGGCCGGTGAGATGGCTCAGCGGCGTAAGCACCTGCCTGGCAAGCGCGAGGGCCCGAGTTTGACTCCCGGAACCCACATACGAAAAAAAAAGGGCCAGTGATATCGCTCAGCGGCACGGGCGCCTGCAGGCATGCGAGGTCCTGAGGTCGACCCCCAGTACCCACAAAAAAAAAGAAAAAAAGAATGAAAGGAAAGAGAGCAACAAAACAGGTAAGGCCGGGATTAGAGGTGATAATGGGTCCAGGTTTGTGTTTGGGTCATGTTGGATTTAAGGCCTCAGTGAATATGTCCAATAGGTGTGTTTGCAACTCAGGAGGTGGCACAAGTGAGACACAGACCTTTGGGAATCAGTAGGTAGTAACAGGGCTATCTCAGAGTTAGTGTTTCAAGAATTTAAAAAGGACAAAGAACTCTGAAGAACATGAACACTTAATTGAAGAAGGGAACCCCACAAAACAGATCAAAAACCAGCAAGCAGTTAAAGAGAAGAAAAGGGGATCATAGAATCCAGTAGGAGTTTCCAATAAGAGGGCACAAATAATAAAGAAGATAAGAACTGAAAACTGTCTATAGGTCTTTACAAGGAGGGGGTTGTTTATAGTGACAACAAGGTTTGTTTCTCTGGTCATGTATTGAAGGCAAAAGGCATTCAGTAATTTAAGAGTCAGTTCCTCTTTTTAGAACCCTCTGCTACAAAAGAGCGTTAGTATTTTCTCTAACAGCATCATGTTTTAAAGACTGAGACCTGGAGACATGAGTCGCCAGCATTCATTCATTCCCACTGGACTTGTACCATTTAATAAATATTTATTGAGCACTTACTCTTATGAAGAACTCTGCTAGCCAGTGGGATATAGGAATCTGAGATCCAGTCTTTAGTGTAAGGAGTTTAAACTGTGTGATAAAATAAATATTTCAGCATAGTGCAGGTGTATGCAGGGCCTTATGGGAGAATGCCTTATGATTGCCTGAAGTACTACTCTCAAGAGGAATGGATTTCTTGACTTACTCTTAAATAATTGTTAACAGTTATGTACTTATTAGATGCAAGGTTTTATTTTAGTACTCAAGATTTAACTCATTTTGTCTTCATAACAGTTCCACAGGATATAGATGACAAACAGAGGTGCGGAGGTAGATCTGCCCAGGATCACACAGCCAGAAGGTAAACTGCTGGGATTTAAACCCAGGAACCCTGCTTATAAAGTTCATGGTTAAAACTACCATAATACATTGCCTTCTAAAAGACAGCTCAGAATTTGTTCAGTGAAAGTAGCATGGGTATTCCTAGTATGGCTTATATCTAGATGTCTCCCAAGGGTCTCATGCTCTCATAGAGGGTGTGTTTGGAAGGTGACTGGATTATGGGGCATTATAGCTGACTTGTTAAGGTAGGGTCTGGTCAGAAGAGGCAGGTCACTGGGGGTGTGACCTGGAAGGTGAATCTCCCTTCCCAGCTCCTCCCCTTTCTCTGCTTTCTGGTCACCAGGAGGTGAGTCGCTTTTCCTCTACCATGCCTGCCTGGCATGCTGTTTTGTCTTTAAAGCTGGCCAACCATGGACTGAAACATGAGCTAAAAATAAACCTGTCCTCCCTTAAATTGTGGATGTCAGGTAAGGTGGTACCTCGGTTGGCAAACGCTTGTTTGTGAACAATTTCTTTGCAAACAAAAGCGTTTGGGAAAGTTTTGCTTTTGTTTGCAAACTGCATCAACTTACAAACACAACTGCAGCCACCTTTCCCACAGGAGCACAAATGTAGCCATCTTTTCCAGAATCACGGAACAAATTAAATTTGTGAAGCAAGGTACCACTGTATTTTGTCTCGGTGACAAAGACAGTGACTAACACAGTTCCTAATCCAAACAAGGGTTTACAATAAGACAAAGATATTAGAGAACAAGGCACAGCTTTATTAGATGGCTTTATTCACAACACCCCAAGGAAAAAATTCTCCCAGGGCTTACACCATTCCAGTTTTATCTGCTATCAAATTCATTTCATGCCTTTTATTTTAAATTCGGGTTATACATATTCTCTCAACAGTCACTGTTCTGAATTTCAGTGGCCTTTACACTCCCTCTCCACACTGTCCACCACATGAGCTTTTCTGCCTCCCTCAGCACCTCACATGGTTTTCCTTTTCATTTTCCCTGATTTCTTTCTAGCTTTGGTAATTTCCAAATTTCATTCTCAAACCTGTCTTGTCTGTAGATTGTGTATCATCTCTCTGTCATTCCTTCCAAAACTGTCAAGTAAAGAAACAGAAACTTGATGCTCCACATCAGTGCATTTCTTTGAAACTATTCATCTGCAAATCCAACCAATGAAGAATGTTGTTTTATAGCCATTTAGAAAGACGCATGGTCTCCCTTCACTGTTCACTGGCTATTCAATATGTATAGCTCACAAGAGAAAGTAAATTGCCATTCTTATTAATAGATGATCCTCAATGGCCAGTGGTTAAAACTAAAAACAATACTGGGGCCGGTGAGATGGCTTAGTGGCATAAGTGCCTACCTGGCAAGCGCAAGGGCCTGAGTTCAACTCCTGGAAGGAACCCACATACGAAAAAAGGGCCGGTGATATCGCTCAGTAGCACGGGCGCCTGCTGGCACGCGAGGTCCTGAGGTGGACCCCCGGTACCACCCCCACAAAAATAATAATAATAAAATAAAAATAAAAACAATACTGTATTTCAGATTTTAAACTTTGCTCTGTGTGATGTAATTTACCCTTCATGTAAAGGGTGTCCATTGGGGACATTTTTGAGAATGAAAAGGAATACTATTAACTATGACATTGGACAACAGCCTTAAACCAGAACTGCCTTAGGCAAACAAGCATCTATGGTCACTCTAGTTATCTACATAACCTGCTTATCTGATGTGAAATTTTTTGTTAAAATAATGTTCATATTAACTAATGGTCTGCTCTTGATTAGGCTGTGTTTCTGTGAGGCCATGGTACACCCTCCAGACCTCCGAAGTCCTCCTTCCTCTGCGTTTGTGCCCTCATAATTTCTTTAGCTTTGTCATTTTATGTTGGTACGCCTGTTTCTGTCCTTACAGTTAATTTATGTAATAACATGACATTTTAAATGTACTTAGGCCTTGAGCTGTCAAGAAGATTATAAACTCCTCAAGGATGGACATAGACTCATTTCTTTTAACCTCAGTATGATGTCAACAGGGCCACATTCCTTGTACTTCCCCATGGGAGAATCCTTCCATGCTTTTGCTGATAGCTCCAGCTGTTTCTAGGCGTCTCTGCATAACTCCAAGTTCTTCTTTTGTCTTCCCATGGCTTTCTCTCTGTGTCCCTTCTCCTTATGTCTGTGCTCTTTTTTTTTTTTTTTTTTTTAATGTGGGTACCGGGAGTCGACCTCAGGACCTCGCACTTGCTGGGCAGGCGCTTATGCTGCTGAGCTATCTCACCGACCCTCTGTGCTCTTTCTTTCTATTTCTTTCTTTCTTTCTCTCTATTTCTTTTTTTCTCCTTCCTTCCTTCTTTCCTTTCTTTTTTTGCAGTACTGGGAATAGAATCCAGGGCTTGCACATGCTAGACAAGTACTCTACCAATGAGTTATATCCATAGCCCTTTGTATTTGTGTTTTATTTAGAGACAAAGAATCACTCAGTTGCCCAGGCTATCTTCAAAGCTGTGATTCTCCTACCTGAGCCTCCTAAGTATTTGAGATTTCCTACAAAGGAAATCTGTCATTGGATGTTGGGAACTCACTAGTCCAGGTTAGTGTCACCTCAAGAGATCTTGAGACTCTTTATTACATTGCAAAGATTCCTTTTTTTCCCAATAAGATCAACTCCACAAGTTACTGGGATTAGGACATAGACATATTATTTTGGAAGCCACTATTCAACCCATTACAGATGCTAACAGAGTTAGTTAATCCAAGAACATATCACAAATGGTAATCTGCAAAAAAATGAAACTTCCCTTTGCAAAGTGAAGATTATTAGGAATTGAATAGACCCCAGTTTATTGTCTACAAACTCTTTATGGGGACCAGTGTCCTGGAAAGAGGCTGAAAAATATCAGGAAAAAACTCAAGATGTAAGGGAGAGCAGGGGGAGCCAGAGCACCACAGAGAATGCTGCCTATGGGCAGACTGCACAGAGCACTTCGCAGATTCTGCACACCTGTGAGCTGGGGCAAGTGATGACTGACCTGGTCCTTCTCATGACAGAGGGAAGGAGGTAGAGCGCTTGGACATCATAAGGCATTGAGTAGGACTAGTGGGCTGGATAAGCTGGAGAGCAAAGGCTGAGCATAGCACAGTTATTTTGGGGATGGCTTTTCCTTGAGGAATAGTCTGGGCCCTTTTCTATCATCTGTCAGGAGCTCCCCGGAAGCACTAACAAAGGGCGTTTTCACACTGAAAGGTCTCTGGACTTGATGGTCCATGAAGTCTCAATGAGTTCATTTTTCCTCCCTTCCAGGTTGCTCCACTCCCACAGTAGCAAACGCACATTCATTATCTTGTCAAAACTGTGCTAAAGGATAAATTTTAAAATGATGGTGCTCTGCACCACAGCCCTAATTGCCTCCAAACTACTGTATATTTGTTTTTTTAGCATTTGTACAAATGAAGTTAGGAGATCTGGCTGCATTTGTTTTTCAGTTTGTTCAGCTAAGTATGTTTACTGGAAAAACCAGTGTAATTTCCAAGTGCCCCAAAGGTTCAAGATGAAGTTCATTATTATCCCTCCCATACCTACCAGATGGAGCCAGCATTCTAATAACTACCACACATTTTCTTTAAAAGATACATCTTTTCAAAAACAGCTTCTTAGCCTTGTTTTGCTATATTCCCCAAACATCAAACATAATCAGAAATCCTATCTACAATGTCTGTGTGTGAGGATATGGAGTATTTATGTCTGCCTACCCCCATTTCAGCAGAGCAGCAATAGTTCTAAACCCATCCGTGCAACAGTGAAGTGATTTTCAAAGTTGTCTCTCTTTTTTTTTTTTTTTCAAAGTAGTATACTGGACATTTATTTTTCTCTTTGATCACTTTATGGTATCTTGAATTTCCCCACAGCTCTTTATTTTGAAATACCATAGCTTTTAACTTTCATCTTTTATTAATAAGAAAAAGAATTTGACAGAAAAATAAAACAGTAAAGTCTTTGTCTACAGTGTTCCTCAACTTCATAGGGTTAGGATGCTGAAACCACTAGAGTTTTTTTTTTTTTTGTTTTTTTTTTTTGTGGGTACCGGGGGTCGACCTCAGGACCTCGTGCACCAGCAGGCGCCTGTGCCGCTGAGCGATATCACCGGCCCTTTTTTCGTATGTGGGTTCCGGGAGTCGAACTCAGGCCCTCTCACTTGCCAGGCAGGCGCTTATGCCGCTGAGCCATCTCACCGGCCCCACCACTAGAGTTTTAAAGTAAGGTTCTGAAGCAAGAAAAGAATTATAGAATATTAACTAAGCAATTAACTGTTTAACTCTATAGCATAAAAGTAACAAGGAGGTACAAAGTAGGACATATAACAGACTGTGTGTAAACATGCCTTTTCTAGTATTGTATATGGAAACCTTGCAGTGGGACTCAAAATCTTTGCACATTGATCCTAAAGCTTAGTAGAAGTCTATCATGACATAGACTATTAAGTAATACTAAAGCAGGATCTTAGAGGAGTGCAAGATACAGAAACTGAATTATCAGTTTGAGAATTGAGAGGTAAGTAGATAATGGAGTAAAAAAATACAGATGTCTCAAGAAAACTATATAGGACTTTAGAAAAGGTACACAACTTTTCTGAATTTAATTTTACTTAAATTAGCTAAATGAGATAATTGGTTTGGTAAATATTAGTTTTCCTCCTCTGTCATACTAACTATCCACTAACTTCATTTTGTTAATATTTGTAACAAGTGAGCAGTGGTACCCTGGCTTGGGAGGGAAGCTGCAAATAATGAGGAGTAGGAGCAGGAGGAGATCCAGATCTTTTGCACCCAGGAGTCTCTGCCTTTTCCTGCCTGGTTCTCCCTCACACACAGAGCCATAGGCCTATAACCTCCAATAGACACAAAG
The DNA here is from genome assembly GCA_028451465.1 of Erethizon dorsatum. Taxonomy (NCBI): domain Eukaryota; kingdom Metazoa; phylum Chordata; class Mammalia; order Rodentia; family Erethizontidae; genus Erethizon; species Erethizon dorsatum. Next base: position 77,994,774 of record CM051832.1, read on the forward strand.
ACCTGACTCTCTTATCCATACAATCCTCTTCCCTAAAGACCCTGCCCTCTAACCAAGAGACTCACCCCTCCTCCACCTACAGAAAACTGCTCTTGAAATACCCACACCAACTGTATCCCTTTACATCCAGGGACTTGGCCTTCTCTCATCCTTGGACACCCTCGTGCTTGCTTGGAGAGTTGTGCTTGTTTTGATGAAGCACACCCTCTTTCACAAAAAAAAGCACACTCCCTATCATCACAGATCCAACAGCCTCTTCTAACCATGCCGCACACAGTCTTTCTCCTCAACTACAACCTGCACTGAACAGTGGCCTTGTGGAGCCTCTGGAGTCTTGAGTCATGTTACTTCTAATGATAAACATTCCAGGCCTCTTAGGTAGGCAGGGGATGGGATGGACTGCTGGTCAAAAAAGGGGAGTTGAGAATGATGTTTGGGGCCCTTCGGGACAAAAGGACACACACTTAACCAGAAGGCCAAAACCCACACTATCCATCCCTCATCACTGCTATGAACTTGACTTCTCATCACCCCTCAACACTGAGTCACAATTTTGTCATCCTTAAAGTAGGTACAATCACCCCACAGACCAGACTCTCCACAACTGTTGTGACATGCTCAAACTCATGCCTCGAGTCCCTTCAGAAAACCCAATAATATAAAATGAGAGCAGGACCCCTTGCCAACTCATTCAGTGATGCTGGGAGTCTACATCTTAAATAAAGGGGAAAAAGTCCTTATAAACTAACAGAAGTTATTTAATTTCTTGGTAAGAATAAACAGCCAGCAGAAAGAGATCTGGCTAATGACACATTTCCAAGAATGCTAGACCCACTTATCAGGTGAGGGTCAAAAAGCAGTTAGAAACATAAGGGTCAATTAAAAACCCGTTGTACCTTGTCAAGAAAGAATCTGTGTTGCTTGCCTGTGGGTTCAGCTGTGATCGTTGAGCTGAAAAGAAAGCTGACTAAGGCGGATCCCTCCTTTCTTCAAAGGCACAGCAATCTGCACAATTATGCTCCACTGCCACTGAGCCCCAGAACAAGTGCAACAATAGGGCTTTTAAAGTTTGCTTAGCTTGCCACCATAGATTCTCCCCCTGCGGTGGCAGTGGAGGTGCAGACTGGGGAGAGCCAACAGGACCAAGAGGAATCATGAAAGGAATGGCAGCCATTTATCCTTACCTCTTTCCAGAAAGGACCAATTTGGGACCCGCCAGAAATATTGTGAAGAAATCCATAGGAGGTATCTGCTGAACAGAGAGAAGTAGATGGAAACTACCCCAAGAAATAGAAATTTTGCAACCTGCTGTTAAATCACATCTTCATATTTCTATTTGTTTCTGTCTTGATGAAACATCAGGCCCTTAGTTTTCATGTTTAGAAAATGATACTGATCCACCCACTGTTTTTCATCACCCTTCCAGCTCTCCCAATGGAAACTATTCTTGTTTTGAAATATTTCAAAAGGAAGCCTGGGTTTTGAAGATGAGGATATATTTTTGCCAATAGAATCTTACAGTAAAGCCACAGACACAAATTTTGCATATAGTTTTGGTAATCTATGAGTCAATATGATCTTGGAAGAATTCTCCCACATTCTATGCTTTGGAAAAAAGACTTTCTAAGAGAGTCAGCTGAACTGCTGTGAGAGCAAGTCCTGTTTACCAACACAGCACCACAGTGCCAAATCAATTGACTTCATTGATGGAGAAGAGTTTAAAAGAATTAAGAATCCCTATAAACAGTTTTTAAAATTTTCCTTCTTTATTCCAGCCCGGTTTTGTTTTTTAATAATGTCACTTTATGCTTCCAACTCTGCAAACTTAAATTTCTACGTGTTCCAAACAGTATTATTTCTTAATTCCATTTTCCCTTGTTAACATACTTATACAAGATAACTAGATTTTTTACAATACTAATATGAAATCCAAATCTTCACCTTTCAAAAGAATTGCAGAGCAGCCCCTACTGCATATAAAATTACTAAATCAGGTAGTGATTTTAACTTGTATGGGTATATATATTTAATAAGCATAGATCATTGTATAATTACTAAATGAAATCAGTCTTTTAATCTTCAGTTTCTATACTAGTAACTTTTCTTCTTAAAAAAATGTTTCTACTTCTCTCACACATGCCCTAACCACATCAGTTTCAGTTTTTTTGATTTCTGGTGAATTTATCCTAGATTTTACATTATTTTTTTATTATCTATTTCTTACATTTGTTTCTCTTTCTACTCTCAGATCCTACAAATGTCACTAAATCATAAGGGCTCCTCGTGAGAATATAGAACTCCCACGCAATTCCTTCCTTAACCACATGCCCCAGTGGCACACTTCTATCTAACTCAGCCCAGCCATAGGTAGAAGCCACAACCTTCAGCTTTCTCTTCTCACTTATCAGTGAGGTTTTCTAGAAATCAGTGAAGATTAGTAGTGTAGTTTTTCTTGAATGTAGTCTTAATGTGATGAGAAAGCCAGAAGTTACATCCTTTTCTTCTCTTCCCCCATGTAACCAGGGGAAGGGCATGTCATTCAATTAGATGTTCTCTTCCTGGACTTTGCATCTTGAGCAAAGCACACCGGACAAAAGATTCACATTTATTTAGTCCTTGCACCCCAATCATTCACAAACATTTTTGCTGGAAGACAGTGGTGATGGCTCCTGCTTCCCAAGTCTTCAGCCTTTCTATCGACCCCAGGAACAACTCCTTCAATTCTGGCAATCAATTCCCTTTCACTTAAGCCATCTCAAGAGATTTCTGTGGTTGCAAACAAAGAACCATGAGTCATGAAAATGGGAAGCAGACTGAACCAACCTTTGCACTTCCTCTCCGATGCCACAGCTCTGGTCAATTACCACCAGAAGATGGTTAATGGCTTCTGCTCTACCAGCTGTTTCTCTGAGGTATATCTACAGAGAAAACTGTCCCTGAACCAGGATATGAGACATTTGGATACTGATCTTGACTCTGCCAGTGTTATGGTCTGGATCTGGGTGTCCCCCAAAAGTCTCATGTGTGCAGAAGTTTATTAGATCATGGAGATGTTATGCTCATTGGTGGATTGGTTCCCTAGTGAGTTCATAGGAGATGGAGACTGGTTAAAGGTGGGTCATTGGGAGCATGACCTGGAAGGGAAATTTTTTGTTCAGTTTTACCTTCTCTCTCTGCTTCCTGGCCGCCACTGGGTGAGCAGCTGTCCTCCACCATGCCCTTTATCATGCCATTTCTACCTTGGAGCCAGTGGATCATGGACTAAACACTCCGAAACTGTGAGCCAAAATAAACCTCTCCTTTAACTTGCAAGTGTTGGATATTTTGTTCCAGTGGTAGGAGAGCTAATGCAGAAAATTATTACCAGGGTGAGGCTGTTGCTCTAACTGTACATGACCATGTAATTCAGAAATCTTTTTTCTTTTTAGTACATGTTTGCAGTACATGAAGTTTAAACTCATCTTGGGGATCAGATGCATGTGCATAACACAGCTTTTTTTTTAATCATCTTCCTACGTACTTCCTCCATCTCTAAATCCCTTTTCCCATTTTTATTGTTATTATTAGTCTTAGCTCATATTTATGACATATAATGTTTGTATTTATTGTGGTTATTTGGTACCTGTACATGACACATCCTAAATCTTCCTATTCCCCCCTCCCTTGTTGTCTTCAGTCTTCTGGGCCTCTTCCCATTTGCAAAAGACCTATCTCCTTTTTTCCTTCTATCCACCCTTTATTTTGCTCTTTGTGTGTACTTTGCCATACTCAAATGAGAGATAAGATACAGTATTTAAGCTTGTGTGTCTGATTTATTTCACTCAACATTATATTTTCCAGGTGCAATCATTTTCCCACAAATATCTCAAATTTATCTTTCTTTATAGCCAAGTAGTATTCCATTATGTGTAGATACCACATTTTCTTTATCCATTTGTCTGTTCATGAGCATACAGGCTACTTCTAGGATTTAGCTATTTTGAATTGTGCTGGTATAAACATTAGTATGCATATATCACCATAATATGATGTCTTTTGGTGTTCTTTTGGGAAGATACCTAGAATAGCTGGGTTAAATGGAATTTCTAATTTTAGTTCTTTGAGAAATCTCCATACTGATTTCCGTAATTGTTGTACTATTCACATTTCCACCAACAATATAGGAAGATTCCTTTTTCACCACAACCATGCAGCACTAGGGTAAGAGGGAATCTTAGTGTTGTTTAAATTTGCATTTCTTTAATGGCCAGTAATGTTGAACATTTTTTTCAAGTATTTATTTATTGGCCATTTGTACTTCTTGTGAGAAGTCTCTAATCATTTCACTTTCCCATTTCTCGATTGGGTCTTTTATTTGGGGAGATTCTTTTTTTTTTTTTTTAGTTCTTTATATATTCTACATATTGTCCTCTACCTAGGAAGTCTTTGGAACTAGTTTGTGGGAAGTGTTTGGTTGGAGACACAGGCTAAAGAAGCCCTAGCATGTTGGAGCATTGCTTGATGTGCAATACTGGTCAGAGCTCAGAAAACCAGAATGCTGATAAGAATGCAAACAGTAAAGATCAGGCTCAGGAAGATTCAATTGGGAATAAGGACTCCAAGTCAGTTGAACTAGAGACCATGTGCTCTGGTAAAAATGTGTTTACATTTTGCCGTGTCCTGAGACTTTGTGAGAGACTTAGATTAAGAATGGCAAACTAATTAATCTGGTTAAGGAAATTTCAAGCAGCCCAACATTTGGGCTGTGGCTCAGTGAGAATTAGGAGAAAAGGCAGAATCAAAAGATATAGAAAGTTTCTAGTTTTGCCTAAAGTGAAGAACCTTCAAAGTTAGAGTCATGGAGAGTATGGTTGCTGTAAAGATTACAATGAAAAATAAGCAAAACACTTTGTATCAAGATGATAGAAAAGATTGTTTAAAGGCATATCCAGAATTGGCCAGACCCCACCCTTTGGAGGCTCATGGGTAGAAAAAGGTAAAAAACTTTGAAAGACTTTACTTTGAGAAGCAAGTGACAGGGAGCCTAGCTCATTCAAGGCTGCCTAAGCAAGTGTTTCTCAGATTTCAGCCATCCAGACACTCAGAGACTTCTGTAGCCATGCTCCCAGGGCAACTGGTTAACCCTCCCACTGGCAACAGAACCTGTTGTCATCAGTGTGATGCTGGTTTTTCAGGCAGCAGAATGCAGGAGTTGTGGAGTCATGGAGGCTTTCACCTGGATTTTAAAGGAAAACATAGAGGCCAGACAGTGTGCACCTGAGAGTGGAATTTGTAAAGCTGTGAGAGTGAAGATGAAAGTGCAGTAGAGACCATGGGAAGTTGGAGGTGCCAGGAACATGGAATGTCTACTATGGAAAGCAACAGGCAGTGAGCTGAGCCAGTCCAAGAGAGAGGTCATGTGGTCTGCAACCAGCAATGCTGTGGGGTGGGGTGGAGTGGGGCTGCCCAAGCCCTTTGGAGTTCATATCTTGCCACAACTTGCCCTGGATGCTGGACATGGAACTACAGGGTTTAATGTTTGTGCTGCCGGGTTTTAGAATTGCTTTTGTCCAATTTCTTTCCATCCTTATTTTCTTCCTTTTGAATAGAAATGTTTACCCTCCGCTATTCTATGTTGGAAGTATATACTTTTCTTTTTGACTTTTTACAGAGGTTCAAAATTAAGAGTTTGCCTTGAGTCTCAAAGAAGGCCTTGGACTTGGACTTTTCAGCAAGGCTAAACTGTTAAGACTTTGGAAACTCTTAGAGATGGATTAAATGCACTTTGCATAATGAGATGAATATGAGCCTTTTGGGATCTAGGGGCAGAATATTATGGTATAGATCTGGGTGTCACACAAAAGCCTCATGTGTTTGCAAGATGATTAGAACATGGGGGCTTTATGCTTATTTGTGGATTGGTCTATTAATGAGTTCGTAGCTAACTTGCTGTTACAAGATGGGGCCTGATTAGAGGCAGGTCACTGGGGGTGTGACCTGGAAGGGTGTATTCTTGTCCCTAGGTTCTCTGTTCTCTGCTTCCTGGCCAGCCCTGGGGGAACAACTTTCCTCCACCATGCCCATTTGCTAACCTGTTTCTGTTTTGGAGCTTTTATCTTTTTTTTTTTTTTTGTGGGTACCGGGGGGTCGACCTCAGGACGTCAAGCGCCAGCAGGCGCCCGTGCCGCTGAGCGATATCACCGGCCCCTTTTTCGTATGTGGGTTCCGGGAGTCGAACTTGGGCCCTTGTGCTTGCCGGGCAGGTGCTTAAGCCGCTGAGCCACCTCACCGGCCCCCTGGAGCTTTTACCTTGAACCACACTCACTTAAACTGTGAGCCAAAATAAATCTTGCCTCCTTTAAGCTGTGAGTGTTACATAATTTGTGCTAGCTATGGGGGAAACTAGTAAATATAGCTAATAAACAGATGAATCTCAATGTTGTTCATTCCTCTTCTATGCACCAAGCAGTACTGTTAGCTTACACTTATTGAGCACTTGTTATGTGCCAGTTGTTGTTCTAATTGCTTTATGTCTGTGACCATTTACTCCTCATGACAATCTTAAGAAGACGTTTTAGTTACCTCCACTTTTGGATGGAAAAGCAAGGTATTGAAAGATTAAGTATCTTATTCAAAGTCACACAGCTAGAAAGTAGCTTAAGCCCAGAAAATGACTCAAAGATATAGGCTCTTATCCTTGACATTTTGCTACTTTTCTAGGTCTGGGTGTCCTTTGCTCTAACTAGGCTACTTTGACAGTAATAAGTCTTTGCTTAGAAGAGATCTATAGACCAATTTTAAGACTGAATTATAATTCAGTATCATGGGTCCCAGAGTCCTCTATACATGACTGTTTGAAACTTAAGCTGTTTTGGAAAGTCTTTGATCTCTCCATTCAGCTCCAAGTGAATGTTTCTTGTGAGTAATGTCCTCAGAATCTGTCTACCACATTAGTGATTTTCACCTTAGCTCTCTGTTTTCACTCCTATTACGCTGTTACAAACTGCCACACATTTAAAGGCTTGAAAGAAAAGAAATGTATTGTCTTACAGTTCTGGAGCTCAGAAGTCTAAAGTGAGTCTCACTGGGTGAAAGTGAAAGTGTTCCAGGCTGTGTTCCTTCTAGAGGCCCTAGAGGAGTATCTGTTTCCTTGAGTTTTTTAGTTTACAGAGATGCCTGCATTCCTTGGCTTATAGCCCCTTCATGCAATTTCTAACACAAGAGTTTAGTAACTTCAAATTTTTTTCTGATTCTGACACTGTACTTTGGATATCACATCTCCTCTGACCCTTTCTTTCTTTTTTTTTTTTTTTTTTTTTTTGTGGGTACCAGGGGTCGAACTCAGGACCTCGCACACCAGCAGGCGCCTGGGCCGCTGAGCGATATCACTGGCCCTTTTTTGGTATGTGGGTTCCGGGAGTCGAACTCAGGACCTCGTGCTTGCCAGGCAGGTGCTTATGCTGCTGAGCCATCTCAACGGCCCCCATCCTCTGACCCTTTCATGGAACCTGTTTGTTACATTTAGGGCCCATCTGGATGATATCCCAATCTCAAACTTCTTAATCATATGTTCAAAGTCACTTTTGCCATGTAATATATCCCTAAATTCCAGAGATTCAGATGTGGAAACATTTGGCAGAATCATTATTCTGCCTACAACACCACCTGAATATGCCCATTACACTATGTAATATACAACAGTTAAACCCACTACAATAATGGACAGTACTTTAGATATCTAAGTCTAAATTTGTGGAGGAATTCCCTATTATTTGTAATATTCTAAGTGATATTTTTTAAAGGGTTTATTTTTCCCTCTCACTTTGCCAGGTAAAATGGGCACAAACAGAAAAGCGAAAATCATAAATTGGAAGCCTGTCTGATTAAGCTGCAAAGAGTTTACAAATCTATTATTCAGTAGATTCTTTATTCTGTCTTATTTAAACCCAGATGCCATTGGCTTTAAAAACCTAATGAAACCCCACATTTCTTGACTCCCCATAACCCCTTTCTTCCATTTTAAATCTCAAGCCAATCAATTTTTGCTTGAATATTTTATGGAAAGCAGCAAAAATGCAATATATGCTTATACGTAGGCTCTTTCAAGCCACTACCTTTAGCAGGACAGTCACAGTGGGCACATTATGCCTTCAGTGTTACAGGTGAAACCATTACCAATGCTGTGTTCCTGGGCCTCCAACTTCCAGCTTGAAATACTTAATTCCTTACTTCCTGGCCGCAACTTTAGAACCACATATTTTACACTTTTATTATGGCAGTAATGGACTTCGGGAAGTACTTGATTTCATGGTATCAAATTTTATATTAGTTAGAGTAACAAGTAGATCTCAATGAGTATAAAGTCTTCTACACAACTGAAGTTGACTTCTTGCTGACATAGGCCAATGTGTGTGCTCCAGGTTGGCAAATGATTTCTTTCATGAGATAATTTAGTGGCCTGTGCTCTTTCTACCTTGTGGATCTGCCATTATTTGCATTTACATCCATCAGACAGAAAGGGAAAAATACTGTGTAGAGACCATAGTCACATCTTGAATTACATTTGTCTGTTTTGCCCAGAAATAGCTCACTTTTCATCATCTTAGCTCATTGTATTGGTTAAAACTGTTACATCACAATACAGAGCTGCATGGAACACCAGGAAATGTAGTCTACTTTTGTTTCTGAAAAAAGGAATTTGGATTTTGGGGAGCTCTTCTGCTTACCAAAGTAAGCAGCCTGGGGTGACTGTTATTTAATGTATTCTGTATTAGAAGATAGTAGAAGATACCCAGAGTTATAACTGACAGGCTTTAAGATTCTATATTTTTCTTTGGATCCTTGATTTCAGAATCATATTGTCCAGGTTACAAACTCATTTATTAAAAGGGGAAATGCAATAAAAAGGACACAAATGTTAGCATTACATGGAGTTGTGTTTGATTTCTGAGCTCATTCTCCTAAATAGCTATACAATCTCTGGTGAATTACTTTATTTCTTTGATATCTTCTTTGTTTGTTTGTTTGTTTATTCTTTTGTTGGTGCTGGGGATTGAACCCAGGGCCTCACAGATACTAAACATATACTCTACCACTGAGCTACACTTCCAGTTCCTTACATCCTCCTCTCCCCCCTTTTTTTTTCAAGAAAGCAGTGATTATCTTTTCCATTTTCTCACAGTATAGCCACCGATATATCAGTGGCAAAGTTATTAGCTTTTCATCACTGTCTTAACATCACCACATCCAACTATTACTTATATGGAAAATATACCCATAGGGAGAAAATGCTCCCTCAGTTACATTTCTAACATTACAGGGAGAATTGAGTACCATATTTATTCTACCTCAAGGCATGCTTTGCATACACTAGATGCTCAGTAATGTTAAATCACATTATTTTCTCCTTTCCTTTTACTAGTTTAGAATCAGAGAAAGCTGCCTTTGTGAGAAAATGATGGTGCAGGAAAAGCATGGTATGTATGCTTTTCTGCTTGATTAAAATTTCACAGTCCATCTAGTTACCCTATAACCACTGAAGAAACTTCTCTATTTCTGCTACCCATTCCTCGTTTAATAGGATAAAGCTCATTTTGGAGATTGCTGGAGAGCACTTTTCTTTAGGATTTACAGGACCTGCTTCTACAGTTCATGCCCTTAGGACATTTACAATTCAACCAGACAGTCAGAGCACTTGGAGGAGAAAACAACTTTCCCTACACCACTGGTTGCAAACTAGAAGCCACAGAACACATCAGCCGATGGGCATGGTTTGTTTGTCTATGGTATTACAACTACAGAAACAAATCTAGTTTGGTTTCCAACATTTAAAAACCAAGAGCTAACACACTAGATTTGGATTTCTGGCTTCTGGTGAGGAATAGGAAAAGCTGACCATGTGAAGCCACAGTACCACAGGGTAATGATGTGCTAACTTACAGTAGTTACCCCCTTGCACAAGGCAAGAAACTGTCCAGTTTGTCTGTTTCCTCACCTCTCCCCACCCCTATACTTAACTGATATTTGTTACCTGTGGGTAATTGAGTTTGCGACCTTTGTTCTGGATCATATAACCCATAAGATAAAACTAGGTTTTTTACTTGCATAGTTCCTGTATCTTTAGGAGAAAAACCTGTTGAGTCAATTCACATTAATTTCTATGACTTTCCATTCGGATCAGCTTCACATTTAAGAATATGTCTCTTGCCAGCCTACCTAGGGTAGATTCAGAAGCCATGACCAGACCTGAAGTTTGGCTAGTTTTATCTGGACTAAAGATTCACTGGAGCAGGGACAGGACAGTTAAAAGAGAAAGGCAATAGTTTGGGAAACAGGAAATGGTGGTTTGAAGTAGGGCAGTGGTAATGGCAATTGACACAACGGATGTAGGAGATTTTGAGAAGGCAGAATCAATAGAAGCAGCAGTTGTTTGGATTTTAATAATTACTTATTCTTCACCTCTTCCATGGTCTTAGCAGTATTTCTACATCTACTATCTCACTTTAATCAGACTCTCTTGATCATGTTTTTCTCTCTGCCTCCATTATAATAGTTTGTTTACATACAAGTGGCAGAGGAAGTAGAAGAATCAAAGATAGATTTTAAATTTCACATGGAATAATAACTAAGTGCCTTTAATACAGAAAAAGAATGCAAAAGAACAAGCGATGTTTATTTGCTTTTAAGGGGCACAGGACATAAAAGAAGACTGGGGATGGGAAAAATTAAGTAGTCTGACACATATGATTCAAGCAGTGGATACAGAATTCCAGTAAGTAGTAGCATAGATTAATGGTCAATGACATGGACTACAGAATTGAAATACCTAATTGGAATATTGGTTCTACTGTTTCCTAGGTGTGTGACAGTGGGAAGTTATTTAACATTTCAGTGCCTTGATTTCCTCTGAAAAATAAGAATACTTGTCTTGCTTAATAAGGGTAATGAAACTGGGACCTGAAAAGAGACAGGAGCCATCACAGGCACAAACAATGAGTGTGCTCCCTTGGGCAGACCCCATGGAGAGGGAAGAAAGCCAAGTCCAGAGCCCTGCTATGAGGCAGAGTGGCAGATGGGACCCCAGAACAGCAGTTCTCAAACGTGACTGCATACTGTAATCACCTGGAAAGCTTCCAAAAAACACTGACGTCTGGGTCCTTGACCTGTAGAGATTCTGATTGAATTGTTCTGGCATGTGGCCTGAGTGTTGGGAGTTTTAAAAGTTACCCAGGTGACTCTTAACATACAGCCAATTTTGAGAACCACATTCCTAAAAAGACACAAAAGACCTAGGATTTCTCATTTTAAAATGATCTCTATCCATCAAAATGTAGATTTAAGTGTAAATTCCAACACGGTCCTTTCTTGTAAAATTGCTGTGTGTTAAAGACTTGTTAGAAGATGCAATAAAAATAATAGCTACCACTTATTAGCAATTAGAGGAAAATAATGTAGTGATTATGAGGCTAGGCTCTGAAATTAGGCCTGGATTAGGATCACATCTCCACCACTTGCCTGTGTGAACGTGACAAAGTTACTGTACTTATCTCTGGGCTTTATTTTTTTCAATCTGTAAATGGATATTAAATAACTATTATCAGATAGGGCTGTTTGTGAGGTCAATGTACTAATTTTGGAAAAAACTTAGAACTGTGCCTTTGTACTGATTAAATACCTAATAGGGACTCACTATTAATACCTTTATAGTTTCTGAGTGTTTATCCTCTTTAAAACACTACTGTGTACTTTACAAGTAATAGGGTGGATCACTGAGATATTAACTGGTGCCTTATCTTTCTCCTACTGAGGACCCATTAGTAAAAATACATTAATTTTCTCACAAGAAATAGTCTGACAGATCTTTGAGTTATGAGTCTCATATTCATTTGCTTGTGGGGATGATAGCTTTTATGTCTCAGGCCCAGCAACATAAAAGTCTCAGAATATCCTTTCAGGACCAAGGCACTGATTTACCTAATGCCTGGAGTGTTGCTGCACAACTGCGATTCTTCCTGCAAATTGTCCTTCACCAAAAGGAACTGTTTTCACACAAGATTTCACCGTCTCACTGGAGACCATCCAATGGCTGGTCATTGTAGGGATACAGAGGCCTGGTTCCCTTGCCTCAACTTAAGACATCTCTGATAGGTCATTAGCAATTAGAGTTCTCAGTGAGATAAGCTGAAGCCAATGTTTCAACCTACTCACAGTTTTAACTCTCTCCCTCCTGCCCAATCCTGCTACCATGATTCCTTCACAGAAATTGTTCCTAAAAGCACACTCAAGTACATTTTCTGCACAAGAATTTTCACCTCAGTATTATCTTATAGGGAACTGAACATAAAACAGTTGGTATAGGAGTGACTGAATCAAGGAGGCTCTTAAATGGGATTTTGCATTACTGGGTCATCACTGACTGGCCAGCTATAATGAAAATTCCATCACTAGTGGAAACAGGAATAATTTCTAGCAAATTTTATCAAGAGAATTGTTAAATTTTTTACTAATGGTGAACTGAGAAGGGATACCAGTAGAAGGGAATACACTGGCAATACACTGTACCTGGTGTTTCAGAGATTATGGGACAGGAAACATTAATTAATAAGAATAATTGGGCTGGTGAGATAGCTTAGCGGCATAAGCACCTGCCTGGCAAGCGTGACGTCCTGAGTTTGACTCCCAGTACCCACATACGAAAAAAAGGGCCGGTGATATCACTCAGCGGCACGGGCGCCTGCTGGTGCACAAGGTCCTGAGGTCAACCCCCAGCACCCACAAAAAAATAAAATTTTTTTTTAAAAATAAGAAATATTTAGTTGAATCAGTGTGATCAATACACTGGAAAAAGACTAAGGGTGACTGGCTACTAATTTAAGAAGTGTGAAATTCAGAGGTTCCTTCTGAGCAGGGAGAGGGAAGAAGGAGGGAAATCAATAAAAGTTGAAGATCGGGCTGGAGGCTTAATCATAAGGGTAGTAAAGTCCTGAAGGAGCTTGAATTTACTACCCTATCAAGTCAGGTGTGGAAGATTAAGGCTCTGTCTGGAAAGAAATGAGACCCTGAGATTTGGAATAGAATCATCCAGCTTGAGATATTTGAAAATCCCGAACCCCAGAGCCCATAGCCATTAGGCTTTGAGGAGAGGCCCACTCCTCTCTGTAAAAGACTTGATCCTAATATGACATACAATTTTGCCTGGGAAGACAACTTTGGAAAGACAGCATATGCTTCCTCAACAGTCTACCACCCCCCACCCGACCCACCACCACCCTTGGCAACCAGACCAAGTATAGGGTCTGGGTCAACCTATAGCATAACCAGCAGAGGGAATGCTGGGCCTCCTAAGGGAGGGGCTGCAGGACCTAGCAATATGTATCAGCAGGGGTGGGAGAGTATATAGAACTCAGTCCTGAGAGTGCTGAGTCAAAGAACATAAAACAAATCTGGATAAGGGAGAGTTCAAAGTTATGAGAGCATTGATGTGGGATTTTAAATCCTTCCAAGAACTGTGGGAGATGGTGATAATATGCTGGTAGGGTAACTCTTGGAAGCTTCCCTGATTCAAACCAAGTCATGCTATAATTGCCATGGGAAAAGATGGAAGAAAAAATCGAAGAGCTAAAAGAAGTAGGATGCTAAAATGGATATTCTATCTAAGGCTGGAAATTCTATCAGGCAGCTATTACAGTCAGTGAACTCAAAGGGCTCAGAGGACACTCAGAATGTCCAAAATGATACGGAATGTACTGTTGACAAGAATAAATGCATCACTAAGACTCTGAGTTGTGGCTATCCTCTGTAATCTAGCCTAATGGTAGGAGAGGTTACAGAACTGGGGTGCCTTATAGCAATGCATCTGACAAGATTCCAACATAATAGAGACTTGACCATCAGAAACAAGATAGGTACAATGATCACAGTAAATAGTAAAGTCAGAGTGAGTACTAGGGGAATATAATATACAAACAATGATAGATATGTTAATAGAACACAACATCTCCAGGGACAAGATAGATGGGGAGTCAACCAGGGTATTACATAATCCATATTATTAAAAGAAAGTAATGATGGATTATTAAGAGATCCAGGGTAATTTTTATAAAAATAAAAATATCACATAATTTTAATTTCTGAGCAATTAAATTCGTTTAGAGCCTATTGTATGAGAGACTGAACTACTAGGAGAAAGGATCAAGAAACATCAGAGCAAGTGTGTAAGTTAGTGATTTCCTCAGGCCTTCTCCACAAGACTTTCCCATAGGACCATTTACTCAGGTAACCACACACAGAAGAAAGAGAAATACCAAAACATTTTTAGTACTTTTGGATGCTAACACTCTTTGACAAACTAGTAGGCATTCGGTGTCAGCCCGCCTGTCATTAACCATATCGGTTTTACCAAAACAGTCACATAACAAAGAAGCCATGGTGGCAGAGATGTAGGGCACACATGGGGCCAAGAGCATAGGGTTCCTGTTACTAAATTTTATTGAGCTTTTGCTGCTGACAAATGTCCCATATCTCAATAAGAAATTGCCGGTGATCCACCATACGGCATGATCCCTTGATAAGACTAAACATTCATTTGGTGGCAAGTTTATTACATTGAACACCTTTTAATTAAAACGGACAGTGATTCATGATTGAAACTGATACATATTCTGGGTACAGTTTTCTTTCTCTGCCTCTACTACATAAAAGCTTACAAATGTTTGATCCCCCAACATGGAATTACAATAGCACCAAAACTAAGGAACATATATATTTAGAGTAAAGAAGGTGCAGCAGCGGGCACATGTCCTTTGGATCCACTGCACCCAACATATTCTGAACAGCCCAGAATTTTCTGGACTCAGCTGATCTTTAGAAGGCTCGCTGAGGCATCACCTTGAAGATGGCACTGAACTTCAGTTCAGTACTAAGATACTCATTTCCCCAGATGCTGGGTGCAGGCCATTCATTATACATAGCAGTCTTTTCTAAGAATTGCTCTTAAATGAAGAGGACTTTCTCGCTCATGGTTATACCCTTCTTTACAGCCAGTAAATATTCAATGGCTGGTTAATGCAGGAGCAGAAAAGCTAAACCCTCTTGCCTCAACTTCAGACAACCGTGAAGGACCTATTTAGTTTCTGAGTTCCCAGTGGGACTGGCTAAAGCCTTTCTCATACTAGCTTGACAGTTCAACTGTGGGGCCATGCTTTTAGAGGTATATGTCTCTCTGGTTCTTTCTGTCCTCTCTGCTTCCTGGCTGCCATGCATTTAGAGTTTTTCTTCTGCATACCCTTCTGCCATACCACTTCTGCCTTGGAGCCAGTCAACCATGGACTGAATACTCTGAAATCACGAACCAAACTAAATCTTTTCTGCTTTAAGCTATGTATGTCAGGCAGTTTGTCCCATCAGCAAAAAACTCTTAATACATCTTTCTCAGGGTCTTCAGAAATAGGCTCATGGCACCAGAGTAAAGGATTTTGTACTTAAAGGTTAAGGAAACTTCCCCAAGCCCATCTTTACCCTTGAAGGGAATGACAATGCCTGGATTCTAAAGGCCATCTTTCTGTCTCCAAAGCATGGAATTTTTATCAGTAGAAATAAAGAGGAATTCAGGGTGTTGCTCAGTGGCAAAGTATATGTTTAGAATGTGTGAGGCCTTGGGTTCTATCCACAGCACCCAAAAATAAATAAATAAAAATAGAGAGAGATACCACAGGAAGTATATCTAAATAAGTATATCTAAATTCTGATTTTCCCAAACAAGATGATCCACAAAGATACCCTGGAAAGCAAATTTCCACCAGAGCTTTAGACTTAAAATCACAGTGAACTGCACTAAGAGGCGAAGCTTTTTCTTCAGTCTCTCTGGACTTACAAGACAGTGTCACTCCTCCAGTCAGGAAGGCCAAGCCAACTAAGGGAAATAATTTTCTGCTGAAATGTAGGAAAGTATTTCAATGGTCTCCTGTAGGGAGAAATGTACCAGAGATACTGACAAGAAAATCATCATAATGATAAAATATAGATCTCTGTATAGTCCCTAATAGGGAGAATGGGAAACAAAGCTTGTGCCCAATTGCCTTTGTTTCCTGAATAGAATTTTTAACCTTGGCCAGGGTGTTTTCAGAATGGCTTTATACTAACTCATAACAGAGATAAAATCTCCCTGTTAAAGTAGCTATAATATTAGTCACCTCAGGGGGATGCTGTCAGGCTTTGTGAAGTACTTTGTAGCTCCCCAGATAAAAGCAGAGATAAAGCTTCAGTGTTATTATTTTTCAACTTGGAGGGCTATTTGGCTAACCCTCTGCATGAACTCACTCTAATAAAACAACTCAAAAGCCTTACATAAGCTATAAATCCCATCACCTACTTCATTTCAGCAATGACAGGGAAAACAAGATGACCACTTGCTCTGTGGGTCTCAGGAAGCCTCACAATCCCATTCAGGGGAACAAGAGAGACTGGGTGATGAATTTCAGATGGTGACTAATAGGCTATACCACTGTTTCCCCCCCAACCCCAATACATTTTGGGCAAAGTCATCTTAGATCCTTAGTCTGTGGACCAAGGTGCTCCATGAGCCAATCCTAGCTTCTTCCTCCTTCTCTTCTTTAAAGATCATCTTAATCATCTCTGACTAACTGTTTACCAAATGTTCCTCCTCCCAGAGCACAGCTGGTTCTTTGTTCCTCACTGCCCACTATGCACATATATGACTGTGGGACCTATTCTCCGCAAAGACATGAAGGTTAAGAGGAATTGTGTTTTTTTCTCACTCCTGAGTTCTAATTAAATGCCAAGGGTTCTGGGATTCCAAAACTGATAAAGTCACTGTACTGAAGAATCCTAGAGGATGAGAACATCTGAATAGGGCTGTTAGATAAATGAACAATAGCCTCTGTGTTAGGCATTGAAATTTGAAGGTTTATTTGGTACAATGTCTAGTGTTGCCCTAATAATAAAAAGAACATTCTTTGAACCACTGCTATGTTCCAGAAACCTTTCCAAGGTTTAGCCTACATATATCTTTAATCCTGACACAAGCCTGCAAATTATGGCAGCTACTATTATTATCCTCATTTTACAGATGAGAAAATCAGACACAGAGCTCAGGCAAATGTTTGAGGTCACAGTGCTGGGAAGCAATGAAGCCAGAACTAGAACACAGGTCTCTCTGAGCTCAGTACTGGATCTTTTCTGTCCCAGGATGCTTCTTCCATTTATCTCCCTTTCTCTTTCTTCTCTTTCTCCTTGGAATACAGCCTCACCAGATGACACATCTTATGGCCTACTTACTGTTAGACACCTATATAATCCAACAAAACAATTCTTGGTTTTCAGCTGCTTCTGAAGCAACCCTTCCTAGTCATGATCCACCCTTCTTCTCCCTGGCTTCACTCAACTTTCACTTTTCCTTCCATTGCTAGAGAAGCATGCTTCTCCTAGTGGGCCTCCTAGCAGAATGGCTCACACATGTGCTGGATGCACAGAGGAGAATGCAAGCCTGGGAATCCTTCACTACCTCATCTAACATCAAGCTTCACTTATTTACCTGGCAGATTTGGGTGCTCAGAAAATGTTTTATTAAATAGGACTCTTGTACATGAAATACAGAGCAGTGTACAAGTGGTTGTTTTGCTTGATAATATGCAAACAGAACTGCCAGATCCCAGGACTAAGTGATGGTACACACCACAAAAAAAGCATTGCTTTGGAAAGCAGGGGCTTTCTCTGTTCATTACAACTGAGAAGGGTGCTAATCCTGACTCCCACTCTCATCTCTGTTACACATGGGGTGGAAACTGGGTACTTAGGTTCAGACACATTTCAGGAGCTCTGGGAAAGAAGAGATCCTATCTAAAGCTGTATGTACACTGCACATTCTAGCCATAGCTCTCTGTTACCTGAAATTCCACAGTTAAAGGTTCTCTGCTAGACAAAGATTGAACATTTTCAGGTATTCTTATCCAGATATAAATGGACTTATTAGGCCCTTTTGTGATGGGAGTTTTTAAAGCTAACAGCCTGACACTATGTTAAGATGGGATATGCAGGCTCAGCCCATCTCATGGTTAGACTGTCAGACTCAGTTTGCCATAAAACATTATGCCTTTTTTACAACTCAGAGATAAATTAGCTCAGCTGCACTACCCAGCATATAAATATATTTTGTTTAAAGGGCTTTCTGCTCAGGACAGACAGATTAGCCCAGCCAAGGAGATGCTTGATTTTACTCACCCGCTCAGCCCCAGGTCCCTCCCTAGACTTTCCCACCTTATGATAAACAACTCCCCCTAACAAAACCTGCCTGGGATGAAACTGCCTAACAACAAATGACCAAATGTATGTAACCAATTATAAAATAACCTGTTATCAACTCTTGTACTTTCTGCTTACAAACGTATATGTCTTTGTTTTGCTTTCAGCAAGGGCTGGTTACTTGGACCTAGTTCCTGCCAGCCCATTGGCATTAATAAAAAGTTGCCTTCCAACTCCTCAGTGCAAAGAGTCTTCCATTCAGTAACAGATTTTTGAAATATTTCTTGGTGCGTCAGCTGGGGAGACACTGTGCTGACAGCTTAGGTCACTGGTAGAGGCCTGCTGGCCACAGTGGGAACTCACCTCTGACCTGCAGATGGGAAGGCATGCCCTCCAGTCTCTTTCTTGGAGTCTCCTCCATGGAGGGAGTCCCTGCACTGCAGCAGAGAGCTCATCAGACCAATAGGAGGAGACAGAACACAACCAGTTCACACCCTCAGACAAGGTAGGATTGCCCTGGGACATCCGTCAGTCATTTTGCCAGTTTCCATCCCCTGCATGGAATGGAGGCCCTGATCAAGCCTTACCTGTGCTAAGACAGTCAGTTTCGGTTTCACTTAGAATTCATCCTCGGGATTGGGGGTTGGAATGTATTAACCTCTGTGTGCCTCTGTGTGAATGTGTGGACTGAGTGTGAAGGACGATGTAAGCAATAGGTTGTTACATCTGTGCTCCATGATGAAAGCCCCCTGTGGGGGGTCCAAGTTACAGAGCTTGACTGGGCCCTAACTTGCATTTTTGTGGACTCGTCTGACCAGGCACTCCTGGCAAATTCTCCTGGGAGGCTTGAGAGGACAAAATGGAGAACCTACCGATGTTTCTCCTCAGTCTGGGCAGTCCCAATGTTGCCAAGAGGTGAGCAGCCAGGCGGGCACCTGAGTGGTCTCTCCTTTGTGAGGGGCACCCACCCTTTGTTCATCATGGCACCATTCAAGGGCACAGTACATACACTATTGGGAGCCAGTATGGATGCAAGCCAGGGTAAGCCCACTGTTTTAGACTACATGATGAAAAATTTAAAGAAAGGCTTCTCAGACGACTACTGAGTGAAAATGAAACCTCAGTGTTCCATACCGTCTGTGAGATCCACTGGCCACATCTATGCCCCGCTTGGCCACCAGATGTGGAAACCTAGATGTGGAAATCATCCACAAAATCTGGGACAAAGTGACAGACTCCGCCGAACAGCCACCCTAATCAATTCCCCTACATCAATTCATGGCTGGGACTGTTTCAAAACCCCCTGCCATGACTTCATCTCTGCTTGTCAGGATAAAGGAACTCTCTTGGTAATCAAAGCTGATTGGCCAGACCAAAGATCTCCTAGAAAAGCAACCAAAAAGACTGAAAAGATTTATTCTGTTCTGCCTGATGACCCAGATGATGACTTCCCTCCTCCATACATGGGCAGCCATCCAGACTTGCCAACCCCCCCACCACTGCCTCCAGAGGCAGTCACAGCCCTGATCAGCCACCAGCTGCTTCACCAGACTCTACTGCTTCATCCCCACTGAATGCACCACCTCTGGCGCCACCTAGCCCCCAAGAGCCACCTGCATCAAGCCCCATTGGTCACTGGCTTCATTCATCACACCTCCAGATGCCCCTCAGAGGATATCCTGGCACAGAGGGAACCAAATCAGCCATCTGCTCTGCACTATCAGGCTTTCAGTTCCACTGATCTTTTCAACTGGAAGCATCATACTTCCTCTTACTCAGAAAAGCCCCAAGCCATGTTTGATCTTCTGACCTCTATTTTTCAGACCCACCAGCCTACCTGGGATAATTTCCAACAAATCCTTTTGACCCTCTTCAGCACAGAAGAGCATGCCTGTATTTTTGAAGGAGGACAAACTGGCTAAAGACTAGAGTTCCAGCCTCCACTGTTAACCCCAATGTTTGGCTAAACACAGAACCCCAGTGTCTGGCTAAACACAGTCTTTCATAATACCTGGTCCAACTGGGACTTCAATACTGCAGAGGGCCGTGACGCCTTGGGACTGTATCATGAGGCCCTCCTGGCAGGAATAAAGGAGGGAGGAAAGAAACCTATTAACATGTCCGAAATTGCTGAAGTTATCCAAGAACCTAATGAAAGCTCTGCTAAATTCTATGAGAGGCTATGTGAAGCATGCAAAACTTATTCCCCATTTGATCCTGAGGCCCCAGCAAATCAGCAGATGATAAACTCAGTTTTTGTGACATACTGTGCCTCTGACATCTGAAGAAAGATTCAAAATGATGGATTTGCCAGCATGAACACCATTCAGCTGCTTCAGATAACTCGAAAGGTTTTTACAAACTGGGAGAAAGAAAGAGCATAAATGCCACCAGACTACCTCTTGGCTGTGATCTCAGGAAAGCCACTCCCTGAGAAATCCCAGACAAATCAGCCTCATTGGCAGGACCAATATAACAGCAAGCCCTCTTGGGGACCACGACTCAAAAGAGGTGGTCGTCCCTACACCTTGGCCCCAAATCAATGTGCTCAATGTAATCAACTGGAACATTGGAAAGACAAATGCCCTCTCCACCTGAGGGCTCAAAAAGCCTCTGGAGAGCTTAATGCAGCCACCTGAATCCCTACTCTGGCTTTTCAATGACAATGAATAGGAAAGACTGAGCTCCATAAGACTGGACCCCCAGGAGCCCACAGTTGTCGCCAAAATCAGGGGAAAACCAATGGCTGTTATGGTGGACAGCAGAGCTGAACATTTCATTGTCACCCAACGTGTTACCCCTTTGACTTCCTGACAAATTCAAGTGATGGGGGCTACTGGCACTCCATCAAGAAGAGATTCTGCCAAAGCAGATGCTGTGAGATTGGTGGACATTTTATTAAACATGAATTCCTATACATGCCTGAGTGCCCTACCCTGGTCTAGGGTGAGACCTCCTCTCAAGTTTAGGAGTGACTATTTCCTTTGCCACCCTCACCCTTGGATCTCTGGCTCCAAACCTGGTATTGACCCTGACTGTGCCCTGAGAAGAAGAATGGTGACTATATCAATCAGAAATGCCCAAAGACTGTAACCCTGAGGTTCTAAAAACCATGTTTCCAGATGTGTGAGTACCGGATTTACCACTGGGGCTAGCCATCAACCATGCCCCTTTAGTAATTGAAATCAAACCAGGTGCTGCTCCCATTGCTGTCAGACAGTACCCGATGTCACAAGAGGCCTGTCTTGGGATCCTGCCCCACATCTCCAGACTGAAACAGGCTGGAATCCTAATAGACTATCAGTCACCTTGGAACACCCCCTTTGTTCCCAGTAAAGAAACCAAATGGAGACTTCTGCCCAGTGCAAGACCTCCATGCTGTGAATGTGGCTGCCATGACCTTACACCCAATGGTCCCAAACCCATATACTCTCCTGGGCTTGCTTCCTCCTGAGGTTGCCTGGTTCACCTGTTTGGACTTAAAAGATGCTTTCTTCTGCCTGTGAGTGGTCCCTGCCCACCAACTCCTATTTGCCTTTGAATGGGAGGACCCTAACACAGGGCAAAAGGGACAATTCACATGGACCCACCATCCTCAAGGTTTTAAAAATTCTCCCACACTGTTTGGGGAAGCCCTAGCTGACGATCTGGCCAGGTTCCCCCATGGAAAGTTCAACTGCATGGTCCTGAAGTACGCTGATGATATCCTAATTGGAAGCCCCACAAAAAAGGACTGTTAGGGAGAAACTCAAGCCCTCCTCCACTACCTGTGTGATACTGGGTATGAAGTCTCCTGGAAAAAGGCTCAACTTTGTTAAGAAAAAGTCAGATATTTAGGTTTTGACTTTGAAAAGGGGCTCTGACACCTAGGCCCAGAAAGAAAGGAAGTCATTTGCTCCATCTCATAGCCTGACTGCAAAAGGGAACTCAGAGAGTTTTTAGGGACAGCTGGTTTCTGCCAGATCTGGATACCTGGGTATACTGAAAAGGCCAGACCACTTTATGACATGTTAAAGAAATCCATAACCAAAAGTGATGTAATCAGATGGGATTTACAGGAAACTGAGGCATTGAAACAAATTAAAAGAGCTCTGGCCTCAGCTCCAGCTTTAGAAATACCAGGTGTGACTTGCCCCCTCAACCTGTTTGTTAATGAGAGACAATATGTTGCCTTGGGAGTCCTAACTCAGACAGTGGAACCCTGAAAAAGACCAGTCACCTACCTAAGACACTAGACTCAGTATCAAAATGATGGCCTTGTCTGTGGGCACTCACCGTTACAGCCCTCCTGATCAAGGAAGCAGACAAACTGATTCTGGGACAAAACCTGACTGTCCAGGTGCCACATGCTGTTCTTGAGCTCCTTAACAGTCAGGGACACCATTGGCTCTCAAACAGCCGCATCACCCAGTACCAAGGACTGCTTGCCAGAAATCCCTGACTCATGTTCCAACCAGTCAAAACCTTAAGTCCCCAGCCACCTATTTGACCACAGAGCTCAGTCAGCCAGACCATGATTGTCTTACATTGACTGATGAACTGTTTGCTAGCCAACCTGATCTGCAGATTGAGCCCCTGGCCGATGCTGAGTACACCCTGTTCATGGATGGAAGTAGCTCAGGCAAAAACGGGAAACGTGGAGCTGGCTATGCAGTCATTACCACTGAAGAGGTGCTCCTGGCCAGACCTCTTCCCCAAAACTAGTCTGCTCAATGGGCTCAACTGTGGACCCTAATACAAGCCCTCAATTTGGCAAAAGACAGAAAGGTAAACATCTACACAGATTCCAGGTACGCTTTTGCCACAGTTCATGTCCACAGGATGCTATACAAGGAATGTGGCCTTCTAACAGCTGAAGGGAAACAAATTAGAAACAGAGATGAAATCTTACAACTTTTGGCTGCTATATGGAAGCCCAAAAAGGTGACTATCATCCACTGCAGAGGACATCAAAAAGTAAAAGACTCCATCACCCTGGGGAACCAAAAAGCAGATGAAGCCACTAAGATGGTTGCTGAAGGCTCTACCTGGATAGACAATGACTTGGTCCAGAATTTGGAAGCTCTACATGAAATACCACCCAAAATTGTTCTCAGTCTCCAGCAAGGACCTCTTCACTATACTCAAGAGGAAATAAAATTGGCACAACAATAAGGAGTTCATGCAGACCCAAACAGTGTCTAGGTCCTACCAGATGATCGAATGATCATTCCAAAGGAGTTAGCTTACACCTGGGTAAAATGCCACCATGACATCACCCATAGGAGAACGACTGTCATGGCCCAGATCCTGAGTTGTTATTATTATATCCCAAAATTAACAGCAACCTGTGCAGCTATCAGCCATAGATGCCAAACCTGTGCAAAAACTGAGGCCTCAACAGGCCCTTGACCCCCCCCTGGAATTCAACATACAGGACTCTCTCCTTTTGAGGACCTCCAAATAGACTTCACTGAAATCAAACCATGCTGGGGCTACAAATATTTACTGGTTCTTGTCTGTACTTATTCTGGGTGGCCAGAGGCATTCCCTACCAGGACTGAAAAGGCCTCCGAAGTATACAGAGTACTGTTAAGAGAAATTATCCCCAGGTATGGACTGCCCTTAACTATAGGCAGTGACAATGGACCATCCTTTGTGGCAGAAATGACCCAAAACCTAGCTAAAGAATTAAAAATTAGAGCTGGTGAGATAGCTCAGTGGCATAAGTGCCTGCCTGGCAAGCACGAGGTCCTGAGTTTGACTCCCAGAACCCACATAAAGGAAAAAGTGGGGCCAGTGATATCACTCAGCAGCACAAGCACTTGCTGGCAAGCACAAGGTCCTGAGGTCGACTCCCAGTACCCACATTAAAAAAAAAAAAAAAGAATTAAAAATTAAATGGAATCTTCATACTGCCTATAGGCTCCAGAGTTCTGGAAAAGTTGAATGGATGAACAGAACTCTAAAATCAATATTAACTAAATATTACCAAGAGACTCAAGTGCCATGGGTTGACTTGCTCCCCATGGTCCTCCTAAAGTCAGAACATCACCAGGGCCCACTGGGTACACTCCTTTTGAAGTCCTGTTTGGAAGACCTCCACCCTTAATAAAGGGCCTCCAGGGGACCCGGGCCAGTTGGGAAATATTACCTTACAGGAACGGCTCATTCAGTTAGGGAAGACTTTCTCCCAGATACATAAAAACATAGCAGAGAGGGCACCCCTTCCCACTGACACCCCTGCTCATACCTATAGTCCAGGTGACATGGTCTGGGTTAAAGATTGGAAAAAAGACCCCCGTCCCCTGCCTGGAGGGGCCCTTATTTAATTATTTTGACCACTCCCACCACAGTAAAGTGGCAGATATCCACCCCTGGATTCATCACTCTGGAATCAAGCAGGCTCACCCTTATAATTGCTGCAAGGCCTACCCTGATGAGTCAGCCCCCTTAAAGACCACCCTGAAGAGACAACACACTCAGAGCCCTGCTCTCATCACTCTGGAAGCTGACAAGTCAACACATGGCTGAAGATTGAATGGACGTCATATGCAGGAGCACCTGCCCTAATTGACTTATGTTCTGTTACCCAGTTTGGTTCTTAGTCTTTTTCTTCTTGTTGGTCTTGCTGCTTGCTACAGGACCCTGGGCTGTGTCCCCAGAGGACTGGAATGTTCCCCAAATGTTGCTTTCATCTTTTTCTATATCAGTGTAACCATTGGACTACCCACCCTCAATTGTCTGACCAAGCACTACGATGTCTGTCTTATGGGTAATATATCTGAGTCTTCTAGGAATTAATGGAAAAGGAAGACACTGGGAAATTTCAAGCCCACCTGGGGGGTACAAAAGAACTCCTCAACCATACTAGATGGGACCCCTGCTGGCCTAATGTAACCTTGTACTTTGATGCCTGCTCCGACAAAAAGACTAATGATTATTATACAGGATGTGGTGGACTAGATTGAGAATGAGCTTACCAAACTAACAATAAGTATTTTTGTCAGGGCTGGCAGGAACCACCATATACAACCCAGGGTGGTATGTGTAATAGCTTACACAACTGGTACAGTAGCTATTAGAAGTATGCCAATATATAATGGCCAGGGAGGGAAAAACAATGGAAAGACTCCCCTTACGATGGAAGGCCTCCCCTTACCCAGTCTTGAACTCCCTCAAATTGCACGAAGGACTCCTGCAATCCTGTTCAACATCATGTGTAAAACCCCAATGATGCCATCTGGGAAATGGATCTCTTATTAGTTATCGGAGTTGATGGTACAGGTAAAGACCCTGCAATGTTAATTCAAATCCCAAAGGTTTTTACCCCCACTATTTGGGTCCCTACCTCCAAGGCTTTCATAAAATTTAAGCCCACACACAGAAATGACACTGGAGATCTTCCCTTCTGGGCTCCAGACCTGCTACAATTGCTTAATGGGACCCATGCTGTCCTCCAACAGGTTGATCCCACCCTGGGAAAAGACTGCTGGCTCTGTATGCTGCTTACTGCCCTATTATACCAGGCTTTGGGGCTAACTCCAAATGCATCCAGGTTTAATGTTACCCAGTCCTCAGCAACCTTGCTTCAAGCTTCCCCAACCCAGATAATAGGAAACTCCACTTGCTTCCTGGGGAGTAAAAACACTCAAAATGTGTCATCTGACTGTGCCTCCATAACCCAGCCCAGCTCCTCGCTTCAGGCAAATGATGGAACATTCTTTGTATTCTTTGATGGGGTCTACCATGTGTTTTCCCCACAAAACATTGGCCTCTGTGGTGTTGCTTTCTTGGTCCCAGATCTAAATGTCTACCCCGGTGACCGAGGCCCTCTGGCTCCCTTTGAATCCCATCAAAAATGAGACCCCATGTTCCTGCCCATCCTGGCTGGCATGGCAATAGCAGGAGGCCTAGCTATGGGCAGAACAGCCCTTGTGTTAGGACAGAGCCAATATATACAATTGACCAACCAAATAGTGGCAGACTTTGAAGGTGTCCAAGATTCTATTGATACCCTTGAAGAACGAGTTGATTCTTTTGTCATGGTTATCTTACAACACTGAAGAGCTTCAGATCTCCTGACAGCCCAACAGGGGGGGAACCTGCCTCTTCTTAGAGGAAAAATGCTGTTATTATGCTAACAAGTCAGGAATAGTCAAAGAAAATTCCCACCAGCTGCAGAAACATCTTGAGCAGAGAACTAAAAATATGATAAATGTTTCTTCCTGGTGGGGATCCCTAGACTTTCTTCCCTCATGGATGGGACCTTACTTGGACCTTTAATGGCCCTTCTGTTAGTCCTCCTTCTGAGTCCTTGTGTGATCCTCATCCTGACCTGATTTCTGTATGAACAGTTTGAGGCCATACATCGTCAGCTCCTCCTGAAGACTACCCCCACCTATCAACTTCTTAAAACTGAGGAAGAAGAATTTTCCATATTAAAAAAAAGGTGGGGGAGAATGTGATGGGAGTTTTTAAAGCTAACAACCTGACACTATATTAAGACAGGATATGCAGGCTCAGACCATCTTATGGTTAGACTGTCAGACTCAACCATAAAACACTATGCCCTTTTTACAACTCAGAGATAAATTAGCCCAGCTGCACTACCCAGCATGTAAATGTATCTTGTTTCAAGGACTTTCTGCTCAGGACAGACAGATTAGCCCAGCCAAGGAGATGCTTGATTTTACTCATCTGCTCAGCCCCAGCTCCCTCCCTAGACTTTCCCACCTTATGATAAACAACTCCCCCTAACAAAACCTGCCTGGGATGAAACTGCCTAATAACAAATGACCAAATGTATGTAACCAATTATAAAATAACCTGTTATCAACTCCTGTACTTTCTGCTTACAAATGTATATAAGTCTTTGTTTTGCTCTCAGCCAGGGCTGGTGACTTGGACCTAGCTCCCACCAGCCCACTAGTGTTAAAAAAAAGTTGCCTTCCAACTCCTCAGTGCAAAGAGTCTTCCATTTGGTATTAGATTTCTGCCACAATTTCCTACAAGTGAGATTTGAAAGGGAGATAAAAGAGTAACAGAACTCGGGGGCTGGTGAGATAGCGGCATAAGCGCCTGCCTGGCAAGTGCAAGGTCCTGAGTTTGACTCCCGGTACCCACATATGAAAAAAGGGCCAGTGATATCACTCAGTGGCACGGGCGCCTGCTGGCATGTGAGGTCCTGAGTTTGACCCCCGGTACCCACAAAAAAAAAAAAAAGAGTAAAAGAACACTAGGAGCCCTGTACTTGGGCAGAATCAGGATTCAGAAATGAAGGGAAAGGTGGGAAAATAATAATTAGGTCACAGAATATCAGCCTTGCCTGCTTCAGCAATGTACACAGAGTTGGTCTGAGCCCAAGACTAGACTCCGGAGGATTCGATGCCTGTTTACCAAAGGGGAGCAGTCAGTGACAGTCTTCTTGCCTCACCCTAACCTGAGTTTTCCTGGAAGAAGGTTCGTAAAGCTCTATCCTTCACCAAGACTAAAAACTGACATGCTTTGGCAAAAATGCTGTTGTAGGTAAGAATGTATAGGTCACTGAAACTGCCCTGGGGAAGCAAAATCTAAACAATTAGTTCCTAAATCTTCACACTATTTCCATCAATTTCAGGAATTGCCTGTCACTACCTCCCCCTAGTACCAGAGGATGAAATTTGTCCAGTATAAAAAATGAAAGCTCCAGAATTGCTAAAACAGGCCAATGGTTATAGCTATTAGCATACTGTGAAGGACTAAACATTGATTTGTTAACTACAGATAGCTCAACTAGACTTTATAAAAATTATCAATCCTAGTTCTCAGCCTCAAGGCTATGAAGAGAGGGGAGGACATCTCATGCGTTTAAGATCCATCCTCCCTTTCCAAATTTACCTTTCCTTTGACAGGATGAAGCAAGTTACCTGTAACAATTGTTACTTCTTTAGTAAGTCCCCCTCCCAAACATTTCACAGTTGCTGTCTTCTGGACCCTCTATTCTCTGTTATATTTCAGTTATACCTTAGATAAACCTGCCTGTATAGTATGAACTTAGAGTGAATTCATCCATTAAGTCCCCAGGGGCTAAGTTAAAAATTCCTTCTCCCCAATCCCATTAGCATCTCATTTCCCATGTGAACCTGCAATCATACCCAGGACATCATGCCTTCAGGCTTCAGTAAGATCCCAGGTTAAGATCTCTTCTTGGAGGGGAATTTCTACCATTAAATAAATTCAGAATATATAAGTCTGTTTTCAATAATTCAACTACCCAAAAAATAACTTCTTTAATAACTATTATGCACTGGACATATTGACTTGGTAAAGGTAACTTTTGATTTTAAGTCACAAGAAGGAGCAGGATACCAAGTAAGAACTATGACAGCCAAGAGGACCCAAGAAGACACAACCACTAAATGCAAGGTAGTTGACCATGCACACCCCTTCTACCCTGCCTTTGCCTTTCTCTCTCTCCCCTCCCACCCCACTTTTTTCCAGTTTCTAGTACAGTGCTATCTCAGTTCATGAAGTTGATTCCTTCCACAATTCTGGTCACAAACTCAGTTGGATGAGAACTGAATCAAATTCAATGGTTAGGTTTAATACTGACCTTATGGGGAAATTTGATTCAGTTTTTGTCTAGTTTGGTTTGAGACTGGAATCATGGAGAGAATTGAGTGTGTGAACTGAGGTACCACTGTGGTCCCTCTTCTACTTTCAGTCTTTGTTTATCCATTGTTCCACATATGAGAGAAAATACGTGATATTTGTCTTCCTTTGTCTGGCTCATTTTGCTTAACATGATGATGTTCAGTCCCATTATGAAAAGAATGATAGCCACAACTCTGTGAGATGCCTCACACACAAAAAACAAGACTGAGAAATGGATCCTGGTGCCATGGTTTGAGCTTCCATGATAGCAATTGCTCCTGAGGACAGTGTGATGTCTGGATTTCTGCTGCCTACAGTACAAGAAGTTCTAGCTAAATCCATGGTCCTACAGAGTTCACAGCCTGGCCTGTGGCCACCTGCCTGGGCAGACCAGGACACACCAGGAGAGAAGCCTTGATGTGCTTAAGTCACCAGGGCTTTGTGGCAGAGCCAAGTTCATTGAAAGGGCCACCTACGTTCACAATGTTCATGGTGTTTTCTTATGAGTTTGAAAACAGAGCAACAAGAAGAATGAGGTACTGTTAAGCAATAGGTCCCTCTATTTTCATTCCAAATAGTTTATCAAAAGCAAGTTGCCTTCCATTTCTGGGCCAGACTTAGTAGAAGTCAAAAGGTTAAGGTCTTATTTGGGTTCCATATCAATTTTCCAGCTAGGAATAAAAAGCCAGACTTTAAAGCCACAAAAGCAGGAACCACTGCTTTCTGTTCACCCTATAACCACAGGGTTTAGCACACTAGCAAGTGGTTAATAAGAGCTCAAAAAGTATATAATGAATAAAATATATGCTGCAAAATGCCTTTATTTAACTGGAGAATAAACTATCTATATATTTTTTAAAATTTCTGCTCTAACAACCTAACTAATGTCTTCAAAACAGGCACTTTGAGCCGGGTGTTGAGGTGCATGGCTGTAAATCCAGCTACTTGGAAAGGGGAAACTAGAGGATGATAAGTTGAAGGACAGCCTGGGCAATTTAGTGAGACCCTGTCAGAAAGAAAGAAAGAAAGAAAGAAAGAAAGAAAGAAAGAAAGAAAGAAAGAAAGAAAGAAAGAAAGAAAGAAAGAAAGAGAAAGAAGAGAGAGAAAAAGAGAAAGAGATAGAGAAAGAAACAGAAAGAAAGAGAAAGAAAAAGAAAGAAAGAAAGAAAGAAAGGAGAGAGAAAAAGAGAAAGAGAGAAACAGAGAAAGAAACAGAAAGAAAGAGAGAGAAAAAGAAAGAAAGAAAGAAAGAAGAGAGAGAAAAAGAGAAAGAAAGAGACAGAAAGAAAAAGAAAGAAAGAAAGAAAGAAAGAGAGAAAAAGAAGAAAGAAAGAAAGTAAGTAAGTCCCTGGTACTAAAAAATAAAGATAAAAAACAGAAACTCTGAGGCAAATTGCAAACTCAACAACCAATACCAACATTTTTTTAATACCAATATTTTAATGGTAAGCTCAATGGATTTCTCAGAATTCGTCTGTGCAACAGAATTCTCTCACTCTAAGGCTTGTTTTTCACTCTTCAGAAAACTAGTCATGTGATTCAAGAAAGCTTTTCAAAGATGACCAGACTGACATTCTGTTTTCTCTCACCAACAGCACATTCAAAAAGTGCTGTGCTGGTTCAGATCTGCTAGTTCAGATTGATGAGTGAGAATTCGCTGCTCTGTCATTAACAGCATCTTGTTAGACAGGAAGCAACTTTTCAAAAATAGACAGCAATTCAAGCTGTTGGAAAAAGAAAGTAAGATAGAACAGTAACA
The DNA here is from genome assembly GCA_028451465.1 of Erethizon dorsatum. Taxonomy (NCBI): domain Eukaryota; kingdom Metazoa; phylum Chordata; class Mammalia; order Rodentia; family Erethizontidae; genus Erethizon; species Erethizon dorsatum. Next base: position 78,025,384 of record CM051832.1, read on the forward strand.
GTCACCTTTGCTCCCATTTGAATTGGCTGAGCCGAGAAGGTTAGAGCATTTTCTGCTGCTCCAGAGCAATGGCTGTCTCCTTAATATCTAGAGCACGCAGGGCTACTGACCTGCTCCAAACAGTAGTTTCCATTTGCTGATTATAAATACTGAACAACAGATACACAGGGGCTCAAATTGCCTTCCACAGTGCTTGAGTCTGTGAATTGTTTTGAAATGTATTGTCTTCTTGTTAAAGAAGAAACTCACAGACACAAATGCAACTAGACTGCCCATATGAAACACCATATCTGAAAGATTAGTTTCATTATGGTTTGGAATCCGAAAAATCAAGATTATCTAGCTATCATTTCTTCCTTCCTTCCATGATTCATTCACGATCCATAATGTCTACCATGTATCACAGCTTTTACACTGCACTGTGCTCCAGGATATCCAACTACTCAGGCTGACTCGGATCTGTCAGATCTAACCCAAACACCAAAAGTTCAGTCCTCACTGAGTCAGCCTTCGCTGTATTATTTCTGTCCTTCCTATCTTCCTGCCCTAGCAAACCTTGATGGGTAAAAGTAATTGTGGTGGTTTTGAAAGATGTCCATAAATACTTTAATACTCTTCCCTTCAAAAGATGGAATATAGTTTCTCTCTCCCTGAAAATAGACTGCCTTCCTTCTGACAAAATATGGCAGAAGCGATCACTATAACTTCCAAGACAGGGTCTTACAATATCTGTTACCTCCTCCTGATTGTCTCCTTTGGAATTTCTGCTCTGGCAGAAGCTAGCTATCAGGTTGTAAGGACAATTAAACAGCTTTATATACAGGTCTATGTTGTGAGGAACTGAAGCCAACAAAAATCGAAACCTTCTGAAAATGGTCATGTGAATGTCATTTTTGGAAGTAGATCCTACAGTTTCAGTCAAGTCTTCAGGTCAACTGCAGCCTGAACTGCAACCTCATCAAATATGCTGAGCCAAATCTGATTTTGGATGTATCCTGCTTTGGACTATGGGGGTATGATTTTGAAACTAGAGGTTCAAGTGAGAGCTTCTAAACTCAACAAGTAACTTCTTTTTATAGAAAAGGTAGTGGTTTCTTTGGTGATGTGGTTCCAGAGTGGGACTTTTGGAAATAGTCTTCAAAATCCAGTTCAGAGTCTATTTTTTTAGCTCTCTGAAATTTAGTACACCGTTATGACCCTGTAACAAGCTCCTTTCTGTTTATCTTAGCTACAGTAGGTTCCGTTCTCAGCAACAGAACCTAGATCAGTATACTAGTTCAGTCTTAAGATTCATTCAGATATGTGTACCCGAGTTATAAGTAAATAAGTCCTCAAGAAACATTGAATATAATAGAAATAGACATGTTGAGAAATTTGTGAAAATAATTGTAGATGTTTATTCACTCAATGGATATTTACTGAGTTATCTATGTGTCTGTCACATTTTAGGGTTGGAGAACACAGCAGTTAAAAAGTCACTGTTTTTCTAAGGCTTACATTCTAATGAAGAAAAGGAGAGAGAGACAGATAATAAATCCCTAAAAGACAAGCAGCTAAATCCCCTAGTAATATCATTTCAGATATTGGGAAGAGCTATGATAAGATATGAGAGTAAAGGAAATGAACCAGGGAAATGGGAAGAGTAAAAAGGAAGGCTTCTCTAGTAAGCTGAGACTCAAATAATGTGATTGATCCAAACACGGGAAGATCCGGAGTACAGAATGAGTTTAAAAGATGCAAGGCAGGAAGAAGTATGTCTTGTTTGAATAATACTAAACAGGCAAGAATATCACGAGTGTAGTAAATTAGAGGGAGAATGATATAAGGTGAAGTCGAAGAGGTAGGCAGGAGTAGGGCACATGAACTTTTGCAGAGTATGGTAAAGAGTATTTCTTTTACTTAAAGTTTATTGGAAAACCACTGAAATATTTTAAACCAGTGTGGGACATGGTCTGATTTAAGCTTTACAAAGTCCCTTTAGCATGGGCAACTGGATTTTAAGAGTCAAAAGAGAAAGCAGAAAACTCTGGGAATATCTGGGCAAGAAGGAGTGGAGACTTGAACAGGAACAGGTATAACAAGTAGATGGATTCAAGAAATATTTTGAAGAGATGGCTGCTGGTATGTGATAGTGGATTTCAGATGAGAAATCAAGGGTTACTGTTAGATATTTTGATTAAGCAACTCAATAGGCAGCAGCATTATGTACACACGATGCTCCACATCATATCTTATATATACTATCTTCTATGTACTGTACTGTCAAAATATAACAAGATGAAGGAAGCTTGGATCTTTGAGTTACCTCTTAGAGGAGAGTCACTCAACAAGCATTAGACTGAAACATCTAATTAGGTTACTGCACCTAACCCCTCACAGCTCACTATAAGAGTCTGGAGCTCAGGACACAGAGGTCTGGTCTAGAGACACAAACATGAACATCATTAGTGAATAAGTTAAATTTAAACTCTGGGCCTGAATAACATTACATAGGGAGAAAGCCCATCACAGACTTCTGTACAGGGTACAGAGGAGACACAAAGAAGTGTATAGTAGTAGGATGCAGGAAAAAAAAATCTTCACAGAGAAATTAAAACCTCTATGAAGAATGAAGAGCTGTAAAAACACTCCTATTATTATTTTTATAACAATCTCTAAATGAAGCAAATCTGTTAAATGGAGTTTGGCTTTGCAATAGAAAACTGAATGACATTTCCTTGCAATGCTTTTTCATTCATTGCTAACGCTAAACCATCCCTTCTTGATTTTTAATTTACCCAAATGTGCCTGCGCTCTGAATCAAAGAAGCCCTATGGATGATTACTCCCTAGACATGAACTGGAACTTTCCTCAGCCCTATTGCTCTCATAGTTTACTTGCTGTACATACCAAAGCCCTTACTGACTAACTTAGAAATTTATTTCAATAGACATTTACTGAGTTCCTGTCAAGGGCCAATTACTATGTTAAAAATTCCACATGGAAGTGTGAGATAGACTTCCTAGTTTCAGAGAATTCTCATCTGGAGATAGAGCAAGGCTGGAAAACACACAGCTTCCATACACCATGGTGAATAAGAGTGATATGAGACAGCTGTAACTCAGATTATGGAGAGGCTTTCCTGTTTTTTAAAGTCAAATTTTATTAATAATAATAAAAATAGCCAAACAAGAAGTAAGAAAATAGCATTTTTTTAAAGGGACTAAGAGCAAGGCACTGGGGAAAAACTTTGGTGAGCTACATGCATAGACGTAAAGATGGAAACAGTTAAAGCAAAATGTGGAAGGAACTGAGTCCAGTGAGTGGGAGCCACACAACCGAGAAAGCTTTTTAACACATGTTGAGATACTGGGGCTTTGTCTTACAAGAAAGATAAGGAAGACACCTTAGAAGATTTTCAGGAAAGAATGACACGATCAAGTTCCCATTAAGCTGTTAACTCTAGTAGCTGTGCGACAGTGCAAAAGGTAGGGTTAAGGAACATCTGTTTGGAAAAGGAACAAGAATTCAAGACAGAGTTGATAAGAGCCTAAGCCAGGAACAGGGCAGTAAGAACAGAAAGGATTAGACAAATGAGAGAGGTGGGAAAAAATTAACAGGACTTGGTTTTTATTGGATGTAGAAGGTTTTAGGAGGACTCATCTTCATCATCCAGGAAGAAGATGATGTCATTCACTGTGATAGGTAACTCAGAGAGCAAGCATGTCTGGGTAGGATGGGAAAGCTAAGAAGGACACTGAAGTGATAAGTCCAATTTTGGCATGTTGCATTTGAGAAGATTATGAAAATCCCAGCTGGATTTTCTGGTCAGCCACGAGATACTGAGAACAAAGTTCAAGTGAAAATGTAGGGATAGAAAGATAGTGTGTGTGTATGTGTGTGTGTGTGTGTGTGTGTGTGTGTGTGTGTGTGTGTGTGTGTGTTTGGGAACCCCAAAGCCTCTCCTTGGGGCAGGGTACTACCCTATGGTCAGTTACCCCAGGATATTGGCTGGCTCCAGTCTGAGTCACCATGGTTGACTACATTACCTGCCTATGTTATACCTATGGCCACCAATGTCACAAAGCTGTGTCATGCACTGAACTCAAGCCCACCAGGACCAGAACAACACTGGGGTAAGAACAAGGCCTACACTGCCATAAGCCACCTTTTTCTGAGGTGGACTTGTGGCTGGAAACTGCTACAACCAGCCACAGGTGGTGCTGTCTGGAAGAGAAGTCTGATAGACTGGGCTGCTATGTGTTCCTCTGCCACTCAGGCTCCATCAGCATGCAGGCCTGGGATGGCAGTCATTAAGATATTCCAACATATCCCAACACAAAATTTCAGGGAAAAGTCTTTTGCTTAATACCCTATCCTACCTCCTAGGGAATAGGGCCTTGCGCCACTGCCTGAGCTTGGTGTAGTGCTGGTGATGGCAGCCTCTTGGCCACCTAGGCTGATGTTAACTTGGTTGTACCTAGGTCTCACAGCCACAGAGACCTTCAGTCTCAGAAGTTCATTGAGCCCACATGCCACTGGGTGGTGATGCAGGCCTACAGGTGACTCTGTCCCTTGGAATGCAGATCTCTGCCTGGTACTGGGCAGTTCTACAGCCCGTCTGTAAGCAGTAATCTGACAATTGCTGTGCAGCTCCAGGTTGGGGGGATGGCTGTGTTGGCCACCAAGGCTGACACTAAGCTGGTGTCTTAGTTATTTTCTGGTCACTTGGAAAATACCCAACACCCACAAGTTAAAGGAGGAAAGGTTTATTTTAGCTTTATGGTTTGTCCCCACAAAGCCTCATATGCTCATAGGTGGGGCTTTGGGGATATGACTAGATCATGAATGTGTGATACTGAATTATGGTGTGTGATAACTAGATTAGTCCACTGATTGGTCTAGCATAGTTCTGGGTGTGGCTGAATGGACTTACTGAAAACAGAAGTCCCGCCCTGGGCGTGGGTGGCACCAAGCAACAGGCTTGTAACCTGGATGGAATATGAAGGGACAGAAGGAAGGAAGGCTCACTGGTTTCTGCCTGCACTTTCATGGACTATTTTTCCTCTGCCATGCAGCCCGAAACCTCTACAAACTGCGAGCTAAAATAAACCTTTCTTCCTTTAACTTGTGGGTGTCTGGTATTTAGTCCCAGCAACAAGAAAAGTAACTAAGACAGCTGAGTTGCCCCCAAGTCTCACAGCCTCAGTAACCTGGACAGTCTCAGTCTCAGGAAAAAGGCAGGTGTACCCCATGGCCACTCCAAGGCTGTAAGGACGTGGGGAAAACTCCACTAGTGCGTAAGTCTCCATCTGATGCCTGAGCCAGTCTAGAAGCTCTATCTGTGAGTTCTGGCCTACATTTGGGGCTTTCAATTTCTATAGCGTACTGGGCTTTACTGTGGCAGGACTGGCCCTGGGCTCCAGAACAAAGCACTATGCTAAATTTCATGCCTTGTGCTCTGCAGCATTCTGCATTGTGCTCCCTGCTCCAGGGGTTACAGAAGGGGTGGTGGTGGCATTCAGATGTCTGACCTAGCTCAGTTCTCACTTGGTCCCTGGGTATTGACCTGGCATTAAAAGTCATGGAGTATTGCTTGGGTTTCACCCTAACACTGGGTTTCAAGTTAAAGCCTGCACTTAATTCTGTCTCTTCTCCCCCACCCACCCCAAGCAGTAGACATCTTTCTCTTCACTGGGGGCTTAGAGTTGTGGTAGGGGTAACACCGGCAACTCTTTCCTTCTTTCCATCTTCAATAGGCTTCATTTTGTTACACTAAAAGTTGACACTATGGTCTTTTACCTGATTTACTTAGCTCTCATGAAAGTAGTTTTGTGTGTGAATAGCTGTTTAACCTAATGTATCTGGGGGAGAACTAGTTGGAAGGTCTTACCCAGCTGCCATGTTTCTGTGCCTCCACACTTGCTTAATTAATGCTAAGTCACTGATAGCAGATACAGTACTGGTCTAATGTATCACCCTACTACCACCACCTCCTATAGTAGGTATTTTAATCCAAGAAAGAAAAATGTGAAAAAATTTTTAAGAACAGGCATAGATTTCAGTAAGAGGATGCTTTGGGCCTTCCCCTCAAATAACTGCATTGTGGCAATTGCTATTTTCACGGATAAGATCAATACTCCTATACTTCTACCAGCTAGTTTTATAGGTTCCTTGAAAATTATTGGCAACGGAAAGGATCAGGCACATGGAAAACTTCCAGGATCACTGCTGTTATAAGTAGATACTCCATGGGACCCTCTAGTTATGTAAAAACAGCTCAAAACCAAAATGGCTCCAGACAAGGCTCTTACGTGCAGACGACCAGGAAGCTGCCATCTTCTTGCCCCTAGTCCCATGTTAACACCTGATTTTTAAAAATTTAAGTAACATGAGGACAACTGTTATATAATAGTGTTTGAATAAAAAAGGAATAATTCTTTCATTTAACACTGGTTTTGTATAACTTATATTCATGGACATTGTGTTAGAGACTTTGCAATTCGTCCCTGTCCCCACATCCTCTTAAACCAAAATCAGTGATGTCACATTATGATTGAAGGGAAATTGCCCTGCGCTAGTAATCAGAAGACCCCAATTTGAGAACTGACTGCATCTCCTTCTTGTTGGACAACCTAGACATCATACAACTTCTGTGGATCTTCATCCTCCTATAGCTGAGATCATCATATTGCCACTGTCCATTGTATAGAGCTATTTAAAAATTAAAGTGCTCTATAGATATTAAGTATTATGCAAACATGGTAACACTTCTCTACCTCGATGTCTAACAAGCCCATTTTCTTCCATCACAATAGAATACACTGAGAGAGGGAGACAGCATACAACACATGAGTGCAACTTGTGGGGTTAGAAAAAAAATGGTACTGGTTAAAATTACATATGCATATAGCCTCGAGTCACACAGAGGGTGCTGCATTATGAGATAATAACACTTTTGTGGCTCTCTGAATATTCACCTGTACCAAGAGTCCCACTGAATTCCCATAAGGATTGATTTTTTGGGCTGACGGTAGGATTGCAGTGGCTTTGCTTGTCAGAGTGAGCTGTCTTATTACTAGGTAACAAGTCATTCACCCAGACTAAGAGGTTGTCAGTCAAAGCAAAGCTTTTATGGAGCTATCAACACCAGAGATGTGTGATATAGCTTAACACGCCATCGTCCAGTGATGGGTCTTTTTCTAACTTGCTGCTAGTAACAAGTCACTCTTTTACTTCATGTCATCCACCTTTCAGTGAATTCAATCTGAAGTAATGGCATCCCAGATAGAGAGGGGGTAGAAATAAAGAAACCTGCCAATGTCTCGACCTAATGTCTCTTGGGAACAATTTTCTTGGATTTCATTTAAAGCCCCAAACATATTTAGATTGGCAGTTGCTTCACTTTGAAGAACAAGGTGTGAAAATACTCACCATATACTTGCATTTGCCTCACAAAAAAGAACATTTCTCCCTGATGTGAGTGTATCTTATTCATTACATATGCCTGGACCAAGCACAGTATCTGAGACAGGATAAGTACCCAATAAGCAATTTTGAGTTGAATTAAATTGTGGTGGTCCTGATTTTCAGGTCAAATTCCATTACTTGTGCAAACTGGTATTATATTCTTCTATATAATCTCTTACCTTCTCCCTTCTTTTGATTTTAGCATTTAAGAGATACCCAATATATTTTTAAGCTTTTAAAAAATTAAATAACATCTAAAATCACCCTTTCTGGTGTATAGACATATGAGTTTCAGCAAATGCCTACAATCACATAACCACCAATGCAGTTAGGATAAATAAGAGGAATATCACCTGAAAATATTCCCCTGTGCTTCTTTATCATCACTGAATTGTGTCCACTCACACGACTTATGTGAATTTAAATTTTCATTTCATCTCACTAAATATCATGGAGTGGGACTGTTGGGTCATGTGTCAAATACGCACTTAATATATTAACTCTGCTTCTCTATGTTAAAAGAAAAACGTCTGCCCAGCTTTTCCAGAGCAGCTATTTTATTTTCTCTCCCTACCAGCCATATAATAGAGTTCTGGTTGCTCCAGACCCTTACCATTATTTGGCATTGTCAGCTGTTGTTTTACATCAGTCATTCTAACAGGCAGGTAGTGATCCAGCAAATTTTTATATGTGAATTGTGGAGCAGGTGGGGAGAGAAAAAGAGAACACACCTAGATTCATTTCTTGCACAGGAATTTTATAATAATAAACCAATAATGATAATTCAGAAGGTGCCCTGTTGATATGAACATTAAGCAAAAATATCACTATCAATTCTCTTTCCTGGAGGAAGAAAGTTGAACATGGAGTTTCTAACCCAAAGTCATTTGAAGCATTTCAAAATATTCCTTATTTCAGAAAAAACCACCATTATTAGTATGTAGTAAAAAGAGACATTTAATAAATAAACATTGAATTTTTTAAAAACTCATTCATTTTATTCAGTTTCTAAAATGGGTACATCATATTAAAAGGGGTCACATTTTAAGATACAAGGCAAAGTCAAAGCTAAAACTAAAAGTAATGAAAATTAAAAACTAGAAAAATTAAAGGGTACTGTGCAGAAATGAAAAAACAAAAAAGAACCTGGGAGAAAATATTAGCAAAATATGTAGCTTACTGAAGACTTTTATTCAGAATAAAGTACTCCTACAATTAAATATTAAGAAATTAGCAACTTAGTTAAAGATGGCTAGACGATTTGCACAGAAACTTCACCAAAGAGCTCATATGAATGGCAAAATAAGCACAGAAGATAATCTATATCATTACTCATTAGGAAAATTCATACGACAACTAAAATTGCCAAAATTAAGAAGACTGGCATTTTCAAATGTTTGCAAAGATATGGAGCAAACGGAACTTCTATACATTGATGGTCGGAATGTAAAATGGTAGCACCCCTCTAAAACAGTTTAAGTTTCTTATACTTTAAACATATACTTGCCATATAACTCAGTAATTCTATACAGAGGTATTTACCCAATCTAACTAAAGACTTGTAGGTGAATAGTAGCTCTACTCTATTCATAATACTTGAAACTAGAATCAAACCAAACTTCCCTCATATTGATAGATAAGTTGTACAATATCTACATGGAAAACTACTTACTAGGAAGAAGACACAAGCTACTGATACATACAGCAACCTAAGGCATCTGCAAAACACTACAATAAGCAAACTTTTCAATGAGGGAAAATTTGAGTGACTGAAAGCAGACCAGAGGTTACCAGAGCCCAGGAATGGGGAAGGGACTGACCATAATGAAGCATGACAGAACTCTTCAGTGTGATGGAATTGTTCTCTATCTTAATAGTGGCATTGGTTACATGACTGTATACATTTATGGAAATTTATAAAAATCATATATTAAATAGAGTATTGTATGTAAATTATACCTCAATAAAGCTAATTTTTTAAAAAGTAAAATGACCATGCCAGTATCAATGACAATGTGAAAATGGGGAATGCTACCTTGTTGGTGGAAGGGAGTATAAACTGGAATAAGCTTTTGGATAGCAACCTGGCACTACTTAGTAAAACTGACAATGTGCATAGCCTATGAGTCAGCAACTATACTTTGTGTTCTCAGACTGGTATATGGTAAGATACGTTTTGTTTTGTTTTGTTTTGTTTTGTTTTGTTTTTATGTGAGTACCGGGAGTCAACCTCAGGACCTCGCACTTGCCAGTAGGCACTTGTGCCACTGAGCAATATCACCGGCCCTTTTTTTTTCCTTTTATGTGGGTACCAGGAGTCGAACTCAGGACCTCGCGCTTGCCAGGCAGGCATACATGCCTCTGAGCTATCTCACTGGCCCAAGATATGTTTTAAGAATGTGTCACCTATATGCACTGCATAGACCTCAAAAATATAATTTGTTAAAAAGAGATATTACAAAACAGTGTACACAACACAAAATTTGTAAAGTTTGAGAATTATACAACAATAATTGATATCCTGGATACATTTCCATGTAATATACATGTACACATATGGATAATATAACCTACAATTTTAGGAGGCAGATCGTCCCTTATGAGGAAGGAGAATATATTCAAAGATGAATATAAAGTATATTTAGGCATATATGTTATTACTTTTAAAAGTATTTAAAAATTTTATGGCACAATTCTATCATTTGTTATTTCTAATACCTTATTATTACATGAGTGTTTGTATCTGTCTTTTATGCTTATGTGTACATTGGATATACTTCCTTTTAAAATAAGTAATAATTTTAAGACTACTTTTAGCCAGAAAGTATAGCTAAGTTTATAATCAAAAAGAGATTTTATATTCAAAAAACAGTAATATTTGAGCAATTTGAAATTACTTTTTTAAATCCTTAAATAAATCAAGAAGATAATATCCATAAAACAGGACAAGGAGCTTATGAAACAAAAACAAGAGAAACAATAACTGGTAGGCATTTTTTAAAATTACAATGGAAAATATGGTCACTAGAATATCAAAATCAATTCTCAGTAGGTGAATTGTTTGAAAATAAATGCAATGAAAAATTTAAGAAATTAAAAGCTAAAGTTGAGGACATCTTGGTCAACATAACAGAAATATGAAGAGATGAAATTACTAAAGAGAATTATGACACGTGGGATTTACTTAGCTATTTCAAGTTATGTCCAATAGAACTTTCAAGAGAAATAAAGGCTAAGAAATTTCCAGAAAACCATAAGTCTTCAGATAGAAAAATTCACACAATACAACAAACAAAATAGATCAAATTTAATATACTTTCATATGTACTGTAATAAAATTAAAAGATATGAATTGCAGAAAATGAACTAAAGAAGGAAAAGAAAGATAACCATAAGGAATGACAAGCAAGTGACAGCAAACTTCTCATCAGCAGTAAGAGATGCAGGACAGTAGAACATATCTTCAGACTGTGGAGAGAAACATCTAGAATTTTCTACTCTATAAATTAGAACAGGTGAAATAATGATAGTTCCTGGTACCTAAGAGAAAATTATTACCCAGAAATCTCTGAAAGATTTACCGTGAAGGGATGTATTGTAACAAAAATAGCAAATATCCTGAAGGTAAGAATCTAATAAAAGAAAAAGTAGTCAGAAAAGAAATTGGAAATACTTGTTTATAAATATAAATATTTTTGTTATAAGTAATAATAATAGAAAAAATATCCTCCAAAATACTGAGAACACTTCAGTTAAAGACATCAAAATCATTCTGAATTCCAAGGGCAACTCATTTCTGAAAACTGTATTGATGTCAGTAACTCAGAAAATAAATTATTAAAGTAGCTATTACATCTTTAAAAAGAATCTAGTGTTCAGGAATGTTTAATGATCTAATGCAGAAATTACACACTTTGCCAATATAAGTTCTGTGCCCACAGTCTGGTCCTCAGGATAACAGAGTTAAAGATAGAGAAGGCATTATGGCAAGTAATCTGGTCTTAATGCTTGCAAAGCAAGACCAGGCCATCTTTACTCTTAAATCTATTTTAATTATAGCAAGAAAACTCCTGAAACAATATTTCCAGTCATGGAATTTGATGTGTTATATATTGTCTTACATGATGACTTTGGAACATAACAGAACTCTTTGCGATCCAGCACAAAACCATAATTGGAGTTTCTTATAACTCTATATATTGCAGGCGTGATGAATAATGATGAATTTCATTTGCATGCCCTATCTTTCATCATGAAAAGGAAACCCTACATCTTTCTTTAGCTGCTGCCTGCCTAACAGGACTCTTTAAGCCCTTTCTGTATCACCTCTAAGGTAATGAGCATCACTCAGAAAGTATCTGAGCAGAAGCTGTACTAGAGAGAGCATGTGCTGTCATTCAGAAAAAGTTGCAATTAGTATCTGCAGGAATATGTGAAATTTTAAAAAATTTACTTCAAACCAAAAGAAAGCCACATTATCATGAAGAGAAGTGGTGATAAATAATGTCATGCCATATATACACACACATATATATGTAAATATATGCACTCACTTATAGTGTAGTTATACTGTTATAATTATAGTTATAAAATTGATGAATATAGTCAGAAAATTTGGAAGTAAAAAAAGGAAAAAATAATCCCATCACTGTAACATGACATTTATTGTTTTGGTTTATTTCCTCCTGGTACTTTGCTTCTATGTATATTCTCTCATAGTTGCAGTCATATGACATTTATGCATTTAAATCGCAAACACTTTTCCATGTTTCTAACTTTCACAGGTATCATTTTTAATGTCTATTTCATTTTTAAACCAATCACTAATCCATGGACATTTTTAGCTACACAATATTTTGACTTCATAAAATTCAGTTCTGTGAACTTATAGCAACTTTCCACATTTAGTTTATTTTCTTCAGGTTGATTTCCAATAATAGTCCAATAATAAATGAACTATTAGATCAACAGGCACGAAGATGTTTATAATTCTTAGTATAAATTGCTACAATATTTTCCAAAAATTTGATAATTTACTCTAACACTATGGAAGTGTTATGATTCAGTCCTCTGCCATACATTGTGAAGATCTAAATTTTAAAGCAGTTTCTCTCAAAGTATTATTCATAGACCAGAAGCATCATCACCTAGGAATTTGTTAGATGTCAAGTTCTTTGGTCAGCCCCAGATATAATGAAACAGGACCTTTGGAGACAGGGCCAGAAATCCATGTTGACCAAGCCCTCCAAGAGTTCCTATGCACACCCAAGACAGAACCAATGATCTAACAGCAATGGCTCTCCACTTCAGCTGTTCATAAGAATCACCTGCAGAGCTTCTAAAGCCTTCTGAGTCTTAAAACACAGTCCTAGGTTGTTATTTAATTGTCTGTAGAGAGACAAAGGTAATTGTATTTTTTAGAAGATCCCCTCAGGAGATTTTTAATGTGCAGCCAGGGCTGAGAACCACGGGTCAAAGAGTGAACCACTCAAAGAGTGCTGATTGCCTGTGACTCTTGAATCTGCAGCATTAGTACTATCTGGAGCTTGTTAGAAGTACAAATCCTCAGCACCACCTGCAAGTCTTTGGGGAACATCTAGAAGTCTGTCTGTAACAAGCTCAAAGATGCTAAAACTTGAGAACCACTTATTTAATGGGATGTTTGGATAAGCACAATATTCCTGGAACACAAATGTCTACACAGATATATTGTAAAATATATCTCAATGCCTATGTTATATACACAATTATCCATAAATACATAATCATCCCTCAGTATCCACAGAGGACTGGTTCTAGGACCCCTCACCCCAATAACAAAATCCATGGATGCATAAGTCCCTTATATAAAATGACCTAGCAAGCTACACACATCCTCCTACATACTTCATCTCTACATTTCCTATAATACCTAATACAATGTAAATGTTATGCATTTAGGTGTTACATTCTATTGTTTAGGGAATAATGACAAAAAAATCTGTATATGCTCAGTACATAAGCCACTATTTTCCAAATGTTTTTGATCCACTGTTGGTTGAACCCAACATGTACAGAAACAAACAAAGAATTACATGGATATATAGATTTAAATGGAGAGATGTTGGTTAAGTCATGGGACAGTGATATTTAATAGTACTGAATTGCTGGTTTTAATATATTTCTTTCATTTCTACTGCAACTAAATACTGTATATATTTTGTTCACCTACTTATTTCTAAGAATAATGACATTAAAGATAAAGTGTGGATGTTTTGATCTATAAACTTTTATTTTAAAGATTCTGCTATTTTTAAATTTAAATTTCCTTATAAAGAAGAAGGAGATAAAACTTTTCACAAGCATAAGGAGAAACCAGAAAAGTTACTTAAACACAATCATGACTAGAATGACTAAAGAAAACATTGCACCTTAATTAGCTGGGAATGGAAAGCTAATATTAGACGATACTAAAGTGACAGATGACTTCACCGCTCACTTTTTAAATAGAATGTTGGGAGAAAAATGCACAGCTGAAACTTCATGGCCAGGCTGCCCTCATGAATGCCTGAGGAGCTGTGGTTTACTGCATTCCTCAGCCGTGGTGGCCAGGACTGGCCATGGCACACCATCCTGTTGTAAGTCAGAAGGATGTGAGGGTTGTCATCTGCTGAAGATCTTACTAATTTTTATTTAATCCACTTAAAAGTATAAAGGAAATGTTCTTGAAGGATTCACTAGCTCATTTCAAAATAACAGGCCAGAATTGAATATTTATGTTTGTCAATTTGATTGGTTTGAGAAACACCTAGGAGATGAGTAAAGCACACTTCTGGGTGTGTCTGGTAATGGGGGAATGACCTTGGGGACTATATCTGGTTCCTGATCCCTTTTTCTTGAGCTCTTTCCCTACTCCCTGCCTCCCCACTGCCATGAAGTGAAAAGCTGTGCACTGCCAAAACATTCCACCATGATGTTTCGGCCTTCAAGCCAGCTTAAATGGAGTGAACCCACTGAAACCGTGAAAGAAAATAAACCTCTCCTCCTTTATATTGCTGATGTCAGGTATTATGTCCCTACAGCAAGAAAGCTGAACAATATAGTGACCTTCCCAGTCTTTGGAGCTGTCCCAACTAGACAAATCCTCAAAGTCATTTATAGGCAGGTATGGTGGCACACAGCTTTAATCTCAACACTCAGGAGGCTAAGGCAGGAGGATCTTGAGGTTGAGGCCAGCCCGGGCAACTTAATGAGTTCAAAGCTAGCCAGGACAACATAGTGAGACCTTGTTTCAAAAAAAAGAAAGAAAAGTAAAGTTATTATAAGCAACCATTCCAGCTAGAAAACAAGGGGGAGAGCTCAAATTCATTCCTCATGAATTCTTTTTCTACCTCTTCCTCCCACCCATACCCTCTCTCTTTCTTTGTAACCTTGAGAAAATGTTTTAAAATGTCATCCATGACACTGAACATATCCAGAGATTTTTCCTAACTTGGGCACTTGATCCTCCATTGAAAGCAAGGATAAGATTTAGAAGGTCTCTGAGACTTTGAGATTGTACTAAGAAGCAATATGCAGGTGAACTGTCATCTTTTTTTCTGAGTGAGGTTACAGCATCCGTCAGATAATCAAGGTTATCTGTGCACCACACATGGTTACTTACCACTCACTGAGAGAGTGAACTTCACCAGAGGACATTCAGAGGGTCAGTTCTAGACACAGTAGAAGACAATTCACTTGTAAGAACTGATCCTGAGTGCTGAGTTTCTGAAATGTAGGGTCTGAGGTTGATGGGCGCACATTACTGCCGGATTTTCACACTTCACCCTCCCTAAACCACCCACATAGTACATCTGAAGATGGCTAAGCTGCCCGAGGTTTTCCCTCTCTCTTGCAGTGCTGCCTTTGTGAACTCCTACAATTTGACTCCTAAAGTAACTATCAAGTTCAAGGAAAATACTTAGACAAAAGGGATCTAAGCTGGAGTCAGGGACCCTGACGACAGATGGGGCAACAAGCCTAGAGCTCTCAAATTCCCCTCTGTATTCTTCATTTTTATTCTAAAACTAGTTAGAACTATGGTGTGAGAAAGAATATGGGCTTTGGGGTCAATTAGGTTCATGTTCCACATTTATTTCCAAATTATATTTCTTTGGCAAGTTATTCAACCACCTGAGCCTTGGTTTCCTCTACTACAATAAAAGGATAAGAACAATATCTCCTTTATATAATAAAGTCAAAATGGGGATTAAATAAGAAAGTGCATAAAAGAGAGCAGTACAGTGCTCCATTGCCTTTCCAATAGTATGTAGTAAAATAAATAGTAGATATCACACCATAATTCTCCTCCTCCTCTTCCCTTCCCCCTCCTCCTCCTCTTCCTCATCCTCCTCCTCATTTTCCTTCATGAACAGCTGACTGGCTTGGCAGAGAGCACAGTTTCCTTGGAAGGATAACTGCAACTACTTGGTCTCATTGATTCTGTTAAATTAGGTTTTTGATGTTTTTTAACATATGGTTTCGAAGTTCTTTGTTTATAGAGTAGTCACTAGTGGGAATAAATGTGGAATAGTTCATGAAGGCAATCAGTTAGCTACACTAATACTTATCAGTGTTAGAAATAAAGTATTCTGTGAACCGCAGGAGTTAGAAATGCAGTGTCTTCTACTACTAATCTCCTGGATAAAATGCACATTAGAGTCAGTGTGAAAGTCAGTTCCTTACATGCCTGCTCAAATACAGTGGGTGATTTCATTAATACTTTTCTGGCAGCTTGAACCACGGGTGGTGGGTGGTACATAAACCATCAGGCAGCTTGAACCGCTGTTGGTTAGCTAATGGTATACAAAATCAGACTATCAAATTCAAATCAGAGCCTCCCAGCAGCGAGACATACAAATTACAGCCCCACTGTGAAGGTGTAAACCAATGTCTAATCAGCTATGATCAGTGACTTGCAAAAAATTATATTCACTGAATTTTTATGTAAAAATTTACATCATGAGTTTAACCAGCACATGGTTTTAAAACTATTGATACCAGTAATTTTACACAAAATTTTACTCAAAATTTACACAGTATTTATACAATAGGGCAGTCTCTGTTCTTTAAGGGCTCCTGTTTTAAAGGGCTCATTTCAAGAAGCTTCTTCAGCAACCAAGAGTCTCCAGTTCATCTCCAGCCTATTCCCTCTCCTTGGGTCCTCCTACTGACCTTGAAGCTCAGCACATACAGTGGAAGGTGTTGGTAAAGGTAGGATTCGAAACAGTAGCCACTGATCACTTCTGCAGATGGATCTCAAAGCAAGTCTGGTTGCCCTCACACAGGTCCCCTTAATGTCCTTGACACTTTCTAAATATGCACTGAAGACCTTTTGAGGCCACAGACAGTCCCAGAATTGAGAAAAGGCCAGTTTGCTCCTGCCAAAGAGTTTTGTAGCCCAAATCCACTGGCCTCCCTAAACTTCCCACCTCCTCCTGCCCAGCCAGGTGGTAAAAAATGTCTCTAAAGGTAAGGTAACTCGAGAATTGTTTGGGAACCTGTGGAATAAAGTTTTATCTCTCATCTTTTCTACTCTTCTTCCTCTGTCATGAGGAGGATTCAGCGATCTTCCCTGGGCCTTCATATCAAAGGTAGCCTTATATACACACAAAATACATCTCTTTTTTGGATGCAACAAATGAGTGGCCTTGGGCATAAGATCTAAGAGGATAGAGATCATGTCTGCTTTGTCTCCTCTTAATACCAGGGCCAGTCACATGGGAGATACTTAATTAACACTGTTTTGCTAATAAATTAATTCAAGAATTCTGCCCCTAGATACCTTCTTTCAGCTTTGAAATAGTTCGTGACTCCTGAAATTCCCATCTATTGGCTTCTCTTAAATATGTCATTGTATTCCAGAATTAATGCAAATCTCATCTAAAAAGGATAACACTTTATACTAAGATGAGCCAATGGGAATTTAACTCAATTTATTTTAATGCACAGTCCCTGGTTTATATTGGTATGACTTTCGATTTTTTTACTTTACAATACTGAAAAAATGTTGTGCATTCAGTAGAAACTGTCCTTCGAATTTTATTCCTAGGGTAGTGATATGCAATACCATACTCTCTTGTGATGCTAAGCAGTGGCAGTGAACCGCAGCTCCCAGTCAGCCAGGCAGTCATGAGGAGAGACAACTAGTCCTTTAATGTGTGCTGTGTTGCTGAGCTAAGATGTTCAGTAGGCTAAGTATATTAAATACATTTTCAACCTATGATATTTTCAACTTAAAATGATTTTTATCGAAACATAACACAATCATGGGTTGAGCAGCATCTGTCTGAATTAACCAACCACTTAGCAGAAAAAGAGACACAAAACAGAGAAATTATGAATTGCAACTTTGTGAACTGAAAGTAGGAAGTCTTGGGTACCAATTTCAGCTCTACTGAGTAGATTATTTGCTTTCCTTATCAAAAAATGCAAATTCTGCCTTGCTTTGTTGACAAGGTTGCTATGGGAAGCAAATGAGATAAGAAATGTGAAAACTCATGTTGCAAAGAGCTATAGAAGTACAAGAATGCCACACCAGCTGAATCCAGTGGATTTATATGTTTAAATAACAAAAGACACCTATGGTGGGATCTCTGGGAAACTAGAATATCAGGTGAAGACACTGGAGAAAGGGACACAGGAGAGGAAATAAATATGAATCAAAAGCAAACTCTGTCAATTCTCAGTTTGACTAAGACCAGTCATGTATGTGCAAGACCACAAGCCAGACAAGGAAATACCAGCATTGCCTCTTACAGACTTTAATCTTGTGGTGTGGAGAGGATTAAGTTTCCAGCATCCCTAGCATTTGCACATATATTAATTGCATCCCCTTTAGAAACACGATCTGTTCAGCTTACCAGGACTCAGTCCCGATGACCTCTGGGCAGCCAGGCCCAGGGGCCCCACCAGAAATACTAAAATACGCCTCATTCTTCTCTCTGGGAAGATTTTTGAGCCTCTGTTGATCTTGAGTTCAGCAATGGGCTCTTTAGCGAGGGATTACTCAACTTTCCTTTTGGATATAGTGCCCCCCAGAAACTATCTTCTGGCTTTCACACAACAGCATACCTGATAAATATATCAAAAGGCCCCAAGTTACACATTGTTGTCTTTAGTTCTAGGAAGGGTAATATTTCCAAATTCTTGACCTAATTCCCTCACCTCAAATCACTTGACTTATTTGGGGGAGTAAGGGAGTTAATATTAAAATTTAATTGCCGGGCTGGGGATTTAGCTCAGCGGCGCAGCACCTGCCGGGCAAGCATGAGGTCCTGAGTTCGATTCCCCATACCAAAAATAAAATAAAATTAAATGAAATTTAATTGCAATAAGTAATGTACTTTTCTGAAGTACCCAAGACTTGGGATAAGATAATTTTAACTCCAAGGACATGAAAATAGATTGTAAGATAATCATGTTAATGGATCTCAGATTGGCAAAGCCATAATAGAGAGCGGAGTAGTAATTCTAATCATATATGCTGTGTTGCACAGTTAGTTTGACCCTAGTCTAAAACTTCATCTTTGAAGATTGTACCGTTGTTGATCAAAGTCACAACAGGGTATGAAATAAAAAAGGATGACATAATTTTTATAAACTGCATAAGTTCACTTAAAGTTGGAGAGTTAATTTTTCACATGCTGTTGATACTTATTTATTTATTTATTTTTGTGGGTACAGGGGGTCGACCTCAGGACCCAGTGCACCAGCAGATGTCCATGCCGCTGAGCGATACCACCAGCCCTTTTTTCCTATGTGGGTTCCGGGAGTTGAACTCGGGCCCTCGCGCTTGCCAGGCAGGTGTTTACGCCGCTGAACTATCTCACTGGCCCGCTGCTGATATTTAAAAGGGAGGTCCGTTTGAATTTTTTAAACAATGCAAATGGTTGCTTAGCAACTCCTTCCTGCATTGCATGATTCTGTTATGATTTCCACCTGCTAGAGAAAAATCAATAAAATTATTTCTTTGCAAATAAGAAAAGAAAATGAGCCAATGACTCAAATAAATGCATGAAACACTTGCAAAATTCCAGACTTCCAAAAACACATATACACTTACATTTTTGGAAAAAAGCAGATGTTAATAGCTTACAAAAGGTACTTAAAATTTTTTGATAGTAATCCAGGCTTCCCAAAAGGAGATTTATTTCAGTATAATTTCTATTGTAACTGAAAATACACAAACAGCTTTATGTTAAAAATGTGACGTAATCCAAGAGATAAACCGAAGTCCTGCCATCCCCCACATTTCTCACTGACACACAGGACCTGAAGCTACACCCTCAGAGACAGCCTCTGAGTTGAGTGTTTGTATTCAGAAGATACTGTTGACATGATGTTCCATCTGGGAGGGCTGACACTTCAACACGCTGTGATATGTGCTATCACCACACTATATATTTGGGTTTGCAGACATAATGTTCAAGACATTTATTTGCCTCACAAGGCAACTGAGCTTAGGACATGCTACCCTAGTGGTGTCTCAATCATAATTAAGGTGTTCAAGCAGTTTGTGTGGCTCAGACAGCTAATCACACGCCTACGTCCATTTTTACCTTTCTTTCATACCAGCAGTTTGGTACACTTTTCAATCTCCCTTACCTCAGTATGACCTTATGCCTAATTTTGGCCAACAAGATGTAAATTGTGTGGCAATAAAATCACTTTTAAAACACTACTGGCCTATATCTTTGGCTTTTTTCTTTCTTTTTCTACCCTTATCCTTGAAATAAAGACACAATTTTTGGAGCTTTAGCGAGAACATTAGACCATGAGGTCACAGGTCAAATGTAAGGATAGTGGAACTAATATCTGGAAGACACCTAATGATGATGTACCTTCCAAAATAGTTCTAGAATGCCCAGAAAAAAAATGGCTCTATATGGTATTTAATGTACTGTTGTTTTGGGTTTTCTGTCACATTCGACTAAACCTAATCCTAATTTTAATAAGATTATACAGTAAGAAGAAGCTTGACCGAGAGGTTTATAAGCATATTTTTCATTACACGTTTAAAAACAATAATACAAAACAATATATAAGAATGCCAGTAGCCAAGAAATATGGCCACTTCCTACATTATGAACACCTGATTTCTAGATATTTAATATTATTTTATATATCAGGTCAGCAAGGAAGCAAGAAGTCTGTCCTGAGGCCTACGGTTCCTTTCTACTGAAGCAAAAAGTCCAGTAGTAATCATGGCTCTAGTAGAGCACCCAGGGACAAGCTTTTGATATCACTCAGCCATTGTTGAATTTTATGGCACTTTATAAGTCATACATAGTAAGTTTAAAGAGGTTACTAGTTGATGCATTTTAACTTGCCAATAAATTTATTGACAAACATAGCGTAACTACTCCTTCAATTCATTTCCAGATTTTTTCTATTAGGTCACTTTGAATATTTGATCTGGAGTCTGTGGACCCAAAGATTGATGACTCCCAGATTTGTACTCATATTGGCTTTCAAGATTTTATAAAGGCAGGTAATTACCACGTAAAAAAAATGAAATGCCCTCTGCATGGTACACAAACGTGGGCAGTGGGGCTTACATGTATGAGGCCTATATTTCAAGCATAGTATATGCAGTGTTCAGGATGGGTTTTGAAGTCAGACTGCCCAAGCTCCAATATACCTTTGCCACTGGGCTATAACCTTGGGCAGGTAGTAAACTCCCTGTGCCTCAGTTTCCTCACTTGTAAAACAGGGGTGATAACCACAGATAACTTTTAGGATTGTTACAAGGATCAAAGAAAAGCACACATAAAAAGTGCATAGAATTGTGCCCGGTATGTGGGAAGTACTCAGTAAATTTCAGCCATGATAAGTACCTCTTCCAGTAGCACAGCTCAGATGTGAAGGGTTCTTAGCAGGTCGTGTGTGTTGGTTGTGGGCCCAGGGTGGCACCTCTTGCAGAGCCTTGCTCCTTTCCTAAGTTTTGCTGAACTTAAATCCACAAGAAAAAAAAAACTGAAAATGAACAACAGTCAGTCAAGAAAGACACTGAGTCTCTCTTCAGGGTTTAACATCATTTGAGCTGCAGATCATTGGGCAGTCTGGTGAATACCGTGTTCTCCCTCTCACGGCAAAGTTTTAAAATATAGAATATAAAGTATTCAGGCTTATGAAGGAAGTGAATTAGATTGGAGTACAATTATCAAAATATTTTAAAGCATGCCCATGATTATGTAGTACCTATAATTATTTATTAACACATTTAATAGCAACTCTCTAGCTATATTGATTATATTTTCTTATTTTCTGTATTCTTGATGCTCTGGCATTTGAAACATTGATCTTAAGAGACTGGCCCTCCCCAGACTAGCTTATTCCTACACACATACCTTTGATATACAAACCAACTAATCCAGAACCCATACTCAGAACCATCTCCCTTATCGAATTCTCACACACCACGCCAATATTCTTCTTCCCCTAAATCCCTCAGTACCAGACACTGAGGGTCTCCTCTATAGTCCGGAGTCCACCAAAATTATTCAACCCATCTAGTGCTAAGCAACTTAGCACACCTACCCTGCCCTTCCCATTCCTTCCCATGAGATTCATGTGGGCCATGCTCTCCAGCCTGCCTCTCTGGCCTCCTGACTGACCCCAGCACACTGCATGATGTCCTGTGTCACTTGTTTCCAGAGAGCTGTGAAGATAGACTTCTTCCTTCACAGCCATCTCTTCTGTGTATATGTCTTGCCACACCAGGTTAAAACACATCCCAAGTACACACTTTAGAACTGTAGCAGTGGGTCTCATAACTTCATCATTTTGAAACAATGGCGAGTGTAAATGACATTCTGGAATATTTGAAAGAGCTATAATGGGACGTGGCTATATCCTTAATTTTTTTGTGACAAAGACACAGATGCTGCCATTTCTACTATGCTTTTACCTATATTCCTAATTAAAGAAAATGTTTCATTTTAAACAGAGGTTAGTAAAATTAAAAATAAATTATTCTTTCCCACCCAAGTTCACCAATCCCTGAATTAGACACTAGGTTAAGAATTCCTGTAAACAGATATAGTTGATTTTTTTACTGATCCTGTAACGGTCAACTTTCCAAACACTCATTTCACATTTGAGTCCCAGACTGCTCAAACTTCCTTTCCAGTCAACCACCAAGGAAGGTAAGTCAGTGACATCGCTAAGATTTATCACTCAACCATTCAAGACTTCTGACTAATGGTTTGGAATCAGAGGGAGACACTGTCCACTTTTTCACTGACAGCATCCTGTGCCTCTCCCAGTGCTTCACGTCATTGCTGCTGTGGTCATGCTTTCTCATGTAGCGGCCCTGGAAGATACTCCAGCGCTATAGCATCTAGAACTGCTGCTTGGAAAAGGGCGTCTCAGAATTAGCCTCAAAACTGCTGGTGGTTTTTGCCACAAGAAAATACCTTTTAAATATTTTGAAACAGAAAATCTGATTTACATTATATACCATATGCATGTAAGGAATTATTATATGTATCCAGTAAGTTTGTACAATTAAAATAACATTTAAAAAATATTTGACTTAAAATTGCATGAGGAAATATAAGGCAATATTTATTAAAATAACAATAAATATACTCCGACCCAGCAATTCTACTTCTGGGAATTTAAATACACAACTGCCTGCACAGATACACGCACACACACACACACACAATATTCATAGTTGCATTGTTTGTAATAGAGAAGGACTGGAAACAGCCCAAATGTCTATCACTAAGAAACTGGTTAAATAAACTGTAGTCCATCCATATGGGAATGCTAATTGGATTTTTAAAATGAATAAGGAAACATGAGGCACTGGCGTGAAAACATTTTCAAAATATGTTATGTGAAACAACTTGTACAATCATGTATGCATAGTATACACATTTACCTCACGTGTAAATAGGAGGAAATAAGAATACAGATTTGTACGTGCCTAGAGAAAGAAGAACATACGAGATACAAATTACACTGGTAATCTGTATCTAGAGCCAGGGGAATCATGTAAGTGTTAGACAAGGAAAGGAAGGAAATTAATCTTTACACATCCCTCTATCTCTATATATAGCTATAGACATATATTTAAACTAAGACTATATAAATATAATACCTATTTAAAACATTTTTAGGAGAATACTTTGTGGTTTTGCTTTATACCTACTATTAGGCTAGAATGAGTTCATTATTCACATTGTATAAAGATAAATGATTGCTTACCCAAAAATATTGCCTAAGGCTTCTTTCTGACTAGAAACATTACTAAATAGTATGTGCTTTTCTGAAGTGACAGTCACAAGAAACAGGCATATGCAGGAGGGAAGCAAGAAATATAAACCTTACACTCATGAATTTTAAAGGGAGCCATTTACAAATACATTTATTATGAGCAGACCTACCACAACTTGTAAAATGACTAGTCAGTTGACTATACCACAATTGATTGCAGTTATCTGTGACAAGATTGTTCACAGAGCAAATGATGTGTGACAAATTCCAAATCCTGACCCAACCTCCCTAGACGATATTTCTGTCTTCATTTCTTCTCCTCAGCCTCCTCCCTCTCCTTCCTAAGGTCCAGCATGTGTGTTCAGGGAATGCAAAGGAATTTCAATATTACAATAAGCAAAATATAATTAGGAAGGTAAACTTTCCAGTGGAAAGATCAGGCAGCAACAGACAAAGCAAAATATAAGTGATATTTGGATTATCCACTGCTTTGAAACACTAAGTCTATTGGTAAAAATGGCCAGGTTTATAGACCTATGAGAATGGAAAATAGTTTAGTAAAGTCCCTGGGCTGGCTTTCTTCTAGAATCCAAGTTGGTAATTATTAATCCCTGGATAGGCTCAGAAATATTTAATATCTTTTTACTCACAATGGCACTGGTTTTTGCACTTTTATTTAGCAGTAGAACCCTTTCTAAAGACATATGATGCATAAATTTAAGTGTGTGTATAGCAAAAGTGGGATTCCCAGAACTTTAACTACAGGCTCTGTCACTTGGCACCTTCCTACAAATACCCAAGGCCACTTTCAGAAAAGCCCTAGTGTGTTCTAAGAATCTTCTTTAGAAAACACTGGTCAGTTCAAAAGTGGAATTCAAGAAGACTCCAGAAACAGGTTTCCGTTTATTTCACCAAGGTTCTGACTTGTTCTCTTCTTCAAGAACCTGCCGCTCCCAAAAAACTGATCTGTTCATTGCTCCTGAAACAACCATGCAGCCCCTTTCCCCATTTTGCTCCTCCCTCCCAGGGATGACAGGTTTCCCTCCTCTCTGCTTGAGTCCTATGTGGCCTCCTAATTCCAACCCAGAGCCCATCAACACCTGCTGCCTTCAGGAAGTCTTCCTCATTTGCTTTTGCTTCTTAACACTTCATTTATTCATCTCTTCATAAATGCATTCAAACTTCTCCATAAAATTAGAAACTCTTCCAAGACAGGATCCAATTTTGCTATGATTTCTCTCATCTCCAAGATCTAGCATATAGCAGAGGTTAAGAAGTGTTTAATGCAAACAAGAAGGAAATTAGGTAAAATCAGGAGGCTGCTCAAAGACATACAGTGCTAAACATATACATATTTAAAAGTGAGAAGCGTGTATCAGTGTTCCTAACTGATACATAAGAAGGGATGTTTCAGGTGTATATGTTAGAACTATAATTCAAATTTCAAAATAGGTTGGTTAATTTTAACACCAGCAAGAAAAGCCAAATTTTACTACCCCAGAAATGATCTACAATCACTGAATAAATGTTCACTGAGTAACCATCTGGTGTCTGCGCTACTGCTAGTTTGGGTACATGGGTAAAACATATTTTTGAAAACGGTAACAAGTTCAGAATTGTTTCTTTTTTTGTGTGAAATCTTAGCTATCTTCTATAATTTCAAGTAATTTGTAAATTTTTAAAATTTATGGTACTCAATTTCTATGATAATCTTTTAAAAGTAAATTAAAGTGGACATATTAAAACTATCTTGAGTGCTTGGAAATTCACCATAAGTATTTGTTTTGTCAACTCAAAAGTTGAGGTAAAAATTACCTTGCTAAAAAATCCTATAGTTGAATCTTTTCTTGTCTAATATTTTAAAAGACTGGATGAAGGCTGGATGAAAGTGGTATTAATATTTTACAACCAATGTGTGCTGTCCTCTGTGAAATACTTAGGTTGCACAAATGACAAGTGGCGTCTATATGACCTAAGTGTTTGGCAAGAATGAGTGAACAGGCTGGTTGCTGCTCTTCATTGATGACCAACCACAAACATCATTTAGCAAAGATCACAGAAGAAACTGGCCCTTCCTTTGTGCTCAAGGAAGGCAATTTCTCCTTCATTTTTTAGCAGTATCTCAGTCTCACTGAATACTGTGGTGAGGGAAAAGAATGAAGAGGCTGAAAGGATATGAGGAATACAAATATGAAGGAAAAGAGAAAGTTGGAAAAGACAGAGTAGAAGAGGAAATGAGAGAGGAGAGATGGAAAAGGAAAGAACAAGAAAGAGAAAAAATTGTGAGGAAATACGAAATCTATGTATGTATTAGAAGACAGGAAATGTTGCACATGACCATTGGCCACAGGTATAACACCAACCAGTCATGACTATTATGCTAAATGACACCCTGAATAGAGATAACTTTAGTTCACAATAACTTTAGAGAGAGGCTTCCAACCAAACAGGTTTTGCCATGAGGGGCAGAAGACTTGAAAGGTCACCTCCAAGTTTAAAAAGTCCATGCTTTCAGAGACAGAACTACCTGAGATAGAGGAGGTCCAGAGAAGCCATTAGTGGGCAGGAGGAGGAGCTCCCTCTGGCAAGGAGCCATCCAAGCTTGGATGCCTCACATAAGAGAGGGAAAGCCTCCTCACTTGGCGGAAGGCAGGACTGATCTTAGGTCAGCTAATCGAGGTGATTAAGTTAGACTCATAAAACTGATTCATAAATTATTTAAATATTTTATTCCAGTGCACATATCAGTGCGCATTCACCCTCTCATCTCTCAGTGAGTCAAAGCTGCTCGTCTTGTACGGACCCACTGACTGAGGTCCTGTCATTGTTACCTCCCACAAAGCTACAGAGCTGACTTCCAGTTTTGCTTTCTTTCAAGCAGAGCCAAAATAATAAGGAAAAATTATGAAGCCATCTAAATGTGAGATCTTCCTACTGATTTTTATTATCCATTCAATTTTCACAATTGTTTTTTGCACGAACAACCCAGGCAATTCTGCTGCTTTAGAACTTACCTTTTTAAAGTCTTTTCAAAGGATCTGTAATGGTTGGAGTTTTAGTGGTAAACAGTGCTTGTGGTGGCCAGCTTATTAAGAACTCATTAAGAAAAAGAATTTAATAAGAAGCACTTGAGACTTACAATTTGGGTGATATATAAGTAAATTCAGACTAAATTTTTTTTTTTTTTTTTTTTTGTGGGTACCGGGGGGTCGACCTCAGGACCTCGCGCGCCAACAGGCACCCGTGCCTCTGAGCGATATCACCGGCCGCTTTTTCGTATGTGGGATCCGGGAGTCGAACTCGGGCCCTCGCGCTTGCAAGGCAGGCGCTTATGCCGCTGAGCCATCTCACCGGCCCCAGACTAAATTTTATGGAATTATACCACAGAAATAGTCTGCTGAGGAAACTGCCACCATAGCCAACCCAAGACCACAACCTAGGACCTTCTCTACTACTACCTGGTTAGCAAGATAGATGCCACACCAGTTCTTTGTACAGTAATTATAGATGCATGTGACTGGCAGGTCCTAAGTTATAGGAGGATGAAAAATTTTAAACATAAAGAAGGAATTTGAAAGTTCTTGCATAGTCACAAAAGACAGATGCTCATTATAATTTTTAATTTGATTTTCATATAAATCAGCAGTTGTTCTTTCACATTTATTTTTCATTAGTTAGTTGATGGAATACATAACTAAGTTACATAATTACGAAAGTAAATACAATTAGAATACAATGAAATTGGTCACTATCATATCTCCAGTACCCAGAGTTATGTCTAATATGAAGCACATAATCAAAAATATAATATTTGTTGAATAAAAAAATGAACTGGAATAAATATGTACGGTAACCAGCATTCTTGATAAACACACGATTCAGCTGGTTGTAGGAGATGTTCATAGCTACAGTAACCCTGAGCCTTCACTGTGCTGGAGCATCCATCGGAATACTTTATGGAGTGACTGGAGAGCTACAGTTACTTTGGGTAAATTGAGTAAGGGAAATAGGTTAAGAGCTCTTCCACAATTTTCTTAATCTATTATTAATAGATTCATCCTAAGGATATGTGGCAAGGTTCTGATCTTATCTTCCTTTAAAGTTTTTATCTAATTCTATATAATTTTCATATCTCTATTAGGTATATCAAACATTATTTTAAAAATTAAAAAATTAAAATCCTTTTGATCTTTTAAAATGGAAACCTCTCAAATGTATTCTATAATTTTATGACTCTCAAACATTATTGAACTGTTTCTTAATGACTGGAAGTTATTAATATAATTTACTATTATGGGACTCAAAATAATTCTTTCAGATATGAAGTATGAGTGCCATTGGCCTTTGCGCAAAAGGCCTCTGATGATTCTCCAGAGGTGGGTAACCTGTGACGTAGTGCTTTACCTCATCTTTTTTGCAGTAGACTCTTTCATACTTAGGAAGGAGGAAAGTAAATTTTATTGAAACTTGCCTATGGTGTTAGCATGGAAAGTATTAATTTGTCTAATTTATTGTTACATTTATCAGACTATGTTGTTTTTACGTCCCTTACAAAAATGTGAATAGAGAATGAGGCAAAGATAGTATCTAACTTTCTTTTGTGTCCCTTCTCCACAAACTTAACAAAATTACCTAATCAAAGTCAGTACTCAATAATTGTTTATGTTACTAATTCTCATAAGATACTAAAAAACAAGTATTAGTCCCTTGTTCCAAGTGAGGAAAGTGAGGTTCACAAAGGTAAAAATCATGGTTTGTGAATGGTTGAGGTTTTATTTTGTACCAGGTTTGCCTTCAATAATCCCTGGCCTCTCTTAGTAGGGCTATGGTAACCCATATTAGATAGTCCTGAAGAGCCATGTTCAGCACCCGTATGCCATGGCCTTCACATAATGTGATAGCAAAGCCTGGGCTTTTGAAGAAAGGAGACAGTGGCCTCAAGTAGCTGGAATTACAGCCTTTTTTAGTTTAGCATTTATTTCTATGTACCAGAAAAATCCCACCAAGGCCAAAGTGACCTGGTTTCACACTCATATTGCAAAATATCCTCCAGGAATAGTTCCTTACTTGCATGTAGCCTAGGGCCTGTTTAGTGACTATTTCCCCAATCAGATAAAGGGCTCTCAAGGCAGGAGTCAGTGTAGTGTCCATTTCACACACCTTCCTACCCAGGGGCTTTGTACTATCCAAAGTTACTCAAACTGCAGATGGATCGCAAACCTAGAAATTTGCTGCAAGGGACACTAGAAACAATCTTCAATCACAGAATTTGAACCTGAGTCTTGGGAAGCATTTTAGAAATCATGGTCTCTCTGTTTTTGTTTTGTTTTATTTCTGTAAAGAAATTGAGACCAAAGCAGGTAAGTGACTTGACAGCTCTCCCATGGCCCTGACCACAGGAGAGACAGGTCCACAGAAGACAAAGAGGGAGAGAAGAGTCACATAAGAGACCAAGCCAGAGTTGCAGGTGGAAGCTCTAGAGACAAAGACAGGCTGGACATCATGACAGGGGACTCCGTCAAAGAGAACGTGAGTGGGTGCCTGCCACAATTCTGAGAACAGAGCCCAGCCAGTCTGGAAAAACTAGAAGATAGGGGCCAAGTGAGCTGGACCCAAGAAGGCCTGGCAGAACCTGGTCCCCGGAGAGCAAGTTGGCTAGCATTCAGGCAGGTCACACGAAGAAGTGTTGTGTGGTTGAATAGCACAATTGATTTCCACACCTTCAGGCTAGGGTTATCTCTTCCGGGCGGAAGAGATGTTCTGCTCCTTCCCAAGAGCAAAACTTGGAGGCTTTTGCTATAGGATCCTAGGGCATTCAAGGACAGCGGAAGTTGACATGGACTCTGCCCCACCACCTTCCCAACTGCATATCCCACACAGCAACCTAGCCATTGGATACTGTATTTGAAAAGGCCTGACAGAGTGGGCATTTGAAGAGTAGGGGATAGAACAGGCTGCAATATTCCTCTAAAAGTGGGAATGCAAAAGCCCCAGGTGATCATGCTCCAGAGGCTTTGGAAATGGGCCAGAAGCAATTTCTTACCTCAGCATCCAGTACCCAGTGTTTGTGTGTATGCACACATTCAAGGCAGGGAGGTGCAACAGATGCTGGCTACTGACGTGCCACACATGTCTCCTTGGCTCTCACTGTTCCAGTACATGCCTATGTGTCCTGCTGAGCCCATCTGCAATTCTCCTCGAGTCACCTCTTGCCAGCATAGCCCACCTCAGACTCCCAGGATCATTCAGTGCCCACAGGAGCAGCCTTCAGTCCTTAGCAACCATGGACAGGAGCTGCATCAGGCATTTCAACTTGCTTCTCCCAAGGTAAACTCACTCTACAGTATTCCCTAGAGTTTCCAAAAAGGTCAAGCCTTAGCTGTCCAAATGATATAATATAATATAATATAATATAATATAATATAATATAATATAACTTGTATTGGTTTCCTTCATCTTCCTCTTGAGACAGAAAAGAAGTGTCTTCTCCTGTTTTTTCTAGTGCTGGCTGAAGGAGACGGGGTAATTTGGCCACTGACTATTGCACTCGGTCCCCTCGCTTCCCTTCGCCCCTTTTCATTCCTTCTCCATGACTGGCTTCCGCGTCCTCCCTGGTTACCTAGCGGCCCCTCTCTCCAGTCCCCTCCAATAGGAGTGCAGCATGGCGCCAGCCCCACTCCCGCCATTTTAGACCTGCCT
The DNA here is from genome assembly GCA_028451465.1 of Erethizon dorsatum. Taxonomy (NCBI): domain Eukaryota; kingdom Metazoa; phylum Chordata; class Mammalia; order Rodentia; family Erethizontidae; genus Erethizon; species Erethizon dorsatum. The sequence goes on from CM051832.1 coordinate 78,055,777, forward strand.
TTTTGAGGAAGGGGGAGAGGACACCCTGGCCTGGCTAAGATCAGGGAGGGAGGGATGTGGACCCATTGTTAACATACCCAACCCCCACAGGTAGCCTTCCAGAAGATTCCTTGGTTTCAGCGCTGCCCCTTCACCGGTTGGCTGTGACGTCTGAGGCTGTCCTGGAGCCCTGCACCAATCATAGGCTTGTACTTGCACCAGTAACAGGCCTTCAGCCACTATATAAGTAGCACTCCCTGCACATTTCTCTGGGTAGTCTAGAAGGGCACCCTCCATGTATTGACCTGCCCTGTGCTGCAGCACAGGCCTTGTTAAAATAAAGACTCACTTTGGTAGTCCTGCAAGCCTGCTCTTGAAATCAAGAGCAGGTGGGGAGTGTGCTCCAAAAGTACTGTAAATCTACTTGGGATTCTTATCCTGAGTAGTGAGGACAAAGTGGTTGGTTCAAAAGAAAGAACAAAAAACACTAGGGGCTGTTAGCAAGGAGCTGCAAAGACAGGCAGTCAACAAAGATCAGCAGCAAAGACCAACCCTCCTGTAGGGTTGACCTACAGCATCTGGCACAATCTGGCAGGAGCAGTAATCAGCAGTGGTCTGTGTCAGCTGTTGGCATCCAGCATTAGCCAGTGGCAACACGGCCGCTAGCAGGGCTATACTTTGCCAGTTCATGATTTCCATCTGAATCAAGCAAAAAACCCTGAGCTGATGGGCAGCACTCATTTATCCACTTCTCTACCAGTACTTCCTGGAATCTCTTCCCAAGAAACTACTTGCATTGAAATCTCTGGCTAGGGGTTGGTTTCTGGAGAAACTTCCCAATCCAATCACCAAACTTTTACTGGATGGGGAGATAAATACTAATGTAAATGTAAAGGATAAAGATGTATGAAAACCAGGCAGAATGGGGTGTTTTCTAGGTAAGACATGCTGGCCATTTTAAGCAAATGAGTCTGGAGAAGGAAGGGGAGGGGAGGGAGAGGGGAAGAGAGGGGAGGGAGAGGGGAAGAGAGGGGAGGGGAGGGGAAGGGGAGGGGAGGGGAAGGGAAGGAAGAGGGGGAGGAGGTATGGACGGGGGTGGAGTGGGTGGAGGGGGAGGGAAGGGACAGGGAGGGAAGGGGAGGGAGAGGGAGAGAAATATGAAATCTCCCTGGTGTATGGAAGGATTTAAGGAACACTGGAGTATCAGGGTGTAAGTTGAATGGAGCAGGCAGGTAGGGAGAGAGGAATCAGAAGAGGCAGAGAGGCCCCTCTCCCTGCCCTTGGAGACCTAACTAGAGAGTCTTGTTTTGCTCCTGCAAGTTGAATACAAAGATTCAATGTTTGGTGTCAAATGGGGCATAGGAACAATTAGGATCAGCAGAGCAAATCCCTTAAATCTAATTTACTTGTGTTAAGATTGCAATAAATGAAAATAAATGTTAACTCTTGTCTCCTAAATAATGCTTACACCAGAAGACTGCTGAGATTTTCAAAAGCTGAGTCAAAATGAACACTTTCTCAAGAATATCATATTCCCATTATAATTCTCCATCCTCTTCCCTTTTGCCTGGAGAAGTCTTAACATCAGCCCCCAAACAGCCCGTTAACGTTTACTGTTTTGCTAATACAACCCACCCGGAACTACCCAAGAGCAATCTGGAACAGAAAGAAAAAAGTTCTATTTTTAAAATGCCAGCAAAAAAGACACTGCCTGTGAAACTATACGATAGAAGCTGCTCACATCCAGTATCTGAAAGAGCTACCGCTGGTATGAATAATTCAGAAACAGCTCCAGACAAATGATCCTGGGATTATATGGAAATAGAAAAAACCTCCAGAGTCTGCCGCTCCTTTTATTAAAGCCTGCTTCACACTGAACACTGTTTCCTCTGGGGTTATTTCTGGTACAAATGAGCAGTCAATAAGGCAAAATCTGCCCACAATGGTGCCCATGTGAGAGCCAGAAGAGAAGTCATTTTGGTCTTCCATTCATTTTTACCTTGTAAATTATTAACTAATGTGGATTGGGTAAAAATTAGAAGTAAGCAAATCAGTCTTCATTTGTTTATTTTAATTATTTAGTGGGCTTCATTACAAAACATACAGGAGGGTGAAACTTCTAAATATCTGCTTGTCACACAAATCTGACACAATTAAGAATGGTCAGAGGTGTCATCCAAAAGTTAAATGAAGCAGAGTTTCTTCAGTGACCCCAATGACATGATTGGCATCACGCTCCATCCTGACTTGGTTAATTATGCCATTGCTGTCAGAGTGAATCAGAGCCACCCGAAAGAGTTACAATGGGTATTAGAATTTCCTTGAAAACTGAAATTGTGCACAATTTTTAACATTATCTATTTTAAATGAAAGCACTTGTAAGAAAAATTCAACTCTTACAATCACATTTGGCTCTCAATGTGTCAATAAAGCCATTAGGTAGAGGCAATTTTACAACGTCAAAAGGAATGCTTTTGATGGTAAAGGAATCCTTGATGAAAAATTTCACTGCCATTAGGAAAAGGTGCTACCTGTAAGAGGTAAAAAGGACTCTCGGTTTCAATGTATTTAAGTTAATGGATCACTTTGTACTAGAAATATGTCAGTATATGGGAGCTATCAGGTAAAATGAGCTCAGATATTTAAATGTATGTCTTTCAGAGTCTCTCGAGAATTTATCGATGGAATTTTCACTTTGTGTATAAAATAAACAAATTAAGACCAGATGCCAGGAAATAGTATTAGGGATGTCCATTTATCACTCAAGCCAATGAGTACATGTATTTATTTAATACATCATTGTTCAAAATATTCATATGATAACAATCATGTGGGATAAATTAGGGCAAAGTGAAAATAAGGGCAGGAATGAAGTAGTGACCCAGAAAGGTGGGGCATAAAATCTTGTACAAGACCTCAGATTTGGCTGTGAGAATTCTAGGAGCCAAAAATAAAGAGAAAACATGATTAATTAAAAGATTCATGAATCCATGGGAAATATAAATAGTAAACATAGTCAAGTAATCTCCTTTCTAAAGTTAGGTGCTAATTTATTTCAACAAATGAACATACCAGAATGTATATAAATGCTATAAGTTAGTGTTCTCAAGATGTAGCTTGCATTTATCTGAATTAACTGGAGTGCATGGAAAAACATAGCTTGTTGGATCTTAACATCAAAGGTTCTCATTCAATAGGTTTAGGATGGAGCCCAATAATTTATATTTTGAATAAATTCCCAGGCACTGTTGATGATTCTAGTTCAAAGATTACATTTTGAGAATCACTCATGTAAATGGATTTCTTAGCAGAAATGCTAATAAAAGGATTCACAATTCTACAGTTCTTTCACTATAGTATGCATGACTGTTAATTCTGATATGTCAACTTTACTGAGACAGAAATGCCTAGGGGATTAGTAAAGCACAGTGCTGGCTGTGTCTCTGGGTTGTTTCCAGAGAAGACATGTAGGCCAACAAACTGAGGAGGGAAAACCCACCCTGGTCATGGGTGGCATCAACCAATAGGATTGTAGTCTGGATGGAATAAAAAAGGGGAAAGAAAAGAAGTATGCCCATGTTTTAGGAATTTCAGTCTGCTTGAGCTTCTTTTGTTGTGGTCTTTGCTGCTATCACCTTTGGTCATTGGTTTCTAGTTTCTTCAGATTTCCAACTCAGACTCACACTGGTGACTTTCTAGTGACCTTCCAGGCCTTCGACCTTGGACTGTGCTACATCCTTGATCCCTCTTGTTCTGTGGCTTCCATGTTCCTGGGTTGAGCAGCTATTGGATCCTCCAGATCTCCAGCAGGCAGATGGCCATTGTGGACTCTCTCACCTCTGATCTTGTAAGCCTGCCTAATAAATCCCCTTGCATAATTATACATATATTTTCTATCAATTTTGTTCCTCTAGAGGATCCTAACCAATAGAGTAAGCATGCTTAGAGACTGCCAAACAATTTATAGTATGTTTCAGAGAGATCCAGTTGTAAAAATTGTGTAGGCAAGACAACCATACATGGCCAGTGATATAGCTCAGTGGCATAAGTGCCTGCCTGGCAAGTGCGAGGTCCTGAGTTCGACTCCCAGTACCCGCATATAAAAAAAAAAGTTAAAGACGACCATGAAGAATTCATATATTAGTTGGCTCAGAATCAGCTGAGATAATTGACAAACCGAGTAATAGTAATTATTTTGCAACAATAATTATTATGATATTTCCTTCTCCTTAAGACTCCCCCCACACCTAACCTTCATAAAGACAGAGAAAAATGGAAGGTTTCACTGAGATTTGTCTAAGGTCATAGTCAGTTTGCAGGAGAATGTTCCAAGATCTAGGTCAAGCTCAGTATCCCATTAAGAATGTAAAGTTCTTAAGAAGAGGACAGGTACCTCAGAGAAATTGCAATTTGTTCTCCAGAAGGCTTGAATTTTCTACCTTAATTTGAGAACATAACTTACTATTCCATCTCAAGATAGGTACCAGGAGGAAGATGAGGAACAAAAGCCATGACTGAAAAGCAAAATGCTCAAAGTCAGTTAATCAATTCATTACAATCTTCTGAAAGTGATAGTCTTTATACCTGAATGGAGATTTTAAGTGGACCCAAATTCCAGAAGCAAATAAAGAAATCATTTCCTTTTGCACTGAACAAGTGTTTCTATCTTCCCATCCTTAAATTAAAGGAGTTCAAATTGAACTTTATTTTTATATGAATGCTTGACTCTAAAGTAAAAATTAGCATAAATTCCACGTTAACATATTAAAGGGAAACTACACAATATGAAAAATGAATGTAACATTCTCAAGGCTAAATCCTGATACTGAATGAGGAATGTGACTTAATTCATAGATGGTGGAAAATTCTGGGATATAGCCTTTGTTCATTTATTTTAATATATTACATTAATTTTAATTATTTATGATAATCCTTCCAAGTGTATTTTTAATAGTAATGACATTTTGAGGAAGCTGAGCCCACCCGACAGATGTTGACTATTTAATCTTGGCTAAAAAATGTGATGGAGTCACAGAGTTCTTGGTAAGGATGATACAGTTTATGAATTAACGAAGTAAAAATTAGCAATTTTCTTTTTGTCTGAGGCTTTTATTTACACCTTCAAAATATATTTTAAGCCACTATAGTCTTTTTTTAACTCTAATATCATGCTTTTATAGAATGTTCTGGCTTAGAGTTTGTTTTGTCCTGACAGATGAGAAATCTAAGGTCCCTGGAAGTTAAATGACTTGTCTAAGGTTAAACATAGACCAATGCCAAGGCCAAGCTTGAAAAATGAGTGTATACTTGATTGTTGCTCCTAACCATCAATGATGTTAATCTTGTTTGAGGACATGGTTAAGGGACAACTGTACTGTGAAGAGCAGAAGTTGACCACCCTTCTCCTAATTCTTTTATGTGGCTGAAATCTAAATGAAAGCTTCAAAGGCCGTAGACAAGGAAGGCCTTAAAAATAGTGTCTGTGACTGTCCCCTGCTTAGCTTTCTCTCCTTTTGTACTTTCAATGTCTCCTCCTTTTTTCACACTTTGATTTAGAGCAGCACCAAATGACTGTTTCCAAAGCCTTCCCCAACCTTGCCTCCACCCAAATCAATCCATCAATTTGCCATACATTCAAGCTTGAGCTACAATCATGCCAAACGGAACCCCAACTTTCCAAAGGTCAGTGATGTGACAAGAGGAGAGAGGGCTTCTGCAAATGTCATCAGTCTCCAAGGTGTGAAGGAGGCCCACATCATGGTCCCTTTCTAATCACAGTCATACATATTTCTCACAATTCTTTTCTCCTCCATTCTACTTCAGTCTACCTAGAGATAGACATTCTCCCTTAATTTGTCTCCCAACTTTCCTTCATGTAGACTTCTTTCACACAAAATGGCACTCAGTGGCTCTGATAACTATGGTAGGATGATAAAGTATCCACACTAAGGTGTTTGTGCATTTAAACTCTCTATCCTTTTCCAGGTTATAGTCACTTTGAGAACAAAGCCTACCCAGCTCTGCATCCCTTGCTGACCAAGATGTTGCCATCATGCATGTAGTTGATACCCAATAAATATTTGTTAAATTTACTAATATTTATTGAATTTATTATTGCATATCTACAGCCTGGTATAAAGGATCAATAAGCTTTGTTGAATGAAAGGATAGATAGAAAGCTGTAGAAACAAATGAAAAAATGATCGAATATATAAAAAGCAAATAATGGAATAAACAAAAATGGTTGATTCATCCACTTTTTCTCCAGATAAGATTTTATCCTAGCATTCCAGAAAACATATTTAATAAAGCATAATCAAGGGAACTACTTTAAGAATCAAAATGTTTCTGGTCACAACTTTTTTTTTTAAATTCATAATCATTATTCCTGTACAAAAAAATCTTCAGAAATATTTAAGACTACTTTTGATCCACTTTGCTACTCATGTGATTAAAAACACTTCACTATTTCTTAAAGTACAAGTGGTTGTTTGTGATCACTATGGATAAATTAATAGCAAGCTGTGAAGAAAGTATTTGATGCCATCCATGGGCAGATGGGCCATTAATGCCTCTTCCATAGTCCGTCATGTTTTTTCCTTGGTCTGAACCCTTCTCTACCCTTCTCTTCAACATGCCCTTTTCTTTTCGTATTCTGTCTATATTGCTAGAGAATCACTATAGCAACAATCTGAAATAAATCAATTCAGCTACTATTTTCTGGATGTTACAGCCTTGTTCAGAGGTCAGATTTCAAAGAAAGCAAAAGACTAAAGTGCCTGACGGATGAAAGAGGCAGAACTTCCTACTAACCTGAATAACACCAATGAAAGGAGCAGAAGGTGATCTCATCGCTTCAATCTCAGAGTGAGACAGCAACAAAAACTAAAGAAAAGGATATGATCACTCAAATGCACTTGCCTTCTGAAGAGACTTTTAACCATCTGTTAACAATGCCAGAAGAAGCAGTAGAAACAATTTAAGTAAATTAAAAGAGGATGAACATTTTTTTACTTGAAATGAGGCCATTTCTTCATAGCTTTAAGTATAAATAAATTCCCTTTAGTTATAAGAGTCATTGATCTATTTTCTCCTGTGGTAGCGAGGCTGTCTTTTCTAACCAAAGCACCCACCAAGATCTTGCAACATCTTACCTATTTTACACTATAATTTTAAATGCAACGGGAAAGGTGTGTGTGTGTGTGTGTGTGTGTGTGTGTGTTTCTCTGTTTGTGTATAGAATAAGGCAGTGAGGTTAAAAAAAAAGACAGAAGTCAGAAGATCAGGTTGCAGTTTCATCATTTACCTTGTAATGTGACCAGAAATAGGTCACTTTATGTCCTCGATTTTTTTTTTTACCAGTAAAATAGGCTGATAATATCTGTCAATTTACCTTATTAGGTTACTGTGTGAAGACAGATGGGGGAAAAACATCATACACTGTAACCATTCTACCTGTGGTCATACCAGAAGTCCTTCTTAAATCATGCCAAGTTTTGCTAGCTATTCTGTGCTTCCACAAATAAAATGAAATCTAGTATGCTTGCCCATAACTGAAGACTCTTTAGATGGCTTTACTACACAAGGATAGTAAGAGTAAAGGATTTGGCAAGTGAATAAATGTGCACGCATGCGTGGGTCATCTCACCTAGAAGAGCATCAATTTCCTCCTGGGTTTTTATTGTGCCTTGCTGGGTTTCTGTGTTTGCATCCCCCCAAATTCACATTGAAAGCTAAACCTCAATGGATTAACATTAAGAGGTGGGGACTTTAGTAAGTGATGAAGTCATGAGGGCTCTGCCCTCACAAATGAATTAGTGCCCTTTTAAAAGGGCCCTAGGATACAGTATCAATCCTTTTGCCTTTTCATCTCTCTCACCATGTCATTATACAGTATTCATCTACTCTAGAGGATTCAGTATTCAAGTTGCCATCTTAGAAGGAGCGCAGAGCCCTCATCAGACATCAAACCTGCCAGTGCTCCACAACTGTGAAAAACAAATGTCTTTTCTTTATGAATTACCCAGTCTCCAACATTTTGTTATATTAGCACAAATGGATAAAATATTCCTCCTGGCTCTAATATTCCTAAAAATACCAGTAAAAATTGGCTGGCTAGAATTTTGAAGTAAACACTTTCTCCTACTTATTTTGGATATGATTATTTACACGTGGAGATGCACAACTTTCTGTATTTCCCCAGTCTGTAAAGACCACCCAGGTGACTACTTTTCACCTGTTCAGCTTTCCTTCCCTACCTATGGCCTGCTTCCCTGAAAAGAGTAATGACTAATGTTCTGCATTTAGCAGCCAGAGAAAAAGTACAGTGTTCATAGAACTTTGTGGTGAGGAGAGAATAACATGTGACCTGATATATCACATAGGAAAGAGCAATGAAATAAACAGGAAATGAATGATAAAGACAAAGTCAGCATGGAGGAAGAGATTCTTCTAGGAATGCAAGGTAAGGATCTATGAAGAAGTTCAGGCTTCTCAAGAATAGAAAGAAATCCAAGATTTTTGGGGGGTCAGTGGAGCTCCTTAAGTGGGAAAAATACTAATAAAGATTTTATTTGAGCCTTGAGTTTTAAAATGTGACCCTGCTCTGGACCACATGAGCTGTGACTTTATAAGCACTGCATACCTAAGGTGCTATGAACAACTTCCTCACATCCCACCATTGACTATGTGACACTGAAATGGTGATCAGTATTTTGTTCCAAACACAGATTTTTTTTTTCAAGAGGTGATGTGTGGGGATAAGGTGGTTGATTAACAAATGCAACAATGTAGCTAAAACAGTTTGTCTCAAAGGAATTAACTCTAGTATTTTCATCAAATACATCTTGGGCATGATGACAAACAAATGTCCACTTAATGGTCAAGACCTACTACCTAGCAATTATGTAAATATATATCAAAGACTTCTATAGACCAATTGTCAGACTATCTCAGCCTATATGTATGTAACATAAAATGACAATTGTAATGATTAAATTATTAAGGCTATAAAAAGACTCAGTGAGATGTGAGAAAGCAAAAAGTTACAGATTTTTGGCCATTTGTTGTCAACACATTCCAAAAATAAAATAAAACAAAATACTTGCCCTTCCTAGTACACAGCCTCTAGGTGACAACCTGCTGCTCACATACTTACCATCATCAAAATCTAAACAGTACAGCTTTCTCACTGATAGCCCTGTGGCCATGAATGCCTGCTGTGAAAAATGCAAGATCCCATGTTCAAAAGGAATACAAACAGCAAGGATATTTCACATGAGAGCCTGTAGGGAATAGGCTGAACCACGACCAGTTCCATACAAAGTCATTGGTTTTTAATGGTGGCTACAAACTGAAAAACAACATTGAATTGGATATTTATCCTCCATTTCAAGGAATTGTGACAACCTGCTATTCCAATGGAAGAAGCAGAACAATAATGTAATTAATCTGCAGAAGCAGTACGGATGAGGACTCCACAAAATGGAAGGTAAGTGATTACTCTGTGCCTCAAGTTATTCAAACCAATGGAACATCCAATAGACTACAGGAGAATACTAATCCTTTTTTTATCCTCAGGAGACAGGTCCCTTGGTACGACTGAAGCTAATTAAATTGTGTGTACAATTATGAAAGGGGAATAAACATTCTAATATGTTAGCATAAACAATGTGTTCCCTAAAACTAGATAAATTCATGACTTAATAAAATTAAAAGCCAAGTGTGTGGGACATCTTGACGTGATTCTAGTAGGACCTAACAGAGTGCCTCAGCAGTGAGTGCCCAGGTGATTTGGAAGAAAAATGTGGCTTCGGTTAGCACTCTCATTCCAAGATTGTGCTTGGCACCCCTACATTAAACTGCTTGTGCCAAACTCTTTCACATCCTGTTTGTTGTTAGGTGTCTTAGTAGAAGCAACCTAATGATTTTGCACTATAGACTAGCCCAAATTTTATAAAGTGTGACATATTTGGCACCATTCAAAATCTAGATGATACTAGAGGTTTGTACAAACCCAGTGTGACCCACTGGTAAGTGCATACTGCCTCTCTTTTGTCCTCCACCCACAGCTGCTCATCTTTGGGCTTTTCTTTCCTACTACTGGAGTTCCTGGAGCTGCTAGGAAGGGTCACTAGGTTTGGAGTCAGAAGGACTTTTTCACCGTAATCTTAAAAATAATGTCGTTATATATTTGTTTAAAAGCATAGACTGTACAGCACCAACTATGAACCCTAATGTAAACCATGGGCTTTGGGTGCTGATGATGTGTTAGTGTCATTTATCAACTGTAACAAATTGTGCCACTGTGGTGCAGGATGTTGATAGTCGGAGAGACTATGGACAGGGGCCCACAGGGGACCATGAGAAGGCCATACTCTCTGCTTAATTTTCTATGTCCCTAAAGCAGTTCTAAAGTGCAGTCTGTTAAATTTAAGTTATATTCTATGATTTTCAGTGACTTTGGGTGCTCAGTCAGAAGACCTGGGTTTGGCTGCTGGTCCTATTCATCACCGAGTGTGAGAGTTTAGACATGTCTTTGCTATGATGTTTTCATTAAGAAAAGGGGCCCAATACTGAGTCAATCCTGTATCTAATCCTCAGTCAACCTGTGAATTATCTGTAGGAAAGTACTGAGCACAGGGCCTCAGAAAGACCATACGCTCTTAGTAAATATGTGCTCAAGGCCCACCTCATCACTGAGTGATTCAAGTAGAAGCAGGCAAGATAAGGGTCTTTTCATTGAGCAGCGTGCCCCACAGGTGTCTTGCTCCATCACTGCTGGTTCTGGAGTGCCATAGCAAGGCCATGGGCATTTTTCCTGTGGCCTTCACAGCAATCACCCCAACAGTTGGCAATGTGTTATCACCCAGATGCCGAGCAGGGTCCACCCAGCCATGCAGGACTTTGGCAAATAGACTTCACCTGGAGGGGAAGGGGAGTGAGCTAGATCTCATAAAAGAGAACCATTTGTCCACTTGACGGTAAAGATCTATGTAAATAACGAGAGAAGAAGAAACTGTCCATGACACAGAAGTGAGGAGTGAGGACACACCCAACTCAGTCTCACAGGAGAAGTCCCAGCGATATGCTGTCATACTAAATGTATTTTTCCAAGTAAATTTGTTTTTGAATATAGTCCTTTAAAAAAGGAAATACTAGCAAAACTAATTCACTCATTTCTTTTTAAATTTTGTTATTTCAGGACCAGTGTGTTGACAGAATTAACTTAGGATTCACTTTTTCAACAATATGTCAGCACACAGATAAACACAAATCTAACATCTTTACTATGCAGAACCCAAGGAAGAAGAAATATTTCTTGATTTCGTATCCTTTCCTCCCTTGGTAAAATCCAATTTATAAAGATATGGATGCATAGATTTATTTAAATATTAGCTTGGCTTCTTAAGACAATAAAGATATCTATTTCGAAGCCTCAGAGAAAAGTTATTTATCCAATTCTGGGCCAAACGACAAACAGATCATAGTTCTCGGATTTCCTCATTGTTGGAGACAAGTAACTGCTTTGCAATAATAATCAGTTTGTGACAAAATCTTCAAATTGCTCCTCATCAAAGAGTATTATACCAATGTGATACAAAAGTAGGCCTGAAATGCCAGGTTGCATGTCAACCTCACATACAAAGGGAAGAGCCTTGTCTGAAAGCACTGGAATATACCTACCAGGTAAGCTCCAATGCAAGGAGTAACACAGCACAAATGCAAACACACCTACTCAGCCAAAGGACATGCACACACATATAACCATAACACGAGACCCTGTGACAGCCAATTGCTCCTCACTTACATGTGGTCCAAGCCCTACTTACCTAAGATTCTGCTTACCCAAGATCTACTCTTTAATTCAATACAGGTTCACACGCAGAGAATATTTAGAACAAAAGTTTTATTTTGGAAGAAATATAGGAAGAGCACAGAACTGTGATGTAGAAGAGAACAGAGGCTTGAATTCTGATTTTACTGGTACTATACATGACCCCTTGGATAAATCTCACAATCTTTGTAAATTTCATGTCTTTTTTCATACACGAGAAGGGTATAACCTGACTCATAAGGAGGAAGTCTTGTGGAGAGGACCATGTGGCAGCAGATTTCTGGGAACAGGTAGAAAGCCACCTCTTCATTCACTGACTGACCAACTCCAACTGTCCAGTGGAAATATCCACACCAATCTTTGGTCATTGGGAAGAAATGCTTAGATCCCCAGTTCCTGTGAAAAAGACTGGGCCTCAAAGTGCCCCATGTGGCCTATGGAACACAGACAAGTCATGGAGCATCACACGTAGAAAACAATCTGAAGATAACAGTCACATTTATTCCCCAGAACTGTGGTAAATATGTTAAATGAGAAGATGTTTATGAAATTGATGTCTAAATCCCAAAGTTCTCTTAAAAATGTGAGTTTTATAATATATAAAGACCAAAGGGAGATATAAATGGTTATGCTAGAATGATAAAAATCCTGTGCTTGTTTGCTTTTAAAATTTTCTTATAAAAATCTTGCAAGTTTAACAAAAACCTTATTGTTTTGGTTTAGAGATTTATTATAGTTTTTTATTGAGAGTATTAGAGATGAAAAATAGATTTCTTAAAGCAGAGGCATTTGTTATTGATATAAGAATCATATCATTCATAAAATAGGCACTAATAAACTCATGACTTAATCCAAAGAAATCAAGTACATGATGATGAACTCAAATAGGAAGGTCAATAAGTAAAAAATAAAGAGCAGCTGAAGTGTTAGAATTATTTGATAGATGTTATTAAAGTGTCAAAGGATAGATATTGTTCCATTTTGTTTTATATTTTTAAAGACATGAATGTCTTATGATAAATCTTCTAAAAACAGAAAACTCAAGGTAAAAGTTTAAAAGACAGATTAAGTATTTTTCATAGACTGATACATGAAGTATTAAGGTCAGATCACTGGCTGTACAATGTTCTTTAATGTTCTTTGTAACCTTTACTCATAAAGAAGTAAGAAGGTCATGTCAATAGCTGTGTGTATTATTTTTCAACAACAAGTAAACTTGACTTGTGTGAAAGATTTTCTAAAGCTCACAGTATTTCTTAATACCAGTGGTTGATGGCATCACATGACTCAGAAACATTCTTTGTATCTGCGCTGCCAATTGAGATAATGCTTAAAACCCCCTGACAGCTTGAGCAATATGGCAACAACACCTGAAACTCATTCATAGTCCTGCCTTGCCCTTCTTGAATTAAATAAGCTGCTGGGGTCTGAATGTTTGTATTCCCACAAAATTCATACTTTAAAATCTTTACTACCAAAGTGATGACACTAGAAGATGGGGCCTTTGGGACAAGATTAGGTCATGCAAGTGGAACCATCATGAATGAGATTAGTGTTCTGATAAGAGACCTCAGAGAGCTTTCACTCCTTCCACCACCCAAGGGAACAACTGCTTAAGGAGCAAACATTCACCAGACACCGAATCTGCTCATACTGGACTTTCCAACCTCCAGAACTGTGACAAATAAATTTCTGGGTTTTTGTACACCACTCAGTCTATGGTACTTTATTATAGCTATCCAAATGGACTAGACATGTGTGTTCCAGGTATAATATTCATACTTTTTCCTTAAATGTACCAAAAAATTATTTCTCAAGTCTCCGTCAACCAAAACTGGATGTGGCCATGAAGAACATCAAATTTAATTCTAAGTAGAATTCTTCATAAAGGGGTATGGTAATTTACGGCTTCTGGTTGTGTGATTTGAAACAGTCTTCTGCATTCTATAAACAGCCCTAGATAACCTATAAAATGGGAAGGATAGTGTCTTCCTTAGGAGGTTGTACCAAGACAGCTAATTTCATTACCACTAAAATACCTTATTCTGATGAGTCACAATACTGGTAAACCTGGACAGTTGGTGTAGCATGGAACTGAAAAACCAACTCTAAAGTCAGGGTTCAACTTCTCAGTCCTGCCACTTGCTCATGCCGTTTTCTTGAAACACATTTAACCACTTTCTGCCATAGTGTCCCCGTCTGGAAATGAGGACAATAACAGTACTTACTCCATTAGGTCATATAGGTTTAACTTAGTTACTGTTTAAAAAGTATTTAAAGCAGTATCTGGAACATATTAAGTTCTACATAAGTGTTCAATAAAGAAATCATTGTGTATACACCTTTTATTCAAAGGTGCTGCCCATTAAGTTTGCCCCATGCATGTGAGTATAACCAAAAGATTCCACATGGCAGGAACTAGTTAAGTTTCCCTTTCTTCTTGGTCACATAGATTTAATTTCTCAGGCTCCCTTGCATTTGGCTGTGGCCAGTGAAAGTGAGAAGTAAAGGATATCTGTCCAAGCTCAATCCCAAAAATCTTCCAAGCACACTTTTCTGTAATCTTTCCCTCTCCATGGCTTGATACAGATAAAAGGAGTGTTAAAATGTTAAGGAAGACAGAGACACAATAGGAAGGAGTCTCATTCTGAGTATCCCTGCAACTATGGAAAAGCTATCTGACCAGGGATACTTACACGATCCTGTTGTGTCAATAAGAAAGAAAGTTGAGTGCCTGAGATTTCAATTTTACCTTAATCTCACGGTCCAATATTTCTTGCATAGAGTTACGTACTGAGGCTATATTACAACCTTCAGTGCCAAGAGAGTATACTTGGGTCAAAATAGGGATTAGGGTAAGGTTAGATACCAGGAGAGGGATGGGTGACACGAAAAAGCTTTATCCACAAGGGAAACCAGAGTTATGTGTAGGCCAGAGGCAGATACCTAGTGAAGCTTGCAAGAAACACCAAATCCAAAGGATAAGCACAAAAATCTAGGAGAAAATATGAGTTGAAAGACAACTGCAGTCAGCACAGTTGTCAAAAGCATAAGATTAAGCAACAGTCCAGCTGGCTTCAGATAATTTCTAGAAGACAGCCTCCTTTTTTTGGCCAATGTTCCTATCCCACCAGCACAAACAATCCTGATCACTAATTTCCTAGGTCTGGCGTTTAGTATAATGTGCCCAAACAACTTCCCAAGTGTGTTTGCCTCCGTGCCTATAATCTCTGAATTTCTTACAATCCTCACATAGTCTTGCACTTTATTCACATGGAAATGCAGTCTGTGTTGGATAACAAATGCTATCATTATCAACCCAGAAATCCTGAGTTTGTGTTGCCTTATAAGATCACTTTCCCAATTGCTTATAGGGATCCAAGGAAAGGGAACATGGTATGAGTAATTTTTGACAATAGGAGGGAGGCTGGCCTTCTGTATGGACAGGTTCTGAGAAAGAGACAATTTGGGTATGTCA
Organism: Erethizon dorsatum; assembly: GCA_028451465.1. NCBI lineage: Eukaryota > Metazoa > Chordata > Mammalia > Rodentia > Erethizontidae > Erethizon > Erethizon dorsatum. The sequence continues at coordinate 78,071,070 of CM051832.1, forward strand.
CTTTTTGGAGAAATTTAGCCATCTGGGTGCTAGCAAGCCATCTGTTGAGAATCCCAGATGGACAGAAAAGGCCACTACAAGGAAAGACACACATTTTGTTTAAGCATGGTTCTGGTCACTTTGGCTTTTTCTTTTTTTCTTTTTATGACTTCCCACAAGGAAACTGTCCTAAATGCTTAGTTTAAAAGGCTGAATTGATTCATGCAAAGGAGTAGACCCTCTGGATTCCCTGAACGTTGGACAGACTTACAGATAGCTGTACTGTGATCCCCACATCTTGGTGTTTACACCTTTCTGTAACCATTTCCTTGGAGTGTGAGAGGACTTACGACTTGCTTCTAACTTATGGAATGTGGCTATGGTAATGGGTTTTATTCCCATAATTATGTTTTGGTATATAAGACTCTATGTTGCTAACAGTCTAACTCTAGAGCCTCTCCTGCCTGACCGGGTGAAGGAAGCAGCCCTGTGAGAATGTTGTATGTCAAGGGTTTGCAGGTAGACACTGAGAGCCCAGAGCAGCCTCCAGCTACAAGTGAGCAAGACGGCAGGATCCTCAGTCACAAGAAAATCAATCTGCCAACAACCTAAACAACCTCATAAATAGACTTTATGAACACCAAGATGTGGGGATCACAGTAGAGCTATCTATAAGTCTTTTCCCCAGCGAAGCCTATGGAAAAGAACTCAACCTGGTACACACTTTGACTGCATTCTGTGAGATGCTGAACAGAGGATCCAGGTAAATGGTGCTTGGGCTCTTGACTCAAAAAAAATTGTGGTATAATAAATGTGTTGTTTTAAGATGCTAAGTATGTGGTAATTTGCCACACAGTGATAGATATATAGTACGCTCTGTGAATAGAATCAATGACTTTAAATGCCTTCCATTTTAATAATGTTACTTTTGTAATGTTACTCTTGTAATTTTGCCTTTGAAACATTAGTGGGGCACTGGTATAGAAGCTCACCTAACAGACTCCAGTGCTGACGAACTTTTTAGAGGTTTCAGTGATAACAGTCGGCTGTGGCACATGTGCCATAGATTTGCCACCATTGGGTTGTACTTAGCAACTTTAGTGAGACCTCTCAAAATGAAAAAGAAAGACCTAGGGATGTAGTTCAGTGCAAAGGCCCTGGGTTCAACTCTAAGTGCTGCGTGTGTGTGTGCACACGCACACACACGCACTCACACACATGTTTCTACCACTTTTATTGTCCTCTGTACAGGTTTACCTATTTTTTTTTTCTTTTTCCACTACCAGGAACTGACCCTAGGGTGTTGCTTATGCTAAGCATACAGTCTACGAGTGAGCTACACCCTCCATCCTTGAACAGGTTTTAAGCCCCTCATAGTTCTCATGTATTTTGCTCTTGAAAGTCTCAGCCCACATCATATAAATAATAGCATTTGCCCTCATGTACATATTGAATATAATTTTCTTTGCAGGAAAATTAAAATGAATTTTTTTATTTACAATTTTGCCTTGAAATTAATTGGCTCAAAAACTCATTTAATTTAGAATGTCAATGATTTCTTGGTAATTACCATGCATAGTGGGAAATCTGTGAAAGAAAAAATATCACCTTCAAATGTTTTCCAAGATAATGAAATTTTTATAAATAATAAATTGAACAGTTAATGAAGCTGACATAATGTTAGTTTAGGAAATGTTTAATTAAATATTTATTAATTTCATTTCTGTAGGGTCCGCTAAGAACTTTGGAGCCAATGGTTTCTTATTCAGGTCTCAATCTGTTCTGCTTTCTCCTGAGAATGTCATATATCCTGGGCTCTGTGCCAATACCTGAAGAAAAAAGGGCCTGATTTTTTTTTGCATACTTCTCTTCTTATTAAATTTATAATTTTTCATACAAGTAAATGCCATGAATAGGTCAAAAATAGCAGAAAAAGGGGGGAAAAAGGAATCCACACATACAAATGCAGGGAATACAGGGAAAATTGCAACCAAAAATAATAGTTCTCAGAGCAAATTAGCTAAAAACAAAAACAAAGAAAATACACACACACACACACTCACACACACCCCAGGATTTTCTTAATTTTAAACCACAGGTTATGTGATCAGTGTTCTCATGTGTCTGTTTTTCTTTTCAAAAACATCAGCGTAAACAGTAATATTTCTCTACTTAATGTCCTCAGGTCAATAGCAATAGTTAGATTATGGTTCTGAATTCATTATTCCTGAAAACTAGAAATGCCATCTTCCCAAATGAGTAAATCAGTTCCTAACTTTGAGCCTCTCTCAATTGCCTTATGTGTTAGTAAGGGAGATTCATGATTAGTAAAGTTCCTTCCATCTTTAAAATCCAGAGTCTGCGTCCAAGGACAAGAAGTGGATTTGAATTAGGCCCTAAATATCAGTAATCACATCATTTGTTTCACAACTTCATTATTCACCAATCTTTCTCGTTCTGAAAATTATATAATAAAAATTCACTTGTGATTACTGCAAAAGATGTTGTAAAATTAGTAGCTCTTACTCAATAACTCTGAGAAAGAAGAAAAATCTAACTGGAAAGGTCTTCAGATGGGAATATCTGAAGCCATGCCTGAATATAATGGGAAAGGGGATGGAGTTCTTTTTATTTTTCTTCAAATCATATTTCTTAATTACCTAGAGTTTCCATATTTTGTATAGAAAGGAAGATGAAGTACATGATTCTAAGGTAATTTCCAATTCTGAACATAAGTCCTAAAAATAACAACAGAATTTTCTCAACTAAAAAACAGGCCATAAATTTCCAGGAGGTCTGATGATTAACACGTAATCTCCAGCATTTAGTACAGAAATATATAGTGTACAAATCGAAGAGGAGGTAAGGTTATATAGACGGGTTGGAAGGGTGAGTCTGTGGCAGCATAATCTCTGTGTAGAGGATCAGGTTTGCTTCATTTTTTGTATGCATGCTTAGTGTGAAAAAGGTGATTTCATGTAAGGCATAAGGAATGAGGCAGAGGAAGCTACTCTCTGCACAAAAATGAAGCAAAGCCATGTAGAACAGATGAGAACCTGAGAATCCTTATTTGTTATTAGGTGCCAAATCCAATGCTAAATAATGTTCATTTATATTTAAATTTAATCTCTTCCCACGTGGTGTACCAGTTGGGATCTCAGCAGGAACAACAATAAGCCCAGCTGATTCAAATGAACAGACCTTAGTGAAGAGAGTACAGAGCTGCAGAGAGGATGAAAGAAACTAGTGAGGGATGATGAGGTACTCAGAGCATAGCAACACCAGGAAGCTGTCACCAAAGGAGACACATAAGAGCAGAATGGGGCTGTCCACAAGGCTGAATACAAGGAAAGGGACAATCCTTGCCAGAGAATAGCTACTGAGACGGGTAAAGAGCGGGGAAGTACCCCAGCCTCTCTTTCTCTCCTTTCTCACCTGACCAACCCCAACTGGCAACCAACTGGCCAGGGAACCTCATAATGGATTCGTAGAGAAAAGACACTTAGAACACAAAGTAAAGAAGAGAAGGGACTGGATCAGGGAAGGAGGGATGAGGGAGAGTAACCAGAACACAGCCTTAGACGATACAGGAAATGAGTGATTAATTAAATTACAGAAATTCCTCATTTGATGACCTGCCTGGTTAATGACTGCTCCGATTTAGCACCAAGACATGCTGCTCAGACTTACTACCTGCCGCTTGGACTTCTGACACATCTTTTTTTCCTCTACGGTTCTGTACACCTTGTTTATAGAGCCTCATTGTCTTTCTTTCTTTTTATCTTTTTTTTTTACAGCATACCTTATTTACACAGTACTGTGATTTTTGCTGATTGTACTGTACAGTACTGTAGTTTTATGATGTTATACATTATAGTACTGAATGTAAGAGTTACACAAATAAAAGTCATCAAGTTGGAGTTTCCTTTGACTATTTCTTTGTTCTGAATATTGTAATGCACATACTATACACAATTCCTCATTTAGTGCCCAATTCATTTAACGATCTAGTAGCATGAAAGGAACTCGGTTGTTCCATTGTGAGCATCTGTACTCCCTCCAGGTCACACAACCAGCACAACGTGGCTGAGCTGGGAACTTGAACCCAAGGTTTCTACCTCCAAATATGTGCTCATTCCTCCATGGTATTCTCAGTGCCCTACCACATATTTACAAGTTATTTGCTATTTACCAATTCTTTCACATGCTTTACGTTATATGTTCCCTAGAATAACTCTAACGGGTAAAACTGTTAGATTTTAGTTCTATTTTACAGATGAAGGAACTAAGGATCAAAGAACCAATTAACACTTTTCTTCTAAAAGGTAGGTGATAATTAATGGTTTTGACAAATAGCAGAAAGGAACAAGCAATAGAGAATAAGGCCTGTCTGGGACATAAGGTAGCAAAATGAAAAAGATTAAGTGAGGATTTGATGATTTAAAACTTAAAATGATAAAGGTACTAATAGCTATTTATTATGATAATCCTTATTAAGTTTGCAAATATCTTTCATCGTTAGTTTAAATTTCATTTTCCCTAAGAATTTATAAACAAAGGCAAGAATTAACATCTAGTTAATTAATTGTTGCTATTTGGGCATAACTTCTAAAGAAGATCATCTACTAATGCTGTAGATTTGGTGCAAAATCATTCCCCTTGCTCTAGCACTTTAGGAACATGGGCTTGCAGTCTTCATTATTTAACTAAATTGAAAAAGATTGCTTAATTTTAACAAAAGGGAGATAATTTTAATTTACAAAAGATCTTAACAGAAGCATGATTCTACTAAAAAATCTATTTCTATCGGAAAGTAAATCAGACTAGAACATGTACTATTCCTACTTCTGAATATTATCTGCATCCACACCTTGCTTAAGTGAAAGTGGTTATTTCTTAGAGATTGGTCTATTGTTGCTCACTCTTATTACCTGAATCTGTCACTTCCTAGTATTATAGTAATTCTCTGTAAAATAAATCTACACCGAGGGACTATCATGTTTCACAATCTATGTGTCAGGCGAAGTGCACAATTTATATAATTTCATCTTCACCTCGACCTTATGAGGTTGACATCTTCTCCTCCCCATTTCACAGATGAGAAAGCAGAGCTGATCCAACTAGCAAGTGGTGTGGACAGTATGCACTTGCATCTCGAGCCATTGTATCAAATACTCTCCAATGCAGTGTAACCTTTTTGCCACTCATAAATTAAATATCACAGACTCAAAGTTCCACAAAACCTATCATCTTTGAAGGCCAAAGCTCTCCCTAAAACTTCTGTCAACTCCTAGAAATTTTCATTCCATCACATTCTGTGTCATATATGACCTAATTTGTAAAGATAACAGCAAGCAGCATAGACTATCATGAAGATGACATTATGAAGAAAGATGAGGTACTTACATCACAAAGCTTCCCAGCAAATAACCAAAAGTTGCCTATTAAAATTTTCTTCTTATCACATGATTCCTGAAATAACAAGCTGAAGATCTGGAGAATAGATTAGTGGTTGCTAGAGTTTAGGGAATTGGGAATGAGATGGTTGGCTATAGAAGGGCAGCTCTGTAATGGAACTATTCTGTACCTTCACTGTGGTGGTCACTGAAGTCTATACATGTAATAAAAATTCATTGAGCTAAGCACATACTTACATGCATGTGTCTGGACACACACACACACAAACAAACACACAGGACTGCATGTAAATCTGGTGAAGTCTAAAGGTTGGTGGATTGTGTCAGTGTCAGGTTCCTGGTTGTGATATTGAACTACACATAGCCAAGGTATTATCACTGGGGGAAACTGGGGGAAGGATATGTGGGATCTCTCTATATTACTTCTTACGATTACATGTGAATCTGTAATTATCTCAAGGTTAAACGTTTTGACATTTCTATATTCTTTATTAGGAAACTTTCCTTTTCATACCACACCCCTCAACACAGTTCACTACCTATGGCTCTCCCTCTCCTCCCCTGAGATTTTCTCCTGGGAATTTCATATCCTTTCCCCTCTATTATGCAGAGAAACTTGACTTTTTCCAGCTCTTAACCACCAAAGTAGCACAACCTACTTATGATGGTGATGAGCGATTGAAGAACCCTGCCTCTAGTCAAATTGTGCCACAATCCTCAGAAAGCAATGGTGGTGAACATAATACATTTTCAGGTGCAACTGGATTTGCAGATGATCCTTAGGAGGAAATGGCTAGTCCTATGGGACTACCTCTGAGCTTCTCAACCTTTGAGTAAAGACAAAAGACAGACATAAGAACAATTGTCTCACCTCAAAAATCAGCACAGTTTTTGCATAGACCAGTTATAATTCCAACTTTTCACTAATTGCACAATAAGTGAAGTGACTTGATATCTTAGAAATCCACCAAATGGAAACGTTAATCATTACATCAGAGTCCTGTGTTTTTTTCTCTATTTTCCAAATTATTGATAATATTACTACAGCAGTTTTTTAAAAATTAAAGTTAAAATTGTGTTGTCATTGTATCGAGCATATGATGAGTTGGTATCTGTGGTTGTTTTTTGTGTGTGTGTGTGTGTGGGTACCGGGGGTCGACCTCAGGACCTCGTGCACCAGCAGGCGCCTGTGCTGCTGAGCTATATCACCAGCCCTTTTTTCGTATGTGGGTACCAGGAGTTGAACTCAGGACCTCGCGCTTGCCAGGCAGGCGCTTATGCCGCTGAGCCATCTCACCTGCCCTGTGGTTGTTTTAAACAATAGATAGGATTTTAGAAAATAAAGATGAGGATAAGAAGAAAGAGTGTTCTAGACTGAAGACACAGGCTAAGAAAAAGCACAGAGGCAAAAGGTACAGGATGTGTGTGTTCAGAAAACTAGGAACCTCCCACCCTCTCAAGACAGGACATGTGGGAGTATTAAGAATTGTGCAAGAGGACTGTATCATGAAGGAGAAGAAATCTGTCTTTAAAATATTGTAGGAGGAAAAGGTATCTTGTGTGTTTTGAGTGAAAGAGGAAGAGTGCTATGTTCAAGACAGATCTGCCACAAGGCGAGATGGACTGGTGTGTTTGGGAAGATGAGAATCACTGGCAGTGACAGTGCTCTTACCGTGGTAGGGGCAGGTCCAGGATGGGCAAAGAGTCTGTCCAGAAATGAGGAGACGTGTAGGACAATACTACAAGACTGCGGAATATGCAGATGAGACTTGAGGATTCCAACAAATATTACTAAAAAAAGTCAACTCTGTATATTCTCAGATTACAAGAGAAGGAAAAACATATTTCTAACTTCCATTTCATTATCAGATAGATGAGAATATTCTTGTCTGTACTAAGTGAAATGACATAGCCAATCTGAAATTAATTCTTGGTGCCTGGGTTTTTATCCATTCTTCAGGCTCATTATAGATATATCTACAGGTCAGTTCTAACAGCAATAATTGCTAATTTTCAGCTCTAAAATGTACCTCAATTTCACAACCTCTTATATTTCTCTTATAAATGTACTCTCTGGTGATCTCACTTCTTGTACCATGAATTTTAACATGTGCTGTCACCCGATAATAAAACAGACCCATCTCACTAGACTGTGGTTTATTCAGCCAAATGAAAGTTTTTTTTAAAAATCTGAGTTGCTTTACAGGTTTATGAAGATGGTAACCAGGAATCAGTGATTTTAGATATTTCTTTCTACAACCTTTCAAACACACTATAATAAAAGCAACGAAGGTCTCTTTTTAAGTAGACAGCAATAATAACTTATGAGAGATCAATGATAATCGTTCATCACATAAATAAGCACTGTAAAGTTACAGAACTCCCAGATTAAATGAGAAGCATTTATTACACTTCTACATTGCAGCCAAGTCTTTGGTACACATTGTACAGAAAATCCAAGGCACCCCCCCACTGGTTTTAATTAAGTGTCATTCCCACTGAGTTAAGAAGCATATTATCAATAATGTGACTTTCTGTTAAAGTTTTGATAATAGTTCAAGCTACATTTTGCAATTACTTATAATAAATTTGATAAAATTCTCTAATCTTCACCCCCCTCACAATTAACATGACTAAATGTACAATGCTTTCTGGGCCCAGGAACAATCTGTCTTTCTATTTCTGAGCTTTAGTAAGCACAAGTTATGCGAAATTGATGTTCAACCTGAAAATAACATAAAACTGGGAAGTTCAGTCTTGAAAAACAAACAGATTGCTTTATAGCTAAAAGAATAAGTACTGCCAAGATTAAAAACAACTACAGTTTCCTGGGCTCTTATTTTGTACCAAGGACTGTGCAAGGAGCCTTTATAAGCATTTCATGAGTGCTCACTGCAAATAAAAATCAGTACACAAAGGCATAAAGAAAATAGAGAGATTAGGTACCTGGACCAAGTTGGTCAGCTGGTCAGGGGAGCCAGAATACCAAACCTATGCCCTTTCTAAAACCCACTCCCTCTGTCTACTGGAAACTTTGTCTACTCACTGGATAAATGAAGGCAGTAACAGGCTCCAGATGAACTTTGGCTTGGATGATATCATACCCACATATCTATGATGATGCTCTACCAACAACAGACATTGAATATATGCTGGTGAACTGCATGGAATTTCTTGTTATTAAACTAATAAAGTATGTCATCTTCATGCCCATTTTTCCCACCTCTGTGCCCTATAATCTGTGCCAAAGATGAGCCAAACACAAAGCACCAGTGCCCAGTATAGCTAGTGTCAAAAATAATCTGCCCCAGCCTACCACCTGGGGGACATTAACCACTTGCCACCCCACCTGTGTTAAACCAATGGTGTTTGGTTTGCTCCAGTTTTTGACCTTCAAGCAGAATCAGACCAGGCTGAAGATAGGTGCATCAGAGTGGTGGTGGAGTTGTGAGTTGATTCCAGCTAGCTTGGAAGCACTGTATCAAAAAATGATGATTGAAGTCTTTAATTAACAAATGAAAACAAATATAAGCATGTTCCTAGAAAGATCACCTCTGTCTAGATCCACAGAAAGCCTAGGATGTTTTCAAGGGTCTTTAACTGTGCTCTTACCCACTTCTAATTTTCTAGAGTATCATTTTTAGAAAAACACCTTGCATTTTCAATCCAGTTTAGTTAACTTTATGATTTATTCAGAACCTCCTGTATTATGTTTCAAGCACTGAAAATACAAAGACGAATGAAACATGGTTCATCCCTCCAAGGAGTCTGTGGTCTTGTGAGGCCACAGCCATGTTTTTCACTAATAAACATTGAAGCCAGTGCTTAATAACGGCATGAGAAACATGCTGTGACTGCATAGAGAGGAAAATTGTCAAGAGAGGAAAATGGCCTATGCTAATTAAAGCTAGCAGAACTAACTTTAATTAGCATTTATTATGTACCAACCTGGGTTCTTTCATAGTAACTTTCTTGTTTATTCTTCACATTAACCTTGAGAAGTAAGAGTTTCCATCCTAGATTTTTTAGATGAGCAAACCAAGGCTCTTAAAGGTGGAATGCCTGGCCTAGCATCACATACCCAAGGACTGGCAGGGACAGGACGCCCACTTTCCCCTTCTAATGCCCTTGCTCTTCCACTGTATAATTAATTTTATCTTGGGGGAGAGAGGGGTCAGAGAAGACTTTGTGAATGATAGGAGTATTAGAGATCATATGTGGAATTTCAACAGGAGTTTGAGAAAAACAGTGTTCCAATGTTTTTCTCTTAGCGTAGAGTTTTGAAGAAGTTGCTATACCTGAAACTTCAGATTTATCTAGGTCTGAGTTCAGGGAATGTCCCCAGTCCTCACTAGCCACTGCCTCCAACCCTGCTGCAACCTGGTAGAACACTTCTTAGAGCACACCTGTGGCTTAGTTCCAACTGGAGGTGCCTGTAGAGGTCTCATATACCACAAATCATGGTTGAGTTGGATGGACTGGGCCAAATTTGAACCATGGAATTTGAAATGTCATTGCTTCCAAGGACATCCAGAAAGAAAACCTAGGAGCAGGGAATCTGGTCAGAGAACAGGGCACTGGGTCTTGTCTATGTCTGTTACCAGTTCTGTGACCTTGCTTTTCTAATTAATCTTTTGTTTTTAGAAAAGAAAAGTATTGCAAAGATAATATACAGACTTTCCATATACTCCACACCCAGTTTTCCCTTTTATTACCAACTTGCATTACTATGGTTCATTTGCTACAACTGGTAAAACAATACTGATGCTTTCTTATTAATAAAGCCCAGATTTTATTCAGATTTTCCTAGTTTTTACTTAACGTCTTTCTCTAGTCTAAGATCTCATTCAGAATATCACATTGCATTTAGTCGTTGTGTCTTCCCAGGCTCCTCTTGACTATGATAATTTCTCAGAATTTGTTCTGGATGACTTTGACAGTTTTGAGGAATGCTGGTCAGGAATCTGCAGAATGCCCCTCAGTTGGGATTTGTTTGATATTTTTCTCATGATTTTACTAGTGTTTGGAGGACAAAAACCACAGAGGTAAAGTGCCATTTCACCACATCACATCAAGGATACATTTTTCCATGTGATTGTCATTGGCTCAGGTAGTGTTTGTCAGGTTTATTCACTATAAATTAACCCCCACCATCCATACTATAATATTTGGAAAAAAGTCGTTATGTGCAACCCAGCCCACATTAAAGGAGTGGGTACCTGACCTCTTTGTGACTTAATTTCCTCATTTCTAAAATTGATGATAAAATGAACTTGTTAGTATCTTGTACTTAATAAGTTACTACATGTAAAGCATGACATTGACCTGGTTGTTCATACATTTATTCACTCACCCATTCAGCAAACATGTTTTGAGTGCCTACTCAGTGCCAGGCACAATGCTAAAGCATGGCACTGCAATGGTGAGCAAAAAGAAATGCAATCTCTGACTTATATAACATAGTATAGTCTAGCAGGAAAAGAGATTAATGAAGCAATCATACAAATGAATGTATACTCTGAAACAGAAAAGGTGTCATAGTGCTATGAGGGTTTGATCTGGGGGCACCTGAGGAGGTAACTGTTGAGCTTACAGCTGAAGGACAGGGACACAAGACTGAGGAAACATTTGTGAGAAAAGTATTATGACAGGATGCAGAGAGTAAGGAAGGAATGGTATGATGTGGGGGGTGGACAGTAGAGAGGGATCAGATCAAGGGAAACCTGTGGGACACATTTTAGACATGAATCCATAGTAGCCTTTGCAGAATTTCAAGCAAGAAATGAAATGATTCATTATCGATTTTAAAGAGACTACTCTGGACACAAAGTGGGCCAGCATTGGATGGGGACAGAGGAGATGCAGGAGGCCAAAACTACTTCAGTGATTTATGTGGGAAAGGTGATAACCTGCATCAGAGAGGTAGCCAGGAAGAAACGAGAAATGGAAGAACTCTAGAGCTCTTCGTGGCAAACTGAAAATGAAAGGTAAGGGAGCCAGAACTATGAAGGATGACTACTTTTCTATCCAAGGGAATCAGGTAGCAGGTGATAATATTTAGGGAAAGTGGAACAGTGAAATGAGATAGGTATGAGATAAGGAGCATTAAAAGATGGTGCAAGAATGTAAAAAGAGGTTAAGAGTCCAGTGGTAAAGGACCCTGAGGACACCTGGGGGAATTTGGACTTCATTCAGTAGAATCTGGGAAGTAAAGAATCCTGGATATTCTCATGGCCTGGGGCAATAATCTAGGCAAATTCCTAATTTCATAAACTTTAAAGTTTGTGTTCAATTCATCAAGTGAGGCCCCAGCTCCTCACCCCTCCCCCATCAGTGTTCTTTCAGGTTTTTTAAAAGAACCTGAGCCTGGAAGGTTAAAATGAGGAATTCTAGAACTTCTGGAGTTTGAATGTAGAGGTGTGGGGAGAGCCAGAACTTAGCTCTATGTCCTTAGCCCCTGATCTACCTGCCCCTTCTGTTCTCACCCCAGGATCCACCCTGCATCATGAGAGACCTCAGGTGCAAGTACATGGACGCCCCAGCCCACCTAAATACCCACCACAACTATCCCCAGGAGAAGCAGCTCTCCCTTGGCCATCCCCACATAGGTCCTAGAAGCCAACTAGGAAGCACTGTTCAGGATCTTGAGCATGTGAGGTGAAGTCTATGAAAGGGACCTGTGTTCCAGGTAAGCAATGTGAAGTCTCCCATGAGGAGGGCTATGGCTAAAGCAGGGTCAAATCAGGGGTCCCTCGAACAGGAGATCCAGGAAAGTCCCCACTCCTCAAGTCTGGTGGTCAAGCTGACTTTGTGTGGCTCTTTTGAATAAAGAGTAGGTCACTAGGGGTATCAAGTCAAATACGCAGCAACAGAGCAGAAGGAAATTTTCACCAAAATACAGAGGCGTCACACCTGGAATTTATTTCAGTTACATCTCCACTAACATCACTGTTATGCTACCTTGAGCATAATTTTTTCACTGCCTGTCATTTAAAACGTACTATTTTGAAAGGGGCTAATCCAATGCCCTTACCTTTCTGATTTCAATGACTAACCAAGATAAACATTGCTTCCCTCTGAAAGTTCAGATAAAAGAAAAGTCATCATCATAATAAACATCATCACCATTCATCTTAGTAGTAATTACCCATTCATGCCAAACCCTCTCAAGATTTAAAGTCTAGTTAAAATGCAGAAAGATGAACAGATTGAAGAATGTAGCTTATTTATTTACTTCCATAGTGAAAGTGCCATTCTGTCACCCAAAGACTTTAAGACAAATCTGACAGCCTAAATTACTCCCACCAAGGGGAATAGCTTTGGTGGAAGAAGACATTAATAAACAATCTGGATTTGTCTCTTTTATTTGCAACTTATTTATTTATCACCTCCACTCCATCTATATTTCAAAAGGCATCTTACAATAAGCATATAAAGCAGAAGATAGTTAAAAGCAAAGCTAAGCAAAAGATACCAGGAACTTTTTAGAGAAATGAGATATTATTGATGTGAGCACTAAATTGGCTGAGTTTCCTAGCAGCCACGGCAAAAAAAAAAAAAAAAAGAGGAGGGTTATATATTTCTCAAAGTCCTTTAAAGAACATATTCTTGGTTCTTAGAAGAGACACACTTTCCCTTGTTACCCAGTCTTATATCAACAGTGGCTCCAGAGAGCAAAGTTTAGTGTTACAAAAATGTATTCTTTCCATTATTAGTTCCACATATTATCTGCAATAAACTGAATTCTTGAATCTTCTCCTCCCAAATTCACATGTAAAAGCTTAACCACCTTTGGGAGGTAATTAGGTCATGAGGTAGAACCTTCATGATGAGATTAGTGTCCTTATAAAGGGGATTCCAGTAAGCTCTGTCTTTTCATGATATGAAGATATAGCACACAGTTGGAATCTGCACCCTAGAAGAACGTCCTCACAGAACTCAAACATACTGGCACCCTAATCCTGGAATTCCAGCCTCCAAAACTGGAAAATAAAAATTTCTGTTGCTTATAATTCACTCAGTATCTGGTACTTTGTCATAGCAGCCTGAATGAAGACATAATCTAAATAACTAATGAGAAGACATATTTAATACCAAGTACATTCTTTCAGAAGACCAATTATTGCTGAGTTCCAGAATTAGGAAATCTGGAATACAGGGAGCCAGTGTGTCTCTTCTACTCTGACAAATGTCAGTTGCTCCAGGAGCATGTAACCAACACAAGACTGGGCTTTAGAAGTCAACATTCATGTTTACCTAGAAAATGTGCTTCAAAAGGCTTTTAATCTTAGCTAAGAAAAAATACACATGTAAACAATTTCAGCCTCAAAGAAACCGTAGTTTAAGAGTTTAATGTCGCGGGCCGGTGAGATGGCTCAGCGGCTTAAGTGCCTGCCTGGCAAGCACGAGGGCCCGAGTTCGACTCCCAGAACCCACAAACGAAAAAGGGGCCGGTGATATCGCTCAGCGGCACGGGCACCTGCTGGCGCGCAAGGTCCTGAGGTCGACCCCCCGGTACCCACAAAAAAAAAAAAAGAGTTTAATGTCGGGCCGGTGAGATGGCTCAGCAGCATAAGTGCCTGCCTGGCAAGCGCGAGGGCCCGAGTTCAACTCCCAGAACCCACATAGGAAGAAAGGGCCAGTGATATCGCTCAGCAGCACGGGCGTTTGCTGGCGCATGAGGTCTTGAGGTCGACCCCCGGTCCCTACAAAAAAGAAAAAAAAAAAAGTTTAATGTCAGTTTTAAGAAGTTCCAGTGGCCAACTTGTGCTCAGACGAAACCCTGGAAAATTATCCATATCAACCTCTTTCATCAGGCTTGTCTTATGCAGAGACTAAGATTTTTGAACTATCAAATGACTGCAGACATTAATTTTCTCCTTCTAAGTAACAGTACCTCTAATGTCTTCAAGTTGGATATACCCAGTTTAAAATGGTCAGGGTCCCAGACTCCCTTGCAGCAAGAGCTGAGAATGTTGTTCTTGGGATCCATTAAGGCTAAGAAGGTAGGAGTGGAGGCCTGCATGAAGGGCTTTTGGGGTACTTGTTAAAGAGGACAGACTTAATTGACATTGGCATTTTGTGTTTTGCTCTTCATCTTTTATCTTATTTGAAGGAAAATATGATGTTTGGAGAAAGGACAGCCATCTGGGGACAATGAGTATAAAAGGCAGCAGTGAGAACACTGGAAAGGGAGCTGGAAGGAACTTGGTTGTTGATACCTCAGGCTGCTCCACCAACCCAAGACAGCCAGCCTCACACTGCTTATGACAGGAAATAAAACAGATAAAGCCCCTTTTAGTTAGTCATTCTAGATGGATTTTGTTATAATCAAAAGAACATAATCCCTAAATAGAAAACAGTCACATACCTGCCTTTATAAATGCCACATTTAACAAGCCAAAAGTAAGAACACTTCTAGTCCAGGAAAGCTGAGCCTGTCCTCAATGTAGCACTCATTCTTTCGAGAGAAATGATGCTACATGTTTCACTAAGCCCTGTTTTCCTCAACTCTTGGGACCACCGCTCAGTAAATTCACAAATTTTCTTCTGTATGACTTTGGGTTCCAGCCAGTGAAATAGGGAAGGAAGTGATGTATGCAATTTGCAGGTTAAATGCATGCAAACCTCCCTGTAGATTTACCATGTTAGCTTCTTTCCCACCTTCTGACTAAATATGAAGGAGGGTAATATCCTGGAAAATGACAGAGTCAAATTGCCTTACTTATTTTTTTTTCCTTGCTGAGACAAAATACCCGATACACACAAGTTAAAAGAGGAAAGTTTTATTTCATCTCACAGTTTGTAGAAATTTCAGTCCATAGTTAGCTGGCTCCAAGGCAGGGTGGCATGACAGAGGGGTATCACAGAGGTAAAATAATCCATAGCATGGCAAGCAGAAGGCAGTGAGCAGCAGTAGCAAGCCTGTGTTTCCCTTTTCCCATCCAGGCTATACGCCTTAGGGGGTGGTGCCATCCACACCCAGGATGGGGCTTCTGTCTTCAGTAAATCCATTTATCCACACACAGAATTATGCTAATTCCAATCAGTGGACTAATTTAGTACCACATCCTTAATCCCAGTATCACACACCCTAGATCCAGCCAGCTCTGAAAAGCCTTACCTATGAGTGCATGAAGCTTTAGAGGTCATCTGGAAATAAGCCTCAACACAAAGGAAGGAATCTAATGTCCCTGAACCATAAAGCAGTCCTGTAGGAGATGAAACTGGACAGGGCACACAGAAGAACTTTTATTATATTAAGTCACCCAGATTTTGAGGTTGCTGTTACAGTACCAGCCTGCTATGAATATGCCTCTAGGAATGGCATCTAAAGTGCAGGACAATCATGGGAGATGAATGCAAGATGATCCACTAAGTCACAGGGAGAACATACCACAACTTCTACCTAAGCACTTTTTAAAATTAATTTAGCTAATTTTGACTACTGAATATACATAATATGATGGTAAAGTGATACATGTATATAACAAGTAATTATATTGAAGGCATGCACAAAAACAGTTTTTACTACAAGGAAGCACAAGTCTAAAATGTCACGGATGCCATCGTTCTAGAACAGTGTATTATTAAACATTTTTCAGCCACAGAACTTATTCTTCAATTAGGAATTTCCATCTAAAGCCAATACAGAAAGTAGATGTGGCAGGGCTTGTCTAGTTAGTAATGGTAGAAGAGCTCACAGCCCCACCTACTTCTTACTACTCCCTCAGGAATAGGAATATATGGGAAAAGGAGAAGATAAATATTGAGGCTTTGCATAAGATTTTAATTGAAAAGATAATATTGCTTAATTTTTTTAAAGTCATGCACTATGGAACCTATGGGGCAGAGCACTGTTGCCAACATTCTAAAGAGCTTTATAGTTGCAATATCTCTAGTCTCCTTTTGCTTGACTTTCATTTTCCAAGTCTCTTTCTATATATAATTCTATTACTTTCTTGGATGTGTCTTTTATAGTAAACTGCTTCAAATTATGTGTGCAAAGGTATGAAGTTTATATAATTTTTATGTTATCCTAAAGAAGGCATGGACATAATATGTCCACTATCAGTAGATCATTTAAATGAAACTTTATTCTGCATTTTGAGTTTAAGCTTTAGCAGTCTGACCTATGTTCAGGGACCCAAGAAACATGACTGATTTTACAGAACTAAAGAAGGCAATGCATTCAGAGCAAAAAGGACCTCCAGTACCTTCTTTAAATGTCCTCTACCATTTACAAGGCTTCATGGCCACTTTGAAAGCCTCTTCCTCCGGGCTTGTTATTCTAAGGCCTTGGCTTTAAATGTTGAGCTTCTGGAACTCGGAAACATCTTAACAGGATGGCCAACTTTCTGCACAACATCAGACAGGAACATATACACACCTAAACAAGACTGGACTCCCAAGGAAAGCCCTTGGCTACAACTGAATCCTGGATTGACAAGGCTTGTGCCCTACCTTTGTAGAAATCATGGAAAAAAACAGCTAAGACTCTGACATCCTGGAAACTTTTGCAATTTTCTTTTCTCCCCAGCCCTAAACTCTGCTTTATGTACATGATCCAGAGTTATAAGTGAAAAGAAAGGCTACTGTTTGGTCTCCCTTTACTAATCATGATTATTTTATCAAAAACCTTTTCTACTCCCTTGGTACTATAAATTAGGCACAGAGTGTATTCACACATTTTACAATATAAGGAGAAGATGTCAGAGATGTTCCTGCCACAATGATTTGCCAGGCTCACCTCAATTCTGGACTCTGATATAGTGTTCATTGTATGTTTGGTTTACATTCATAAACCAATACAGAACACAGTGCTGGATTAAGAGCAGGATAGTTATTAAGCATTCAAGCTTGGGAGCCAATTGGGCAGTTAAAATCCTTGGCCTGCCATTTGCTGTGTGACCTTGAATAAGTCCCTTCACATCTCTGACATTTGTTTCCCAAGCTATGAAATAAGAGTGATAATAATTTTGCTTCTTTTGGTTTGAAGACTTTATGAGTTCATAGATGCAGGTTGTTTAGAATAGTATACAGAAGGTAGTAAGTATTTGTAAATGCTGAGTGAGGTCACAGTCCTGGTTGCCATTATTCAATGAGTTCTATAAAGATAGGAAATCTTGGTGGAGGTCAGGAAGCCTTTGATCCCTTCTGGATCAAGGACAAGTTTCTTAGAGACTCACTAGCTGGTTCTGCTCTCAGTGCAACCATCAGGTCTTCTCAGTTGCCTACAGGGAAACTTGAAAACTTCTAGCTTCCTTCATTCCCTCTTTCAAGTTTGCACTTAACATCATTACATTCCTGCACCTTAAAATTCCATTTTATTATTGCTGATATAAAACTAACTAAATAAATGGAAACTGCCATTTTGCTTTGGGAAAAATCAATACATTTTAGGCAATGTTTGTATTTTCTTTTTTTTTTGTGGGTACCAGGGGTCAAACTCAGGACCTCGCATGCCAGCAGGCGCCCGTGCCCTGAGCGATATTACCGGCCCTTTTTTCATATGTGGGTTCCGGGAGTCAAACTCGGGCCCTCGCGCTTGCCAGGCAGGCGCTTACACCGCTGAGCCATCCCACCGGCCCTTGTATTTTCAATGAATGAATAAAATCACTATCTTCTTTATGAAATTATTAAACTACTTTACACCTGAATTTGGTAATCTCAAGGTGGAGCTGGGGGATAATTCACACTACTAAGTAAGTATCAATTTTAAGTGAAAGAATGCGTGTAGAATATCATATCACAGTGACCAGTACATGTGATGCATTTTATGGACACTGTAAAATGATTTTGTTCCACTTTTTAATTATCTGGCAATACTGTCTGTTATACCTTATATCTACATGTCCCCTCACAGCTTCATGCAGTCAAGGGTGGGGCTTTTCAGAGGTGGCTGGATCTAGGGTGTGTGATGCTGGGGTCAAGGATGTGATGCTGGGATTGATTCATGATGTGATGCTAGGATTAAGGCTGCCCCATCCCGGGTGTGAGTGCTACCTGCCCTAAGGGTGAGTGGCCTGAATAGGATATAAGGGTCAGAAAGAGGGTTGCTGCTTTTTGCTTGTTGCTTGTCGCTTGCTGCTTCTTGCCTTGCATGTTCTGTCTGCTGTGAACAGTTTCTCCTCTGTGATGCCCCTCTACCATGCCACCGGGCCTTGAAGCAGCCAACTATGAACTGAAACCTCAAAAAACTGTGAGATGAAATAAACATTTCCTCCTTTACTTCAGGTGTCAGGTATTTTGTCTCAGCAACAGAAAAGTAACTAAGACACTGTCCGTGTTTAATGTCTATCTTCTTTGATGGACTGTAAATTTCCTGAAGGCAGGGACTGTGTCTTTCATTCATCCTTGTGCCTCCAAGCCCAGCACAGTACCTTTCACGTAGTAGATACCCAATAATTATTTGTTGAATGAATGAACTATCAAATGCTTTACTGATGCCACACAATTTATCATTGGAAGGTCAAGGACTACAACCCAAGTTCAAGAGTTTTTTTTATTATGTGCCCAGGCTCTTCATTGATTTTACTTTCATAAAATGTTAATAACTTTATATGTCCCAAAGTTCCTAGTACATAATATCCTTTTCACATATGAAGGATTCCAATTTTTATTTATTAAATGAATCAATTAATGAACAGACTGCATTAGTTAGGGTTCTTTAGAAGAACAGAGTTCATAGAAGATATATGTATAATTATGCAAGGGAACTTATCAGGCAGGATCAGAGGTGAGAGAGTCCACAATGGCCATTTGTGCATTGGACAGCAAGAGGGCCCAGTAGCTGCTCAGCCTGAAAATATGCAAGCTACAGAACAAGAAGGGTCAAAACTATAGTAATATCCAAGGTCAAAGGCCCAGAAGTGCACTGGCGGGTAGCCAGTGTAAGTCTGTGTTGGTAGACTAAAGAAACTAAAGACCAATATCCAATCACTATTGCAAAAACTGGAGCTTTAGGGATGGTGAGATGGCTCAGTGGCATAAGTGCCTGCCCGGCAAGCGCGAGGGCCCGAGTTCAACTCTTGAAACCCACATACGAAGAAAGGGCCGGTGATATCGCTCAGTGGCACAGGTGCCTGCTGGAGCACGAGGTCCTGAGGTGAACCCCCGGCACCCACACACACACACACACAAAAAAAAAAAAAAAACTGGAGCTTTACTGAAGTGAGAGCACTTCTTTTTTCTTTCCTATTTTATCCCATCCAAGATATTGTTTGGTACTATCCACAACCAAGGTGGGTTCCCTCCCCCTCAGTTTGCTGACTACGTGTCAATCACCCACAGACTCATCCACTAACTGTGCTCCACTAAGCTGCCAGGCATTTCTTAATCTATTCAAGTTTACATACCGTGATTAATGGTCACATGGACTAAGCAGAAGCTAAGGCCAAAAAAGATTAGACAGAAAACCACAGACTGTAGAGCTTGGAATTAGAAGAGATCTAAGTGGCACTGGGACAGTAAGAACAATCTTTCTCTGACACATGGTTTATAACAGTGGTTACCCAACTTCCTTTTAAACATCATCAGCAACAGAAATAGTGGAGGAGATCATGGGTAGAGCAAGGGAGGAAAGGCTTTCAAAAGTCTGTAGGTCTAAAAAGATGAAGATATGCAGTGACTAGAGAGGTATTAGTGACATGCATGAGGGCTTTGACTGAGGCGTGCTAATTTTTCAGGAACTAGGGAAAGACAAAACAGTGAAGGTGGCAAGTAGCCACTACTCTTTCGAAGTGTTTTGCAGAAGGGAAACAGAACAAAATTTTAATTCATAAAACAATCCTTCAATCTTAACTATTTTTGAACACTGAAACATCTATTCCTCTTTTCTAGACCTAGGCCTACTTATGTTAATTATTCCTTTTTTGGGACTGTTTTCAAATAATGATCCTTCCCAGGCATTATCTTAACTTAGAGAACTAAAGATACAGCCTCTGTTGAAGAGAAGCTTAAATTCCTTCCATATCTCCTAACAGATCTTTAAAAAGGAGAGCATCAGAGAAAGTGGGCAAAGCCTTCTTTATTCTCGCAGAACAGATATCAATGTGAGTTTTGAAAGGTGATTTTTTTTTATCAATGCCTAAATATTAGGTGACAACATGAGACAAATTTGAGTTGTGGAAAGATAGATTCTGGACAGCCTACATAACAGCGCAAAGAACTTGCTGCATTGATCAGACAAGAGGCAGTGCAGGAGTTTTTCATTGTCTCAGTTACTTTTCTCATTGCTGAGACAAAAATATCCGACACTCAAAGTTAAAGGAGGAAAGTTTATTTCAGCTCATGCTTTTTAGAGGTTTCAGTCCATAGCTGGCTTGCTCCAAGTCAGGGCGGCAAGGGAGAGAGGCATCACAAAGGAGAACTGTCCATGGCAAAGCAGGACAGGCAGAAGGTAGCAAGCAGCAAGTGATGGCAGCAGCCCTCTTTCTGTCCCTCATATTTCATCTAGGCTACCCACTCTTATGGCAGGTAGCACTTACACCCAGTGTGGGGCACATTTCATCTCATCTTCATACATTAATCCCAGCATCACACACCCAGGATCCAGCCACATCTATGACGACTGCATGACACTTTGGGGTATATGAAGCCATAGATACAAGCCATAGACACAAAACCATAGATGCAAAGTCATCTAGATACAAGCCATAACATTCACTAAAACTTCCAGTTGTTCCTTATCTTCCTCATTCCTCATCCTCATTAGGATGAATAAGACAAATGATTTTACTGTTTCGGAAGAAAAAAAATATATTCCATGTTTGCTATAACTTGCATTCTGCCTGTGTGCACAACTACCCTCCTGGGTTTGCTCATGAAAATTGGGCAGAAATTATGCATCCCACTTTCAGGATTTGACTCTAAACTTACCCACACAATCCTCCATACTTGCTATTTTGACCGCTCGTGTGCTAATGGTGCTAAAATGTAATAGAGCCACACACTAAAGCAGACCTGCCCATCTCTGAGCAAACACAGGAAGCAGCTACTTACCTTTTCACAACCTCAAGATGGGCAGTCGGCAAGAAATAAACTTTTGTTATATGAAACCACTGATATTTGGGGGTTGTTTGTCAATACAGAACTTTTTTTAACACACTGTCCAGGAAGGAGGTTAAAAAGCACTTTCTACCCAGCACTAAAATACAACCACAATATATGCTTTCTAACAAAGAGACCAGGGATGTGGAAAATCTTGAAGACACTGTGTGAAGTTGACTATTCCTGATTAGCTTTGCCATTTTAAAGCATGAGTTATACATTAGCTCTTTTCCCCATGAGCAGGGGGCCGAGAGACTCAAAGACTTAGCTTTGCTTTCTTTTACTGCCAAATCATTTCATCTTTATCTAAGCTTCAGGAACAGATTAGGAGGATGAGAAAAAAGAGGGGAAATGGCAAAGCTAAGAAATAAAGATATTGTTATGAAACCAAGAACAACTCTAGAGTTCAGGTTTCTGCTCACAGGCACACAAAAAGCCCCATCGCTGAGATGGTGGCTCTCTTACCCGCTTTCCAGCTCCTCTCTCACTAGGTTGAGAATGAAAAAGAGATCAGAATTTAGCCCAAAGAAACTACTTAAAACCATTTAGAAACAAGAAGTCTTGCGTGAAATTAAACCTATGTTACTGATAAATGTGAAATACAAAAGAATTATTCACACACTGAAAACCCTCAGAAAATATAGTGTCCCGTTTCCATGGAAAGTCTATCCAGACATCACACCCATGCAGAGAACATGGGATCTGCTTCCAGCACTCTTAACTTGGAAAAATGTGGCTAGGAAATTAACAAGCATCCATTTTACAGAAATCTCTAACTAATTTCTTCTTTTTCTTCAGGGTGGGAGGAGAAGAAAATAATAACAAAATTACCCTTGGCAGCCAACAGAAAAGAAAAGAATAATTAACTAGTACAGATATTTGACTTTCTATTGTTTCTAGCAAGCTTATGCTGTCCAATATTTGCATCTGTTCTTGAACTATCACTGCCTCTTAATTTCTCAGCATATAGAAAGAAATGTTTTAGGGCCTTTCTTCCTATTATGAAATCATTCATCTTATTCACTACTTCAGGCTCCATGGAGTCAGTACCATTTATATCGTCAGAGATCATTGAGTAAGCAGTAGTTAATTAGAGTTGCCAGTCTGCCATTACTAAATGCTTTCCCCACCCAGCCCCTCCGCTCTCCTGCCCCAGCTTCTGACAGGTACTGATGATGTAATTACTGTCTCAGTCCATCGTACCAAAGTGCCAAGAATATCATTTCTTATTGTGAGTATTGTAAGGGCAAAGCTATCTTTGAACTCAGTGTTGATTATTAAATGAACATAAAGCAACTCAAAGGACAATAAAAGGCAATTTTTAAAATGTAACATCCCTATAAGAATATTCATTTGCTTCTCTGTGACAGATGCTGTCACAAGGCTTATATGTAACTTCTGTTTCTTTTCTTCTCTTGAATATGGCTGCTGTCCTGATGATAAATCTGCAGTCTGTGCTGAGCGAAAGAAAAATGACCTGGGCTTCTCTGTATGCCAAGGCTGAGGGTCACATCTATCACCCTTTTGCTTCTGTTTTCCTTGTAATTCTCTTACTTCAGTCAGAAAGTTGACTTCAAATCATAAGCCTAAGGAGAAACTAGATTTTAATTTACAGAAGCGCAGCTAAATATTTTTGTTCTAAGCCTATTTTTCATAAAAAAGACGGGAGCCTCAGGGATCCTTAAGCCAAATGGCCATAACATTTTTCTTCATGGCATGGTTTTTTGCTTCAAATCAAACCTGAGCTCACCTACAGCCCATCAACCAAAAAGTTATTGCAAGATTACATTCTCCTTTTCCAATCTGCCACCCAGCACACAGTAACCTGAATTAATCACACATTAGAGAGGAATTTTCTTAAATGGGCTATATCTATGAGAATTTCTGAGGTTGATTTAGGTCTCTAGTTAAGCTTGTTGACCATTTCAGATGTGGACAGTCCCTGTCCCATTGGAAAAGTGTTTCCTCTCTTATTTTCCCTCCAGCTCTGCAGGTCCTGCCCTGAGAAACTAAAGTAGCTAATAAAATGGCAACACATTAATGTTACTCAAAGAATCTCACTCATTCACCAAGCTCACGGACTGTCCTGAGGTGCCATAATGAC
Source organism: Erethizon dorsatum (assembly GCA_028451465.1). NCBI lineage: Eukaryota > Metazoa > Chordata > Mammalia > Rodentia > Erethizontidae > Erethizon > Erethizon dorsatum. Next base: position 78,094,620 of record CM051832.1, read on the forward strand.
TTGGGATGCCCATAGCTGAGTTGTTTCAGCTCCCAAAGCCCCAACACAAGACAATGTAATGCCACATGCAAATCAGCTTCCAGGAACCTATGTCATGCTGTTGGGGAGATTTCACACCAATTAAGAGAACTGATGGTCTCAGGATCAGAGCCAGGGAGGAGCCATCACCATTCCTCAGCCTCTGTCCAGAAGCTTTTGTCAGAGGTATTAAATTTCTTTTCAAAGAGATAAATTAGTTCTATATGTCCAAAAGTCTGGGTTAAGTGCCTTCTTTTTATTTCTTTTCTTTCAAAGGAGAGAAAAAAGACATTACAACTTCCAATAAGAAAGGTGAATTTGTTTTTCAAGAAAACTGATTGAATGAACACAAACATGGTGTTGCTGATGTCTAAAAAGTTGAAAAAAAATTCAATTTTATGGGTCAGGTTAGGTGACACAGTGAGGCAGAAAAGTAAACAAATGGCAGAAATCTGTAGATTCTGTAGACTTAAATTTTAGAGATGGAAAGAGCTGAAGAGATCCTTAAATTCAAGTACTATTTGGGCCATCAGATCAGCTAGGAACATACAAACATACAAAACATACAGGAACATACAAAACAGAACATGCAGCAGAATGAAGGCAGGAATTGATCATTCTTGGATCATTAAGCATTTATTGTGCACCTATGTGGCATGCAGAATGCCATGAAAGGAGCTTTTAAATTTCTGACAAACTCTTCCAAAAAAAAAAAAAAAAAAAAACAGCATCATAAGTGGGACCCATCACAGCATTTCTCAAAATTGACTAATTACATGTTTTGCTTTGAAGTAATTGGGAGGGGAAAAAAAACAAGACACAATGTTGCATTACTTTAAAAATTGTGATGTTATTTAAATATGCGTGAATGTATAACTAAACCCCTTATGTTTATTGTTCTTTTAAGCAACTATCAAACCAGAACAATGCAAATAAACTGCAAAACCAATAAAATTCAATTAATAGCATTACTTTAATGTGACAAATATATGCACTTTTGCCAAAACTGAATCACCTCTGGGAATGTGAAATGGTGTTGGCTGCTAAGCTGCAGGTTTTAGAGGGTTGAGCAGGACCATTCCACTATGTGACAGTGATGGAGTTTGGCCAGTGTCTGGTCTCCCTCCTCAGATTAGAAGTTGGCCTCATTTGGCACTAGCAAGGACAGAAAACAAGTCTAGCACTTAATGACAGTCCAGGAGATGCTTTAGATCAATTTTCAAATTATCATCTAAACGAAAGCCTCAGTGCTTCAGATTCTCATAGAATATACATACAACTGTATTCCCAAGAACATAACCCCAGACCTACTTGAGAGATTTTGGTTTGTTTATTATTTAACATTTTTTATTGTTTTCCATGTAAAATTATACAAGCAAAGAGCAGCTAGCTAGTTCAAACAGAAATATGGTTAATATAATATGACTACGAAGGGTTTCTTTGAAATGTTTTAAATCATTTAAAATTAGAGCATCATTTGATACTCAAACTCCATCCCCTACCACAAATGTACTTATCTACTTGTTAGTAAGAAATTAGAAGACGCAACTCCATATTCATAAAGGCTGTGTTCTAGAGCTGAGCTGACACTACCAAAATCATACATGAAAATTAGAACAATGTGGCAGTTACAGTGAGAACCTGTATTAGTCAGCTTTTTGTTGCTGGGACAAAATATCTCATATACACAACTTAAAGAAGATATTTATTTTAGCTCATGGTTTTGGAAGTTTCAGTCCATGGTTAACTGGCTCCAAGGGAAAAACATCATGGTGGAAGGGCAGGGTGGAGGATAGCTGAACATCTCATGGCAGCCAGGAAGCAGAGCACAAAGGAAAATCCCAAAAACAAAGGGCCCAGAGACCAGATATAGTCCCCGAGGTCACACTCCCATCGCCCACCCAGACACACACAGAGGTGTGCTGCTATGGTTTATATTTGATCCCCCTTTCCCCCACAGAGCCTCATGTGCTCATAGGTGGGGCTTTTGGGAGGTGACTGGATCATGGGTGTGTGATACTCATCACTGGATTAGTCCCCCGATGGGTTTATAACTGGGTGTGTTGTTGGAAGATGAAGCCTGTGGGAAGAGATGGATCAGTGTGGGCAGGGCCTGGAAGGGTGTAGAGCTCTCTTCCCCTCTTGATCCCTCTCAGCCTCCTGAGTGCCATGCCATGAACAAGTCTCCTGTGCCCTGCCTTCTGCCATGCTGTCCTGCCTTGGAGCCAGCAGACTATCCACTGAAATCTCTGCACACTATGGGCCAAAATAAACCTCTCCTCCTTTAATTTGTGGATGTTGGGTATTGCGTCTCAGCAATGAGAAAGTAAGACATGCGTTTTACTTATCTCTGAGACATCTCTCAAATCAAATTAACAATCACAGTTAACCATCACCAGGGCCTCAGCTTCAAGATGGAAACATCAGGAGTAGGGAGGCTGCAGAAAAAGCAGTGGGGCCCAAGTAAATGCTTGAGACTATGACTTACAAAGCCATATCAAGAAGCTGGGCTTGCTACTCTTCTCTTATCATGAAGGACCTAGCAATGCTTTATGCAGGTTATATTTTATTACATTACATTGTATTCTTATGTCACATTAAGATTCACTTAATCACAATTTCAGATTATAGAGGATATCGCAACAGATCTCAACCCAGTGTAGTAGTTGCAAAGAAGGGTGTGGTTATTGTTAAAACACCCCAAATTCTCAGATGCATAGTTCTTGGATGAGATGCAGCACAGCCTGTTATAAATTCAATTGTATAGTCCTCCTTGGAGCACCCCCGTCTGCCACATGCCATGGTGGGTGCTGGGGATACAGTAACAAAGAGAAAAGGACTAATCATCATAACCCTCACACTCTACACAAGGAGACTTGCCTTGTAAACAGCCATGTGGAAGGATGTTAGTGCCATAGCAGTAAAGTGTGAGGAAGCAGCACTCCAGAGGAACACATAACTCTGTCTGGGTTGAAGATGAGGAAAGGCTTTCCGGAAGAAGTGACGTTCTTTGAAAAACATGACAAGAAGTTTTCCAAAAGGAAGACTCAATGGGAAAAGATGCAGAGCAAAGAGGTGCAAAGGCACAGTAGTATAAATAGTATAGTAGCATAATGATGATGGTACGGCTTCCATATAGATCCCCCCCAAAGCCTCATGCGGTCATAGGTGGCACTAGGTCATAGGTGGTCATAGGTGGCTGCTTGCTGCCTTGCTGCCTTCTGCCTTCTGCCTGCCACAAACTGTTTCTCCTCTGCGATGCCCCCTGCCAAGCACCCCTACCTTTGGGCCAGCCAACTATGAACCAAAACCTCTACAAACTGTGAGCCACATAAACCTTTCATCCTTGAACTTTGGGTGTCGGATATTTTGTCTTAGCAATGAGAAAAGTAACTAAGACAGATGATGATGACGATGATGATCATAACAGTCAACATTCACTGGGTGACTCTATGTTCAGGCACTGGGCTGAACACTTGGTGCAGTATCTCATTTAATGCTTACAACAGATTTTCTTTACTTCATTGATTAAATATGTGAGCCTTAGAAAGATTAATCTGCCCAAGATCCTACAGCTAATAAGCAGCATAACTCAGATCAAGGTAGGAACAAGGTCTTCACAGCCCACATTCTCTACCTCTTCAGAAGACTATAAATAGCCTGTGCTGTATTGCTAAACCATGAAGTCAAAAACAGAGAAAAAGCACATCCAACAGCTGGAATACTACATTATACTACTTATATGTATGACTATTAAAGACAGTAAAATCCTCTCAAATGTTGCAAAGATTAGGAGTGATGCTTCTTTCACAATCACGTTAATACCTATACATATTAGAGACTCCTGTCATACCAATACCTGATTTTATTTTCATCAGTGAAAGTGGGGCATTACTTTGTTGCTTGCTTATGATTTAAAATACTGAAGTGGATATGATGAACATTTTCATAAGTAAACTCAAATAAATTCACAAATCAGACAAATTCCTTTATCAGCATATTTGTTCCAATTCCATGTCTACAAAACATAACACACATATGAGCAGCCATTCACATGGGCCACCATGTGGGTGCACACTCACACTAGCTTTACCAAACACAGAATCCGAAGGCTATGTCTAGAAACCAGAACGATAACAGAGAATATGACTGTATCTTACTAGACAGGTAGAGCATTTCATAGGCACAACGAAATAAAATGACAATAGCAACTGCCATGTTTTTCAGTTAATACAACTAAGTATGGTCTATAGCCATATGAGCTTTCTTAGCCTTTGAGAAATTTTACTTGCTGTTTTTAAAATTTGGCTATTTGACAATTAAAGTGTAATTGTCTCACAAATTGAGAGATTATTGAATCATAAACCTTAGTTAACCAAAAATTAACTCGTGTGGACTGTGTGAACATTTCCTTATAAATACCCAACTGCCCTCAAGAGAATCTGATGAAAGGGTGGATTTACATATTCAAATTACTACAGTTGGAAAAAGGCCTTGTAAGTGTGCTTATCCTTTCTACCCTACAAAGAGAAAAATCATAATTAAAATAGCAGGTATGGAAACAACTTTCCATCAACCCACTCAATACAGTGCAAGATTCCTTCAGCCTGGATTCCACTCAGCTCAAGGCCACCATAAGCCTGGTGACCCCATGTCTAAGCTTTTTGATGGAAGCAGTGACTAATCTTTGAGCTCACAGCTTATCACTGGCAAATTAAAAGCAATTATATTTATATCATAGGTTTGTTGGAAGGCTTTAAAAATGTGTTTAAATAGTCTAGTTCAGTCCTGGGACCCAGTATAGATTCCACTCTCACTGCCGCCACAAACCCAGCTCCCTCCTCTACCAGCTGATCAGCAGTGCCACTTTTCATCAGAGCAGTTTCTTAAACATTTGAGGAGAAAAACAAAAGCAATAAAATACAAGAGCTCATAAATAAATAAAAATCATTTAGTGTTTTGGAGACAATAAACAGGTGTTTCTGTGACTAAGTTGTAGGCGTGTGAAAGTATCAAGATGATGGGGATTCACTGCTGAGCCCCACCTTGGGCTATGACATTTAGCAATAAATTATTGCTGCTGAGTTTCTCAGCTAATACAGCTATGTAAACCACTGCTGGAGAGTTTGTTGTTGTTGTTGTTGTCGGTGTTGTTGTTGTTTTAAGAGAAAATCAGTGTAAATAACCAATAAAATACAAAATATTTTTGCAAACAATAGCCTTCCACAAAACTTTTTCTTTATAATCTATTTTATATAGGAAGAAGACTCTCCCCTTCTGCTCAAGAAGGTTAGGTTTAGGGTTACGGTTAGGGTTAGGGGCCAAAGTATTGCATTTACTTTGGAAGAAACAAACACTATTATAAATTTAAGCTTTTATGTCTTCTAGTATTACTGTCATCTTTAAAATATTTTATTCCATAATGTGTGAAAATATTCAGGTTTATATAAAATGAGTGATTAACGAAACATGCAAAAGAAGTAATTAATTTTAACCAGAACTTCAGTGTCCTTACTGCTGGCAAAAAAGGGGAGCTGCAAAATTTAATCTCAATTTGTCAATATTTACAATCTCTACATAAAATAGCAATCACAGTGGCAGTTTCTTGGGGCTCCTGGCAGGCCGCTTACATTATGCAAGTTTTCCCTTCACTAATGTAATCTAGAGATTAATGACCTCTTCATCAACAGAATATTAAAATGATTTTCATGCACTTAGTTATTTTCTAGAAAATAGTTTTGGAAAACCTTCGGTATAAGATGCTCAGTCTCATTTCTCACAGCTGTGCTGGGGAGGCCCTATAAGCAGGAACTGTGGTTGTCAGTGTGTTCCCCAGGTGCAGAAGCTGCCTGTCATACCTGTCTGTCACTAGTGCCAATACCTGCCAGTGGATGAGTGAATGAATGAAGCTGACTTAGGAGTTAAAATCTCAGGCTTTGAGGCTTAAACCCTGCACTTACAAGATGGCTCATCTTTGATGATTTGCTAACCCTTCCCATACCTCAGTTTTCTCATCCATAAAATGGAATAACAATAGTATTTAGCTCTTAGATTGCTGTGAGAATTAAATGAGTTAATAAATGTAAAGCCGTTAAAGGAATGCTGACTGCATGGAAAATGCTGAAGAAATTATTGTTATTATTACTGTCAGCCTCAGCCACAATGTCCTTAAACAAACTGGACAGAAGCATTATTAGCTGGTATATGGTTACTCCAGAAAATAAATTCAAAGGCTTCAAGCAGACACACACACACACACACACCCCACATTCTACATCACTGTCCACTTTTCATTTTCTTTTGCTGTTTGCTCCTCATATACTTGATTCCTAGGTATTGAGGTAAGACTTTCACATTAAGCACTTCACATTTTTTTCTTCCCCTTACTCCTATTACTCTTAAGATGATCTCCTCTGGGGGCCTGGCTTTAATACTATCTGTACACAAATTACTATTTATATTTATAAGCCAATATCTAAACTCTTCTCAGAGCCTTGGGTTATTATTACAACTCCTTGCTAGTCAAGCTCCCTCAGTGTCTAGCAGATATCTCAAACCAACCACTATTGTCCAGGACAGAGCTCCTGGTTCCCCCTCAGATACTGCTCCATCTGTAGTCTTCCCATGTCTATTCATGGCCCTGTCATATCCCTACACTCAGCTCCCCAACACATTTCATTCCTCTTTCTCCATACACACATTCAACTTATTAACAAATATTATTTGATCTACTTTTCTATATCCAGATCTGACCATTTCTCACCATTTCTATGTCTACAACCTTGGGTTTTTGCTATAGTCTGTTAACTGGTCACACTCGGCCTACTCCTTTTTTCTCCTATAATCACCAAACTGATCTTTGTGAAACCATGCATGAAATTACATAATTCCTTGGTTTATAACCTTCCAGTGGCTTTCCACTACATTCACAATGATATCCAAAGACTTCATGGTGTTCAATAAGGTCCTGTGTAACATGTACCCACCTATTGTCTTACTCCATCTCCTCCATTCCCCCATTTCTTCACCAAGCTACAACCTCAGAGCCCTTTTTGTTGTTCCACAAACCACCAAGGGTAGAGTAGTGTTTCCCCGCTCTACTCCCAGTCTTTGGCTTAGATGACTGTTTGCTTGGATTTTTCCACAGCTAGCTTCTTCTTATTCACAACTTGATATTCAGATCAACCAATTGAAATTATCACCTACCACAAATCTCCTACCACTGAATCACTCTCAAACCTCTTAACCCCACTTGAAACTATACCTTTTGTTATTTACTGTGTCCTTCATGAAAATGTAAATTCCACCAGGACAGAAATTTTGCCCATTACCTCCAACACAATATTCTGGATCTTTACAACAGAACTTATAGTACAATGGTGCTCAATGGAAATGCCTTAATTAATCAGTCTGTTATCTTTTTGTTCAGCTTATGACTCCTGAAGAGGTGAGCTAAGTAATCATAAGTATCAGTAGTTAGGAAATGGATAATCACAACAAAATCATCTGTGAGAAGAAGTCATACATTAATGCCAAAAGGTTTCTGGATCTAAACAACCACCACATAGAGTTAAATAAATATGTGTTCAAGGCTCCTCTTCATTGTGGATCTACATGTGATTTAAACAATTTATTTCATCTTTCTGAGCTTTATTATCTACCTAAGTAAGACAGGGATGCTATTATTCCCTGGTTGTGTATTTGGGTGCATTAAAAACTTCTTGGATTCAGTTGTCAGGTTTTGGTTTAATTCACACAGTTGTTTTTTCAACTAAAAATACATTTTATTCAATATCTAATGATTGAATTACTGAGAAGTCAACCATATAAGAGTGAAAAAAGCAGACACACACAAGGCTCTTGGAAACTTGCTGGCTAGTATAGTATTATAATAAGTGGGATCTTGATGTCAACAAAGGAAGTACAGGGTACACTGAGCAAAAACCATGAGACTAAACATATTTTGGAGGGAAGATCAGGAAATGCATCTTGAATTTGACTACATTTAAGGAGAAATCTAAAGGATGTATAATAATAGATGTTAGTAGGGTGGTGAGCATGGAGGCCAAACAGGAGTTGCAAAGATCTTCTGCTATTTTAGAAATATAAAGAAGGCAATATGGCTAGAGTGGAATATGGAAAATGGCAGGAGAGGAGGCCATTGAGGGCAGGAGCTCTAAGGAAAACTGTGAGCAGGGCATGGTGTTTATGCCAGAACTAACCTGCAGCAGTAGAAGCAATAAACTACCTTTCCATATATTGGTAGATATTTTAAATGTATTAAATGGAAAAGTAAGAAAAAATGAAATCTATAGCACAACACTTATACAAATTTAAATACATGCAATGATGACAAGTAAAGAAATATGTATCACCATACTCATAGCAAGTACATTCAGGAGGATGGTTTGGTGAGGAAGGGTGAGTTTGATCATGCTGGATTAAGAGGAAAATAAATTCATAAAATAAGAGAGACACCTTGCATGGACTGCTGATCAAAGTGTCCAATGAGCTGAGGAGTGAGTTAGGAATAGTGCAATAGAATGGGTGGAATGGAAGAAGGCCAGAGACAAGATCACCAGGAACTCAAACAAGAACACTCATGGCATGTTTGGGGAGGAGAAAATGGTCTTGAACTTGATACTATCCTGAGGTCTCAACCCACATTTGCTTTCTGTATTTCTGAACCATCAACTCCCAGCCAACCAGTCCTACCGAAGCCTGTGGGGCCAAGAAGAAAAGACAAGATGGAGGCACCCTTGGCCTCACAAAATGAAACTTCAAAATGAAACAGAACAAAGGAACCTTCATAGGTGTATGTAATTTGAATATATGCTAAATTAAATCAATGCAGAATTTCTATCTCAAAAACAATGTACTAAAATCCCCCAGCATTAGTCTTCAAAAAAAATGTATCTATTCCAGATTTATGTCTCAGCAGCCATGAGGAACTTAAAGTACACTTACTAGTATAAGGAGAAATGAGTGTTTCTTCCACCTCAGCAAACCAACAACTTAGATGTCAAACACCACAGACAAGTGGGTGATTAAATGTCAGCACTGGAAGATTCCTGGAAAATTTTTATGAGAAATACCTGCATTGTGGAGCTTCAGATTTAGCTTAGATTTCAAATTTTATTTCATAAATATTTTGTTTCAAATTGAAGAGCTTTAATTTGGATTTTTTGTCCTACAAGCCATGTTTGCTCCTTAGGTAAGGAGAAGGTAGATCCTAAAACACCCTTAAATGAAGCCATAAGCTATTACAACTCCATTTTGTGTTTAATTTAGTCACTATTTCAAGAGTAGAATATGACACATCCTAGGAAGATAATAATGTCTATCAAATCAAATGACAGTGCCTAAAGGGGGAAAGTAGGTCAATTTACCTATAAAAGAAGTAATTCTTCTAGTTTTCAAAACATAAATAGGTAGTGTAGTGATTTCCTGCAAGTATACAATTATTGTGTATATATTTGTAATAAAAAGACATTTAATATTATCAAACATTAAGTCTATACTAATTTGCAAGTAACTGTCAGAATTTTTGTGAAATAAAGTAGATATTTTCTCAGTGACATGAACCACAGACACACTTGAGATAAACAATAGCCTGACCTCTGGTATAAAAATAAATGAAAAACCTAGCACTTCCCGATAGTGTCAGATCTAGAGAAGCTTGAAAATGCACTTTGTTTTGGAATTTTAAAATGTAGAGAAAATCCTGTAGAAAAGGAAAATCATTTCGTGCAGCTGTTAGATAAATGAAGTTAGATCAATACAGGAAGACTATACAATTGGTTCTGGAGAGAGAGAGAGAGAGAGAGAGAAGCAGAGACAGAGAGTCCTCACCTAAGGCAAAGATTCCAGAAGTCATCAGGAGTTTTAAATGCTCCTATACAAAATGAAAAATGAAGAGAAGAAAGCACAACATCTATACCAACTGAAAGACTGAGAACCAGATAATGTGCTCAGCAGAGTCAATTTAGTAATTATGGCTCTACTTGCCCATCGCCTGTCAAAGCCAATTACTTGTTTTTTTAAATAGTGGTGCAACTTCAAAGCCATTAGTGCCTATAAAAGATAATGTATTAGAAACTCCACAGGTGAGTACTGGTAGTTACTTCAAGGCTCAGGAAATTCAGTTTAGCCAACATTTGCCCATTTGGACTAATAATCAATATGGGACATCTTAGTAAGAAAATTACTATCTTTTCCAATCCTAGTTTTAAAAGAACATTAATTCATGAATTATCAGCTATTCTTTTCCACTACGGATGTTAGTAGGTATTCATTTCTAAGCTATTACCACACCCGCTCAATTTGTGCAACTATTTTTTCCTGAAATTTTGAATGGATTTGTCTTTTATCAGTCTTCCCCCAGGTGCTTAGAAGTGTAAATACTATTATCAAGGTGCACTGCTGCAGTGAATACATTTTAATAGGATTATGATAAGAGAATCTTTATCCAATGACTCTTGCAAAGAAATGAGAGGGAGACTTCTGTTTCACGATTATAGTGTAGACTTTGAAACAGAAAGAGGATTACCCTACTAGCTTGGCAACTGATGTACAGCACTCAAAGTCATGTTCTTATTTGTAAAGGAACAATTTCAGGTGAACATGCTTTGATGGCTATTGGTATGACATTCATTACAGCAAAACAGCAAGCAAAAATACAAAGAGAGCCATTCTACACAGCCCACACCAGCTGTGATTACTTTTTTCTGAATCTGAAAGGCAATCAAACTCCTCAGTAGCTAAAACTGTGCAGCTGCTATGAGTAAATAGTAGATAAATGAAACTGTATACAGAAGCATGTTCTCATAGAGTCTTGGATAGAAATATTGTCACTTCGAATATAAAACAATCCAGTGAGTTTAGCCTTTCCTACGCTTAACAAAAACTATGTTTAGCTGAACATAACATAGGGACAAAGAGTCTTACCATTAAGCAAATGTTGGTCCCAGAAAGATTTGGAGTTGTATGTGGCAAAACCTGAAGGCAAGGAAGGTAAAAGTCTGGAAAGAGTAAAGGGGTTTGAGTCCATAGCACAAGAGGGGGCATAACGAGGAGAGTCAAGGCCAGCTCCCACGAGGTCACCAAGGGAGCCCTGTTGGCACATGTGCAGTAGAGTGAAGTCAAAGGCCAGAGAAACTGCCATTATGATGAAATACACTGGACGACAGCCAGCGCTCATTGAACAGCTCTCTCCTCCCTGTGGAGCAAGCTTGCTCCCCAGAGCACAAACTAGCAACATGTGCAGAGCACCTCAAGTATGCCAGCCTGCACTGTGCTTGATTTCAGTGAAAGTTTCCTCTAGACTGATACACTTTCCAAGGGGTTCAAGAATAAGAACAGTATCTATACATACTTCTATTATTTTAAATAGAAAAACATTAGGATTATGAGTTTTCACTTGATGTCATAATTTTAAAATGTAGTATTAAATGTCAGTGTGTCAAGTTCTAAGGTATAAGGTTATTTTGGTGTTTTTGGAAAAATTGTGTAATTGATTAGCAAAAGATTAAGAACTGTAATAATAACTAGGGAAAGGGAGATATATAAAATATGTAACAATCAGTTTCCTTGCTGTGTTAAGCTGAATACGGGGAATGGGTATGGGGAGCCAGTTCTAGAGAAAGTTCTGATAGAGTAGAAGTGAGGGTTATCAGAGGGTGATGGTTATTACCAAATGATGTGGAATAACTTCAATATTGAAACTACTGGCTCTAGTTAAATATTAACTTGGTTTTGATGAAAACTGAATTACATCAACCAACAGTGGATAGTAAAGATGCCTTTAAAATATCATTTATGATTTCACCTAAAGTCAAATTCTATTTCCCAAAATAAAATTCCATGAAGTTAAGATATGATAAAGATCAAATATCTTTAGCAGCTTTAGTCTCATCTTTCTCTTCTATGAATTCTAAGGGATTCACAAGGTTTCCTTGTCACTCTGTGCCCCTCAATGAATGCATCCAGGGATGACACTTTAGATCTTCTTCATTTTGTAGATGTGTAAAGCAAGACATCAGAGGAGGGAGTAGGCGATGTCTTATATCTGTCCTTGCATCACTTCTCCAGGCCTATGCTTGGTTCCAATATCAAAGGAATCAGCGTGGATTTGTGATTACTAAAATTTCCAAGGCAAACAGAAATAGCAGATTCTAGGAAATTCTAAGGAAATAACAACTAAGCTACTGAAGACCACAAAGGTGCCTCTGAGCAACTTATCCATCCTCTTTTTCTATAATATCTAGTATCTAAAATAATGTCTAGTTTCTAAAATATCTAATGTCTCATTCCTTTGCCATACAATAAACACTTTGAGACTAGTCTTTGATGTCTGTCTGGGCTGGACATACAGCACTTTCTCAATAAATTTGTGAATAATGGAGTGCCACTACTAGAATGGCTAAGAGCATAGCTCCTGGACATTGCCAAGGGGAAATATGTAAAGGGGGATAAAGCTCCAAACAGAGCCAGGAGGCTGAGGCTCTGTTCCTATCACTCACCCACCATTGGCTGCTACACAGGTTCCCCTCCAGCCTGCATCTCCATGATGAAAAGAAGAGCTGCCTCTGTCCTGCCAGCTCCCTACATGATAGTCAAGGTCAATTTGGAGGGAAGGACAAAATACAGCTGACTCTGCCCACCTTTCAAAGAGCAGGCATTTTATGGAACATGAGGGTGGCAGATATTAATCAAGCTGTGAAATCTTTACATATATTATCTATTATCAAAGAATTAGCAAAAGGAACTGGAAGTGGTAATATAAAACCCCCTGACTTTTTTTCTAAACGATTAATCGCTAAAAAAACTAATGAGCTAGATTCATTTTCAAACCAAGGCCAGCTAGGAACAAAAAAAAAAAGACCTGAATGTCTCTTGCAAAATTGTTATAAGAACTGATAAAATGGTAAGGATCATGCAGGCTTATGTGATTCGAGGATTCTAAAGGACACAGGAGAACACAAATCCAGGTGTTTTCTTTATCATTGCTGGGAAGGTACGAAGGTGAAAAGGAACCAAAAAACAGTGGGAGCCAAAGGGATTTTAAATTAACTGTCTTTTTTTTGTGTGTGGGTAACGGGGGGTCAACCTCAGGACCTCGCGCGCCAGCAGGTGCCCGTGCCGCTGAGCAATATCACCGGCCCCTTTTTCGTATGTGGGTTCCGGGAGTCGAACTCGGGCCCTTGCGCTTGCCGGGCAGGCGCTTAAGCTGCTGAGCCATCTCACCGGCCCTAAATTAACTGTCTTTGAGAAATAAAAAAAATTCAAATAAGTAATCTATAAAGATTTAAACTAATTTTAAAGCCCACTGAAAATTTGGTTAGTTGAAAGTATATTGTAGAGGTCATGACACTTCACCCCTAAATATTTCAGCATATACCTCCTAAGAATAGGGCATTCTTTTATGCAATTACAATTAGCTTAGCTAAGGAAAATCAGGTAATTCGATAACGTTATCTTACACACAGTCTATATTTAAATTTCTCATTCGCTACAGGTCTCATAGTGTTTGCCATGGGGGTTGGGGAAGTGTGGGGAAGAGAATCCAGGATCCAGTCAAGGTCCACTCACAGAGTCCATTTGGATATTCTGCTCTTCTTTAATTCTTCTACAGCTAGAATCAGGCCTTTTGTTTGATTCTTTTCATGCCATCAACTTTCATAAAGATACGAGCCACTGGTCTTATGAAATGCCCAGCATTCTGGATATGTCCGATGGTTGATCGCATCATGACTTAACATTTCTGTAAAGAGCACTATGTAGACAATATTGTACTCTTCTTACTGGAACACGACGGAAGCAGATGTCAGGTTAGACCATTGTTGGTGATGCTAAATTGGGTAAGGTGCTCTCCAGAGCTTCCCACATGAAGGAACATTTTAGTTGATAATCTTTGCTACTTTGTTAGCAATTTCAAAATAGTGACTAATCCAGTTATTCTTTCTACATTTATTAACTGACATTCTGTAATTCCTCTTTCCCCTTTTCTTTCTTTTTCTTTTCAGTATCACTGTGAACTCATGGACTTTTTATATTTTTATTTAATGAAATTTAATGAGTGTCATTTTTGATGTTCAAAGGGTCCCAAATTCAAGCAGCTGTGTGTGTGTGTGTGTGTGTCAGTGACCCTCTTAGGTTTTGAGAACTGACTTGATTTGTGGCACTACAGACTCACTGACATGACATGAATGTATGTGTCCCTTTTCATCCTAAATTCAAATGTTGAAATCCTAACCCCTAATCTGCTGGTATTAAGAGGAAGGGAGTTTCAGAGAGGATTAGGTATCAAGGGTGGAGCCCTCATAATGAGATTAGTGATTTTCCAAAGGGGACCCCAGAGTTTCTGCCATGTGAGGCTACAGGGAGAAGTCTGCAGTCAGACACCTGAAAGAAAGCCCTCGCCAGAGCCCTGCCATGCTGGCACCCTGATCTCTGACTTGCCAGCCCGCAGAGCTATGAGAAATATACTCTTTGAGCCAGGATTGCTGGCACGTGCCTGTAATCCCAGTACTCAGGAAGCTGAGGCAGGAGGATTGCTGCAGGTTAAAGGCCAGCCTGGACTGCATAGTGAGTTCAAGGCCAGCTTGAACTACCTAGCAAGACCCTGTCTCAAAAAAATACACTTTCGGTGTATAACCCAACCAGTTTATGATATTTTGTTACAATAGCCCAAACAGACTAAGACACTCATCCTGGTAATTTTCTCTGCCTTATACCTGTAATCACCCATCTATTCCAGAGGTATTCTTAAATCAATATTATTTAGCAAAAATTGACAAGCCAACAAATTACAAAGATGTCAGCACATGAAATACTTAGAAATATCCTAAGAAAGATTCCAGTTAGGATTTCTGTATGTCAACATTAATTATTAATACAGTTTTGAGAGTTCCTCAATTGATACTTTCTATAATACATAAGAGATTAGTTTTTAGCTACCTTTGAAGGAATTATGATACAAATTAGCAGGGGAAATCAGAGCACTTAAGAAAAAAACACATTTTATTTCTTTCTCCCGAAAATGATGTTTATGTCCACATAAACCCAGACGCCGATCAATCTGATCAATTCTTCCGCTTGACCAACATAGTGAAAGGGAAAGCTGAGAATTCCACAATTGGCAGACAAAGGGGCTGTGAGCCCCAGCTGTGTCCTTCAGGGAGGGTCTTGGGGATGGGATGGCTGCAGGCTCTCCACAGCCCTGGCCTCAGCTCCAGAATCATCTCATTTTGCCTGCTTGCACCATGGCTTCCTTACATCTAGCTTTCACTTTATCCATTCCCCTCCTTCCCTTTTCTAAAACATGACACACCCATTGCATTCTTCCCACTTTTAAGCCCCAAATAAGTTTCACTCCCCCCCACCCCACTGACTCCATGAATTGACACCAGGTCAGCCCCACCCACCAATTCTCTGAACCGTGTGCTTATAAGAAGCCACTCACCCGTTTGACAAGTTTGTGCATACAGAATCTATGCATTTCCCTGCTAGCAAGTTAGTACGATGCATCTGAACCCTGAGGAACAGGACTAAACCAAATCCATGTTAAGTTTAAAACACAGAAATGGTTTGTAGGGCCAGGGATTTAGCTCAGTGGCACAGCACCTGCCTGACAAGCGTGAGGTCCTGAGTTAGATTTCCAGTACCCCCTACAAAAAAAAAAAAAGAAAAAAAGAAAAAAGAAATGGTTTGTACATGGGGTTTCCTCCTCTGTTATGTTCAAGAGCTTCTTTTTTTCTGCTAAGACAAGAAATTTGCTTTTTCCCTAGGCTCTTCTCTAGTCCTAGAGGCAAGGTAACCTTTGGAGTCATGGAGTCTAGTTCTGATTACTGTGTGGCAAATTTACTTCGCCATTCTAGACCTTCATTTCTCATCTGTAAATTGGGTATAATAATAATAGCTACATCGTGGGATTGTTGTGAAGACTGAATATGTCTAAAGAGACTGCACAATGTCTGGCATTTAATGGTAGAGTAATTATTTGTACTCTTATTATTAATATGACTTTATTATCACTCTCTAAGCAATCTCACCAAAAACTTCCCTAATCCTCAGATTTACTAATATTCCTCTACCCAGTATTTATTCTTACATTTTGGAACTGTCCTACAAAACCTCTTACTAGATTTCTCCAGCTTCTCAAACTCAACATTTCCAAACTGAATTCACCTTCTCTAGAGCACCCATTTCTCTCCCTCACATTCTTTTACTTTTAGGTAATTGTAGATTCATATACAGTTGCAAGAAATAATAAAGAGGGATTTTGTATACTCTTCACCTAATTTTCCCCAATGATTTCTTGCATAACTAATAGGACAATATTATAGCAAGAAAATTGACATTGATATAATCTACTGACTGAAAACAGATTTAACCAGTCTTACACACACTGTGTGTATTTTTTTTTTTTTTTTTTTTTTTTTTTTTTTTGTGGGTACCGGGGGGACGACCTCAGGACCTCGCACGCCAGCAGGCGCCCGTGTCACTGAGCGATATCACCGGCCCCTTTCTCGTATGTGGGATCCGGGAGTCGAACTCGGGCCCTCGCGCTTGCCGGGCAGGCGCTTAAGCCACGGAGCCATCTCACCGGCCCCTGTGTGTATTTAATTCCATGTAGTTTTAGCATTTGCACACGTTCGTGCAATCACTGTCACAGTCAAAAACACAAAACGATTCTATCACAAGACTCACGCATCCTGTTATAGCCACCCCTCCCCCCACAACTCCTAGAAACCACTCATCTATTCTCCATCTCTCCCATTTTGCCATTCCAAGATGTTTTGTGAATGGAATCATGCAATACGTAAACTTTTGTTACTGGCTTTTCCCCACTCAGCATTATTTCCTAGATATCACCCAAGCTGTATTTATCAATAGTTCATTACATTTAGCTACAGGGTAATATTCCATTTATCAATAGTTCATTATGTTTTGTTACAGGGTAATATTCCATGATACAATGTACCACAGTTTGGCTAACAAGTCACACACTGAAATATATTTGGATTATTTCCAGTGATTGTCTGCTATGGAGAAAGCTGCTATAAATGATTATAGTCAGTTGTTTGTGTGAACAGAGTTTCCTTTTTTTTTTTTTTTTTTTTTTTTGTGGTGCTGGGAATTGAACCCAGGGCCCTGTGCATGCAAGACAAGAGTTCTACCATTGAGCCATTTCCCCAGCCCCCACAGTTTTCATTTTTATGGGATAAATATCCAACAGAGCAATTACTGGGCTGAATGATAAGCACACATTTCGTCTTTTACGTTGTCATATTTTACTCCAGACAGGCTGGCTATACATTATTATATTCTCACCAGAAATGTATAAGTAGTCCAATTTTGCTCATCCTCATCAGCATTTGGTTTTACCACTAATTTTTATTTTAACCATTCTGATTGGTACATGGTATCTCATTGTCCTTTTACTTTGCATTTTCCCAGTGGCTAATAATGTTGAAAATCTTCTCAAGTCCTTATTTGCACCAACAATGTACAAAAGTTCCTTTTTCCCCACATCCTCAGCAGCATTTGTTATTATTTGATTTTTTGAGGATGGCCATTCTTTCTGGGGTAAGATGGTATCTCACTGTAGTTTTAATTTGCATTTTCCAAATGGCCAACAACATTGAACATTTTTCATGTGTTTATTGGTCACGTGTACTTCTTCTGAAAAGTGTCTATTCATTTCAGTTGCCCAGTTTTCAATTGGGCTTTTTATTTTGGGGGGTCTGATGTTTTTGAGTTCTTTATATATTCTTGATGTTAGTCCTCTGCCCAAGGGTACACAAGCATCTTAACTGACACATCTTTGGGGTAGAATCTCTAAGTGTGACAGATGGAATTTTAAGGGGAAACTTTCAGATTAGGTGGCTTGGAGTATGTTGATATTTCCAATGAATATTTTAAAAGAGAAACAGTCAGGCTTGCAGTATACACAGTAAACAAAAAAGATCAAGAGCACAAATCCAGACACAGGGAATCTGGGTTCAAACCCCGACGTTGGCAGCTGTGTGGCCCTAGGAAATGATGCTCTATTTGTCTGAACTCCAGCTCCTTCACTATAAAACCCCCATAGCAATACCTACTCTATAGGTTGATAGAGAGTATTAAACACAGTAACGTAATAATAAAAGGCCTGTCAACTAGGAAACAGAATAAGTGTTAGTTTCTTTTCCCCTAATTAATCCTTTGCCAAGATGAAACACTAACTCAGTTTATTAGACCATTAACTCAGATGCTTTCTTTCCAGCAGAAATTACTCTGACAGAAGGGCTGGTGTCATCAAGAGTAATTTCTGCTGAAAACGTTCCAGTCTTAACATTTCTCCTGTGAAGCCTACTGTGGTGCAGAAGGGCTCAAGCAGGGTTACTTTCAGCCCTGGAGAAAATTGATGTGACAATAACCACAGTGGAAAGGTTTATATGCCCTTAATTGTTTTATTCTCACACGTTAAAAAGGGTGTGTGGGTAGAATTAATGGACTCCAGGGAAGTTTGCTTGTAGTAACTTTTCCTCCAAATTATTTCCACATTTTCTGTGACATTCCACCAAAAGTTAACTATATTCTGATAGTCATCACAATTTCCTGAATATAACTGATAACACACTACCTTAAGACTATACTATCTTTGCAGCGTAAAGATAAAAATAGGAGCTGGCATTAACAAGGGGCATTTTTTTTTATTCTTGGCATAGCAATACAGGCTATTATGAAGGTATTCAACTTTATAATAAATAAAGTCATATTTACTTAAGTAGTCATTAAAATAATTGTTTGTATTAATAGTAAAGATCAAACTGGTAAAATTTAACTGGACAACTTCACACCAAAAACCTTAAAAATGCATTTACACTTTGACTTAGAAGCTTTATTCTAGGAGTTTAAAGAAAAAAGAATTTGTACCATGATTTTTCAAAAAAATTTTGCAGGAAGAAAACAATCTAAGCACACAAGTTCAGAAGATTTAGTTAAGTTTTGAAATGTCTATCAATTGAAATACCATACAACCATTGGAAATGAAATTATAGAAAAATATTTATTGACATGAAAATATGTATATGATATATTGTTTGGCTTTGAGGGGTGATAAAGTGTATACATACAGCTTTATAGTTTTTATTAAAATAAATGCATTTATTTTTTAAAGTTCAATAACTATAAACCTAAATAAATATGAGCACTGTTTCTAAGAATCTTTTTCTTCTTTGATTCTGTGTATTTTCTGTAGTAAGCATGAATAATTATGTAGTAAAGAAAAACCATTTTTTAAAACTCAAAAGAAGAATGAGCAAAGTACTTTTAAGCTAAATAGCAGATAGATCCCTTTATTTTATAGATTCTGGGCTGTGGCTTCTCAGATTTCTCCCAAAATCTGATTTAAGAAGGTGACGTTTGAGAACGACAAACTGTGAGGATAAAAAAATCTTACGATTGTTCTCTCAGGAAAAGTGACTGGTCCTTGGCTAAAAGTCTCGCATTATTTTCTTCTTTCTACCTAGCTTTTCTTACCAATCACCATTAACAGATAAACTGGTGGGTTCTGATTCAAGCTGTAGAGGCCTCTTTAGTCAAGGATGCCCAGTCCTCTGTATTGAGGCTGAGAGAAATTTTGGGCAACTTTTCTGCCCACGCTTAGTTGGTTCTTTGTGGTTCCAGGTAAGTTTTCTTCGATAGGAAAGAAGTTGGTTGGTGCCCACTATGAGATACAGCTCTAGTTGTCACCTCAAAGTGAAGGCTCCAGCCTGTCTATTGCACTGACCTGGACTATAATTTATTTATGATACTATTAGTAATTATTATTGTCAATTTTTTATTGACCCTGTGCTGTGTATTGCACTTGTCAAGCACTTGTCAAGCACTTGTCACACATTATGCCATTTAAACTCTCAAGAGCACCCCTGGAAGATTACAGTTAGCATTGTCCATTTTAAAGATAAGGGAACAATTTGCCCAAGATTACATAGTTAGTAAGGGGAAAAGTCAAAATGGGAAACTAGTTTTACCTGGAATTTACATGAGATCTTTTAACCATTTGAACAGAATGTTTATAATTCACTTCAAGGAGAGAGTTAAATTGGCTATTACCAGATGTTCCTGGACCAGAGTAAAAGTGATTCCAAGGCAACACTAAACCCCTTCACAACTGTATTAGTGATTGTGCTACACGGATATGCCCTTGGCTGTGGTGATGAGGACAGCCAAGACATAACCAAGGGCCCTGTGTGCTTAGCTCCACACTGACTTGCTTGTCACTTAACCTTTGCAAACCTCACAACCCAGAGTAGAAAATGAGCTTTATAATACTTGTCCTAAATGCCTCATTTGTGAGTATCAAATGAGCCAATGCGTGTGTAAGCACTTTTAAAAGTACAAAGGGCGGGCCGGTGAGATGGCTCAGCGGCGTACGCGCCTGCCTGGCAAGCGCGAGGGCCGGAGTTCGACTCCCGGATCCCACATACGAAAAAAGGGGCTGGTGATATCGCTCAGCGGCACGGGCGCCTGCTGGTGCACGAGGTCCTGAGGTCGACCCCTGGTACCCACAAAAAAAAAAAGTACAAAGGGCAAGGAAACCTGATTATCCCTGCATGCAGATTACTTCTGCCTTCAAAACCCAAAAGCAATGTAACTTATAGCATTTTGCGAAAGACTAAGTGAAGGGTTCTAGAAATACAGAAAAACCTTAATGTAAAAAAGTCCCTTGTGTAATGTTTCCCTAGGTTAGCATTAATAAGTCCTGAGGAAAAGCCATAGGCTCGCTGTTCCCTTCTCCCTCCTAATACCTTTGATTTAATATTTCCTAAGTATATGAAATTTTGAACAACAGGAATTTTTGCCATAGAACTTAAGACTCTCCTGTGACTTGATGTTAGAAAATCTCCTTTAGTCATTTTGGTTTCTGCTCCCTGGGAGCAAATTAGGGCTTTGGCAGTGAGTTCATACACATTCTGTTTTAAGTGAAGATGATAGTTGGCTCAGTTTGTCAAAAATATTATACCAAGGGTTAGGAGCATGAAGACTAGTCTTTAAAAATTATTCTCTTGGGGTTGAGGGAAGAAAAGGATTTTTCTTGACCATATTTTAAAATTCCCTTTTTATAAGTTGTAAAATCAATGCAGGCCAATGTCTAAAAATTCAAACAGTATACATTAAATGAAAAGCAAAAGTATTCACTCTACACACATTTCCACTTCCCACTGGTGAAAACTACTGGCAATTTCTCATATACATTTTAAATTTTCAATGATTATAAAAGAAAATATATATAAATACATATCTATTATTATTACTCTGAAAAATACCATTTTTCTCCTAAAAGTATGTTTGCATAGTTTTTCATATCCATGTACATGGATCTAATGGTTTTAAGCTCTGTTATGCCATATTCCATTGCATGAATATGCCATAAATTATTTAAATATGTTTCCCTGGATGAGTATTTAGTTGTTTACATATTTTAATATCATTAGCAATACTACAGATAATAACTTTATGGCATGTCTTTCCTCAATTTTGTGAGTAAACCTGTAGAAAATTCTTAGAAATAACAATGACAGGTCAAGATAGATGCATATATAAAATGTTGATGGATATGCAAATGTCATCTAGAGGTAGTTGTGCTAATTTGCTCTTGCCCCACCATTTGTATGTGACAGCCTCACTTGGCCAACAATGAGTACAGACTACAAGAAATTAGTGAACTGAGGTGCATAATATCAGTGATTTAGTGGGCACTAGATTAAAATAAAGAGGCTTTAGATAGCAAGAAATTGCAAATGCTTGTCCTTGGGTGTATTTTGAATCACCAGGCCCTTCACTCTAAGAAGAAACAATGTTGAAGAGAATGAAAGTTCATAAAGAAGGAAGTAAGAGTCGTGGAGTGCTCTCTGCATGCCAGGCACCTTTCTCAGTACTTTACATCCACTAAGTCACCTTTCTTTCCAACAGCACTATAGGGAAGATCCTGTCATTATTCCCATTTTATAGATGAGAAAACCAAAGCACAAGAAATTTAAGTAAACCTCTCAAGGTTACCCAGCTAATTAATGATAGAGCTCAGATTTGAACCTAGGAAGTTTGGATCCAGAGTCAGGTGATTTTAACCACTTATCCATTCTGCTTCTGTGTTCCTAATAATGTGCTAATAACATTTATCAAAAACCTACACTTTGCCAAGAACAACACATGTACCACATTATCCTCGCAGCAATACAAAGTATAGTCCTGTTTCACAGAAATATTAAAGTTGCTTTCCAAAGTGACAGAGAGGATTTGTACCCAACCACGTCCAACTCCAAAGCTTCTGTGTGTTCTACTACACAATGCTTCTTTGTAGGAACTAACTGCATAACATCCATTTTAATAGTAGCGATAATAAAGACTCCAGAAAGAGATGTGTAAGGAAGTTAAGCAGGGGCCATCCCTGTGAGTTAACAGCTTACTAGGGGACCATGTGAAATAATATTCTTCCTTCATCAGCGTTCTCTTCAAGCAGAATATTCATGCACACTCGAACATGTGGGCGCGGTCATATAGGAGCGTGTATGGCAATTTATTTTCTCCCATAAAGTGTTTTAGCTCAAACTGTTCAAAGTAGACCAAAATTGAAGCCAGAATTAAAGTCTCCCAATTTCAAAGATCAACAAAGTCCATTTGAAAACAGTAACATAGTTAGGTGCAGATGAACAGGTGGACTCCCATTCCATACAGACATACGTTGCTAAATACACTAACACGTCTTTAATCTCAGAGAGAAAATCAGTCCATTAAAAAAAATAGGTTTAGTGCCGGGTCTTGAATTTACAACTCAATTTCTTCTCTGTATTTCTTTACTGTAAAAGAGATAAGAATAGCAAGAGGAAGAAGAGCTTGAAAGAAGCCCCCCTGGGTAAGAAATCCCCACCAACTGCTGCATCTGCTCCCATCCATTGTGCCCTGCTCAGCAGCTAAGATCTCAGGCCTAGGTTTAATCCATTCTGGTACTCATTCGCTGTATGGCCCTGGCCAAGTCACTGAGCCTTTCTAGCCACATTTCCAGAACTGTGCAGATCTCTACCCTGAAGTTTGAGGATAAAGTAGGAATCACCTAAACCCACATAGACCTCTTCCCTTCATGTTTTGGTGTCTTATTCCATTTTTGTGCAAAAAAAAAAAAATGGAAAACATACAGCCCTATATCTAAGTCTGGAATGAAGAAAAAGACGTCTACTCACAGCTAATGAAAGCTCCACACTCCAGGGTTCATAAGGTTTAAGTTCTGTACATCTGTGTCATAGTTATGAATTAGGTATCAAATCTATGCTGTAACTGTCACAATCCAGCATACATGATTATTTAGTAGCCGTTAGAGATTAATTTGATTCATCTCTTAAAGTTCTTCTTTCCTTTTTGTGGTGCTGGGGACTGAACCCAGGGCCCCACACACATGTTAGGCAAGCTCTCCACCACTGAGCTACACTCCCAGCTGTAAAAGTTACCCTTCTTGTACACCATGGATGCGAATATAATATTAATGTAAGTGTTTTCTGCACTGTAGAGCAAAAGATGACAGCCTGGAAGAATATGCAAATTGACCTTATGTTATTCAGTTTTAAGGTCAATTAAATATTTGCTTTAAGCTCTTCACATTTCATTACAGACCTGTATAAAACTTACCAGTCATGCCTGTACCTAAAGCTTCTTCAGAATCAAGGTTTTGTCATTATTTTCTTTTATTGAAAATTGGGCTTTCTTTTTTTTAACATGGGTACCAGGAGTCGACCTGAGAACCTTGCACTTGCCAGCAAGGGCTAGTGCCACTGAGCAATATCACCGGCCCTTTTTTTCCTTTATGTGGGTTCCGGGAGTCGAACTCAGGATCTCACGCTTGCCGGGCAGGCGCTTGTGCCACTGAGCCATCTCACCGGCCCCTGGGCTTTCAATTATATGTCACAATCCGATATTATGTGAATTTTCAGTTGAAAATATAGTCTTTTTTTTTTTCAGTTCATGTTAAACCGATTACTTGTGTCATTTTGTTAGTCAAACAGTAGGAGGCAGCAGTTTCAGATGTCCTCTATGAGAAGGTACCGGCAGCTCATGATAACCGTGTTGACTTTTCTATCTACCCTGAGAACATGACCTTCAGTTAGGTAGGCCAGTCCTGTTATCCTCTGCCAGATAAGATCAGACCTATATGAAGACAAGAAAACTTCTGGAAAAATAAGGTACAGTAATACTAATAATTCACTGAAACTGTCTGTTAGGAATTGTATAGACCCAAAAGAGGGCCTTTTTACAGCTGAATTTAGAAAATAGAAACTAAATTTTATCAGAATGGTTGGTGTCTGTAAATATAATTTTTGTTTCCCATGCCTTAATCTTTTCTTTAAGAGATTACAGTCAAAATCTGTAAATGACAGTAAATTTAAAACCAGACAAAAATCGAGGAGTGGAACAAGCAGTACCTGAGGTGGAAAAAAAAAAAAGAAAGATTTACATGACATTCACTTGGGAAAGTAAATGGAACAGTTCTGTAGGTATCTCTTGGACTTTTGTCATCTTCTCTCAATAAAAGGCTTCTGTCCATTTCTGATTCCCAAATATCTGCTTCCCATCACCCAAATCAAACTTTTAAGTCCCTTTTGAATACTGCCTTTCCTTTACCTCTTCCTTTAATCAATCATAAAATTTTATTCACCCTTACTCCATATTTTTTCACATCTTTTTCACTCTTTACATCCCCAGTTCAAGATTCCATTTCTTCTCACCTGTAATGTCAAAGTAGCCTTCCAAGAAGTCTGCCTGCCTCCTGACTGCCCTTCATTGAATGGACCCTCTACACCACGGCCACATTCATCCTCATACAGACCATTTTAATCATGTCACTTGTCTGCTCAAAATTCTTTGAGGGAAAAGTTAAACTCCATGGCTATTGTTCTTTGATGATCTCCAGTTTACTTTTCCAGGAATATTTCTCATGAACCTCCTTTATATTCTACAAATTTCAGTTAAAGTAGCACATTCCCTCTAACAACACCCAAATCACCTAATTCTGTTTCCTTAACTCCGTAAATTTCAACCCATCCTGCAATCTCAGCATTAAAAATGATCTATTATATAAATAAAAATAAACACTTCTGATATTCCTAGCTTTAACACTGAAATTGCTCCAGCCTTAGATCCAGATAGTACACACATGGGCCGGTGAGATGGCTCAGCGGCTTAAGCGCCTGCCTTGCAAGCGTGAGGGCCCGAGTTCGACTCCCGGATCCCACATACGAAAAAGGGGCCGGTGATATCGCTCAGCGGCCCGGGCGCCTGCTGGCGCGCGAGGTCCTGAGGTCGAACCCCTGGTACCCAAAAAAAAAAACAAAAAACAGTACACACAATCAGATCTTACATGACCTTTACATACAATAAAGACAAGCTTAGAATTCATCCTTTAGGCTGTAGGGAACCAGTGGAGAGTATTAAATATTGAAATTATAAACCAGAGTTAAATTTAATACAGATGATGCTACAGCAAAGAAAAGACTAAATTGAATGGCAGCAAAGAAACTAAAGACAGAAAAACTCATTGAGAAGTTAGTGTTTCTAAAAGAGTAAAGACTAAAGGAGGAGTACATTTTGAGCAGAGGATAAGGAGCCAAGTTCTAAATGTCTTGGGGACTAGGGTGAGAGAGGCAAGGCACCAAGAATGCAAAATTCAAGTAGGCTGTCATTCTGAGTTGCTCAATCAGCAGGTGTGTGACCCAAAGAGTAAGTGTGTCCTTAAATTGCAGGTACCTAGCTTGCCTTGCCCTAAATTCTTAGGCTGGATTGTGGAGATACTACCTTGGCAACCAAGAAGGTACACCTCTCAGATCTCATTTCAAGGAAAATCTTTACAGTTAACTGGCAGCATCCGGCTACAGAGCATTCAGGATATGCCTCAACTTTTGAGCCACAGCTATGCTTCTCCTGGAAACCCCCAGCCTGTGGTGACAGAGGCAGTAGCCCTAGGTATTTACACCCAAGGTGGAAATCTTTAATAGGCAAACTTCTCTGTGATGGTCACCATTGGGCTGAATGAGACTGTCAAATCTGGAAGTTTTTCCTGCTCTATTTTGCTTCCTCCCGCTTTTACCTTTACTCTCTTAGAAGCCATTTTTTCCAGGGAACAAAATGATCCACCCTGTAAACTTCTAGCCATACCAGTCTGGATCTGGAACTAGAGATGAAGCAATAAGCTAAAGTGATTTTGTCGTGTAGTGGTTGGAAGACTGGGTTCTAGAATCCCATTTCCTTCAATTATGCAACACTGGACAAATTTTATTACTTCTCAGAATCTGTTTCTCTTATCTGTAGAATGAGAATATTTATAGTAAGTGAGAACCATATAAAATAAGGCAAGTAAAGGATTTAGTGCAGCGCCTGGCCCATGGCTGGCCCACAATAAATGCTCAAGAAATGTTAATTAAAATTATTGTACACATTTCAAAATGCTGTGTCTCCAGCATTATTTGGTATAGTAAAATAAAACAAATACTCACTTTCTCAAAGAGTTTTCCACTATATCTAAAAGGCTAACAAAGATTAATTTAAAACGTTCAAGACCCAATTTTGTAATCGTTTTTCAGTTTCATTTCCTGTTATTTCTGATCTGGCCTCTATTCTCCACACAGTGTCATCATCTTCTTGTCTCCTGCCATGATTTGTTTCTTCCCATCTTTCTTTCCCATCCACCCAAAATGGCTTTTCCTCTCCTATCTACCAATTCCTTCTAATAAACTTCATAACTTAGTTGAAGACTCACTTCCTCTAGAAAGTCTTCCTTGACCAGCCCAACTGCACCTGCTCCTTTCTACTGGAAAACCATACAGATTGTGACATTTTGAAACCAGTAGAACAACAACATAAGACTCAAACCAGGCTGAAGGTGTTTGTGTCTCTCTAAACAATTGCTCGTGGCAAAAGAGCAGGAACAACTTCTCCTTTCTTTTAGACAAGACCTCTCCTTCTCCTCCTACACTTTTGTCCCAAGCTCAGGAGACAGCTTGGAAATGTGATGCTTAATAAATAAATATGATGCTTACTTAAAGATGACAATTTTCCATTGTGGATGCACGGTCAGCCTACAAATTATGTTTTCAATTCCTCATTCTGTATATGAGCCATAAAAAATGAAATGTGTGGTAAGACAATCTCCGTCATATAATAGGGAAACTATTGTTCGGGAGAAGTGCTTTACAACCATTTTAGGTATATGAGTAATATGAATCTGTTTTACAAAATAAAGACCAGATCTGTAGTACATCAGAACTCCAGTAGGAAATCGTAATTAGGGACAGATGGCAAATGTGACATCCTTTCTTTTCACTATTTAGTACATACAATATTTCCTACAAAATAGCACCGACTGTTTTCCTATTACCACACAATACCATGCAAGCTTGGAAAAATAAAATTTCTTTTTACGCCAATGAAACTGTTTTCAAGCAAAACAGCTAACTTCAAAAGTAAGGTGAAAGTGTTTTGTAACATGGTTACATGCAAGGAATTTTTTACATATCTCAATATTTTAGGTAAGTATTAATGCACATTGCAATACATACAAAAAAGTATTACTAAATCTTAAGTCTTCCTATACACTCAATTTGAAACCTTCAACAACATATTTGCTTTCAAAGGCAAGATTTTTACTTTGGAGAGGACACAATCTTAGTGTATTTACAATATTAGAAAGAAATAGTACCTAAAATAAAATGGTTATGCACAGAGTAATATATGAGTATAACATTAATAATCTACACAGGTTTTTAATGGCTCCCATTATAATATGCTCTTTTAAGGAACCATGTCTACATGTAGCAATGTATTTTTACTGTATTACTTTTAGTAATTATGAACTGCACACAGTTGATAAAATCAGCATTAAAAGTTATGTGATTTTTAAAGACATACATAACTCTCATAAGTACACACCTCTCTGTAAGTGATAAAAAGGAAAAGTAGTTTTCACAGTGACTTTTAAGAATATTTCTTTTTATTATTATAACTTAGTAAACAATCTTACTGAAGTTTATAAATGTCCCTAACTCAAAACAAACTAAAATCAATTATTTGTTTATAATGAATATCATGAAGCAAAATAATGATTAGCCAATATAAAATAATTACCCTATTTAATTCCTCATTTTAAATATAAAAGGTACTATAAGATGGCATTGATATTAACCTAATCTGTTCCACTGAACAGGTTAATATTTAAGATGCTTCCATTTTTCAACCCATTGTACATAAAGAAACCCACTTGTCAAATCTATTTTATTTAATTAGAAAACTGCTAGTTCAATCTACTTTCTTTGTGAATTCTGATTCACTACATTATTTTCTCATCTTTACAACAATTAATAATTATTGATCTGAAGAAGCAAGAGCACAAAGCAAAGTGAAGGAATTACAGTATTATAATATGAAGATAAGAAAGCAAGTTTCGTTACACAAGTGAGTAATACCCAAGCCAACTTGTTTTTCTTAACCATACAGCACTGACAGTCATAATTAGCTCAGCACTACAGTTAGAAATACACGTACACATTCTTTAAACTAAGTCTTTTAAATGAAGTAGTGCAAGCATCTTTCTAGCTCAAGAATTTGAAATAGCAATTAAGTCTGAACCTTAAATCATTCGTCTCTATAACTAGAAGAGCAAGTCCCCAGGATGTAAATCTTATCCAATAAGACAAGAGATGCTGAATATATTATTAATTGCTAAGTAATTTCTTAATTTTAGAATCTAGTGCCCAACATTGGCAAATAAATAACGTGATTTACGAGCCCGTACTCTCATGCTGCTTTACTAGAGTTCAATAAACACATGCACATCCTAAATGTACAGTGTGAATGTGATTCCTATAATCCAGAAAACATAGCGGGATTCAGCCGCAGAAAAATCCACCCCATCTACTTATTATTTGAGCACTAATATTTAGAATACCGAAAATGCCTGCTGAACACAGCGGCTCAACATCCCCCTGAGGTTACTTCGAAGCAGACCCACATCTCTTCCCCTCAGTGATTTCCGAGTTTTAAGAAGATAGGTAACATGGGGTAGAAATTCTCATGCAGCAGCAAGGTAACTCTTCTCAAAATTTTAAAAACCAACACCCTCTACACACACACACACACTCACTCACACACACACCAATCACCTGTTTTTTAAGGAAGGAGAGTTATTAAATATGTATCTATAGCATGGCATTTACATGGGTTTGAAAAATGTGTTTTTCCTCTACTTGCTGCCAATGTGTAAATGTTTACAGATCTGATTAGAAAACCTGGTTGTACATAAAAAGTATTGTTTTCAATGAGATTCTTTTAGCAAAATCTACCTCCACAGACATATGTGTACATAAATAATACACATTTACATACACACACCTACATTAACAAGGACATATGCACACACTCACCTAGACCAATAATTAAGCCCACACTGTTCTATAAGCCTTTGACATCCTTTTGCAGGCATGTTATTCGAAAGACAGATTTAAAAAACAATAATAAGCAGCTGCATATAATGAACAACAAAGTGGCATGTTTAGAGAAGCAGATACCTTACCAGACGCATTTTGAAGTTTCTGGAACACCCGCAGGTAAAAGCAGACTGTGAATCAGAAGCCGGCACACAGTATCCCTCAGAATCACAGAGCTAGATGTGACTGTGGGGGAATGCGAGGCGAGTGTGAGGCTGGAAACCTTTGAGTTGAGCTCACTCTAGGCATCAGAAAGCCTCAAAGAGGAGAAAGAAAAAGGCAGCCCACAGACAGCTAGATGAAAAACTTCTGGCACCTCTCCAGCTCAGGAATGAATTCTCTGTAATTTGGAGACGCATAGTGATGGAAATGAAGAGAAAGTTGGATTTACGGATGAATTTGCTCAGCCATGCAGAAATAGGCAGGTAACAGTCCTGAGCTCATTTTGAAGCAGTCACTCAGGAGCAAGGCTGAATCAAAAAATCAACAGAAATCTTTTTTTGAAAAAAAACAAAAAGGCTACTCCAGCCAGCTTCCCCAGATGCCTTTACAAACTTCAAATGGATCATTCCATCAGCTATTTGTTGAACATTTTATTAATCTCAGTGCAGAGGTAAACTGGAAAATCTAATTTCTTTTATGTAGAATACTGGATTTATTGCTTCTTTTTATAATGCACTTTATACATATAAATACATAGATTTACTTACAGAGTTCTCGTTTCTTGTATAAAACCACTACAGTTTGGCCCAGATAAAATGGTGAAAGGCTTGTACTCAGCTTTTCAAGGAACTGGAGAAAAAAAAGTCTTAATAATCAGAAGCTGAGCTGAGTACTGATATTGAAATGTACAGTTTGAAGCAAAGACAGTATAAAGGAAGAGTCCTTGGCCATTAAGTGGCATATAAGAGATACAGTTATGTACAAGCATTCAGCAGGCAGGTGGCTCAAGCCTATAAATACACACATAATTAAGGATAGGAAAAAAAAGGCACTGGCAAATTAAGTTCTTAGAGACAATAGCTGTAATTTTGTTTAGGCTTCCAAATAGGCTAATTATTTCTGGAGAGCACATGTGGACTTCACCTTGTCTGAAGAACTCTTAAGCCTCACAAGAGAGTGGGGTCAGCAGGCATTGCACACTGGTAATCTATATTCAAATGTAATGGGAAGGATGATGTTACCTTGAAGGATATTGTCGTATTGCATTGTGCCTGTGTGGCTTAACTACTCATCCAACCTTGCAAATGACCATTTGCCTGGACTCAATAGCAAATGTGCTATCGATGGGAGGGAGGGGGTGGGAGGCAGATCTTATTTGTTTTACTACAGGTATACCTTTGGGAGGCTCGGGGATAAAAATCCCTGGGCTGAGTGTGGGAGTAATTCTTTCCAAGGCCACACTTATCTATAATAAATTTGAAGTGGAATTAATGATGACCAATTAAGCTATTTATTATTTTAACTCTTGAGGTCAAGGGCAGCACAATATTTATGTTTATTGATAGAGAGTCGATGGTCAGATGGCTTACAAAAGGCCAGGCTCACCTTTAAGCGTGCTCAATGAAACATAACTGACTGAGGCAACTCTAGTCCTCACATTCTAGTGCTTGCTCCTTCTTGTTCGGAGCTTTTATCTCACAACTGCTATTTGTTTCACCCATTCATTCAAAACTATCTACTGAGTTACACACCAGATGCTATGGAAACACAATGGCACTCAGGAGACTCTCCTTGCAGAGTTGACCACTGTCAGTAGTACCACCGCAGATTCGGCATGGGAGAGTCAGAATTACTTGTAAATACTCATGCTCACTGCCATCTCTTCATCTGTCTTGGATTCCTTCTTGGTGGCGGTGTGAGGCAGCAGTGTTTGCATACGTGTTTTGAAAAAACCCCTAGAGTGATTCTGATCAAGTCCCCCACACACACCACCTTGTAGGAGCAGCTACAATTCAAGACCATTGTTACAGCCATTGGCAGAGGAGCATATCCCATCCACCATCACCTTCAGACACAAGCTACACAGCTATTCAAGCTACCTGAATGTCTGGGTCTTAGCGAATCATCCCACCACAGGGAAACCTCACACTTACTGAGTTTGACCCCAAGCCTAGGTATATGAAATTCTGAATCCATTGAGAAGCCAAAGCTGAAGACAAAAGAAAACTCAGATCTCTTGGTTCCTTCACATTACCTCTCTGAGCCTCTGTTTTTTACCTGTGGAATGAGAAAGAAGGGTAGGCTTGGAATCTATGACGACTGCCAAAACATACATGAATAGCTCCAGTGAAGCCAGTTTTATCCCATTTTGGGACCTAGGCAAAAGCAAGCCTGAAATGAGAATGCAGAATTCTTGACTTCTGTTATCTTGATGTTTCAAGGCACCTCGTCGACAAACCAGCCTGGTGGAGGTGAACCTTCCATCTGAAGAGCTGGGTCCCAGCATTCACAGGCATGACCTTCTGTTCTTCTTCATCAGAGGACCACTGAGGAATCTCTAGCATGAAGAAAGCACTTTATCTGCCAACTTCCACCATCCTTTACTTCAGCATCTCCCTCAGCTGCAGTCCCAGGGAACTTCTTAGTGAGTATGAGATTCTGGAACCTTCAAGTGAATGGACACTCAGGGCCAGCAGCAAGGCTGTCACCCACAGAAGATCCTCTTCAAAAGGGTGTGAGGTCCTGAGAAGAGGGGTCCAAGTGCTCACAAGAACAACTCCTTCAGGCTCTACACCTAAATCTCTGGTGGTAGAAGAACATCCCGTGCCACTCCTAAGAGGTGTAAGGGAAGCATGTGGCCACACCATCCTTAGTGGCTGGTCTGCTGCTCCCCACCACTTCATGGTCAGCACAAGCAGATCTTTGCCCTACAAGCCTAACCCACAGTGAGAATAAGAAAAGCACAGAATAACTCAGAGCCAAGGGCTCACTCACAACCCCCAGCTCCACCCCGCTGCTGTGCTCAGCGTTGCCTTCACTCCCTCAGGAGGAGCCCAATCTGGACAGGCATTTTGAAGACAAAGCTCATGTGACCCATGAAAATAGAAACTACCACTTACAATTACTCTACTAAACAATATTTTCTATCTCCTTTAATTCTCTGTTAAGAACATCAGAAAAATCTGTCCTTGAAGCACAAAGTCATAAGGAAAAGCAGAACTGCTCATATGTTCAATGCAGAGATCAACTTGAGTTGGAAGGCAGGATTCCTTCTTCAGTAGCCACATGTCTTTGGGTAAGCCATTTAAATTCCCTTGTACTGCTTTCTCTTCTGTAAAAGAAAAACTCCTTATCAAGTTATTTTGAGAGTTAAAATCTGAAAAGTTCCTGGTACATAATAAGTCACTCAAGAAATAGAAACTTGTGTTGTAATAATCAAAAGTTCCACTTGCCTTTGATACCCACATTAGCCTGTGAGCTCCTCAAGGACAGGGACTGTGTCTTAGTCACTTTCATATCCCCACATCCTGTGTGTCACAGGTCTTCACAAACATTCTACAAGATTTTATTGAGCACCTACCACTACCTCCTTACAGACTAGGTGCCAAGGATATGGTAGTATACAAAATGTATGTGACTCCTGTCCTCATATGGTTCATAGCCTAGTGTAGGACAAAAGTTAAATACTTCCATGAATAATTTCAAAACATAAATAAACTCATTAATTAGTTAATAATCATCTTAGTATTTTATTCATAACAACCCAGACAATGTCAAGGGCACAAATGGAAGAAAATCTGTGACTGCTTCAGCTAATTATCTTCAAACCTGGGGACCCAGGCTGATGGGCTGGCCCTCATTAAGTGGCAGATTTGTCCCTAGAAGCCATCCCCTGAGACCTATCAGACTCACCCAGGCAGCCCTTTGATCAGTTTTCATAGTCCCTTCCATCCCACCGGCAAAACGTTCTGGTTCCTGGCCTCTCTCTTTTACATCCAAGCTGTCTGAAATGCAATAACGGTTTTAAAGAGCAATCGGGATTTTAATTAAAGTTCCAGGGATCTAGCCAAGGATATTTTTCTAAAAGAGAAGCAATATCTGTTTTTAGGTACAGAACATTTCCATAACAGAGATCTTATATACTGTGATGAATGATAAATAGTGACACGGGGCACTGTTCTCTCACAGGAATGTGTATGTGTTTGTGCATGTGTGTATGTGTGTTTGTGTGTGTGTGTGCATACTTCTGTGTGTTTAATACATATCCTACCTAATAAGGATGGAGACAGAGACAAATGTATTCCACTTACTTAAACCATTCAGATGTTTAAGACAGACAGTTAATGGAACAGCATAAGGGCCTGTCTCTTAAGGGTAGGAGATTACCTTTTGTTCTCTCTGATGATTCTCTTTGATTTGAAAGGCTACAAGACTCCCAGCAAACAGCATTAGGTAAGAATTTGGCTTCTGAAAGTGCTGGTCTGCAAATGTCTACTGTACACCTAAATCCAGTGAGTGACCATGTGGGACACTGCAATTTAATGCCCTTCACACACAGTGTTAAATGGATTTAAAATCAGACAAAGCCCTGATATCATAGCTGGCAGTTGGGCAAAATTATTCCACCTATGAGTTTTATTTTTTGTAAATTCATGCTTGCTGCTTGTCAAATCTCTCATAATTCTCACTCATAAATCCAGTCAGGAGTTATAGAAAGTGAGCTCCAAAGCCACCCAGGTTCCTCCGCAAACCTAAAAAGCCTACCTTCACAACCATGTGGACAGGGCACACTCATGCTCATTTTGGGCTTCTACCAGATGTCCTGGACTCTACCAGATGGAGGCCCTAGTGAGACATGTTAGGAGCTGCAAGTCCACCTTAGGCAGAAGGGCTAGAAGCTTGGGAGCTTCTGGTCCTTATCCATCCCCAGAGGCTGTGGCACTGCTATGGGGCCAGCAATCAGATGCTTTTCCGACACAGACAACTGAGGGGCAGGCTGCTACAGATCTGCTGTGAAACCTCAGCCAAAGTGCTGGCCCCATTCCACTACTAAGACTGTGGACTTGGAACTGGTAGCTAGGAAGATGGTACTGAGTCCCATTTCCTTGGCATTATAAATGAGATTTCTCTAGATCTAAAGGGAAAAGATGAGAAAGCTATCTTTTGAGAGTGTGATAGACAAACATCTCCACTCTAAACCCTTACCCATCTAAGGGAAAATTGATCTGATCTGCACCTCTCTGGAAAATCATCAACAATTAGGTAAATTATTCTCAACCTAGTTTTTTTACATCGATTCCAGCTGGTTATAGTAGATATAAAAATCATAAGATAATGCCATACACAACACATATATATGTATACCAATTTATATTCCTATATTTTGCTATAAGACAAATGTATGTAAAGGTAAGAATACTTTCAAGCCTCCAAACCAGCCAATGGATATAAATAAGAACAATGTGCAAGCCCTACATACAGAATTCCAAGGCATGGAAAATGCGTGCCTAAGAGTCAGTCTATTACCAATTCAGAATCAAAAAGTGATGTCTGAGGGTCATTGATTCTCCAATGTTACAAAGCGTGGTAGGGATCAGGTGGGAGGGCTTCCATAGAGGGCTCAGCTTCCACCTGGTATAATAGATAAGCACTGGATAAAAGCTTTCAGTTGCTGCTCTGACAACTACTATTGCCATCTTAGCCTCAAAGTCCCCCATCAGTGTAGAGGAGACTGTATATGAAGAAGCAGCATTCTGCCTAATGCAGTGTCGCTGTGTGAAAACCCATACTATGTATACCAATTTGAATACCAAATGGAAAATAGTATACAAATGTATTACAGCCATACTGCCCAATCTCAGTCCCAAAGGATCAGAATATCACTAATAAATCACTACTGTTTTATCCACATAATGTTTTAGTAAAAGGAAAAATTGCCTACAAGAACACTAGAAGCAAGTCCGTGTAGAGGATTAAGCAATATGAAAAAGGGAGGCAAGAAAACCAACCCCCCTCCATGCCTGACAATGCAGCCCAGTCAGGGGAAAAGTGTTTCAATTAAGTACTAGACTTCCAGGGAGCCTTGCAGAAGAACTTTGACTATCAAAGT
This sequence comes from Erethizon dorsatum, assembly GCA_028451465.1. Taxonomy (NCBI): domain Eukaryota; kingdom Metazoa; phylum Chordata; class Mammalia; order Rodentia; family Erethizontidae; genus Erethizon; species Erethizon dorsatum. The sequence goes on from CM051832.1 coordinate 78,130,203, forward strand.
TCTTGCTCCATTGAACTGAAACCCTGCAAAGTGGCCACTACTAAGACTCACCAAGGAATTCCTCATATAAACAGTAGTTAATGTCTATTAATCTTTGTGAACATGAAAAATAAATGGAAAGGTTGAGGAATTAACAAGGAGACAAACACAGATGCCAGACACAAGCATGATATTACTGTAAATGCTACAATCACATGGTGGTTAATTTTAGTATACTAGGAATGGCTCTCACAATAAACAATCTTTCCTAAAAATGGAAGTTCATTAAAAGTAGGGGCTGAGTCTAATCTGTATTTTTCCATACAGCACTCTGATTAACCCCACATCTGCAGTGGGAGTGCAAATATTTATTGAAGATACCATATTAGTGCCTTCTGAAGATTTGAAGAATCAGTAAATATACTGCATTCAGCTATGTATCATTCAACTTCCTTAACTGGAGATTCAAACAGAATTAATTAAATTCACAAGTTAGGAAAACATCTTTTCCCCCTAGGGGAAAAAATTCAAGAGTATGGAATTGACTGACAACATCTTTGAGTCCAATATCAGCCCCTGAGTAATCATGTCATTAGAACACCCCATGCTTAGCCCTTAGCCTACCCGCTTTTCTTTACATTACCACCTCATCCAGCAATATCTGGGGCCCCACAGACATGTATGTCTACAGCCCTGAAAACAAGTTCTGGCTCTGTCTAGAACATACTCCATGCTCACAAATATCCCCGCTGCACACCCCTTGGGCCTGGGTATGTACACACTAGTTTAAAAAGTCCTGCCTTCAAGATTTTGAACTGGTGAGAGAATTCTTCACAGACTTTCAAATCAACAGTGGTGTCACCTATGTAGGGATTTCTGAAGTCTGGGCCATGAGATTATAGGAAGAGAAGGCCGGAGACTCTAAGTGGACATTTCTCCTTGGCTCTCTAGATCCTTTACTCGATGAGGAAAATCATAAACAGAGAGAGACACAAACCAAGCTCAGGGAAAGGCAGGAGGACCATCATTGCCCAGGTCTATGCAGGTATTATTGAACCTATCACCTTCCAGATGAATTCTTCTCTCCTTGTGAACCCCATAATGGTAAAACTTGGTGAACAAATGAACCTATGTCAGTGATGGTGAACCTTTTAGGACTTTCAATGACACAAACAGCCCTCTGTGGTACGTGTGTCACAGGTTCACCAGCACTGACCTATGTTCATGATTCCTTTTATCTTCTAACTTCTTTCCTAAAGCCTGCATTCAGAAATAACTCAGAATCTATGAGTCTTTTTGGTTTAGGCAAGACCAAATTAAAATTAATCCAGACCAAGGTAGAATGTAGTTTAATTGCTTCAATGGAAGATCTGAGTCCTCTATTGAAATGCTTAGGATGATTCAGGTGAGCGATTATATGATGAAAAGCTTCGAGTACAAGGAAATCCAGGGATAACATGCAGAGAGGGGCTTAGCGGGAGAGAGGGAAAGATCTGTAGATTGAAAAGCACATCATAACCAAACTTCCTAGATTCCACCCACCAGAGTTAGTCATTATCTCTACAATCTCCACATTCAAGTAAATACACAAAGCATATAAAAGGCTAAAAGTGAGTGCTCAGTTGGAGAATACTTTTAATGCTACCATCCTATGAAAAATTAAATATACATTATGAATCATATTTTAAATGCAAATATACTATATCCAGAAACTATTAATCTGGATAATGAGGCATATTTGATTTTAAAATTAATTAACTGATCCATAACACCTTAAACCAAGTCATATTTTGTCATTTCTATTCGTAAAAATGTAGAGAGCTATTTGAAGAAAATACTATAGAAGGCAGAATAATGGCCTCCCAAATTGTCCACATTTTAATCCCTTAAAACTATGTTACTAGGCCGTTGAGATGGCTCAGCGGCATAAGCGCCTGCCTGGCAAGCGCGAGGGCCCGAGTTCGACTCCTGGATCCCACATACGAAAAAGGGGCCGGTGATATCGCTCAGCGGCACGGGCGCCTGCTGGCGCACGAGGTCCTGAGGTCGACCCCCCGGTACCCACAAAAAAAAAAAAAAAAAAAACTATGTTACTTTAAGGGACAAAAGAAAATTAAGGTCACTAATAGAATTAAGTTTGCTAATCAGCTTACTTTTCAATAGATTTTCCTGGATGATCCTGATAGGCCTAATAGAAGGACAGGGGTCCTTAAAAGCAGAGGGGGAGGAAGAAGAATTAGTGTCAAAGTGATGCAATATGAGAAATGCTTCACCAGTGGTTGATGGCTTTGAATATGGAGCAGAGAACCAGAAGCCAAAGAATGCTCCGTAGCCTCTAGAAGCTGGAAAAAGGTGCAACAGATTCTGCCCTAGAATTTCCAGAAGCAAATGCGGTCCTGCTGACCCCTTTGTTTTAACCAGGGAGATCTGTGTCAGACTTCTGACCTCTAGAAATGTAGGATAAGAAATTTGTATAGCTCTAAGATACTAAGTTGGTGGTAATTCTTTATAGCAGCAATAGAAAACTCAGACAAAGGGCAAGACTTTAAAAGCCTTCAGACAACTATTTCTTTGACATTCATCTTAAATTCACTTTTAAAACGTAAGGAAATAAAACAATATACTTTCAAAATTTGCTTTCAGCATCAAAAAAATGAGTGAACTGAAAGCAAGAACAAGCAAAAATAAAAAGACCCAAATAAGATACTATTTATTCTTGGGGGGAGGGTGTACTGTAAAACTCAAAAGCATTTATGTGATTTTAAATCTGCCTTCTTTGGGCTATGTGGCTCTTTTTCTTTCACAGTGAGGTAATGTGTAAAATACCTTAAGAAAAAATGTGATGAAGAATTGTCTTAAAGAAAATGGTAATGCACTTTGGATCCTCCCCCCAACCTAGTACATTGCTTTGGTGTCATCCTAAGCTCTACTTTAGCTTTCATCTTAAAGAGCGTAATATAATATTTGCTTCAAGATCTCTGATGAGGAGAGGTACTGTACCAAGAATAGCAAGCAGGTAGATTGTGACAAGGTCAAAATAAACTGTTCCCAGGGTAATAGCAAAATTCCAGCTGTTCATCACTTCATCACATGTAATGTAGGGGAGGTAGTGGAGAAGGAGGGGGATTGTACTTATCACTAATTTGCTGAAGTCAAGTTTCAGTATCTTAATTTTAAGAGCCTCCAAAAGTCAAATTCTACATATACTATGTTTAACTGCAAGCCAAGTATATGAACAAGCAAAGGGAATAATAAATCCACTAAAGCAAGGCAGGAAAGCATGATCATTCCATCACTAAAGGCATCACCACAACTGGTCACAAGAGAGTTCAGATAGGCATGTGCTGAACTGACAGCTTCCCTCTGAAAAGCCTGCTTCTGTGTTTTCAGTTAGAGGGAGGCAGCATGGGGAAGAGCTGGGGCATCAGCCGACTCAGGCTTCACCAGGACTGGCTTGACCAATAAAAATCTCTGTGAAGCTAGGTTTTCTATTGAAAACTAAGGAGGTTAAACTAAATTAATGTATCCCAAAATTTGGGTTCTATATTAGCAAAAGTAGTAAATGAGCTGATAAAAAGTACTGAATAATATTGAACCTCCATGTAAGGAAGGTATTTCACTTTCTATAGTCTTTTTAACTTTTCTGTGAAGGTCAAGGAGAAAGTTTTGGCTTTGTGCTAGTGTAGCTTTCATAGCTTCTTAGTACCCACCAAAACAAGCAAAAGAACAAAAGAAAACAAAACTTCTTTTCTTTTTTTTTTTTTTGTGGGTACCGGGGGTCAACCTCAGGACCTCACACACCAGCAGGTGCCTGTGCCGCTGAGCAATATCGCCGGCCCCTTTTTTCATATGTGGGTTCCAGGAGTCGAACTCCGGCTGTCGCGTTTGACAGGCAGGCGCTTGCACCACTGAGCCATCTCATCCACCCCAAAACTTCTTTTCTAACAGAGAAGTACAAGCTTTAAGTTCATGGACTTCCAAAGTAAAAGTTACAATTTAAATATTGTTTTTATCCTTATTGTATTTTATTTTATATTTACAGCATTGAAGACTAATTCTCATTGTAGTATAATGTGCTTTATTTAAATAATAAGAGGATACCGGTTTAAAGAAAAATAGTAAGTAAATAAAAATAGATGCTAAGTACACAAGTATAAGAAAACATTTTAAAAGTCAATTCTCGGCCGGTGAGATGGCTCAGCGGCGTAAGCGCCTGCCTGGCAAGCGCGAAGGCCCGAGTTCAACTCCCGGAACCCACATACGAAAAAAGGGCTGGTGATATCGCTCAGCGGCACGGGTGCCTGCTGGCGCGCGAGGTCCTGAGGTTGACCCCCCGGTACCCACAAAAAAAAAAAAAAAAAGAAAAGTCAATTCTCAATTGACTTCAAGCCTGGGAAATAATGAGTTAAATTATTTCTAGAGTGTTTTCCCTTTCAAACATTTTATAAAACAATAATCAGAAATTTTGCCTCTATTACCAGGGCAAATTTTTAGTACCCTGCCTATTCCATTTAGTTGTTAAGGTAACTCCTGCAACTTTATTATTACTGAGTTAGTGTATATATGTGTTATTTCCCAAAAAGAAATATGTAGTAAATTTCCCAAAGACAATATATGTGTCTCACTGACATATATTAAATAAATAAATGAGTCAAATATATATATATATATGTGTGTGTGTTTCCTAACTTGAAAAGAACCCTGAGTTTAAAGCCAAAACTGAGTCAGAATAATGATATTGTTGCCTAATCCTTGATTTCTCCAAGGACCTATAATCGCAATGCTGTGATGAGGCTATCCCAATTCAAATGGCCCATCTAAGGACAACTGTTGAAAATTATTATGTTTCTGGAAACACCTACATCTCTGTATTAGTTAGTCCTTCACTACTGTAACAAAATACCAGATTCAGGCTACTTTACAAAGGGTCTATTTTGGTTCACAGCTCTGGAGGTAAAAAGTCTCAGGCCCTCATCTTGTGGTGGCCTTTTTGCTGGCAGAATATATATAACACATAAATACTTCATATAGTACACAAATTAGAAGATTGCAAATTCAGGTTTTTAAAATTTAGTTCACATTTTGGTTGTTCTAGTACTGGGGATCAAGACCAAGGGCACTCTAACACTGAGCTACATTCCCATCCCTTATTTTTCATTTTGAGTTGCCCAAGCTGTCTCTGAACTTGCAATCCTCCCGTGTCAGCCTTCTCAACAGCTGAGATTACAGGCTTGTGCCACTTACTGAACTTAATTCAGATTTTAGAAAAGATAATATCGGAGTCTGGGGGTTCAGCTTAGTGGTACAGAGCTTGCCTAGCATATGTGAGGCCCTGGGTTTGATCTCCAGCACCAAAACAAAGAAAAAAAACTGTACCTGTATATCTCTGTCTCTGTCTCTGTCTCTGTCTCTGTCTCTGTCTCTGTCTCTATCTCTGTCTCTGTCTCTATCTCTGTCTCTATCTCTGTCTCTGTCTCTGTCTCTGTCTCTGTCTCTATCTCTGTCTCTATCTCTATCTCTGTCTCTGTCTCTATCTCTGTCTCTGTCTCTGTCTCTGTCTCTATCTCTGTCTCTATCTCTGTCTCTGTCTCTGTCTCTATCTCTGTCTCTGTCTCTATCTCTGTCTCTATCTCTGTCTCTGTCTCTATCTCTGTCTCTATCTCTGTCTCTGTCTCTGTCTCTATCTCTATCTCTGTCTCTATCTCTGTCTCTATCTCTGTCTCTGTCTCTGTCTCTGTCTCTGTCTCTATCTCTATTACTGATGATCTATATTCTAGAATTGTGTTAGAAATTTTATATAAACACAACTATTGAAAAAGAAAAAACAAATTTTGCCAAGGTAAGTGTCATCCCTGTTATAAAGATTAGGAAAAATTATGCTCAGAGATGTTAATAAATTGCCCAAGATCATACAAGTAGAAAATGGTAGATTTAAGAGCTAGATCCAGTCTGCTAGACTCTAAAGTTTTTGCTTTTCCCATTATATCATTTATGCTTTGTATTGATAATAATAATTAATTATTAGCTTCAAAATGTCTTCAAACAATAGCACCATTAGTTATAATTTTGCATATTTCAGACTTACACCATGGTGTTACTTAGCTTTTAGAATGTCATCAGTCTTTAGTGTTTAAAAAGAAAATATCATTTTCATTATTATTAAAACATGATAAAAGTTAAGATATAATGATAAAAGAGGAAGCATGCACAAATGTTTATCCATACTTCCCTAAAAAATAAATAAAAAATGAGGGAGAAGTAGGTTGGGAAATAGTAGGGTGCTGTAAATGTGTTACAGTATTTTGTTTTTTATAAAACTATCTGAAAACAATTATATAAATTATTTTGTTATGAGCTAGCAATACATGATTAAAGTCAGAGCACAATTATTATAAAATTTGTTGTGTATTCATGGCTTTTCTTCTGTATCACTGTTTTAGAAGTGAAGGAATCAAAACCCAATTGTGAGCACTTGTACTGAAAGTTAGTGTATTGTTCTAGGGGATTTCAGATGATGTCTTCAGAGAATGACGAAGAATTCCATCAAGTAAGTTGTGTTTATAGACTAAGATTCCTTCTTGGATGCGCCACAGTATTATAGGCCTCCTGTGTGTAGTCAGCCTTTTGTAGTTAACCTTTTTAAAGGTTGCTCAACTTTTTAAAAAGTAGACATACAGGTATCAACACAAGATAGAGATTTCAATCTCAGAAAATATGCAGCATTATATTCGCTACAGAAAACTATCCAATGGGAAACATTTTTTCCATAATGAAAGCTAATGACAAATCTAGCATGCTCTGAGGCCAATATATTTTCTAATTTAAATTAAAAATAGTTTATAACTATTGGAATGTTAGAAAGGTCCTGACTTTAGTCATTGTCTCAAATCTCAAGTTCTCCCAAATAGTGCATTCCAACACTATTTGAAAACTCAAATCTTTTTTTTTTTTTTTTGTGGGTACAAAAACTCAAATCTTAAAATGAGAGTGATATTTTCTTTCTTTCCCAGTAAGGAAAGTATAAGGAGGCAGGTGTATTGTATTTATTTTGCTTCTATGTTATAAGGTTTTAATCTATCAAACCAGTTCCTGCAGCATAAAATCAGTAGAAAGGTAAAAGGCATGGAACTGGCCAAAACCATCTAGGCAGGAACAGTTATGAAGTACAGAAACTATCCCCCATGGGCCTCGAAGGAGGGCTTACTGCACGCTTTGGGGCAGAGAGTAGATGAAGATGTGAGGCACAACAAGGCATGAGGTTCAGAAAAAGGTCTTGTCCTCCTGAGCAGAAATTAGGTAATTCATGAACCAGGCCATCTGGGTCAGCTTTTTGCTAGTTGTGTGATACTGGACATGTTACTTAGCCACTTATACTTAAGTTTCTTGACTATAAAATGGAGTAAATAATGGTACTCACCTTCCTGGGTTTCTCTGAGGAATATATCAACAATAATGCATGCAAATGCCTACAGTAGAATTCCTTCAGCATAGTAAGTGTTCTACGCTGTCTATCATCATGACACCACTATTTTGCAATGTCTTTGTCCATTTGCACATCTTGCACTGCCTCACTGTACCCTTAAAATGCAGGAATTGTATTATTTACTCTTATTACTGAAATCTTGAATGATCCATGGCATACAGTAGGATCTCCTAAATTTGTACTGAATGAATTAACAGACCAATGGTACTACAATGATTCTCATCAATACACAGCCCAACTCCTTTATGTGGATAGCATGTACTTACTAAAATTAGATGAAAACAGAGGCTTACTTAATCTCAATAGAGTTTGAGCACTATTTTCATGGAACTGAAAAACATTAGAGTTAAAAACACATACTGTGAATCAAGAAGAATAAAATAAAGAAAAAGAGTGGGGGATTGCATGGAGCATTATCGCAATGTGTTGAGAGTTTTAAAGCAAATCTAGTCCTTCATACACACAACAAAAAATAAATAATTTCTTCAGTAACCCTTTATTTTTTTCAACATTGCTAATTAACCTTAAAACAACTTAGCCGAACTGGCTACTAGAGTGCAGAATTTGAATAAGGACCTGATGAGAGACATTGTCCTCCAACAGTGGCTTAAGAGGTTCTTCTCAGTGCACGTGTTGGTCTCTTCAGCCCTCCTTGTGTTGCCTAGTCTGACTCACAGAGCTTGATTCCCAAAAGATGGTGCCACTTGGACTGACAGTTGGCTTGAAGCATTTTGAAAGTCCATACTAGATTTTAAAAACTACATCTACATATGTATCTATAGACATCTATCTGTCTATTTCATGATTCTAAAAGGAGGAGATGACACAATAAGCATAGTGTTTCTAAAGTATATTTTGTTAACCAAAGCTAGTTTATTTCCTATAAGACATATTCTCTCTTTTTTTTTGGTGGTGGTGGTAGGGTCTGCAGAGTTTAAACAATACGTTATCTGAAGGTCGATGGATGGCTAGCTTGGCTGGTTCACTTTGTTTAAAGCTGAACCTAGTAAAAGCAAAACAAAAAGCTCTCATGCACCTCCTGGGAGCTAGTTAGTGGGAAACTTGCATACTAAAGAAGTCATCTCCAAGCACTGCATTTAAAACCGTAATTTACCTCTCATGTTTCAATTATCAGATAGTGCCAATTTGTATTTGTTGGAAATTAGTATGGTTTAATATTTTCTGAACTTGGCCTTCAGATTCAGTTTGCAAAATTTTGAGGCAGTTGCTAGTGAGACAGTAGCAAAAAAGGCTGATTTCCTTTACTTGCTACCATTTCCTTATAGTAAAGAAAATGCAGATTCTTCAAACCATCTAATAAGTCTACAGTCACTTGGAACACAATCTCTCTTCACATTGTTTCACCCTTATGAGTTAATCAGTCTCTATATTAAACAACAACAATTAACAAAGAAGTAATAAAGTCCTACAACCTCAACCTTGATCCATTCAAATAGTCTTGACATAGATTTAAAGACACTTTGTTGATACTCTTATTAAATGTGTCTTGATCTTTAAAATATAGTAATAGTGAAGATAGCAATCTCAAAGTAAATTCCAAGTAGCTTTGAGTGTATGAATATGAAGTTCATGTGAATATTTTATTATATAATTTGCAAATAAGATTAACAATGCATTTGGTTGTTTCACCAGAAATAACTGACTCACTTTGGAAGTGTGAAGTTTTAGACATATTAAGTAGCTTTTATGAGAGAAACATTTGATGATTGTGATTAATTCAATTCTGGGCCTCTGATGTAAAAAAACAAAACAAAAGAACAACAACAACCACAACAAAAAACAGGCATTTAATGACTCCCAAAGTTTAGTGAATCATTACATTAGTTTGCATAAATCCATGTCAAAACATTTTTTCAGGAAAATTTAGAAATTTCTAAAAAGCATTCCCATAAGATAAATACGATGGCATAGGTAATAACACACGTAACTGGAAGGAGAAAGCACTTTTATTTTTCTAATTAACTTCATAATCAAGATTGATGGCTTCCCCTAGGAAATTTGACTCCCTTTGTGTTGCTTCTAATATCTATTGCTTCAAACATGAAACTCCTTCACCTAGCAGGGGATGATTTTAATGGCATTCCAGATATGAATTTCCCTCTCCTAGGTCCTAAACCCTAGAGTATTTCCTATTTCTGCGTTTTTTCAAAGACAATGTTTGGGAAATGCAAAATGTCTCCACGTTGGATCTCACAGTAACTTATATTTGCCAGGAAGATGGCTGGAAATAATTAAGATCCTTAAAACCATTTTTTCTGAGTACTCAGACTTCTGCCACTCAAATTTTTAATTACCAACTGACATCTAATAAAGCAGAATGTCAGAAAGCTACTGCAACTACACCCGCCTTGCAGTTTTACTGTGGGCCTTGCTGTACCAAAAACCTGCCTTGCCGAGCGTTTTAATTAAATAAATGGCAAGTCCTCCCAGAGCAAGAATTACAATGAAAGTCGGCTTTTCAGTGGAGCAGCTGTGTAAACGGGTTCTAAAATTAGTCATTTCTAAGCTGTGTTTTACAGCTTCAGTGTGTCTTCTGAAGCCCATGTCAGGATGAGAAAATGGATTTTCTCAAGAACATCGCAGTCATTTGGGATTTGGCCCATTTTAATGGTGTCATAGCTAACCCAAACCTCTTGGTCCTGAGCAGCCTGTGCCCAGGGAGGCATGATCAAAAGGTGCCATTCAAGAAGAGTGTTTGCTTTAATTTAGGTGGTGTTGACAGAACGATGGGTACTGTAATAAAACCAGCTGGCCTCTTGCCCAAGGGATGTATAATCTAAACAAGACAAACAAGAGCATGGTGAACAACCCGGGCTGACAGGCAGTAGCTAGCTTTAGACTCCAGACTTCCTGGGCGATTTGTATTAGAACAGTTAGGAAGGACTTCTGCAGTACCCATTTCTAACACTTTTTTTTTTTCTTGCAGAAACATCAATATCATTATCTCTTCCAGCACCACCAAAAACACAAAACCAAAACAAAAATACCAAAATGGATTTTAGCCCTCTCCTAACCCAAACTCCTGCACTGGTATCTCGGAAGATTAAAGAAGAGGGGAGAAGGAATGAGGAGGAGATAGATGAGGCAGGACTGGAAGAGAGGAGAGGAAAGGAAGAAAAATGCACTTGCCTTGCCTAGGAGAACATTAACAAGAATTTAATTTCTAATCCCAAAAGCACTTAATTTCAAGCATAACCACAAATAAATGGTCACTGTGCAATAAGTATTTGTCTTCTCCTTCACTAGTGATAATCTGATATTGCTAAAGCGTATAGCACCATGAAATCCCTAGATATCTTACAGAATAAAGAATCACGAACCTTTTCTTTATAAAAACAAATATTCCAAGGCTGGGAATCCAAGATTATAAAGTCATCTCTGTCCTAAAAAAGAGGATTAAAGATCAATAAGTCAGAGAGGGAAGGCTGTCAAAAATACTCTCAAATACTCTCAAAAATACTCTAGGGCTGAATGTATACCAGAAACAAATCAGTGGACCACCTGCCTGGGCAAGCACTGTTCTTGCAGATTCCTAAGGATCATAAGGATATCCGACTAGAAACAGGAAACTGGAGGGTGGCCATCTTGACATGACTGTGGTGATCCTTTGTTATACGTTTTAAATTTTATCAAGTAGTGAGCACCACAGACACTCTAAGTGTTCAACTTATTCTCTAAGTGACCTGAAAATGGTGAGCAGAGGTAATTCTACCATGAAGCTAATACACCTTAACTTTCAAGGTCTCTAACTTGCACCTTCCCTGCGAAAGCTGAGAGTTACAGAATATTCCATGTTAAGAGGGAATCCAAGTTGCAATCAAGAGTTTCTGGTAAATTTTCCAAATTTCAAAATAAAGGGACTTGAATCCTCAGGTTTTCACTAATTTGTTGTGATTTCTTTCTTGTTTTAAAGAAAATGTGATGTTGATATTTAATGTATTCAATTGCCTGTTCACTTTCTAAAAGAGGGCCCTAAAAATTGCATAGCATTCAGGCAACGCAAAACTGGTATCTGTCCATCTTGGTGATAATGAGTCCTTATCTGCTGTAATTTGACAAGCAGATAGTGGTGTTGAGATGTTACCATTGGCACCTGCTTTCATTCTCAAAGTGTCTTGATTTGAAAAAGTTATGTGGTCACCTTGAATATAGTCTAATATATTACAGCACAAATTCTGGATCAAAATGGTTTTCAAATCAATCACAGTCATCTACTACATATATGGAAATAACTTGGGGAAGTTTAAATTCTGTGATAGTTAATATTATGCCAACTTGAACGAGTTCCCAGATACCAATATAACTGGTTAAGCATTATTTCTGGGTGTGCATATAAAGATGTCTCCAAAGGGGATTAACATTGAAATTAGTAGGCTGAGTAAAGTAGATGGCCTTCCCCAATTGTAGCGGGCATCATCCAATTCTTTGAATGGAATAAAAAGGTGGAAGAGGGTTTATTCTGCCTGATAGCTTGAGCTAAAACATTGATCTTCTCTTGTCCTCAGAACTCCTGATTCTCATGCATTCAGACCTGGACTGGGATGTACACCATCAGCTCTCTAGCTCTCTGGCACTTGAATTACACCACTAGTTTTCCTGGGTCCGCAGCCTGAGGACAGCAGATTGAGGGACTTCTCAGCCTCTGTAATTATGTGAGCCAATGTCTTACAATAAGTCTCTTCCTAGAAATATAGGTATTTATACATATATTCCTATTCTATTTCTCTGGAGAACCCTAATAACAGAATTTCTTTGTGCCTCAGTTTCCTCATCTGTAAGATGCAATAACATGTACCTCATATGACATCATGAGAATTAAATGAGTTTAAATATATAATCCATTTAGAACAGTACCTTGCACAGAAGAAAAACCACATGTTTTGTTGTTGTTGTTGTTGTTGTTGTTGTCAGCATTATTACTACTGATATTTCTTGACTTGTTTTTTAATTCAGTTCCCAAAATATACACTTAGAAAATAACTTTTCTTATGAAATTTATTTGTAATAGTTATTAAGAAAAATAAACATGCTTGTAGATTATTTTGTGTAAAAATCACTTTAGGAATTATCTAATTCTATGTAATTGTTTCAAGAGAATAAAAATTGAACTTAAGATAACTTTCCCAAAATGAATACTGCCTAGGCTGCCTTATTAGGTGCTGAGCTACCAAAGACTGAAAGTATTCAATAAGTGATTTGCTAACCAACTACCTGAAGATGTGGTACCTGGATGCTGAATTAGATATGTGATTTGACTCATGACGTCCAATGTCATGAACAATACTAAGAATCTATGGCTCCAGCTGGAGAGGCAGCCCTGTGGTAGAGTGCATGACTAAGAGTGATGGGTTTGATCCCCATCACTGCATGCATACATATTTATTTATGCATAAATAAATAAATCTACGTTTGTATCATTCAGGCTGGTCATCATGTATTGGACAATTCCCTTCCATTTACTAAATACTTAGCTCTCCTCACTGCTGTGTTTACACTTTAAATTCACACTCTACCGTAAGAGATTCTTTGCCTGTCATTTCACCTCTCTCCTGTGGAGGAAAAACTTATAAAAAGAGAGTCAAAATTCACAACAAATGCATAGAAACATACCAAGGTTCTTCAAACTTACAAGCAGCAGAGAAAAGTGGAAATGTTCAAGAGATTCAAGAACTTTGTAGTAAGAAAAAGTTTTAAATATTTAATGTGCCTTGCAAGGTCTTTTTGGAGAGTTTAATGTTACTAAAATGCAGTTTCTTTGTATTAAACTATTTAAATGCTATGCATTTAATGTAAAATACATATTCTCACTTCTTCCCTGATGCAAAGTCGCATTGGGAATTAAGTGATCATGTGTAATTTGTTAAATGCAAATCACATTTTAAATATTCATATACCATATTTGCATTTTTTAAAATCAGAATTTTCAGAAGGGAGAGGGAGAGCATAAGAGGAACAAGATCTAAAATACATTCTACTGAGGATACCAAAGAAAAGAAATTAAAATGCATGATAGACAACTTTCTGCAGCTATTGGCAAGACAGCCAGAGAAATCTGAACAGATTTAGAATGTGAGGTTCACACTAAGGGATGGATAAGATCTTTGAAGCCAAATGGGACTTTTGAGGGGAGTTAGCCCCACCCTTTCACTTCATGAATGAAGAAATAGAGGTAGGAAAAAGCTGAGTTACCTGCACTTTGCTAGAGCAGAAGGAAACAACTGCTACTTGGATGCTATGATAGATGTCCAAACAATTGAAAAGTCCTCTGTCCTACGTTTCTTCACTTGTGACTCATCCCAGCCCTTTCTGATGACTAATTAAGTAGACTGGATGAGATCCAACATCAGAAAATGAAAAATTAATAAGCACTAATTGCCCAATAGAAAATGATAATGCCCAGTGCTGGCTGCAGTGTCCTAAAACACGTTTTTACATTGCTGGCAACAGTTTGAATTGGTATACCATTTCAGAAAGTGTTTGGTAATTTTTATCAAAAGTCTCTAACATGTTCATGCCTTGCTTCCCAGTAATTCAAAATTAAAGTAAGTGCAAAAGATGACTAAAACTGAAGAAAATTCTATGTATACTTATTACAATATTATATATATTATAGTTAAAAGTTGGAAATGACTTTAATGTACAATGAAAGAATGGTTAAGAAAATTATTATTTATTCCTCTCATTAAAATATTATATTGTAATTAAAATGACAATTATATAAAAATTCTATAGAATTTACAAAACTTAGCAATGTATCTAACAATGTGTTGTTTTGTTTTTTTTTTTTTTTGTGGGTACCGGGGGTCGACCTCAGGACCTCGCGCGCCAACAGGCACCCGTGCTGCTGAGCGATATCACCGGCCCCTTTTTCGTATGTGGGATCCGGGAGTCGAACTCGGGCACTCGCGCTTGCAAGGCAGGCGCTTACGCCGCTGAGCCATCTCACCGGCCCCTAACAATGTTTTTAAGAATGACTGAACCCACAGTCTAACATGAAAACTATATAACATCTACCTGTATTAACATGCACATGATTAGAGCATCTGGTGGGAGGCTAATGCCCACATCTAGTTTCTCCTCATTAAGAAATTGGCAGTAGCCTTGAAGCCAATGGTTATAAAACTTCACTATGAGCAACTCCTCACTCAGAGAATTTGTCAAAAACTAGAAGACTGATTAGGGGGGCTGAGACAAGGTTCACAAATGGGACAATCTTAACTGGACATTCCTGGTCTCCATGCATCAAGGAAAAGTTTTTGTTTGTTTTTGTTTTGTTTTGTTGTTTTCCTACTTCCTTCTGGGCTTGTCTTCTCCCATGCTCCCTGGGTTCTCATGTTCTTGCCCCAGCAATCTGAACTGCTCCTGGGGAGACCATGTGCTAGGACTTGTACCTCATCTTGATGTTTTCTAGAACCATGCTTAGATCTCATCGCAAAAGTAAATGTTTGCTTAATAAATAAAGTGCACTGAAATTATAATTTAATTTTTTCCCTGAATGAATGCTAGAAGAGAGGAACAAACAAAAGAATACGATGGGCTGGTGTTTGGGTTTAGAAAATGATGCCTCAGGGTATAACGCTTGGACATGCTAAGTACTTTGAATGGAGGGGTCTAGGAAGGGCCTCAGTAGCAAAGTCACTTCCTGATCTCCTCCTGCTGTATTTTTCTCCTGCTCTCCTTTCTCCCCTGGGGTAGGTCAGAAAAATTAGAATCCCCTTCTTCTCAACATGATTCATAGGAACAAAACTTGTGGTCCCCAAAGGCCAGCCTTGGAAACTTAAAAAATATTGCTCTTAAATTCCCTATCTTTTTGTATAAAAGCTGGCCAGAAAGAAATTCTTTGACCTAGCTTATGTGATAGTAGATCATAAGCTCCTCATTCATAAGGAGTCATGCCCCATACCAAGCAGGAAGGGATGCTGCACAGATGCCAAGAAGAACCTGGACAGGTCTGGCTGCGTCTCCCCTCCGAGGCTACCACTAGGTCGGATCCTTTTTACCCAATTACATTTCTACCTGGCTGTCTTTTCTTTGTTGAATCCAAGCATAAAAATGGACAGGTTGCCAAGGTTTCTGGGTGTCCATTTCTAAAGTATCCTGTGTCACATAAAACTTTGATTAAACAAATCTGTTATAGTTTTCTCTTGTTAATTTGCTTTTGAGAAAGAAGTGAGTTTTAATCCTTGTGAGGGGTGAGGAAGATATCATACCTTTCATTTTTACACTGATTTTTTTTTTCTTGAAAACCTTAGACTCTTTGTTCATTATTGGAAAAGATCATATATTTGTCCTCTGAGTTTTATACAGTCCAAGTAGTGCATATAAGAAAAATTATTTTCTTCAGTGAAAAGGGAGTGACCCTGGTATCACCCTCCAACAATATGATGGACTACAACTAAATAGTCTAAAGAAAACCCTACCCCATCCAGTAAATGAACCAAAATATAGACTTAGGGGAACATATTTTATAAAACAAGTTAAGGCTCAGGAGACATCCTTAAGAGGAGGGGGAGAGAGAGAGAGAGGGAGAAGAAGGAGGAGAAGGAGGGGGGAGGAGAAGAGGAGGAGGAGCAGGAAAAGAGGACAGAGGGGGAAGGGGAGGGTGAATTGAGTCTCACATGGTGCCAGTGACTGGTAAGCAAACACAGATGGACAAGCAAAGACAGAGAAATGTGCAGCTGCAAATGCTAATAGGTATTTGAAATCTCACCCATAGCAAGGTGCTGGAGCTGAGCTGAACCTGATACTCTCACCTTAACCAAGGTATTTTTTTCTGGTCCTGAAAATTAAACCCAGGGGCACTCTACCACTGAACTATATTCCAGGTTGAAATTTGTTTTGTTTTGTTTTGTTGTTTGTTTGTTTTGTTTTGTTTGGGTTTGTGTTTGTGTTTTTTGAGACAGAGTCCTACTAAGATGCCCAGGGATGCTCAAAATTGCTATCCTCCTACCTCAGCCTCCTTCAGTGCTGGAGTTGCAGGCATAGCATAATAAAATAAATAAATAAATTATTGTTAAATTTTAGGCGCTAAGATTGAATTCCAAGAGTGCAATGGCAAGCAGAAACACTGGAACAACACCCAGGATTTGGAGGCAGATTTATTTATGTCAATGGGCACTGATTGGGATCATTCCCAGAATATCAGGCCCTGATCTCTGGTGGTCAAGGGATTATATGAGATAAGTAAGCAGGAAGTACAGAGGAAGAATGGCTTGTCAATTAGGGATTGGTTTATACATTGTGTATCATAGTGACCAGCTATGCATCACAGTGACCAGACATTTCTAAGAAACAGGAGCAGCCGGATTGGAGCAGGAACTATTACCTGAGCAACTAACAAACTGAAGTATACTGGCTGGGTGGGCCATTTTCTGTACAAAAGAAGAGATACAAATATAAAATAAATAAATAATTCTAAGGTAAAACATTTAAATTGGAAACAGTATGAACTCATGTGTGTATGTTTTTTTTGTTTGTTTGTTTTTCTTAAAAATACCTAGTTTCTGGGCCGGTGAGATGGCTCAGCGGCTTAAGCGCCTGCCTGGCAAGCGCGAGGGCCCGAGTTCGACTCCCGGAACCCACATACGATAAAGGGGCCGGTGATATCGCTCAGCGGCACGGGCGCCTGCTGGCGCACGAAGTCCTGAGGTCAACCCCCCGGTACCCACAAAAAAAAAAAAAAAAAAACCTAGTTTCTCACTCTGGACACCAAGAAAGGCTAGAAACAATAATAACTCCTAATGTCCATGTTGTCATCTTTAAATATTATTCCCACTAATAGAAATGAGGTTTTCTTGGAGGAATGGCTGATTAGAGATTAGAGTAGGAAATGTACATACTACACAAGATAAATAAAGCCAATTCCAAAGGACACAGGAGTCAGCATGAAAAACTCCCATTAGTTGAAGATAGTTTAGACGACTGGAGCATTAGAAAAATTATGATGGCAACTGAATGAAAGCTAGTAAATATATAGAAAACTATGAACTCATAATTATATTTTAAAGGAGAGTTAAATAAAAACAGAAACATGTTACTGATCACTTTGAGAGAGAAATAGAACAGTCTATACTCATAAAATTAGCAAACAAAATAAAAAATTCATATTTGTCCTCTACTTTCTACACAAACTATATTTTAGCTCTGCAAAAGTATTCCAGCTAGTAAATATAGAAAAATAATATAATTAGAAAAAACACCCTTTTGAAATACCAAATGAAACAATTGATTCAAGCAAAATTCATCAATGGGCGAAAGCATTAGATGAAAGATTAAGGAAGAGAGATCAATCTGTGACCACCTGAAACCAACAATCAACCTGGGCTTCACTTAGAGAGGGACGTCTGGTTGTGATGTGCCACCTGATGTGATGTAACGAGGAAGACACCACAAAAAGAAATATACTTGCTTTTTAAAAACTGAACTTGAAGCCAGCCATGTTGAAGCCAGCACACACCTCTAATCCCAGCACTCTGGGAGGCTAAGGCAGGAGGGTTGCAAGTTCAAGCCCACTGTGGGAAATGTAGTAACTTAGAGACATCCTGTCTCAAAAAATAAATATATATATACATATATGCATACATAAATGGGACATAGCTTAGTGCAAAGGTCCTGACCTCAATCCCCAGTTACTGCAAAATATATATATATATATAATTCTTTCTAGCTCAGAAGCAATATGAGAAGAGGAAGAACAAGTTAATGATGCCATAGGAAACATATACATGCATCTAGTTATTCAGCAACATATCAATAATATTGGGGAAATGTGGGGATAGAGAACTATTGTATATTTAAAATTTTAAAGTACTTAACAACTATTAGCAACATCTAGCCCTTATTTGGACCCTGATTAAAACTAACCAGCTATGCATGGATTTCAAGTATGCTCTTCATTTCTTAATTTGCCTTCAGTAAAGAAGATATACTCTCCAACAAATTTTATGTCCTTGACACTAATTCAATAGTTAACATCATTCTGAAAATAATAAGCTGTTAGAAGCAGGTTTTTAAAAACAAGAACAATATTTATATGTTCACTATAGGTGTTTCAATTTAACAATCACACAATTTATCCAATGTAGTGAGTCAGGGATGGGATGGCATAAGGGTTGTAGTAAGGGAAGAACTACCATTATTTGTAGATTACATGAATTTCTACATAGAAACCCTAAAAGAATTTAGATATAATAATACAATTTAGTAAGGAGTCTGAATATATGAGTAATACACAATATCGATAAAGCAAAAAATTTAGACAATATCAACAGAAACATAAGGTACTAAAGAATAAATCTAAAAATATGTAAGACCTTTATAGAACAAAGTTTAAAACTTTACTGAAAGATCTTTAAAACTCAGTTATACTACACTGACAGAAAATCTCAGTAACATAATGATGTTAACTTATTGACAAACTAACACACTGATCTATAGAGTCAGCTAAGTTCTGAAAAAGTTCGGGATAGTATTGATCTAGGAACTTAGACAATTGCATATTTTGCATTTAAGAACAGCAAAGACATGAATATAGCAACACCACTCCTGAAGCAGGTTTTGGTTTTTTGGTTTTTTGGTTTTGTCTTTTTGAGATAGTGTTTCACTATGCAGTTCATACTGGCCTTGAACTCACTTTGTAGCCCAAGCTGGCCTCAAACTTGCAGCGATCCTCCTGCCTCAGCCTCCCATGTGTGGGGATCACATGCGTGCACCACCATGCCTAGCCTCTGAAGCAATTTAAGGTGGTAGGATTTGCTATTACTGTTACTGATTTTATTGCTATTGCCAAGGTGGCATAGTTGCTGCTATTGATTGTCTCCGTATGTCCATACCTGGGTTGCCTTTGTGTCTCTAACAATGCTGCAACTCATTCTCAGAGAACTGGGTGCAGGGCCAAATACAGTGCAGCATACTCCCAAATAAATGAAGGTAGTTGGATCTTGGGACAGAAGCAAAGGTCTATAGTTATCCATACCCCAAGACCATCACTGAAAGGCAAACAGTAACTAGAGGTCTCCATACCACAACAAAGTCTTCCACTATAATCAACCTGAAAACCTCAGCACAAAACAAAAACAAAACAAACTCGAAAAGACAAGGCAACAAAAATGCTTCCAAAAATTCGCTGCTCCACCAAAGTTGATCAATGGGGCATCAATAAAGGGGAAATCAAAAACCAAACAGCCAAATTATTTGAAAGGGTAACAGAGGAGATTTAAAAAATAGATCAAGGTATTCCATGAGCTCAAAGAAGACATAACTAAACAGATAATTGACTTAATAAACAAAATAACCAGCAAGTTTGCAGAAGACACTAATAAAAAGTTAGCTGAGTTCAACAAAATGGTACAAAACATGAATGACCAGTGTAGCAAAGAATTAGAGTACATAAGAAGGAACCAAACAGAAATTCAGGAGATTAAAAATTATAATGAAAGTAGGGGCAGCAGAAGTAACAAATATGAGGACAGAGTGTCAGAACTAGAAGATAAAGACACTGTTGAGAACAATTGTTAAGAGATACCTAAAAACAAGAGAACATAAAAAATGGATCCAGCAGCTGCTAGATGACACAAAGACCAATCTAAGATTAATTGGAATTAGCGAAATAGAAATAATAGCAGAAAACTTCCCAAACGTGGGGAAGAATTCAACATACAGATATGTGAGACATATACAACCCCAAAGAGTCACAATCAGAAAAGAACCTCTCCACAATAAATGAGTGAAAATACCAGATATCCAACACAAGGACTGAATCCTAAAAGCTGTTAGAGAAAATCAATGCATCACTTATAATGGCAAACTGATTAGGATTACAGTAGACTTCTCAACATAAACCTTAAAATAAGGAGCACTTTCAAGCCCTGAAAGAAAACAACTTCCAACCCAGACTGATATATCCTACAAAATTATCTTTCAAAAATGATATGGTATTTTCATGACAAGGAGCACCTTAAGAATTTATGACCACCAAACAAGCATTCCAAAAAATTCTCAAGGGTACAGAAAGAGACAATGAAGCTAACAATGCCAAATGGTCTAATAGAATAAACACACCCAACAGGCTGACCAGTTAAGGGAAACAAAAGGAAATCAGCAACAAGAAAATAATGTGATGACAGGAATAAGTCAATACCTTTTAGTAATAACTCCCAATGTGAATGGCCTAGACACAGATTGGCAGAATGGATCAAGAAACAAAAATCCAACAGTAGGCTATATAAAAGAAATTTAGCACAAAAAAGAAAATCATATACTAAAAATCAAAGGATGTAAAAACTATTCCATGCAACAGTAAAAGCAGACTTCCAGCCAAAACTAAATAGAAGAGGCAAAGAAGGTCACTACATATTGGTTAAGGAAACAATTCAACAAGAAGAGATAATAATTATTAACATACATGCACCAAAAAATGGTGCACCCAACTTCATAAAACAAGAACTACTGTACATAAAAGGTCAGATAAATGTCAACAGGCAATGACTCTGGTGGGTCTGGGCCACCGAGTGGAGACCAAGATGTGGCCAAGACTTATGTGCAGTACAAAATGGAGACTCCAGTTAGCCCAGTGAGGGGACAAGGCACCTGGCACTGAACATAGATTCTGGCAGGCCTGGGACACCAGGCAGAGATTCATAAGGGTCTTGGGCACACAGTGGGGATCCGGGCCGTGCAGGACTGGTGCTGGGTGCCAGACAGAGTCTCTGATTGGTCCAGGGAAACTGCGGGGCAGTGAGCACTGGCAGTGAGCCTGGAGTGCCAGGCGTTAACAAAAGTCGGTTGGGTGTCAGTGCTGGGTGCCAGATGGAGATTCTGGAGGGTGTGGGCCTATTTGAGCTACCCAGTGGCAGTGACTCAGGTGGGCTCAGGGCACTCAATGGGGACTCAGATGGGCCCAGTACTAATGCAGGGTGCCAAATGGTGACTCAGGCAGGCACAAGTTCACTTATTTATCGTCTAGCTGTCTGGAGGCAGGTGGGTGGGGAGGGAGATTCCTCTGCCCTTGGAGAGCACTGGCGAGGATGCTGCAGGGTTGCAGCTTCCTCAGTGTTTGGAGAGGGGGTTATAGGGTGAAGAGGCCGGTATACCCAGAGTCTATCCTAGAAATCTAGTCTCTGCAGCACTTCTTGGTTCCCTCTGGCTCTGGAAGTTTTTAAAAAGAGCTTTTGAAGTCCTAAGATAATACCATCTCTCTCAAATCAAACTACCTGCAAAGAAGCACCAAATCAGCAAAACTTACAAAACAAAATCACCCTCATGAATGATCAGTCAGACATGAGTCACTGATGGAGATTTTAAAACTTTTACCAGTAGTGTAAGGACCAGGTCATTCAAAAGAAAGTCTAGACTGACTAGAGACAATACATCAATAAGCAGCCATAGCTTGTATGAGTGTGTGTGTGTATGTGTGTGTGTGTTTGTGTGCGCATATATTGGCAGGTAAATCAAAGTTGAGGGAGTTCATTAAAGAAATTCTTTAATCTCTCCTGTGGAATAAGGAAGATTCTTTTTCACAAATAAAATTGCCCTCATATTTGGAAAGCCAAGCCAATACCTAAAGCATTTGGTTTTAAACCAGTTTTCAAATACAGAAATGGAAGGAAGCTGGAAGCAATAGAAGTTCTCCCTTGCAGGTTAAGACAAATACCAGTGCTCTTGTAATTAGTGGTTGGCATGATGCTCTTCAAGTCTGTTATTTACCATCTGTGATGCCTTTATTAGCCAATCTCTAACTTCTATTAAGAAAGATGGCTATTCAAATAAATGATATTTTGAGCTATTGATTACAGAATCGAACACTGGTGCTAGAAATGGGAGTCATATTTCTTGATTATTGGCTTCTCTGAAGAAAGGATACAGAGGTGTATACAAGAGATGATGACCTACCTGGTGGTGAACAAATACAACTCAGTCTTGTCTTTTATGAAACAAAATGTAACTTGTAGATAATACAGACCCCCACAAACACTGTTTTTATATGCATATTTTCACATTTCACCTGAGTTATAAATGCTTAAGCTAGCACGCTACAGCACTGTCTGCCTGCAACCAGTTCCCTTTCAGCAGTCACCATTTTTGTACTTCAATTTGTGCAATTACATAAATACTTCATTGAATTTCATCTGTTGGTCTATAAGATGAGTGGGAAATGTGTAAATGAAAATGAAGATATTAGTGATAAGAAGCACAATTTTCATATAATGAATATAATTGGTACAAACTTGGAAATCACGGTGTGTGTTGAAAACAGTGAATCTTTGAGCTTAATTGGAAGCTCACTGGTCAGAAGCCAGTTTCCTGTGTCTGTGAAGGCAAATAAGAAAATCGAATAACATGCATGAAATTCTGGCACTGTAAAATGAAAGATGAGGTCTAAAACGCTAAGTAAAATTAGAGACTTTTTATATTTTAGCTCCTCTATAAAATAGTGGCAACAGTAGTAGTTGTAATAGTACCAACCACTATGGCATGTCAGGTTCTAGATTATTTTATTGAGTTTTCTTTCTAGTTGCTGTCAGTTTTCTCCTCTTTTGTTTGACCTCTCAGTGCTGGGCCTCAGACTTTTGCCTCTTTTCTTTTCCCTTTACACCTTCTATAAACATGATGGCATCCATTCTTACCATTTTAAGTGTCATTATATACTAATGACCCCCAAATATCCATCATTATTCCTATATCTTCACTGAGCTCCAAATCATATATCCAACTACCTACTTGATATTTCCGCATAGATATTTCTTCACACCTAATGGTTGAAGCATAACTCTTAACTTACAAACATTATACCTACAGTCTCTTCCTCCACACAAGGTCTGTCTCTTTCATCTTAATAAATACCACCCACCCAGTTGTTCAAGCCAAAATGTCTGGTTTCATTAATTCATCACTTTACATCTTCTTCCATACTCTCCAGTCTATGAGCAACCCTGTGGGCCCCTACATCCAAAATATATCCAGGCTTATGCACTTTGCTCCATCTCTCCCACAACCACCTTGGTGCAAGACAACATCCTCTCTCGTTTCAGGCAATTTAGTTGGGCTCTTAACTGATCTCCCTGCTTCTACTCTTCTTCTTCTTCTTCTTCTTCTTCTTCTTCTTCTTCTTCTTCTTCTTCTTCTTCTTCTTCTTCTTCTTCTTCTTCTTCTTCTTCTTTTTCTTCAGTCCAGAATGGTATTACTATGACCACTATTTAAATTAATACATGAAAATATCATGGCTATTCAGAAACAAAGCAGGTAAAAAATGCTAAGGATTTGACCATAAAGAGGTAAGACCTAAGATTTTATGCTCACTCAATCAAGGCAAGATGGGTGACTATTCCCTTTCTTTTCATCCAGACTGCTTGACAACTCTTTGAAGTATATTTTTTTTCTCCAAGTTACATTAAGTTTTAATTTTAGTAACATATCACAAAAATAAAAATGTGAGAGGAAATGGGTTGAAAGGGATACTAATAAGCAGGAATGTGTTCTGAATTTTCCTGAGCCCTAAACCCAGTCAAAGACAGCCATAACCACAGATGACCAGTCCTTCTCCCCAGGCTCCATAAGGCAGAGAATGTGGGTCAGAAATAGTATGAAGTGTCCCCTTTGAAAAGAATAGATATCTTCAGCTGAAGAACATGAAAGCCATCTCAAACCATGTCACACCACTGGCCAAAACATCCCAACCACCTTCTACTCCAATGGTTCCGACAGATGTTGTGAATCAAAAGGTCACAAATCTTCTGCCACAGTTCTCAGTTAATAATGGTGAGCCATTACAAACTCAGAGTGGCAGAGCACAAGGCCACAAGTATGGGAGAGCTCACAAGGGCCTGCAAGGCCATTGTAAAATCAAAGAATGAGAGGTTCTTGGTGCCTGAGGAAAGATAAGGAGCAAAGATCATGAGGAAGGTTGCCTGTGGCAGCAGGAGCTATGATAGGAGGCAGGGAGGCTCACAGGGATAGAGAGAAGCTGGAGAGGCCACTTTACACTATTAACCCAATCAATTGAAAGAAGAAAACTTCATTAACGTGAATTCAGGTATTGAGAAGTATATGGAGGGAAAACTCCGCAGCTGAAGCAGTGCAAATAAACCTCCACAACGCAAATCCGTCTAACTCTTTCTTTCTTGCTTTCTGGAAGGTGAGTGAGCAGGGGGAGCAGGAACAGAACTAGAAGCTTATTATATGGTGGACAACTTGAAGAAATGGAGCTATGAAAATCATGAAACAAGAAGCATATGGAAGTACAGTACTTGGGGTACTATTTAGTTCCTTAAATTTATACAACCACAATGAAGCTGTGGTGGTTGTTAGAATAATGGTTACCTTAGGAAAAAGAGCAGGTCGGGATATAATGAGGTAGGGAGGGCATTAGAGAATGACTAAAAATGATTCAGAATCTCAAAACATAAGACTTAGTCTCAAAATAAGTTTCAAATATTAATAAAGGTTTTCTTGTTATCTAATTTTTATTTGGTGCTATATCTAGATTTTTATAATTGATATATCTCTGTGATACTCAATAATTACATTCACCTTGGGGAACTGGTACGTGTGCATATTACATCGTGATCACTTTTACCCCCCCTCCCCTTACCACCTCCTGTCCCCACTCCCCCACATCCTCTTCCCATCTCAAGTTCATTTAATTTTAAGCAGTTCATTTGATGTGTGAAGCAGCTTCCCTTAAGTCAGTTGAGCGTGTTTAGGATACAGGTGTGTGGGTACAGAAATCATCACTCCAACCTCTCTTACCTTTAAAAATCCTGCTTTTAATATCATTTCCTGGCTCCACATATAAGCAATTTCTGACGTCTACTAGTGCTAGACTTTTATGCTACACCACAGGATCATCCTTTTATAAGACGTTTAAATCCGCAACTCAAGATTGGAACCTGAACTTCAGTGGCATGGTGCTACCAGACCTCAGAGCTCAGAACTCAGCTGAGGTAATAACTGGAGGGAAGATTCTACCCAGGCTCTGTCCACACGTGCCTGAGGGCCTTGGCAGTCTGTCCCAGCTGGCTGCTGTCAAGAGTCCTTGAGAGTTCATAAGGTCTCTCCTGCAATGCCTAAGTGTTGGAGAGGCAGAGGAAATGAGTTTTATAATGGAGAATGTGAATAAAGATGACCTAGCCAGCTGTATGTATTTATTCACTAGCTTTCATCTTCCACATACCCCAGTCAGTCCTGGTTTTTGTACCTCTGAACTATACCCAGCAAGATCACTCATGGCTCCACACAGTGGAAGACATGAGTTTCTATGTTTGTAATGCTTGACTCCTCAGCAGCTCTGAACCCTGTGATGACCCCTCCCAGTACTCCCTTTCCCAAGTCACCACGACCCCACTCTTCTTGTCTTCCTACCATCGCCTTGGTTTCCTTGGTGGCTTCTTCTGCTCTACTTACCTCAGTTATTGGTGCTTTTGGGGGTTCTAGCCTACTATTTTTTCTTCTTAATCTCATTCTTGTTCTTAGTGATCATACCCCACCCCCATGACAAATTCTGTGAGAATCTCTTTGTCATATAATAAAAGAAGCTGGGGTCTTTTTATTTTAATCTATCACAATGAGCCCTTTAGTTATAAAAGGAACAAAGAAATACAACTCTTAACCCTACCACCCCCATACCTTGACTTTTGATATAATAAAGACTGACCATTTTCTTGCTTAAGAAGTTGAAGTACAAATCTAGAGATTAGGTATGTGAATTCCCACATAGACCATGGCTGGGAGGAAGAGAATTATTACAAAAAGAAGAGGAATGAAAGGAGAATGGAAAAGCAGAGGAGGAGAGAGAAGTGGGCTAAGCAGGGAGATTAAATATGATTGCCGAGTATGAGACACAGTACATGATGAATTTGAGAGAAACAACCTGTCTGCCTGCTCAAAATCCCGTGGCTGAGCCTCACTACCAGCTCAGGTCTTTTCCAGGTATACAATGTGGTCCCATTAATAAAATGAACAGTGCCTGAGATGAAACCCAGTAGATACTATTCTGATACCCTAAGATATTCTCTTAAGTAACAACTGCTGAGTATTCTAACTAGAACCCTAATGGCACAAATAATTAATGTTCAGATGATGAGCATTTTGTTCCTGTTCAGTAATAAGATTATGTCCACTGCTTTTAATATGAAGAAGTGATATTTGTCTTATCAGTAGTTTAGTAAGTTAATAAAAATTAATTTCTTTGATGTATTTTTTAATAGACATTCTTAATGACTCTTAGTAGGGTAAGGAGCAAGATAAAAATTGTCAACATTCATATCATACATTTGTTTAAAAAATCAGTTCCTATTTCAACACAGAATAGTGAGTTAATTATTTTCTATTATCTTTTCTTGATTTCTAATATCCCCTGGAAGAAATACAAGGTAAAGACTAGGAAGGTTACTGGACACAATGTCAATAATATGGTTAACACTGAGCTGTCAAATCCAGAATATTTTTTTTCAAATTTTAGTTTACTAGAATATGTTTGAGGAACATCATGAACACATTCATTGTGAGTATTTGGTACACATATATGACACAAGATATTTCATTTCTCAGCCCCTTCTTTTCTCCCCACTTCTCCCTCCATCTCTTAGTCCCCTTCCTTTTTGCCAAAGTTTTATCTCCCTATTTCCTAGTGTCTATTTTTTTATTTTATCTCTGATTCATTTATACTTTGAGCTTCTCATATAAGAGAAACCATATGATTTTTAAACTTGTGTGTCTGATTTATTTCACTTAACATTATGAGTTCAAGGAACATCTATTTTCCTACAAATGACTCAAGTTTGTCCTTCTTTACAGCACTGTAGTACTACATTGTGTATAAATACCACATTATCTTTATCCATTCTTCTGTTAAATAGACACTTCTCAGAAGAAAAATACAACTACATATGTGAAAAAAATGTTCAAAACCAAAATACTGTAAAGAAAAAAAGATTAAGTAGGAATACTGTAGTTTGATAGAGTAGAACACTATACTTTGAAAGCCAAGTGCCTTGTTCTACTCAAGCTCCTGAAATACAGAAAAATGTGCAGCAGTTAAGAAATTAAATAAATAGCAACCAAAAGACTAATCATTTACATCCAAACCTGTTTCTGGCACTCTGCCCACCACAACCCTGGACCTCCCACAGACACCAGGAGGAGACTGGCACCGACCACACGCACCTCAAAAGTAGATGTTCCTTTCAGTACCCCAAAATCATCCTTCTTCCTCCTTCACTTGGTCTCTAGAGGATAACCATAAAAAATGGCAAGGGTTAGTCACTTTCTAGTCACTGGGACAAAATACCTGAAACCTGCAACTTAAAGAGGGAGAGGTTTGTTTGGTTCAGTCCGAAGTCAGCCATTTCCAAGGGAGAAGCAGCTGGTGGGTGGAAGGGCCTGGTGGAGGGAGACACTCACCCCAGGGCAGCCAGGAAGCAGAAAGGAAAAGGAGGAGCTGGGAACAAGAACACACCCTTCCAGGTCATGTCCCTGGTGACCCACTTCCAACCAGACCCCACTACCCGATAGCACATTCACCTACTGGACTCATCTACGGATGAATCCTCTTATGAGTACAGTGCCTTGTGATCCAATCATCTTTTAAACACATGACACTTTGGGGAGAGATTTTAAACCTGACCATACCGGGCTAGAACAATCAGAGACCATAACCACGAAAGCCTTCGCTCATGCTGGTATTTTATAAAATGAATACAAGTTTCAGAGCTGCTAGCAAACAATCGACCACAGGAGGAACTCCATTCTCAAACATATCCATCATGTTTAGCCTACATCTGAGTTTTGGAAGAAGATGTGGGCCATTTTTCACTATTTTACACAAATGCGCCAAAGCAGGCCTTTCCATATTGGCCCCTGGGTTGTATAGTTCTTCGGTATAGTTTGATATCCATTAGTTCAAAAGCTGGTCAGCTCCAAACTCAATTTTTTACATATCTAATTTGTTTTGTTTTGTTTTTTTTGGTACCGGGGATCAAACTCACAACCTCACACTTGCCAGGCAGGTGCTGTGCCACTGAGCTACATCCCTGGCCCATCTAATCTGCCTGCTTTGTAGACCTCCAAGAAACCTTGTAGTTGTAAAGCCACTGCTGCCTTTCAGAGCTCTCTGACCCAGAGTCCCTTGTGTGGCTACGAGCTACATTACCTGGATAAATCCCATCTGTAGTCCCAGTCTCCTGGGAGCTTCCCTGCCAGCACTCCCCTTCTGGATGGTGTTTCCCTCACCATAAGCATTTGAATGGTCTCATGCAGGGAGCAACTTCCCTTCTCTTAAATCCTTGTCCAAATAAATACCTCTCAAAAAGAGTTTGGTCATTTTTCTTTAATCAGCCCCTAAATCCTTACACATTATTGTTTCATTTCATTATTTAATCCAGTCAAGTAGACAGCTGACCACTGAGGTCTTCCAATGGTTGTAAGGTAGCATGTCAGGCAAGGTAGCAGGTGAGGTTCATGACATCAAGTTTGACATTTTGCAGTTGACTTTAAGAAATTCACCTACAAGAACAAGCACCTTTGGCTTTGAAGACCAAAAATCAAATTTTAGTTCCACCATTTATAGCAACATGAACTTCATTTACTTGGCCAAGTCCCTGGTTCCTCTTCTGAAAAACAGTGATAATATTACCTCATACATAAGGCTCAATACTGGATAGAATGGGCTAATATTTGCCCAGTAACTGGTACAATATTTTATATAATTGATATAACAACCTCTGCTCATTAAAAGTAGTATAATACAAGTACAAAATGAATAGGACTCTCTTGGGGATCCAGTTTTTTTCTTGTTTACAAAACTTATGACAATAATAATTAAATGATTAAGTCTATAACTGATTTTGGGGTATGTGTTCCTTAAAATAAAAAAATAAAATAAAATCTAAATTAGAAACAAGACTGGCATCCGTCTTGTTTCCTGGATACAATAGACACAAAGTATTTGTGGAGTGAAAGACTAAGTGAATGAAGTAGGAAAGATAATACATGCTTTCAGATCGGAGCAAGAAGGGGCCCATCATTGAAGAGTGGTGTGTACAGCAAGAGGTGTATGAAGGACTGGGACATTACTGGGCTTTCTTAAAGGATGGTTAGAATGTATCTTATGAAGCAGGGCAAGGAGATAAGGTAGGCAAAAGTATGAAATTTGGAGTGGTACACTGTTGCTAGAGAGCATTAGGCTGGCTGAAAATATTCTTCCAGTGGAAATAATTAGCAATAAGTTTGGGAAAGAAGTTTAGCAGTGGAACTTGAAACTATTGTTTCAAAGTTCTTACTGTTACCACTGAGCAAGTGGAATCCAGTCAAGCTCATCTGAGGCCCGAAATCATACTTCCCAAGTTCTGCCCAAACCTATACCATAAATTCACATTGTGAAACAAGAAACATCAAAATTCATACTCTCAGACCACGTAATGATACACTATATTAATTACAATTGTATTCCCAGGGTAAAAATTAATCCTAATTACAGGATTTTTTAATGGAGCTTCCTAAATAGACAGATATAGGCTTTTTACCTTCAGGGTTTACTTTCAGTGGAGCTAGCAAAGCCAAATCCTGATAACAAACATACAAACATAGATACCTTTCCATGCCTCCAAGATAATTACATTGGTGTTTATTCTCTCAATTATGATCTGAAGTCATAAAAGGAACAGTTAACCTAAAATGTAAAATACCCAGATCTTCTGAGACTTAATGATCTGGCATCCTGTTAAATAGTAACCTAATCACAGATTCTCCCCAACCAAGGCCTGAAATAAACCCCCAAAACTCTTATACCTTGTACATTCTCTTTCAACAGGGAATTTGCCCAGTTTTTGTTTGTTTGTTTGTTTTTGCATTTTGTCTTAGTTACTTTTCTCTTATTGCTGAGACAAAATACCCGACACCCAAAATTAAGGAAGGAAAGGTTTATTTAGCTCACAGTTTGTGGAGGTTTCATCCATACTTAGCTGGCTCCAAGGCAGAGTGGCACAAGGCAGAGGGCAGCAGGTCATGGCGGCGGAAAACAGCAAAAGCAACAAGAGTAAAAAGGGAGGAGGGAGAGAGAGCCTCTTTCCCTCCCTGATTTGCATGCAGGCTACCTGCCCCAGGGTGGGTGTAGCACTCAGCCCCATAATCCCAGCACTAGACAAGGAATCAATCACAAACTCTAGAAGCCCGGCCCCTTGACTTCATGAGGCTTTGGGGGGACATCGAGACACCAGAGTCATATTTCCTCTGTCGTGCAGCCCCCGGCCACCTGTCTCCAGGCCTGCTGATATCTAACTATCTGTCTAGCAGTATCACGTGTGAAAGGACACAGAGAAAGGAGCTACAGCCCGAGACTGAAGAAGCCTCCAGTTGGGCACAATGGCACATTCTGGCTCCTTGACAGGCTGAGACTAAGACACTGCAAGTTTGACCCTGGCCCCTCATCAAGACAGCAAGAACCTGGAGAGCGAGACAGAGGCAGAGGCAGAGACAGAGGCAGAGAGACGGAGATTCATTGTGAGAAGCCCACCCAAAAGTAGTGTCTCATGTTTTGCAAGTGACATGCCCTAGGCTTCTCCATGTCACTCCATGGGCCTTAAGGGACCAAAGAAACTGACTCAAACATAAATTCCATTCATCTTGCTGTGCCATGAGTAAAATGCTCTTTGTCTCTGATCCAGGCATTCCGTGTCTTCTGCCAGTATACATGAACTGTAGCAGGCTAACTGGTTAATTCGTACCTAGGATAAAATCCTCAGGCCCTTTCCAGTTCTTAACAAACGACAAGTAAATGGGAAGTAGCTATAAACCCTGCAACACCCATCCTTTCTCTCATCAAAATATTTTGTATTTGCATCTTCATGGAAAAGTCTCACTCCTGCTGTGTGATTCCCGATCATGCATAGACAGTACGTTTTGCTTTTGTTATAATTAAAGGCTCCACTGAGGCATCTTTTCTAATGCTATTACTCTCTTCCAAAAGCCTTCTGAGGCTTCCATGTGCTCTTCCAATTCATCTTGGAGCAATTAGTTGGGGAGCTAATAACCTGGGATGGTGGCCACAGTCTTCTTTTTTGTAAACACTATCTGTTTTATGTGACACAGGCAAGAGTTATTTATTAAGTAACTGATAAAGAATACATTTTTGTGACTGAACACCACTTCACTCAGAAATTAGAGGATCTAATTTCTATTTAAAAGGCAAAAAAGGATGGGGATGTAGCTCAATTGTAGAACACTTGCCAAGGATAGGTGAGGTCTTGAATTCAATCCCCAGTGTGAAAAGGAAAAGGAAGGAAGGAAGGAAGGAAGGAAGGAAGGAAAGAAGGCAAGAAGGCAAGAAGGAAAAGAAAGAGAAAGGGAGAAAGTGGGAAAAAAGTATAAAAAGGTTATACTCAATATTTTAATAATAATTAGCTCTGGATGGTAGAATTATGGATAACATTTTTTTTCTCATTTTGTCAATTAGTAATGTTGAATTTTCAAATAGGAACAGGAATTACATTATATACTATTTTAAAATAAAATAAAAAGATAAAATCATAGCTTCTCACATGGTTGGGTAATACCTGACTCATGGTCTCCTCCAGCCTTGATGTCCCAGTGCCTTGTAAATGATTCTACTTATATTGTCCCCTCTCTTCCTGTCCTTACTATGGCTGAGGACAAAGCAATCTGCTGATTCGAATTAGCTCAGTTAATATAACCTTTACATGTCTCTTGTTAAAATGTACACAGAGAGTTTTATACATTCTGCACAACAATACAGGATCCAATATAAAACATCTCGTGTTTCAGCTGAAGCCAAAGCAATGACACCTTGTCTAAACTCCCTAAGGTAAGACCAGAAATGCACTGAGTGATATATAATAGCGATCTCCCAAGAAAAGCCATTTTTGAAACCTTACCATGTAGGAAGACTGATGTGTCTATTAAAAGCAAAAATGTGAACCCCAGGTCCGCTCACTGGGGACTGATTTAAGTGCAGTTTTGCTAAATTAGCTATAGCATAAATGAGAAAGAGAAAGCTGACAATAAAATTAGATAAAATAGCATATCTTTGGTTGGTATAATCTATATGTATGATTCCAATACAAAGCAGATAAGTAAATAGGCTAAGCAAGAATTTTAAGTAGTTACTTTATACCAAGCAATGCATTTTAAAAGCAAATCTATTTCATATTAGTCAGAAATTATTTTTGATATTTATTGTTAAGAAGAATAACCTATTTTAATAAAGTCAGACATTGATGAAAATTTAATTTGTAAGAGAAATATTTTTCTAAGTTAAGTGTGGCTTTAATCTTAGAAAGCCAATACTGAAAATGCCAACATGGTATGAAGAGTAGACAGTAAGAGAATTCAAATTCTGAGACTTTATAGATAAAGACTTTATAGCATGAGCATTTTTCTCCTCCCCAGTTTACTCTTGTTTGACCAATGTTTAGGACTCTTTATCATGCTTTTATGGAGCAGTGTGTGTCAATCATTTGGCCACTTTGGGTTCAATTCAAACTCGTTTATTCCTGCTACACAACAAACATGAGATCTATTAGAAGCCTGAAGAAACATGCTTATAATACCCCTTAAGAGCCAGGAAGTTTTCCCTTTACAGATGACTTCAAACGTTTTACTGCCCCTGTGCCTATCCCCCTTTTACTCACTTAATACGCCCCCAGATGCACACTTTTGACTTTAAAACGTAATTAAGCAAGAAGATATTTAACGGTATGGAAATATTCCCTATTAACCAGGGAACGTATAATTCTCCTCTATACAGTAGAAAAACATCTGTTAATCCAGCTCCTCTCTGGCTTTTATAATAAGAAAGCTCAGAGGTTTTGTATACAAGAACATAAAACACATACCCAAAGGCCCAAAAGAATGAGAAAAGCAACCACCAAATAGGCAGCAGCAACAGCAGGTAAAGAAGGTGCCCTGGGTATCACGCCCGAGGCAGCTAGCAGCCTTGAGTGTTTTGCAAGACATCAAGCTGAGTTGAAGCAGATGTTTCTCGGCCACCAGAGAGGTTTAGGTACCATGCATGCCTGGCTGCCCAGTGAAGGGGACATCATTGCATCAAAGACTTAGTATATTCTGTTCAAGTCTTTTGCGGTCTTTGTTCTCAGAGCTCTTGAAAATTAAAAACAAAGGCAAAGAGAGCTCAGCAAGTAAGAGAAAAGATGGTCTCTTCTGAACTGACTCAGCTTCTGCTCTGGCTTTGCAGAGAAAAATCACAAATATGTAACTAAATAATACGCTCTGGGGAGCACAGAGTATATCCACTGGTAACCACATGAGAAGAAAAAGTCCATATTATCTGAATAAGCAATGAGTAATTTTTTGGCTAACAAGCATTTGTTAAGTACATTCTATACTCTGGTACTTTTCTTTGCACTGAAGATACCACCCGGAATGCGGAGAGGAAGCCTGCATTCTGATAGAAGGGACACATAATAAAGCTAGGAATAAATAAATTCAGGTAACGTTGAGTGCTGGGAAATAAAATTAGGCAAGATAAAAGAATGGAGAAAGTGGATGTGCAAGGATGGGAAGAAGGGACAATGGTGCTTATTTCAGATAAAGGGAGCCAGGAGGAACCCTGGAATTCCAGGAAGGGCAAACTTTAGCTGCCTGCTAAATGTGACTTAAGGCATGTTCATTTATTCATTCAAATAAATATGTACTGGACACAACTACTGCGTTCCAGATACTGCATGGAACACTGGGGATGCAAGGTAAGCAAAAAAAACATGCTGTCTGCCCTCTGACATGCATGTCTGCAAGGGAGGCAGGCATTTATCAGTATACGTGCAAAGAACTAGAGAACTACAGTTGGTGATCATTGTAAAATATGCAAAGAAGGAAACTGCATTTATTTCTACTGAAATAGGCAAGCACTAAATCCATTAAATATCACTGACACTCAGATGTTTTCTAGCTTCCTCAGCCAACTGAGATCAGGTAGAAGGAGGGCAATGGAGAGCAGAAAAATCTGTGGAAAGGGGAAGGGCAGGAAGAATTGGAAGGCTCCAAGCCTAAAGGGCCTGAAAGCTCGGACTGGTAAGAAGGCACTCCCAAAGCTTGAGAGGATCACACAAAAGAAAGGTGGGGACAAGTATCTGTAAACAAGTATCTGGTGCCAGATGGCACCTTACAGTAAGTTATCTGAACTCAGACACATTTCTTGGGTGAGGCAACTGAAACCCAAAGAGGTTAAGTAGCTCTTGCTCAAGGTCACAAAATGAGGTGATGAGAAATCCACAAATAGAATCTCAACCTACTTGTCCATGAGGTATTTACATTAAAACTTATATATAGGGCCGGTGAGATAGCTCAGCGGCATAAGCACTTGCCTGGCAAGTGCAAGGTCCCGAGTTCGATTCCTGGTACCCACATAAGAAAAAAGGGCTGGTGATATTGCTCAGCAGCATGGGCGCCTGCTGGTGCATGAGGTCCTGAGTTCGACCCCGGTACCCACAAAAAAAAAAAAAAGGTATATATAACTCAGTCATAGTGAGAGAAGTGATGTATGCTTTTCTAAAATGTGATTAAAATTTAAAAATAAAGAATTACGAATTAGAATTTGCTAGCAGGGCCAGTGAGATGGCTCAGTGGCATACGTGCCTACCTGGCAAGCGCGAGGGCCTGAGTTCAACTCCTAGAACCCACTTATGAAAAAAGGGCCGGTGATATTGCTCAACGGCTCGGGCACCTGCTGGTGCGCGAGGTCCTGAGGTCGACCCCCGGTACCCACAACAAAAAAAAAAAGAATTTGCTAGCAGACTCAGAAATATGAATTTCAGAAATACCTGTAAGCCTCCTATAAAACAAATCAGGATTTTGTTTAACAACAAAATCAACCTCTAGACAGGGTAAACATGAAATCCTCCCGTTAGGTGAGGGATTTGCTGAGGCTCATTAATTATAAGCAGGGCTGTTTTCTGCCCAACATTCTTCAGTGTGTGTTTTCATTTTTCTTGCTTCTACTTTTTGCACATAGAGCCCAGCTTTCTGAGATTCCTGGGTCCAGCTGTCAGCGAGCAGCTGCTGTCCAGTATACGTACAGGAGCCACCCCACAGCACAAAATAATGAAGATATACCACTGCTTATTTCTAAGTGTAAGCCTTTTAGTTACTTAGAATAGTGATGCTCTATATTGCTGGAATGCTTTAAATGGTGACTTATCTTCATTCCCCTGACACAGAGCTGTCGGCTTGGGGGGTGGAGAGAAAACCCAGCTAAGGGTGGGATTTATCAGGACAAACTGAGGCTGAGCAGAAGGATTAACAATATGAATTCTTTAGAATCACTGCTGCACCCCTGAACAACCCCCAAATGACTGAAGGCAGAGGTACTTTGTCCTCATCTCCTTGATAATCCTTTTCATCGTGAGTAAGTAACCATGGCAGTAACTAAAGAGGATAAGGTGGTTTGCTATTTCTTTCTGGAATTTCATGTCAATAGTCAGGTGCCCATGCTCAGATTCATTGAGCACAGAGCACAAGGTTTTTAGATAAAAGCGATAGCACTGAACTCTGCTTTCACCAAGGATTTGTTTTCTGAAAAACAAGCAAACAAAAAGCATCCAATTCCTCTGCCCTGTTTGCCAAAACCATGTGAGGTAATAGATGCACTATCAAGGTGATGTGGTCTCAGCCAGGTGCAGTTTGCATGGCCCCACAAGAGATCTCTCAGATCCTACAAAATGGGGAAGCAAAGCACTTCCTGCTCTCAGAGTTAGCCTTCTCTGCCTAACATTATGCTCCCTACCTGCAAAAATTGGGAAAGGGAAATACTAGAACATATAAATTTTATTCCATTGACTTTTTTCTTTTCCTTCTTCTCCCCTTCTGGGTATCTTTCCAGAAGAATTAAAAACATCTTACCACAGCGATATATGTGCACCCATGTTTATAGCAACACAATTTGTAATAGCTAGATCGTGGAAACGACCCAAATGCCCATTAACCGAGGAATGGATAAAAAAGATGTGGTATTTTTATACAATGGAGTACTACTCAGCCATAAAGAAAGATAAACTGGAAACTTTTATAGGTAAATGGATGCAACTCAAGAAAATACTCACAAGCGAAATAAACCGGACACACATTTGTAAACATCATATTGTTTCCCTAGTATAAAAATGCAATTTCACTGTGACTATTCCATTCCTTAGTCTTCTATTTTTACCTAGCTTTTACATGGCTTAATCTTACACTGAGTAATGTTTTTCTCCAAAAGGTATTTGTACATTCTCTAATGCTTGAGTTTGTTAATGCAGGAGAATGTTTACTTGTTGTCTTTAAAATAAATAAATAAATAAATATTTTTTTTTTATTTATTTTCCTTCTTCTTCCCCCAGTCTCCCAAGGTAGAAAGAGGTCACTCTTATTTCCCTTCTACCATGAAAGACATAGAAGCAAGCCCTATTATGGCTTTGTGTCACAGGCAGGAGTATCACTTCCAGGTCCTTCCCATCTTGAAGGAGGGAGATAATGATACTGCAAATTCTCTCTCCAGCCAATAGCCTGGCTTTTGGGGCTATCATCTTTCTGTGTGATCCTACTTTGCACATTAAAAATTCATTATGTTCTCTTCCAAGGAACATGAGCTGCTCAGCCTAACTGGAGACACTCAAGAACTCTGAAAGGAAAGCAGAAATACACAGTAATAATTTTCAAATTTTATCCCTTTGACTTGTACATGCTACTCAGGTCATGGGCTGGGCATTTGCATCACTTCTTTCTTTTGCATTATAGATAATTCTGCAAGGATGAATGTGTGTATTTGCATGCATGTGTGAGTTTGTCAACATAAAATCCTAGAAACAGAATTGCTTAAAACTATATTTCTGAATGTTTGCAAAGCTTGAGACTCAATATGGAAGGCTAGAAGAGAGGGAACAAGAAGTGAATCTTTGAAATTGTGTAGGCGAACAGAACTCAGAAACATTACCAAAATAACTTATCCAGATTCCACTCACATTTCTCATGCCGAAGGTCCAACTCTTGGAGAAAAGCATACATCCACAAGGTGCCTGCTTTTCCATTTCAACAGGTCACGTTTCTCATTTGCTTTCCCATCCAGTCTGTAGTTCCAGGCTATTCTGGATAGTGTTCATTTGACCTTCATATTTTCTTTCTTTGCGATGACTGAAAAAATTGCTAATGGTTTTAGACTCTGGGTCACTGTTTTTCATGTTAACTGGGCCTGTAGCCACATTGCCCAGAGAAAACAAATAAATAAATGACTAGACAATCACTGTGGTAACTTTTTCTTCTCCAGTTCATTTCCTTCCCATTCCTTATTCTTTTCTATTTCTACATTCTTCCACAACAAATTACAAACATTGAATGAAAGTCCACTATGTTATAGTTGTAAGGGTTTTTCCCTGATATGCTATGCATAGGTTTTTCATATTAAACTCTCCTGTTCTCTCACTCCCTGAGTATCTTTTCCTCATTTAATTCCCCCACACTTCGCTTCTTCTGTCTAGGTCTGTCTGCTATCATACATTCTGTCACTTTAGCAAACTTCCACACATACATTTGTCTTTCTTTTAGGTGTAATCCCTTAAATGCCTGAATCACATGTCCCCACCCCCAATAGTCTTCTAGTCTTTACCTTATCATTTCTCCCATTTACAAAAATTATTATATTACCCCTCATCACTACTTATCAGTTTGCATTTCTGCCATGTACATGCATAACAAAATTTTCTGTGGGATTACGGTTGGAGAAAGAGAGAAGCAAAAAAGCAAGAGAGACCCACTTTAGCTCTATTTAAGAAACTAAAATAGAAAAATGCTACATTCAACTCTTTTTATGAGCATCCTTATTTGCATTTGCACTGTTGTAGTCCTTAATTAAAAATCAGGGTCAAATCAAACTATTTTCAGAAATTGTAATGACTCAGTTAGTTAAAAAGGATATCACTGCTGATGTAGACATAATACAATTATCTCATGACAAGGACATAAACCCCTAAACCAGATGGCCTTGCAATTGAATTTCTCAAGAAATTCAGAAACTTATTACAGGAACCACCCTGCACTCCCAGAATGAGACTATACTTTTCTACCAGAACAAAATATCTCAGAAATGTCTAAGTGATTTAGTTTTATGCAAATAAAATCATCATACACTAAGAACTCTGCAGCTCCATTTCCTATGATAACAAGGTAAAACCTCCAAGAATGCAAAGAGGAATTTGTTGATTTTTGCAAACATGATCTACCATGTGTCTACGCTGACTGAATGCAGGCACACAAAACATAAGAAAGAGGCACAGAGGGCTGGATGGTGTGAGAATACCCAGGAAGCAAGGAGAAGGAATACTGAAGGAAAAATCCTTCCAAGACTGGCCCTGAAGCTAACCTGACTTCAGGTAATGCAATGTCAGCCTCTCGTTTCCACACCTCTTCTTAGTCTCATCAGGACCCCCATGCCAATCTTGCCTCCTAGTGCTATGAAGTTGTACATGCATGTTGTGTTTTTACAGGAATTTTCCCTCTAGCTCTCTGACCATCCTTGTGCTGAAGGCTCACATTAAAGAAGACAGAAGAACCATATGTTGACCTCTGTGGCATTGGCAGCCAGAAACTAAGGCCAAAATGATTAATTATCACAGGACTTAAATAAACTCACAGTAATATTTAGCCTTGGAATGTCTTTCATAGCAGCAGAAAGAGAATAAACTCAACTCAGAAAGTACACAACCTTCAATTTGGGGGCAAGTTGTATGTATAAAACTTGGGTGTGGTGAAAATTTTTTATATATACTATGTCCTTTTGGATTTCTTGCTAATTCCTGGAATGTTTTCGCTTTTACAGAGTCCAGGACTGAGTCATTCCCAGAATAGCCGGCTTGCTTACCTGCAGTAGTAGCTGCTCTAGCAGGACCTGGGTAGACAGAGGAGGCTCTGCAGAGAAGGTCTTGCAGATTGCCATGGCTGCATTTCATCTCAACCTCAGCCAGGTAACGCTGTCCTCGCACCACTTTGACCTCCTGAAATGGGGTCTGAGGCTGTGCAGCCTTTTTCACAGCCGGCCTGTGTGATGCCCAGTTTCACTGAAACTCTAAAGATTAGAAGCTGCTTGGAGTTGAGTGAGATTGCATTTGCTTTAACACCATTGCCTGGCTAACATGAAGTCCTCAATGTCTGTTTAAAATGAACAAATCATCCACGGAGACAAAAACTGAAAGACATTTCAGGTATTTCCATGAAAATGAAAACAATCTTCTTCTCGTCCCAATCCCCCATCAGCATCTATGTCTTTGAGGATAAAACAGATAAAAAGAAGAATAATATTTTAATATTAGCTGCAATAGTCTTATTATTACTATGCATTACTACATGAGTGATATTGATTTGTTTAAATTAAGTACATGTACACAAAATATATATGTATTTTCTAAAGTTTGCAGATGAAAATTTGCACATTAAACAAGTTGAAATGATTGTCTATAAATAAGGAGGAGGGAGTGGGAATAAAGCATGAGGATTAAAGGAAATCGTTAAGTAATTAGTAGATAAAAAATTAATACTAAGTAGCAGTTAAATAAAACTAATGTTCAAAGTAATTCTGAATGAAAAAAAGAAATCCTTGGACTGGAGAAAGGACCAGTCTTGGTGAATGGAAGATACATGATCAATGGTGAGTGTTCCAAGGAGCCCTACACACAGCCCACAACCAGGCACAGCCCATGTTCAGACTGAAGGAAATCGTTGGTAAAGCACACCCTTACCAGGCACAGCTCAGAGAGAAGGAAGCCTGGTAAAGAAATTCCCCTGCCTTGCAGAGGCTAGCAAGCAGTTTCATAGCCATCTCTACAAAGAGCCCATCATAGGCTTCCAGCCTCTGAATAACACCTAAAGACCAGGAAATCTATGACTCTTCTGACCAAGAATCAGAAAGACATGGCACCAAAAGCCAGTATCTCTGAGTAGCCTTGTGGTAGGAACAAGAACGCTGCCGCAGATGACAGAGGAGGCTGATTACCAGAGGCCAGATGGGAGCTCAGACATCTCAGTAGATGCTGGCAGAGAGAGATGGTGATGCTTGAGGACCAGATGGGCTGATGTTCTGCTCAGCAGATGCCAGCCTGGACAAATGAATTCATAGACCTAGTGCTTCTTCCCACCCCACCCCACCACACTCCACACAGATGCCCTGATGCTGCAAAGCCTTTCAGGATTTCGAAGCAATTCTTATATGAAGTATGGTGTTAGGAGAAAAGCATGGGTTAAACAAGAAAACAAAGGAATACCTGTGTCCTGATTTGACTGAGTTTTTCCCATAAGGCAACATGGAACATAAACTAGAAATTAAGTAAATCCATGGACGCATTGAGAATTCATTCCTTCTAAAATAAATAACTAAAATTCTTCCATGAATTACAGCCATCAATTTCTCTATGTGAGACACCTTAGGAGCCTCTCACAGTGATTTTTCAGCTCAGTAATGGCTGTTGAAAGCTTTAAGAAAAGCAAACTTGTATGTTGAGAGAGATAAAGCAAGAGGTGCCAACTGATGGAAAGATACACTGTTGGCAGTTAGCAGGCTTAGGTTGGATCCTGGCACTCGTGTAGTAACCTTGGGCGAGTCACTTAAACCCCCTTCCTCTATGTCCTCATTTATAAAGTGGAAATGATGATGATAATCATGCCTATTTCTCAGGGCTTCTATGAGGATAAAATGAGATAATGTATGCAAAGTTGCTTTGTAAACTATAAAACACACATAACTGTTAGTCATCATCATTTTTATTATCATGTATGAATAATAAGCAGCCTTTAGAAAGCATTTGTATAGATTCTGAACATCTAATATATTCACAGGGAAGTGCTTATGAACTGAAAGTATCTGACTTATTTGCTTTGTTTTGGTCTCCTTGGAAGAATAATGCTATCCAAAATCAATTATTAAATGGATAGACAAAATGAATGTTCAATGACTAAAATAAATTAAGGATAAGATTAAACATTTATGTTTAAAATCATATATATTTCTTCATGACCAACAGACCTTGCTGGATTTTAAAATGTGGAATATTCACTCTATCAAAATCTTTCTAGGGCCAGTGATATGGCTCAGCGGCATAAGCACCTGCCTGGCAAGCGCAAGGTCCTGAGTTCAACTCCTGGTACCCACGCAAAGGAAAAAAGGGCCAGTGATATTGCTCAGTGGCACAAGTGCCTGCTGTCAAGCACGAGGTCCTGAGTTTGACTCCCGGTATCCACATTAAAAAAAAAAAAAATTCTTTCTAGGATATTAAAAGCTAATATCCAAAGATACAGGAAATTCATACTAACCTTCTCGCTAAAATTCTAAATATCACATACAAATAATGTTTCACGTTTGGTCAAACTTTTAAAATGTGGTAATGACAAAATTATGTGTTTATATTTTATTCTACCTTATCTGGGCACCAGTCTTCCATTGCAGATTCCCCGGCCTCCTGATACGGACTCCTACCAGACATCACCATGGACTCCAGGCTTTCTGCTGGATTCTTCAGATCTCTAGCATGAGGACAGATCTCTTGCACTCTTCTACATTTGACTCTGTGGGGGGATACTGGCAACTAACCTTGTAAATGTCTGTGTTCTGCATTAAATCTGTTTCTCTTGCAAATACTGACCACAACGGTCCCCAGGAACATGTACATTATCACCAGGGGTTCTAAAAGGATTTCTCTTTTGTCTGTTTGTTTTCCTCCTTTCACTCTCATTTTTTCCCTTATCAGGAACCATGGTATTTGGTTGTAAAACATGCATTGTTGCTCTTATATATGTATTTTTAATTGCACGGATGGTATTGTGTGAGTTTTTCATTGTGTTTTTATTGTTTTTCATCTAGGATCTATCTAGATATCTAGTGTTAAGATCTATGTTGTATGCAAATCTCGTATATTGCATCTAACAACTTCATGATGTTCTACATTTATTACTTCTATAAGTAAAAACAACTTTAAAAAGACTTTTAAAAGCTTTCTCTTTAAAGCCAAATTACAGGAAAACAAGCGTAAATAATAAGTGAAGCCTATTATGTTAAACTGTTCTTTAAATTATGCTTTACAGCATAAATCAGTTTCCATATGAGGAATTAGACACCCACTGATAACGAATCTGGGGAGCGTTGTTGCTCTGTTTTTATACATATCTTACAGAAATCTTTGGTGCCTCCTGGGAATAGTTCACTATTGGGGGCCACAAATTATAAATTGACATAGTATCTGTCCTAGGCTCTCCTTACCCTGCCTGCCTTGGGGGCTGGATTTGGAATGTGGAAATCGCGCTTCCTCTGTGTCAATGAGATTAGCACCCTGGTGTGGGGCTAGATCTTGTGTTGTCTCCTTTATGGTGTTAAACTTGCCCATTCTATCACTGTTCTTTTTTTTTTTTTTTTTTTTTTTTTGTGGGTACCGGGGGGACGACCTCAGGACCTCGCGCACCAACAGGCACCCGTGCCGCTGAGCGATATCACCGGCCCCTTTTTGGTATGTGGGATCCGGGAGTCGAACTCGGGCCTTCGCGCTTGCAAGGCAGGCGCTTACGCCGCTGAGCCATCTCACCGGCCCTCTATCACTGTTCTTACACTGTTTCAGGAAAAGCACCCTCCCCTCCCCTACACGGGCTAATAAAATGGTGGCTAGCTGGAGATTCAGGACCTTCTGTTTTAATCCCAGTGAAAGTATTACTGTATTACTCACATCTAACCTTAGGGTTCCACGGAACCTTATGGTTCCGAATTCATCATGCGAGATCTGACAGCATTGACAAACTCCTACTAAATCTACCAAACAGGCAAGAATGCCATGGGTTCAGGCCATGATGGGTGCCAGTTATTAGAGACCCTTTTTAAGGTTGCTTTAGGCTGTTGAAGATGCCTGCAGTGAGCCCCCAGTCTCCTGCCTGGGTTATGGTACATGGTGGGAAAGAAACGAGCAAGAGACAAAGTAGAGGGTGCAGCGGGGATTCTGGGATGACCAGTTGCTCTTGGGGAACAAAAAGCACTGGAGGGACAGCACCCTCCGCAGATAGTCAGAGAGAGAGCTCTGGAGGAGACAGTGGATGAAGCACTTCGCTGCTTGACTTTCCATCAGGGTTTGGCCCATACCCCAGAAACCCTCTTGGTTGCCATCTTTGCCATCATGGTTGCTGCAGTATGTATTCCCTCTGCCCAGGCAAGGGAATACTGGGCCTGTGTACCTAATCCTCCTCTTTTGAGGCCAGTTACCTCAATGGTTCAGCCCCCAGAGATCTTTCATTGTCTAGTTAGGATCATCCAGAGATGACGGTTTTGCCCAGACCTCAAATTATTACCTTTATGGAGGACCAAACTTTGATAAACCTTGCTTCCCATTTCGTTCTTCTGCCCCTGTGTGTCTCTGTGCTAGACGACATTCCTCATCCTTGTTTTACAGTAAGATCTCAGTCTCGTGTGGGCTATATAAAAGATCAAATGGTAGTTCTTACTCTGGGCTCAATACCCTTTTATGGAGATTATACTTATGAATTTAAACCTGACTTGCCTGTTTGCCGATCCAATGAGGTCCTTCCTCATTTTTATGAAGGACATATGGCTCAATGGGAAACTTGTAGAAAGATCAATGAAGGTAATAAAACAGATGAGTTTGGATTCTCCTTTGTAGACTGGGCCCCATGTTGGGCGCCAGTTATCAGAGACTCTATTCATGGTCAATGTAGGTTATTGAGGACGCCTGCAGTGAGCCCCCAATCTCCTGCCTAGGTCACGGCACACAGCAGGAAAGAAAGAAATGATTAAGAGACAAAGTAGAGGGTGCGACCAGTTGCTCTTGGGGAACAAAAGGCCCTGAATCTCCAGCTGGCCACCATTTTAATAGCCTGTGCAGGGGAGGGAGTAGGGTGCTTTTCCTGGAACAGCATAGAATCAGTGATAGAATGGGCAAGTTTAACATCATAAAGGAAATAAACCAAGATCCATCCCCACACCTGGATGCTAATCTCATTGACCTAGAGGGAGTGGGATTTCTGCATACTGAATCTAACTGGCCCCCAAGGCAGGCAGGGTAA
The DNA here is from genome assembly GCA_028451465.1 of Erethizon dorsatum. Taxonomy (NCBI): domain Eukaryota; kingdom Metazoa; phylum Chordata; class Mammalia; order Rodentia; family Erethizontidae; genus Erethizon; species Erethizon dorsatum. The sequence continues at coordinate 78,174,727 of CM051832.1, forward strand.
GGAGAGCCTAGGACAGATACTATGTCAATTTATAATTCGTGCTCCCCAACAGTTCACCAATATCAAAAAAGAGCAAACATGGGTCGGTGATATAGCTCAGCAGCATAAGCACCTGCCTGGCAAGCGCAAGGTCCTGAGTTCAACTCCCGGTACCCACATATTAAAAAAAAAAAAAAAAAAAATGCAAACATGACATGGCCATGGCTTAAACACACAGTCCAAGAGAGGTTTTGACTAAACCAACCAACTGCGGATTACCCTATTACTATACTTGTGATGCTGTGGTGATATATACATTCTTAAAGCACAGTATTTTCATTGGTCTATTGTTCACATAAAACTATGTCCTAGTGGAAATACCAAGTCTACCATCCTCTTAGATGGAAAGTTCAGTTAAGTTATCAATTAGAGAAGGATGTTTTCCTGCTCACTGGATTTACCATGCACTCTCCTTGTTCCACCATGGTTGCATGCTAGATTGAAATTCCCGCTTTGAGGTACAGGCCCAAGATGCTATATCAGAGTAAACCAGACTCGGAAGCAATTGAGCAGCATAGAGCTAAAAAATGGAAGTGAGGAAAAGACCAGTGAGATCACTGGGACCAGGACACCAGAAAGCAGAGTCTAGAACAGAGAAAAAAACAGCAGTGCAGATCTTACCAGGCCACATGCCGGCACCCCATCGCTCTCCTCCCTTTCTTCCTCTCATCCTTCCCCCCATGATCCTGAGTACTGTTTATATAACTTAATATGTATATTTTTGAATGTTTGGTATCCTAAAATTTTTATTAATCAGTTTCTCCAATTGAGTATATGTTTAAATACCTAAGCTTTTTCATTTATTTTCCTTTTGTCAATAATTAATTTTGGTTATTTCTATACTTTTACAGTTATTTTACTTTTTATTATTAACTATAAACTAATGCAAAAGCTAGAATTTTCTTTCCATAAAACTTCATCCCAGTGTGGAGCTTTGTTTTGTTTTGTTTTGTTTTATACAGAATAAGTTTAGAAATATTTAGGCTGCAAATCCCAAACCAAAGCTCCTACCTTTAATCTGCACTTAAAATTATCAAACAAAGAATTTGTTTAAAAAGACTTAAAAATTCAGGTCATCTGCATCTGATATGTAAAAATAGTTACCATCGATTGGACCCTAAAAATGGCACAGACACTGTTGTTGTACATGTGTTCACTTACTTAACCCTCACAAAACACTATGAAAGATGTTCTGTTACTATCCCACTTACCTGGCTCTTCATTGATGGGGTTGGGATTTAGCCCACCTTCTTAACCACTGCACTCCTGAGGCTCAGTGTAATGTAAAGGAAATGTAAAAAGTTCTGCCAAAGAACCTGCAGAGCTTTTATTTCCAGGGAAATCTCTTCAATGTCAAGGTGAACTTTGCTTCATATTTTTAAAGAAGACAATGCATGACTTTCATTATAGAAAGCAATAAAGCATCTTGCACCCAATAGAAAATAATAAAATTACAGTGAGGTGTGCATGTGACAATATGATTCGCACTGACAAAATTGACAAGTTCAGATATTATAGTAAAATGGATGTTTATAATAGAAATCCTGAAGGGCTTCTATGTGACAGTAATGAAAATCAAAATTAATCCTATTTATGCAAATTCTCTCATGGCTCCTAAAACAGACCAATTAAAGGAAGTTACTCCAGAAAACTGGATTTTTTTTTCATTTCGTATACTAACTGGTTGATGAAGTGAATGCAAAGTAAGTAAACCCAGTTTTCTCTCTTGTCTATTTATTAGAACCTACAAACTTCAAATTTCATTGTCAACCAAGAGATATCAACATATCATCTGCAGTAGACAGGCTGGGGTTTTGGTTTCCAGCAGATATTTATCCCCTTTCTGGAAAATATATCCTTTATTTCCTTTGGGGATACCATATCCTTCCCTCATCTCCTTTCATATGGTTCAGGCAGGGTTTACCTGACCTGCAGTATCCAGAGGCAGGTATGTAATCAGTGCCTGGCCAATTAGCATGATCCACTCCAACATTCTCAACAACTGGTTCAAGGATGGGATGTGAACCATGACAAGCTCCCATCAGAGCCAAAGAATATCAGCTCTAAAGCCACCGGAACTCCAGAAAAATAGGTGCTCTCTTACTAATTTTGTTAACCTAAAAGAAAAGATGCACATCTTTTTGCCATCTCTTCTAGAGAATTTGTTTGAGAATAAAATAAACACAGAAGAAAGCAAGACTGAAAAAGGCATAGACAGATCCCTGGCAATATCATATATGTCCTTAGTTTTTACCGTACCTGAACTCAGTACCTCTGGAATCTTCAGGTATATGACACCTGCACCCACATGCATACAAACTTGTTTTTTCCTACATAAGCAAGTTCAATTTGTCTTTCTCTCTCTGGCAACAAAAATTTTCCTTCTAACTTACATAAGCCAAAAGTCATTAAAATTGCTGGGGATGGTAGTGCACATCTGTAATCCTAGTACTCAGGAGGCTGGAATGGGACGATCATGAGTTTGTGGGCTACATAGTTCAAGGATTGCCTAGACTACTTAGTGAAACCTTGTCTCAAAATACCAAAAAATCATTAAAATTATAGTACAAAAATTATACATGGTTGTAGGGGAGGAAAAAAATTTTTCTTCACTCATCTTAGGTTCCATGGCTGAGCTCCTGTAAACTAAACTGACAAAAGACAGACTAATGAAAGAAAAGTGGCAGAAGGTTATTAACTTATGCAGCATGCATACAAATGGGAGAACTCAGTGATGGGTAACTCAAAGGGATGGTTAGAACTTGGGGTTATATAGCATTTTAGCAAAGAAAAATAATTTTGTAGAGAAGTGAGGAGATAAACAAAAAGGATTTTGAACTTAAAGGGTCAGCAAATTGTAGGAGGACAGATATATGGGGAAACTGGTGGTAGATAAGGGCTATTTAGATGTGTTTGTTTGTTCAAGACCTTTCTCGGTGCCAGCTTGTCTCCGGTGATAAAGCTGTATCTCCTTCCCAGACAGGGAAGTATGGAGGGGGAAGACGTGCCCAAAAGAACTTATGTTCTGTTTTCAGGTAGACAGGGAAAGACAGAGAGCCCAGCCTATGTCTGCTGTTTCTTATTTGTACATAGCTCAAAATAATTCTTGGGCCTGTGAGATAGCTCAGCAGCATAAGTGCCTGCCTGGCAAGCGCAAGGTCCCGAGTTCGACTCCCAGTACCAACATAAAGGAACAAAAGGGCCAGTGATATCGCTCAGTGGCACAAGAACCTGCTGGCAAGTGCGAGGTCCTGAGTTTGACTCCTGGTACACACATAAATAAATAAATAAATAAATAAATAAATAAATAAATAAATAAATAATTCCTAATAGAGTGGCATATTTGGGTATTGTATATTCTGAATCTCTTCAGGGCAAAGGTGCGATATAGGGTGAAGAACTAAGACCTGCAGTCAACACTGAACTCAAGAAAATAATGCTGTCATCACTTTTCATACCTCCCTTCAGCAAGTTTATACAAATAAAATTTGTTCGCAAGCAATAGCAAAGGCAGTCTTGCAGGAAAAAAGAAATTACTCAAGGACAGATTGAGCAACACATCAGTAATGGTTACTGACAGGGGGCATCCTTGACCTAATGCCCAAGAACTTCCCTCTTCCCTCACCCTGATGAGCTCTTCTTGATTTCTCCTGTGTGAACCTGCTGTGGGAAGTTTGTTCTTTTCTAGATACACATTTCTAAAATGAGTAGACCCCCGATTCTAAGGGACTGCACTGCCTGGAAGCACCATGCTGCTGGCTGTCTACACAGCTGCTTTCACCAAACATCAGTAGTCACTGACCACCAAAGATAAACTGCAAGAAGAGGGATTCTTAAGTGATTCTAGCCCACAAAAATGGAATTTATGGAATCGGTACAATTCTACTAACTTCATAAATCTACAAATAATCTTTCTAATAGCTAAAGAAATAATAAATAACTAGGGGCAGATGAAAAAGATAAAAGCCATTATCTTTACAAAATATCACTTATTTCAAATCTAGAGGAGCAAATTTTTATGTGGATTCAGTTCCTTTGAATCAGTATAAGACCATACTCCTAATAAATGATAGTCATAGATCCAGATGTTAAATAAACCCCAGAATTCCAGACCTCTTTCCAAAAAAGCCCACAAGTGGAGCTCTGCACAGGGTACTTTCTTCCCGACTCCTTCACACAGCATCTGTTAAGGTCCCCACGGCTTCTATTCTCCCAGAAATCTCCCAAATCGACTGTGAAGGAATTGTCCCATGGATTCTACTTTTATTACTTCAAATACATTTCTCATTTGATATTTCTTAATTTTTACTTGTTTTCCAGGTCATCACTTCCATTTCCAAGTGATTTACAATCTTTGGAATTCTCATTTAAAAAGTGGTTCAGTCTATTAATCACCAATTCTGTGTCTTCACTTTATCTCTGCTTCACATGGCCTTGAAACAGAGCCAGTGAACTTTATATTCATTACACTTATTCTTGCCCTAAATGCCTTTAACCTTTTGCTAATATCTGAACATGTCTGACCAAGAGAACTCAATAAGTAATAGCCAGAATTTTTATAGCATGATACAGATTTACAACACTTCTTGATGTGTGGCTCTCCCTCCTCTATCAGAGTCACGTAAAACCCTATTTAAAATATTAAAGTAAAAGAAAAAGCCAGATTTCTGAAACTCACACCAAAACCACTGAAGCCTAGATCTCTGGCAGTGAGACCCAGGCATCTGCAAATTGAACAATTAGGGTATGATGCTAATGGACTCAAGTCTGGGAACCAGAGGCTCTTGTGTTGAAAAGAAGTTAAAAACAAATTAAACGATCCTCTAGTTGAGAAATGAAAAATCAAACAATGGATATGTACTGGTCAGAATAAACTAGGTTATATTGTGGTGACAACTGGCCCCCATATTCCAGGGACTTTAAACAACACTTAATTCTTTGCTTACATTATATGTCCAGCATGCAGTCATGTTAGTTCGTTTTCCATCACAGTCACAAAATACCTGAAAAAAACACTTAAAAGGAAGAAAGGTTTACTTTGGTTCATAGTTTCAGAGGATTCAGTCCATGTTCATTTTGCTCTTTTGTTCTGGGACCATGGTAAGGCAGCCATCACAGCAGGACAGCAGAGAGCACATGGCAGAACAAAGCTGCTCACATCATGGCTGTGAAGAAGGAGAGGGGGGTGGGGAAGGAGACAGAGAAGAGAGAGAGACGGAGACAGAGACAGAGAGAGGAGAGAGACAGAGATGGAGACAGAGATAGAGGAGTCCTGATATCCCCTTCAAGGGCACAGTCCCAATAACCAAACTCCTTCCAATAGGCCCCACCATCTAAAGGTTCTACCACCTCCCAATAGTGCCACAGGCTAGTGACTAAGTCTTTCCCATGAGCCTTTGAGGAACACTTCAGATCCAAACTACGGCACATTAGTATAAGTGAAAGTAGGGAGAAGACTATCTCCATGTCTTCTCTCTGGAACTCAGGCTGGTGAGGTCTCTACCACCCGGAACCCTACTGGCTGCAGCAGCATAAGCAAGGGAATGCTGGAAGTCTCCAGCTAACAGTGAAGTCTCTGCTTCAGCCCACAGCAATTTCATCCATATTACTATTATGATCCCATCAAACTGGCAAATAGGATGAAAAGTACAAACTTACTATAGACCCAAAGGTGAAAATAACTAGATATGAGTGAGCTGAGCAGTAGAGATTTCTACCACAGGGAACCATCTCCATGTTTCAACAACCAAGTTTGAGGGACAGAAAAGTTAAACTCTTTTCACAGATCCATTCTAAAGTCAATACTGGGAACCTTCCCATCTTCTATGTCTCCACCAGTTTCAAGGAGCCAGACAGTAAAATCCCCTTTTAATGGTTTTGCTTAAGCACAAGATATCACAAAGGACAGACTATGTCAGAATTTAAATGTCACCATTTTCTTTCAGAAGCAGATTGCCTAATGGATAACAGAAAAGAAACCAGTCTGCAGCTGAGTTAATCATCAGAGGAACATATTACGTAGATGGGTCCTGCTCAGTTTTGCCGTCAGTGGACTTCAGTCAACTGTTACTTGAGCACCTACCATGTGCCCTGGTGGTTGCTAGGTACTTTCTAATGGCATCAACAGAAGTCTGTTTACTCCACAGGTCAGCTCACCCAGTCCTTCAGAGAAAGCAGTTATCCCTGCTTCTCTTGCTATTTATTCCTCTTACCATTTTTACAGGCCCCTGGCTGGATACCTGCTGGCAGACACCCACCATCACCAGGGCACATGGCGCACACCTGCCATAGCACCATGTGACCATGGAATCACTTCCAGTGCTCTAAAAGCATCAGCCAGAGCTATAGAACCTGAAATTTGAGATCTGTTTGAATTCAATAACCAGGACTATACCTGCTCAACACAAAAAAGATACAGGATCTATGGCTATATTTGTGACCCTCTGTCATGTTAGGACATTTTCTGGAGTAGATGGCAGATAATAGCTTTGATGATGAAACACTGCAAGTGGATAAATTCTAGTTTCTATCTGGCATAAGATCCAGAGATGATCATTGGAGTTTGCAAATGGCAACACACCAGTCTCTGCATCTACGGATCTACATACTTTTTTAAAAGATGAAAATTTTTTTTCATTTTTATTCACTTATAGTGATTACTATAAGTAACAGGGTTCTTGCTGTGTCTGACTTTGGCTATAATCCCTTTCCTTTGAGTGTAGACGCATCTCTCTTTGTCGGAAGGAGTTTGCTGTTCAATCTGAGCTCATTTCTCAGCCTTCAGGACCCTGTGCTTTCCATTATTTTATCAAATGGCTTTAGATGAAAATGTCAATATTAAACATCATTCTAGGAGTGTCAGTAGTATGAAAATTACCACATCATCTTATACCAAGTAAACAATTCTATCTATAAACTCAATTACTGCTATCCTGACAGTCACTCGCGTGTGTAAAATTTTAGCTTTATTCCATTATGTTTTTCATTGTGATATTATTTATTGTTTTCAACACGTTTCTGTGATTTGAATTGTAGCACATTTCCACACCAAAGTAAAGACTTGCTATTGTACTGTTCTTGAGCCAGTACCAAATAATAGTATTTTAAATGTGGTATTCTCAATATTTCCTTTAAGAACTCACCTCCAATAAAGCCCCATACCTTCCCACATGGCTCCGTAGCAAAGCTCCAGTAAACTTAAACTAACAAACTTGCAACACATGCTATTCCCTTTACTTCTGAAACCATTTGTCTTATTTCCATTCTAATATGCTTTGTGCCTGCTTTTCATCGTATTAGACTAGTACTTAAGTGAAAATGGAGAAAAAAATAAACCAAAGCATTTGTATTGATTTCTTTTGATCTTGGTCCTCAATCAAACTGTAAATTCAACACTTGCTTTTTCAATATGCTTTTTAGACTCTGTTTTCTCTCTTCTACCCCTGTTCCATGAATCCAGCCTTCTTACTTTCCTCCTCCATTAAAAGGCTATTACCGTCGCTGCGTATTTCTATAAACTGAGGAGTCAGCAAAATCTTTCAACATAGTTTCATTTGCCCTTCAATTAAATTTAGACATGAGACAAACTCTATTATGACTTTGACCTGAAACCACCATGGGACCTGGAAACAAATTTTCAAATTTCTGTTTGCTCTGATATCTATATTTGTTCCAACTGAAAGAGCTAAATTTAATTTCACCAAAGAAAACAACATTTTTTACCGTATTTCATTCTTAAAGCCTTTAAAAATTTTTAAACAGAGTTTTAATGGGGAAAAAATTACCAAATGCAACATCAGCAAAAATCAACTGTTTTTTTAAGTACTGGAATTGTGTTTGTAAATACTGTAATTTACATTTGTAAATATGGGAATGGAAAGCTCTGAAGCAAAATCATGTAATGCTAGGGCTAGCCAAATCCTCCAGAGACATTCAGACCAGCTTCATTCAGCAGACGAGGAAACTGAGGTTCATAAGACATGGAATTATTGATAGTAATAAGCAAGGCAACAAAGCTAATATTGAAGCTGGGTGTAGTGATGCACGCCTGTAATCCCAGCATGCAGGAAATTTAAGCAGAAGGATTACAAGTTCAAGGCCAACCTGGGCTACAAAGTAAGTTTAAGCTCAGCCTTAATTACATACTGAGAGCTTGTCTCAAAAAAAAAAAAAAAAAAAAAAAACAAAAAACAAAAAACACTAATATTGAGCACCAAATACTAGCTACAGGCAGTTGATTTTTGTCTGTATTATCTCACTAAGTCACATAACAGCCATCAAAGATAGGTACTAGAATAAGCTTCACTTTAAAGGTGAAAATCCTGAGGCACAGAGCAGTTAAGTAAGCAGTTCACACAACTAGTAAAAGGCAGAATCAGGAGTCTGATTCTAGATCTACGGCCCTGCTCTAACCTATAACATTGCCTGCCAGCCTCGTAATGGTCCTTGGACTATCAGGCAATAAACACACACACACACACACACACACACACACACTTCCTTTAAAATTAGCTGAAGGAGTGTTTCTAGTCTTCATCACAGGAGGTCTGTGAGGTCAAAACAATTTTCATACTAATACTAAGATGTCATTTGTTTCTAGCACTTGCAATCTCTCGCAAATGTACAGAGAGACTTTTTCCAGAGCCTACTTGACATATGAGAACACAGCAGACTGAACACCGAAGCCAATCTAAAAATCTGGCTGTCTCTATGTAGCCAGATGTTAAAAGAGATTTACAAAAAATATATGAAACAATGCCACTCCTCTAACGTTGAAAATGTATTATCTTAGTCCAGTAAGCCTGCTACAACAAAATACTTGAGACCAGATAATTTATAAGCAATAGAAATTTCTCTCTCACAGTTCTAGAGGTCGGGAAATCCAAGATCAAAGCACCGGCAGGTTCGGTGTCTAGTATTTCCATTTTACATGTGGGAAACTGAAGCTTAGGGAGTGAAGCAATTTGCTCATGTTCACCCAGCTGGCTAGTAACAGAGCCAGAGGGATTCTAACCCATTAAGCACCCACAAAACGTAATAATTCTAATGCTTGTCATCAGAGAGCAACGGATGCAAAAGGGACAATTAAGATGGCATCAACCCTCCAAAGCGGATCTGCTGAGTGATGGACATGATTCTTGGAAACTTTGCAGAAAGCACCACTGATAAATCAGACTGCATTTTCTCCTTAGTGGATTTCTGTGTATTTCTGCCCATTTTTCACTAGTCCTGCTACATATTTCTTGATTAGAACAGCACCAGATACTGTAATATCACTTTAAGTTCCACTCAGCGCTCCCTCCTTGGCCTTAATTCAATGGAAGAATGATTTACTTGCACACAAAGCATGTGCTTCTGTATATCAATGCCACCCTTCCCCGCTCCCAGAAAGATTTAGTGGCTGCTATATATTAAAATAGCAATTATCACATAATGTCAGAACATTAAGCATTTTACATTTTCCAAATGATACATGAATAATTTGAGCCCTATGTGTACACGGCTCTAATAAATCAAACGTTTAATTTTCAAACACTTTTGAAAGCTATAAAGGCATCTCTTCTTAACTTTAAAATAGCTCAGGGACTTTGCCTCAGAGCTTTGATTTATCCTTCCATGGCCACACTATTAATTCCTGATCCACAAACACTCGTGCAAGTACCCTAAATATTTAATAAAATAGATTTATATTAAATCTCATCCTAAAACCAGAAAGTATCAAACATTATTAAAACACTCAAATTATTTATGAACATGAAAAATGAATCAGCTTTCCATGCAAAGATAAGAGGTGCTGAAATGACTGTGTAGTCAACTTTGGTAGAGTGACAACCGGTAATGAGTTTCCGTTCATGGATGTAGTTCCTCAAGTTAAAATGTAATAAGTCAAAATGAAAATAAAGAAAACAGTACCCTTAATATTGCCTATTTTAATAAATGAAAGATTAAATTTGTACTTTTTGTTACTAAACAAAGCCATGTGTACTAGAGTTCTTAGTTTTGTTTTGTTCTTTTGTTTGTTTTGTTTTTTTGTTTTTGTGTTCTGTTTTTGATTTGGGGTATTTGCTTGTTTTTGTTTGTTTTGCTTATTCTGACACAGCAGAAAAGTATCCCCTCTTTTGTTTGTTTTTGTTTCATTTTGTTTCATTTTATTGTTTTTAAGACAGGGTCACCTTTTTGTAGTTCAGGCTGGCCTCGAACTCACTATGTAACCCAGACTGGCCTGGAACTTGTGGCGATCTTCCTGCCTCAGCCTCCTGAGTCCTGGAATTACAGGTGTATACCACCATGCCCAGCTGAAAAGTATCCTTTCGTATAACTGGGTTTTCAATTAGTGTTGATGCTACTGTGGTCTTTACCCTATTCCAAATGACACAACTGGCTAGAAAGGAACTATTATCAAGAAATAAATAAGAAAGGCTCATTGTGATGGCTTCTATCTGTGATCAAATGTCAGAGATTACTGAACGTATTTGTTTCACCAAAAAGAAAGTAAAAGCATGGAAATCCCCATTCTCCAAACACTGACACCCAATTACAGCCATTATTATACTCAAATTCACATGCAGCTAGGTAAAGCACAGTGGAGAATCAAGCAGGACTTACCTGTTCAGGTACAGCAGCCCTCCTTCAAATATCTGAGAGCCTAGGAGAAACTGAATAGGTTAAGCTTTGGAAATTGTTTCAACACAGGAAAGCAATTTTACAGAGAAGCTAAACTGTAATAAAACGGAAGGCTTGGGTTGCTTGGGGAAAAGACAGAAAGTAGATGTACAGTCTGAGTAATTCCTACTTTACCATAAAGTGTTGAAACATAAACAATGACAAATATTTTCTTTCTTTTTTTTTGTGGGTACCGGGGGGTCGAACTCAGGATCTCACGCTTGCCAGGCAGGCGCTTATGCCGCTATCTCACCGGCTACAAATAATATCTTGAAAAATGACTTTTCTAAGCTAACTAAAAATTTTTCCTATATGTCTAAATTTACATAAGGAAAATGTCACAAATACCAAAGAAAAATCATCTCACACTTACTTTAGTAGGCCAAAATAAAATAATTTTGACTTTCACAACATAGGTAAAGTATGTGTTCAAGAAAAGCTGCTTTCAAAGCTAATCTGAACAAATAAAACACTGGACTTTAGTAACCCTAGGAGCCCATCAGCCAGAATTGCCCCAGCTTAAGAGAAAAAGTACTCCAAGGTACCCAGTGTTTTCAAATATTGGTTTGGAGGATTTTAGCTGACACAGAATCTCACTCCTAAACTAACAACCCAGGAGAAACCGGTGACAAGAGAGAAGGAAAGCATCTCCATCGCTATGAGCAATCAATTCTTTTGCCTTAGCCATTGAGGAAAAACTTGAAGATCATATCTGCTATATGTGATTGCAAATCTACTTGGAAAATCAATAAATATTTGTTACATACTTCTTATGAACCAGAAACTAAGTACAAGACACTGTTCAAAGCGTTACATGAAACATAAGGAAACAAAAGACTCTCTTGTCTCAAGGAGTTTAAAATATAAACTAGGGAAGCAAATGTATATATATATATATATATATATATATATATATATATATATGAAATTAGTAATAAAAAATATTTAATAAAAGTTCAAGGCTACTATAACATGTCATGAAGCAGTACACTATAATCGGTGATATGGCTGGTGTGCTAATCAGGAACAGAGACAGCGCTGTGTATCTCCACGGAGAGGACTTATCGTAAGGAATTAGTGTTGGACAGTGATAAAGCAAAACAGGAGGGGCCGGTGAGATGGCTCAGCGGCATAAGCGCCTGCCTTGCAAGCGCGAGGGCCCGAGTTCGACTCCCGGATCCCACATACGAAAAAGGGGCCGGTGATATCGCTCAGTGGGTACCCCCTGGTACCCACAAAAAAAAAAAAAAAGCAAAACAGGAATGCAGATATAACACAGGGGTGGTAACAGCAGATATAACACAGGGTTGGTAACAGCAGGAAGCAGTGCCATCCCTGCTTAACTGAGATGACATCATGGAGGAGGATGGTTACGAATCTGGAGAGATGATGTGGAAAGGTGGAAAAGAATAATAAGGACAGGGCCGGTGAGATGGCTCAGTGGCATAAGCACCTGCCCAGCAAACGCAAGGTCCTAAATTCAACTCCCAGTACCCACATTAAAATAATAATAATAATAATAATGACAGGTGTACCAAGGGAAAAGAAAACATATTTGAGCAACATAAATGAACCATTTGGTTGAAAAAACTTTTCACGTAGGGGTAAAAATATTTATATTCTTCCTTAAAATGCAGCCTTGAATTTACATTTGGATTCTATTTCAGCAAATGAACAATAATGATTTAGTGTTTGTTACGGGGTCATTAGCCTCTATTGCATATGAGAGAAAAGAAGGTATAAGAAGCTGCTTATAGGGCCGGTGATATGGCTCAGCGGCATAAGCGCCTGCTGGCAAGCGCGAGGTCCTGAGTTTGACTCCCAGTACCCATATTTTAAAAAAAAAAAAAAAAAAGAAGCTGCTTATAGGGCCAGGGATATAGCTCAGCAGCACGGTGCCTGCCTGGCAGGCGCGAGGTCCTGAGTTTGATTCCCAGTTCCAAAAAAAAGCAACTGCTTATAATCTCAATGACAGAAAAGATCCACACATTAAACAAAAATATACACTTGAAATGGCACAAAGAAAATTGACAGGTGGGGTTTCCCAAGCCTACTGGCTAAGGTATTTCCCACCCAACATGCTTTCATATATCACCTCGATATGTCTTCAGCAAGAATTTGAATCTATTTCTCCACCCCTCTTGAATCTGGTTGGGCCTGGTGACAGCTTTGACCAAGAGACTCTGGCTGAAGTCATGCAGGATCAGTTCCAGGCACAGTTCTTCACAGATCTGGCACTTCTGTTTGCCGCACTTTGGAAGCCGTCACCACCTAAGACCTGTACTGAGGCACAGATGTGTGGACGAAGACATCACCCTAGAAGCAGATGTTTCCGCAGACACACGCCAGCTATACCACCTTGTTCAGAGATGAACCACCCATTTGAGATCTTCCAAAATTTCTGAAACAAAAGGCATGTGTTAAGCCTGTAAATTCGGGGGTTATTTTTTTTTCACAGCAATAAAAAGCTGAAGAATGATCATTACTTCTTACATCTGCAATATGTAAGCTCTAATGTGGAACAGAAAAAAAGAGTCCCCCTTTTAAAAACCAGTATTTGCCCCAAATAAAGTTATCACATGCAGGATTGTAATACTTGACAAAAATGTATTCAGTTAAAATGCCAAAATGGCACAGCTCCAAGTTCAAAGTCATAGGAAAAGGCTTCTTTATAAAGGAAAAGGCACTCGGGGAACTGAGTGACTTTCTTCCAGTTCAGTCTGATTGTCATGTATTGGAAACAACAAGAAAGCCAAAGAGAACTCAGCAGGGATCTCACAGTCACAGGCAGGGCTAAGGCCATGCTTCCCTGTTTTCAAACACTTTAAGCAAAAGAGCAGACCTTTTGCACCATTTGTACCTATCACAGACAGAAATTGCGCTGGAGGCATCTGCTTGGAAGGGCTTTGACAGGGAGCGGGCCTGAAGTCCTAGAAAAGGCAAGGAGCCCCAGAGGAGGCCAATGCCAAGAAAATGTTCAGCAGGACTGGAAAAAATTCTTCCATTTAAGCCTCAGAGAATCTCATGAGTATATTGACTGGAACTTGATAACGATTAAAGATTAATAAGCTGCTTAATTATAAGCATGTGTTTCTTAAGTCTGCTGTAAATAGTAGCTCATTAACAGGTAACACGTGTAGTGATTAAAACCACAGTTCTAGAGCCAAGTGACCTAGATTTGCTTCCCAGATTTGCCACTTGTTAACTTGGGACTTCAGAGCTATCAACTATCTACCTCTGCTGGCCAGGATGGCATCCATGACCATGTGGCTACTGAGCACCTGAAATGTGGCTTCTCTCAATTATGATGCCCTGTATTTTTTTTTTTTTTTTTTTTTTTTGGTATCATGAATTGAACTCACGACCTTTGCCACTGAGCTATATCCCCGGCCCCAGTGCCCTGTAATTTTGAAGTACACACTGGATTTCAAAGATTAAGTACAACAAAAAATGTAAAATATCTTATTAATATGTCTATATTGATTACTTTTAAAGTGATAATTTTAAAATGTAAATTAAATAGAATATCCTATAAAATTAATTTCACCCATTTCCTTTTGTCTTTGTAATATGGAGAGCATAAAATTTTAAATTCCATGTTTGTCTCAAATAATATTTTTGTAAGACAATACAACTTTAGAAAGATTATAATAAATTCAGCTCTTAGGGTTTCTATAAGGAAAGTTATCCAGCTGGGTGGGGTGGCACACATCTGTAATCCCAGCAGTCTGGGACGCTGAGGCAGGAAGACCCAAGATCAATCCAAGCCTGGAAAATTCTGATAAAAATAATTCTAATGTCTATTGTTCTTGGTACTACTTTGTGGAAATGAAAGCAGCTATGCCTTGCTGTTAACCTTTCCTGTGGAGAGCCCAGCTCTTGGAAACCCGAGGTAATAAAATGGTATAGCTGGGCTGGGGATGTAGCTCAGCAGCACAGCACCTGCCTGGCAAGCATGAGGCCCTGAGTTCGATTCCCAGTACCAAAAAAAAATAATAAAATAAAATATAAAATGGTATAGCTACCTGGGACAGCAGGAGGCCCAACAGCAGCAAATACTCTAAGCCCTGATCTTGAAAACCCCAAACTAACAGAGATTAAAAACTCCAAGAAGAGTAGAGAAAGGAGGTATTGAAAGGAGAAGATTGGTGTGGAGAAAAAAGGGAGCAAGAGATGGGACTCAAACTTAGGGCTTTCCAGATGCCTAGGGATAAAATGGCAACAAGAAGGGAGCTGCATTCCACCAAGGCATTCTATGATTTATAGCAGAATAGCATCCAGGATGGGCTCAGTCTTTCCAGGTTAATATCTCTGGGTCATATACATATGTGTCTGGGATGATTTTTCCTGTCAGATGCAGGCTGGTGCCTGGAAGACAGCCCACAGCATGACTGAGAAGACAAACAGCCACGCCTTACAGAGGTAAATCGTGCCAGAACAGTCACCCACCCTATTACTAACCCAGACCTCGCCAAATTGCTCCCTCGAGTCTCTGTCTGTATGACTTCTGGCCTCTTTCCTTTGGTTACTCACACTGCAGCCAAGGTTACAGAAATCTAAGGATGTTACCTCTGCTACTTAATCTTTTGAACACTTTCTACTGTTCTCAAAATAAAGACCAAGACCCCTTATGAGGCTTGCAAGTGGGCAACAAGCCCACCTTATAGCTGTCTCCCACTTGCTGTCACACTCACCCACCCTGACCTTTCAGTTTTCTTTCTCAGCCTGACCTCACTTCTTCCAGCCACGGAACTTCTCCCACCAGTGTTTCACCTCTCTACCCCAGACAGTTTCTGCATCTCTCCCCTTAGTCATATTTTCCCAGAAAAGCAGCCCTCTCCAGTAAGCGTATGGCGCTATGGCCATTCCCGCATAGCTTCTCTCTCGGTGTAATTCGTATTCACTGGGGGACTATTTGAGCAATGTTACTTCTCTTTCTATATTGTAGGCTCCGAAGGTAGAAACTGTGTCCTTTCTGCTCACCATCAAATCACAACATTTTGCGCACAGCATTTGGTATATGGCAGGTACTCAGTAAGTATTTGTTCATCACATATTCCGCAAACATCTTGTGTGAGTTTAAGTATGTATAAATGCAATACATATAACATACATTGCTCAGAACAGTGCACGGAACATAGTAAGCGCTGTGTCAGTCACTGTGTTATTATAAGAGCTGACTACGGATTTCGTTCACCTAATGGACTTTTAACACCATCTTTGTACCACATGAAATCTGAGTTTTACACACTGTGCCTCCAAATGAATTCCCAGGATGTCCTTCATTTGACTGTCATTAATGTGTCAGGTAAGTTAGGGTGTCTATGACACCAAGACCATATAGCCAGTAGGAATTAGGTAATTCTATTCATTAGTATTTAACACAAAACAATATTTAAAGCAAAATACCAGTGATTACTTTTATATTATAATTATACTTTAGTAGGATAAATATCAGAAATTTTTGGAGCAATAGAGATGAAGAAACAGGCTCAGGGATGTTGTCTGCAATGTCAACAATTATAATCATCAACTGGCGCTGGACACAAGCTAAATGCTTGTATGTAGTATCTCATTTAATCCTATTAGCAACGGGGCATCACAACCTCAGTTTACAGATGAGACTTAAAAAGAAATGAATACTGAACATAAAAGAACCGTACAGATTTCTACCAGGAAAATATATAAATGACTAGTAAATACATGAAAAGATGTCTGATTCATTAGTTATTAGGCAAATGCAAATCACACAAAGGAAAGACCATTTTACATCTGCTTGGATCACTATAATAATTTTTAATGGAAAATGACAAATGTTGGCAGAATGTGAAAAAAAATCAGAATCCTCAAACCCTGCTGTGGGAATGTTAAAATGGTCCAGCCATTTTGGAAGATAGTCTGTAAGTTGCTCAAATGATTAACAAGAGTTACCATGTGACCCAACAATTCTACTCCTAGTTATATATCCAAGACCAATAAAAGAATATGTTCACACAAAACCTGTACTCTAATGTCTATAGCAATATTATTCAGAATAACCAGAAAGTAAAACAATAACCCAAATGTCCATCGACTGATGAATAAAGAATTGGTTTCATATCCATACGCTTTGATACATGATGTAACACAGATATACCTTGAAGACATTCTGCTAAGTGAAAGAAGCCAGACATATTCATATATTCATATTTTATGTCCACAATAGTGAAATGTATAGAGATGAAAGTAAGGAAGTGGCTGCTTAGTGCTGCAGAAGGGATGGGGAGACAGAGAAATGATAATCAACAGGGAAAAAGTTTCTCTTTGAAGTGATGAATGTTCTAAAACTAAATGTGGTAAAGGTTGTACATTTTTGTAGTATAACAAAAACCACTGAACTGCATGTTTTAATTACATGGTTATATGACATGTGAATTATACCTTCAAAAGTTTGTTTGTTTGTTTATCTTTTTGAGACAGGATTTCACTATGCAGTTCAGGCTGGCATTGAACTCACTTTGTAGCCCAGGCTGGCCTTGGACTCGCAGCTATCCTCCTGCCTCAGCCTCTCCCGTGCTGGGATTATAGGTATGCACCACCATGCCCAGCCAAAAGTTTGTTTTTAAAAAGATTTTTTAAGTAATAAGACCAAGAAAGCTACAATGCTTTATTACTGGATTAGCATTTGTTCTTGGTTTAATAATAAACAGTTTTATCATTTGCTCAATCTTCATACTAGCTGCTCAGTTGACTGTTATTTCAGTGCTACTTTGGTACCTTGACAAGAAATGTCAACGATTGTTTCCCAATCTCTTAGGCCTTAATAGATTCTGTACTTTGTTTTAATGTTGTCCAATTGTTTTTCTCTACACAGCCCTGAATTGTTGCTGAACTAATAGAATGAGCTGTTAAAAAAGTCTTCCAAACTGAATCTAACCTGTACACAAAAGGCTCAAGGACAAGGCCTGCTGTTTAGGTACTGGGGATGCTGATGAATGAGACAAGGCTTCTGTAGGCTAAGGTTGTATCATCAAGGCTCCCTCCTCTACCCAAAGACAGATGTTTGGGATCAGCATCCCATCTGGATGCCAGAATGCTACCTCTCCAATAGACAGAGACTATTCCTCAGTGGCCCGTGGTTAAGGCACATTTTTGCAATTATCTCTGATGGAATGACAAAAAACCTCACCTCCATAGTTTCTCCTGAGTGATTCTCTAATAGGAGAGCTTGCTGTCTGGCTGAGGTCATTAAGTGAAGTTGCAGCAGGCAAGAGGAAGAAGTAAGTGACCTTGAATTACTTTTTAATTCTGGTCGTAAAATCTGCATCACAACTTTTCTGAAGGTTCAGAAAGGAAACTAAGATTCCATCATGTTCATTAATTTTATAATCCCTCAACTCAAGCCTCATTATTTCTGATAATGTAGCTACATTTTATCACTTTTGCTAAGATCAAGCATAGCATAGGTTTTCTTTGCTTTAATATCTCATGAGCCCTCTGAGGGAAATAAATTTATTAAATAGATTTTGGAATGTTCACCCAATGTTTATCATGTAACACATGCACCTTGTGCTGATAGGATTGAGACACGAAGTAAGACAAATTCCTCCTCTCAGTGGCCTCCTCCTCTCTCCATGTGCTTGGTGAGCTGACTCTGGAATAGGTCCAGAAATGGAACCCACCCTAAGAGATAGGAACTTGCTCTCTGAGGTGTCCCAAGTGGAGCCAGATGGGCAGGTTATGACTTTTCCTTCTGCTACAGTGAAAAGTGTTTGGTGAAAATTTCAAGATTGCCTTTCCCGACCTTTTCTGTTTGCTGCTTGGATGTAATCACTAAGCTTTTAGAATGTCACGTCTAACAGGGGTGACTTTGTTCTCCTTGGCCTTACGTCACACTAGACAGTCCACCAATATGATCTGAGCCACAGCTGGCCACAGTGGGGTGGTCTTAGATGGGATAAGGCCACTTCGGTATGATTTAGAGTGGAACTTGGTATCTGTGGTGTCAGTCAGCTTCCAGAAGGGATGGTTATTGGGGACTGAGATTGGCCTTGTGAGCAGCCAGTCATGCCCACCCTGAGGCTCAAATTAGCTGCCCTACATCTTGTGCACAGTCATACATTGATGGCAGAAGAGTCACACCATCCTCACTCATGGGGACAGGATGGCTGGGACCTTCACGTTTGGGACTTCTCCTGGACTCAGTTCTATGCCGGGGTGATTTTAAGCTGTAACCTTTCCCTATAATAAGCCATAACCAGAAGTGTGGTTTCAGTGAGTTCTGTGGGTCCCTCTAGAAAATTCTCATACATACGGTATGAAGTTGGGAACTCCATCCTAATTCAAACCTGGCTCCAGAAGTGAGGGTGGTCTTAAGTGGACTGTGTTCCCTCCACCTTCGCAGTGAGCTAATTTATGCATCAGTCAGGCCATAGCTCCTGGTTCATCTGAATCAGGTAGAACTGACCCTAAGTCCTACCTTTCATGGCACCGAGTGTCCCTTTTCCTCTCCTGTCTTCTATCTGAATTGCTCCCTATTTATCTCTCTTCTTCTAATTTAACTGTTATATTTTTCTTCATCACTTATCAAAATCTATTCCAGTAAAGACAGGAAAATCTTTTTATATGAAGTTATAAATTTGTATCACCTTGGGGAATACAGATAGGTTGACTAATCAGGCCAGGTGGTAGAAATCATGATTATTCTCATCTCCAGGACTTTCATAATTTGAGTGATAGGCAGCAAATAGCTACTTAGTAAATAGCTATTCAGTAAATTTAGATTTAATAAATAGTAAATCTACTTAGGTTTGAATCCTATTTTGTCAGTTACTAGCTGTGTGTGCTTGAGCAAGTTAGTTGAATTTTCTAAGACTCAGTTTCTCCTTTTTTTAAAAGAAAACTAATAGCAGCATCTACCTTCAAGGGTTATTGTCAGAAAGAAGTATCTGAATACCTTTAAGTACTAAAACAGTTCCTTCACAAACAATCACTTCACAAACAGTATCTTTGCCACTATTTTTTAAGCAGAATTTTCATTCTTACACCAAAGTTGTTCATACTATCATTCTTGAAATTCCTGAATCAAAATTGTCTGATCACCTGGAATCTGAGTTGGGCATGTAACTCAGTAGCAAAGCACATGCCTAACAGGAAGCCCTAGGTTTAAACCCCAGCACCCTCCCAAAAAACTCGTCCAGACTCTCAGCTCTCCAATCAATCTTAGCATCACTAAAAATGGAATAACAGGACTTTACGTATCACATTGTATGATACAGTAAGTAGATAATTCCACCTGTAAAAATGTTCTTACCAAATTTCTAAAAATTAGATTTAATCAAGTCTCTGAAACTAACTCCCATGTAGAGTTAACAAGAGTTTAGAAGAACAAATGCAAGGGACGTCCTCAGCCATATGAAGAAAGAGGGACTTTCTTACAGACTGGTCTCTCTAAGTATGGTTCCCTGCCTCTTCCACCCCAGAATTTCAGCATTAGGTAGAAATGTAGACTCTCAGCCTTACCCCTGATTTACTGAGTCAGGATTGCATTTCAACAAGATTCCCAGACAAGGAACTCACTATGCAATTTAAAGTTGTAAAAAGTCTGGTCTTTCTACATATCAATGTCATAAAGAAAATAGAGGTCCCAATGGAATAGAGACTTAAGGGGCACGGTATCACAGTATTTAAACACAATGTATGGCTTTCATGTGGGCAGATTTAAACAAGCCAACCATAAAAAGACATTTTCTAGATAATCAGAGAAATTTGAATGTAGTGTATTAACTGGTGTCACCAAATTATTTTGGGGGTGGGACACGCCATAGTAATTATGTAAAAATTGAAAAATGTATGCCTTAGATGCATATTTATATATCTTCTAATGAAATAACCGATTATCTGGACTCACTTTAAAGTACATAAGGAATGAAAACTTAGTGGAGACAAAGATGAAATGAAAAATATTGATAATTGTTGGAACTGGATTATAGGTACATGGAATTTTATTTCTCAATATATTTTTGTGTCCACTTGGAAATTTCCATGTAAAATAATAAAATAAATACATAATAATTAATAATAAATCATACATACTCCATTAAAGATAATCACCTGGAATGTCTGTTTAAAAATCACATTTCCAGCCTCCCCCACTAAAAACTACTGAATCCAAATCTCAAGTGTGGACACAGGCACGTAAGATTCTAAGACGGGACATTCTAAATGAAGACAGTGCCTATAATCACACCCCCTGGGCAATTTCCTACCCCACTTAGGAAGAAAACTGAATACCTATGAATCTCAGCTTCCTGGGCCCACAGAAACATTATTAAATTTATATGAATACAAGATACATCTCTGTTATACAGCTTGATGAATGTTACTTCTGAGGTGGAGGAGGATTTTTATAAAGAGACAAAGAAAAGAAACTAAAGGGAAGAGGAAATGGCAACATCTCTCTCAATTCCTGGTCTTCCCACCACACTACCATGGATCATAGCCATTAACCTGATCATCGCTCTATCTTCAGCCTAATGCTGACAGCAGCAGGTCCCCAGCTATGAAGAGGAGAAGGTGGGGAGAGTCTGGGGAGACCTTCTGCTAGAGAAAGTGTAGGAGTTGCTAAAATGGAGCAGATGGATTTCCCCTTAAAAATAGAGTCCAGAAGCATCTCTCACCTCCACCAGATTCGAACGTCCAGGTCAACTTTATAAATAGAATTTCAAGCAGAATTCTAAACGAAATTCCAAGTACATGGTTTGCAACTTTAATGTGATGCCTATTGCCTTTAATTAGATCTGATGTCCTTTTAGAAATCACAGTTACAGACACTTGCCATTTTCTAAATGCCCTCAGGAAACTCCCTATTTCTCTGCCCTTCAAGTGAGTCGTTTTCACTCTCACAAGGATAATAATTCACCCAGGCCATTTTGGCTGCACCCTTCAATGGGAGAGATTTACAGAAGCTTTGCTATAGTAAATACACCAGGTCAGCCCTGCAAGACCCCAGGATGGATTGAAGATGAAAATTGTATAGATAAAGTGAGACCCAAAAGGATAAATATCCCCACAGGTAATATCTGAAACAGGAAAACTTGAATATTTAGATGTCTCTCCCGGTAAATTTTAACCTTTTTGGTTTACTTCTAAATAGATTAATTATTTCTCAAAAACTTTTTTTGCATTTAAACTCATTCTTTTGACAAACATGACATGCAAGTGATAACTTTTTAATCCTTTGTTAAATGAGATTTTCACTATTTGTTAGCAAGAGGAAACAAAGAAACAAGAGCATCCAATTCCTCCTCTCCCAGGAAAGTGGGCGGCCGGGGCAGAGAGTTCATCATGCTGGGGGTGGCAGGCCTGTCACCAGTGTCCATCAGTCCATTTCCATTCATCACCTGAGCTGAAACCAAGAGTATACGAATTGCCGATTAGACCTTGATTCTCCCTCTAAGCCTCCATGAATCTGAAGGCTCCATCTTACTCAATGACTATAATTTATCCCCCCCCCCTTTTTTTAGCTCTGTGTTGATATACAAGTATTGATTACTAGACAGGCTGGGAGGGATGAGGGGAGGCAGCGCCTTACCTGCTGAGCTTGTCATTTGCTCTCAAAGGGAGGGCCACTCACTGACTTCTCTGGGTGAGCCCACGTTGGCAGGATGACCCCATATTTATTGTGAGGCTGGCAGTTAGCATCTAGATTGGTTTAGAAGGATAGCAGGGAGAGGTGTTTCTGTGTTTCAAGTAATAGTTTCTCATTGCCTGGAGGATCAAGCCCCAAGACATTAGCATATCTTCCGCAGCAGATGGCCATCTAGTGCCTTGCCAGCTGCCCCACCTCATTACCTATCCTCAACCCCCACAGCCTGCCAGAGCCTGCCCAAACCTCTTACCTTCCAGGACCTCGTTTTCTACCTGGAATTCTTTCTCAGATATTTCATACATCTTTCAAGGCCGAGTCCCAGCACCAGAACCCTTTCCCCCGGGGAGGTTGTGCTCGCCCCTTGCTCCCTTCTCTTGGCTCTGATAGACTTTTCTGTATGCCTCAACTAAAGCTCACGTGGCTTCTTACAGAGAGAGAAAGAAAGGGGAGAGAGAGAGAGAGAGAATTTCTATGTGTTAACTTGTTTTAATACGCAAATATTCTGCTTTCTTCACCTCCTTTGCTGCAGCTGTACACCCCTTCACTACACTATCCAGGAGAGTTTGAGGATTTTTTTCCTGACTTCCAGAAACTTTGAGGGATAGGTGATGTCTTGCCAGTAAGTTCTATTATAAAAGAAGAAAATAAATGTATGTGGCAAAACACAGAACAAAAGGTGGGACTCCAGTAAGAGCTAAGGAAAGAAGAGCAAGTGGGGAGAAGGAGGCTGAAAGAGTTAGGCACCCCCCGAAGCCTGAGCACTAAGGGAAGCCATGTTGGAGCTGAGTCCTCGCCCAAAGACAGCTCAGCTTCCCCTTCAAGGAGAGCAGCTCATGCACCCTGGGCGAGGGCCATCTGGTCCCTCATCAGCACCATGGAGGATGCTCCTCTTCCCTTCGCCTATCTCTGTGAGTGTAGTCGCCCTCAACTGCCCAAAACATATGGTTCCTCCCACACCATCAGACACGCTTTGTTCTCATTCCACCAAATGCCCCACACTTCAAGATCCCATAAGGCCAAAGGGATGAGGGTCTTGAACACCTATGATGGGAGAAGGAGAGGTCCTGAACACCACCAGGGGATGAGGAGAGTGTACTGATGAACAGACTCGACCTATCCCGACTTCACTGGTGACAGCCTTGTACATACGTCCATTGCCCTAACCCAGCCATCATCTCAAGGACCATGTCCAATTTATCCCAGGACAATATCCGTAATATCACAAATACTTAGCAAATCTTAATTGAAAGGATATCTAAAGTCAAATCGTTTGATCATCCCCTAAAAATATGTTTTTCTGTGCTAAGTGAAAGCTTGGCAAACTTTTCTGTTATGAAATACTTTCTTTTCACTAAAGGTTTATTTACTTAGCACCTACTACATGCAGGGTACTATGACTGGTGGAGGAGAAGGGTGCTATGAGAAGAAATAAATAGAAAAGTAATATTCGATTGAGGAGATTCAAAACGTGAAAATAATAATTTTTACACAAGTCAACATTTATAGCCAAATGTAAATGTTAACATAATTAAGTCTCAATCACAAATTAGTAAACATCATCACTTTGTAAATGGACATTAAATGATAAATTTTTTTAACAGTCATCCTCATAAATCCATGTCGGCAGCATCTTAAGCTTGTGTATTGTGAAAAAAAACTTTGATGCCACCAACTCTGAGCTTAAGAGACATTTAGGGAGAGACTCAACATAAGTACACAGGGTGATCAAAATATACAATGAATTTTTTAATTAGAAACTAATTTATAGTAAATGAAATTTAAAATAATTTAATAGTAATTCATAGTAAAAGACATATTACCATTAATTCCTGTAAAGATGCTCTCCCTTGCTTTGAACACACTTATCCCACTGTTCTTGCCACTTTAAGGAGCAGTTCTGGACGTTTTCTCTCATGAGTGTCTTTACAAGATGTGACCAAAAATTCAGTGAATGCTTCTGCTAAATGTCATGCAACAGAAAAACAGGCTCATAAGAACATTACTGAGTATCCTCATCCATTTTATTTGCTGGATTTGGCACTGTTCAACTTCTGGCTTTCCCCCAAAGTCAAAATTACCATGAAAGATAAACATTTTGAATCAATTCAGGACATCAAAGCAGCCATGGCAGCACAATTGAAGACACGCAGGAAAGAGAACATTCCAAACTGCTTTAGAAAATGGCAAGAATGATAGGATAAGGGCGTTTAAAGGAGGGGGTGAGCTTAGGGATTAATGGCAATGTGTCTTTTACTGTAATAATTTCTTAAAATTTTAACATTCACTCTATTTTTTATCACACCATGTATGTTGTGTGTCAGATATTCAGCTACTTGTAGTCTGTGTTATATGGCAGAGCTAAAGATTAGAATTTGAGTACGGGGAAGAAAATTATGAGAACTTCTTTTGGTTTTTTTCAAACACAAGGTTTAACCTTGTTATCTGAAAATTTAAAACAGCTAACATGTCAAGCACCAACTAGGATTCCAACAGTGCTAAAATAATAAAAATCTTTTAAAGGAGTTAGTAAATCTCAAATGTATTGCATCACTGAAGTGTTAGTCTCAGCCTCTTGGAATCCAGGGCCACCATGCCAACTCTGACAGGGACATCACTCAGATTTTCATCTGTAAACGTCATGAACTGAACTGTGACCTATAATTCTTATTTAACCACCGCAGGACAAGAAAAGACACTTATTCTATGCTGCATTTCTTTTTACTAAAAGTAGAGATAAAATTTCTGATTATATATAAGCCTTATCTGGAACACTCATTAGCAATAAGTAATTTACCAATCCCCTC
Source organism: Erethizon dorsatum (assembly GCA_028451465.1). Classification (NCBI taxonomy): domain Eukaryota; kingdom Metazoa; phylum Chordata; class Mammalia; order Rodentia; family Erethizontidae; genus Erethizon; species Erethizon dorsatum. The sequence goes on from CM051832.1 coordinate 78,199,861, forward strand.
CCTTGAAAATCCAGATTTAGTAAGTTTAAGGAGCTTTATGTAAGGAGCTTTTTTTCTTTTCATTTTTTAAACTTTACATTTTGAAATAATTTTAGATTTTTTGAAAAACTGTGAAAATAATGCATGCAGATTCCCTAATACTGTATTAGCATCTTAGATAACCATAGCTCAATGATCAAAACCAGAAAATTAACATATATACAATGTTCCTAATCAGTTGTAGTGCATTGAATTGTGTCCCTCAAAAAAGATATCCTACATCTCAGCTTCCCAAACCTACGAATATGACCTTGTTCAGAAAAATTCTTTCCAGAGGTAATTAAGTGAAGGACCTTGGGGAGATGAAATCATCTTGGGTTAACCAGGAAGACCCTATATCCAATGAAAAGAAAAGAAGAAACCAGAATTATAAAAGAATGCATTTCTTTTGTCAGAAGCCCAGTTTGTGGTACTTTGTTACTGCAGTCCTATGAAATGAATTAACAAAAATAAAAGATCGACGTTGTCCACTATTTCCAGATACAATCATCTGTTCTTACTCCCAGTGCAGGACTGGTTAATTGCAAAACAGTTGTTTGCAGTGGCCTATGTCCTGTAAGTAGACTCTCTTCTCCTATAGCCTTAACTTTACTATTGCTTAAGCAGTCTTTTAGAAAAGTGTAATTTCTAAATTCCATGCAGGATAGTTTCAAAGTTAATTAATTTATCAAGGAAGATTCCGTAGTCTTCATAAGGAATTTATCAAGTACAGTATGTGTATCATATTTTGTAATTATTAGTCTTTGGCATGGAAAATGAAGCTTGATTGCTTCTGCCAAGGAAATGGAAAAATTTTTTTATATAAACAGTAACACAGATGGGTTTTCATAAGTTAAATAATTTAAGATACTTTAAATTTCATGAAATTCTCAACAACTTCCTACTGAATATTAAGTTAACGAAACAGTTTGACAATGTTTAAGTTTCTTTTTTTCTTTTTTTTTTTTTTTTTTTGTGGGTACCGGGGGTTGAACTCAGGACCTCATGCGCCAGCAGGCGCCCGTGCCGCCAAGCGATATCACCGGCCCTTTTTTCGTATGTGGGTTACGGGAGTCGAACTCAGGCCCTTGCGTTTGCCAGGCAGGCGCTTATGCCGCTGAGCCATCTCACCGGCCCTTAACTTTCATATTTCATAAATAATAGGTAGACTATATTGTAACCTTGATATTTTTAATGTATGTGCTTTGATGTACAATCCATAAACAGGTAACCTGGAATATACTTCTAAATGATCCAAAATCTGTTGCTAATGAAATCTTTGGTAAATGGTATCCGATTTTGCTAGTGAGACTAGCAATGCGTTGCAATGTTACTTGATACAGATGATCAACTAGAGCAAATAAATTAAGTTAAATAATTCTTTTAAAGATTTTTTGAATCCATCTTTTCACTTTCAACTATAAATCATGTCAGATGATTTTTGTTCAAGTCAAATCTTTTCAAATTTTCTGTGAAGCATAAGAATATATATCTTTTCCCTACCAATTTATGAGCTTAAGAATTAAAATAAGCCATTGCATGTCAAAACAAACACTTCAGTGGCACTTAAAAGTAGCTCATAACTCCTTTCCAAGCTAACATAAAAGTACCATATTCTTCACATAAATGGGGCTATTGGCATTTGCCTAGGGCTGCCAAGTATGGAAAGATTCTGGAACAACCCCAACAGCTATCTGAAAAAAAAACACTGGCAGGTTGGAACACTTACTCTGCCTTTAATCTTTCCTCCCACTGTGAAAAAAATATTCCAATACAAATGAAGCTTGATCATCTTCCTTATACTCTGGAGGGATAAATAGACTTCCACTTTCTCTGCTCTTTATATCCTGCAATCTAGCCAACATCTCCGCCATATAATGCCAAGTAGACTTTCTTTCATTACCAACTACAACTGATTTCTCACACATCTCTTGACATAGCTAGACAGAATGAATGTGTGGTAGCTAATATATTCTTATCTGTCTCAAGATCTGCATCATAGCTACTGAGAAACATAACACAACCGATGACAAGTTTCTCTTTAAAAATCAAAACATGAGGATTACAAATGTAAATGTCACTTTCTTTCTCAATATATTCTGCAGTTGCTTTTAAAATATGGAAAGTGAATCAGAAAAACAATCTAAATGCATTTCTAAATATTAAGAAAGGATACCTTGTGCTCATGTTTCTAAATCTTCCCATCAAACTTTGTTTCTCTTTCAGCGTCCCCATTTCAGTAAACAGCTGTTCTACCCAGCCTTTGTTTGAATCCAAGATCTGGAGTCCTTCACGATTCATCTGCATTCTCCAATTCCCCAGTACCCAATTTCTCAACCATGTGGGAAATACTAAATCCAAAATATATTTTGTATTCCTCAATTTTTCTTCACCCCCACCTCTTTCATTCAGAACACTATCATTTCTAATTTATAGCAATAGCTTTTTACTTGGTCACTCCTACTTGACCCCAATTCATTTGCTACTGTTGGCCAACACAATCTTTTAAAAATGTAAGTTGTAGCCTCTCTCTGTCCTTAAGATAAAACCTTTAATTTTTCTCTTTGTCTAGAAAGCTCTACATCACTGTCCCACTTACCTCTCCAGACTTAACACTGCCACCTGTGACCTCTTCACTGTTCTGCAAGCCACTAAGTCACCGGGGCCTTGCAGTTTCCCCCAGCCTGCAGCACTGTTGTTCCTCTTCTTCGCCTGGCAACATCTGCTCACCCTTTCGGTGCCAACTTAGTTCTCAGCTTATTCTACCCAAAGAAATCTTCTCTGTCTCTTAATCTAAAGCTTTCCCTTCCTTATAATTTCTCATTTTGGTGTTTAAACTTTCTTCTTAACATTTATCATAAAATATTTATAGACCTTCCTATGCAAGTATTTGTTTAATACTCATCCCCAACTAGACTCTATGTTTTATGAAAGCAAGAGTGTCTACACTGGTCGCCACTCTCTCCCTCACACCTGGCATAGTAGATGTTCAGCAAATATTTCATAATATATAAACAGCAAGAACTTCCGTCTTCATGTCAAAAATATTGCCACTCCTTTCTGCCTATAATCATCCAAAAATATTAAGTTGTGTGCAAAGTTTTTGTATTATCTCTACTATCTTCCGAACCTCAAGGCAGCTTCTAAACACACTGTAGTTTTCACATACTTGACAGCTAGTGCAAAACACAAAGTGTGCTATGACGGGAAGAAGGCATGAATAGGTGTGTTCTATCTTATAACAAACATCTGTCTCAATTATGGGGGAGGGTAGATCTATGATCTTTTAGCATCTATAGTAATTACCCAGATTTTAGATAATTTCTGTTAAAAGAAAATACTGTTATTGTTTCATTTGAGAGTTAAGTGGTTACTGAGTAAAAAAAGTTAAACAAGCAACTTTACAAACCAAACAGCTAAATTTATAATTTAAAATTTATATATATATATATATATATATATATATATATATATATATATATGCTAGGCATGATTTTAAAGTGCAGTGAGAAAGAGTAGCCTTGCTTGTTCATTCATTCTTTCATTCAATGTGTATTCACTGAATTTTTTTCCATGTCAAGGAACAAGCTCAGTGCTTAAGATAAAAGAATAAACAAGGCAAAGGGCTCAGGCTTCTCCACAGAATCCTGCTGACCATCCTGTGGAATAATCAGGACAGACAGTGTTATTCTATGGTGAGGATGAGGAAATAGAGGCTTATAAAAATCAAGTCAAGTCCTAAAATAGTCAGCCTCAATGCCCTGGTTCATATAATTCCAAATCTGGAGTCATTATCCATTGTGCAGTGTGGTCTCATTGTGCTAGGTGTGAGAGCTTCATTTTGCAGTTATTCAAATGTTTTGCTCTCTGGCTCTGTGAAAACATCCCCACAATGATCTAAGCAAATCATGAGATGCAAATTCTATGTTGGTAGCTTAAGGAGTGAAAAGAGGCAAGTCATTGTCTCTGGTAAGGGGAAATCAGAAGGAACTGTCCACTGGGAGCGGATGAAAATAACTTCCTACACATGGAATGTGATACAAATATAAAGCAGTGCAAACTGCCTTCTTCTTTCCACCTTACCAACCCAGGAATAACAAAGCATAAGACAGGAAATTGGTTTTTTTTCATGCCCAAGCCCCCTCCCACAACCTGCAAGTGGTTTTAACCAGAGCTGCTTCTTTGTAGTTCTTTGAGCTGATGCTAATGAAACTCCTTTCTGGCTAATAGGCCATCTGCTCCATTCTGTCTCTCAGAAAGGAAAGGTTGCACATACGTTCTCCAGGAATGTCGTCTATGCTAGCTCTGGGGAGATGATGGCTCTTCCAGAGTTGGCAGTATAAACACAGCCTCTGGGTCCAGCATTTTTCTGCTTGTCTCTGAGAGTCACAGAGAGGTAGCCGACTTGCTGGTGAGAGGTGGCTGCTTCACACAGGGAAGCCCCTGCGGGGTATGAGGAGTCCTGGGGGAGGGTTTGGCCCTCTTCCCAAAATTAGAGGCCGAGGTGTACGGCCTGCTCTTCCTGGCACAGTGGAATGGGAAGGAATGAGGGATCCATTCTTATAGAAGACGGATGTGCTATAGGTGGAAATTTATGAAGATGTGTGGGTGTCGGTACAAAGTCAGAAGCTCTTAGCTTCAACAAAAAAAAATGAGCATATCTGATACCATACCTTTAGCAATTCCTAAAATGTGTTCTAACACAAAGTGCTATACAAAAAAAAATATATATATTAAAACAGTGGTTACATCAATAAACACTGGGGAGAAGGGATAGAGAGAGAAAGATCTTCTCAGTTAAAAACATTTGGGAAACACTGAGGTTAACAGAACTTCCCAAAGTCTCTGATCTTTTTATGTACCATATTGCTGTAGAAGAAATTATAATATTTAAATTCCCCTGATCCATCTAACCACTTTTTACTGAACATCTACATCAGTTGGTATGCTGTTAGCTGTAAGTGGCGATACCTAGCCAAAAATGTCTAGACATTTCAGGACTTCTCAGACCATGTCCCCCTGCCATGAAGACACAGACTTTCCTTTATTTGGTCCAGAGATTCAGAGAGGTCACCATGCTGGGTGTGAGGCTTTTCTCTCATGGTGGCAGGAAAACCAGAGCAGTATCAAGCATCATCATCTCACACCGCAACATTCCAAGAGCAGAAAAAAATCTCTCCTCACTGGTCTCTCTTTTTACTTGGGAGGAAAATGTTTCCCAGAGACCACCAGCTGACTTCCCCTTACATCTCATTATCTGGATAGTGGGCAATGCTGAAGGGGACACAACCAACAGTCGTTTGCCACCACTCTTCTTGGGGTTATTGTCCTAGGTACAGTGGAGATATGTTTCATCATTCCTGCAGCTTAGGAGAGAAATGACAAGCTAGTTTCCCTCAGCTCTGTGCAGGTTGAATTATGTTCTATCAAAATTCAGATGTTAAAGTCCTAACCCCCAGGACCTCAAAATGTGACCTTATTTGGAAAAAAGTTCATTGCAAATATAATTCACTATGATGAGGTCATACTGGAGCAGGGTAGGTTCCTATCCCAAAATGACTAGTGTCCTTACAAAAAAGGGGAACTCGGGCACATGCACAAAGGAAGAACACTCTGGGAAGACAAAAACAGAGGGTTTGCTGATATAGCAGAAGCCAAGGAACACCCAAAATACCAGAAGCTAGCAAAATACCAACAGCCAGGAACAAGCTCTGAACAGATTGTGCCTCATAATCCTCAAAAGGAATCAACCCTACTAATAGTTTGATCTCCAACTTCTGGTTTCCAGAACTTAGAGACAATAAATTTCTGCTATTTAACCCACCTAGGCTATGGCCCCCTTTCACGGCCACCCTAGCAGACCACTGCAAGTCTCACTCTTTCAAACGCAGGCACCACTTCTCTGGGTGACCGGGTCCCTCCTCCACCTCAGCACACACCAGCATGCTGGAATGGTGAACAAGCTGTTGCCAACAAGCATGAGTGAGATGAGGACCAAGCCACGACTCTAGCGCACACAGGCATCTCCCCTACAGAGTGGCAACAGGGACACGCTGACTACTGTAGGAGGGGTCTTCATCTGACACTAACAGGAAAAGCAACTTGCACAGCTCGATCACACGGGCAAGCACAGTGTTCCACCCAGAGAAGACTTGATGTCAGAGCCCTGACCCAAGGGAAGCCAGGAGGAACCCAGCGACTTGAACCAGCTCTGACCCACACGTGACTCCCTGCCCAAAGCCTTTCCCTTCTCCTCTCTCATCTCACATTTTCTCTTTTATTCCATCCTCCTGGTTTAGCAAAGAGCTTTTATCTAACTCATCATACTATGTCCAAGCAAGGCTGGCCTTATGAGTGTACAACCTGTGCAGCCACAGATGGTCCTGAGCTTAGAAGGGCCCTGTGCTTGGTTTAATGCTCTGCTATTCCCATATTGAAAATCTTAATTGTTAGCAGGAGACCTTGCAGTTTCATTTTTGACTGTGCTTTGGTTCATTCTTGTCTCTAAAATCTACATGAAATTATAATGTACATCAAAACCTAAGAACTGTCTGTTTTCTTTTAGCAGTTCAGTAGATCATTCCCTCACAAAGGAAGGGAATGGGACAGGGGTCCAGGGGTACACAGCATCAGAAAGTGTTGACTGCCATGTGCCACTCCTGGGCTGTACAGTGTGGTCAGTTCTAATAGGGTGCTGTCTTTCCAATTGTAGGGTGCAACCATTGGTGAGACATGGAATCAGATCCATAAGTGAGGACCAGCATATTTTAAAAATGAGATAGAATAAAATTGATTTCTAGAATCTAAATTTTTTAAAAAGACCCTAGATTCTAAGGTGGGGATCAGCAAACTATGTCCCAAGGCTGTTTGTGTAAATATACAGCTCTTTCGTATATGTGTTGTTGGTGACTGCTTCCACCCTACAATGGCAGGATCAGTCAATTGAAACAGAAACTATACACCCCACAAAGCCAAAACTATTATTGGCCCTCTATAGAATGAGTTTGCTGAAACTGCTTGAGCAGTATAAACTGAGATTTGCAAAAGATAACTAGTCATTTTCAAGGCAAATGGAGTACAGTTTTGAGAATAAGACTGTATAAATGTGGGAAAGCAAAAACAACTTTTTATTCATCGCATAGAAGCAGAAAGCCTAAAGTGGGTATAGAAAGCCATAGCATGGAGTCAAAAACAGGTGGGGAACAGCACACGTACCAAGACATCCTGGGGCTTGGCTGGGCAGGCTGAGAGGTTGCCCATTCCTGCCCCAGTCCTTCCCAGGCTTCTTCCACAGACCCAAGGCTCAGTCTCTTTGCAGCAGTGTTCATCTGAACTCTTGTTTTCACTATTATAATACCTCATACCTGGGATGGGCTCTACTGTGCTTTTGGAAGTGCTACCCTAGAGAAGCAGCCAGGACGGGACCGGATCCTACATGGGTATTAGTCAGGAAAAGCCCCTTCCTCTGCTGCCTAGGACACAGCAGGAGCACCAGGGCCATCCTCTACATTTGAACCAGGACTACAGGAGCCTCAGTTTCCACTTCTCTGTATTAAAGCACTCCCAGTTCATTTCTTTCTAGCCTCTACCTAGGGAATCCCTCAGATGTCTCAAAGAGCTCTACGTTTCAGGTGTCTTGCAGAGGATACAGTTCTAAGAGAGTGATCTGGCCAGCAGAATATTGGCCTATGGAGGGTGCTAGAATGCTGATTATGGGTGCATCTCCTTTATGTTGGATGCATCACTTATGCGGGGTCACGGCTGTCCCACGAGATAAATCTGTATGCCTGTACTTCAGCTCCTGCCCATCTGTGTTCTGACCAGGATGCCACATTCAGTCCAACCCTATGTGACCTCCACTGCCAGCACACAGTGACCAACCCACACTCCACCATTCCCTGCCCCCATCTCCCAGGCCTAAACCATATGCCAGGCAGCTTTTTGTATATGCGTTGTTGTGCCCATCTCCTCAGGGCCAATAAGCCCTTCCAACATTATGTTACACTGTGCCAGGTGACACAAGTCCATGCCTTGCCCACACAAAGCCACTCTTGTCACCGTGCCCACAGGACCCTCCCGCATCCAGCCCATTGACTGTGGTTTCCACACAGACAATAGGGTAGCGTATACAGTAACAGCACCACTACCTTTTCCTGGTTATAAAAGAGGTAAAATTAGCCAGAAAGAAAGCATTTCACAAAAGGAACACAAAGAGATGGCTTCTGGATGTGAACAAAAAAAGATGTTGCCTGGACACAGGATCGTCACCAACATCAGTTAGACGAAAACTGATAGATAAGTCCTTATCTCCTCTCTACCCAGTATTCTAAATATTCATTGGCAAATCACTTTATCTCACACAGTCCCCCAAATTTAGTAATTATGTATCTAATTGTTTATATAGACAGGAACCTTGAAAAATATATTTGCCTGAGACCTCACACACCCTACAATGGCTTTGCCCTCTTCAGAGGTTGTCATAGTCCTAACTTCAGAGCCTGAGGGCTCAACCATCCAAAACAAAGTCCACCCATGTAGAAATTTTCTGAGAAGCCCCAATGTGTTCATCTGAACTCCAGCTTTCAAGTACTACTGTCCTGGGCAGCTCTGAAGTAGTGGCATTTTCCATTATTAAAAATATTTTGAGGGCCGGTGAGATAGCTCAGTGGCATAAGCACCTGCCTGGCAAGCGCGAGGTCCTGAATTCAACTCCCGGTACCCACATACGAAAAAAGGGCTGGTGATATCGCTCAGGAGCATGGGCGTGGCTGGCACATGAAGTCCTGAGTTCGACCCCCGGTACCCACAAAAAAAAAAAAAAATTTTTTTTTTGAGCCCTCCTGCTACTAAGGCCTTTCAAAAAAAATTTATTGTAAAGCTAAATTTGTGATTAATACTAGCTCATGTCACAAAAGATTCAAAAGTGCTGAATCCATTCTAAGCAGGAGTTCGCCTCATAGGTGTGATGTGCTGAAGCGGAAAAGTTATGTCACTTGAACTGTATTTTTATATCAACTCATAAATGTTTTTTTCATTATACAAAAATAACCTTTCCCATTTTATTCTGTCAAAATGTCTCTTTATTAGGTTATGGTTAATGGTTTAAGAAGTAATTTGCAGTGAAACATGTCAGTGCATTTTATAGCAATCAAAGAGAAGCACAAAGACACCATTTTCAGGGTGTCTATGTCATTATCCTGGGGCTTGCATTTCTTGTGGAACTGATAGGTGCAGGAAAGTAATTAAGGATCCCTTTTTGCATTTGGTATTGTGACCAAGTTCTCATTGTCCCACGTGTCAGATCTGAGCTTCTGGCCTTTAAATAAGAGGAATGTTACAAAAAGCCAGGCACAAAGGAAGGTGACTCCACTTAGCACTCAATAATAAAGCTCTCCTTGTCTTTTTTGTAACTCTCTAAGTCAAATTCTGACTGCCTGGTTACAGTAAGAGTGCCCAAATTGAGCTCATGTTTATTAATTAGCTCATTATATTTGTTAGGCTGGAAATAAGTTTGTTAAGGAAAAGATTTAGTCTTTTTATAGCTCTGAATTAACCTTTCCTGAAGTCAATTTTTATGGAGATCAAGCAAACAGTATTTCCCATCAGTTCACCAGAATTATAAAGGTGTTTTGTGAACCCAGTTGTGAAGAAAGTTTGCAAATCAGGAGTACAAACCATGTACAATATTCATATCTATTTCTGAACTGCTTATAGCATTTGCATTGAATCTGAGTTGACTCAAGACCAAGCTCAGAGATCATTTGCATAGCTGCACAAAACCACAGTTGGAATTAGAGCACTGGCTCCAATATGCACCATGCTGTTTTGGGGATCTATTTTTGTGGAGGTTCTAGAGAAGTTCATATCACAACATGCATGGATTCTCACATATTTGCTTCAGTATGCAAGTTTCCTGGAAGTCCTGGCCCTACACACAGACACATCTGGTTATTTAAAATAAAAGAACTTGAGATATCACCCTCCCCCAGCCATATTCACTGTGGTACAATCCTTGACATATCTAAATTATGTATTCTCTAGAAGCAGTCTTGAGCTTGGAGCCAAAAAGACAGGTCCAAGTGGAGTCAGAATGTCCCAAGTTCAAGTCTCTCACTACTCATGAGATGAGGCAGCTTGAGCAGGTTACCTAAGCTCCCAGGGAAATGAGGATAAAGATAACTACCTCGTAAGGCAGTTGTGAAGATTGAATGACATATTTGTATGTGAAATACCTAGAGCTTGCTAAGCATTTAATAAATAGAGAGTGCCCTTAAGACTCAAGCTCTTTTGTCTTTGTGACTGCTTATCATCAGAAAATGAGAGAAATAGAGTTGTCTCTTCTAGCCTTGCATTTGACTGCCCTGCAATTTATAGCATCTATGGAGGCAATAAACCACCAGCACTGAGGGGGCCCAGGTTGTAAGACCGGTGTTCCTCCCTGCTTAGCTCCGCTTTTAGTCAATAACGCTATATGAAGCACTTTTATATGCCAAATACTTGGATGTATATAATTTAGTAAGAAAGGTATCATATTATCATTATAATAATAGCCCTTTTATTTACTATGTGCCATAATATCTCCTTTATTATGGTGATAATGGCAATATAATAATAAATGAGGACATTATTATGTTATTCCAGATTTTATAGATAAGAAAATTGACATTCAAAGGGTCCAAGTAATTGGCCAAAACTTTTATAAAAGACGAAATGACAGGATCCAAGCTTTCAACTATGTGCTATCTTGGCCTCCCAAGAAATTATTATACAACAATGAAAAGGCAGCCAACTCTTCAATAATCAGAGAAGTATAAAGCAATAGCAAATCTCATTTTATATATATTAGATTGCAAAAATTAAAAAGCAGGGTAATCTGGGCATTTTGGGAAGGTGAGCAGTGGAAGGCTTGCAAACTGTGACAGGAACACAGACTCGTGCAGCCTGTTCTTGGGACTCTGTCACTAGAAATCCTCACACACGTCCACATGGCAGAGTTCCTCAAGCTTGACTACCAACATTTGAGACCTAGTGATTCTTTACTGCGGAGGACTGTCCTGTGCACTGCAGGATGGCTAGCAGCACCCATGGACTCTATGCACCAGAAGCTAGAAGCACATTCCCCCAGTCGTGACGACCAAATAATGTTGCCAGATGTTGCCAACTCTCTTTAGGGGTACAAAGTCGTTCCCAGGTAGGAGCCACTGCCATAAGAGGACATGTTTGCAGATGCTTGTTGCAGTGTCATTTGTGAAGGGAGAATAGAAGCCACCCTGGTGTCAGCCACTGGCAAAATGTAAGGGATGCCCAGCATGAGATAGCAAGCAGCTGTCAATGCAGTAGATTAGATGCACACCCGAGCAACTTGAATGGAACTTTAAAATGCAGTCCTGAAAAAAGGGAAAGAATCAGAAAGACACAGAAAACAATTTCATTTATGTAAATTAACAATACAAGTTCACAGAACAACAACAGACCCGGATGTGTATGAACAAAAACTAAAAACACTGCAGTTGTAGCCTAGACTTGTGGGAACAGAGTATGGTGAGATAGAGAAATAAAAAGGAATACAGTAAGAGAGTGGTCTCACTCAGACCAGTAGTAATGGATGGAGGAGGCAATAAGCTCTGTATGCTCTCGAAGACAAAACAAAACTAACAAGGCTCCATATGCAAGGCGTAGATAATAATGCTACAGTTATTGAGGTAGGAACCACTTCAGGTAGCCGTAGTCAGGAAAGATGTGGCAATTTTTGCTGATTCAGGAAGGTTAAGTACACTTTTAATAGACACAAACTAAGTGTGTGAGAGGAAAGTTTCAATTTCCTCATTGTGTATCCTGAAATTCAGACACACAGTTTATTCTCTAATTCCAAATGCCATTTCTTTTGTGTTACACATGAGAGTTGTTCTTAGGTCACAGATTTCTGGATCGGGCATGTCAACCTTTTCCTATAGAACCTGAAATGTCTCAGGCAAGCAAGGGCCTCACAGCCCTGTTTGTTCTATCTTCTTTCTTTCCCCATCACGTCTACCTTGGTCTAAGCCATCAGGATTTCTTTCCTGGACAACAGCTCCTCACAGATATTCGTCATCCACACTTTGCTTATACGTGTACAATTACCTTAGATGCTCATTTGGTCATTTTATTGCCTTTTAAAACCATAGTGACTCCCCACTGCCCTCAAATTAGAATCTAAGTTTCTGAATAGAACTGTCCAGAACTTTCATGACTTGGTCTTTGGCCATGATTCTTACCAAAAAATAATGAGATAGTTAATTGAACTTTCATCCCAACACTAAATATTCTATTATTCTTTGTCTATGGGATTTCATAAATTATTTGAAAATTACTAGTTGATTCCATTAGCTCTTAAGAATTGTCCAGGTTTTATGTCATAACTGGGGAAAACAAAGCCAGATCATGCACGGTAAATAAAACAATGGGATAAAAGCATCAGAGCTGGGTGTTACCCACAGATAAATAGTAACATTTGTGGCTTATGAAGCCATGAATAGAAAGCATGAATTAGTCAATCAGTAAACAAACAGTATGCATAGCATGTATCTACTATGTTCTAGATGCTAGGTGACATAGAAGAGATGGGGGCAAAGCTTACTCCCGCCTCCAGATAGCCCATGGTCCAGTGGTGGACAGATAACAGAGACGATGAGTTAACCACTGCTATAGAGAGAAACACAGAGCACAGTGAGAGAAATTCAAAAGAGCACAAGACAAAGAAGTACAGAAGGAATGAGAAGCTAACCTAAGATCTGAGAGCTGAACACTAAGCAGGGGTTCTCGGGAGGGATCAGGGGAATCCAGGACAGACAGAGGCAGTAGCCAGGACAAAGTTCTAAGATCAGGGCACAGTGGATCTAGGGCAATGAAGCACCTCGGGATGACTTAAAATACATAAATAGCTTTAAAAACACTCAAAACAGTGTTGCTAGCACTATTAACATAAATCAAGTGGGTCTGGCAAGTACTGATGCCGCAGGAAGAGCACCGGATGGAGCAGAAAAACATTTGATGCAGTCCCAACACTGCCGGAAACAAACCGTCTGATACTGAGGAACTCAGATCACCGCTGAACCCTTCTTTCTTCATCTGAAAATGAAAAAGAAATTTTTTTCCTCTGCCTTCCTCATAAGATTTCAGGGAGAGTAGAATAGGCTGGTATGCATGAAGAGCACTTCAGACAAAATTAAGTGGCTAGACTGATTTTGATATTTTAGGTTATTGATCAGAAAACATTCATTTCCCATTGATATTGGGCTTAGCCATGTGACTGAATTTAACCAATGACATATTAGTGGATTGACATAAACATAGGCCTTAGATACACCTTTTGTCTTGGTTATTGAGTGTCAGTGAGTACTGTGAGCTCTTGCTGCTCTTCAGCTTAGCCCTAGCACCAACATGTGGAGAGACCTGAATACATCCTACATCCAGGGACTAAACTCATTGCACCCAGCCTCATTTAACCAAGCCACAATACACCTATCAACTCATGAGAATATTTCTCATATATCACTGAATTGGGAGGAGGTTTGTTATACAGCATTGAGGCATCCTTTGCTGACTAATCATTTTGCATGCTACATAACAAATTGTCACAAATGTAGTCCTTAAAACAACATAAATGTGTCGTCTCACAGTTTCTGTGTGTCAAAAATCCAGACACAGCTTAACTGGGGTCTTTGTTTAGGGTCTCACAAGGCTGTAATCAAGGTGGGCTTAGATTGTCATCAGAGGTTTGACTGAGGAAGAGCCCATTTCCAATCTCCTCCAACCTGTTCACAGGATTCATTTCCTGTTGGCTAAAGGATTCCCTGAATCTTGATTCTTTAAAGCCAGCAATGGGAAGAGAAAAGAGGAGAGCAAATCTGCTAGCAAGATGAAATCTTATGTAATATAACAACAGTGAGAGTGATATCCCATCACATTTGCATGATCCAGTTAAAAGAAAGTCATATGTTCTACCTATACCAAAAAGAGAAGACCATACAAGGATATAAACACCAAGAACCCAGGATCCTGGAAGCCAACTTGAAAGTTTGTCTATAATAGAACATCGTTCACTTTCCTCCTGGGCCAGTGATTCCACCACAGCTTAGTGAATAATGTAAGCTACCAGAGAATTCCTATCTTTCTACTCTTCTACAAATCATACCTCACACTCATTCATCTTTTGTGTGGGGACTACAGGAGAAGAAGGTAAGGATGGGAATAGAGATCTCCAGAGCTGGAAAAAGCTTTGTGGATTACTCAGTTCACATCTCTGGGTGTATAGATAGGGATAGGAAGCCTAACAAAATTTAAGTTCCCTGGCCCAGAACACAAAGTTAGATAGCGGCAGACACTCAGACAGCCAAGCCAGTGCTTCTCCCCAACCCCACACCCCAGGATCACCCAGCAGTCTTCCAAGCTAGCTCATGTGTAAGATTCACAAGGATATCTTGTTTAAGAACACATATTTCGGGCCGGTGAGATGGCTCAGCGGCATAAGTGCCTGCCTTGCAAGCGCGAGGGCCCGAGTTCGACTCCCGGATCCCACATACGAAAAAGGGGCCGGTGATATCGCTCAGCGGCAAGGGTGCCTGTTGGCACGCGAGGTCCTGAGGTTGACCCCCCGGTACCCACAAAAAAAACCACATATTTCCAGCCCTTCCCCCACACTTGTTAAATCAAAATTTCCAGGGTGGAAGAAGCCAAGAATTTGTAATTCAACTAAGCTTCTCAAAAGGATTCTGAATCAGCAAGTTTGAAAACTTTATTATTTCATCCTTCCATTACTTGGCAACTTATTTATTGAGCATCTCCTTGATACCAAGTTCTGAGCTAGATGATGGAGATACAGCATGGTGACGATAGACACCATCTCAACTCTTGAAAAGGTTGCAACCTAACAGGGAAAAGAGGCACTGAGCGAGAGATTGTAAGAGTCAAGAGTGGGGCCGGTGAGATAGCTCAGCGACATAAGCACCTGCATAGCAAGCGCGAGGTCCTGAGTTCAACTCCCAGTACCCACATAAAGGAAATAAGAGCCAGTGATATCACTCAGCGGCACAAGCGCCTGCTCGCAAGCGTGAGGTCCTGAGTTCGACCCCCAGTACCTACAAATAAAAAAATAAAATAAAATAAGAGTGAAGTATGTTGGAGGAAATCCAAAATACCACTGAGGGGCCAGAACAGGCAGCCTAAAATGATGCGGGTGATGAAGAAATTACATTAAGTGGGAACCTGAGCTATAAGGAAGAATTATATGGGAAAGAAGAGGAGAGTAGGGGGCAGGACAAGGAGGATAAGAGCATTCCAGGAGGATATAGCAGGTTCCAGCACCTAAGGCAAGCATGTAATGTGAGAACCCACCAGCATGTAGACTGTGAAAAGAAAGAAGACAAAAGTTCAGCCACCTCAAACATGCTTCCAGAAGGGCTGCAGGGATGGTGCTAGCAATGCATTGAGTGTTGCTTGGAAAGAAGTCTGCACCCCAGCAGGTGGACAGCCCCTGACGAGCCTCAGCCATCATTTGTAAACCTTGCCAAGGCACTGATTTACGGCCAGCATCAACACCATGATGGATGCTGTTTTTATTTCCATTGTTTCTGGTGCTCTATTTGACATGGCCTTGGGAGCTTAGCAAAGGAAAGCACTGCTAAGATGTTTTGACTGAGAGGACACTGTCAAACAGAAAAAGGAAGAAAAAAAAAAGCAGCCGTAAGGGCAGCTGTAGCTTAACCAAATGAATGGCAGCAGGAAAAGGCAATTTCTGTGTGGTCAGGAGAGGGCAACAAAAACTTAAGAGATTTCATTCCATACCACTCTGAATTCCCTTCTGTATCACCCTGAGTTTGTATATCTGAACTTTGGATCTGCACGTGAAGGTGGTTCTGTGCAAGGGACACTGGAGAAGTCTCAAGAGCGTGACAGAGTAAGCAATTACTTTTTCTGGTCTAACTGGCCAAACTATCTATATGATGTCTGTCACTATTCTGATTTCATATTCATCAAGAAGAGATTTTCCCTTCTCCAACAGCTGTGGGGCTTTGTCCATAGAAAGAAACTGTTGTACTGTACAAATAGTTTTGATGATTGAATTCAAATTATTAAAAGAGATTACTCAGGATAGAGAAGAAGGGGAAAGAAGAAGTAAAGAAGAAGTTCTACTTTTTATTTTACATATTTTGTCACTGTTTAAATGTGGTGAAAATACTATGTTTTAAAATTGAAATTTTAAATTAAAAATGCAAATATGTTTATTGAAACTCAACCTCGTCATTTTGATCAATGGTTCTATAGTTTAATATACCCCCTACTCTTAAAGAAATGTGTAATGAATTCACTGAAATCTGCATGATCTCCATCAGGATAAGTGTGGCGACACATTTGTGTATAATGAAATCTGATCCCCTAATCTGGAAAACAATATAATTCTGAAAGCTGGACAGAAGCATGGAGAAGGGACAATTTTCTGTGTACTGTGTACTGTGGGCTGCGTACACTTTCCCTCAGGTAGCTGAAGCTCACCTGCTTCTCTGCTGTTTCTTTTCTGTACTTCCCATCCACCACCACCACAACCACAACACAAAGGCCCAGAGGCCCATAGCAGCAAGTAAGGAGGTCTCCTTAGAAAGCAGAACTGCCTGAGAAATGCTTTATCGTTCTGATGCTATGGAATGTTTTGTTTTGTTTCTGTCACATGTGATCCTGGACATTCTGGAGGACCCAGGGTAAACAAAGCATGGCTCCTACATTCACCAGGTATCCAATTTGAAGTGACAGATGGGACATAAGCACATGAACTGTTTTAATTAAAGTAACAGTGTGAAGAGTTCCACAGAGGAGAAACAAGAAGAGAGCAGTAGGAAATGAGATGGACTTTGTTTGAGCAGTGTTGTAGTCAGGGTTTACAAGGGAAATAATTTAATATGGGACAAATAATTTATAAGATTATTTTGTAATATTCACCCAAAAAGTCAAATGCAGAAGAGTACAATAGATCTGTCAACACACTAGAGACCTAAAGAATCCAGCTGAGGGCCTGGATCCACGGCAATGTCCTGCACAAGTCCAGCTGAAGACCTAGAGCCCACGGCAATGTCCTCCACGAGTCCAGCTGGAGGCCTAGAGCCCACGGCAATGTCTTCCACGAGTCCAGCTGGAGGCCTAGAGCCCACGACAATGTCTCATGCAAGTCTGTATCAAGGATCTGCACTGGGAAGGCCCAAAGGTCAGTGGTGGAAGCTAGAAAGGCTGCACCAGTGGGGTGAAGGATCTGTGTCTGCAGGCTGAGGGTTCTGCACTGGAGCCAGGAAACAACACTCAAGGTAAGGACAAGAGCTCCCCAAAGAGAACCACAGACATCCTCAGCAACAGTGAGGACCCGAGCTCCTCTGACTATGGGAACAGCTGAGTTCATTTCAGGAAAGCCAGTATGACTAACTTCTCCAGGAGAATCAACAGCACACCATCTTTCCCTCTAGTTCTCCTTTTATGCTGTTAGCAACAGGTGGGCCTTCCGCACCCCGCACCACACTGACTCAGTTCAGCTGGGTGTTACAAGTTGACCATTAGTTAATCCACCACAGGCAGTTTTGCACATTTGTGTGCATGCCTGCCCAGAGCTACACTGAGGATAGCTCTATGACCCTAAGAAATTCAAAGAGCAAAATTGCTGCTAAGGTCATTATGACTTTCCTCCTGTGGCCAATGAATTTTACTCCACCCTCCTGCTCGTCAAGAGGAAATGCTGTGCAGACAGAAACCCTGTTTCCAGAACTGCAGGTGTGATGAAATTATCTTCCATAGACACCAGTGATGACTGTAATGGTTGATGCATGATTAAGGGTAAGGAAGACTTTGTGGGTAATGGGGAAAAGATTTTAATGTAGCTCTGGGTGCATAACACTGGAAGGAATGGAGTGAAGATCAGTAAGGATGAATGTATGATGGAAGCCATAGGCCTTCTGCCCAAAAAATGAATACACGGACCAACAGTACATTATTTTGCTTATAAGTCTCAGGATGGTGAACCCCCATGATCCACTACTGACTTTCCAGGACTCTAGGCAAATATGAGCTTTGGAATCAGACATGTATCTGAATCCTGGCTGTCCTCCCTTCCAAATACGTGCTTGAACTCAATCTCTATAATTCTCAGCAGTCTCTTTTACATGGTTAACACCCCAAAGTTGCTGTATGAATTAAATTAAAATATAACTGACACATAAAACAGTACATACATGTAGTAGATACCTAATAAGTGCAAGTTTCTAAGTAGTAACTGGTTGTTTTTTTAGAAATCTATTCTTTAATTTCAAGAAAATGGACTAAAACTCTCATACTTTGTGCAAAATAAAAAATAAATTCGGTACCACTAAGACTAAAAAGTTTCAAACTACTATCTTGAATGTACATACTACTTGAATCATGGGCAAAGTATAGGATAAATCCAGCATAGAGGGATACATTTTATGTAAAGGATAAATTACTGGAGATCTTGCGTAAATAAAAACTTGCATAATTCATGACTAATCTTCCCACTGGAAGAAATATAAAGTCTGCAGATACTGGTACATGAATCTATAACCATTATAACATATTTTGCTTTAATGTAGTCTATTATTTCCTTAGCATTACCTCCAATATTTCACAAAGTACTGTCTCTGAAATTAACAGCACAGAATAGGGTAGCCCATATTTATCTCATTAGTGTTTTATTGTATCTTCTTTTTTTAGGCATATTTTCAGAACTAGTACCAGTACCAGTACAACCAGTTAATGAACATATGTGTGACATTATTTTATGATTACAAAGAAAGGTCCAAATATAATAGCAGTGCACATTCAGATAAAGACACAACAGTAATCAACATCATGTGCAAAAGTTTCCGTTCTGATAAAAGTTTCTGTTCTTGACCATTTCATAAGACTGAAGTGGAGCCCCCATGAAACAAAAGGCGAACACAGCTACCATTTCACTCAAGCTGCTGCTTCAGCTTTGGAGTTCCACAATTCATGATATTTTTATCTGAAATATTTGCATTATTTCATTTATGCATAAAGTGAAATTTTATTGCTATCTCATAGATATGCTTCCATATATATGTAAAATATGGCTACACAGAATCCTAACTAAGAACAAAGCAAACTAAGTTCACAGCTTTAATTAATGAATCTATCAGCAGCAGACTGTACCTATTATGCCTGCCTGCTCTGATACCCTGGGCGTTATCTGAATTGGTATTCAAGAATAGAAACCAACAGATGGCTGCAATTTTATGGAGAAGAAACAGTCTCTGACCATATTTCACAGGGGCTCTGGAGAACATTAGTGCTTGAAATTCTGAGCATCCAGACTCATACACTTGTGCAAAGATAGTTGGAATATTACTTTCCTGGCAGGCTAACCAGTCAGGGAACACTCAGCTGAGAAAGGGGGAAAGGAGGAAGAGTGCATGACAGGAGAAAGAAATATGTGAAAATGCAAAATAGAGCTTCCCAATGGTATGTCTAAAACATCTGTCTTACCAAAGCAAACGAAAAAACTTAATGTAGATATTGAAGGATTGCATCATGTCATTTTGCTAGTTACGATACTGTTCTGCAGGCATGCAAGATGTTTCCTTCCCACTGGGGAAAACTAACTAGAGGTGTAAGAGGTCCCTCTATATTGTTTGTTGCAACAGCATATGATTCTAGTAGTGTCTCAAAAAAGGAGAAATAGGTATTGATGTAGAGAAACTAATCAGTTATTTGTGCAAGGACTGAACAGTAAGGATTTCATCATGATGTTCATATCAGCAAAATATTGCACAAAATACATAAATTTCTAATGTTATGAATTAGTTCATTACAAAAATTATCTTACCTATATACAAAAATACCATGCAGCCATTAAAACAATGTTATAGAAAGGTATATACAATTTGGAAAGATGTTCACAATATATTTTCTTTTTTTTCTTTTTTGTGGGTACCAGGGGTCAACCTCAGGACCTCGCTGGCCAGCAGGCGCCCGTGCCACTGAGCGATATCACCAGCCCTTTTTTCGTATGTGGGTTCTGGGAGTCGAACTCGGGCCCTCGCGCTTCCCAGGCAGGCGCTTATGCCGCTGAGCCATCTCACTGGCCCACAATGTATTTTCATAGGAGAAAGTTATAAAACAGTATGCTCACCATTTTGTACATAATACGTATTCATTATCATTACATAAGAGAAGGACCGAAAGATCATAAAAATCCACAATGCTAGTAATGAGTGATCAGGTTAGGGATGATTTTGCTTTTTTCAGTTTGTGTTCGCTAGAATTTCTTCCACAATCTTAATTCACTACCGTAACAATATTTATTTGCTATGGCACGTGAGAGACCACAGTTATCACGGTGAGCAAGGGACACACAGCTCCCTTCCTGGGGCTTCCTGGCTGAGCCTCCCTATCACAATCCCTTGGCTCTGTGAAACCTTGCCCCGGCCCCAGTCTCTTTCAAGAATCAGCTTTCTACCCGCCACGTCTTTTGGTGTCCAAACCGTGATCTCTGACTTTCGTCTCTGATACTCCAATCAGAATGATTTCTTATACCAGTCACCTGCCCTGCTCTTAGGAGAAGAGACACGGAGACCAGCATTTGTAAAACATCCGTTCATGGTCAGACACTGCCGCGAGCTTTGTTCACATAGCACCTGGAGCCCCAGCAGAGGCACAGAAAGAAGACCTTATTGTCAGCATTTACAAAACAGTAAAGTAGGAGCACAGTGTGATTAAATGGTTTGCCCATAGATGCACAGCTAATATGAGAGCCGCTGATCAAAGTTCAATATATGAATGTTCTGAAATGCCACAGTGAAACTCATTAATTTATATAATTAATAAGTTAATAAAGATAAACCCAGAGTTCAGTGGCTCTTTTTACACAGACCAGTCTGCTTTCCCAGTCACTTGCTAGAACATCTCCTTCTGGAATATCAGACACTGGACCTAAAGCTCCAAACCCTGGGAAGAACTGCTGAGGCTGGAGATGAAACCCAGGGAAAAGAGTTTAACCTGGTTGGCTGCAGCTAAAGAGGGCTCAAACCCAACTTCAGGAAGTGGCCCTCTGCCTCTCCTCTCTTCACCAAACAGCGTCACAGTCTGTGAATCCTTCCCTCCTCTTGGAAAAACAGCCTCAGATACACTTTGTTCCCCTGCCTCTGCTCACACGAAGGCTGCCCTTCCCTCTCAGGATTCCAGAGGTCCTTGCTGGTGCGGACTTGGAAAGCCTGTCTACAAAGACTTGTGCTTGTCTGTCCCTGAAATTTTGACCTCCTAAACCTCACTACCACTCTGTCCTAATACATAAAAATCCTCAGTGAAGGGCGGGAGATATAGTTCAGCAGCATGAGTGCCTCCCTGGCAAGCATGAGGTCCTGAGTTCGATTCGCGGTACCAAAAAAAAAAGAAAAGAATCCTCAGTAAAGCTGCCCTGTATGAAAGCTCAGAAGCCCACCAGCTGAGCTACAGTGGACCCACAAGAATTAATTCAGTGGATAAAAATTAAAATGCATAGATGTGTGTAGAGTATAATACGATTTATACCTAAAAATTTAAAAATTTTGTACATATATATATTTTTGTCATGCACAAACATGAAAATTTTCAAAGATTACAAAAATTTTGAGAATAACATACTGACTCCCTCAGAGCTATCGCCTATCATCCAGGTGAGGCTGCGGCTGATTGATCAGTGAGTTCAGGTGTTGTCAGTCTGATCTTGATCCATCATCAAGTTCTACATATACCGTTCACTCAGTAGTGTCAGCACCCACTGATAAACACGGCCTACCTCCATTTTATGGTTTTATAATTCTTTCTGCATTTTAGTTGAAGTTCTATAAGGAACTTTCCTTCATTAACATTTCATTAACTTCAAATGCAAGGCATACAAGGAAGGCAGAAAAAAATGCTGAATTCTTTTTTTTTTTTTTTGTGGGTACCAGGGTTCGAACTCAGGACCTCGCCTGTCAGCAGGTGCCCATGCCGCTGAGCGATATCACAGGCCCTTTTTTCGTATGTGGGTCCCAGGAGTCGAACTCAGGGCCTTGTGCTTGCCAGGCAAACGCTTATGCCGCTGAGCTATCTCACCGGCCCTGAATTCTTTTGCTTTATCATTTTATTATTTTCAGAATAATGAGATGGTGCCCTAGGAACACTGATTAATGAGCATGAAGTTTATTTTTTATTTTATTTTATTTTGCTAGTGTCATTATAAGCCCATGGATTTTTAAATGCTTTATGAATGTATTGAATTATAGCCTTACAGTCATTCTCAATAATATATATCATAAACACATATCATGTATAGATGTGAATAAATTTTTTAAATGCCACCCTAACCCCTCTCTCCAAAGATAATCCTATACAATCCTTAAATAAAGTTCTCATTACTAAAAGTAACATGAGTAGGTCTGTTTTTTGCAATGTAAGAAGCTGGGCAGAATCTCTCTCTTTAAAAAGCAGTGGCTTAAGGCAGAATTTACTCCAGTTCCTTGGAGGCAAGGACTTTGAAATGAAAGATTAATTATTTAATTGGACAGAAATGAAACAGCCCAATTAGGAGTTAAGAAATTAATCATATAAAGTTTAGGGAAAACATTACAGAGAGAGAGAGAGACAGAATCTTTTTAAGGATTAAGATTAAGAATAAAAATGTGGGAGAATCAGCTTTTTCCTCCCAAAAAGAATGAGCAAAGACATATGTTTGACCTGAGGTAGTTAAATTTTTAAGAACTACTAAGATTTAGAATCAGTAATTCTGTGCAGAAGCAATTTCACCGTCGCAACCAACAAAAACACAACTTTCTCATGTAAATAGACCTAAACAAATTCCTGAATTTCCGGATTCCCCAGCAGGCCTCTCCATGGCCATCTCATCTCAGTGAACTGCATGCCACCCCTCCAGCTGCTCAGGCCAGATACCGCCTCATCCAGACTATTCTTTCCACACCCCATACTCAGCAAATTCCATGGGCTCTACTCGAAAATTTGATGAGAATCTGACTCCTCACTACCTTCACCTCTGTCACCCTGGTCCAAGACACTTCTAGGCTATTGCAAGAACTTCCTGATCACCCTCACCCCTGAAGAGCATAATTCCACTCACCACTAGGGTGATCCTTTTAAATTTATAAGCCCTGTCTCTTACACCTCAGATCCAACATCAGTAATGACTTACCCTCTTAGAGTAAAAACAACTGTGTGCTGGAGCCTGCCAGGCCCTCACAGGCCCTTTTTTACCTCCTTGACCTTGTCATCTCAGTATCTTGCTTTTCTTTTTCTCTCCACTCCAGCCATACTGGTTGGCAATTCTTAGGCATTCCAAATATTCTCCTGTCCCGAAGCCTTTACACTTACTGTTCCACCTGGAATACTTTTCTTCCAGATACCTGCATGGCTCTTCTCCCTTTCTCTTTCAGGTTTATGCTTAAATATCAGGCTTTATTTTTTCTTCATAGAAATTATCAATATGTAGTACTATATCACTTATTTAGATATTTATTTTTGTCTCTTCTAATAAAAATCAATGAAGATAGGGGTTTGGATCTTTTTCTCCTCTGCTAGAAACAAGATCTGATTCATGCAGCCCCTTAGAAAGTATCTGTTCAATGAATTTAAAATACTGTCATGATCAACACTATGTCTATTCTGTCCTGCAGCCCTAAATATACAAGCACCACTTTTTAACCTCAGCACTAAAGTCCTATGGCCAATATAAGATGGAATGTCAGGTTTTACTATGTTGTTCGTATCACCAGGCATTTGAATGAAGTTTGAGAACAATTTTTAATGTACTATTCCACATCTTATTAGATGGGCAACACTAACTGCGGTGTCATAACATATCAGAATTTTATTTTCATTGTAAAATCAAATTGGCAACCGTGCAATAATAAAAAGTTAAAATTATGAGTTGCACAAGGAACAAATAGAGCCTGATCGCTGGGGTTTAGTATGCTCTTGCCTTTCATAGTAGCTGCCCATTCCTATCCTGACTAATAGTTCTAGATTGTGCTCCTGGAGTAGGAAATGTCACCGCCCTTAGCTCCCATACACTGCCTTATTGAAGAAGGCACCTGTCATAAACGATGTGCCTTTGGTTTTAGACTATTTTTATTTCTCGTACTCTAGCTCAGTGATTCTCAACCACAGGAGAAATATCAGAGTTGACAGAGAAGCCCTTTCATACTACATATTCCTGAGCTGCATTCTGAGAGATTCTGATTCATGGGCTTCAACAAGAGTAAAGGAAAATGGATATGCAACAGCTGTAATTTAGGAAAACTCCCAGAGATAGTGAGATAATTCTCTGGTTTGTAACCACCATGTAGTTGATATGAATACTAAATGTAATTACTCTGTGAGTCATCTTAACTAAAGAGGGGAGGAACCCTCAATGCTCAAGGACAGAGGAGTCGCATGTTTTCAAATAACCAACATCCCCCACTTGAAGGAAGGATAGTGGCCAGCCCACTGCAAGTGAAATAATCCTCTAGTATTCACAGTGATAGAAGAGGGGTTGTCCAAAGAATAGGATGTCTACAATTTATTTAAGCCTTATTCTAACACATATTTTCAAACTAGGTAGGAAATGCCCATTTCTTTACTCCCAAGACTTCTGACCACACTTTGTGACAATAAAATCTCCCAGTCCTCTGTGATCCAACCAGTCTTCATTTCCCTAAATTGTCTCAGGTCCCATGGGATAGGAAGCACAGCTCCTGTATGAAGGAGGCTCTGGTGAGCAATAGTTAACTAGGTAACTAGGGTAGCACACAGATGGAGTTGGGGGGTAGCCATGGGAGGGCTTCCTGGAGGAAGTGACGTTTTAACCTGTACTTGATGAACATGTAGGAATTAGCCAGGAAATAAGGAGGGTGACAGAAGGGAAGGAGGAATGCCATAGGCATAGGAAGTAGCACATGCAGAGACAAAGGTGAGCCTACCTGCCTTGTGGGAGAACACAAGTCCGGTGTGGCGGAGGCAGAGATTTCAAGGAGAACGAGAGCGAGCACACTAGAAAGACAGGATGGGGCCAGCTGCTCAAGCGCCTTGTAATCTCTGCATTTTAGGAAAAAGCACTGTGGCTGTCCTGTGGAGCACAGTTACAAAAGAGCCACATGGATGCAGGGAGACCAGGTAGGAGGATGCTGTGTGTACCCAGATGAGAGGTGGGGACTTACAGCTCCCTCTTTTACTTGCTCCCTACTGTAATATAAGAGGAGCACCAGAATTTCTGAAACCAGCGTGAAAGTTCTTCTTAACACCCAGACAGCAATTTTCCTTTTTATAAATGTTATTGGACAATTATTATCTTCTATATACCCACTGTCCCGTGCAGTAGCCAGTAGCCACGGGTGACTGCCGAATATTTTTTTTTTTGTTTTTTTTGTGGGTACCGGGGGTCGACCTCAGGACCTCACGCACCAACAGGCACCTGTGCCGCTGAGCGATATCACCGGCCCCTTTTTCATATGTGGGATCCGGGAGTTGAACTCGGGCCCTCGCGCTTGCAAGGCAGGCGCTTATGCCGCTGAGCCATCTCACCGGCCCGACTGCCGAATATTTGAAATGCTGCTAATATCAACTGAGAGGTGCTTTGAATCTCAAATACATATCAAAAATTGGAAGACTTGGAACAAAAAATGTAAAATCAATAATTTTTATATGGATTACATGGTGAAATTATAAATTTTAAATATATTTGGTCAGATAAGATCTACTATTAATTCCACTTGTTCCTTTTTACTTTTTTAATGTTGCTACTAGAAAACTTTAAATGACATATGAGGATCATATTTATAGGTTTAATTATATTTCTATTGGACACAGCTGTTCCAGATTCTCAGCGTCAATAATACAGCAAATCAAAGCCTCCAGATCCAGGCATGGTAGTATTGCCTATAATCCCAGCACTCTGGAAGGCTGAGGCAGAAGATTACAAGTTCAAACCCAGCCTGGACCAGTCAGTGACTCAGCAAGACCCTGTCTAAAACTTAAAAACTAAAAACTGGCTAGGGATGTATTTCAATAAGAAGACCCTGGGTTTAATGCCTGGTACCACAAAAAAATAAAAATAAAAAAGAACGCTCCTTCCAGTATGAGAGCTTACATAGTCCCAAATCAATCTAAAAAATCCAGAATAAGTGTATTCTTTATTATCTGTATAATCAATTCCCTTATAACTAAGAACTACCATACATTCGTACCTGAATTGGCACCAAGGAGTTACTCAAAGGCAAATCCAACTCCTCGATAATGTCTTTGTACACAGGGAAGCCCAAAGGGCATCAAAGACCTTGTACAAAGAAAGATCTTATGTGATTCCAAGAATAATTATGGTGAGATAACCGAGTCATCCCACAATATGTGCAGTGGAGATGGCTATATCCCAAGTTTCAATGCCATAGGCATGTTATAAGTTGTGGTTGTTTCAGCAACACAACAGCATCCATCACATTAAATCAATGGTGTGAATTTGAATTTCATTGGTATGGCCATTTTGTTTCTACTTTTTTTTTTTACTTTGTTTTAATTTTATAGTTGATAAAGATGTGAGCAATTTATTATTAGTATTCTATCTGAGTATTTTTCAATAAGAATATAATAAGAATAATTTTTAAATACTAAAGATATGCTACAATATTTTTCCCTTAAAAGAGATCCTTGTATTATTCAAGTTTTACAAATCCTGCCCTGGATCATGGTGTCCCTCTCATTCAGCACATCTTGCCACTCTCCGACCCTTCGTGCCCCCACCACTCAGGGGCCTACAGTTTGCTACTGTTGAGGAGCAACTAACAGCCCAGAGAACAACTGGTCTTCCTGTTGTTCTGGCTTAGGAGAAAATCCATGATAATCCAGAGCCCTATCATAAAGCTAGCCATAGGTTTCATGGTGAGGACTATAAACCAAGGAGTACTATCCAAAGCATTCAATGACTGGTGTGCGTAGTACCACCAAAGCAAGGTGGGTGCTGCCTACGAGAAACAGCTTCAGCTGTAACACTGTGTTCCTACTGTGTGCCATCCTGCATGCTGCAGCCTCCAACCCATCCCACCCTAGCCCTTCTTCCTCAAGAAAGGGAGGGCTCTCAGGAGCTCCCAGTTGTCTTACCTATCACCAGAGCCCTCAATTATCTGCAGGAATTCCCCTGTGGTATTCTTCTCCCTGTATCACTCCTATTTATGGTTTGCAGGCCAGCCTAATGGAAATGCAAGGGCAAAAGTCCTGCTAGATTGGGAGATAACAGGAGCATACTGGGAGTTAAAATGATAAATTCTAGAGTCAGTATCCTGGCATTGCATCTTAGCTCCCACAACAAGCTTGGATGGGCTGAGGCAAGTTCTCTGTACCTCCATTTCCTTTTCTGTAAAAATGGGTGTAATATTAAATCACTTGTTGGATTTCTGATGGTTGTATTAATCAGAAAATCTTAGAAGAGTGATTAGCACTCACTAATGGTTAAAATTATTGGGAAACTCAAAAATCTTTCCTTCCCACAGTGGAATAAAATATGGAACTTAAGAGGCCCAAACTATAGAAATCATGTCTTCTCTGACTACAGATTTGTATCCCAACCACCTTTGATTAGAGAAGAGTCCATCTCTAGAGTTGGAATTGGGCCACACAGCCTCTCTCCTCCCATTTATACCTACCACAAGAGCCATGGCAGGAAAAATGGACTTGGGACCGCCTATAGCAAGAGATGTGTTTGCTAAAAAATGGGAAAAGCACTTTTCCACAGCCGATATATCACCCGCAAATCCACACATTTGTAGTTGTATCATATGGAACTGCAGAACTCCACAGCTCAACTTCAAAGACTGTATTAGGTTTTCCTAGGCACAAAATATGTGGGGCCCTGGCTGATTTCAACTACTTTGTAAGCAATATATTCCTGGAATGCAGGAGTCAGACATCATATCTAATACACCAGTGGCTTTGGGCACAACAGATTTAGCCTCCTAGTGTGTCCAGAATCCAGAATCACTGACCTAAAAATCTAAAGGAGTTTGATGCTCTGTATCAGTGGTTCTCACATTTCAAAGTTATTCAAAATCACCTAGAAAATAATGAAAATATACACATCCCAGGCTCTATCCTATATCAATCAGCCCAGGCCTTTGTGCTTTTATTTGTTCTTTAAGTATTTCTCAATAAATGCTGTTAGTCGGCCTTCCATCACTGTGACAAAATACATGATATAAAAAACTTAGAAGGGAGAAAGGTTTCTTTTGGCTCACAGTTTCAGAAGTTTCAGTCTATTGCTGCTTGGCCCTGTTCCTTAGGACATGTGGTGGCACAGTGCATCATGGTAGGTGTGGCAAAGGAGGCCTGTTCACCTCATGGCAGCCAAGAAGCAAAGAGAAAGAGAGAGATGGGGCAAGAGTCCCAATACGTCTTTCAAGGACATTCCTAGTGATGAACTTCCTCCCATTAGGCCCCACGTATGACTTCCTATTAGCACCACAGGCTGAGAACCAAACCTTCAACACCCGGGCCTCAAGGGGAGAATTCAGGATCCGAACTATAAAAGCCCCCACCTCTCAAACGGGATAACCACTGCTTCTAAATCAGAGAAGCTTCAACAGCCCACTCCCATGCTATAATCCAACATTTCAAGTATGCCTTAGGGGAACACTCTTAATCACAAGCTCTTCCTTTCAATATTTTCATTAATAAAATTAATAAAGATATAAAAGTACTAATCATATTTAAGTAATGCTGTCTACATACACTGTGGCATTTCAAAAAGGTATTTGCATAAGTTTATTTTAGACTTGGGGATTCTTACAGCTCTCATATTGTCTCACTATTATTGAAAATATACTTTAAAATTATGATGTGAAGACATTTAATTAACTTTTAATTGAAATGGCTCCAGGAAGAAAACTATAAATAGCACATTTATCTTCACTGTGTTTTCATTAGAAGACACAGAAAGTGATCTATGGATGGGAAACACAATGAAGCACAGTGTGGTCTCCAAAAACAGAGGCACAAGATTTTCCACAGTCATGGGCTAGCGCAATAATTCCCAACAATTGAGTCCAGAATTCCAGGAATCAATCACCTGGGTTCTGCCAAACATCTTTTAAATACCAGAAATGACCAGTATAATAATATTTCAGACTCTGTAATGGATTGAAGCTAGAAAGTTCCCAACTTAATGGGAGGCTATAGTCTGACACATTGTCTTTTACCTTAACATAGAATATTTTTATTATGCTGCTTTTACTGATATTTTACCATTAATAATTGGATAATTATTGACATTTCAACTCAATAGTCTAAACATTTTAGGACATCATCTTTACAAATAATTCTTAATTGAATTTTAAAATTAAATTTTAATTGAACTAATATAACAATACTATTGAAACACAAATCCTCTTTGATTAGTAATGTAATTTTGCCTAGATGACAATGATAATGATAATAGCTAGAACATGATCCACGGTCCAAAAGTAAAATTGTATACGCCACAGCACAACGTGAAGGATGGCTGCGTGGTACTCAGAAAGCAAGAGGATATGAGGGAGGGAGCACAGGCCCGGCACAGATCCTGGAGGCTGGGTTTTGCATACTGGCCCCACCTCAAATTTGCAATCATGTCCTTCCAGCTGTTCAGTCACCAAATCACCCTACCTGTCATTCTCTCACACCCCAAAATCAATTCAACTACAAATCACACTATTAAGCTACACCTTTAAAATATTTCCAAGACCCAATCATTTTCTAGATTCTACTAACATGAACTTCCACCCTACCATCCATCATCTTGTACCTGAATAATTACACAACAGTCTTCAAAAGATTCTCCATGCTATTTCATGTAAGTTGGACCATGGCATGGTTCTTTCTGTTCATGGATGCTCATTTTATTTTGTGTAACAGCCCAAGTCCCTACCAAGACCTACAGAGTCCTGTGCGTACTACACTCCAGCCCCATGGCCTCTTTCTATTCCTCAGGCCCACCCAGCACACTCACATCCCACAGCCCTGTGCTTGCTGCTTCCAATGCCTGGAAGCACCTCACCCCTCCCAGTAGCTAGAGGACTTGCTTAGGAACATTCAAGTGTTACCTTCTCATGATGCCTGTGGATTTTACAGCTACTACTGTCATGTATACTTAAAAAAAAATCTGGAAGACACATAAGAAACTAGTAACAGCAGAAAACTCGGTAGAAGTGATACCAGTTTGGGAGCAGGATCCTTTTTTATATTTCTTTATATTTTTATTATAAAATAATTAGTAGTAACTAATATTATGTTAATGTTGACTGAGCAGGTATCCAGTATAGCTCATAGAAATCCAGGTAACCTTAACAGCTGTGGAGTTTCATAGCTTATATGCTTTATATGTTTAATGGGATTTTTATGGACCAGCATGAGAAGAAATCTAGACACTGAGTATTTACCTTAATTCTTGAGGAAAAAGAGTTGCTTACTCCAGCCTGTAACAAGCCCTTTTGTCGTTCTCTTCCCTTCTGCTGACTCTACTTCTCTCCCTCTGTCACATTGCTATTTCCATGAGCTACCTCTCGGGTGGCGCCACTGAACACTCAGCCAATTCCTAGAGATTCCAGTTCCAGCCAGGTGTGTGGTAAGAAGGTAGCACAATGGCTCCAGGATGGCTCATCTTCCGTAAGCCCTGAGGCACAGCAAGCCACTCACTAGTGTGTCTGGGCATTTGGGAACCCGGTGTTCCCAAGTCCCAGCCTAGCAATGTGTGAGATGCCAGCGAGAGAGATGCCCTCTTCCTGGAAAGCAATGTTCTCAGCTTGGTGCTTAAAAGTCACAGTGAGCAGTCCACATGCACTAGAGGCCAGATACCCACTCCTTGCCTCAAAGTGAGGTCAGGATTTACATGGACTATCCAAGGTCACAACCAGGATTTCTCTATAGAAATTAGTGGATTACTAAAGAGGGGAATGTGCCACAAGGAGTGCTAAACTAGGATTATGGGCACCTATGTTCTTCCACTAACTGTGACATACCGGCCAAGTCGCTTCCTTTACAGAGTGAGGAACAGAGTGGAATGATGACTAACGATACTTCCCACCCTTCATGGCCTTTTAATAATCACTGCAACGCACTGAGCTCTTACCAAGAGTCAGATCCTTGCTCAGCATCACCTAGCCTCCCTTATGAAGACTTCATCATTCCAAGAACCCAGTTAAGTGAGTATTATAGAGAAAATTAACACTCAACAGTAGTTGACAAACTAGATCAAGCAATGCCTTGGTTAGTTGACACATCTGGAACTCAGACCCCTGCTTGTTCAGTTTTAGCTCCTACTTCCTCAAAATACGGTACCCTTTGCACAGAGAGGAGTCTGGAGCCCCTGTAATGCACAGCCCCTGCCCACCAGCAGGAAATTCTCTGGGGATGAGCAGCACTCACTCACCCAGCCAATCACTATGCCTCAGTTATTTGTTAGGCTTGTCCCTGTGATGAGTCTGACCCTTCAAGTGCCACATGAATTACTCTGACCCTTGTCAAAGATAGTGACATAACATGGTCAGGAGAGCCACAGTGATCAAAGAGACTTGGATTGTTGTTGCTGAAATGATGCTTCTCAGGGTGGGCTGCAGAGGAGTCTGGGCACAAATCTGGACTGCTTGACATAGGCAGAGCTTTATGAAACTTGTATTGGTTGTAGCTGTTCTACAGAGAAACCAAGAGGAGGATGGTGAACAGAAGAATATTCTGTTACAATCACAAAGGAAACTAACAAGACGATGCAGACAACTTGGCTCCCACCCTCACCTCTCCAGGCAAAGGAATTTAAAATGCCCCACTTTGTCTGCAGATTTATACATCTTATTTTCAGGCCACACAGCCCCAACTGGCACCCGGGTGTTGATTTTTAGAAAGGAACATTTCTCAGGCTTGGGAGGAAGAAGTATTAGTTCAGTGTGTGGCTCCCAGTTTGCAGCCAATGTGGTCTACCAAGACTCTGTATAACTCAGAATAAATGTAGACTTCCCTGCCTTGGCGGCCAGGCAGCTTGGATTAAGAGTACACGCCTGGAGAACGCAGAGGTGTGCAGGAGGGAGCTCAGCTCAGGACCAGGGCTCAAAGGGCATTCTGAGGATTACTATGTAGTAAAACGGTGGTCTCCAAAGATATTTGGAAACATTATTTTACCCAAAGTGAAATGGATTTTTTTTTTTCATTTCACTGTGGTCATGGATTTGTTACTTACTTTAGGAAGTGTTAGGGCACCTGTTTGACCATAGAACCCTTTTCTCTATTGAGCATCCAGCAGGAATAGGGTTTCCAGGAACTCACTCTGGAAAAATTCTGCTCCACAACATCCACGCTTTAAAATGAGAGCTGGCTTTTTATTTTTAACAAAGGGCCAGAAATTAAATGTAGGGTTTTCATGCCATGAGATAAAATCAAGGATATTATATAGGTACTTAGATAGAAGAGAGAAAACAAATTTTCACAGATATTTAACTTTCAAAAATATTTTAATTCCACAAAATTTCGGCAAATATTTAAAATTCAGAATAGAATTATCATAATTGGGCACATATATTTTGCAGTACAGGACTATTAATTAGAAGATTGAAATTCTTTTTTGGAGGGATATTTTGCTTGATTGAGGCTCAAAATTAGTCTTCTATTATTATGGCAAAAATGCAATGTATCTATATTTTTCTAATCACTAGGTTACAGCATGACAGAGCTGGAGGGGACTTCACAGAACCATTGTTTTGACTCTCTTACAGATGAAGAAACTGAAGCCCAGATTTCTGACACCTCTGCTCCTCTCTCAGTGTCTCACAGCCATGGGAAAGATAGCCCCTGTCTTGCGACCTGTAGTCACACAGCGCCTGTCTTGCACGTCTTCTGGGAGAGTTACCTAGGGGTCACGTATCTTCTTCAGTGTTGTCAGTACCTTTTAGCACTAAAAAAAAGCACACGCACAAGAGCCTCTTTTCAGAAACCACGTTTCATTTGTCAATGGAGTAGATGGACGTGGCTCCACCTGGCTTTGCACAGTAAAGCGTTGTTGCTCATTATTGCCACTTTGTTCTTATGTACAAGATGGTCTGTCACCGCTGGATTGTATGCACTGTGAGGACAGAGATATTATCTTTATCACCTTTCTGTCATTAGCACTTACAGCAGATTTAATAAATGTTTTAGTAAGTTGTTAAGTAGTTAATGATTTTCTCTCTTCTTAAAACTCTCTATTGACCATATTATACTTGGAATAAAATCCATACTTATCCATACTTATATGGCCCACAAGATGCTTCTTGATCTGGTCATGCCAACATTTCTGGTCTTGTCTATTTGTACTTCTTTCTCTTATAAGACACAGTGGCCCTTTTCACCATTCACCGGATGTGTCAAGTTTATTCCTGCTCCACTGCTTAGACTTTCACCTACCTCTTCTTGACCCTGTCCTTTATTTCCCCATCCTTCCTTCAATCACTCTCATTTATCACCCCTCATCCTTCTCATTTATTTATATTTTCTTATTTATACACATATGAGCTTCATGAAATAAGATACTTTTGCTGTCTGGCTCACTGTCACTATTTTTCAGTCCCTTGGTCAATATCTGACACATAGTAGGTACTCAATAAATGTATGTTGAATAAATGAATTCCTTCCACCAGTACTCCTCACCATTCTTCTCATTATACTCATTTAATACAACAATTATTTGTTGAATAAGAAAAATTAAGACTGAATTAATCTTCCTTTTAGATTCAAGGTAGAATATTGTTTTGGATGAAATCTTTTATCTCTGGCTAGGACAGAGTCAAAAACTTGGTAAAAAATAATCAGGAAAAACCAAAGGCAAACCAATGGTGCTATTGGGTATATGCAAAGTTGCCTGGCTCTCCAATTTGTTTTCATCTTAGTGTATGCTACTTTAAACCAGTGCCCCAAAATTACAGCCTCTCACTGGCTGGCACATAAATTTTTGACTTTAAAACCACTTTATTTCAAGCTTGATAAATAGCTTTTGTCACTAGATAGAGTAATTAAGGGAGCAGTTTTGGCTGTCACCAGGCTGGGCTGACATTACTTTCTTTTCAGTGTTTTGTTACCTGCCTGATGGATTTGGCAGAGCTCATAGAAAGGCTCAGGGCTGAGTTATGTACATTCTCTTCTGGCAGGAGCTTTGTCAGGAAGATGTATCACCCCCTCTCTATTGTCCAAGAGCCATAGCAAACATGCCCGGCACAAGTGCCCAAGCCCCTCTCTTCATCTGTTCTATCTGACTGTGGATGGCTACCAAGTGAATGTGATGGATATTCCCTAGCTGAGGTCTTCATACTGCTTGACTTCCCCAGTTTGTTCCAGCCTTATACTCCAATATGATGTTTTATTAATAATTCAACATAAATTTCAAAACAAATGCTTCAGTGCTCTAGAACTGTCATCTTGTACAAGTGAGAAGAAAAAATTCAATGGACTTTGCAAAGTGCATTTCAAGAAAAAGGGAGAAAATCAAGGGTAATCATAGACTATTAAAGTTAGAATACTAGAGAGTCTGGCTGCATCATTGTATACATGAAACATGAAGAGATTCTTTTATGATCACTCGGCTAATCAGTGGTGGTATGGCTGTGCATATACAGTCATGTTTTGCTTAACAATTTGACACGGTCTTACAAATGTGTTGTTGATTGGTTCGATCCTTGTGCAAATATCATAATGTACTTGCATAAAACTAAGGTCAATCACTTGACATGGCCATTAGATGAAATCAAGGGAAGATAAAACACAAGAAGTATGTATTATATGCTGCCAATGTAACATATCATACTCTTTTACAGTAAACTATTTTTTGGTGGAACAGATATACATCCAGAGCACGATTACTAGATCATACGACTATATTGTTTTAAAATTGTTGAGAAAGCTCTCTACTGTTTTCTAGGATGGCTACCATATTTTACTATAAATATGGTAGATTTACTTATTTTCTACATAACAATTTATTGAATTTAACCCCACTAGTGCATAAGAAATTGCAAAGTGCATTTCAAGAAAGAAGAAGAAAATCAAGGGTAATCATAGACTATTAAAGTTAGAGTACTAGAGAGTCTGGCTGCATCATTGCATACATGAAACATGAAGAGATTCTTTTATGATCACTCAGCTAATCAGTGGTGGTATGGCTGTGCATATACAGTCATGTTTTACTTAACAATTTGACACTGTCTTACAAATGTGTTGTTGAGTGGTTCGATCCTTGTGCAAATGAGTGTCCATGAGGCTACTTGTTTTCTATATAACAATTTATTGAATTTAACCCCACTAGTGCATAAGAATTCAAATTTCTCCACATCTTCACTAACACTTGTTCTTTTTTTTTTTTTTCTGTTGTTAGTTTTGGAGTAGCCAACCTAATGTGTGTGAGGTGTTATCTCATTGTAGTTCTGATTTGTATTTTCCTAACAATTATGATACTAAGCATCTTTTTTGTGTGGTTATTGATTAAAACTCCCTTTTAAAAAAACAAATTATGCATGCACTTTATAAATAAATTCTACAGCTTACCCTTTCCCTTTTTACCTCGATGTTCCTTAATGGTCAAGAATAAATTCTACCATATCTATGTGGGCATTCTCTATATTCCAATCCTGCCAGATGTTTTCCATCTGAAATATCTCTTCCTTTCATTTCAGAATGGCTACAAAGTCTGTGTCCATGAGGCTAATTATTCATTGATTATGTACCATGAGACTCAACTCAAAAAATTGACAGTATACATGAAAGAAAATGTTCAAAATACCATGCAGAAGATATATAGAAAAAATTTGATCAGAAAGTATGTTCCTCCACACTATCTTAAAATATATTAATTTATGGATACCTATCACTCTTCAAGACTACGTTTGTTTTTTATGGACATGTCTCTCATTTGCAACAGTGGAAACTCTGAAGTTTTATTTTAGGACTCAATGGCCATCAAAGACATATTAGTGGAATTCCCTCAAGAGGAGTGGATTTGCTACTGTAAACACAGAGGAATTTTCACAGGAATATGATTCTGGACAATTTCAAGAGCCTGATCAGTCTTCATAAGGACCTGAGCTTTGCAACATTAAGTCATCCCAAGTGTGATTTAACTTTCCATTGTAAATTTTTGGGGGTCCTTTCCTAGGGGAAATGTTTGGATGGGAGATTAAGGCATTGGAAATGTAAAGTATCTTTTGCAATAACAAAGCCCTGTGCTCACGAAGACATTTTTCTTCACCAAATAGTCTTCAAATTAGGTACTTGCATAGCTCAGAGAAATGTCAACTTCAGTTCTTCCTCTCAGCATTTATTATTCAGTAGAACAGTTGCTTTTCCTGGGAAATACAATTTCACTTTTTCCTTATGGCATTTTAAACACAACTAAAATTAATTTACGTAGACATTTTTACCAAGCATATTAGTTACTTTCTCTCTCTGGAAGTACGTGTTTATATTGACCATTTGTGTCATCCTAAGTAGTGATAACTGGATAAGAAATTTAATTCACCCCTCAAATACCCCATGCATATACCATTTGCCTGCACATAGTGAGTGGTGCTAAAGTTGACCTCACACTCCCTCCTCCTTCTAGTATTGCTTTCTTCATGTCTGCACAGGGAGAGTTTGTGTTTCTTTCTGTTAGAGGTCAAATTGTGTGCTCCTCAAGTTCAAGTGTTGAAATTCTAACCACCTCAGAATGTGACCATATTTGGGTATTAGGTCCTTGAAGATGTGATTATCTAAGATGAGGTCATACTGGAGCAGGGTGGGACCCTAATCTAATATGACATTTGATATCATAGAAAGGGGAATTTTGATTCAGATACATATGGACAAAATATGATGTGAGTATGGAGGCAGAGATCATAAGGATGCATCACTAAGAAACAACAATGAATGCTGGGAAACTGCTAGAAGTTACATGGAACACCTGGACCAGACCCTCTCTAACAGCCCTAACAATACCCTGATCACTGATTTATAGTTTCCAGAATTGGGAAGCAATAAATGAATGTTGCTTAAACCACTCAATTTGTGGCACCAAATTAATAAACTATCCTATGTTTAATCCATTGCATATTTCATGAGAGATATATTAAGATATATCCAGAATATAAGCAATTTATCCAGTTAAATACCTCCTTTTGCCAGGCATGGTGGTGCACACATGTAATCCCAGCACTTGGGAGGCTGAGGCAGGAGGATTGCCATGAGTTCACAGCCTGCACTACATAGAGAGACCCCATCTAAAAAAAAAGAAAAAGAAAAAAGAAAAACCCTCTTTTGTGGCACCTATATGGTTAAACTTTTCTTCACAGCTCAAAACTGCAAACTAGGAAGAAATGTCAGGAGTTTGCAAAGCTATCACCACATAAGAATATACACAGAAATCTTAGCAGACATTCAAAATAAAATTCTAGAAGACTCTATCAACTATATACGTTGACTTCCTAGCAGACTGGAATTGTTTCCTTTCTTTTTCCTTGTGGTCAATTTTTATATTAAGAATATATACATAAGAAAAGTCTTTCTGCAATCTTTACCTAAAGTGACTTCAAAATAAAAGAAGAGGTAACAAATTCTATGAAATATTATTTGGAGCTTCTAGGGTTTGGCGGGGAGGGGTTTCTTTGTTTTCATTTTTTCAATTCTCTTGATCACCCTTCCATATACCTGCCATGTACTTCCCATATCATGACCCATGCAGAGCCTTTTTTTTTTTTTTTTTTTTAACTAACTTGAGGCCAACTTAAATAGACAGACTACATATCGCCTAGCTTTTTCCCCCATCGGGCATGGAAAGTGCTGTCCACTTACAGTGGGTCTGAGGAAAATAAAGAGTATTTACTCCTACAGCAGTCTCTTTCATTGCCTGATGTGCATTTCTTGAACACCATTGTTACATGTAGAGTGTCTGTTTGTGTATGATGTTTCTGACAAGAAGGTGAACCTGGCTTGTTGTGAGGGTTAGAGTGGAATTTCAACTTGATGGGCTTTGAGGTTCACCCCCAGGATTAGTGGAGCATACGTCTATGTGTATCAGGGTGGGTCAGGTAGATATGGCCTTGGAGTCTATGTGTGGCCTCTTGCACCTTCCACTCTAACACTCTGCCCCGCCACCATGAACTAAGCAGCTTTGCTCCACTGCATTTTTCTGGCATGATGCATCTGCCGGCCTATCATGGACTGAAACTGTGAGTCAGATTAAACCTCCCCTTCTTTAAGTTGTTGGTGTTGGATATTTTGTCCCAGACAGGAATGCTGACATATACGCCCCTGTCATTCAATCTTGGCCACAGCAGGAATCCATTTGATTTTTCGAAATATGCATTTCCAATTTATTTGGCACATAGCCTGGATGTTACAAAAGGAATGATCAGTTGATCAGTTTTTGTCAGTTTTGGAAAAGAACATGCAAGTGTTCAAATAAATTATTAAAAAATATTTTTACTGCTTTCTTTACATGTGGAATTTCCTTGACACTTCTTGGGCAATTTCTGAATTTACTATTCCAGTGTTCTATCAGTCTAATCATGCAAATATTACCCTGTTTTAATTACAGATGCTTTGTTATATGGTTCAATAAACCAGAAGAATAACTCTCCTCAAGTCTTTATAGTGTTTTCCTGTATATATTTGCTTATCATCTATATAAACAATATAATCAAATATCTAGCTGTAGAAAAACAATAGGAGGTGACATATAGATATATAGATCTTTTATCATTGTATACTAGGAAATGGATGGATCTTTCCTTTTATCTAATCTGCATTATCCACATAAAAATGCTTAAAATTTTCCTTCAAGTAGGCTTCTCAAAAACTTTTTTATAAGTACAACTACATTCTAAAATACCCATCAAAAAAGTAAACACATAAACCAGTAATACAGTCATTTATTATCATTATCAGGTATCGTGTGCTGTACTTAATTGTATGTGCTGTACTTTTACACGACTGGCCACACAACAGGGTTGTTTACATTCACATCATGACACGTGTGAGTGTGTCACGCACTCACTGCATTATGATGTTAAGTCAGCCACAACCTCACTAGGCAACCTCACTAGGCAATTTTTCAACTGCATTATAGTCTTACAGGACTCCAGTTTGTGTATGCAAACATTTGTGTATGAAACATTATTACACATTTTGTAATTGTGCTTACTTGTTCATGTAAATGTTATGAAAATAAGTTTTGATAACTTGCATCCAACCGAATAGAAGTCACTAACAAAGTCTCACGTAGAATAGATCCTCCTTTCCTGTTGGTTCATAGATTCAAATCATTCCTTAGGATCTCTAATCCCATAATGATTTAAGACAGGAGTGGAGCCATAAAACAACCTGTATTTATAATCATGCCCTATATAGCAGGTCCATTTTTGTGCAGTTGAGTTGCTGCTCAACTTTACCAGCAGTTATTTTGAAGCATGTTGAAAGGATCCTACCCAAGAAGGCTTTGCCAGAATAAGAATATCCTTGTGGAAATATCCTTGTGGAATATCCTTGTGTTGGGAGCACTGTGCTGCTGAACATCAGCCAGAAGAATGCCATCCACATGAGGAATCCATGCACTCAGAGGTCCTCACTGAGGGTGGGGTGGTCAGTGTACCAAAGAACTCCCTGACATGCACGTGAGCTCCTGCCTTGGATTGGGGCACAAACAGAAAAAGATACAACCTAACACATGACAGATCCACCCTTTTTCTTTCATTCTTAACTGAACTCTGGAAGAAAAGGGAGAAGTAGAAGGAGAAGAATAGAGAATGAAAAAGCAAACCTACCCCCTTCTGCACTGTAGGCCTCTGGGTTTGTATCCTTAGCAGGGGGAAAGTAAGAAGTGGTTAAGGCTTTAAACTTAGAATTCTTAGTCTGAACTTGGTCATGCCTCGGTGGAAATTGTTATAATACTTAAAAGAGACTAGAAAGCAATGGATGCTGCCAGATAGTTTGCCAAGAATATGAGAGAGCCTATTACTTTCTAGTAGTTCTAGTAGTTCTTTCAGGTACTACTAGTTCAATAGGAGTGGAATTCAGTTGGTGGGTGGGTGGAGAGACTGTGAAAGTAAACATCAGAAGATGGAAAATCTCATGAAACATGTATTCTGCCTGTGAAGAGTTTGGACCTTACTCTGTGAATGCTTAGGAAACTTAAAGTCTCTTGCTCCAAGGAATGGCATCAGGTTTACAAACATTCAACAAATATTTATGATGTACCAGCTAGAGGTCAGACCCTGTTCTAGGCACAGAGGATGCATCAGTAGACAAAACAGACAATGAGCCCTGACCGTGTGGTGTTTACATCCTAGAGGGAGAGTTATGAAAGATAATGAACACAAGTAAGTGTCTAATATCTAGTATGTTATAAACGGGTAAGTGCTGTGGAGAAACAGCAGGGAAAGAAAATTGGAAGTGCTGGAGAAGACGGGAATGTTGTTCCCTCAGCTTTTATTATTAAACTGGGGAACCAGAGAGGCAATATTGACAAAGTGATATTTCACCAAGGACTTGAAGGAGATGAGTAAGTTAACTATGAGAACAGCAGGGATGATCTACTAACAGGCCATGAAGAGGACCATGCCTGATGCGTTTAAATAATAATAAGTGAGGAACCCAGGGTGACTGTAATAGAATAAGAAGAGAAGAATTGAAGAAAATCGGGTCAGACAGCACCAGATGAGCTCTCACAGGGCCTTGCAGTACTTTATTATTCTGAATGAGATTGGGTGACATAATCTTTCATATGAAGATTTAACATGGGCACAAGGGAAACACAGGGGAGTAGCTTGATTTGAATTACATTTTAAAGGATAACTCCAGCTTGAAAATAGAGTATGATGGTTGTGGTGAAGGAGGAGGAAGAAAGGGACAAGTTAGAAGCAGGGAGATAGCAGGTTTTTGCAGTTTTCTAAGTGAGCATATATTTAAAAATCACTCTGGAGACAATGGAGAGACTGGAATGTAAAAAAGTAAGACAGGAAAGGTCAAGATTAGTTAGGAGCCTATTACAATAGTTCATCCGTGAAATAGCTAAGAACTCCAACAGTTCTGACATGCAACTATGGTCATTTATATTAAAACACAAGTCAATTTTACAGAAAAGATGAATAAAATGATTGTAGCAAAAATCTCCAAGGAAACAAATCTAAAAGTTAACCTATTAGAAGGTATGTCTCAATGTCCCCTGCATACAGAAATAGTTACGATATATTTAGCCCATGAATCTAACCCTGTACTCTGTTATAATAGAAAATTTTAGACTTTTCACTTATTCATGAAGGATTAATTGCTATTGGTACTGTTTCTCCCTAAATAATTACAAAACTGGAGAAAATGTATAAATAATTTTTCAAGTATTAGGTACCAGGCCACCCAGGACTATGATATCTGAGAGAAGGGAAATGATGAGTGAATGTTATAATTCCCCCAGCTTACTATGTAGACATATTTTCAAGGCTGCAACCCAGAAAGGAGGAATTCATATAAAACCTGGCAACCTCATTGAGCTGAAGAGACAAAGATCATTGTTTAAACAATCTACAGTGAATAAAACATGTAGGTCAGAACACTGTAGAAGAAGGAGTTAAACGGAAAACTCCAGAGCTCCAAAAAGATTCAAAATTCCCATCAAATCTGTGACCGAATTTTAATCTGCATATGCCTGGAGCAAAACTCCATGGGACTAGGGAAAGAACTACTAGAAAGCAATAGGCTAAAAACTTCCTAGAAATCATACAGTAATGAGTAATTCCCATTCCTATAACTCAGAGTGGAGAAACTTTAAAATATACAGAGCACTGGGTAAAATCTTCAAAAGAGTCATACATTAGTAGTGAGGAATAAATTAGCCCCAGAGTAAATAGTGCTCTGGACCTGCCATAAAAATCTTAACAGCAAACATCAAATGGATCAAACTGATTCACAAGTGCAAGAACACGGTCCAACATCTTTTACAGGAATATAGTTATATACAGTTTTAAGCAACAGAAAGATCAGTCTCTGGCACCAATAAAAAGTTACCAGGCATACGACAAAGAAGAATATGACCCATAATCAGCAAATTCTATCTATCGATAAAAAGAGAAATACCAGTGACAGAGATGATAAAATTTGCATGAAATGACATTAAAACAGCTGTTATAGGTCATGAAAGTTTTCATTGATGTGAAATAAAATGTGAATATGAAAAGCAGAGAAACAAGATTTTTTTAAGTCAAGTGGAAATTCTGGGGATTAAAATATACAATAAATGAAATGAAACATGCATTGGATCGATTTGCAGCCAATAAGACACTGAAGAAGAAAGTGACATATGAGTGAAAATATCCGAGATACAGCAAAGAAAACTAGCCAACATAAAGCACACAGAAAAAAAAAAGAAAAACAACAGTGAACAGATTTCCAGTTTGGGCAAAGATAAAAATTGATAGATCAAGAGACTAAGAGGTCCTCAAACATAATAAACTCAAGAAATCATGCCTAGACACTTTGTAGTCAAACCACAACAGAGAAAAATGATATATTATGTACAGTTACAACTGTTTGAATAATTACAGATTTGTCTTCAGAACTTGGGAAAGTCAGAATAGAATGGAACAATATCTCTTTTTTTACATGCATTTAACATATCTTGACCATATTCCTCTTCCATTACTATCCTATCTCTTTCTTCTCTTCTCCCACTGATCCCCTTCTCTGTCTTTGAAAGTCCCCTCCTAATTTCCTGTCTGTCTGTCTGTCTGTCTGTCTTTATTTATTTGGTTTCTCATATCAGAGAAAATATGCGACATTTAATTTTCTGACTCTGGCTTATTTTGTTTAACATGATGGTCTCCAGTCCCATTTATTTTCCTACAAATGACATGATTTTATTCTTCTTTATGGCTGAATAATTCCATTGTGTATACATACCACATTTTCTTTATCCATTCATTTGACAGCTTAACTTTATGAATTGCACTAATACAAAGATGAATATACATGCATTTATAGTGTGCTCACTTTAATTTGGAAGGTGGAGGTTTTACCCAGGGGTGGTATAGCTGGATCAAATGGTATTTTGAGCAATCTCCATACTGATTTCCATGATGGTTGTACTAACATACATTTCCATCAACAGTGTAGGGGGATTCTTTTTCC
Source organism: Erethizon dorsatum (assembly GCA_028451465.1). Classification (NCBI taxonomy): domain Eukaryota; kingdom Metazoa; phylum Chordata; class Mammalia; order Rodentia; family Erethizontidae; genus Erethizon; species Erethizon dorsatum. The sequence goes on from CM051832.1 coordinate 78,243,061, forward strand.
CCTGAATCCTCATCAGCATTCAGGGAGAAGGGGTGAAAAAAAAGAATTGGGATGCATTATGTACATGTGCCAACTCCACACAAAGAATGTAAATAATAAGTACTGCAAACATGTACAAAAAAATAAAGGGAAAACGATCAATGGATGGGTGGAGGGGGAAGGAAGTGAAGGGAAAGGATGAAAAAGGAATTAAAATGTGTTATGAACATGTACCAATTTCCCACAAGGAATGTAGACATTATATACTATACACATGTATTAATAAACAAACATAAAAAATAAAAATAAATTTTTAAAAATATTCTTCATGATAGCCATTCTGAATGTGGTGAGATGGAATCTCAAAGTAGTTTTAATTTTCCATTTCTCCAATGGTAGAATGTGTTGAACATTTTTTTCATATGATTATTGGCTATTTGTAATTTTTTTTGTGTGTGTGGGTACCGGGGGGTCGACCTCAGGACCTCGTGCACCAACAGGCACCCGTGCCGCTGAGCGATATCACCGGCCCCTTTTTCGTATGTGGGTTCCGGGAGTCGAACTCGGGCCCTCGCGCTTGCAAGGCAGGCGCTTACGCCGCTGAGCCATCTCACCAGCCCTGTAATTTTTTTGAGAAGTGTCTATTCAATTCATTTGCCCACTTTTTAATTGGATTAGTATTTGTCTAAATAAAATCACCCTAAAATAAAATTCACTCCAAAATAAAATCATTTTAAGATAATGGAAAAGCAAAGAATGTGTTTCTAGTGCACTTGCTAAAACAGAAATTCCTCAGAAAATGCTTCAGGATAAAAAAAGAAAACCACTAGAGAAAAATATGGAATTTCAGGAATGAAATAAGAATAATGATAATGTGGGCAAAAATAAAGGATCATTTTTATGCTCTTAAATTCTTAAAAATATATGAAAAATTCTAAAGAAACTACAAAAAAGCTGCAGAACTGAATTTAGAGATACCACAAGATTCAAGATCAGTACGCAAGTATTTTTCCATATCTTATAAAAAAACTAAAATTACAATGGTAAAAGAATATCATTTATAATGTATCAAAAACATGAAGTAATTATGAATATACTTAACAAAATATATGTGTGACTTGTATAATGAAAACTACAAAACATTGCTGAGAATAAATTATTATTTAAATCAGTGGAGAACCATACCATGCTCATATATCAGAATACTTAATGCTGTTTGTAGTGGATTGACAACTGGTGGTCAACTTGTAACACCCAGCTGAACTGAATCTTCGTGATGCTAGGTGTGGAGGGCCCACCTGAGGACTGTTGCCAACAACATAAAAAGGAGAACTGGAGAGGAAGAGTTGGTGCTGTTGATTCTCCTCGAGGAGCTTGTCGCACTGGCTTTCCTGATAGGAACTTGGCTATTCTCATCATCAGAGGAGCTCGGGACCTCATTGTTGCTGAGGATGGCTGTGGTACTTTTCAGGGGAGCTCTGGTCCTTACTTTGAGCATCACTTCCTGGCTCCAGTGCAGATCCCTCAGCCTGCTGGCACAGATCCTTCATCCTGCTGGCGCAGACTTTCTAGCTTCCACCACTGACCTTTGGGCCTCCCGGTGTAGATCTTTGACATAGACTTGCGTGAGACAGTTTTGTGGGCTCTGCGCCTCCAGTTGGACTTGTAGGGGCATTGTCATGGGCTCTAGGTATTCAGCTGGACTCATGAAGGATATTGCTGTGGAATCCAGGCCCTCAGCTGGATTCTTTGGGTCATTAGTATGTGGACAGATTTCCTGCACTCTTTTTGTATTTGACTCTTTGGGTGACTACTATAAAATAATCCTATAAATTACGTGTGCTGTATTGTTTCCCTTGCAAACCCTGACTACAACACTGTTGATCAATTCTCACTAAACTGAGATCAATTTACACTCATGCGGGGCATGTTAAAATATCAGAAGAATTCTTTAATTATAAATCTGATTTTGAAATTTATACAAAACATAGAATACCCAAAACAACTCAGAAAAAGTAAAGGATTCATATAATCTAGTTGCAAAATTTACTATAGGTTTATAGTAAAACCTAAAACCTACTAGTAAAAACCTTTAGTGAAAACTAAAACCTACTATAGGTTTATAGTAATTTGGAAAATATGGCACTGGTGTAAGGACTGATACACAGACAATAGAATAGAGAATCCAGAAATATATACAAAGTCAATATATACAAATGGAAAGTCAATTTACTTTCAAGAAAGCTAAGATAATTCAAAGGGAAAAATACAGTTTTTAACAAATGCCACTAGTGCAATTGGATATCCATATGGAAGAATTTAAGTCCCATATCTTCTCTCCCACCATTAAAAAAATTCAAAATGGATCATAACAATGATGTTAAGAATTAAACTATAGAATATATAGAAAAAAAAGAAAAATATTTTTGACCTTAGGTTAGGCAGATATCTTAGATAGAAAAGAAAAGAACAAACAATAAAAGAAAAAGTTATAAATTGGACTTCATCAAAATTAAAAGATTTTGCTCTTTATATTACATATAAATTAAGGAGCAAGGAAATTAAGCAAGTCACAAAGAGGGAAGAAATATTTGAAAAGTACATATTTAATAAAGGATTTGTATCCAGATCATTTAAAGAACTCTCAGTAGTGAAAATAATTTTTTGCAGTGCTAGTAATTGAACCCAGAGGTGCTTTACCACTGAACTACATCCCCAGCTCTTTTTATTTATTTTGAGACAAGGTCTTGCTAAGTGATCCAGGTTAGCCTTGAACTTGTTATCTTCCTACCTCAGCCTCCCAAGTGGCTGGGTTTATTGGTATGTGTCACCACGCCCAACAATATAATTTTTTAAAAAGCAAGTAAAAAACAATAGGCTAAAGATTGAAACAGACACTTCACCAATGTATATATATGAAATGGTAGAAAGATACACAAAAAGATGCTCAAAATCATCGGTTTTGAAAATGCAAATTAAAACTACAGTTAGATACTATTAATGACAAATATGTTAAAACCACAGTGTGAAACTATTAATACCCAATAAAATAACCACTTCATTTAATTTCATGATTTTGTGGGTCATGAATTCAGGATAAGCAATTGTACAACTTTGAGCACATTAAGTAGAGTCCACCTTACAATTGAGCTGGCTTAAAAGGATCAAGATGGCTTCATACATTACACAGTCTGTTTATGAGAGTACAAAAAGGTCAACTTAAACTCTACACCAAAATATGACAAGGATATTTCAAAAGTGGAAAACTACATGGCAGTTTCTCTCATGAAAATGTAAGAATTACAGAATTATCAAATGAGTTTACTCTAGAAATAAAAGTTTAGTTTAACACTTAAGAATTAATATTTACCATATAACTAGAAAAGGAGAAGAATCATATGATAATATAGAAAAAGCAAATGATAAACTTTAGCATTCATTAATGATTTATAAACAACTTTCTTAGAAAATCAGAAATGGAAGAACATCTAGGAAGATGGCAGAGTTGTGAGCAGCAGAGAAAGAGCCTCCCTGAGATCTGGTGTCCAGAAGCTGGAATATACCAAGGTGAGGAAGAGAAGAAAGAGGGAAGTGGGTCTGCAGGACACAGGAGGAATCTAAAGTGAGAACTGCAGCCAACAGGGAGAGTAAAGTGGGAGAGTTCAATGAAGAAAAAGGAGGTGGCAGACAGCACTTTCTCCCTGAGCCTAGACTCAGTGTGGAAAGGGCAACTCGAACCTGCAGATACACAGTGACTACTGGTGACCCTAGAAGCCTCCACAGAGAAATACACCACTGGAATGGAGCAGTGGGTACAGCAGACTGCAGTGGTTGGCAGTGTTTGATGCTACTGTTACTGCTTATTGTACTACTTTAGTCAAGGCGATGTAATTGTTCTAATCAGTTGTTCTTCCTGGTATACCAAGCCTGAGATTGCCTAAGCGTCATAAACAATACTATAGGCCAGTGCCAAAGAACTAGGGGTGGGCTGAGCAGTCAGCAACTTCTCATCCCCAATAAATTGAAGAGGCAGGATTTTGCAACAGACTCAAAACCCAAAAGCCAGCTACACCTGGAAGACATCTCTGAGAAGTAGTCATTTCCTAAGGGTTCTAAATACTAGCAATAAAGCTACCCACCATAAGCAATTTACAAGCATTAACCCAGGAAGTAAACTGAAAAGAAAGAAAGAAGAAAGAAAGAAAGAAAGAAAGAAAGAAAGAAAGAAAGAAAGAAAGAAAGAAAGAAAGAAAGAAAGAAAGAAAGAAAAAGAAAGAAAAGAAAATGAGAAGACACTTAAGATGCAACCCCAGACTTCCAGCTCACCAACGGCAAACCCAGGGAGCAATGAAGTGGAACAATTCAAAAGCCACCCACTTGGACTCTCTGAAGTGGTAACAGCCAAAGTAACAAAGCAGATGAACAAGGATCTGGAAAAAAATCAAATCAGAAATAATTTCTCAGGTAACTACAGGATGGTGACCATAGTGAAAGACGTGATTAATGACTCTAGAGCAGATACAGATTAAAAAAAAAAAATAGAGGAGCTTATGAGAGTGATGGAAAACATGAATGCCCAACATAAGAAAGAAATGAAATCCATAAAACAGATTCAAACACATATCCAGAAAATTTTAAATTCCATTGAAAGTTTATACAGCAGAATGAGCCAAATGAAGACAAAATATCAGATATAGAAGACAGGATTGCAGTTAGCAATCATGAAAAGAAACATTTCTTAAAAACATCAAGGGACCATGAGAAATCAATCCAGCAGCTGCTAGATGATGCAAAGAAGAATAACATAAAATTGATTGGGGTCAATGAAAAAGCAGGAGAGCACAAACAACATCAAACCCTATTCACACTAGTAATGGCAGAAAACTTCCCAAGAAGGGAAAAAGAATTTGACACACAGATAAAAGAGGCATATAGAACTCCAATTAGCCTCCATCAAAAAATAAAAAATCTACACCAAGGCATATAATAATCAAGGCTCCAGAAATTCAACAAAAGAACAGAATATTAAAAGCTATTAGAGAAAAGAAACAAATCACTATAAAGGAAAGCCCATCAGAATCACAGCAGACTTCTCAACACAAACCCTCAAGTCAAGGAAAGCTTGGAGTGAAGCATTTTAATCCCTAAAAGAAAACAACCTCCAACCCAGATTGATGTACTCTGCAAAACTATCTTCCAAATTTGATGGAAAATAAGATATTTCCATGACAAAGAACACCTGAGGAAATTCATGACCACCAAACAGTGCTCCAAAATATTCTGAAGAATATTCTAGAAAGAGATAACAAGGACTACAACTCCATGAACTCCAACAGAAGGAATCCACAAGGCAAGGAAAGCAATTAAACAGAGGGAGAAAAAGAAATACATGAAGAAATGTTCAACATCACTGGTCATTCAAAGATGCAAATTAAAATTATGCTGAGATTCTATCTCACTCCAGAAAGAATGGCTATTATCAAGAAATCAACCAATAATAAATACAGGCAGGGCTGTGGAGAGAGGAACCCTTCTCTACTGTTTGTGGGAATGTAGACTGATGCAACCACTATGGAAATAAGTGTGGAGATTCCTCAAAAAACTAAACTAGATGATCCTTTCAAGCCAGCTATTCCCCTTCTTGGTATCTTCCTGAAAGAATTAAAAGCATCATACCACAGCAATATATGCACACCCATGTGTATAGTGGCATAGCTTGTAATAATAACTAAATCTTGGAAACAGCCCAATTGCCCATCAGCCAATGAATGGATAAAGATGATGTGGGGTTTTTTTAATAAAATGGAGTACTACTCTGCCATAAAGAGGTATAAGCTTGAGACATTTCTAGGTAAATGGATGCACCTTGAGGCCATACTCTTAAGTGAAGTAAATCATATACACATGTAAATATCACATGGTTTCTCTGATGTGAGAAACCAAAAGTGTAAATAAGGATGTATAAAAGATATTGGGATATGGGAAGAAAATGTTCAAATGAGAAGGGAAGCAGGGAGAGAGAGGGAAAAGAAAGAAGGGATAAGAGCAAAGAAAGAGAATAGAAGAAAAATATAGAACAAAGCTTTTGTAAATAAAGAGGGGAAGAGGGGCTGAAGGGAGGGGAGGGGAATGGGAAAAAAAGAAGAAGCAAGATATACCATGTACAGGTACAAATTCCCTATGATGAACGTTATTATAGTGCATATCTAAAATGTACCAATAAACTAAAAAGAAAAATAAATAAAATAATTGTTTTAAGTGGAAAATGGAATAGCCCTTGTTTAATTTGGTAAAAGGCATCTACAAATATCTTGTAACACCACACTTGTACTCAAAGTCCTAGCCAGTACTGAAAAGAAGAAAAAATTTTAACATGCTATAAGGTTTGGAAAGCAAGATGAACACATTTATAGTTAGTATATGACATTGTCTATATGTAGGAACTCCAAAAGACTCTCAGCTCACCTATCATAATCAATTAATAAATTTAGTAAGATCGCTAGGCCAAAAACAAATATATGAAAATCAACTTATTTCTATATAAATATAAAAATTGTTGGAAAAATATCAAAAATTATATGCCTTACGATAGTTAGAATAGTATCAAAAATTATCAAATAGCTAACATTGAATATAATATTACTTATCATTCACTTATGATGCACTTATGATCTGTTATCTACACAGATAACAATAAAGTATTATTAAGATATATTAAAGAAAAATTATGTAAAGAGAGCAATGATTGGATAAATTCAGGCTAAAGCCAGTTTTTTACACTGCCCATGAGCTAGAAAGGTTTTTCATGTTTTTAAAGGGCTGTAAAACATAATGTATAAAAATACATGATAGGGCCGGTGAGATGGCTCAGCGGTGTAAGCGCCTGCCTGGCAAGCGCGAGGGCCCAAGTTCGACTCCCGGAACCCACATACGAAAAAAGGGCCGTTGATATCGCTCAGCGGCACGTGCGCCTGCTGGCATGCGAGGTCCTGAGGTCGACCCCTGTTACCCAAAAAAAAAAAAAAAAAATACATGATAATGACTGTATATAATCCTCCAAGCCTAAAGATATTTATAGTGTCTGTATAGAGTAAATTTGCCATCACTGACATAGAGGAATAGGAGAATTTTAATTGATTAGAAAACCCAGTGTTATAAAGATGTCAATTCTCTTCAAGTTAATCTGCATACTTACTACCTATAAGTCAGTTCCTAATAGATAGTTTCTTTGGAAATCCATAAGCTGATTCAACAAAATGTGTAAAATGCAAAAAAAAAAGCTGAAATAGTCCAGGCAATCTTTAAAAAGATTAGCAAAATCAGAAGTCTTTACTACTAGATATCAAGACATATTATAAAGCTATGATGAAAACAAAACATTGTTGATACAATGTGAAACAAATAGAACACACTAGAAAGTTCAGGTACTGAGCCACAATAAATAACCTCTTTATTTAAAATAAAGGTGAAAAAAATATGATCTTTTCAATAAATAATCCCGGATCAATTAGATATTCATATAAAAAAAAACTTTGACTTTTATTTCACACAGACATATAAATTAATTCCAAATAGATTGTAGGCCTAAGTACAAAAGGTAAAAATAAATCTAGAAGATAACATATGAGAATATCCTTATGGTCCTGAGGCAAGAAAAACTTTCTTAAACAATATATAAGGCCAGGGTTGGGGGTGATGTTCCCCTATAACCCCAGCACTCACTAGGACGGAGGCAAGAGGATCGCCACAAGCTCCAGGCCAGCCTTGGCGACAACGTGGGTCAAGACCAGCCTGAATCACATAGTTAGGATCCTGTTTCGAATTTTTTATTAAAAAAAAAAAACTCTTCCATAAAGGAAAAGATTGATAAATTGACTTAATTAAAATTGAGAATTTGTATTTATCAAAATGAGAAGAAAACAAGGGAGAAAGCAAATCACAACCTGCTAGAAGATTTTGAATGACATATATCTAATAAAAACTAGTAGCCAGGATAAGTAAAATGCTTCTATAAATTAATAATAAAAGATAGATCTAATAAAAAATGGAGGGCAAGAGACTCTAAAAGACATAAAAGAGTGCTCTCTTTGTGTAGAAAATTAACTAAAAAATTATGTTCAATATCATCAATGTCAAGGAAATGCAAATTAAACGCATAATGAGATCTCACTATATACTCACCAAAAAGGCCGTGTTTTTAAAAATTCAAGTGTTGACAATGATGTGGAGTAATTGAAACTCATACATACTGCAGGTGTGAGTGTAAACTAGTAACACCACTTGGAAAAACAGAGAGTACCTACTAATAATAAATAAACACATCTCTAAGAGTAATTCTACTCTTAAGCATGTAGCTAACACAAATTATATATGTATATATATATATATATATATATATATATATATATATATATATATGATTGCATCCAAAGGCGTGTATAATAATGTTCTCAACTGCAAAACACTGTGAGTAATTTGAATGTCCATCAGCAATACCACAGAAAAATAGTTGTATAGATGATGAAATAAGCAGCAAAGAGAATGAACAAACAACTGTGCACCATAACTTAAATAAAAATACAGTTTGGTGAGTGGAAGCAAACAAAAGAGTAAAATATAACACTTTCAAAAACAGGCAAAACTAACCGGTGGCAATAGAAGCCATAACAGAGGTTTTTCTAGAAAGATAATGACTGGCAGGGACACAGTGGAGACTTCTAGGTTGCTGCTAATGTTCTAGTAATGCTTGACCTGACTGGTAGTTACGTGGCTGTGCTCACTCTTAAAAATTCACTCACTTATAACTAAAACTTTATGAAAAATTAAATTTAAAAAGTTAAATGCTATGTCTTCAAGATATTTCCCAAAAGAAAATCCTTAGACTAAAATCACTGGTATTGGGCCACTTACAAGCTCTAGGCAAGACTAGCTCTGGGTTGTTGGGCTGGATTGAACAGTAGCCCCCAAAAGGTATGCCCACCTGGAACTGGCATGGGGCCTTATTTAGAAAGGGGGTCTTTACAGACATAATCAAGTTAAGAGAAGGTCATACTGAATTAGGATAGGCCCTATTCTAATCACCAGTATCTGCACAAGAAAGGGAAATTTGGACAGAGGTACAGAGAAAAAAACATTGTGAAAACAGACACATAGAGAGAATGTCACGTGATAACAAAGGCAGACTGGAGTCCCAGATCTACAACCAAGGACTGGCACAAATTCCAGAAGCCAGAAGAAGCAAAGGAGGACTCCTTCTCAGAGCCTTCAGAAAGAGTATGACCATGCTGAACCCTGGACTTCAGTACGCTTTTGGAATTATGAGAGAATAAATTTCCGCTGTACTAATCTACTCAGTTTGTGATAATTTCATGCAGCAGAAATAGAAGTCAGGAGTGCAAAAGAAACCCCATTTTTAAAACAAGCATCCAGAGCTTTGAAAAGAGAGAAGATGGGCCGGTAGGTGATGGGCTGATGATAGATAGATATAGATAGAGAGATAGATGATAGGTAGGTAGATAGATAGATAGATAGATAGATAGATAGATAGATAGATAGATAGATGATAGATAGATAGATATATAGATAGATAGATAGATAGATAGATAGATAGATAGATAGATAGATAGATAGACAGATAACCAAGAGAAAAGCTGACCCTTCAGTCTCTATCAGAATAGTGTCTGATGATTTAAAGAGGATGTATGGATTTCATAACACTGTCAAGCCTTATTTCAAGACCCTGTTATGAAAAAATAGACTTTTGGGGGAGTAAAACATAGAAGACAGATTACTTGAGAAAAAGAAATAAACCACATTTGGACATTTTCTAAAAGAAAGACCTTGGTTTGGTATACCTGTAAATGAAACATGAAAATGTTTTGCTTAAAAAATAACACTGTGTCTTGAAGAGACAGATGTTTTTACATATTAAAAGTCACAGCTGTGTTATTTAACTCAACAGAAAAAAACACATGCAAAACACCATCTCAGGTAATTCTAAGAAAGGCAAATATAACTTTGAGCATGTGACAGCAATGGTTCAATAATCTGGATAATTCCATGAGTGTTCTTTTGTGGTGGGGGCAGGAAGGTCATAATGCTAAATGGATAGATCTGACTTGACCTCTTCAGCATCTGGCATTTATGTTCCAACTGAAAAGGAATGAGTGAAAGGAAGGGGAAGGGGGAATGAAGAAGATGGGGTGCCATATTTCTTATATTGATTGCTCAATTTTACTCTAGTTAAGCTTTTCTCAACATTAACAATAATCTTAATATTCTAAAATAGTAGTGTTAATGAAAGCTTCCATTCCCTGAGATTTGAAATGCCACAACCAGATCATGCCATTTTTAGGGTTACCGTGTGTGTGTGTTGGGGGAGTGATATCTTGGGGATGGAACACATGGTCTTCACACTGAGTTACATTTTTTATTTTGAGACAGTTTTGCTAAATCGCTCATTCCCCAGGCTGGGCTCAAATTTGTGATCCTCCTGCCTTAGGCTCCCAAAGTGCTGGGATCACAGACATGTGCAACCATACCCAACTATAAGGGTCACTTTAAGTTGGGGTGATGTCAAGTTCGCTAACTCACTGTTTTCTGTCACCAGTTGTTTGTTTTGGATTGTTTGTTTTTTGGAAACAATCTGTGAATCCAGGTGCTACAGTTTGAATCTGGAATGTCCTCCAAAGGCTCATATGTCAAAGGCTTGGTCCACAACTTGGCAATACTGGGAGGTGGTAGAACTTGGAAGGGGCCAAAGTGAGAGGTTTTAGGTCCCTGGGAGTATGCCCTTAAAGGGAGCTGTGGGACACTGGTCTCTTCCTCCTTTTCTCTTTGCTTCCTGGTTGCCCTGAGGTAACAGACTTCCTCTATCGCACACTCCTGCTTGATGTGGGACTGCCATAGGCCCAACACTATAAGGACAAGCAAGCATGGACTGAAAATTTGAACTGAGTGCCAAAATAAACCTTTTGCCTTATTAAGTTGATTATCTCAGGTATTTTGTCACAGTAATGGAAATCTGACCAAGAGGTCAAAAAAGGCATTTTTAAAGATCAGAGCATAATTTTATAGATTTAAACACCCTTTACTTGGAAATTCTGATAACCTGCTGAGGCCTGCATTATGTCTGCATTAGTTCTGAAAAATGTGTGTTTTTACCACATCTTAAATAAGAGTATAAGGAGAATGTTAAACCATCACAGGAATGATTTTTTAAGGACTCTCAGACATTTTGAGAGCATTTTTGTGATTGGCTCATGCTAATCTTAAAGCATTCTGATTATTAATTCAAAGAAGTATTGTAAGAGTTTCAATTATGTAGCATTGTCGACTTGTTTATAATTACACATGGTTTAAAATAAGTATTTTAGAATTTTTGTCCAAAGTTTTCACTAATTCAGAACTGTTCTTGTTCATCATTCATCTATAACATCTTACCCTAAGCATATACAATCATCTTATAGTGAATTCAGTACATAGAAAGTTGTGCTTACAATATAGATTACTTTTAAGGAATAAGTATTGATTTTATCAATAGGATCTTCATTTAAAGAGATTCACTACACAAAGTAGGTATAATAAGCGTCCATAATATGCTTGCTATTGTTTGGATATGGTTTGAATGTGGCACCTCTGAAGTTCGTGTACTAGAAGCTTGGTCTTCAACATGGTACTATTAACACATGGTGGGACCTTTAAAAGGTGGCTTAGTGCAAGGTAATTAGGTCATTGAGGGTTCTGTCCTTGGATGGGATTAAGGCTGGTCTCTCAGAGCAAGTTTATTTCTGAAAGAGTGGGTTGTTATAAAAGAGCAAGACTGGTCCCTCCCACTCTCTGGCTTCCCGTCTCATCATGTGATGTCTCTCAAACATGCTCCTGAGAAGCTGACCCCATACACTTGGACCTCCAGAGTTATATGCAAAATAAGCTTCTTTTCTTTACAGATTGCCCAGTGTTTTGTTATATCAATGGAAAGCAGACTAATATAAGGCTTAAAATGAAACTCAGTTTACATGTAATTTTCCAAGACTGTATCTGAGTAGAAGGAAGCATAAATCCAACTCCCCACTCTTCAGTAGATATTTATGTGGCCACTCCCTCGTTTTATTCAGGACCCCCATAAATTCCCTCAATTAGTGAGAACTGTCCCAATCATTCTGTATAAAATAGTGCCCTTGACACTAATTCTTTGTCTACCCTTACTCTGTTTTATCATTTCCAGAGTATTTATCACCATCTGACATATTATATATTTATTTGTTTTTATCATTGGTACTTTAATTCTGTACCCCTCTCCACATTAGAATATGATTACCTTCAGGGCAGTCTTTGTTAAGCCCTAACAGCCAGAATAGTCCTTGGCAAATAGTAAGCAATTGATAAATAATTGTTTAATAAATGGATAAATGCTATAAGGTATTATGAAATAAAATCTTACAAGCTGTGATGAAAAGAAGCTGAATGTTTTCTTAGATGTACTAAATTAGGAAGGAATTATTCTGCTTGGGGTATTAATAACAATGGCAATATACAGTGGCTTCCTCTAATCATTTTCCATTGAGTTAAAAGCTTCAGGGCAGATCTTTTATGAGCTGGTCATCAACTTTCTTCATTTTAAGTCAATAGAGATAATTAACTTAGTGTAGATTTTTCTAAATAGTAAAATTATTAAAAGCTAAACCTACTTAATAGTGGCAATAGTTAAGAATCTAGAGGTAGGGAATAAACTAAATCTCTCCAAGGACAGAATGGTTCTTTGATTTAGATACAATCTACTCTGGTTAAAGTGTGAGATTTTGCAGTGTTTCCCTTTTGAGAGCTCTGACCTCTACCCATCAAGCAGGAGGTGATGAAGCACTTGTCCTTATTATTATGCACTCTGTGTGGGTAACGGATGGATGGCTTCTTTATTTTCCTGAAGGTAGTGCTTTGCTTATGAGTCACCTCTGAAATCTGTTTCCTTTCTTGCGTGGCCTTTCCTTGTGCTCTATTGTGGTAATACCTATTCTTCACCCTTGTCAGGCCCAGAGTAAGGGAGATTTTAGAAAATGAATCTGTAGTATACTTTGCACCACCAATGATATGCACCCCAAAATTTTTCAATATGTTTGTACCTATTGTGTTAGGTGCTTTGTGTTATGCTTCGAAGAGTTTGTTCCTGACCTCAAAAACCTCCTTGTATCAGTAATTCTCTCCTCAGCAATCTAACTTCAGGGCACAAGGAAGAACAGGTGCAGAATGGTTCCTGCTAGAAAGGAGGATTCTGAACTTCTCTCTTTTTTCCCCCCAGTAATGGGAATTGATAGACAACCCCCAAAGGACTAATGTCTTACATTTGTCTTCTATCTCTATGGGGAAACCTTGAAGGATCACAGAGAATCCATACAAAAAATGTGACACTTCCAAATTAATCAAAGCACAGGAAGCCTGTTTCACTGGAGCTCTCCAGCAGTGCCCTGCCAGACTTTAAATGTCCTTCCATGTGCCACCTATTAGATCAATCAGCTGAAGCTAAGTTATACTGTCAGCAAGAAAGGCCCCCCAAGTCTCGTGACTTACAACAATAGGGTCTATATTTTGCTACTGTGACATGCTCCAGGGTTAACACCAGCTCCAGCATCTTCATTCCCAGTCAGGGTAATAGGCGCAGCCCTTCTGTGGGATACGTCAGTCTTGTGCTAAAAGGTGATGGTGAATCCAGGCAGTGGATTTGGAGCTTTTGCTCAGAAGTGGTATTGGCTCTTCCACTTGCATTTCATTGGCCAAATCAATTTATATGGCTACTCCAGGATCTGTAGCAGGGGGTTCTAACCCTCCTGCAGGAAGGAGCAATAGGGAAGGTCAGTGACTAGTTGGGTAATAATAATATCTACTTCCCTTATTATCTAAATCCTTAAATAACTTAGGGTATGGATGTTGACTGACATGAGAATGTTCACTCATCCCCTTTGAGAACCTGATAAAAATCACCAAACCCATCTCTGGAAAATCTACATACATAAAAACCTATTTGCAGAAAAACACATGTAAATACCTACAAAAGTTTGCTTATAATTTCAAGGGTCAGAGACCCCTGAGTTCTATTCATGAACTCCAAATCCAAGAAAATAAATTTTATTTTAGAAAATTTCCCTGTGGATCACGAAACTTCTCTTTGTGAACATTAGATCAGCTTCCTCATTCTACCTAAAATTAGAGGGAAAAGACATCCTCCAGGGACACCAAGACTCTCTAAACACTGCCTGCTTCAAGTGTCCCAAGGGGCTGGGGCCCTAGGCCTCTCCTCCCCCAACACACACCACCTGGAAAAGTCCACTGAAAGTGTACTATGTTGCCTTTGAAGTCTATATTCTTCCAGTTTAATTGTTATATTGGGTTTTTTCTTTTTACTGTTCTATGATATAGATACAGAGATAGAGATAGAGATGATAGAAATAGAGATATGGAGATATAGAGATAGATATATTACCCTAAATAATGAAAAAGTAATATAGAATAGTATTACTAAGTAATAATACTTAACATTTTGAATCACATTGCTTTATCCTAAGGTAGCCAAACTGTTGCGATTTACACTCATACACAGATACATAAGCATCTGTGCATCTATGGCTCTTATCTCCATAAGGCTGGTGATTGTACACATCACTTTTTTTCTAAACTCAAGCAAAGTCCTCAAATGTGGCCACAGAGGATCAGATAAAGGAGCTCAGTGAGAGATAACAAGGCCATCCATTACCCTATCCAGAAAATACTTCTAGAAATAGAGCCTCATAAAGTTACACAATGTGGAGTGCCATTAATACAGTATTTCACCAAATGTTGAATGAGGTGGGATCAGCCACCTACTAATGTCATAAGTACCTCACAGAATTGTCAGCTTCTTCCTTGTGAAAGCAATTTTTGTTCATGATGCTCTGTGAGTTTTTTAAAAATTAAAAATGTTACTTTTGGAATGTGATTTGGAGTCAAGAATCCAAATAAAGTCAAGGTGTTTTACAGTAGTGTGTGAGATCACAGAAAGTGCCAGCCAGAGGTACCTGGCACCAGGCATCTTGAGTGACAATGGGCGTGGGTTTGACTTTTTGACCTGTATATCTCTTTACAGGGCCTGCTAAAACATGTGAGATAGGAAGTTAGGGTGTGGCTAAATCTGGCTGGGAGAAGAAGCATGATCAGATCCCAGAACATATGCGCAGAACAGCTCTCAGAACCCTGCATGTGGACTTCACACAAAAACTCGAGTACGTTTTTGGTAGGGTGACCTGGGTGTAATGTCAGCATGGGAAATATGAAAAAGAGACAGTCTCCATTAAGAGCTCACTATCATGCCTCCTCACAATAGCCCACCCTATACTTTGAGGCATATTTTTATTTTTCTCCCTTTTCACTGAGCCCAAACTCACTCTGCAGAGCCCATTTCCCACCTACCCGTTCTGCTTTTTTTTTTTTTTCTTAGCTTAATAAATGTGAAACTATGCCACCATTATGCTTGTTTCATTCAATTGTTTGTTCAGGAAACAAAGAATCTAGAAATTACCTCTAAGAAGAGACTCCAACACCCCAGAACCCGGTAATATAATTTGGCTTAGCCAGCCAGGAGAACAGGGAAGGCCGTGTGGGCACAGTTTTTTGTTTGTATGTTTCTCTTTAAAATTCCACAAAGGTTTTTTCTCTTCTTTCCCTGTCTCTCTCCCCTAGGCTGGGAATTCCGGAGATTTTTTCTCAGGCTATCTGAATGGTTCCCTGCTTTTCCTACCATGTGGGAGAGGGGAGGGGAATGTGTGGCCTCTGTGTTCTTCTTCCAGCTATAGTAAACCTACAGGCCTACCCCAAGTTTATTTCCCCTTTTCTTTATTTTTTTTCCCATTTGCGGTCACTCTGCCAGTATAGACAGCCCTTCTCGGTCCTCATCAGAGTCCGGGCAGTTTATATTTGTAATCCCGTGGAAAAGTTACTGGAATTCTAGCAAGTTAATTCCAATCTACCACTTCCAGTGCAACCCATGGTGAGAATAAAGACACTAAGTCATATTTATAGTTGTGGGGAGCCAAGGGGGTCCTAAGTCCAGCCAAGATGGTGGTTACCAGAACAAAAAGCCACGACCCAGGGCCGAACCCAGATTTTATTAATTCTCGATGAGGGGAGTGGCTCAGGGATGAGTGACTGTGAGAGTGACGGGAAGTATGTGAGTCCCATGAGCTGGGCTAGATAGGTGGCCTGAAATCACCTTTGCAATATGCAGAGGGAAGGATATGCAGAAGGAGTAATCTGCATAACATAATTCAAGGTAGTATTGGGAGAAAAGGGAGGTAGTCAAGACACTTCTTAAAGAATTCATCCCCCAATTTGGACTACCCCAGTTCTTCCAGAGTGACAATAGGCCTTCTTTCACCTTTCAAATAACTCAGTGGGTGGCAAAGGCGTTAGGAATAAATTATCATCTCCATTCTGCACGGAGACCTCAGTCTTCTGGAAAGGTTGAGATAGCCAACCAGACCCTAAAGGGAGCTCTGACAAACTTTTCCAAGAGACATCTGAGCCCTGGCTCTGATTACTGCCAATAGTGCCCATGAGGGTGAGTAACATTCCTAAAACTGGGCTAAATTTGAGCCCATTTGAGATATTCTATGGGAGCCCTTTTCTATCCTCTGATATGGAAGTAGCCTAGAGACTATGAGACAATTAAAATGTCTTATTAATCTAGGCCAAGTACAATAGGCTGCCCAAATGTATGAGAACAGGGTCCTGCCAGCTCCTGGCCCAGAGGGACCACCTAATATTCACCCTGGAGATAAAATGCTCATAAAAGAGCATTTTATGAAAGAAGGGACTCCTGCAGACCAATTAAAACCAAAATGGAAGGACCCCCTTTCAGTGATCCTTGCCACACCCAGTGCAGTAAGGTGGCAGAGATACATAACTGGATTCCTCTTTCTAAAATAAAACCAGTTCAGACTTGAATTGGCTGGAAGAAAAAAAAGACCACCCAAAAGGAAAAAGCTACTTCTATGAGCTTCTGGAAGACTTGAGATTTCTCTTCAAAAAGCAAGACTCCAATGCTGCTACAGAAATAAATGGGGTCCTGCTAAGGCCATGGTTGTCAGGCTCTTGATAATTATCGACATTCTTCTCTGACATACATTCTCCTCCACAGGAAGTATGGCAATCTGACCAGCTCCTCATATTTGGGCTAATAGTAAAGTTTCTTTCTCCCATCAAATAGGCAGCTCACTGGTCACTAATTCTTTTCTCATTGTCTCCTAACAGTTTTTTCTCCACCCAGGGAGCCACAACACCCCAAGGTAATTGGAGAGCACATAATCCCCAGAAGTTAGGGTCTGCAGCCTCTTCCAACCTGAAGAAGCTATAGAAGAAACCTCCACTCCCTCAGCACCCCATAAAGAACTATGGGCATTTGTGTCTCTCAGGGAGAAATGAGATAGGAAGTTAAGGCATGGGTAAAACTGACTGGGAGAAGAGACATGACCAGATCCCAGAACACATGCACAGAACAGCTCTCAGAACCCTGCATGTGGACTTCTTATGAGAACTCAAGCAGGTTTTTGATCGGATGACTTGGGTGTGACGTCAGCATGAGAAATACGAAGAAAAAGACAGTCGCCATTAAGAGCTAGCTATCATGCCTCCTCATGATAGCCCACCTTATACTCTAAGGTGTGTTTTTATTTTTTTCTCCCTTTTTACTCAGCCCAAATTCACTCTGCAGAACTCGTTTTTCCTCTACCCTTCTGCTTCTTTTTCTACCTTTAATAAATGTGAAACTTTGCCACCATTTACGCTTGTTTTGTTCAATTCTTTGTTCAGGACAGAAAGGACCTAGAAATCACCTCTAAGATGAGACTCCAGCATCCCAGAATCTGGAAACACATGGAGCAAACATCAATTTAATTTAAAAGAGAAAAATTCCTGAATATTTTATGACTTTAATTTTCAACCTAGAGTAGCAAAAAATAGAAGCTTTGCTTCTGTATGTGGAGGTAGAAGTACCAGTGAGTGTGACAGGATCCACTCAGCCCATGGCCCTAGAAGCCTCATGCTCTGTGTGCAGGGGACCTGCAGCCCTGCCTGGAGGTCAAAGGGGCAAAGTGCTCTCAGCTCAGAAGCCACCTCTCCTGTACTCATCTAAAAAGATACTCACTTTCACATTTACTTACTACTTAAAACACATACACACACACACTTTTAGTGAGCTTTAAAATCTCATTGAGAATTAAGGCAAAATAACTATATTTTGAAATCTATATACAATAAAAAAAATTGCTCTCTGTTGGATTCTAAAATTTCAGTTTGAATTTTACATATAACCGCATGCATTACGTTAAACAAACTCAACACATAAACATCTGATTAGTGGGTGGGAATTTGCTTTACAAAAACCTTCATTAAGGGCCAGGGATGTAGCTCAGCGGCACAGCGCCTGCCTGGCAAGCACAAGGACCTGAGTTCGATTCCCAGTACCAAAAAACTAAAAACTTTCATTAAGGATTACTTTAAATAGAAACCAGGGCTAGGGATACAATGTACTGATAAGTACTTGCCTAACATTTGTAAGGCTCCATTTGAGCACAGACTAGCCATATCATCACATAGTTCCAGGTTTAGAAGATTGAACTTAACTAATGCATTACTGAACAAAAGCTTGGCCTCATTTCCTAATACTGTTGACTGTGCTTGATGATTGATTGAGTGTGGATGAAGGCCCAGTAATATGGAACAAAGATCAAAGACCGTATATCAATAGTCAGGCATGCGGTGCTGTTATGGTGTTGTCAGTCAGTAAACATAGTCTTTTAATAGACTCTACAAGTAACACTAATTCAAGAGCTGATCTATTCTGGTCTATAGAATTACTGCTCCACAGAGAAACTTATGATAAGGTACCACAATTTCAATGTTCCCTCTCTCAATATCATTCAGTTATGAAATAAGCTACCTATGACTTCTCAGTTTTAAAAAAAATGGCTAATTTGTTTGTTAAAATGGTTTAGAAATAGTCCTGAAAGCCGATTTTATGGAAACCATCTCAATGTTAGCTCCTACAGTTACCAAAATCTCTATTCCCCTCTCAATCTATATCTTCCAATAACACCACAATAAGATACAAGTATGCTTAATGGTCCTCAACTGCACTAGGTGCTTTTTCATCACTAACACATAATACTCAACACCCACAAATTAAGGAAGGAAAGGCTTAATTTAGCTCATGGTTTCAGGATATTCAGTGCATGGTCAGCAGGCTCCAAGACAGAAACCTCATGGAGGAAGAGAATGGTGGACCAAAGCTGCTTACTTCATGGTGGCTGACAAACAGAACAAGGAAACAATGCCAGTGAGGAACGGGAAAGGGATCATATACAGTGCCCAAAGCCACACTTTCATGACCTACCTAGACAAACCCAGAAGTGTGATTTACTAATCTGCTAGGCATTTCTTAATCTAATGAAGTTGACATATCAAGATAAAGTCACACCAACAAACACAAATTTCAAAGAAAATCTGACCAAAGGTGGGGAGCAGAGAAATGTAATTTTCTCTTACAATCTCTGCTTCAGGTTCTTAATAAATATAAGCAAGGATGGGAATTTGTATTTATATCTCATTATTAATAAATAATGTTTCCTGAGATATTTTCCGAGTCAACAGTGCCATACTTACAAAGTCACTGAAATCCATTCATTCATTCATCCACTCATTTGAGATTAACTCAACAAGTATTGACTACGTTAAGACATGTACTCAGTTTAAGTATTTTTTCTTTTCCTTAAGCCCAGAGCAGGCCAGGGTGGGGGATGATTAAACACTAATTATTTAGAAGAAAGAAAAGAGTAGGATAAATGCAAAGACAGAAATAGGCACTGGGTATTGTGACTCTCCTACAAAGGCTACTTAAACAAAATAGGGAGTCTCTGGGAGACTTTTCACAGGGAATTAGGCCTCATCTTCTTTAGGGGAGAGTAAATATCACTTCGTGTGAGGATAGAAGGGGAATGAAGCCTGAACAAAGCAACAGAGGCCAGAGGAGAACTACAGCTGTTCTGCATCATGGAGAGTGAAAGAAGTGCCAAGCAAGGGGTAACAAGAGATGGATAGAGAGGTAGGCAGGCCACACCCAAGAATGTTATAATACAGCTAGATGAGAGGGCTACCCCTATCCCATAAGCAAAAGGGAGCAAGGGAAAAGGAGTGGCATGGTAAGATATGTTTTTTAAGGCATCCCTTTAGTAACTATGTGAAAATCTGGTCTGATCAGAATGAATGTGCCTAGTTAAAAGCAGTTCAGATGAAAATGGTGAGGACATAAATGGAGGCATAAAAGACATTGGAAACAAAATTTCCAGAAGCTGCTGCACCAATGGATATAAAGGTGAGGGAAAGAAAAGACAAAACATGACTGCCTTTCTGAAATCCTTGGGCAACTGAGGGAAGGATAATGCTGTTGAATCACATGGAGAATGGAGGAGGAAGATGGGGAGCTAATGTAGAATGTAGACAATGATTCTAGTCCTTATTTGTGTTCAAAGGCTTATAGGAACACAACATTTGGCTGAATTTTTAAATCTAGGACGTGGGATATAAAATAGATAGATAGATGATAGATAGATGACAGATGATAGATAAATGATAGATGATAGATATAGATAGATAATAGATGATAAATTAGATAGATAGAAGATAGACAGATAGAAAGAACTGTTTCTAATTATATAATGGTTGATATCCAAAGAGCATATGATATCATCCACAAATAGTATGTGAAACATTTAAAACAATGGCTCAGGTCAGAATCATGAGGATTGCTTCATAATTGAGGGGTGGGAAGAGGAAAAAGAAGTCCACCTTCAAGAAAAGTAAAGACTAATAAGGAAAGGGGGACATATCATAATCGGAAGGAAGGAACTGATGGCAATGCCAAATGCACAAATTCAGCAAAGCATTCTAAGAATGGAGGCTCCAAAATATCCACTGGCATTGGCAATTAAAGGGTTTCATTGCTGACACAAACAAGAGTCACATTAATAGTACGATGGAGTGAGCCCACGTGACAACAGGTTGAGAAATGAGCAAGCGAAAGTAGCAGTGTAAGCTACTTTTCTAAGAACTTAAATAAGAAGAGTGACAAGAGGCCAGGCACTACTTTAAAGAGGTATTGAAAAGACTGAGAGGCAATTGGGTTCATAAACCAGGGGGTGAAGGGAAAAGCTATGAAGGTGTGGAGAGTTGAATATCTTGGGTTCTGGGAGGTGAGAGACTGAACAAAGAGGCTGAGGAATTGGGAAAGAGTGTGCAAGAGAAAAGAAGAGTGAACTAAGCTTTGGGCCAGCTTCAACTTGCTAGATATCATGATTTCTGCCAAGATTTTTTTCAGATAATACACAAAAAAGTATTTGTGCCTTCCAAGAAAAGTAGCTGCCACAAGCAAAATGTCAGCCTTCAAAATTCCCATTGACCAAAGACTATGCAAAGAATGAGAAACCCACAGAACAAGTTACTTGTATTGATAAACGTTATGCTTATATAGAGAGATATAAGTATATCCATTAAGGATATATTAAACCATCTTCTAAACGATGTCCTATGACAAACAGCTTTTTAAGTCAACAGCAAAATGATCTGAAAATTACGTGGAATCCTCAATTTTCATGAGCATCTGTGAGGTCCCCAGGAGGTCACCTGCTATTCAAAGGCTCAAGCAGTTGGAATGTCAAATTGCACACGGCATCTGGCCTCATGTGCACCTCAGAATAACTAATCAAGGCACCAGGCAAATGTATGTTCTGTATCTGCTCATTCCTTTCTTCCAACATGAGGCAACAAGGCTGATCCAACTCATTCCGAGGGTAGAAGACCCTTACAGAACACCTGGGAATTAGAGCAACAAAAACCAAAAGCAACACACATGGGTGCAGGAAGAAAGAAAGAGAAAATGATACAGGCAAAAGTGAGCACTGGAATCCTCCTTGGCTCCTCCAGAAGCTTTTTTGCTTGCTCCCCCTGCTGTGAAAGCATCTCACACTACCTGAGCACTAGCTTAACAAGCAACCCGCATGGCGAGACCACTGCCAGCCAGCCAGTGCACAAAACAAGAATACAAGGCCTTTACCACACACCTCCTAATGAAATTAGATTAAAAATATAAATCCAAAACACCAGACCATAAGGTATAAGAGAAAAAAAGGCCAAATTTTTTAAAAATCTGAGTCAGAATGGCCTATGACACAAAACGTAGGAGCAATAAAAGAGAAGAGAAATAAATTGGCTAAAAATATTTACAGCTCATATTAGGAACAAAGAATTAATTTCTTTAATAAATAAAAAGGTCCTGGGCCAGGGATATAGCTCAGAGGCACAGCACCTGCCTGGCAAGCATGAGGTCCTGAGTACGATTCAAAATAAATACATACATATATACATACATACATAAAAAGGTCCTACGAACAATTTTTTAAAAGCCAACAAACCAGTACAGGAAGGAACACACCATATGGACAGAATACTCATTAAAAAATAAATATGAATAGCTCTTAAATATATGAAAAATATTTAATTTCATTTATAATAACATGAATACAAATTAAAACTATAATAAAATACCATTTACCATGTTAGGTAATCAAGGATTAAACTATTTGAAAACACAGAATATGGAAGACAGTACAGGGTAGAAGGGAATGTCAAACGTTACCAGTTAGATTACAGTCTAATTTACAAATTGATACAATATATATATAAAACAATTGGCAAATGTCTGTCAAAATTTAAATATGCAGATTCTTTGACTCTAGTTGCACTTCAAGGTGTTTATATGGGATCTTTGCTGAAACATTTTTGTAGGAGCAAAATATTACAAATAGCCAAAATATCCACAAATAAGTAACTAGTAAATAAATTCCAGTTTATTCATACAATAAAATACTGTGAAGTTATTTTAAAAATGAGATAGCATCACATACAGATAAGGAACTGTCTCCACAACACATTAAACAAACGAATAAATGAATAGGTGTGAAAGGATGCAAAATGTGACATAACTTATGAAGGGCTTAATATACTCATAAACATACAATACATACCCCTATATTTGGAAGTAGCATAACTTATCTCAGGAAATAAACAAAGAAGACAGACTGCACTGGAGAAAGTAACTGGGTACAGGAGAAAACAGAAAATTCACTTTTTATTGTATGCCATTTTACATCTTTAGAATTGTATGACATGCACTTACATTATCTATTCAAAATTAAATATTAAAGAGTATCTCACAATACAACATATCCTTTATGCTATAGACACATGACATTATCTGTTTCTAGGAGATATATTGTCAGGACACAGACTTCATTTTCTTCTGTGAATTTTAAATTCTGTCCGTGCATCTATTCTCATTCTTCATCACCACTAGAAGACAAGTATATGTGCATGGAAATTTAAAAGAATCACTTCTGATGAATGTGGCTTAGATAATTCAAATACAACTCATTTGAAGTTAATTCAAATAATTTTGAGCCTCCTTAAATCTCTTTTCGAACAGTTTAGAGTATAAGTAAATGCAGTGAACGCTTTATTAGCAAATTCTAATTTTATAACTATCATATTCACATTAGATAAAAAGACATAAGAAGACAATTGTTAGAATCCTAGGATCTATATAGTCTGACATAAAATATGTGCTTAATAAAAAGTTGTTGAATGAAAAATTTAATTAATTAAACCATAAAAATGATACTTCAGCTGAATAGTCATGAATAGAGTATAAGATCTAGGTGGGGTCCTCTCAATTTCAGCAAATTCTGGCCCTTTCTTTTTCTTTTTTCTTTCTTTTTAACAAAACTCTAAATACCAATGGGACCAACTGCAAACCTTACACTTAAACTTTTGTTCATAGCCAACCACTCCTCAGTTCCCTTCTCAGGTTATATATCTTTACTCTGAAATTTTAAAAAACAGTTGTTATTATGGGCCCTAGGATACTACTTGGTCATTAGACACTGTAATAAATACTTTTAGTTTTATTGCAACCCTGCTGGAAAATTGCCACATTTTTGCCTGTTCTGGGAAAGCATTAAGGACAGAGCTGGGATTTGGACAGATCACAATTCAGTAGAAAATGTTCATCTTTATTTCACAATTTGGGTGCTGCATTGTCTTCTCTATTCCCTTAGATTCTTTCTTAGTAGAAACAAGCCTCAGGGCTAGCAAAGCCCTTCTATCTGATACCAGAATTTTTCTTCAGTGTTAGAGAGGAGCTCTCTGCCATATGGGTCATTTTCCCTCTAATAAGGAACTCTATATGCGTAGGAATCTTCCAAAATTAGTGTTTTAATAGTGCTCTGTGAGTTTTGGCATCTTAGGTTCAGATTTTGTCACCATGGTTGAGACAGGTTGCAAAACTCAAGAATCGGGCCAGTGAGATGGCTCAGCGGCGTAAGCACCTGCCTGGCAAGCGCGAGGGCCCGAGTTCAACTCCCGGAACCCATATACGAAAAAAGGGCTGGTGATATCGCTCAGCGGCACGGGCGCCTGCTGGCACACGAGGTCCTGAGGTCGACCCCTGGTACCCACAATAAATAAATAAATAAATAAATAAATAAATAAATAAATAAATAAAACTCAAGAATCTTCACTGTATTGCAGTGGTCACACCCTATTAGTCCCACAATTCAGATGATTAAGAGATTATTTCAGTTCTGCTTTCATAATTAACAGGCTGATTAGAGCATTCTTCCAGGAGGCCCTGTGGCAGAGCTGCACACTTTCATTCTAAGGCTAACACAGACTTACAAAAGGAAATGAAAAGTGCTGCCTTGAATCTTAGGGATGTTGGCAGAAGGGCTGGTTGCAGTACCTGCCATGGATACTGATATCACCAGGAATTTTAGTGGTGAGTAACAGATACACACTTTAAACTATCTTAAGAGAAAAGCAGGGAAGAGAGAGGGGTTTACTGCAATACACAGGTGTCTCCCAGTGTCCTTGGGAAAGATGAAGACAGGAATCTAGAAAGAAATATCAGCTCAGCTCTTTCTCTTTCTCTTTCTCTCTCTCTCTCTACTTCCTCCCTTCTGTCTCTTCTTTCTTCTTCTTTTTTCTTCTTCCTTCCCTCCCCCTTCATCTTCTTTTTCTTCTTCCTCCTCCTCCTGCTTCTCTTTCTCCTCTCTCTTTCTCCCTCTCTCCCTCCCCTTGGCCTTCTGCCCTACAAATGACTGTTTCCTTCCACTTGCTCAACAACTTCTATCTTCTGCTTCTCCATGTTATCTATGCATACAAGGGCCCAGCAGCTCCCAGGTCATCTGTCACTCCACCCAGCCAAACCCAGGGCGGCCCTTCTCTTGATGCCTATTCCAAATTCCTATGACAGAATTCCACTGGCCCAGATTTGGGTGCAATAATCAATGCACAGTAGCCAAAAATGTGAGGTCAAGGAAATGGTATAAATTTGGATGCTGGGTGCTGATCTCTACAGGGATGTGAGGGGGTTAAAATGAGGTTAAAAGAAACCAAAATATGTACATATGGCCTTTGAAACTTGCTTTGATGGTGCTTCCAAACACTAATAAGAGGCCTCTATTTAGAAAGAAAATCTAAGCTGTTCTATAATCTCAAACAATCTCAGACAAATTACTTCTGCTTACATTTCATTGGTTAAAGCAAGTCACGAGGCAACACATAATTCATGGGGACAGGAAAGAGTGATCTCAGGATGTGTCCAGCTGGAGGAGAGCTAGACTGTGGACAGCACTGGTGATTACCACAGATCTCGTGACAAGGAGAACACAACTTGTCTCCTCAGAAACGCCATTACAGGAAAAACTAGGCTCCTGCTGCATCCTTTACTTGCATTTCAAATTCTATTTCTTTCTTTTCATCTCATTTATCTCTGAGTTACTGGGCATTATAATAGATAACAAAAAATAATTTAATTACACTTTTGTTGGTGGTAGCTGTCTTTGATTTAAAATTTTAAAATGAGAAGAAAATTAAGATTTTTAAAAATTTATATAGTAAAAGGATTCTATACATATCTATGAGTTTCTAGAATTATCTCATTTACATCTGCTTCTAACAGTTTAACAGATGATATCTAAATCTGTGGGACAACAGTTCAATCAGTCAGTTACCACAATTGTATAAATAATCATCTCAAATCAATTTACCTTCTTAAATGAGAAGGACAAGAATATTTCTTTAGAGTTTTGCCACTTTAAAAAAACACCTTGGGGGCCGGTGAGATGGCTCAGCGGCTTAAGCGCCTGCCTTGCAAGCGCAAAGGCCCGAGTTCGACTCCCGGAACCCACATACGAAAAAGGGGCCGGTGATATCGCTCAGCGGCACGGGTGCCTGTTGGCGCGTGAGGTCCTGAGGTCGTCCCCCCGGTACCCACAAAAAAAAAAAAAAAAAAAAAAAAACACCTTGGGCCGGTGAGATGGCTCAGCGGCGTATGCACCTGCCTGGCAAGCGCAAGGGCCCGAGTTCAACTCCCGGAACCCACATACGAGAAAAGGGCCGGTGATATCGCCCAGCAGCACAGGTGCCTGCTGGTGCGCGAGGTCCTGAGGTTGACCCCCGGTACCCACAAAAAAAAAAAAAAAAAAAAAACACCTTTATGAAGGCATAAAATCTTGACTTTCGGTAATATTTATGTCTAGCAAGATTGCCAATACGACTTCATTTAGTTAAACTGTTATAAATATATACCATGATATAGCATTAAATCAAAAGCAAATTGATTGTGTATAATAATTTGATGAACTCAGGCTAAATTAAAGAAATATATAAGCAATAAACATACACTAACTCTTATGGCTTACAATTTAGGGTGACAATATAAATTTATGATTAGAATACTACATGGGCTACTATGCCCAAAACTGTCCTACAATATTAAATATCTTTCCTGGAACAGCTACAACTCAAACTGTCTGAATGAAAGCTAGTGAACAAGTTCACTAATGAACAGTATGCTTTATTTGAATTTCAAAAGTAATTAGTAAGGTACTATTATCATAGGGGGAGATTGTGTCTGTGTGAAAGTAGGCATATTGTTTAAAACGGTAGATGTTTCTTACCAGAAAATGGCATTAGCCAAATGGAGTAATAAAGTGTATTCTTCCAGGTTTGTGTTTTAATTATCTCTCTTAGTATGCATAAACATCTAAAGCAGAATAAAAGCATCTAAATTTAAGCAGGAAAAGTGATTTGTTTATAAATTTTGCTTACACAATTGCTTATGAATTTGGAAGAAAAAATGTTGACTTTTATGTCACATCACTTAAAAATAAGTTACAGGGCCGGTGAGATGGCTCAGCGGCATAAGCGCCTGCCTGGCAAGCGCGAGGGCCCGAGTTCAACTCCCGGATCCAACATACAAAAAAGGGGCCGGTGATATCGCTCAGCGGCACGGGTGCCTGTTGGCGCGCGAGGTCCTGAGGTCGACCCCCCGGTACCCACAAAAAAAAAAAAAAAAAAAAAAGTTACAAATGAGTGAAATGTTTACATGTAAAATTAGTGAATTAGCAGAGCATGGTAGTTAATACCTATAATCCCAGCTACTTGGGAGGCTATGCAGAAGGATTGAAAGTTCAAGGCCAGCCTAGGCAAGTTAACAAAACCTTCTTTAAAAATAATATAAAAAGGGATTAGTAATATAGCTCAGTGGTGGAGCACTTGCCCAGCGTGTGTGAGGCCCTAGGTTCAATCTCCAGTACCACCAAACAACAACAGCAAATTACTAACTTAGTGAATTAATCTAAAATTTAAAAAATACATTGGAAAATATATTTATAAAAGGGAGTGACTTTCTAAGCTAGACAGGATATCTTTAAGCCATAAAGAAAAAGATACATATTTGATGATAAAAATTAAACAGTTTGTCTTAGCAAAAGATGAAATAAAAAACTCAAATAATACACAATGAAGAAGACTGCAATCCAGATGGCCAATAAAAGGTTATTATTCATAAAATACATAAAGCTCTTACATGTTGGTAAGGAAAAAAAGCAATCCAATCAAAAATGGTCAACAGCTATGTATGACTAGATAAGTGGCAGAAGAACAAATTTAAATGACCAGTAGACAGAGGAGAGATGTTCAGGCTCACCCCTGGTCAGGAAAATGCAAGTAGAAGCAAGATACCTTGTTCAGCAGTCAGTTTGGTGCAAATGTGTAAAAACAGTAACTCCCAGCATGGCAGCCTTTAGTGAAATAGATGCTCTCAAACTCCTGGGAAGAATAGGAATTATCACCAACCATAACCCAATAAGCCTCTGATTTGACTCAGTAATCCTACTTCTGGCTGTTTATGTTTTTTTTTTTAAAGTTACCAGTCTGATATAATCCCATTTGTTGATTCTTGCTGCTATTTCCTGTGCAATTGAGGTTCTGTTCAGAAAATCCTTTCCTATTCCTAAGTCTTCAAGTGTTTTACTTATTTTGTCTTCCAGGAGATTTAATGTTTCTGTTTTAATGTTTACATCTTTGATCCTTTTTTATTTTAATTTAGTATATGGTGAGAGATAAGGGTCGGGGATACTAATAAAATAAAATAAACAAGAAAAAATAGTTACTGAAAGATCTGACATAAGAACTCTCTAACTGCAAGTTTGCTTGAAGAAGCAAAACTGCATTTCCTTTAATAGGAAGTAGATATAAACTGAATCAAATCTTGTTTAATTAATGAAGATATGCGTAAATTATTTTTAAAATATTTAAAAGATATTCTGTCATTTGTGTTTGTGTACATATATATCTACACAAAATGTGGCAGAATCTTGCCTAAGAATAAGACCAATCTGAATTTTTAACAATTCAGAGACTGCATTTTATATACATAGTGAGCTAAAAACAATCATTTAAAACAGTTTTTAAAACTAATGTAATCCTATTAACTTGTTTCAAAATTGTATTTCTTAACATAAGGGAAACCCTACACCCTTTTCAAATTTCTATTTGCTTTAAAGTCCTCAATCCAAGTATCAGTGGGGCGGCTAATTTTCTAATTCAAATTAAGACATGTTTGTTTGATATAATCCTACATGGTAAGCAAATTAGTCCCTGCAGTAAATCAAGCATTTGGTAATTGAACAGTTTCAGACCGTTAGGGAAGCAGTTAGACTAGCAAAGAGGTATTTGACACATTCATGAAGAGTACAACTCTGCCTTCCAACTGGTCCAAAGTGTGCGAAGGCAGCAGGCTCCCCAGCTGGCAGAATTAGGTTCTGGCGAGGCAGAATGTGTTCATCATGTCCAAAGATCAAAACACCTCATTACCTTATACGTTTTCATTTTTCATACTCCAAATGTAATGATCAAAACAGAAAGTTGAGAAAATAGAAGGGGAAAAGAAACCAATAACAATCATCCATAATACCTCCATCCAGAAATAACTGCTGCAACCCTTCTGGTGCAGTATCTGTTCTCAACATGCAATCAGCACCAACAGGAGCCTGGGGAAAAGGAAGTCATGGTCGACCCCAAATCACAGTGAAAACAGAACCCATCAACAGGAGGCACAACATTTATTTAATGAAAGTGTTTTCTTGAAATATTTACTACTTTATGGTTACCATTATACTTGTTATTCGATTTCATAATTGATCTCTATTTCAAATGAAGTCTGTGCATTATCAGTTTATGCATGAGCAAATTATTTCCCCACCTTTCTAAAAGATCCAACTAGATAGTCCAGACAATAAAAGCCAGCACTTGGCATGATTTGGTCTGTAGTCCCTGGCCTCCAATATCACCATCTTTGTGAACCCTGGGACCTCATTTCCATCTCCATCAAGAGGCCACCAGATTATCATTCTCTCCATCAACTCCTACCCAGATCCAGTAAGTAATAGAAATAACTACATCACCATTCCTCAGTGTCTCAAATAGGGATTTCTGTCAAACCACTAATTAATGTTATTTTCATCAACCATTCTCCTCCAGAAAATTGATTTACTATGGTAGAGTAACTGAGCTACTATGTAGTTTCAAAACACAGTGATCTTCTAATATGTACTTCTTAACTAATTATTATTTTAGAAATGTTACTACTTAACTAATACATTCCATCACCATTAACTCAAAATCCAATTGATTTGTACAAGATAATTAAGAGATTTTATTTTGTTTTATTTGCAAAAAGAAAAATGAGATCATTCCATCTTACTGTGAAGTATTTGTAACCTACTTCATTATTTCTCTTTTTTTCAAAAATAGGATTATTCTCTTTTTGTTTATTGTTTTATAACCCACTATATTGGCTAATCAAAAATTTAAGTAACTGGAAAAGATAAGAGAGAAAGCCAGGATTTCTGAAAAATGATCTTTTTTATCCATCAAGTTTGGTCTTCAGCAATTTATTTTACCTTCAGCAAAACTCTTTCTATATACTTTCTCTTTATTTGGGGATATTCTACCAGCAAGAAAATATGTATTTCCATAATACAGAATAAATTCAACTAGAAGAAACTACTTCATATTAAGGTTTATAGTTTTAAAACAAGATAAACCAAAGATAATGCCTAACCCAAAGTAGCAAATATTATAAATTAGAATTTTAGGTACTCTAAAAATGGAAGCAGAGATTTCTACTGTCCTCCTATAATATCTGCAAAGGACTATCTAGGATGTCTGTGTATTAATGAAACTCTGTCAACCAGGACCCTAACTAAGCTGGGTGAATTCTAATAAGTACACATGCGCATCTTTCTGGCCACAATATGGTAATTTTAATATTACACCTTCTGGAAAGCAAGCTTTCCTTCCAAAAGATGCACAGGCACTCAAATTATGCAAAACCTATAAGGTTGACATCAGAAAGTCACAAACAAAAACAAGTTACTAGGCAAGAGAAATGCTAAAGAACATTGACTAAACTTTCATTGTGGAGTACAACTTAGTGGGAGATCACTGAAGCTTCAAATGGTAATGCATTGGTTATAGCCTGTATGAAAAAGGTGGGTATCTGAATAATTCCAAAATTAAACTATGGCTAGAAAGAGTGTTTTGTATTTACTAAAATTCTCCAGGATGCATCTAGTAAGAATTGCAAGAAAAACTTTTAAAGAAAGGCCAGTCTTTTAAAAATGTTAAAGTTTATAAAATGTGCCATTTGCCCTTTTCTACGTATTGCATTTATAGCTTACATCCCAAGCTAGAGAAAGTATTTGAATATGCAAGTGACTTTTGTAGAGATTCTGAAGGTACTAAGCTACAATTTCCTCGTGTGGGAAGTGCCTTTGATAGCACTTACAAAATGCTACAAGCAGAAAAGTGGAAAGTTTGAACAAACAATCCTCTCAGCTCATCTCCTAGACAGATTTCTCTCCTTTGTAAGGTAAGATAATTTGTCAAACCAATAAAAGGTTGCCAGTTGTGTATCTTAACCCATTCATTTCATTTGGTAGTAGTGGTTCTAATGTTTAGATAATTAGACTTTGTAAATAGAAAATTATAATTATCTAGTCCTGTTAAGTAGATTTTCCATCTACCTGAAAAATGCATTATTTGCAAGAAGTTAATTATATACACATTCCCCACCATAAATGTCATCTGCCATAATGGGTAAGAATAACGCTAACGTCTGTGGCCATTATGTAAAAACAGAATACAAACAAACAGCACTCATGAAACTCTCTCAACATGTTCTGGTTACACCACAGTACAACATTATCATCATTTATATTTCTTCCAACAGTATCTGATCTCAATTCTGAGAAGCTGACAGAGAAGACAAGAGTTAACAAAAGATAAATATATACACAAGTAAAATGATGTTTAATGTCTTCTTCATTCGGAATGCTAGAGTTATATTTATCAATGTAGACTCTATTGATTCTCAGACACTTTAATACCAGGTCTGCCTATAAAACAATGACAGGCCTGTTTTCATCTGAGGTGTCTTTCTTAAGAGTTTTTTAATCATTGTATGTCTTACACACAGGATCTCTCAGGAGAAAATCCTATGATAAAGATGTGAAAAAAAACATGGTTAAAAAAATAATGAAAAAGTAGGAAAATATATTTAGTTTTACATCAAACATGAATACATTTCAGTTTCTGTGAAATTAGACTTGGAAGGAAAAATGATCCAGATTGTGGTCTGTTAGTCATTGCAAGGCATTGCAAGCATAAAATGGAAGGGTTCTCTGAGGAGAATCATTTCCTTTTACTGTTAGAAAAGTATACTCCTTTGAACCAGGATATTTCCCATCATATTCTTGCCAGCTCAAATCACTGAAATATTCTAGCATTTGAGAAAATTCAACTCCCCCTGTACTTCAAAAGAAAAGCCTACTTGTAAAGTCTTGATTTCCTTGAGTTCCTTCTCAGTGCCATTTCCAACATCACACCCAGCCCTATTGCTGCTGAGTGCAGCACCACTCTTGGAGTCAGACTGTGATCATAGGGGAGGTCAGAATTGAGTGTAAGAATGTTAAAAATATTAATCATCCTTGATTCTGTTTCAGTGGTAGAAGTCAGATTTTCCCCTACCATTAATACCTCCAATGGAAAAACAAGTTTTCCCACGAAAAATTATTCTTTTTGAAGGAAAAATTTGTTCAGTTTTACTCTTTTAATTGCATTTTAAAGTTGAAAAAATAACTTTCTAGGGTGACTACGATGAATTCTTAATTTCTATTTACCACTTAATTTTATGCACACGGAAGTTATTTGGGAGCAATATATCAAGATTCAAATTTGTTTAAATCTTTTGTTCCACAGTTCTCAAAGGAGATGCTATAGTTTAGTTAATTCACTTTATCAATGACTATTCTAGTCAGAGGAAGAGAACAAACACGTATCAACTTCAGTCTGTACACTTAGTACTGATGCCAGTCTCAATGGAGAAAAGAAAGTAAGAAGATGTTCCCTAAAAGAGTCTAAGAAAGGATGGAGAGAGAAAACTGAACAAGGTACTGCTGATCTCCAGGCCCACCAGTCCAGCCCAATCCATCAGTTGCCAATATCCCTGCGCCAGCGATTGGCTTAAATGTAAGCACGTGATCAGTTGGGCCAAAGAGAAGTTCATCTGGGACTTCGGCTATGGGAACTTCAGCTAGGGTTGCCAAGCTGTACATTCAAAAAATCTTTATTAGATATCTACCCTGCCAGGCATTCTTCTAGATGGCAGATGTAAGTCACGCAGAGGAAAACAAACAGTGGAGAAGAAGCTGATAGTCTGAACATCTGGACTTAACCATGCCTAAAGTTTTATTGACCTCTGGACTTTTAAATTATACAAGTCAACAAATCTCCTTGTAATTTAACACAGCTTGAGCTGGGGTTTCTACCACTTGCAACCTGGAGTCCTGATTAATGTCCCATCACACCCCAGCTTCTGATAGTGTAATTGAAGAAAGCCTCACCTCCATGTACTGGCTGCTTTGCCTGCCCCAATTGTGGTCAGAGCCCTAAGCCAGTTCCAGCAGCCTAGGGCCCTTCTCTTACCCCTTTATAGAATTTCTATACTTAATTTGGAGTGATTTTCCAACTCTAGCTTAGACTGGTCCCCAAAATTATGGGGTAACGTACCCTCCAACTCCACCCTGATCTTTGTTTCCTTTGAGGAGAAAATAAAACCTATGCAGTATCCATATTCTCGTATAAACATTTGCAAATGCATTACCAGAATCATACATGTGGAGTTAGCAATATACTACCAGGGGCTGTCTTCCTTCCTACCTCTTATTCAATGTGGGACTGTAATCTCATTGTTCCTAACTAAGAATCAACCAGCCTCTGATTTTGCATTTCCAAAGACAAGAAGTTCACTACGTCAGGCAGTATTCAGTTCCGCTGATGGACAGCTTCAATATGTGAGATATGTCATCATTATGCCAAATTAAAGATTTCTCTCCTTGAAATTTCTATTGATTTATGCTTTTTATGTTAAATAGAATGACAAAGAATAATCTCCCTTCATTATCTACATGTCAGCTCTTCAAATATTTGACAACAATTAGCATGTCTATTTTAGTGTATTTTTTCTACAGTTCCCGTAGTTTTTTCTTGAAATACACAACTTCCAGATCCTTTGACATCCGGATTTCCCTTGTCTGCACTGTGCTTGACACATTTGAGAACATGTTATCCTCTCACCCACCCACCACTGAACTCACCCCTGCAATTGTCTGAAAAGCTCAGAAAACTGTTGTCAGCTTACTTCCAAAGGACTGAGTGTTGTGTTTATGATGAAAAATCCTAAGATATCATTGGCTCTTTTTCTTGTAGCAAACATACCACATATTTGATCAACAATTTTAGTACAGTTCCTGGCACAGAGTATGTTTCTAGAATGCTTATGGCATTAAATTACCTTATGATAAAAATTTCCAGAATTTTTCCTAAGAATCTATTGTATTGAAGAATCCCTCCTTTCCTTTCCTACCTTGGGTAATGGTAGTTTGATTCTTGTCTATTTTGTTAACAAAAGCTCCAAAGTAGGATGTCTGCTGGCTTGCTCAGCAAGTACCCAGAATGGTATCTAGCACATAGTAGGGACTTGATAAGGGCTGGTGAACTGGACAAATCAAAATGCAGGAACCTGCACCTATTGCTTTCAAATTAATTTTTTCAGGCAATGAAACCTCTGTATTAGACAAGAAGTTAACTCCTTAATAAAAGGTATTATGAAAACACAGCTTATCCTTGTAGTTTATCAATATGAGGGAACCTTAAAATTAAGTATAACTATAAAACTTACCTGTAGATTTTTGCATGAGTATTTAATAAAGAAATTTGCTATATAAATTTGGTTTTTTTCTAAATAGGTAAAACAAATGACATCTATGTACCAATATATGAAATATGTGTGTGTGTATACATATACACACATATATAGTTATTTTTATTAGTGTATGTGATAAGGTTGAAAAATACCGTAAATGTTTAATTTTTTTAAAAAATTATTATGGTAAGAGACACATTACCATTAATCCCCTCAAAATACTTCCCCTCACTTTGAACACCTTTATCCCATCATTCTTGCCACTTTCTGAAGCAGTTCTGGAAATCCTCTTTCCTGAGTATCTTTAGTTATGCTGTCATGTCTACCTTGATGTCTTAAATCAATTCAAAATATTTACCTTTCGTGGTCATTTTGATTTTACGTTATAGCCTAAAGTTGCACAGTGCCAGATCCAGTGAATAAAGTAGATGAGGACACACCATAATGTTTTTATGAGCTTTCCATTGGATAGTACTCAGCAGCATTCACTGTATTTTTGAGCATAACTTTTAGAGATACACAAAATAGAACTTCCATAACTGCTTTGAAAGTGGCAAGAATGATGAGATAAGTGTGTTCAAAGTAAGGGGGAGTACTCTGAGGAGGATTAATGGCAATGTGCCTTTTACTACAATATATTTTTAAAATTTAAACATTCACTGTATATTTTGACCATGCCTCATGTTTGCAATACATAACAGTGCTGTTTGTTTTGGGGAATTGGTGCATGTGTATAATATATCTAGATCATATAACTAAATGAGTAAAGTAAAGGAAACAAGAAGGAAAGCTTTTTTTACTTAATTCTTGAATTTCAGCCTTGAGATTCAGTTAGCTGAGGTCATTTAGAGTTTAGATTCCATATTAGTTATACTTCTTAATTCATGTTCCCTCTAAATTTAATAAGTATGCTTTGTTCAGCTTTACCTCAGACATTGATGAAAACATTGGGCAGGCTGGAGCCAGCACTAGAGCCCTCTAGTTTTAGTACTCAGTAAGGGACTCCAGCCAAGGTGACACTGAGCCATCATCCATACTCGAGCTGAAGCAACACACCCAACTGAGATTTCACCATCTCACCTGGGAGGCTTTTTAAATGCTTTATTGAAATCAAAACACATAGTTTAGTAGATTTAGCTTTATGAAACTGGTCTTTTTTTCTGGGTCAAAAATGGTCCATTATCAGCAAATTTATATGTTCAACCTAATTAAAAGCACACCCTAGTAGCTAGCCCTTGTTTTGTTAGTTACCAAGACTTTCCTTAGAAATCTATATTGATTCTGTCCTGCCATGACCAGAGCCTACCATCTTCCACCTCAAAAACAAAGGTATTTGCCCACATCTACTCCAAATAATGCCAGCTGACCTATATAGACTCCCTCTTTATTTAGGATGCCATTTGCTTGACCCTAGAGATGAGGGCCCATTCAGTGCAACTAAGGGGTGTGATCATACCAATGCCTCAGTGTATCCTCAGCTCTTCTTTTACTAAACTGTGTTCTACATTTATAGCCTGAATACTGCCCTCCTTACAGAGACTCAAACACACATATGAGTTCTCAAACCCCTATTTCTCTTGGAGCTAGCTAAAGGGCATTTAAAGTGCCTCAGTAAATGTGAATATTAAGGGATCTCTAAAAGCAAATAATAGATAGTTTATACTATTCTGTAAACACCCTCCCTCACCCCTAAGTGTCAAATGCCCTCAAAGTTAATAATATAAGTAAACCAAAAAGGAGAAATTGAATAAAGCAGGTTTGTATATGACCTTCAAATAATAAATGTGAATTTTAAGGAATCAGTGAAAAATATTGTTGAGGTAGGTTCAAAGCTACTGAATATATGAATTTGAAATGAGTGCATCCACGCATAGAATAATTTAAAAGTTCTGCTATGCGTTATAGACCAAAATTATACTGGAAGAGTTTAGGAGAAAAAAAAGTATGGAAAATTGTCTCAGAATGGTTACCACTTTCAAAAACATATCACGTTTTCTCCTATATGAAAAACCCAAAATGTAAATAAAAAACAAAATAAAGGATAGATAATAAGAAGTAGGGGGCCGGTGAGATGGCTCAGCGGCGTAAGCGCCTGCCTTGCAAGCGCGAGGGCCCGAGTTCGACTCCCGGAACCCACATACGAAAAAGGGGCCGGTGATATCGCTCAGTGGCACGGGTGCCTGTTGGCGCGCGAGGTCCTGAGGTCGTCCCCCTGGTACCCACAAAAGAAAAGAAGTAGGGAGATAGATCTTTCTCATATGGGAAGGAAATTAAGAGATGAAGGGGGGTGGGAAAGAGTTTGAAAAAAGAATTAAAATGTGTCATGTATATGTAAGAAGTCCCCATAAGTAATGTAGCCATTGGGTATTGGGAAGGTATACTAATAAAAAACACAAACTGGAAAAAATTAAAATTGTTAACTATATACATTTTATGCTGACATGATTATATCTACAGAGCTCAATAATAAAACAATATTCAGTCTGAGTTTTATTTCCTGGTTGTTATTGTTTCATTTCATGATTATTGCTGAAAATAAATTTGTCAAATGAAAAGAGAATTTTTTAATAAAAAAATGAAGCTGATATCTAAAGCTATATGTCATAATATTCTAACATAATCCTAGTTCTTAAAACATATAAAATGTAATATCCTATTCATGGTATGCTATAGAATTCAGTTTTCTAGCTTTGTTTTTTGTTCATTTGTCATTTTGAAATTATTACCAGAGGGCAGAAGTGGAGAGTGGGAAAAAAGAAAGTGCAGGAATGTTACATTACTAATGTGGTTACTATTTTTAAATACATGGAAGTAGTCTTAAAAAGCAACTAGATCTACACCTTAAT
Source organism: Erethizon dorsatum (assembly GCA_028451465.1). Lineage (NCBI taxonomy): Eukaryota > Metazoa > Chordata > Mammalia > Rodentia > Erethizontidae > Erethizon > Erethizon dorsatum. The sequence goes on from CM051832.1 coordinate 78,280,630, forward strand.
CAGATAAAATATCTAATAAGTATTAATATCTATTATTAAGTTAGAGATGAAGGAAATTTATGGCTTTACGATTATCTAAAATTAGAAATGAGATTATCCTTAGATGCTTCGGCAAATGAACGTTGGCCACAAAGCTTTTAAATGAGCTGTTCTGAATACATGATTTTCTCTCACGGGCAGCTCAACCTGAACAGCAGCGCTGCTAGCACATAATTCACAGGTCCCTTTTCATCCCAGCAAAGTAGTGCTGTGCTCTTTGTACTTGCGAGTGAGGCTTCTGGACGGCTTCTGTGGTTCATTAAGCTATCAGTATTCATCAGTTTTTCTAGTTTGTGGTTTCTCCAAAGCACTTTGCCTCTCATTCCCACTGAACCACACCCCTGCTCATCAGTGATAACATTATACGTTCAGAAAAGGAAGGAAGCCCCACATGCCAACCTACCCAGGTGTTATCTGTACGACTAGTAAAATGTACACTAGGTGAACAATCAAATCTACCACTTTCAACCAAGCGGACCAAGTATAGATTTGAGTTTTCCCTTAACTTGAAAACATTTCAGAGCATCTTGCTCACCTTAAAGTGGTTATCTTTCATATTTAGAATTTCTAGGTTCACAGCTGCTTTTCATTTTTAGATAATCAGGAAGAATGTGCTTGGCCTACTGCCCTAAGTCACTTTCAAAGGCAACTCCTAAGAAGGACTGGCAACTAGAACAAAGGTGACAAGTTGACCTTTACTGGCTACAAAGACCTTTGTCATAATACCTTTGTCAGCTACTTTCTGGTGTGTAAGAGGATTCTCTTGGCTTTCTTTCATTTATTGCTTCTAATATCAGTTCCAGGTCATTATAAATATTATTTCACAAATCTACAGAGAGCCAGAGTTTGAGTGATGATGTCCTTGAAATGCCCACACCTTAATTCCAGCTGGAAATGCCCACACCTTAATTCCACCTTAATTCCAGGCAAAAACCAGATGTTTGCTCCCGTGCTCTATCTTTTGGAGAAATGTTCACCCTGCTGTTTGATAAATTAATAAAAGATAAAGATATGTTATAATCTTTGTTTATTTCCTAGCTATTTAAATTTGTGATGAAATTCGCCTCAAAAGAGACCACAAAATTGCACAAATATTCTTCCAATTCTCCAAAAACCACCCACAGCTATTTACTAGTCTATAGACTGGGAAAAAGAAGTAACAAACCTTTCAGAGATTACTAAACATTGCCTCTACAGTGACACTAATTTTTAGAAATCTAAAATGCCACTGCGAGCTGCGCAGTGTTCACAGGGTTTAGGCCATAAGTCTGAGTCTTATATCAATTCCAGATTACAGTGGACCTGGCTCATACACCGACACACCTTTCAGTTATTCCCCAGTTTCTGAATGTGTAATTGAAATAGACACTTGCGACTGAAAAAATCCTTATGGGTTGAGGGTCACTGGAATTTCTCTTCTCTACTAATAGTTAACCCGGGGAATTTCAGAAATCAACACCATCATAAAAGTCTTGAAAAAAGCAAGGATTGTGATACCTATGACATACCCATTTGACGTACCAACTTGGGCTGTGCAGCGTCAGATGGATTTTGGTGAACGACTATAGATTATTGCAGTCTTAGGTGGTGATTACAACTGCAGCTGCTCACCCAGGTGCAGTATCTTTGCTAGACCTGGTGGCCTTGTCTCCTCTCATTTTTATACCTAATAACTCACTCTCAAAATTGATCATACCTAGCCTGGCAACCTGGAGCTCTGCTAGTTTGCGTGTCTTAGTTGCCGTGGGGGAGATGCATCAATCAGGAGACACAACAATGGTAACATTAACTTGAAAGATGAGACTGCCACCTGGCCATTTGGTTATAGCAGCCTAAACTAAAACATAATTCTTATATGTTTCTTAGCTATTTGATTTTTTTTTTTTAATGTGGGTACCGGGAGTTGACCTCAGGGCCTTGCACTTGCCATCAAGCGCTTGTGCCGCTGAGCGGTATCACCGGCCCTTTTTTGTCCTTTATGTGGTTTCTGGGAGTCGAACTCAGGACCTCGCACTTGCCAGGCAGGCGCTTATGCCGCTGAGCTGTCTCACCAGCCCCAGCTATTTGATTCTTAATAAAGGAATTTGGTATCTGTAACACTGAAACTATCTTTTAAAGAATAATCTAGCAAAGCTACAAGTGAAGTGACTAGCAAAGCTATAGATTGAGAACTGAAGGGTGGTAGTTGGTGTTTCTTTTCTTACTCCTACTCATTCAGGATTTTTAGGGTAAAAATGTCACACTCTTTTAAACTCTGTCAAACCATTTTTTCCTTCAAATAGCTTTGCCTCTAATTTATACAATAAGTTTATGAAGTTTACTTAGGGAAAGAAAACAAAAAGCACTCCATTGTCTAGATTAGAGTTCATTACAGGAATTACCAGGATAAAATATACACAATATTCTACATTTCACTTTTTCTTTATGCATTTTAGTAAGTCTGTAAGACTTTCTCAATCCTCAGGTTAGTTAACAAGCTTGTGAATTCTAAGCTCAAAAACATGGAGCGTCCATTATGAAAATATGAGCGCATTCCTAAATTAGAGTTAACACACTCTGTTTCGTTCACATATTGCCACTTTTTTTTTATCATTTTATATTACGATTCATTAATGTAAGCTTACCATAAAGATAGTCTCATGGTCCAAAGGACAAAACTTTGATTAGGTCCTCATGCAACTTTGCTTTTCATGTCTTCCAGAGACCAGATTGTCCTTAGAGAGAAACTAGCGAGAGTGTGGTAAAATGGTTTTGTCACCAGTACATAGAGTTTGGTTTTTTTTTAATTCTTAAATCTTTAAGGGTTGGTCTTTTTTCTAAATAATATATAGTTTTGATCCCTGTCCTCTGTGAATTTTAATAGTAGAAGCAATATTAAAGACAATGAAGGGGCCGGTGAGATGGCTCAGCGGCTTAAGCGCCTGCCCGGCAAGCGCGAGGACCTGAGTTCGACTCCCGGAACCCACATACGAAAAAGGGGCCGGTGATATCGCTCAGCGGCACGGGCGCCTGCTGGCGCGCGAGGTCCTGAGGTCGACCCCCCGGTACCCACAAAAAAAAAATAAAAAAAATAAAGACAATGAAAAGGCCGGGCGTGGTAGCACATGCCTATAATCCCAGCACTTGGGAGGCTGAGGCAGGAGGATCACCATGAGTTCAAGGTCAGCCTGGACTACAGAGTGAGACCCTGTCTCAATAAATAAATAAATAAATAAATAAATAAATAAATAAATAAAAGACAATGAAGCAAATGTCTCAAGATGTGACTCTACCAGCATTTGGGGACCCTCATGATCTAATTGACCTCCAGATCTCCACCAATATGCATACTCCTCAAAAACACAACAAGCATTCTGTGAGCCTCTAGCAAGAGTCAGGCACTTACTCTTTACAGAAAACATATTATCACCTCTATCTTATAGATACGAGCACCAGAAAGACAAGTTAAACTATTTGATTGACATTGAGTAGCTAATAAGCAGCAGAGCCAGAATCTGAATTGGGTATTCTTGCTTCTAAAGTTTGAGGAATTTTGGCACCAAGAACTAAATCAAATCAGAGGAAAGGATTAGTCCAGAACTAACTCCCTGACTCAAAATATAATCTTCTTTAATTCAACCATTCAACACATCTGTCTCTTTGCAGCAGAGTAACCTTTTAAGATGGCATCATACCTTCTGTCTGAGAAATTCAACACGAAGGAAACAAACAGAGTGAAAAGACAACTTACAAAATGGGAAAAAAGAATTTGCCAGCTACACCTTGGACAGAGGACTAATGTCTAGAATGTATAGAGGGCTCAGAAAATTAGACCCCCCCAAAATAGAAGGCCCAATCAAAAAGTGGGCAACTGAAATGAATACACACTTCTCAGAAATAGTAGTTCAAATGGCCAATAAATAAATGAAAAAATGTTCACCATCTCTGGCCATTAGAGAAATGCGCATTAAAACAACACTGAAATTCCATCTTAGCCCATAAAGAATGGCTATCATCAAGAAATCAAATAATAACAAATGCTGGTGAGGCTACAGGGAAAAAAGAACTCTTCCACATTGTCGGTAGAAATGTAAACTAGTACAGCCACTATGGAAATCAGTATGGAGATTCCTCAAAATACTAAAAATAAAAATTCCATTTGACCCAGCTAGTCCCCTACAAGGTATCTTCCAGAAAGAGTTAAAAGACATCATATTACAGAGATATATGCATACCCATGTTTGTAGCAGCACAATTCATAATAGCTAGATATTGGAAGCAGCCTATATGTTCATCGATAAATGAATAAAGAAAATGTGGTATTTACACAATGGAGTATTATTCTACTATAAAGAAGGATAAATTTGAGTAAAATAGATGTACCTTGAGACCATAATGTTAATTGAAATAAATGAGACACACAAGCTTAAATATCATATGGTTTCTCTTATATGACAAACCCAAAGTATAAGTAAAGAGCAAAATAAAAGATAGATAACAGGAAACAGAGAGATAGATATTTTGCAAATGGGAAGGGGATCTAGAAATGGAGAGAAGAGAGAAAGGAAAGGGACATAAAAAAATTAAGATGTGTCATGTACATGTACCAACTACCCACAATGAATGTATTCCTTGTGTACAACACATACTAATAAAAAGCGATTTTTTTCTGTAAGTTTCAACAAAAGAAGAAGTGATTAAAATCATGATAAAAAAACATCATTGAATGTAAAATTATAATGTAAGCACAGACACACATATATACATTATTTTTTAAAGGGACAAGAAGATTTACAAAGATTCGCTCAGACTAGTGAGGAAGCAAAAGAGGTTTTCTCTTTCCTTTAGTTTCATTTGTTCTCTGCAATATACATTATGAACATTATTGTATTTTAATAATAAATATTAGTTTTTTGTCACAAAGTAGTTTTTAGACTTTGCAAGAGAGAAACTATTTAATTTCCAAAGATTTATTCTATGGAAATTTTTTTTCAGAGATGCTTAGTTATATTTACAAAGAAATTTTACATGATCAACTATAATTGCAATGTTATTTTCAGTAAGAGGCAAAACCGACATTGTCATATGGAACCCATATATAAATTTAGTTATGGCCCTCCTGATCAGTTTATGTATAATGATAATGCCTTAGAAAATTTTTCCCAAACCAATGACACAAAATCTTTATTTTAAGTTTTGGGAGAAAAAAACATCAACTAAGCCTCTTTGCTTCAGTCCCTTTCCCTGAGTTAAATTTTGTTGTAAAACATGATCTAAAAAGCTATTTGACCTCCATCCCCAAATGCACCCCTTCTCCCTGATAACAGCATTCACCTCAGGGAAATAGATTGCAATAATTGAAATCACCCACTTATTTTAGTCACATCCCATATTTTCCATTTGCCATCTTGTCAGAAGAGTATATGAATCACAGCAAACCATTAATACACTGGAAGAAAATTTGTGTGAGCAGAAGGAAAGCCTAGTTCAATTTGTTACTCAGGCTAACATTGTGATGATCCCAATGGTCCCATTCCATTTAGACCAAGCCAACAAGTTACACTGACTTCTTTGACATGCAGAGAGAAAGTCTCCTGCTCTGATTACCAAAACCTTCCTCTCTCTGTCATCAAGTTCTACAGCAACTGAATTGCTTCAGGGTCACCTTCACATCCTCACATTGCCCAAGTCAGCCCTTGGACAAACCTGGTATTCATCAATGCTAGACAGATTAACCTACATCATGGGCTCATTTGGTGAGAGAGAAAAGTTGTTCTCAGCAGTATAGGGTCTTTTCTTTGTTCTCAATCATTAAAAAATAAAAGTGTTTTTTCCTAGATGGAATATGCTGTCTCTAGATCTGCTGGTGATTTACATACAAGAAAAGAAAAGCTTTCTTCCTTTGGTTTCAGACCTAAACTCATACAACTTCTCTTTCCCCAAAACCCACAGGACCATTTGGATTTTTGTGGTGGCTTTCTCTTATTTGATTCAAGAATGTGAGATATAGGATTTTTACTTAAGACCTGGTCCTGGGTCAAGTAAGCAACCCCAAAGTGGCATTGAAAGGACAACAGAAACCTACCCACCAAAACCTTCTCTTCTGTAATTCTCCCAGATTCCAGAAAATCACACCATTGTTTGCTGCTTTGGGCCTGATCCCTGAGAGCTTCTGATAAAAAGGCAAGAGTATAAGAGAAATAAAATATGGGATGAAACTTCAGTAAGGTTTAATTCTTATAATCATTTAAATTCCATAGGATGTGTTTTAGAAATATACATGCTAGTTAAACTGAGATTTGTTACGAACAAGAGATACAGCCCCTGTAACAGGACATTGCCTTCTGAACCAAGTTTATGAGTTTGAGCTTCAGTGAAGTGGTTAATGAATACATTTAACAATTGTACTTAAATTATCTACAAATTTCAAATGGCACCAAGCAAGATGGAAGTAAAAAGGAGGTGCTCTATCAGTTACTGAAAGGAGATTAGAAAGTTTTCCCACTGATCTGGAAAAGTGGTACCTGGGAAATACAGAAGCCAAGGAGTTATTACTACTGTGTCAATTTCCCTTTGTCTTCTCTCAGAAACAGAAAGAAAACTCTGCAGGAAAGTAAGTTAGAATTATGAGATAATGGCAGCAGCAGGCTATAGAAAAATACAGTTAATGAAACAATTCACTAAATTGTAATACGCAAAGGTGCTCTATCATGGATGCTCAGGAGATTTTGGAATCACACTGGTCTAAAAAGCTAAAAAGCACATTCGACTCCACACCAGGAGAAGTTGTGAGAAAAGGCTATAACCTCAATGGCAGGGTTTCAAAACCAGAGTTATATTCTACAGAGATTGTTAAGAATTAAGAAAAATTGAGGAAAAGAAACATTTCTGTATGCGTTGATTCTTTAGGTTCTGTACGACTTGCACAGTCTTGTCATACCTGCTGCTTATTAGCAGGGTCAAATCATAAAAGAGTTGACAAGGCTCTGTATGTACCACTTCTAGTTTTCATCTTTATCAGATCAAGTGCCACCATGTAACTGTTTAGCCCAGACTGAAACCTTTCTGAGGCTTCTCATCCCATGTCCAGATCCCCTATTGTCAGAAAACTATCCCCACCACCAATTTAGTTCAAATTCTTCTGAAGTAAATACAAGTCCCAAACCATTTCCATGAGACAAATATTTGAAAGCAGCCCACTGTGCTGCAGTCTGAATAAGGTTCCTTCCATGATTTCCCATATAAAATGCCTCCCGGTCTTCACATTCTCCGGGTTATTTGTTCCTGAGTAAGTTCCATTCTGGTTCTTTCAAAGTGTGGCACTAGAATGTTTGTTCCTAGTGTCCTGTCTTCAGCCAGGGGTAGAGAGGAAATGACCACCTTTTTCCTTCTGGGTATTATTTTCCTTATAAACCCAGGCCAAAGTTTAAGACAAGCAAAAGCACACTGCTTCCTGCCTCATGTCATGGTGATGCCACCTCTACCTCATGCTGTGACATGCACTTGGTTTTCCAAACCCAGAAAGGAAATGTCCATGTCCCTTCTAAATTTCTATTTAATCCATGTCTTCCTTTACCTTCTCAGGTCTTCTGTGTTCTTATTCTATCATTCAGCAGGTCTGCTGGACCTCCAAACTTCCGCTGCTGGCAAGAGAAACAATGATATCTAGTTGTTCATCTGCCTCAAAAAGCCCGGGAACAGACCTGAGACCTGGGTCTCTCGTTTTCCTATTGATAATGTTGGACCAATGCCTTGCCTGGCCCCCCACCTTACATGAGAAGAGATGTGCTACATTCTAAAACTCAGCACCAACTCTCCCAACTTGAGGTCATTATTCCAGACATCGCTCTGCCCCCTTCCCTGGATATTTAATACTTAAATGAAGAAGTGCTGGCCACCTCTTCACCACAGCAATATCATTTCCTGCCTTATTTTACAGATTTGTCCTTTTGTTGATTTTTGTATCCAAACTGATTTAAAGCAGAAATATAGAGTCAAACCTTTATGAAATACTGAAAAGTCAACTTTAACAAAATGAAAGAAGGAGAAAAAAGCAATAAGGAAGCTGTGGCATGAAGAGAGAGAAAAACAGAGGGCAGGCTAGGCCCTTCTTCTGAAAATTTCCATCATATTAAGGTCCAGCTCAATTGCTCCCACTTTTTGAAGACTTCTGAAATGCATACCATCATCACAATTAATTGACTTCTCTATCCACACTGCAAATGGTACATGACCATTCATCACTTAGCAGACATCTCAGTTATCATATCTGCTGTCATGGTATCACAGTGCTGTGTTCAATTAACCCTTATTTTATTTAAAAATAGCTCCAAAGTACAAGAGTAGTGATACTGACAATTTGCATATGTCAAAAGGAAGCTATAAAGTGCTTCCCTTCAGTGAAAAGGTGAAAGTCATTGGCTTAAGGACACACAAAAAATATATGCTGAGGTTGCAAAAATCTGTAAGAGCAAATCTTCCATCCATGAAATTGTGAAAAAGAAAAAAATTCATGCTAATTTTACTGTCACACCTCAAACAGCAGAAGTTTTGGCCATAGTGCAGATAAGTTAGTCAAGATGAAGGAGGCATTAAATTATAGGGTTCATTACTATGTGTAGTTTCAGGCATCGTCTAGGGATCTTAGAATTAGTAACGTGCATAAGAGGGAACTACTGTGATCTCTGTTGTAACTATTCAGCTCTTTGACTTCAGCATGAAAGTTGATGTAGACAACATGTAAATTAATAAACATAATTGTGTTCCATTAAATTTTACTTACCAACAGACTAGAAGGGATTGTTGAACATTTACATCATAAAGAAATAAGTTGTCAGAACAGATAGATATTTTTATGCTGATTTGAACATTATACAAAATATATATGTATCAAAACCACATGGTGTAAACAAATAATATTTTATGTTTTTATATCTCAGTTAAACTTTCAAATTTAAAATTTGTCTAAAAAGACTACAAGGTGAGTACAACACTGCATGCCTGCAATTCCAGTGACATGGGAGGCTGAAGCAGGAGTACTGCAAGTTCTTGGCCAGCCTGGGAAACTTAGCAAGCTCCTGTCTCAAAACAAATAATAAAATAAGAGGCTGGGGCTATACATTTTGCCAATCCCTGTTTTATATCGTAATTAGTTTTTTCTGTATTATCTCCCACCAATCCTGTGAGTTCAACAGTGTACTTGTTAATCTTTAAGTCCTCTACAATTCACACATAGTATGTCATTTATAAATGTTTTCAGAATATATAATTTGACAGCAGTTGTCAGAGGGAGAAATGTCTTATGCCCTGTCAAAGTCCAGGTTGGTGATGCCTACCATACTTCTCTTATCTATAGTCTAAGACTCAATCATAAAGAAAACAGGTGGACATGAACTCTTTGCAGGATCCCGGTGCTCCCTATCTCAATGTCTTAGTTACTTCCTCATTTCTGGGAAAAAATGCCTGACACCCACAAGTTAAAGAAGGAGTAGTTTATTTTGGCTCACAGTTTGTAGATGTTTCAGTCCATAGTCAGCTGGCTCCAAGGCAGGGTATGTGGCAGAGGAGAAACAGTCCATGGTAAGGCAGACAGGAAGCAGCAAGCAATCAAAGGAGGAGGAGGGTTATATATACCTAAGTTACAGCTACAGTGATCCACCTTCTCTGAACAATGCTTCACCTCCCAACATCCACCCAGCTATAAACCCAACAGTGGACTAATCTAGTGATGAGTAGCACACTCCTATGATCTAGTCGCCTCCCCAAAGCTCCACCTATGAGCGCATGAGGTTTGGGGGGACATCTAGATGTAAAACTTCACACTCAACTTCTGGACTCACTCCTAATTCTACGTGAAATCAATATTGAGATAACTGGCAGGTATTTTGTAAGCTCAACCTTCTGCCTACTCCCCCATTTGAATATTGGAAAATGTGTACATTCGCCCAACTCCAGTCCTCTGAGATTTCTTCATCCTATACTATTCCTCGGTAATTATGAGCATCAGCTCAGGGAACTATGAGGGCATATTTTATGGCCCTGAATGTAAAACCCCCAATTTAAAAGTTCAGAAGTTCTCTTGTAATACCACCTCCCACCTCCATTCCCCAGTATGCCTTTTACCATCACCCATTCTACTTTTGGACATTCAAAGACAATTCTTCATAGCACAAAAAAGAAAAAGCAAAATGTGAGGTGAGAAGATCAAATATTTTTGCTAAACATTCAACAATGTGCTGACTATTTTTGTCCCTGTCATTTTTAATTCTTACTTCGTATTTTAGCTTTCATGACACCATTCTTACAGATATACACTGGCTACCTCGTTATTGTTATTCTTTGTTAGGGTTTGTGTCTAGATGTTCCCCCAAAGCCTCATGCAGTCTTAGATGGGGCTTTTCAGAGGTAGCTGAATCTAGTGTGTGATGCTGGGATTAAGGGTGTGTGATTACTAAATCAGTCCACTGATTGGTTTGGCATAGTTCTGGCTAGGATTAAAGATGTAAGTGCCATACCCGCCCTGGGGGGTAGCCTGAATAAAATATAAGGGGCAGAAAGAGGGCTAATGTGCTCTCACCTGCCTGATTTCTATGGACTATTTCTCCTCTGTGATGCCCCTCTGCCATGCCACCCTGCCCTGGAGCCAGCTGACTATGGTTTGAAACCTCTACAATTTGTTCAGCCAAATAAACTTTTCTCCTTTAACTTTTGGTGCTGGGTATTTTATCTCAGCAACAAGAAAAAGTAACTAAGACATCCTTATGATACTTGTAACTTTTAGAAATTTTAACTCCTTTTTTCTTGAAGTCCTTCCATTTGCTCACTTAGATAATTAAAAATTGGACAGTCATGTGTTGGCTCCAGAACTGTAGATAAAGCTTAAATACAGTAGCCATATGACTAAAGAAGGGCTACGTCTTATTTTGAGGTAGCAATAATATTAAGAAAATTATATCTTATGTATATCGTATGTACATTACAGACCAATTAAAATAGTAATATTAAGTTTTCAAATTTAAATAAAAATAATGTAGCTACAATGAATATCAATAAATAATATTTTATTATTGTTTCCATCATTAGGCAGTGGGCTAATGGAGGTCAGTGAGAGGAGGAAGATACAGCCTTCCCCCCATGGCACCACCTTTCAAAATCAAAATTGTATTTTTGGTACATTTTCCCTATCACATGGGCCATCCTTCCTTCCCTAAGTATCATGCCATTGAAATTACAATGCTTCTCATTTCTCTGAACTTTTTGACATCTTTGACATGGTCTGATTGTCTTTGCCTTCTCTGGAAATCAAAACCCTTTCTCAATGGAGGCCTTTTCTATTGGCCTTCTCTATACCTCCCATTAGTCACTACTTCCTTAATGGCCAGAATTAGAACCGGAATTAGAAGTCCTTTTAACTTCTTGTCCTCTTCAGAGGGGAAAAACTATCAGTTAAAATTCTGGGCAAAAACAGCTTTAGCAGATATCCAAAGAATCAAATGTCCCCTTACTCCCATGTCTTGAACTATGACAATGGTCAAATTTTTCATAACCTTAAAGGAATATCTGTTTCTAAAAACGTCACTTTTATTGATTAAAAAAAGTCATAAGAAGCAGGTAAGCACATTTCAGAAAACAATCCGCACACTCCAGAATCACCTATTTCTCATCCTAACCCTGTTGGACACTGCACTAGGCATCAGGGAAACCAGCTCTGCACCTTTCAAGCGCATTCTCCCCACTCCATCAGACTACTGAATGATTCTTCTAGCTTTTCCCTTGTTGATCTTCTTCCTCATGTTTCATTTACTCTCTTCCATCTACTTTCTTGAAAATCTAACTTCAAGTATATCCATATCTATGTCAGTATAAAATGTCTTTATATTACCCAAACTCCTCTCTAGACAGCGTGAATATGATTAACTTTTCAGTAACTGTTTTCTAAAATTAAGGCTTATTCTAGTAAATCTCTGACAAAAAAAAAAAACAGATTCCTTCATTTAGAAGTAATCTTGGTACTTTTGCAAGAGCCTATTTTTAAGGAATACTAAATCCTACTGTAGATATACAAGTCCAGTGGTTCATTCAAAGATCACTTATCTTTCAATGGATAACAGGTGCCAACTAGAAAAAAATAAGAACATCATGCTTATGGTGGAAGTCTCCAATATGCGTGCATGTACACACATGCATACACATACACACACATGAATCATGCCTGTAGGTATTCATATTCTTGTACAGTTCTTTCCCAAAGTGTATTTGGTCTGTTCTTATGTAACCAATAGAGTGCAGTAGAGGTAATTCATTGTGTCTTCCAAGGCTGTGTCATTAAGAAGGCTCAAAGCTTTGCCCTTGCTCCCCTAGAATACTTTCTCTGAGAAAAATAAGCCACTATAAGAATTCCGATTATACTAAGCTTCTCATTCTGTGAGAAGTCCAAGATCATCATGCAGAGAGAATGCAAAAGAAAATACAGTCGCTAACCAGCCTCAAGCTATTCCAGACATCTCAGCCCATGTACTAGATCTGTGAGAGAAGACGTTATCTTAGAAGTAGATCTTGTAGCCCAGTTGGGCCTTCAGATGGCTATAGCTTCAACCACAAACCAAGTGCAAGAGCCACCATGACCCCAGTAAAGTCCAGAATTGTGTATTATACTAAACTGTTTTTAAGCCACTAAGATTTGGGGTGACATGTGCAGCAATAAGATAACCAATGTTCCACATACTTAATTTTAATGCCCAAGTTTCTACAAACCTTGAAGATATTTCCAGGTTCTCTTCTAAAGAAAAGTATCTTTTATTCCCATAAAAAAATCATTAGGAGCGGGTGAGTTATGGTTCAGAAAATAATCGGTACATACATTTCTCAGCTGAACCTGACAAACATTCAGGTTACTCTTTCCTGCTTCCATATTAATAGGAAATCACCAAATACCATGACTTTTCTGTTCATTCCAGGTGAGTGGCAAGTGTCAAACAAGTGTTTTAGACTCCTACTTACTGGCATGTATTCCTCTTCCATATACCCCCAGCCCAAATTCTGTAAGCGACCAGCACACCATAAGGATTCTCCAGGAGTAATAGAAAGTTTCCTATCTCATCTTTGTCCTCTGCCACAACTTTTGCTTTCATAGTGCTGGTTTTTATTTCTCCCATCACAACCACCACCACCTCCATTATCACTTAGCATAACCACTTGTAGCATTTCTCACCAAGCCACTTTATTTGACTGCATGTATAGGCATCAATTTAGAATAAGCCCTCAGTATTAGATTTTCTTCCAGGCAGAAAGACAAGTACTCATTTTGATCCCTTCAGTCCCTATCCCTCTTATGGAGTCTGATCATTTTTCTAAGTTTTCATCTTTTGTGGGGTCCCCTTAGTTAATTGTGGCAAGCCCTCATCCCTGGCTCCAACCCCGATTAGTTTTGAGAGCTGCTGTCCAGCTCTGTCTCATACACTCACCAATGCTTCCTTTCCTTTCTCAGACCCCTTGTCCACCACAGATCAGATTGTATCCTTACTTCGGACCATCCAGCCAAGTCCCAGCCTGGATATCTTGATTTAATCTCTCTGCCCCTCTTTGATCTACCTGAAATTAGGCAGGTGCCCCCAAAGAAAGAAACTCTTCAACTCCACACCTATAGCCTTGCTCAGCTCTTTGCATTTCCGCATCTAACTCAAGTTCCTTAATCTCTGGGTTGCTGCTTTTGGTAGACACTCTCACTTAGCTGGACAGTTCCTTTGCCTCGTCTCAGACACCAGCTGCAAGCTCTTTGAGAGCTATGTAGAAATGTGTCAGAAGAAGGTGCAAGAGAGTGACAGAGCCTTAATCTTTCTCAGTCCATTTCATCACCCACTGCCAAACAGACTTAAGTGATCCAAGGCACTTTGAAAAGGAAAAATAAATAACAGAAACAGTTTACATATGTATAGCTCTTATCACTACCATATATAGATGATATAAATATCTTTTTATCTTGCTTATTTGCCTATATCTCCCTTTATTATAATGCAAATTTCACAAATGCACATATTTTTGTTTTATTCACTTCTGTTCCCCAACGGTTAAAAAGTATTTAATATACAATATGTGTTCAATAAATATTTGACAAATGAAATGAATTAATAAATATTCACAGTCCCAATCAAAAACCTTCCCAATGAGTTGACATATGCTCAACTTATACATTGAGGTAATTCGTTTCAAGTGGAAAAAAACACACCTCTGGCTTGATGAGAAAAGGGATAGGGGACATTAAAATCCTATCACAGGACTCCCAGAATTGCCAAAGATAAAAGAAACAAATTTAGTAAATAATCATCACTGAGATGGCTAGAAAATAGGAATGATAGGAACAGTCTGGGGTATTCTAAACTTTTCCAGGGTCGGTCCTATTAAATTCCAGAGAGGGATATCCATTTAGCTATGTTGGATCAGAGATTAGCTCCCTTGACAAGGAAGGATGGCACCAGGCTATAGACGATGGGGAAGGGACCCCCTTCCCCAGGAACTGTTAAAAAAGAGAAATGAATTCAAGCAATCAAATACAAAAACTCTCCATCAGGTAATTAACCAGGGTTTAGTAATTCCCACATGCTCACCAACTCTTAAACTGCTTTCCCTCCTAGAAGAGACTTTTCATGTATTTTCTTCTACAACCGCATGCTTAGATAAGCAAAATCAAATTGTATTAGCAACTTATTCGACACATTGTGGAATGATGTTTTAAATATACTTTCAATAAACCTTAGGAGTCAATACTATAAAGACTTGAAATATATTGACTCATTAAAAAAAAAAAAAAGCTCTCACACTTAAAACCTTCTCTAGTGGCCAATCACAACTTTGGACTCTGTTGATTTATGACATTAGCACTGTGGCCTAGCCATTTAATCTTATAATCAACATCAATCACCAATTTTTATTACAACATTTTGCAGGCTGAGCAAAAAATATTCCTCTTGAGGACAAATTAGGCACCCCAAAGTGACTCTTGCAAATAAATACTGTTGGCCATAACTCACTGTGCTGCAGTCCACACAGAGCAATTCCTTCTATAAGTGCCACAGAAGCTAAAAGCAATTGTATAATTTTAAAAAATAAAGGAAATATCTAAAGTGATATATAACATAATGGCTATCTGGTGACTGAGTAAAGATTTTTAATAGTTCAATGACAATATCTACTCTCATTTTTGCCTCCAATGGTTTTCATCCAAAAGATATTAAGTGCGTCCAAATATCCTTCAAGACAGATCGTAACTCTCCATTAAAATGATGCAAGGCCTTATCACGTTGGTGGGCGGACTGCCCCACTGATTCAAAGTGCTCATCCTTGAGCTCATACTCAATACATAGTAAGAAGGAGAACAGCCAAACAGAAGACACTATGCAGGATGGCTAATTGCCAGATATACCACCAATAAATCACCTGGACCCATTAATATGTAATGGAGCTCAATTTACTCTTAATTCAGGTACTCCCAGCAAACCCAGGGAGCTCTTTAAAAGTAACTGCAGTAATAATTTCCCTTTATGTAAGTCAAACAAAGTTAGTATTTAATCCTGAAGTTGTATCCTATAGAAATAATCATTACAATAAATTATTTAATTATTTTCCAGCCTAGATTCCAAGATTCTGGAGTCCTGGTTGCACTATTCCAGCTTAGTTATCAACATACTACACAGCTTGTTGTCCTTGCTTTCCCATGTTTCTGCTGGTAAAGTAGCAAATTCCAAAATATTCCATAAATACTACATAGGTCCGGAGTCAATCACTATTAACTCCAGTAACAAAATACAGTAGTTTGTTTCCTCTGGCAATCTCAACATGTAGGAATGGCACATGCACAAATGGCACAGGAAGGATATAGAACAGTGTTCAATAAGGAATCCAAGAGTTGGCTACTAACTGTGAAGTGGGAGACAGTTTTCTCCCTTAATCTTAAAGGTTTCCTCTGAAAAAATGACTCATGTCATTTGCTCTTTCTTCCTCCTGCCAGGTAGAGGAAATAATGAGCTATGGTATCTTACCAGGAACAGACATTTCATAACCCAAACTGAACATTTTCTATGACATTGGGAAAAAATACACTGAAAAGAATGCTTGCATTTCTATAGCATCTTTTTCTTCCCTTGCATTACTGGGACTTTAACTCAAGCAAAGGACTTCAGTGTCAACAATTAAAAAATATCCCAACTTCCCTCCCAGGGCTGTTGTGAGGAACAAATGAGATGATATATGCACTGGCAAGCTGTAAAACAGTAAAATGCAATACACATGCTAGACATGAGTAGGATATTATTAATACAATTTAGGAATAACAATAATATGCACTCAAACTCTCCATAAAAATAGCCCTTCGTGGTCTATTAATCCAAGTTCTGTCTGCCACCTGGTATTTATATGAGCAGCGTCTCCTCTGAGAGCTATTCTGGACCAAAGACACACATTTTAAAAATATAATCACTTTTAATTACAAATTATTCTTCAGAAGACTGCTATGGCTTTTAAAATGAGTAAACATATCTATATAACAATAAAAGCTTCTAAGCAAATGTATTAAAAATGTTACTCATGCGTTTTATTGGTTTTCAAAGAACCAAGTTGATATAGAAAAGCTGAAATGTCAGACACTTCTCTCCAACTAGTCCAACAAGCATCTCCTAAGCTCTTATTTCCCCAGATCTGAATCTTATAAGATGGTCCCACCTTCCCCTACCAACATGAATCACATGCATAGCTGAAATTATAGACACAATTCCTGGGAAGAAACTGGGATCCAGGTAACATGAATGTCTTTATCATAAACTGCAAGAGTTCCTGTTGGTGTTAGGTGTTATTTTCAGTGTGCAAATTTATTTAAATAAACACATAAAATGTTTCCATTTTCCTTCAGTACTTGGAATCTATTTTTCAAAAGGGGAATCAAAACCTTTTGTTCAAATTAATGACTAGCTTATGATATGCATGAATTTGCTTTACTGAGTTCAAAAGGCTCAAAGTCTAAGCATATAAATAAAATAAATGAATTAGCGCTACAATTTAAAGTTCACTTAAATTCAATATCTAAAATGTAAAGAATATATTTTTACTGTCTCTGAAACTAGAAGAAAGAATCCTGGATTGGAGAAAACACATACTCATATGACAGTTTTATTGTGGGCTCTTGGAGATAGAGGTTTTCAACCGGAGACAAATTTTTATTTCATCACAAATCCAGTTGAAGAATGCAACTACCCAGCCTTGAGGAAGGATCACTAGAAAGAACTGGCCCTCGAAGGACATGTGTCATCACATGGGCTCAGTACACTCTGTCTTCACCAACACATCAGCTCTGCTCTTGACTGCAGAAAAGTCTAGGAAGGCCCAACAGATTGACAACTGCACAGATGTGGCCAAGTCCCCCACAGTGGTTTTGTTCCATGCTCTTGTATAATTCGTCTTATACTTACAATACAAAGCCAGGGAATCTCACTAGTGACACATGAACATAGGTATAACAAGTACCAAAACAGTTACATAAAATGAATCAAGTTCTAGTAGTCTACAGCACAATGGAGTGACTATAGTTCACAATAATCTATTGTTGTGGTTTCCATCTAGAATGTCCACCAAAAGGCTCATGTACTCAGATGTGGGGTTTTGGAAGGTGATTGGATCATGGAGATATTATATTCATCAGTGGATTACTCCACTGAAGAGCTGTGAGTTAAATGTGCTATTAGAAGGTGGAGTCTTGTTGGAAGAGGTGGGTCACTGGCAGGTGTGACCCAAAGGCCATGTCTCGTTCCCTGGCTCCTCACTTCGCTCTCTGCTTCCTAGCTGCCATGACATGACCAGCTTTTCTTCATCAGACCCTTCCATCATGCCCTTTGAACATTGGAACCAGCCCACTATGGACTGAATCATCAAAAACCCATGAGCCAAAATGAATCTCTCCTTTTACTTGTGGGTGTCAGATATTGTGTCCAGTGATAAGAAAATGACTAAGACTTCTATTATATGTTTTATGAACAAGAAAAGAGGAGCTATAAGAGTCCAAATATAAAGTAATGTTAATGTCTTAGTTATTTTTCTTGTCACTGAGACAAAGTACCTAACACCCAAAGTTAAAGAAGGAAACATTTATTGTAGCTCAGTTTGTACAGGTTTCAGTTCATAGTTGGCTGGCTCCAAGGCAGGGTGGTGCAGTAGAGGAGCGTCACAGAGGAGAAGGCAGCAAAGCAGTGAAGTAGCAAAGCAGCAAGTGACAAGCAACAAGCAAGGACCACAGCATCCCTATCTCCGTCTTATATTTCATCCAGGCTACCCTTAGGGCAGGTAGCACTCACACCCAGAATGGGGCACCCTTAATCCTAGCATTGCACCATGAATCAATCTCAGTACCACATCCTTGATCACGGCATCACACCCTAGATCCAGCCACCTCCGTAAACCCCACCTATGACTGCATGAAGCTTTGCGGGGGACATCTAGATACAAGTCACAACAGATAAAGAGATAGAAACATTCATTATCCTGACTTACTTCAGTATATACCATATACATTTACTGAAGCATCACCCTATACCCCATAAGTATATAAAATTATTACATGGCAATAAATTATTTTATTGTTTGCAAAGATAGAAATGTTAACTATCTCAATGTAATCAATGTATACTTTACATTGTATACACAAATTATCAAATTGTACCTAGTAAATGCATATATAATGAAAATAATAATGATTACTTTTTTAAAATAAACAGCTGCAATTTGTATAATTTCCAAAGCAAAGAAGCAGTTTCCCAAAGTGTGGCAATGTGCCATAATTTTATATAATACACAAGTTTAAAACAAAACTAGTAGTTACATATTTATTTTCATGGGCATTTAAAATATAGTAGTATATCAAACCCATATGTTTCATTATAATTTAAATGTGACTAGATTTTTATATGTGTAAATTTAAATTTGAATTTTAAAATTTAGAAATGTAATAGTATGGATATATACAAAAATGACAATGACTTGCAAGTTTCTGAATATTTAAAAATGCCAAAGCCTCTTTTTGTCACTAAAAATGTATTTATTTTTAATATTTATAAGTTCAGGTTGAAGAAAGTTTCAATTGAGAAATTTATTAGCATAAGTAGTACTGGGTAATTTTCCTGCACAGACAGGGTAACTTGTAACCGAGATGCTCTTTCTTATGTGCAATGCTCTATCTACAAGTATTTACAGATATAAGAAAAATATTCAGCCTTCAAATTGTGGCCATGCAGTGTGCAGTATGATGAATTCTCTTAAATTACAAAATAAAAAGCATAGGTGCCTTGAGGCCCTGATGGGCTAAGAGTAAGTGTTATTAAGTGCTATTGAGTAAGTGTTCTGTGCCTCCTCTAAGGCTCCTCTGCAAAAGAGGAGCAATAATAATATACACTTCATCAGGTCATGATGGAAGGTAAAGGAATGATTTACGAGGAGGCGCTTTAAAACAAACTATAAAGCAACTATGCTACTATTATAATTTTTCTTATGCAGAAGGCCCACAGTTCTCTAAGAGGGTAAAAACTACTCCCACTCCCATCCTGCTTTGCTTCTAATTTTAGACTGCAGTCAAGCTCACCTTCGGGGGTTTCAGGAGAAAGAAAAAGACTGCAGGGCCAGACCCATGTGCCTGGGCACCCAGAAGCAGCACTTCTAGCCAGCAAGCAAGGGTCCTGCCAGTCTAGAGCTCCACCACTCACCTGGAGATCAGCGTACAGCTGCCTAACTCCTTCACCTCAGATGCTGCCGGGAAATGAAGTGAGAGCTCTTCCTCAGTGTCTTAGCTGAAACGAAATACCCGATGCCCAAAGTTAAGGAAGGAAAGGTTTATTTAGCTCACAGTTTGTAGAGGTTTTAGTACATAATTGGCTGGCTCCTGGGCAGGGTAGCTTTGCAGAGGAGAACAGTTTATAGCGGGTAGAAGACCGCAAAATCAACAACCGAACCTTAACAGCGTCTTCCCACCCCTTTTATACTGTAACCAGGCTGCTGGGATTAGGGTGGTGCCAAACCAATCAATAACTGATCACACACCTTAATCCTAGCATCACACACTCTAGATTCAGCCACCTCTGAAAAGCGCCCCCCCCCCGTGACCGCATGAGACTTTGGGGGAACATCTAGACACAAACCGTAGCACCCAGGCAGAGCAGAAAGCTGCTGTGCAGGATGGGGCAGTGGGGATCGGTGAGGAGAAGCCTCACTGGAGGGAGCCCTTGACCCAGCAGGGACAGCAAAGGGACACTGAAAAATGGGAGAACTGGAGAAAGAAGCTGGGCCAAGGGTCTCAAACTCAAATGTCTTCTGGGGCTAAGTAAGTAATGAAGAAATTTGGGAAAATGTGGGCCATGGTGAGCTGTTGAGCGGATGCCTTGGTTAAGACACAAAGCCACTACCCAGTTCCAGCTGACTGTCACTGAGTAGAAAACAACTGTTCAGAAGTTGGGAATCTGGGGCTTTGTATGAAATCTTTCACTTATTAACCAGAAATTAATCCCCCAATATATTAGGTCCTCCTCAAACAAATGAAACAAGTCTAGGAGCCACATGCTCTCCTATGGCTGCCATTTGCAAGCTCTGTTGTGCCCACCCAGGAGGTGGATGGAGAAAAAGCAAACCACAATAAAACAATAACTGTTTTATAGTCACTTTCTACAGTTATTTAAAAATCGATAACCAATAGACATTTCTCAGAAGAAAAACAAATGGAAAATAAATACATGAAAACACGTTCAGCGTCTCTGGCCATTAGAGAAATGCAAATTAAAACAACACTGAGATTCCATCTTACTTATCAAGAAATCAAGCAATAACAAATGCTGGTGAGGCTGTGGGGGAAAAGGAACCCTTTTACACTGTTGGTGGGAGTGTAAACTGGTACAACCACTATGGAAACCAGTATGGAGGTTCCTGAAAAAAACTAAAACTAGAAGTTCCATTTTACCCAGCTACTCCCCTACTAGGTATCTTCCTGAAAGAGTTAAAGGCATCAGATTACAGTGATACATGCATACCCATGATTTTAGCAGCACAGTTCATGGCAACTAAATCTTGGAAGCAGCCTATATGTCCATTAACAGATGAATAAAGAAAATGTGGTATTTATCCACGATGAAGTACTATTCTACCATAAAGAATGATAAACTAGAGTCATTTGTGAGAAAATGAATGCACCTGGAGACCATAATGTTAAATAAAATAAATCAGACACACATGCTTAAATATTGAATGGTTTCTTTCATATGAGAGGCCCAAATTATAAATAAAGAGCAAAACAAAAGATAAATAATAGGGAAAAGCAAAGTAAATCTTTTGCAAGAGGGAAGGAGGCCAAAAGATGGAAGGAGAGGGGAGAAAGGGAGGGAGATGAAAAAAATTAAAAGGTGTATGTACATGGACCAACTCCTGACAAGGAATGTAATCCTTATGTACTGCAAATTCAGCTGGGGAACTTGCTTTTTGGGAATTGTAAGTGGATAGGATTAGATGAGGTGATATTGTAAGGGTTTGAGAAATGTTGCAACTCCCTATTATCTAGTGAAAGCCTGTAAATAAGCAAGAATTTTCCTTACTAAAATGGTAGGTATGATTAAAAGTGTCCAAATAAAATAGACAATTACAACGAATTGTAGTCTCTGTGTACACTGCTATTGTGGGAATTCACAAGATACAAAATCCAGCCAGGGCAGTATGTTAGCACCAGTGGGAGAAAGCTGGGTGAGTATTTCCTCTGGTCTCCAACAGTAAGGTCAAGAAATAGAGTAGTGATGAGCATGGTGGCACATAACTGACCCCCACTTGGGAGGCTGAGACAGGAAGATTGTGAGTTTAAGGTGAGCCTGGGTGATTTAGCAAGACTATCTCAAAATAAAACTTTAAAAAGTGGAGTATTGGGATGTAGCTCATTGTGAAGGCCCTGACTTCAGTCTTCAGTACCAGAGAGAGAGAAAGACAGAGAGACAGAGAGGATAAGGGAAGGGAGAGGGGAAGGGAAAGGGAGAGAAGGGAGAGGGAGGGAAAGGAGAGAAGAGAGAAAGGAAGGGAAGGGAAGGGGAAAGGAGGGAAAGGGAAGGGAGGGGAGGGAAGGGAGAGGAGAGGAAAGCGAAGGGAAGAGGAGAGGAAAGCAGAGGAAAGGAGAGAAAGGAAGAAATGGGACAGGGACTATGGAAATGATCATCAAAGTCAGTCCTCCTTTTATGATCACTTTTATAAAACTCCCAGATCTGACAGCGTCAGTTTTCTTTTCTGAAGAGCACCATCTGGAGTGAAACCTGCCTTATCCCTTTCGTGTCAAGACCTCATTATTCACAGGGATTTTTTAAATGTGTCTGGACTCCCAAAGACAAGCCTAACAACACCAGAATAACACCTGATTACACCACCCACAGTCAGCTGCCTGGATGCCTATGTGACAGTGCCACCAGCCCACGTGCAGCAGCAGGACAGGCTGAGGTGGAAAGAGCAAGAAAAGCACCTGAGTAGAGCACAGACAAGGACATGTGAGCCATGCACAGCCCCACGCACAGGCTGTGTTGGCAGAGCCATCCCCTGTGGCAGGAGCATGTAGAAACCCCATAGTGGCTCACTACTGTCATGGAGATAGTCTTAAAATGCCCTGCTGTGTTTGCAAGGTAGGGGAACTTTACAAACACAGCCCTCTGACTGCCTCTGCCCACACCGATGTTTGTCTCCACTCCTAGGCTCCCGAAAAAAAGAGCAAGTTAGAGTTAATGTCAGCAAAGGATTCAAGAGACAGACAAATAGAAGAAAGGCTGACGCTGTTTTGCTGTGGTCCTCTTTCTCAGCAGTGGCCATAGGAATAGCAGCCTGAGAACGGGGAGGTGACATGATGGTAAAGCAGCAGCTAGAAAGCAAAGCAGAAGGAAGCTGGAGGGCCATGCTTTCTCAGCCCTCTATTTCTCTTGAGCAATAGCTACACGAGGAACTAGCCAGTGTCTCTGCCCTTAATAATCCACAAGCCCCTGGGTTTAATTCAGTGCAGTTCAGCAAGTATTTCCTAAGCACCTTTAGGTGCCAGATCTTGGATGCTGACGTGAGAGAGATTTAAGGTGTCAGGTATTAAACTACTGAGCAGCAGTCCTATTGCAGTACCAGTGCAAGAGGGATTTGGAGCCCATGGGAGGTTTTGGAAAAGAGGCTAAAATTTGAGCTGGTTAGTGACCCTGATGAGGAGGGTAACAGCTAAATGTACCTGGTGTTTATTCATTTTAATCAACTGTGTTAGTGTTTATGTGATTGGTATAGTTTAATTTAAAGATTAAGTAGACATGCAGGAAGATAACCAGAGAGAGCCCTGAAGAAGAAACAGCATAAGCAAAATAAGAAAGAGAAAAAATGTCATGTACCAGAAAAGGTGAGAGAGATCAAATAATGAGAAGAGTGGAGGCAGGGCCAGGCAGCACATTCTTCTAGGAAGCCATCCCTCATCCTACTCACTGTTCTGCATATTGCCGCCTCTGCACTTAACAGTGCAACATTTTAGGATGTTCCCAGCAGGATTATATCTGACTAGAAGTCTCAGTCGCCCAAAATAACACAGAGGTCACAGTTTATCCCTCCCTCGTGTGGAAGTCCAGGGGTCAGCTGCCCAGGGAAGCATGCAGGGCCCATCTCCTGCCAAATCCCACTCCTCCGTCCCTAAGTGAGGCCCAACATAGTCCCAGGAGTGACAGCATATCCAGTGAGCACAGGGTGGATGAAAAGGGCCAAGGGAGGCACAACAATTTGAAGAGAGATTGCCGGAAGCTGCCCCAGAGTACTTCCTCTTCCACAGCATCGCCCAGACTTGGGCACTGTCACTCTCCACTGCAAGGGAGGCCACACGTCCAGCTAAAACAGATAATTCTGTCACGAGGAGGAAGGGAGATCAGAAGTTGGGGGAATATTACTGGCCTCCATCTATAATAATCTAATTAATCTCTTGTTTCTAGAATAGTGACTTTGATTTGACTAGATTATGACTTCCTCAAGAATAAAAGCTGCCTTCTGCTCTGTGATGTGCTTCATGGCATCTGGTACTCACCAAGCATCCAGGAAATGATGTAGGAAAAGAATCAATGAATAAAAGATGACGTAAGAAAATTCTTTAAAACTTGATACTGTAAATGTGAACTGGTTTCATGACTGAGCCGCACAAAAATAGTGGGACTGAGATTGTAAAACTGCATTTTTTCCCAATATTCATCATGAGAAGATAAGGATTTTTTAAGCTATCGCCATAATACTACTAGAAACAGGTTGGTAGGTTGGTTGGTTTTTTGGTTAGTTGGTCGGTCAGTTTTAACAAATAAATATATATCCGAGAGAGAATCTTTACCTTCAATACACTAGCCTATTCCAAGTCCAAGTCCATAGTGGTGAAAATTCCATCTCTTGAAAGTATGTTTAGAATTTGGGGGCTGGTGAGATGGCTCAGTGGTGTAAGCGCCTGCCTGGCAAGTGCGAGGGCCTGAGTTCGACTCCCGGAACCCACATACGAAAAAAGGGTCGGTGATATCGCTCAGCGGCACGGGCGCCTGCTGGCGTGCGAGGTCCTGAGGTCAACCCCTGGTATCCACAAAAAAAAAAAAAGAATTTGGGAAAATGAAAAGGTGATCCAGAACCAAGTCTGACTAACAATAAGTTATATGACCAATTTTATTATGCCAATTCTGATTTTTTTAAGTATGATGAAGTAACTGGTCTAGCATGCTTATAAAATTCTTGTTGGGAACAATTTTCAGGAAAGCAGTTCCTAAAATCTTTTCAAGTATGGCGAAATAACTGTATGTCATAATTGTGTTATAGTTTAAATCCAGAATTTCCCCCAAAAGTTTCATGTGTTCAAAGATGTAGCTTTCAGAAGGTGACTGGATCATAGGGGAGCTATATTCCGCAGTGGTTAATCCACCAATGAGTGCATAGCTGAACGGTCTGCTAGGGAGCGGTGCCCAGGTGAAGGAGATCGGTCATGGTGTTGTGCCTGTGGAGGGCATATCCCTTGTGTCTCTGCCTCTGTCTCTCTGTCTCTGTCTCTCTCTCTGTCTTTCTGTCTCTCTCTGTCTCTCTCTCTCTCTCTCTCTCTCAGCTGCCATAGGTTGTGCAGCTGTCCTCCTCCACACTGTTCCACACTGTCATTTCTGCCTTTGGGCCAGTCAACCATGCATGGACTTAAGCCTCAGAAACCATGAACCAAAATACACCTCTCCTCCTTCAGTTATGAGTGTCAGGTATTCTGTGCTAGTGATGAGGAAGTGGACTAATACAAGTAGTTACTTATCATGTTACATGATTTCTGCAGAATAATAATTATATACACAAGCATTTTAACATGATATATGTGCATTAGTATGCATATATATTTACATGTATGTTATTTAATATACAGAATTCTGCATTACAGATAAAGCACACTAGCATTATATACAAGTGCACACACTATATACACTATACACATATATACCACAACCATATATAAATACACACATATATGTGTGTGTGCATGTGTATCCCTTTATTGTTAGGGGACAAAATTACTCAGAATTAATATGCAAAATTGTTACAATCCAGGCCTTCCTTAACATAAAAGATTTACTGGGCTCAAGTGTAATTCAGTTACTGAAAAGTAACAAAAACAAACAAAAACAAAATAGCCTAATAAGCAAATTAAAAATACAATAACAATATGATCAGTTTAAATCATGTAATAATGCTGTCTTTTTTTTTTTTTTTTTTTTTTCAGAGAAACTAAAGCCATTTTACAGTCATCAGTTTTCCTAAGGGAAAATTCAGGCCACTTCTCTCTTACCAGCAATTCTTGACTGTTTGTGCAATGCTGAGCCATTAGCTGATATATGGAGAATTTTATATTAACCACAAAGAAAAAATTCAATCAATAATATTGCTTAGAATGGGCACGGAACTTCTCATCCTCCTAGCAGTTCGCGAACACTGATGAGTTAAGCCTGCCCGCGTTCCAGTGGAACAGAAACAGAGTCACGCTCCTAGACCTAGGGAAGGAAACAGAGGGGAGGGCAGCTCCCCTGCCCTCAGCATGGAGGGAGCCAGGGTCAGGGCCAGGGTCCAGGTGTGACTTTGCATTTGGAGTCAGAGGTGCTACGCCCAAAGCACTCGGCCTCCCACCCCGATCCCTTCCTCTGTCTTTGGAGAGCAGCGGTCTTGAAGCTCGGGCGCCGCACTGTCTGAGGCAGTGTGGAGAATGTATTTTCAAGTCAAATATCTATCAGTCAACACATATTGATTTTCTTTAATTATCTCCACAGAGTAGATTTGATTCTGAAGAGCTTATGTGATTTGAAAAATGTATCACCTATTTGTCAGCCATGTATAATTTATGAAGGCCCTTTCATTCAAGGCCTGCAGTCCAAAGCTGGCCATTTGTGAGTTATTAACATGTTATTAGATATACCCTATTAAGATTTGCAGACGTTCAGCCTTTCACACAAAAAGCAAGAGAGACACCACATAAATTTTCACTTGCACTATTAAGCTTAGAGGATTCTGACTCTAACACCTCCCCATGAATCCATTCCAAGGAATTGCCTGGCACAATGAATCTATCAAAAAATTACCCATAATTTTAAACTCTTCGGTTTAAAGCAAATCTATGTTAGACGGGATTCTGCTTTCTCGGAATGTGTCACTGATTTTCTTCCTGTGCATGGTGCCTGACAATACTGATGTTTAACTCAACAGGAATTTTAATTACCAACATAGGCTCCTGAACTAGGAGACAGATGATCTACTTTACAGGTAACTGACTTTAAAATAACTAAAAGTATTTAATTCATGAGGCAATATTACCTTTAACATGAGGTAATTAGGCACTTACTAATACAAAGTAGTATTTCATTCAAATATGTACAAAGACATATGGAAAGAATCTATTAGGGCCGGGGATATAGCTCAGTGGCACAAAAGCCTGCCTGGCAAGTGCAAGGTCCTGAGTTTGATTCTCAGTATGAAAAAAAAAAAAAGGAATCTATGAATCTGATAAGGTAATTATCTTTATATCCATCATTGTTTTATGTATAGCAAAACTAGATGAATATATAGGCATCACCATTCATAAAGAGGCATAGGTGGATATAAAATGTGACTTGATTCCACTTAATTGCTACAACTATAATTTCAGATTAGTGAGGGTGAATAAATATTTGCTGATTATATGTCCTAAGAAGTATCCAGCAGGGGTGATTCCAGAGAAGGAGTCAAGGAATGCATCCTTGGAGAAGCCATGAACTTAGAGCTGAAGGAAACGGGCTGAAAGCATGCCTGGCAGACAACACTGACCTGAGAGGACCCATGGAGGGAGAGAAGGCTGTGTGGTAGAGATGGGAGAAGCCCAGCAGGGAGGGGAGGAACCTGGGCCTGGATGCCATAGGCCTGTGGCCATAACAGGAGCTGGGGTTTTACTGTGGGGACAGAAAGAGGCTATCAGAGAGCTTTAAGCATAGGAGTGGCAGGAGCAAAGGAGGGGCCTCGGGAATAGTGAAAAAAATCCTTATAAAAGAAAAGGCCCTGGGAGTCCAGCTCTTTTTCCAAACCTATTTCAAATCAGAGTTTGAGGTGATGTTTTTAAATTAAAAAGAGAGAAGAGGTCACCTTCTCAAAACTACACAAAATAAACTCAGTTGTGTATAGATTTCTCACATGCGATGCCATTACCTTTCTCTGAGGTTATGAGGAAAAGTAGGATAATGGAGAAGAGAAACAAACTGTGTTGTTATTAAATATTTTCCAGGTGCCAGAAACATAAACAAACACTAATGCCCTAGGGTCCACCAGCAAAATTTAGCAAGGATTAATACTTTATTATATCTGATTTCTTTTTCTTCCTTTCTTTTGTTTTTCGTTTTTCATTTTAGAAATAAAACAGTACAGACACAAACTGATCTCCTTGTGTATTTTTCTCTTCATTCTCTAGAGATACACTTTATTCCAGAATTCCTATGCATACTTCTCATACAGTTTATTTTTACTTTTATTACAAATGTGTGTATCTATGTATAATATGTGTGGCCTTGTATTATATGTTTTTATATTTTTAACTAAATTATTTCATATTGTATATAAAATTTTGCAAGTTGCTTTTTTCACCCCACATTTTTACATATATTCATATTGGTGTACATTGTTCTAATTCACTCATTTGAACCACTGTGTGACTATTGTATGATTGTAATACAACATGTTATCAACTCACTTTTTGGTGAATATTGATTTAGGAATCCCCTTTTGTTTGGATTGCAAACAATACTGCAGTGAACATCTTTATATTTATCTCTCTCCTGATGACATGTGTGAGAGCATTTCTGAGGCGTTTATGTAAAATGTTTTAACACGGTGGAAGAAAGTAGCCTATTAAGCTGAGTTAATATTCTAAATGCTTGTAGTAGTAGCAATAGTAGTAGTAGTAGTAATATGTTCAGGTCACAGTGAATAGTTTGAAACTACCATTTCCAGTACATGATTTGAGAACATATGAAATCATTTAAGAATGGCCGCATAGAAGTCAACCAGAACTTGGCCAAGATTTTAATTTAAACCTCTGCAGGTCTGTTCTAAGTTGCAAATCTGGTTGAAAAAGCTGAGTTTCTAATTTAAGATATATATCAAGTATACCTAAATAATAAGAGAAAATGACAATGGATATACTGAGAAAAAAAATCTTGACAGGTTTAGGTTAGCATCTCACTGCACGAGTTTCCCAAACCCCTGAGGCTCTTCCAAAATCAAAAGTCACACAGAATTAGCAGCACAAGAATGACATTTTCAATGTCTGCTTTTTTAAATATTTTATTTCCAAAAACCAACAATTTAGGCCAAGCTGGAGTCAGGGTTTCATTCACATCTTACTGATGTTTTTTTCATCATTACTCATCAGCACTACTTAAACAGCACCTTGCCAGAATTCGCCCTTTAGCTAAGTGAACAGAGAATGAAAAATCCTTCTAAACTGAACAGTAGTCCCAAGTGGGTGAGTAGCAAGGCTTCCCTGGGGAGAAATTAAGTACAGGATCCATCCTTTCCAATGTCAACTAAGGGCAAAGGTCTTAGATCTTATGTCCTGACTACAAAGCACACAGCAATGTTCCAAAGAGGCCCTGCAAACTGAGCCCTCAATATTGTCACTGCTGTCACTCAGACACACCCTTCAGCATGTACTCAGAATCAGGGAAGCATTGGGAGATCTTTTAATTTAAACCATTCATTTTACAGAAAAGAGGGCCAGGGAGAATAAATGCCATGTCCAAGATCACACAGTAAACTATTGACATACAAAGACTCCAGAGTCTTCATTTCCTGCTCTTTGTCCTACATTATGTGGCTTATACATAACCTCAATGCAGCACGGCAATTAAACATACTCAAAGGCAGTGTGCATAGCTAGCTCAGTAATAGAGCACAGAGCTTTCTTAGCATGTGCGAGACCCAGAGTTCAATCCCCACCACTGCAAAAATATTTTATATGTGTGTGTTTGTTCATTTTTCGTTTAATTTTTATGCATTAGAAGTTGCCAAAACTGGCCGGTGAGATAGCTCAGCGGCGTAAGCGCCTGCCTGGCAAACGCGAGGTCCTGAGTTCGACCCCCAGTACCCACAAAAAAAAGAAAAAAAAGTTGCCAAAACTTTTCAGAAGTACTTCAGGTCTTTATTAGAAAATCCCTGTGGAAGATTATATTAACATTCTCAACCACAAGCTCTGTCTGCCTTCTTGCGGGGGATTACACGCCTCACTGACGTCAGGCTTGACCATGGTGAGTGACATATTTCTGCTCTCGCCAGTGACATGTGAGTAGAAGTGAAGTCTACCTTTCATTTTTTTCTCTCTCTCTCCCCTCTACTATAAGAATGCCCTGGATAGGAACTGGTCCTTCTCTCTGGATTCCAGCATGAAGAAGACAGGGAGAAGAACTGAAACTGACTCAACTGACACACTGTGCATGAGAAGTAAATCTTTGTTTTTGTGAACATTAAGATTTCTAGGCCTCTTTATTATTGCAGCATAACCTAGCAAAAGCTGACTGATACAGTTCTCAATAACAGCCAGATTGGTTGGTCATCACAAAGCAACTCATATAAAACTGTGAGTAAAGAGATCAACTTCAACACATTATTTTTGAAGATGAGAATAAGCCATAGTTGACTCTTTTTTGATGTATTGACTCTCACACTGCACAAAACCTTCTTTCCAACAGCAGTGTGAAAAGTTGTTTGTGGGATCACTATCAAGGGCTTTTCACTTATCCCCACGAACACACATCTCATACCAAAGGAATCAAAATCTGAGCACGAAATGGAAATGTTCTATCTCAGTATCAACTGCTTACTGATGCATCTGCCACTTGGAATGGAGGGTTGAAGAACGGGAACAACAGAGACACTTGGGATCCCAAAAGCCAAGATATTGGCTGCAATGAGTCCAGCCGCTTTTCTTAATACCCATCCACAACGGTAATCACCAACAACCACTGCCTCAGAGGCCAGTGGTCATGATCTGTATGAACCAGCAATAAAGTCGTGCTGCTCAGGTGGGAGAGGTAGCTTGATGCTCAACAGAATAAGCCAATTGTCTCCCTCCCGCCTAGACTGTAAGTAGGACCGTCTTTCATTTGACTAATACCTGTCTAGTGCTTATATGTGGGTGGTAAGCTAGCCTCAAGGCCATAAAGAAGAACAAGACAGGCAAGGCCCCTGATCTCAATTAACTTATATTTTAATGGCAAAGAGAGACAAAAATCAAGAAAAATATAAATAAGCACAGATTTTATGAAAAATGTGGAAAGCAAATAAGGTGAGGTAGTCAGAAATTACAGCACAAATTGTTTTTGAGATAATGAAAATCCCTCTGAGAACATGACATTTTAGCTAAGATCTGAAGGATAAGATGAATTCAGCCATGCAGAGAAAGAGCTGGGAGAGCATGTTTGAAGCCACGGGGGCAGGAATTGCAAAGACTCTGAGGCATGAAAGAGCATGACATATTCAGGGAATAGATTGGCTTTCAAGGAAATGGACTTCTGATTTGGGCCCTAGGACCAAATTCAGCGTCAAAAAATCCTGAACTGAATCACAGCCAGGAAAGCAAGACTTCAGGGAAACAGGGTTTCTAGAATATTGGAAAACAGGAGACAGACATACTTTTCAGGCAAACTGACTCTCCTCCAATGAGGATGTGGCTTTGCTTATCCTGAATCAGGTTCACACCAAGCAAGTCTAGGCACACAGTACAAAATAATTTTAAGTCTTGATGTGAGTCCTGTGCATGAAAGACTTGTGTGGCATTGTAAAAATCTTTTCTTAGTTCCCATTAGGGAACTAGTGATAAGGGAAAAGCCCTATTAAAATACACGGTAGGGCCGGTGAGATGGCTCAGCGGCGTGAGCGCCTGCCCGGCAAGTGCAAGGGCCCGAGTTCGACTCCCGGTACCCACATACGAAAAAGGGGCCGGTGATATCGCTCAGCGGCACGGGAACCTGCTGGCATGCGAGGTCCTGAGGTCGACCCCCGCTACTCACATAAAAAAAATAAATAAATAAAATAAAATAAAATACATGGCATCTGCTCCCATCTTTTGTGGCCACCTTTTCCCCAAAAGTTTCTGGGCTCTGACTGTACTAATCAGGATGTGAGTGTGCACATGTGTGCACATGTATGTATTCTCCTGTTTCCAATGCACAGCACACCTGGAATACTGTACTGCCGCCTAACAAGTGAGGAGTAGTGTGGATGAGGTGAAGTTAGTGTGGAGTGAGGACAAGACTACACAGACCTGGGAGTCCACAAGAAGACATTGGGTTTTATTCTAAAGAACGATATGAAGGCAGTGAGAACTCTTCAGAAGGCACATGGTCTGATTTATGCTTCACTCAGATCAACTGTGGGGCTATGTGTGGAGTGGTGTAGGAGAAGGAGGCATGAGGGATAGAACTGAAGTGGGCCATGCAAGAGATACTGCAGCAAAGACCAGAGCACTCACAATGAGTGAGTGGTAGTGGATGGTTTGACAGGTATTTGGTAAGACTAAGTGATGGGGCTCGTGAAATGGCTCAGCGGTGTACACGCCTGCCTGGCAAGCGCGAGGGCCCGAGTTCGACTCCCAGAACCCACATACGAAAAAAAGGCTGGTGATATCGCTCAGCAACACGGGCGCCTGCTGGCACACAAGGTCCAGACTAAGTGATGGATTATTGTGGGAAAAGGAAAAAGAGAAGAACTGGGAGTGATTTCTAGGGTTTTCTTTAACAACTGGACATATAAGAATGACATTTACTGAACTGAAATGAAGATTGCTGAGGGTCAACTCAATAGGGGAAAAAAGAAGAAATAAGGTGTTCACTATTGGCCACATTAGGTTGGCAAAAATTTCTAAAATATCCAGATGGTGCTTAGCAGACAGTTTTTTTATGAGTCTGAAGTTCAGAGGACAGACTAGAGTTATGGATATGAATTACAGGATTATAAGACATAGATGGTATGAAGAATAGATATACTGTTAGGAAATTATTTTTCTAGAATCACAAATTTTTTTTCTCAAATAAGCCTATAATAAGAAAGTTAAGACAAAGGGTCTTAATTGTTTCTCACTAAAGATTGAGTTAATGACTTTCTGTAGAAAAGAAATTACTGAATAAAATTAGTGAAGTCAATGCTTGTGCACATATGACAGCTTAGGTACATAAATCCAATCTCCTACTCCATTCATATTCTAGCATATAAAATTTCTTATAACACACAAGCCAAATAATGCAATTCCCCACAATAAGTATGTAAAACAAATTTTGCAATAACAGTAACCTCAGGGTTAAATAATATATTCCATAAATTGTTACATAAAGCTTTATAGTAAAGAAGGGAAATATCCCAGGAAATTTCTTTACCTTCACTGCAAACAAGCCAGCCAGAAATTCAATTTCACAATGAGCAAGTATACAGAGATCTAGCCTTAACAGGACTTTTAACCCTCCTGCTTAATAGACTTTACTCTTTGTGTCTTTATGGAAACTATTTGTGAAGATTCTTCAACCTTGTCCCTTATCTTTGGACCAAAGGATAAGGAGTAGCTCAGCACTTTACATCCTCAAATATGCTTGGATAAACAGTCTCCCTTCTTCTCAAGATTTTCCATCAAGTATTATTTCTCATTAAATTTCAAAGTCTACAATTTTAAATATGTTATTAGCCAAGATTGATTCAAAGTGCTTTGGGCTATGATAATCTTCCCCTTTTACAATGTAGTGGATGAAATCACCTTGACTACAAGTACAGATATGGAAAGGAAGAAAGCTTAGAACTGGGCCCTAAGAAAATCCAATGTCAGAAGCCAAATTCGAGAGGATAATACCATGAGTGAGATGGAGAGGGGTAAAGTAGCAGACAAAGTAGGAAACTGTGATGTCAATGAAGTTGTTATGAACATTCATTGGTTTTTATGCCACCATTTAGTTCCTTTCTTTTGGTAACAGAACCCCAAATGTGTTTTAGGAGAACTGCCCTTCTCTTTCTCTCCCCCTAAATGTGTAAGATTTGGGTAAAGCCAATTCTCCCTTAGTCAAGGCCTTTTTCAATCAATGCATTTCATCCTCTTGGCCAAAGTGGTTGTTTCAGAGATGGACACAGAGCTCAAAACAAGATAACAAAACCAATAGGTGCTAATATCAAGACTTTCTGGCTGGAGCACAATTTTTCTTGCTGGATTTGCATACTAGTCAATGTAAGAGTGGGCTCTATGGCTGCCATCTCATTACTCTGAGGAGAAAGCAAAGTATGTATGAGAATAGAGCCAATTCAGAGGAATTGGATCAAGAAATAGAGCAAGCTAAAGCAGTCCTAGTAGCACCATCTAAACTCCTGCCTCAGACCATACCTAAAGCCAGCCTCACCAGGACAGTTTCATTATAGAAGTCAATAAATTATCATTTTTCTGGGTTGTTTTGGACTTGGGTTTTTTCCCACCAACATGGATTTCCTTAACCAGTAGAAAATACAAAAGAAGAAACTACGTCAAAGAGTGTACAACTGGGGCATATGCTGAGTAGAGCCTTATAATGAGTCAGCAAAGTTCCCGTAGAGTTTGCCATCATGGAGGCCATTGAGAGTCTTGACAAAATCCATTGTAGTGCACTGGTAGGTGGAAAATCAGACTCAAGGGGTCCTGTGGAATACTCTGCATGCATTATTATCAGGATGGCATCTAACTGATCATGTGGAATAGAATGAGCCCTGAAGAGAGAATCAGAGATCTAAACAGAGAACCAGAGATCTGGGCTCCAGATATAGCTCAACCACTAACCAGGTATGTGAATGTGGACAAATCACTCGCTTAACTACTTGGAGTCTAACAGCTGCTGCATCTGTCACGTGACTGTACTTGTCTGGTGCCCAGGAGTGCTTCTCACTCTGAAAGTGTCCATATTTTGCTATTTTGGCCAACTTGTACTGTTACAAAACTGAGTAGAAGAAGCCATCCAAGTCTCCCAGGTTTCATTAGCATTCCCTCCTTTGTTGCTAAATTAAATTCTCTTTGGCTCGATTTTCATTTCACAGTAATCATTTCACTGAAGGCCACATCGCTGTTGTGGTTAGCTTGTTCTGAGTGAGGGGTGAACAGCCCTTGCCTCTGGCTATCCAGTCAGAGTCTCTTCTCCGTGATGACACATAGCTGACAACCTCGCCACAGGTCCACTGTTCTGGGGCCACACTCCACTTCTGCTCTCATCGCTCTGTTAACCAAAGAGCCAAATGATGGGCTCCATGGTGTCTGTACAGGAGAATTTTTGATCCTCAAAAAGGCAAAGACTTTTGCTGAGTGGCTGTCATTCTTGGCAGAGTTTTTCTTGAGTATGTACTGCTCTGTACTTCATACCATCAGCCAGTCCCGTTGTAAATTGGACACCAGCCACAAAGCAAAACATGCACAAAAGACCAGAGGCCATTAAAATGCATCCCTCTTATTTAGCTCAGTAAGAAGCAGGACAAGAGAGATTAACTTCTCAACAGGGTAACGTACCATATATATCAGCACTAACATTGAGGTTTTTATTTCCCTGAGTCAGCTTTAAAAATAATGTTGACTTTTATGGTTGATACATTATAGATCACCATCTTTATGTCAGAACATATTGGCTTGAAAATAAATCAATGAAAATATTAATACATGAGCCTTGTGTTTAAATGAAACCCCTTCAACTCCACATCTTCCCCTCATATTTCACTGGGAGCTTTTCAGAGACCTCACTCTGATATGTTTTACTGAACATGAAATCAGGATCTCTTTTCATTCTCCACAACTACTGTTTTTAATCTGCCTTGTATATAATCAGGTTCAAAAATATCAGCTTTGTTCTTTTACCGTAAATGTACATAACTGCATTCCATCATTAATAGGACTGCCAGGTCAAACTTACAGTTTATGCATGAAGAAAATATCTCAGAGCCAAAGCTCTAACTGGCCTACTATTAATAATAAAACTCTCTGAATTGAAGACCAACTTCAAATATTATATTTGTTAAAACATTTGTTTTAATCATGAGAAATTTCTATTATATGTTTTGGAAAGCAAGTTCATAATATAGAAATTATTAAAGAAAGATGAGGTGAAACAGAAAATTTGTTCTTTTAAGTGTGTCTTCCTTTCTGATCCTTTCTGTTCTGAGGACACACCATGCATGCACTGCTCTTAACCCCTTCTGAAAAAACTATTTCTAGAAGACCCTACAGAGAGAGCAGCCCTAACTATTCATCCACTAAGTGGAGGCCTGCGACTAACACCAGCCTGATCACACTCCCCCCCCATGAAGGTGCCACCCAGCCAGCCAATATGCATTGCGTGCCAACCCACAGTTTGTGAGAGGCCTGGCTGCTGCTTTCCTACCCAAACAGGAACAGTAAACACCTGGGTCAATCACGGTGTCTTGGGAGAATTTTTCTGGCTCTTTGCACAGAGTTAGAAATCTGCAACAAGAGCAGAAGGCAAAGGATGCCCTCAGAGAAGGTGAGGAGGAAGTAGATGCTGAACAGAGAGAAGCAATGAAGTAGAGAAAAAATAGAAGGATGAAGGCATCAATTGGTAGGGGCAGAAAAAAAGTCAGTAGGGATAGACTTTAAGGCTTCCTTCACCACATATTTAATTCATCACCAACTCATGTTCATTTACCTGCTACAAATCCATGGAATTTACCCATCTCTAATCTCTCTCTCTCTCATACTACAGAAATACCCTCCTAATTCATATCCCAATGAGCCTGCCCTTTGCTCTCCAAATAACAAGCACAGTGAGCGTTCAAAATGCAAATCCGATCATGTTTCTCTGTTTCTTATATAAACAGAGAGAGCCAGTGAGGTCCACACAGACAAACAAACCCTTTAGTGGGATAGAATCAATTAGATCTGGAGGGGAAAGGCTTTCACATGCTAATATGGAAGAATATCTTTATGACCTCAAGGTACAGAAAGATTCTTAAGCCAGATACAAAAGGCATAAACCATAAAAGAAAAATTGATAATTTGGTCTATGTTAAAATTAAGAACTTCTATTCCTCAAAAATTAAATATGGATACATACCATTAAGCCAGAGAAACAAGGCACAGAGTACAAAAACCAGTTATAACAGAAGTAACTGAAAACATTTTTATCCAAAATATGTGAAGAATTCCTAGACATCAGTAACCAAGAAATCAACAACACAGTAAGAAAAATGAGCAAAAAGTCACTAGAAGAATTGAGATAAGAGATAGGGCATGGCTTAGACTGGCTGGGAAGAGAGGCGTGGAGGGATCCCAGGATCTACAGGGCATGGCCTCTCAGGACCCTGTATGTAGAACTTCATGCAGGTTCCACCGAGATGCGGCCAGCAGATGAGGATACAGACGCCCTGAGGAACTCGCTATCGTGCCTCTTTCACGGTGGCCCATGAGTCTCCCAGACCCAGGGTGTACTTTTATTTTTGCTTTTTCTCTTTTCCTCTCTTGTTTCCTCTGCAGAGCCAGTTTCTCCCTTACTCCTTCACTTTTCAAATAAACCTTGTCACCACTTTTGGCTTGTCTTGTTCAATTCTTTGTTCAAGGCCAGAAGGACCTGGAATATGTTTAATTATCGAGCCATTTCTAAAAGGAAATACCCGATAATAGAATCACTTCTCATAAAAGGATCCAGGTCCACAGGCAGCAAGAGTCCTCCAACCCCAAGCAAAGGAACCCAGGCATATGAAGGCAGGGAGAGGCTAACATCTTGTAGGGCAAAAGTAAAGTGGGAAAAGTGCAAAAGAGAATTCATTCTTAGGTGTGTCTTTTTTCTGTCTATTCAAGAGACACACCATGCACCAGCCATTACATACCCTTCCTTTCTGAGCGAGCTGTATTTCTCAAACCCCTGCAGAAAGAACAACGCTAAATGTTCCTCCATGGAGTAGTGGCCTGGCCAGCTGGAGATAGGAGATAGGAGCAGGTGGCTCATTGCCTCCCCTTTCCTGCCCCTGAGAGGACTTCCCTGAGACTGAGTTGATTCAAATTTCTGGTTCTCAGAAGCTAGCCTCTTGGGGCTGAGCACTCAGTTGCCTTTTGTGGGGCCCAACACATCAGGCATCTTCAAATCTTCATATAGGCCCCTTTGGTTGACAGGTCACGCTCCTTGTTCCTCACTTCTGCTCTCTGGAATAAAATGGTAGCACATAAAGCCAGGGCCCTGCTTTCTGGGTGACTCAAGCTAAGATACCATTCTCTTTTCTCCTCAATGTGCTGAAAGTTCAGAGCAGATGAAGATTTTTCCACCCCCACAGCATCCCCCCCACTACCAACAGCAAAGCATTGATGGTGGACAGCCTGCCAGTGTGTTACTGCTAACAGTAGCATTTTGGGGGGCAGGGTGAGAGAGCGGCTTGCTGCCTGAGGGTAAGAGCGAATGGAAGGAGGGGTCCTGGGATACAAATCTCAGATGCCTTGGGCCATCTTCACCACTACTCTTGGAGCCCCAGGCTCTGTGACTGATCTCCTCTCTTACTCTTTACTAAACCAACATCTTCCTTTCTTTATACAAAGTACACAGGTGAAGATGCATCAGTCATGATGCATTTAAAGATCCTTGATGCTAAATGAAAGGAAGAGTTTGTTCGAGATCGCCTCTCGGGGACATGAGCCCAGAGGCAGTGCCCGGCTTCCACAACCACAGAATGATACAGAAATGTTTTTTTTTTTTTAACTGTATCATTAACTGACATTAAAACTTCTGATTTCAGAGTCCATTTGGAGGCATCACACATTCCTACAGATGAATTAACGAGAGTCCAGAGTTGGTGTTTTTTTTTTCCCAGACAGAGTAATACCGGCTTCAGAACCTTTTCTGTTGTTACAGCAGTTTCCCAGTGACTCCCTCTGTTCACATAGTTGAAGCTGCTAGTTATGTCAGATCCATGTCAACAGAAAACAAAAATATGCAAGCTGCTATATAAATTAATTATTGAAATTAAGTACTCACTGTCTCTGCACAGTCTTCTAAATTATTTACAGGATCCAATTTGCTTTTATTATGAAAAATAAAAACCCTTGGACTCTCACATTTCAAGAAAACTCAAACCTGGAAGAGGAGTCCAGGTTCAGAGCCCACACCGTAAAAAAATATAATGTAAAACAATTTAAAAACTAGCATCATTTGGCTGGTGATATGGCTCGGCAGCATAAGCGCCTGCCTGGCAAGCGTGAGGTCCTGAGTTCGACTCCTGGTACCCACATAAAGGAAAAAAAGGGCCAGTGATATCGCTCAGTGGCACAAGCGCCTGCTGGCAAGCACGAGGTCCTGAGTTCAACTCCCGGTATCCACATAAAGAAAAAAAAAAAAAAAAAAAAACCTAGCATCAGTGCTTTTTATCTTAAGACTGGAGGTAAATTCTAAAACTGGGTAATAGGCTGCTGAATCTATTCATTAACAGATTTTAAGGCTCTATATTCAGAATTACCCCCTTATCAGTGGAGGTTACATTTCAAGACCCTCTGTGGAGACCTAAAACTGTAGATATTACTGAATCCTTTGTGTACTATGTTTTTCCCATACATATATACACAGAGTAAAGTTTAATCTATAAATTAAGCACACTGAGAGACTAACAATAATAACAATAAAGTAGAACAATATTCTGCAATGAAAGTTTATCCTTGGGAACATTATTGAGTAAAATAAGGGTTACCTGAACACTGCACTTACATATCATGATAGTCAATTGGATAACACAGAGAACTACAAGCGACTAACAGGGGGGCAGCATATGCAGTGTGGATACACCTGATGAAAAGAACCATTCATAGGACAGAACAGGACAGCAAGAGATTTTATCACACTACTCAGAACAGCACACAATTTAAAACTGATTGTTTATTGCTAGAATGTTTCATTTAATATTTTTGGATCATGGGTATCCATGGATAACTGAAAGTTCTGAAGGTGAAACCGAAAGTTCGGTGTGGTGCCACACACCTGTAATTCCAGTTACTCAGGAGACTAAGGCAGGATCACAAGTCTGATGCCAGCCTAGTGAGACCCTGTCTCAAAATGTAAAAATCATTAAAAAAAAAAAAAAGCCTAGAGATGTAACTTCCCTGGGTTCAATTATCTATACCACAAAAGGAGGAAGGAGGAAAGGAAGGAAGGAAGGAAGGAAGGGAAAAAGAAAATGAAAGAAAGCAAAATCAAAGATGGCATGAGGGTACTACCATATTCTTTTATCTCTGTTTTTAAAATCATCTCCAAATCATGATTTTTGAGGTAGGACTCTGTCATCTATAACAAAGGCAGTGCATCTAGTGACCTGAGAGATGACTTGCTAGTTTATTTCCACATCTTACTTTGGGGTGGGGGGAGCTGGTGACACAGGTTGGGGTGGTGGTGATACAGGGTGGCAGAGTGGGAAAAGGTAGGTAAGAAAACATCCCCTGGAAATCTGGTAATTTACTGAATGTCTTTTGTAAAAGAAATCCAGGCTTTCCGCCAATCATTGAAGACATGACTTCCACTCAACCTCTCTAAACCCTAGTATCCCGGAAGTAAAATTGAGAGAACAATGTCTCCCACACCTATCTCCCAGAAATCTTTTGTAGAATAATCACAGTAACAGGAAGCTTTCAACTAACTGTAACTCAATTTCTTTGTATGAACCTAACACAGTAACTACAGATGACAGACCAATAAGAGATGGGGTTGGTGGGATTTTTTCTATGTCCTCAATGAATTATATCTCATCCGCCGCAGCTCGAGTCCCGGACAGAAGCCCAACCCCTGTTCCGGCTTGCATTTAGTGGGAGGAGGAATTGTAACCGGTCTTTGGTCTTTATCGCCACCCAATGGTCAGTTGGGTGAAGAACATCAAATTATCGGTGGATATGAAACCAAAGAAAATGAATTTTAAAATGAGAAAAGGAAAAAATGGAAACAAAGTTTTTGTAAATAAGAAGGGAAGAGGGGATGAATGGAGGGTAGGAAAATGGGAAAGGAAGAATCAAGTTGTATCATGTACAGGTACAAATTCCCTATGATAAATGTGATCATTATGTATGCCTAAAATGTACCAATAAACTTAATTAACAACAAAAAAAATGAATTCAAAGTAAACCACCTGCTACTTTAACTCATCACTTAATTAAATGTTACCTGGGGCCCTCCACTTGAAGAAACCCATTAAAAATCAAATAAGTATATTGTGATATGAATAGTTCCTGGTTATAGTTGTAAATATAAAAATGTATATGTACTATACATACACACAGATAAATGTATATCAGAACATCCATGTATATGCCAATCACTGTATCAGAAGAAAAACATACAAATGTATGTGTACATTAATGTATAAACAGATATATAACAAATAAATATAAATATATGAAACAAAAACCTGTAAATACAAACTTTTACTGTCTGAAGGCATTTATGTGACTCCATTAAATGCCTTCATTTGTTAAAGAAATGAATTTTTCACTTGAAAATAAATAGGGGGTATAGCTCAGCAGCAAAGGACATGCCTAGCATACACAAAGCCCTAGCTTCAGTCCCAAGCATCAGACAAAAATATTTTACCTACAGACACAGGTGAAATATTAAAAGCTAAAATCAAATCATAGATTTAAGTCCATGTCTTCACACGGCAGAGAGTGAGACCTCCCAGCATGCCCTTTTTTTTTTTTTTTTTTTTGTGGGTACCGGGGGGTCGACCTCAGGACCTCGCGCACCAACAGGCACCCATGCCGCTGAGTGATATCACCGGCCCCTTTTTCGTATGTGGGTTCCGGGAGTCGAACTCGGGCCCTCACGCTTGCAAGGCAGGCGCTTACGCCTCTGAGCCATCTCACCGGCCCCCAGCATGCCCTTTTAAAAGGCATTAATCCTATGGAATTATGTGCCCACTCTGACCACCTCATTTAACTTTAATTACTTCCTTACCACAAATATTGTACAATAGAAACACTGGGGTTAGGGTTTCAATACATGATTTGGACATGGACAAAATTCAATCCATAAATGGTAAAAGCCAGGAAGAAAAAGGGATCCTGTCCAAGTATGGAGTAGCAAAGCCACACCTGCTCTCCCACCCTTCCACACAAACCAACACACAGATGTCCAGGGCACCAGAGTTGGTGAAAGAGGAAGGGGTGGAGGTAAACTGAAACATGTTAGGTCTCTTTGCTGGGGCAGGCCGCAGGGCATTTGCATCTCTATAGGTAATTCCCACAGGAACCTCACCAGAAAGGGACTGTCCTACTGTACAGCTGAGGAAATCATGGCACAGAAAGGTTAAATAACTGCTTCAGACTATACACTGGTCCTCTGGTGAAGGTCAGATCTGAGCACTTTTCACTGCACCAAAACAGCCCTGAGAGGGGCAGAAACCCATGATCTAGATCAGGGGAGCAACTGCCTACCAGATTAAAGGCCCCAGTGAGCTCTGGAAGGTTCTCATCTCCGACTCTCTAGCTTCTCATCACATGTGATGCTTCATTCACAAGGTTATTCTGAGTATTAAATAAGATCACATGTGCACACTGCTCGGCCCAAGCCATGGCAGGTTTCCCTCCTCGGCTTCCCTCTGAGAGCCCACACTGAGTTGGCAAAGCAGCTTCGATGGAAATAACTAAGCATTTGCCAGTTCCCCCAGCATGAAAGATTACAGGGAACAAAATTAATGAAAACTACATTCATTTTCTCCTCCCAGCCAAAAGCTTTGCTCTCCTGATTGAAATATTTTGAAGTCAGTCAGAGAGGTAGTGAGCCCCTTGGCAAGCTGAGACACAGAGCGCTCCCATCCCCTACAACCTCAGAATGCCAGGCCTCAGCTGTGTGCTCATCTCGGGCCCTGACTTCACCACACCAAAAGAGCTGGCTGACACCCTTAGCTCCTCTAGCTCCTCTGGCTCCTCTGGCTCATTCCTGCCTCGGTAGCGTCTGTAGGGTCCGGTTCCTGCTCTGGATGCTCCTTTGATGGCCCCCTTGGGGTACTGATGACTCATCTGCGCACACACAACAGCCCCTTACTGGACAGAGTGGTCTCGACCAGGTCTGAGCTACTACACAGTATCTTCCTCAAACATAGCTGTGTTAGTTGGGGTTCTCCAGAGAGACGAAATCAATAGGTAGCTGACTTACTAATTATGGTGACAGAGAATTCCAACAATATGCCATGCGCAAGCTGAGGGAAGTTGGTGGCATGGCTCAGTTTGAGTCCAAATGCCTGAGAACCAGGGGGCTGCTGATACAAGTCCTGGAGTCTAAGAGCCAGAGAACCTGGAGTTCTGACATCAAGGAGAGGAGAAGATGGGTGTCCCAGCAGAGAGTGTCAATTTGTCTTTCCTCTTCCCTTTCTGTTCTATCCAGGAGCACAACCAATTGGATGGGCCCCGCCCACACAGGAGAGGGAGGATCTTCCTCCATCCACTGATTTAAACACCAGTCTCTCCTAGAAACACCCTCACAGACGTATCTGGAAAAATAATGTTCTGCCAGCTCTTCAGGCATCCCTGAACCCCGTGAAGTGGATTCCTACAATGAACCATCACAACAGCCTTATCCCACCACTGTCCTGCTGAAGAACTTGCTTCCTTGTGGTGGCACCACCCCAGTGCTGACCCTCCTGCCACCCCCAACACACTCTGTCCCCATCAGCTTCCACCCCTGCCATGTGCCTTCCTCTGCCCCAGTGCTCATCATCCTTCTCTGCCTTGCAAGCTCTTGTTTATTCTTATCCCAAGACCTCAAATGTCACCTCTTCTAAGAAGCCTCCACTTGATTTCCTCAGGGAAGAATTGGCTGTATCCTGATTTTCACACCATTTTGTTGATCATTTTTCACGTATTACAATTAACCGTATGCATTTGTCTTCCCACCAGATTGTGAGATCCTAAGAGCAAGGGCTGTGTCTTACTCATCTTGGTATTCTCAGTGACTAAACATTCGACAAATGCTGATTGACAGAGTGAGGTCTCCCTTTGTTGTGAATAAAGCTTTAAGTATTATAGTTAATGGCCAACACTCAATTTATCCTCAAATTATCTACCCTAAACTACTCCCACCCCTTTTCATGTTTGTCTGCTTGTTTTAAGACAGGATCTTGAATTCCTGGGCTCAATCCTCCTGCCTCTGCCTCCCTAGTAACTGAAAATACAGGCATGTGCCACCACACCTGA
Source organism: Erethizon dorsatum (assembly GCA_028451465.1). NCBI lineage: Eukaryota > Metazoa > Chordata > Mammalia > Rodentia > Erethizontidae > Erethizon > Erethizon dorsatum. The sequence goes on from CM051832.1 coordinate 78,324,368, forward strand.
CTTCTCTTGTTTTAACTTGTCTTTCTAAATATGATGTCTCTGATGTTAAGTCTTAGAATTAAACTTTTTTCACTCTCCATAGGCTCCATGCTACTGGCTGACCAGCACACTGACTCCCACTTCTGCACACAGCTGCCATTGTGACCTGGGGCCACTCATTGGACCTGCTTTGTCAGCAGGGATAGGAATGAGGAAGCTACACTCAAATTGTTTCCTTAGACGTTTGGGAGGCTGAGATGGTTAACAAGAAAATCAGCCTCACTATTCAAATATCCAGTGACTAAATCCCGAAAAGGATACAAATCAAAATTCCTCAGCAGAGCCTGTAGGCAAAACCTATGCTTTCCCTAATCCTCCCTAAAAGCCAAGGATCACTTTCTATTCCAAAGTGGCCTGTGTGGTTAGGAAGACTGTGGGCACTGCTGCCTCTGGAAATACACCAGCTTCTCCCCTTGCAGATCTCCTAACTCTATGCAAAGGATTCCAGCAAGAGGAGGAGTCACAGAGCAGGCAGCTGTGTGTGTCCTGTTTAAATAATGCCAGGATCTTCCTGCCACCATGTTACTTGACTTTCTTATCACAATCCAACCTAGAGCAGACAGCACACAAGGCAAGGACAGATCGCTCCTGGTAAGTCTACAAGGACTAATTTGAACCATTTCCCTTTAACATTTTTCCCCTGGAGCTGGTTGTGCTCAAGCAAGGATTCTGACTAGACTTTGGGATACAGGCTTGAATGCTAGGTCAAGCAGAGACTAAGAACCAACGCAGTCATGATGCCATGCTATGCTGTCCATTTTGTTTCTTCTCAGGAAAGCGGACGTGGAGCCGAGGCAGAGCTCTCTGCTCCTGGAGAGGGCCTCCTCAGAGATGGAGAGGCTGGACACAAATGCCTCAAAGGATCAAGGTCACTGCCAGTTACCAGAGAAGTATAAGCAAATCTACCTCTCCCTGACCTATAGTCTCATCTTCATCCTCGGGCTACCTCTGAATGGCATTGTCTTATGGCTCTCCTGGCACCAAACCAAGCCATGGAGCTGTGCCACCATCTATCTGGTGAACCTGATGGTGGCTGACTTGCTTTATGTACTGACACTACCTTTCCTCATCATCACCTACATCCTGGGTGACAGCTGGCTCTTCGGGGGGCTGTTATGCAGGCTGGTGCGCTTCCTATTCTATGCCAACCTCTACGGCAGCATCCTGCTGCTGACCTGCATCTCTGTACACCGCTTCCTAGGTGTGTGCCACCCACTGCGTTCACTGCCTTACCGGACCCGCAAGCACGCCCAGCTGGGGGTCGCCACAGCCTGGACCCTGGTGTTCCTCCAACTGCTACCCACACTGGCCTTCTCCCACACAGACTACATCAATGGCCAGATGACCTGCTATGACACAACCAGCCCAGGGAAGTTTGATCAGTATTATGCCTATAGCATGGTTCTGATCCTGTCTGGCTTTGTCTTTCCTTCCTTGGTCATTTTGGCGTGCTACTTCCTGATGATCAGGCGCCTCACCAAGCCACAGGAGACCCTCACAAGGACAGGCACCATGGCCCGGGCCAAGTCCATCCGGACCATCCTGCTAGTGTGTGGCCTCTTCACTCTCTGTTTCGTGCCCTTCCACATCACCCGCACCTTTTACCTCACTGTCCGCTTCCTGAGCTCACAAGACTGCCAGCTCTTGATGGTAGCCAGCAGTGTCCACAAGGTCTGGAGGCCTCTGGTGAGCATGAATAGCTGCCTCAACCCCGTCCTGTACTTTCTGTCAGGCGGTAACAATGGAGTCAGGCTTCTCCAGAAACTGAGGCAGAACAAGATGGGTGAGCACCCAGCTGGGGCCACAGGAAGGGTGCCCAAGGCCTGGGAGATCTGGGTACTGCCAAGGTGAAGTCTGGGAAAATGAGCTCCCTGGCTGTCAGGATTTGTTTGAACACAGACTAGGGTACGGAAGTGGGAGGGGACTTCAGACCTCCTAGAAAGGGTCCTGCTGAAAAGGATTTTATATTGATGTTAAGAAATTTTAAAATAAGAATATGGAGGGAACTACCAACACTAAGGAGTACTACTCTTTTTCTCTTATCACTCAGGTCTCAGCTCAAATGTCACCTTTTCAGAAACCCCTCCTGCCCACCCTAGCTAATGTTGACCTCTTCCCCCGTAACCCACTCACTCTTTATTTCCTGATCCGTTGTCTTTGTAACATGTATCACTCCCAAGACTTGTCAATCCACTTACTCACGATCCATCTCTTCTCACTAGTAGACAGGCTCCAATAGGACAAGGACTGAACTCAAACACCACCCTCTCCAGGACAGCCCTGCAGAGTAGATGCACACTAGACAGAGGCTGAATGGGTGAGTAAACGAATGGAAAAGTAAATGATGCCCTTACTATCTAAGAACGTCTCCCATGGAGTAACGCATTTAATCCTCATTCTGGCCCCTGTAGTTTGAGGACACTGTCAACCCCCCTTACAGAGAACACTGAAGCACAGGGTGTTAGGAACTTGCCCAAGCTCCCAGCTGGAGAATGCCTGGATAAGAGGGTAGAATGGAGGCTTCAAACCAGGAAGTGGCCTCTGAGGCACTTGCTCCCAAGCTTGAAGCTCAGGCCTTATTCAGGAACCAGCCCAAGTTTTCCTCAACAGCAAAGTTTTCATTCTAGGTCAGCTGGGTCACTTACACTCGCTACATCTGCAGACCACTGGGTATACCTCCTGTGTTTTTACTGCAGTTCTTAACCAGTGCTCCAGTTAAGAAAAGCTCTGCCTTTCTACTTAAACATGATATTTCAGCTTAACACACACACCAAAAAAGAAGCTTTACCACTTTTCTGTTCCTTATATGAAAAACCTTAAGTCATTTAAGAGCCAAAGCAATCAAGAATCTTTAAAAAAAAAAAAAAAAAAAAAAAAAAAAAGCCTCCCTTATTTAAATAATGATCTCTAAGGTCCAGAACTGAACATGTTATCTAACAATTCATTATAACCTCCCTATGAAAAGATAAGTAAATCCTTTTCATAAGAAGTAAAGTGTAACCCCTCATTACTAGCCCACTCTAATTATGGGAAATGTGTGAGTAAACCATCAATATGTCTAAATTATAAAATTTTATTCTAAAGTATAGTTTATTACTTTCAAGGCCACACAATAATTAGAATGAACTAAGTGTTGCTTAGCAAAAATCCTCAGGATAATTGGCTTAATGAGTAGGCAAGGATGTTTTCTAATTAGCAGGTCAGCTGTTTCCATATAAATGTTTCTACAGGAGATGTAAGAGCTAAAAATTGTTTGCAGCTACAGAAGAAATCATGTCAGTTTTGTTAGTTTCCAAAATGAACAATTTAGGCAGTGAGCATGAGAGAAGTTTCAATGGACAGGGCGAGGCACGTAGCTGGGGAGGGGCATGAAGAGCATTCCTGAGTATGCTAAAGGCTGGGGAAACATCAATGAGAAGAATTTCCCAAGCAGTGGAGAAAAGTGAAAGAGAGATCGCCACAAGTAAATTTAATGCATGAGTATTTAGCTGGCTCCTGAAAGGGAGGAACTACAGACAATGTGGGAAGGGTGGTCTGAAGTGCGATTACCAAGCTCCAATAAAGTCAGCAAAAGCGCCACTCAAGACGGGGGGGGGGGGGGAACCAGTGGCATTTGAGCAGAGCAGTATGATCGAAGTTGTGATTTAAAAACTTAATCTGGCAGCCCCCAAGACTTGAATGAATTACAGAAAAGCATTAAAACCTTAGACTCCTGCAAGGTCTCCTAACTTGTTCTTTTCCTTCAAAGCCATCCTACACACCACCTCCAGGTTTTAAAACAGTATTTTCCATACATCATTTCCTCACATTATCAGTTCCCCCCACACCAGATCTTCAGTTCCACATCCTTGTGCTGGCCTTCCAGCCCCATCACAGGCCAGTCCCAGCATCTTCCACTCGGTTCTCATACCATAGCTCGTGGAGTTCCAATCCCCACCTTTATCTGGGCCCCCATCTACCACTCTGCATCCCCACACAGACCCTTCTCCAAATGCCCAAGTTCTCCTCTCCCGAAGTCCCTGGAGCCCACCACCTCCTGCTGGCTCTGACCCCACTCGACACTGCTGACTCATCCACTGGCCTTACTACCTGGGAGGACAAGCTCCTTTATCACCCCGGGTCTGTTTTATCTCCCTCACTATTCCATCTTCAATCTCCAGAACACAAAAGCCTAATAATATTCTGACTGGGCAGAACTGGGCAAGCAATGGTGAAATGAGTATGAAGAGGAGGAAGATGATCCATGTCAGAAGACCACTGCCATAATCCAAATATATAGATGATGGGCAGAACTATGGTGGCAGGAGTAGAGCTTAAATTTTAAAATATACTGGAAAGAATGAAAAGCAGGAAAATGTTTAGACATGACTGGTTAGGAAGACATAACAAAAATGACTCACTCTAAGCCTGAGAAATACAATGAATGATAAACTAGCATGTAGCACAAAGAAGAAAGTACTGTTGGGGGGGGAGCAAAGGGAAGAGGGAAGGAGGGAGAGAGGGAAGGAGGGAGGGAGGAGGGTTTGCACTGTGGGAGAGTCACAAGAGAACAGCTAGAAGACCTCAAGGTGGAAATGGATGAGAGGCAGCTTCAACTCAGGCTCTGCATTTGAAGTTACTTGTGAGAACAAATATATATTCAAAACTGCACCACTGACTGACTTCTCTCAGGGACAAGTGAAGAAAAAGAATATAAGACCTAGGATACAAAAGAACTATAAAAAGTACTGACAGTACAGAGACAGGGGTTGGGGCCAGATAACAGAGCATGGAAGTATCAAGTAAATGAACAGTTGAAAGAGAGAGAGAGGGAAGTTAAGGGTATCGCATAAAACAGACTATTCAGAGAATAAACAGTTGTCTCAGCAGGGCTTCTTCTCTGACCCATTATCCATACCTCTCCTAGAGCACATTTCTCCTTTGTACCAATTATGAGACGTATTACTTAAACCCTCTTAACTCCCCACCTACAGGATCTAGCAAAGGCTTGAATGTATAGGTACTCATTAAATCTTTGTGGAATAAATGAATACAAAGCAAATGATTTTCTTGTGTATGCTTTTCTGAAATTACTACTAAATCCAATTTATGAATGTGTGCCTATCAAGCTAAGTCACAAGTTGCTTGGGATTCATTTGTTCTAACACCACCAATTCAAACCAATTCTGGAACACACACTACTTGTAAGCATTCTTTTATTTCTTGTTTTGATTTTTAGCTTTCAGTGTAAGGACAGTAAGAGGGGAAGTTTTTCACAAAATCACTTGCAATTAAGCATAACCAAGTTATAAAGTTGTATATTCTCATCTTTTTTTTCTTATAAAAAAGCTCAATCTCTCTATAATTTAGATTTCTCAACTCCCTTTTGTTGAGAGTTTCGATTCTATTTTTTTTGTGTGGGTATCGGGGGTCAAACTCAGGACCTAGTGCGCCAGCAGGCGCCCATGCCACTGAGCGATATCACCGGCCCTTTTTTCATACGTGGGTACTGGGAGTCGAACTCAGGACCTCGCGCTTACCAGGCAGGCGCTTACGCCACTGAGCCATCTCACCGGCCCTCTTTTTTTTTTTTAATGTATCAAACTGCTTCAAAGGTAATAGCTTCAAGAAGAATTTCATGATATGAAGCAGAACTTACAATCTTGAAGCAAGCTGTAGCTGGGCATTTTTACAGTGGTTAAATCCCAAACACAACGCAAAAATTACCACTTCAAGAAAATTAAAGAATCACAGAGTCTGAGAATGTTCCACTCTCCAGGTGGAAAAACACATTAACAATGAGACCTTTATGAAGCATTAACCCAACAAATAAAGTAGCAGCCACTGAAGACTCCTTATGCTCTCTCCTTTTATAGCCTAGTTTCTTAAAACGGTAAGCTACAATTTTTATTGCAATTTCTACCTTGAATTCATACTCTGAATTATTACAACCCAGCTGCTGCCTGCCCTACCATCTCATTCCGCTGAAATCCTTCTCCACTCCACACTAATGACTTGCCAGTTATGTCAGCTCCTCTCCTGCTTGATCTTTCCATGCAATTTGTCACTGTCACCCACTCCATTCAGCGCTCCCTTGCTTCACAGACGGTCCTTCTTCCTGCTCGTGAGCGGGTGTGTCACAGGACCGTGTCCTGGGCACTCTTCTCTGCTCACCTCATACTCTTCCTGGGCCAGTCACTGGCTCCTTAATGACTCCAGTGATGCTCCCAAACCTCTCTCCAGGGCAATCTTCTCATACGTTGAATCCACCTTCTTCCCACTCATAGGTAATAACACATACAAGTCTCCTGCATACTGTAACCTCCACAAAGCCAAAACTGCAACCATTTTCCTCCAAACCCAGAGCATCTTACCTATGGCTTACTGGTCAAATGGCACCACCATCCATCCAACCCAGAATCTGGGAGTTATCCTTTATTTTGGGGATGTGAGGCCTCCCCACCTCACATCCAGGAAATGGTCACATTCGGTTAGTTCAATAGCACAGGTTATCACTAGAGCCTGCCCCTCCTTTCCATCTTCACTGCCACTGCCTTAGTTCAACTCCCAGCATCACTGTTCCAATCTATTATCCATTCTTTCTGCCTCCAGATTTATTCTCCTCTGCCACCAATTTACTCCCTTCCTAGTTTCCAGTCATCTTTCCAAGATGTAAATTCTATCCTGACAATCCTAGCCTGCAAATCTTCCAAAAAATCAAAACACTAGGATGACAATCTTGCATGGAATGCAAGGCCTCCGGTAATCTGCCTTGTACAAACACTTTCAGCCTAAAGTCCCCCTTTCACTCAATTTTCATTAACCAGCAGGCTCTCTCAGCATTAGCTCTGAGACCTCTTCTCCTCGTTCTTACCCTTCTCCTCATCTGTCTAGAAGAGTCACCCTACTCATCCTTTACAGAGCACAGCTAAAGGACCATCTTCTCTGGAAATCATGGAAGATCCTAGGTTCTCCAATCCCTAAGTCCCTAGTCATTGCTTACGGCATCCGTCCTCCCCACGCTGTACCACAGTCTGCGTCACTGACCCTGTGCCTGTTTCCCGCACTCGTGAATGGGGTCTTGAGCAAGACAGCTCCACGTTTTCCACATCTCGGAAGCAGCAGCTCTAATGAAGGGCCTTGGGTTCAATGATGTCAGTGTTCAATGGGTCAATGATGACATAAAAGTCCACACAGATTTTACATCAGCGAGCCACATTACATATTACAGGCCCTGTGCTGGGTTTCCCCCACTATTAAATTTGTCTGAATCACAAGATGCTATTAAAGATAAGGCATCCCAATTTATTACAAAATGAAATACTGTATTGAAGTCTATGAAATACAACAAATTAAAAAAGCATGATTATGAAAGCTTTATGTACTTAAGTCATTATACCAGTGAGGCAATTTAAAAAAAAACCTAAGTGGTGGAAAATAAACCAAAACTTTCTAAGAACTCAAATATTTCCACACAAAGAGAACACATACATGTTATCGTTAAAGCAATGATACCGTAGTATTTTTTCTCTGGACAGTTCACTAAGGAACTATTCGTTCTGCATCTTATTGTGGTGGCTATAACACAAATGTGTATCTATTAAAATGCACAGAAATGTGAAAAAATTAAAAACATAGAAAACAATTTTAAATTTCCATTATATATGATTGACCCTCCCACCCCCTATGTCTGGAACCCACCAGAACCTGATTTTACTCTAACAATCTCATTCCATTTCGTGGGTGATGACCCAAAATCCCGAGATGACCTGTCTCCAAGCTCACCTTCTCCCCACCTCCACATCCCTACCCACCTTCTGCTATCAACACAGGGTTGTGTTCTCTCTCCAGCCCAATTTTTCTCAACACAGCTTCTGACCTCAGTTGCTGCCTGCCAGTGAAAGCCCAGCTACTCATCCTCCTCCCACTCACCACGCTCCATCAACTGTATCTCTTATCCATTTTACCCTATAAAATATGAAGGGCAGGGGGTGAGAAATGTCCCCATCCTGAAACTTTTATTTACCTTCTTCCCAAGGAAGATATGCTGTGCTTCAAAAAGTTAAAAACTACCTGCACATGGGAAGACAGAACCCTGAAACAAGTAGATTTTCTTTGGAAAACTGAAAAGGCCTCAGAATTGGGAAAACAGTAAACCTTGCAAGAAGTTGAAAGTGTCATTAACCCACATTTGAGCCACAGTATCTGAGAAATCCTTGAAGGTATCCTATTGCCTCTCCAAGCATAGTGCCCCAAGGGAATGTGAACACAATTTATTTTTTAATAAACCAGACACATACCCTGCCCTCTGGAGCTGACAATCTAAGGAAGAGACAGACACCCACACCCATGCCACTACGAACACTTCATTACAAGAGAATGTAAGATAAGAAAGAAAAACCACAGTTTTTCAAAGATCACAGGAATTTCAGAAGAATCTGAAATAGACTGAAAGGTCTGAGCTTCCATGAGGAAAATGGTTCTGGGCTGGGACAGCAATGCCCTGCACTCACCCTGTGAGGCTGATACGCAACAGCCAAGCAGACACATGGCAGTCAAAGCCTAAAAACATAACAACTAAATGACAGCACAATAAACTCTAAGTCAAGAGGAAGGATGTAAAGTTACCTTACATAAGGAATGCACTTTCATCTGTTCCAGAACTTTTCAAGCACACATACAATGCTATGCCAAGTACTTTAAACAATATAATCAGCAAAACATACTGGTTTAATATTTGCTTTCTAAAAGTATCTGCATAGCCATAGAGAACAAAACACATGAAATAAATTCCTTAACTTTAATATGCAACATACTAAGGTTACATCCATTGAACATCATTTAAGGTTTGTCAGAGAAGCTTCATATTATTTTTTAATACAAAAAACATAAATGGGGCCGGTGAGATGGCTCAGCAGCTTAAGCGCCTGCCCGGCAAGCGCGAGGGCCCAAGTTCGACTCCCGGATCCCACATACGAAAAAGGGGCCGGTGATATCGCTCAGTGGCACGGGCGCCTGCTGGCGCGCGAGGTCCTGAGGTCGACCCCCCCGGTGCCCACAAAAAAAAAAAAAAAAAAAAAAAAAAACATAAATGTTACTTACAAGTCCCACCCCAGCAAAAAGCTATTTCCATCACCTTTCAATGACTGTAACCAAGCATCTTTGCTCTGCTCCAACTTGGGTTTTGTTATAAATAATCTTTCACACGAATCAAAGTTAAAATCAGTGCTTTAGTATTTTTTTTAAATCAAAAGTTAGAAGACATCAAATATCCATTTTGCAGTGCTTTTATTTATCCATGTAGATACAAAACTATCACACATTTAAGAATACTTTTTTAGTTATTAGCTGGTCCATAAGAAAAAACTATACAAAAGTTTATACTATAAAATTGTATCTCAGGTGATTCAGGTCCTCAGAAGAGAGAGAAACTCCAGAGGGCAACTGCTCAGCAATCCTCCTAACTACAGCAGAATGCGATCTGCTAGTGGTAAACTCGAAGAGAATTCCTACTGTCTTCTGTATCACAGAGGGAATGCCTAGCACAGTGCCCTCGCTTATTCCATACGAAAGAGCCCTTCTCTCCCCTAGAAGTAAGACAAAAGGCTATGTCCCCAAAATGTACTTATTAAATTACCTCCATATAAGATCTATTGTTTTATATGACTTAACTGCCCTTCCTGAAATTCACCTGGATGTTCCAGAGCAATTTCCTAAACTGTTCACGGTTGATTCACCTATTTATTCTAAAACAGAATTACTCAGCAACACATAATACAAAAGACACAGGCTAACACAGTCCTCACATACTTTAAAATAGACATCTGAAATATAAATATGACTTCCCACTCATTATTTTTCCTCATGACTAAACTCTAAATTAAAAAAATATATATATGGAGGTTTTCAAATCAATTGTGTGTTCATCCTGTTCTCATGACACAGTCACTTAAACTTCTCATCTGCAAAACATAAAGGAATAAGTTATGAAAAAGAGGAAGATAAAAGCATGAAGCCCCATCTAGTTTACAAAATGAAAATCTTAACATTTTAGGACATGTAATGTGAAATAAGTTACACATTTTCCTGGATAATTTTTAAAATTCTTCTTGATGGTAAAAGTAACAGAAGATCAATGTAGATAATTAAGAAAATAAGGGGAAAAAAATCCAATCTTTGTAACCCTGCCATTCAGAGGAACTAAACTATGGTGTTATTTCTTTTAATATTTGGTCTAGTATATGACATATGATTGAAATATATAGTGATATTTAAAATTACAGTAAACAATACACTGTCATTAATCCACCTAAAAACACAACCTCTCTCTTCAAACACACTTATTCCATCATTCTTGTCACTTTCTTTTTTTTTTTCATGTGGGTACCGGGAGTCGACCTCAGGACCTCGCGCTTGCCAGCAAGCACTTGTGCCGCTGAGTGATATCACCGGCCCCTTTTTTCCTTTTTATGTGGGTACTGGGAGTCGACCTCAGGACCTTGCGCTTGCCAGGCAGGTGTTTATGCCGCTGAGCCATCTCACTGGCCCCTTGTCACTTTCTGAAGCAGTTCTGGAAGTCTTCTTTCATGTCTTTAGTTGTATTGTCATAGCTGCCTTGACATCCTGAATCAATTCAAAATGTTTACCTTTCATGGTCATTTTGACATTGGCAAAGAGCCAGAAGTCACATACTGCCAGATCTGGTAAATTATGTGGATGAGGGCACACCATGATGTTTTTATGATCCTGCCTTTCCACTGGATGGCACTCAGCAGCAGCATTCACCATATTTTTGATCGAATCTCATAAAGACATGAAAGAGGACTTCCAGAACTGCTTCAGAAAGTGGCAAGAATGATGGGATAAGGGTGTTCAAGGCAAGGGGGTGTGTTCTGAAAGGGATTAATAGTGTCTTTTATTGTAATAATCTTGTTTAAACATTTACTATATATTCTGATCACACCTCATACCAAGGAATTGGGTTCCAGACATATACATGCCTACATACTTTTCTTAATAAATTTAGAGACTCTATTTCATTTTTATCTTTTGCTTACTTAATATATGGTATATTAACTATATGTGACATTAAAATCCTTCTAAAACATGATTTTGACAACTTACTACATGGACGTGTCAGAATATATTTAACCATTTCCCTACATTGGGACATTTATATCAGTCCCAATTTTTTAACATAATAAATAAGACTGCCATATAATTTACCTCAACTACTAAACAAAGGGAAAATATCTGAGAGAATGGAAGGGTAAGTCAGTACAGCACAGGAACTCAGGGGAAAGGCCTTCCCGACAGCAAACTGCGTATCTCTCTCTGTCTCAGAAGGCTTAAGCGCAATTCATTTTTACTCTTACATTTTAAGTCTTGAAGTTCATCTTCTTAAACTTCAGAAAATAAGATTTTTTTCATAATAGTTCCAAACTTAATCATTTGGTCTCGAAACTCAAGAAAAAGACTACTTTCTTAAAAGTCCAAACCCAATAACTTGAAATGAAACAGTAATATTTATGATTTTCAATATAAAGACAACTTTTCTTCTGAATACTTACTCAGTATGAGAAAGCTTCATTTCTTCCCTTTGTCTTGTAGAGTAATTTAGGTTCCCACCTAAAACACAAATACAATCTTTTCATTGTAACATTAAGTAAAATATAACCATGCACAAACATTTGCTTAATGTATCCTTTTTAAGTAATAAAAAAGATGAGAAAGAATAGAATTCTGTGACATAAAGAATCACTCAATTTTAGTTGTTTAAGTTTGGAATTATATATTGCCTCAAGTTTTGCTAAATGGAATACTGTACAGTGGACCCCTGAAATTCGTGGAGGTTATGTTCCTATGGCACCCTTGAATTGTGAAAAACCACGAATTTCAGATATGGTCAGAAAAAATCCCTGTAAATAACTATTTTTATATTTTAATCCTAAATATGCTGTGTTTCCCTCAGTTATGTAATTTAATAAAATACTGTATTAATAAAGCCTTAGAAGGTGCAAGGTGTTTTGGCGGCATCTTAGGGGTCTTACAGCTTTAACAACAACAAAACCGAGAACACTCGAGATAGCTACACACAGTACAGCAACCTGTCACGATAGAAATGCTGCTGCATCTGCCAGAGATGCATTACAGGGCAACAGCCAATCAGCAGCAAGGAGAACTGAATACTCTCTCAGATTGGCTACTTGCAAACCTCACACCAAAAAAGTAATTGTGGAAGATAGCTACAGTTTCCGTGAAATTACAGGGGTTTCTATGAACAATTATTTGTTATGTTCTAAGGAAAAATCCACAAACGACCAAGCCCGTAAACTCTGAACCAAAACTTTGTAGGGGTATACTGTATTAACATTCGATAACAGTGAAAATTAAGAGAAATTTAAGGAAACTGCCTAAAATTTAATCACCATGTGTATTACATTCTCATAAGTATATAACATCCTGTAACAGCAAGCAGTTAGAAAAATTAATAAGGGCAATCTCAAAATCTTAAAAAGAACAACAAAAACAGACTAACTCATATACTAGTATTAGTTTAAAAGAATTTATAATTTCTTTTTTTTTTTTTATGTGGGTACCGGGAGTCGAACTCAGGACCTCGTGCTTGCCAGCAGGCGCTTGTGCCACTGAGCGATATCACCAGCCCTTTTTTTTCTTTATGTGGGTACCGGGAGTCGAACTCAGGACCTTGTGCTTGCCAGGCAGGCGCTTATGCCGCTGAGCTATTTCACCAGCCCAAGAATTTGTAATTTCTAATTCTAAACAAAACACTTTGGACCTTAAAATACAAACTACTAATATAAATCTGCTAGCTTACCTTTTCAAAATAAAGACAATAAAAGTTAGGCACAATGGCCCATGCTTATAATCCCAGCACTCTGGGATACTGAGGCAGGAGTTCAAGCCCAGCCTAAGCAACTTAACATGAGCCTGTCTCAAAATAAAAAATAAAAAGAGCTCAGTGTGAAGGCTCTGGGTTCAATCCCCAGGACCACCCTCCACAAAAATATTTTATACTTTAAGTCTTCAGGTTATTTTATAAATACTGTATTTCCTTATGCTAATATAATAATAACATCTAACATTTTATATTACAAACCTCAAACTGACCTGGCTAGAAAACAAAAAATAATTTCAATAAATATGAAGTTCTAGAATACTAATTCCACATTTTGTGATCAAATGTGTTTCTTTCATTTTGAATGCAAAGTCACTATTACATGAACTAAAACTAGCCCTTAAAGAGGCACGCATAGAGCTTGAGAGGAAAATATCATAACTTACCCCGGGCATGATTCACCAAATAAAGTAAGACCACAGACAAAAGTGCCACTAGGAATAATTAAAAAATTAAAAAATTTTAAAAAAAGGTCTTTTAGAAATATATATTTCTTCTCCATGATTCCTATTAATCATAATTACAAAGTGAAATTTAGACCAAAAAAACCTTTATTAACTGGCAATTATAAATAATACTATTCACATTGTTTTGTTTCCAAAAGCACTAGAAGTTACACCCCCTTTCTCCATGGGAAATGGCTGCTATGCAGCCCAGGGACTGTAAAGTCAGGAACAGAGAAGCTGAGCTGCCCACAGGTGAGGGAGCCAACTGCCCACAGGCCATCCCCGCGCCTCTCTCCCTCCCTATGTGCTGGTCCTTCCAGGCACTTCCCCAAACTCCTGCCCACCCCTACACTGGAGTTTATTACTTCATAGAATTCCAAACAGTAGTCCTTTACAGATTTTAATTCTGAAAATACAAAGCACATTTTACAAATGAAATAACCAAACAAAAACATAGTCATTAGACTCCCATCACTCCACAGGCAGTAAAGACCTCACATGTCAGTGCCTGGCTTTTTCCCTTACTAAGTGAGGCACATTGTTTAATTTACTTTAATCTGGCAAAAAATATTTTTAAATGGCATGGTGGCTTGTTTGACACAAATATATGCTAAACTATGGACTGAAATTAAACTTCATATTGCAGCATCAAAAATAGACAAAAACACTTCATGACCTAATGTTCTGAATTCTTAAATGACCCATCTTTTAAAAACAAATGAATTATTTTCTAAACTTGATGTGCTTATTTCTGAAACTATGAAATATTAAAATGAATTCAAGGGTACGCATAAGCAATGATCTGCCAATACCATACTTCGAGTATACTCCTTGCAAATGGAAATAAAACTTGGAAAAACTATCACTGTAGCTTGTAATTATAAATAAATTAATGAAATATAAAAGATAATTTTGATATGTTATAGGAGAATATATATTCAGATAAACACAATTTAGGTGTATGGTAAAGATTCTTTATGGAAAATTACTGATTTATCTTTTAGTTTTTTGACGATTTCCTGATGCTTCCTATTTTTAAGCAATGCATAGGTAAAAATTAGATAACAGACTAAAAATAAAAGCAATGAATAAACCATGAGCAGTCACACCTAAATCACACCAATCTCTACACATTCACACTAGGGACACACTCAGGGCCCTCCAAATTGTTCCACTTTAAAGGGGAAATTTTCTTAAAAGCATAAATATTTAAAACAGAGCATAGGACTGATCCTACTGCTGCCTTACAAATATTAATCTCCTGAAAAAATGTTTGAATCTTCAGTGAGCTGACCATAAGACACCAGCTGTAGTCATCTGGCATACAAAGAATTAGGCAAATCTGAGCAATTGTATCTTAGGGGTATGTTTTGGAGGTAAAGAGAGGACAATGACAACTCACACCTAATGGTAAAAATGAGAACATCATGCTGTATTGAAAGAAACTAAATGTTGTGACATAGCATACTCACCAGAAACACAGCCAATGAAGAAAACTTCTAAAAACAAATATCCCCTAGTATCCAATATCAAGCCAGCAATAATGGAAATAACTGCCAACCCAAGATTCTGAATGGACTGCATGCTGCAATTTTAGAAATACAAAAGCGCATTTCATTTTCAAAACTCTTCAAACATAGATTAACACTTCACTATACATATCTTTAACCACGTATCTTTAAACCACGTAAGTTGAGAGATGTTTTAACCAGAGATGGCTTGAAATAGGTTTTATTTCTTATCCTATGACTCTTTCTGCCCTTAGACCATCTGCTCAAAGGTAAGGGAACTTGCCTTCTATGTGAAATCAGCACTCAATACCTTCCTGCTAAATGAAAGGAAGGCTATGTGGACATCAAACACAGGTGCAGCTGCCCCCATTTGCCTTTCTGAGACAGGGAGGGACTCAATTTCTCACTGAGAAGTCCTCAGACACATGGGCAGGGAACGGTAACATCAGCAATTACTTCTTACAGGTTAGCCTACTCTAGCTCTCACAGGGGAGCCTAGACCTTGTGTTGCCTAAGCAGATTAACTAACTTTTCCAGGTATCTCCAGCTGTCCCAGAAACCTGAAGATGACCAGATTCAGGAGACTGGAAGTTTTATGATAATTGATACAGCAGTGGGAAATATTTATGACCCACCATATAAATACTATACTTACAAGCCATATGCAGTTCCCAGCTGATGTTCAGGAACTAAAAATGCCACCATTGGCCACAATGCACAGGCAAGCAATGAATAGGAGAGTCCCAGGAGACACTACAGATAGCAAGCCAGAAAGGTAAAGTCTTGTATTAGCCATAAGGTGATTTTGCTTCGATGCAGATTAGTAAAATTAATATAGTTAACTAAAATATAAAAATTTAAGCAAATTTTATCATGCTTAGACTGAAACTCATATTCAAAATATACAAAAAAGTGTTGGCTTCTCTATTAAGACTGTCCTTCTAAGGACAAGGTGCACACTATTTTAACCACTTTTATTTGTCGTCGTATCACATCATATGCATATATAACAAGCTGAGGCCCAGGATACAATCAAAGAACAAGAAAGAAAAAGTTAATTCGCAAAAAGTTCTTATGAATGTTTTCAGAAAGCCAATTTTCCATTATTTATTAGGGATAATAAATTAAGCGATCAAAGAAACATTATGCCAACAGTCCACTCTCTTGCCTCTAGGTCATCAACACTCGACTGGAAAGCAGAGTGGAGAACCCACTACCACCACTACTGGTTGTCAGATAACATCTAATACTGGCATTTTTTTCAACTAAAAAAGAAACTTTGATGATTTAAGTCTGAGTAAGTATAACTGAAAGCTATCAGATAAGCAAACATTAAAAGAATGTCTGTGCCCAACGCTGGCAAGGAAAACAGACACATCTGTGTGTTACTGGTGAAGTTATGTAGGAAGTTACTGGAGAAACTTCACAGTATCTATCACGATGTTAACTGTGCGAAGGCTCTGCTGCAGCACTTCTACTCTAGGAACCTGCACTGTCCCCGGAGGAACACTTCTCTGGAAAGCGTCACCAAGTGCATAAACAGTTATGTTCAAGATATTCTTTTATTAACAGGTAAAGAATACAGCACTTCGGCTTACGGACTTAAAGACGACATTCTTAAGAATAAGACGACTTGGTGAAATTATTATCAATTTTTAACCTACTAAGACTCAAAGACAAGAGAATGGATACTGGGCCAATCAATTTTTTGCCACTTTTGATGGAAGGACTCTTTAATGAACTTCAGAAAAATAAACGGAAGTAACTAGCATCCTGGCTTTCATAAGAGTATTTTATTTCAAATTCTACTTCAGCACTGAGGTTACCCTAAAAATAAGCCAAATGAAATCAAAGAAATCTTATGAATTAACAATTTATAATATTTTTTTTGCAGAAATTGAAATCAAGTCACTATTTCCACACTGTCAAAGCACTGCCACCTGAATTTAATGAGCATGCCTCCTGAAAATGGACTTCACAGAGTCCTTGCTGAAGCCCTGACCCCTCAGGAGTCAAGACAGACATTACCATAGCAATCCAAGGGTTCCACATCGTGAAGGCCAGCATCATGTGGGACACAAGAGTGGTGGTCACTGCACACAGAACCCAGATGATGTTCTTCCCTGTTTTATCCACCAAGAGCCCAAATAATGGGGACATGGGCGCTGATATGACATAGACAACACTGCCCAGAGAATATGTAAAAAGTTAATAAAATGCCATGTGGCTAAAAGTAAGTATCAAGCAAGTTCCTAAAAACATTAACCAAAGCAAACCCTAACTTAAACATTCTTCTAAATGATAATCAGAAAATAGAAATATAAAAAGCAGTCCAAGGCTTCTGGTTTTCCATTAATGCAAAGATGGACATTCAATATTCAAGTCCCAATACCATACAGTCTTAGTTTCACACTGGGGGTGAATACTGGGCTCACATCTTTTTCGCTCTTACATTTATTTATAAAGACCCATATTTCACATGCAATAAGTACTTGCAGAATAAAGGAAATACCTGTTAATTGCACTTGCTGCCTGGGAAGAAAATCCAAATTTCTCTGTAAAGAAAACTCTAAAATTAAAAAGAGAAGTGAATACATTAGGAAAAAAACTACTGTTTTTAAAAAATAAATGCCAACTAAAAATGAATAAAAGCTACTTGAGTTCAATAAACTTTTCTCTTTTAATACTATTTTCCCACCTTATTTGATACTCAACGAATCTACTAAAGCTTAATAATTTATATCTATTTCACTGACTAAAATATGATGCCTATTTTTCCCTTTTACATATAAACAGTACACATAATTTTTCAGAAAATCAAATTTACTACTACAAGGAATTAAGGCTGCTTTTTTTGTGAAAGCAGTACTAGAAAGGTTCTTTGATAAATAATAGAATTCTTGTCTCAAATTATATAAAATGACAGTACAAATTTAAAGGTTATACATACACATCCCCACAAATATATCTGCACTCACATACTGCTCTGTTTAAGCAGCTGCTAATGAAAAAGGAGAAAGAAGTTGAAGATAAAGCAAAGAATTTGCTTTGAGCCCTGAACTTAAGTCTGGCAGAATTACAGTCCCGGTTTTCAAATGGAGAAGCAGCCAGTAACAGTGCACCAACATGTGGTTTCCAGTTGCAGTAAGAAGCCTCCTAACCAATAAAGAGGAAATAAAAAGAATACTAGTCCAGAATCAAAAACTCTTATGAATTATTTCTTCAAAGAATAAAAATATCAAAGCAATAGTAAACTTCAAACTAAAAAAATCCATTGTATCCCAGGATACAAAACAATTCCTGTGTAAATATAAACTATAACCAGACAAGGAAAATTTACTGCTAAGAAAAAAAAAAAAAAAAAAAATTGTTATTTATGTGATTGAGCTGTCATTATCATTTAGCCAAGAAAAGTGGAATGCCTGAAAATACTTACTTCCCGAGTCCAATAAAAGGGAACACCACAACATAATAGCAGACACAGATGATAAATATCAGCCAGAGGGGTAAGGAGAAGTCCTTTATATCAGTTAATTTAATAACTTCACCTTAGAGAAGAAAGGAAAGATACTATCAGCATAATTTCACATATCTAAGGAGTTTTCACCTATACACAAGATTTTCTTAATCATGTGATTAGCCTTTCCAATTCGGCTTTTAAAAATACTACTCTAGAGAATTACACAAATATCATCTCTGGGATAACTTAAAAAGATGTGTAATAACAATCAGAACCTAAGTTTGGTATTGAACTTCCCACTCCCTTCTGCAAACAATAATTATTTTGCAAATATACAAAATACAATCGAGAATATAAATTCTGTCAAAAAGTCTAAGAGGAAAAATGTATTCATAAACTTAAACAAGTAGAAATAGATTTGAAAATATAAAATAAGACATAGGTAATTAGCCCCACCATGTTTACAATACTGCATTAGGAACTTACTATAAATTCTTTTTAAGAGGCCACAATTCCCCAAAGGCCCACTCCTCTTCCATTCAGACTTACCTGTTTTTCCTTGTTCTTTATGAAGAATTCTCTCTGCTCTCTGATCCAAGTAAGCAAGAGCCAAAGCACTGATTAGTGAAAGAATACAGGTTATACCCCCTAAACAAAAAAAGAAATTTTTAAAACAGAACCAGACTAAAGGTTCCTGAAAGGCAGCATATTATATAAGAAGCAGAAACACAACAACTGAAAGGGAGGGCATCCTAAAGCTTGAACAAGAACATCCGACAATTACCAACCTAGACAAAGAAGAACAGCACAGGGTAAACTCTCAATAAGTAGTTTATTTTATTGTGTTATTTCC
This sequence comes from Erethizon dorsatum, assembly GCA_028451465.1. Taxonomy (NCBI): domain Eukaryota; kingdom Metazoa; phylum Chordata; class Mammalia; order Rodentia; family Erethizontidae; genus Erethizon; species Erethizon dorsatum. The sequence continues at coordinate 78,343,575 of CM051832.1, forward strand.
CAGTACAAGGTTGACAATTAAAAAGACTCTACCTAACTAGTCTTGTAAAGCACAATACAGACTAGGGAAACTTGATCAGGACTAGTTTATTAGTCCTCATTTGATGGATGCCAGGAAAAAATTACCAAAGCAGTCTGATGTGCTGGCCACCCTGACTTCCTTCTTGAATCTGTAATCTACTCTCTAGAGCCCCAGCGGCTCATCCTGCCAGAGCACAGCTCTCCCAGCTCCATCCTGTGCGATCAGAGTCTCTCACTAATGTCCGTCTCATCCCACCAAAGCCATCGAAACACTGAATAAGTTCACACTTCTTGAGAAGAAATTTAGAAAGAAGCTTAGTAAAATACTATATATGAATAGCTTTATCTTTAACTGGCTAATATACTATGGTCCAGCTGAAATGAATCAGAAGATATGGGTTCTACTGCTGACACTGACGAGCTCAATGATCTTGGACACAGAACATAATCTCTCTGAGATTCAATCTCCATGTAAAAATGAGAGACTGACTTGTTGATGGCAAGGGTCTTTTCTGGCTCTAAAAGTTTTTTAAATACTAAAATTCTAAAATTCTCCACTGTGGAGAAAACTAGATGGAATCCTGAAGGGTATTTGAGAGTAACAAAGTTTTAATTAAGGCAGTGGACTTGGGAGGGAGGGTTTGGAAAAGGGACTTGGGATATGTTTGCCTGTTAGGTTACCTCTCCGCTGTCCTCTTTTTAGCTGGCAGCATATGCCAAGAAATTATGATAGATTCATCTCTGTAGGCCCCAAGTAAGAAGCCATACACACATCACAGAGCTCAGGTAGACAAATCCACTGCTCAGAAAAGGCATGAGAGGTAAATCCAGAAAATTTCACACACTATTCAACGACCCACCCAGCAACCAGTGCCACGGAGCCTTGTTGAAGAGAACTTAGAGACATGAGGGACTTACATGTTGTTGGTCAAAGACCCAACATTTTCCAGAAAAGAAAACTGAGATGCAGGTTAGCTTTCTTGTCCAAGGTGACAGAACTGGTTTGAGGCAGCACTAGAACCCGATTCCTGACTCCCAACTCAGTCATTAAGAGGGAAAAATTCTTCCTTCTGCTATAGACTATTAAACCCTTACAGGAATAAATTCCAATTGTTCTTAGTTTTACATACATTACCTCATTGAATATGTAAGATACAAATGCTAACACTGAAGTAACAAAGAGAAAAAATATCCTGTATTTTAAGAAAGTGGAAGTTAAAATACCAATGAATACATAAATAACCATTTCTTGGTAAAAGACCCACCAAACTGTGGGGCAAAACCAGAACCAAAGTGGTCTGACACCAACCCCTGGGTTCTCTCCTCTCTGCCACAGTATCTCCATGGCAAGCTTTCAGAAGAGACAAGATTTGGTGTGTGAGGTTTCACTCACCAATCAACAGTGTGACCCCAAGAGTTGTGGGGCCAGCAGAACCCAAAGAAGCTTCGATCTTAGAATACAGCCATCCCATGAGGTTCATGTTTACTGTACTGCCCTGGCAATGAAAAAAAAAAAAAAATCACAATTATTTATATCTCTGCCTTGTTCAAAAAAATGACTTATAACACCTTAGAGAAATAAATATAATTAGGATCCAAACTAAACAGGGGGTAATCTTTTTTAAAAAGTATAAGGAGGGCCGGTGAGATGGCTCAGCAGCGTAAGCGCCTGTCTGGCAAGCACGAGGGCCCGAGTTCGACTCCCGGAACCCACATAGGAGAAAAGGGCCGGTGATATCGCTCAGCGGCACGGGCGCCTGCTGGCGCGCGAGGTCCTGAGGTTGACCCCCGGTACCCACAAAAAAAAAAAGTATAAGGAAAAATCTGATATACTAAGATAAAGCCATAGATAAGAATAGTACACAGAAAATGCCAACTTATTAAAAAAAGCTAGGATCCAAAACACAAACCAAACAAAGCAAAAATGAAACACAAGTTAAAGAATTCAGAGTTCCTTAGACAAAAATATACCACTAGTTCAGAAAAAACATAGCTTTTCCTGGAAGCTTTTCTGAAGTCTGAATTTAAAAAAATCTTCTTTTGAATGTCTCTACAGAGACAGTAAAAGCTATAGTAGATAATATTCTCATATACTCAGCAAACATAACTGAAAAAATATCTACCTTTCATAAAGCTTACCATTTTAGTGGGATAAAACAAACATGCAATATACTAAACAGTGATAGATGCTTCAAAAAATAAGGAAAAACATAAAGCAGGGTGGAAGAACGTAAAATTGGGAGAGGAGGCCTCACTGAGAATATGACTTTGGAGTAAAACTTGAAAGAAGGGAGCTGGTAGGATGCCTGGGGAAGAGCGGCAGGCAGGAGAGCAGCCCACACGCAGGCCTGAGGGGTAGCCTGCCTGGATGTTAGAGGGCTGAGAAGGGGGCCAGAGACTGGGACTGGTACATGAAAAGAGGGAAAGAGAGGAGATCCCCAGAGAGACTGGTCAGGAGGGGAGCTTCAAAGGAACAGTAAGGACTTCTGGTTTTTTTCTGTATGACAGCACCACTGGGGCTTTGAGCAGGAAAGTGGCACAATCAAAGTACACTTTGACAGCCTCAGTCCAGCTTCTAAATTCAACAGGGACCACAGGCAGGGACAGAGGAGAAGCAAGGGCACCATCGGGGAGGTCCAGTGATAACCCAGAACAAGGATGACGGGTCTGGACCACGACGGTTAGCACCAGGCACGGTTAAACACGGTCAGATATGAACACATTCTGATGGTACGGCTAACAGGATCTGCTAACGGAAAACGCATGTGTAGGGATGGGAACGAGGTGGAGCTCCGGACGACACCAAAGCCTCTGCCTAAACAAGGGTAAGAAAAAAGCTACCCTTAACTGAGGGTGAGAAAACTAGCCTCTGTGAACTGTTGCCCCTCTGCCGTGCCACTCTACCTTGGAGACAGCTGATTATGGACTGAAACCTCTACAAACTGTGAGCTAACTAAACCTTTCTACCTTAAAAAAAAAAAAAAAGCAAGAAAGAAAACTACAGCAGAGGCTGGTTTAGAGGACACTGGGTAGAACATGAAGAGCTGGGGTTGGGATATGTTTGGTTTTCTATGCCTATGAGTCAGAGAAGTAGAAACGTCACATAGGTGGTTGCCTATATGGGTGTGGAATTCAGGGGAAAGGCCCAGAAAAGTGACATGCATTCAGGAGCATGGCAGTGCTATTCAAAACTTCAAAACTAGATAACATCACCATGGCTGTGAGCATACAAAGAAAAAAGATATCCAAAGATCATGCCTTGGGGTACTCCCATATTTACACGTTGAGAAGAGTGAGATGGAATCACCAAAAGAGGTAGAGGAGAGGTGGACAGGAAAGTCAGAGGAAGACTGTAAGACTGTCCTGAAATTCAAGAAACCAAGAAGGAGGGAATGCCAGCTATATCCAACACTACGGATACTGTCAGCTGCGACGGAAGACTGATAAATAATCCTGTCCTCGACAATATTCTCACAGCAAATACCACATGGATACCTTTTCCAAAATGGTGGCTAACTGTACTCATCTGAGAAATAAGATAAATGAAGACCTTTTGGAAACTTTCTCCTGTATCACTGAAAATATAAGCTCCTCAAACACAGGGATGCTGCCTTAATAATCTTTTAAATCTTAAATATCTAACATGACCTGGCTTAGCAAGTACTACTTAAGTTCTTGCTTATGGAAATGATAAGCTTAAAATTAACAAATTGTGGGCCGGTGAGATGGCTCAGCGGCATAAGCGCCTGCCCGGCAAGTGCAAAGTCCTGAATTCGACTCCCGGAACCCACATAAAGGAAAAAAAGGGCCGGTGATATCGCTCAGTGGCACAAGCGCTTGCTGGCAAGCGCGAGGTCCTGAGGTCGACTCCCGGTACCCACGTGAAAAAAAAAAAAAAAATTAACAAATTGTGAAAGAAAATCAAAAGAATGCTAGACCTCCAATCCCCAGCTAAGACATGAATAATAAGAAAAGTGAGAAGTTCACTACCCGACAGTGTCACCATTAGGTAACAGTTCAAGTGTCTCAAACTCAAAAAAGCTCATAGCTCACAGCTCAGAGGACAGAAAAACCATGGAAAGATAAATCCCGCACCTCTGATCATTCTAGCAGATGCTCAGGAAAAAGAGAAGCACAGAAGGATGGAGTTCCAACAAGCAAGAATTTCTCAAGCACTGAGTACTTGCTAAGCCATCTCTGTAACAGAATGGCTCTCAGACTTTTAGATCCCATAATCCTTTCATTTCACATCATCTTACCCAGACCCTACACACTAGGTGTAAAGGTACCCTGGCCGAAGCAGAGGGAGCACTTGAGATCCACTCACTTCCCTTCCTCCAGTCTCCCCTCCACCCTCATGACTCCCCCTCCATCCTAGAAACTCCCAAAATTCCCTTCTAGAAATTTAGAACTCCTCAGAATGCAGTTCAGTGGATTACAAGAAAAAAACTTGATCAGCATTAGTAACCACGATGAGGTCACTGAGGAGGAGTCTTGATCAGCTCATCTTATTTTCTTCTTTCAGAAGTTATCAGAAACTAGATACACAAACTCCACAAACACCTTGACTTGCATAAGACACACAAGGAAGCATCTCAGAACATCATTGTAGAAAACAAACTCCAGAATATCCTTGTAGAAACAAGCTCCAGGGCCGGGGATATAGCTCAGCAGCACAGCACATGCCTGGCAAGTGCAAGGTCCTGAGTTCAATTTCCATGCCCCCCCCAAAAAGAAACAAAATCTACAAACACCTTGACTTGCGTAAGACACACAAGGAAGCATCTCAGAATATCCTTGTAGAAAAATTTAGACAAGGGGGAAAACTACACTAGCTCAAAGAATTACAAATTAAAATACGTTTTAACATATTTCCTTTTAAAGTGATACAAAGCCTTTTTAAAAACTAGTAATAGCCCATAGTACCAAAGTTACAATAAAAAGGATCCTTTCATATGCCGTGGATAAAACTGGAAACATGTCTCAACAGCCCTCAGAAGCCCCAATTAACCCTCTGACCCAATAATTCCCATTTCTAGACACCTTTCCTAAGAAAACAATCAGAGAAACGGTAACTTTTATAGCAAAAGTGTCAAACTATACCGTTATTTATAATACTGAAAAATTAGAACCTACATGTACAAACCACAGAAATACTCATATGATGAAATGCTACATTAAGAAAGTTTTATACTGAATTTCTTCTTTCCTAAGAGTATGTTACATCTTCATGTCATTATTAGTCTCTGAAAGCTTGTTTTTTTTTTTAAGGCAAAGATAATTTTTTTATTCTCTTATATAGGACTCTATGAGGAAAAGACCTAACAGGACTGCCGAAATACCTTACAGAATGCATTAATAAAAACATAATGTTGTCTCCTGGGTATCCTCTATAAACCAAACTAAAACCCATAGTCACTTCTAGGCTCCAAACACCAGGAGTACTGGCTAACTGAGGTAAGTCCAGAGAGGCACGAGCACCATGGTGAGGGAGTCGGAACGCATGTTATATGGCCGAGACAACCACAGGCAATGAACTCCTGATCAAGAACTAAAGAGCTGTCTTCAAATAAGCAGTGTGTTGTTGCACAGCAGAGGAGGCAAAAATTAAAACAAGAGGCAAAGGGGGAACAATCAGCAAACGCTACTTGTGAAGGAGGTTTCTCTACATGAGGTTGAGTTTCATAAAGTTCATTGAAGTACATGGGCTGCCCCAGCAGAGCGAGCTTCTCGTCACAGGAAATGTGCAAGCAGAACATGGATGGCCACATGAGGGGGCTTCACAGCAAGCATGCCAAAAATAGGTAAGAAACTGACAACCCATGCTCGGATTCTTTGAACTAGTAAATGTTTACTCTGCCATTTTAGAGTACTTATTAACTAAAATAAGGAAAGAAATGCCTTAAAATTAAGCAAACAATACATTCTAGAAAAATACGTAAAAAATCAGTAATTTATCACATGTAAGTGTGCCCAAGCTAAGAGAAACTACAGAATTCTGTCTGTTGCTTCCTATTTGGCCTCATTAGCTTTGTCACCATACTTACAACTCTAGCCATGCTGAGCTGCAGTCCAAACACCAGGTTTAATTCTTTGCCTTTAAACCAACTCACGGCATATGTATTCTGGGCAACTGCTAAGGACTCGCCACCAATCCTAAAAATAGTGAAAGGAAGAAAAGTCACAGCTTTTAAAGATATACTACAGTTAGCAATTTTGACACTCCTGTCAAGAGGCAGGGAGTCTCTGTGAATCTGCGAGTCTGTGCTGCTCCAACCCACAGAAGAACCATAGAATATACAACAGTCTCACAGTGGAAGTAACACTGTGTGATCCCAAGATCGGGTCATTAAAGATGGCATCTGCTTTTTCACACCAACACTCATGCTTGGAGCCCCAAGCCACGCTGTCAAGCCAACTACCCCTATGCTACGAGAAAGCAAGCCATACAGAGGCTCCAGTCATTTAAGTGCTCCAGTCAGCAGTGCTAGTCTTCAAGGTATCCCAGCCCACGTGCCAAACGTGTAGGTCAACAAACTTCAAGATGACTCCAGCCCCCATCCTTCCATGAATCTTCCCAGCTAAGTTCCAGATATCAGGGGACAAACCAGCTGTCCATACTGTCCCAGGTTCAAATTTCTGACCCACAAAGCCCATGGGCATAATGAAATGATTGCTTTATACTGAAAAGTGTTAAGAGTAATTTTACATATTGCAATGACCTTGATAGGCAATAAAAGGAGTCTGGATTACTTTATCACCATTTAACCTATATAAAAAATTGATGGACAGAGAGTCCGTACTTTGAAAAAACACAAAATTCATGCTTTTGAGGTCAATATCCAAAGCTTTCCATCTATCAACCCTGAATTCACTATCCATATTCAGCATTTTGCTATCTCCTGGGTTTTACTTTTCCTCAGATAAGTTCCACACACTTAACCATTTTCTTCTGGAGGCCTGTAGTTAGGAGCCTAGTCTCCTCCATATCCTAAGAATTAGCTGTCTTCACCATTCTGTCCTAGTTCAAAAATATTTTCCTTCTCTATTAATCCAAATCCCATTTGTAATGGCCCAGTTGGTTCACGAGGTCATTTCTGACCACATTTCAGTCTGTGGTCCCTTTCATGCTGTTCATGCATTTTGCTTCTCTCTCCCTCAAATAGAGCACATCTTTGTGTAGGTCATATATATCTATATGAAAAGCTTGAATAATTTATTCATGGATGACAGGCAACTGGCTCTACCACTGAGGTACATTCCTTGCCCTTTTTTACTTTAATTTGAGACAGAGTCTAGATAAGTTGCTCAGGCTATCTTTGAACTTGTGATCCTCCTGCCTCAGCCTCTCATGTAGCTGGAAGTACAGGCATGAGCCTATTTTTAAGTTAAAGATAAAATAAGTTTCTGTCAGCTATCTCCCTCAGGGAAGGAAGCCCAAGGCTGGACTTTAAACAGAGAGGTCAGCACGTAAGTACTGTGCTTCTCCTTTCCTTCAACTATTCAACAGAGACCAAAAGGATCTGCACATCACCTACTGAGAAAGACAATGGTTTTTAAAAATTGTTAATGAGAGACTGGGCAGGGTAGCTCAATGGTAGATCACAGGTTTAGAATGTGTGAGGCCCCGGGTTTAATACCCAGCATCAAAAAATATACATAAAATAAGATAAATCCTTAACAAATATGTTAAAATAAATGAAATTATGCATAACTTACCCAAAAACAAACCTTCCCAATTCCATCAGCCAAAAAGCGTTAAATATTCCACCCAGAGCAAAAATAACCTATAACACAGAATTTAATATTGAATCGATGAAAGAATAAATTCAAGGAATTCAAGGGAAACAATAAGTAACTTAGGATAAATCATAACTTCTACATTAGTTTTATTATTCCTCCACAATCTGTGAAATTAAAATGGTAATGTACATATATTTCAAGGCTTAAGATACACTATATTAGCCCACAAGAGCATTTATGGATCGTGGTTAATTAAGCTATGCATTCACTAAATACATCTTTGCCATTGGAATTGATTAGACAAGAATGCAAAAGTCACTGTCAAATAATCAATGTTTTGGTCTTTCTTACCTGACCAATGCAAACAAAGCAGATAAAAATAATTGTGCCCCATCTGTTTGAGAAAGAGAGAAAGGGCCCTTTATTAATAATTCATTTTGGTTTTCTTTGCCCACTTCATTCCCCCCAAGGAAATAAAAATTAAGTGCTCATGTGCCTCTGAAATCAGGAACTTTCCTAGGCTGAATGGTAATTTACAGAAGTCTAGACTCCTAAGGGAATTCCAGAGGCTTCAGTAACGATGCATATTAGTTTAAGCCATTATCATCTCTTAAAATTTATTAAATAATCTTCAAAAAGTTCCCAGGATCAAAACTATTTAAAAATGAAAATTATTTATAAAATTTCCATTAAGAATTTAGGATTGATTCCAAGAAATTCCTACAGTAAGTAATTTTAAAAGAATATAGGGGGCCAGTGAGATAGCTCAGCGGCATAAGCGCCTGCTTGGCAAGCACGAGGTCCTGAGTTCGACTCCCAGTACCCACATACGAAAAAAGGGCCAGTGATATCGCTCAGCGGCACGGACGCCTGCTGGCCCGCAAGGTCCTGAGTTCGACTCCTGGAACCCACATAAAGGAAAAAAAGGGCCGGTGATATCGCTCTGTGGCACAAGCGCTTGCTGGCAAGTGCAAGGTCCTGAGTTCGACTCCCAGTACCCACATTAAAAAAAAAAAAAGGATATAATTCTTAATAGCTAGAAACTACTCTCAAAAACAAAAAAGTATGTTAATATAATTAAAAGTCCAACATTGTAGTCTCAATATCAATTAATGTTTCTCCAGAATAATAAAATGGCAGTGTTACAAGAGTGCTTAAAGGTCAACTGAGTAAATTGTTTCTGAAACTTAAATCCCTTTTGAAATACTTGTGAAATGGTTATACCATGCCCTACTGAATGTTCTCTAGCACTAGAAAATTCACTATGGTTCAAGACAACTGAGACCAAATAAAATATATTTAACTCTTCTTTCATACTCTAACTCTACAAAAATTTTGAAAATTAGCCCCCAAGTCTAAACACTGAAGAGTTACTTCAACTCTTACCCGTTAGACATGGTTTGAATATACTTTAGCAATACTGTATTCCCAGTTGATTGCTAAGTCTTCACTAACAATATACAAATAAGGATGAAGTGACAAAGCCTTATACTGCAGTAGTATTCCTTCCTCAGCATCTAAAACAAGTGGTCATAAAAAGTTCAATGGATGAAGGTAGAAAAAGAAAATCTTACTGGGGCTGAGGGAAATACACACTATTTATGTGCCCAATATTGTACATCCATCTTTCATTTAATCCTAACAATCTTGCAAACTAGGAATTATTATCCATTGTAAGATTGAGAAAACTGAAGCACAGGAAGTTGCATACAGCTTGGAACGGTTAGGAAGTTGAGTAAGTGGCAGCAAGGAGATTCAGACCCTGGTTCGTCTGATCACATGTGGAGCATAATTTACCACCTCCGGATAAGCAAGTTACTTCATTCCATCACCAGCATTTACTAGTCTGATCCTAACTGATATACCAACCAAGTTTCAAAAACCAATTCCACAGTTTTAATATACCAGTCTACACAGTTCTTCCTAGAAATACTTTAGCCTCACATTTTTCTAATAACCACGTGAGATTTACCCATAGGTGAGATTTTTTTCAAGCTTACCGTATTCCAAATACTCGGTCTATCAAAAAGCCACCCAAGAAACACAAAATTACATTGGGCCAAGAATACCAGGCATACAGCAGCATGAACTTTGTGGTATTCACCTGCATATCCTATATGGAAAGAAAACAAAACTATTTTTCCAAACAGGTTTACCAACTAACAAATCAAAATATGACAATCTAAAATAGAAAGTAGTTATATTTTTCCTTCTTTTGTAAGGCAAGTTTCTCAACCATCTGTAAGTCACTTCCTTGAGAATCTCAAAAAAGCTAGAGCACCCCTGCCCCAGAAAAATGTTGACACCTGGGAACTTCTTGCATGTACATCCCATTTCAGGGATTCCAAGATCAAACATCCTGGCAAGGGGACTAGACCTTCTGTTATCTTCTATATTCTTATTCTCATATTCCTCCCTGTACTGGGGATTCCTCTCACATAGAAAAAGAAAATACTCTCAGCCTACCCTTTTCCACCTTACCCTCTCTACCTGCCAACTCCTACTTGTTTACTCTTTCATTCAAGAATGCAAAGAGCCAATCTATGCATTTTTCCCTGCTCAAAGGTAAAAAACTTAGAAGAAAAAAGGTGACCTAAATCCAAGAAACTATAAATAACAAATATATCTTTACAATTCAAAACTAAACAAAGAATACTATGATGGACAATATTCAGCAATCAGTGTCCATGTTTAAAAAAACAAAATAACAACATATTCAGAAAGCAAAAGTCTATCCCATAAAATAATTTGTCATTCATATGATTAAGAAAAGGGAAATGAAATTCAAACAAAACTAATATTTTGGCAATACTACGGAAATAACACCTAATCATTTATCTAAGGCATAGAAAAATTTCAAGTTGCATATATGCTATAATAAGTGAATGTTTTAAGGCAACTCAATACAATTTATGAACAACCTTTCAGTTTGGAATCTGGTAACTAAAGATGTTAAAATGGATTCAGTGTACATTTCAGACTACATAATCTGAAAGTTGTTAGTGCCTCAGCAGTTACAATTGCTTCAAAGCAAACAAAAACACAAAGGTGAAAGACTAACTTACCCGCTGAATCTGAGTCTGAAGGGCAGCAGGATTATCATAGCAAAAATAGCTTCCTAGAAAAGAAAAGAGCAAATATTTTACAAATAATGACAGTCTTCACATAAAATTTTCAAGTTACAATTACTACTTAAAAGTGACTTTTTTTTTTTTTTTTTTTTTTTGTGACAAGGTCTTGCTATGTAGTTCAGGCTGGCCTTGAACTCACTATGTAGCCTAAGCTGGCCTTGAACTCAAAGCAATCCTCCTGCCTCGGCCTCCCACCACCACACCTGGCCTTCAAAAAGTGATTTTAATGTTTATACTTAGGTTCAAGTGCTGACACTATGGAAACATTTTTGGACCACTTCCATATCTACCAATATTTTCTAAGTTGCAGCCAAATAACTTCTATAATTTTGTAGTGTGCATACAGCAAATACTGGAAGTCTAAATTAACAAGTCAATAACTATTTTTTATTTTATTTTCCTCATGTTTCACATGTTCATTATTTAATTAACACCTTAACAAAGCAGCTATATTTTCCTTATTTAAAGCTAAGAACGCCAAAAATTTTACAAACATCCTCAGCAGTTTCCTGATGTCAGCCAAGGCCACTACTCATCTTGAGAGCAGAAGAATGGAGTACAGCTATTCTGACTAATCAATACTTGAAACAAATTCTAATTCTATTACAGTGCTACGAATTAGGAGAAATCAAACAGGGTTCCAAGGAATCAAAGGTCTCTTGGGGAGTTTGGAGAGAAGTGGGAAGAAATTTGATATTAATGTACTAGGATTTATTTTAAGGTAAAATTATGATTTATTTGGCAGACTAGAAAATATTGCCTCCAACCAAATTTACCAAAAATTAGCTGTCATCTTGAGTAGAGACAATTTCTTAATGTGTTGTGTTGTTCTTATTTTTTGTTTCTAAACCCAGAAACTTATGGTTCCTACTTTTAATTCTGGATAAGGCAGTCAATGCCACGTTTTAAAGTTAACAGATGGAAACACCTAATCTCTCCAAAAGAGAGGGTAGAGGCAAAAAGAGTGGCAAAGAAACCAAAACTCAAAGCACCCTTTATGCCTACCTTTCGGTTTTTGTTTTTAATTTTTATTATCAGTATATGTTTGCAATACATAATAATTATATTCATCTTGGGGAACTGGTACATGTAAGTATCACATCTTAATCTTTTTTTACTGCCCCCCACCCTCTTCTCGCCTTCCCCAGTTCCCCTTCCCATCTCTGCAAAGTTTACCTTGCTATTTCCATCTCTTTTATTTTTCCGTTTAAATTACCTGTATTTTGGATTTCTCATGTAAAAGAAACCATACAGTTAACCTCAGTATATGATTTATTTCACTTACATTATGGCCTCAAGATCCATCATTTTCCTACAAATAACTCAAATCCTTTTTTATGGCTGAGTAGTAATCCATTGTGTATAGACAGGAAATATATTCAAGAAGTAGCATAAAGCTCCTAAACCACAATGTTCCTAAAACTTCTGATTATAAAGGTTCTGGCTAGCCTCCTGAAAAACACCTTTCATACCAAACTAATATTAGCATTACAATAGTCGCTAAGTGAATTTAAAACAGCAACTCGGCTCAAGAAATTGCTGAGTCATCAGATTTCACAAGCGAAACCTACCACTGTCAAGTCTACCACAAGTCCAGTAGGATTCCTTCGTCTAAGCTACCAGCAAGGCACACTCCCAAAGTGGGAGAGAAATATAAACGACTGCCAATGGAATCATTCATTTATAAACAGGAGGTCATTTTGTGTCTTTTTTTGGGGTGGAGGAGGAGGTTAGTCAATGCTTTCTGAATTTCTGAGCACCATATGTGAGAGATATCTTGAAGATCTAGTTTCCTCCATACCTTGGTCCCCAGGAGAGAGATGCTGTCCTCTGGGACTTAGAGAACACAGGAGCAGGGCAAGTCATCCAGCTCAGTGCCTCGACTCCCACGTCGAGCTGCCAAAAACTGGCACCACGGACTGGCCTGGGTGGGGCCACGCAAAGAGAAAGGGGAAGGCACGAGCTGAAGCCAGAAGCCGTGCTGAGACCGGCTGGCACCCACGGGCTCTGGGGGAACTTGGCCCGGAGATGTCGGGAATGCCTTGCTCATCCGCCCTACCCCACCCTGCCGGCTCACCGAAGCCAAGAAGGCACATCAGCAGCAACACAAAAAGCCGGTGCGCCAGGCGGCTGGGGTCGCAGAGAGCCGACAGCGCCGGGGAGGCGGAAGGGGGTCCAGGGCGGGCCTCGCCGGGGCCACCCGCCAGCAGCGCCCGCGCTTCCTCCTCTTCCTCCTCCATCAGCCACCCGAGATCGAGGCAAAAGTCCGCGAAACTCCGGACTGAGCCGGAAGCAAAGCGGCAGCCGTCGCGCGGAGACTGTGGTCACGTGATCGCGGCGCTCACGTGACCGGGCCGCCCTGGCGCAGGGCCATGCTCACGTGACGGCGCGGAGCCCTAGGGGGCGGGGCTGGAGGGAGAAAGCGCGCTGGCGTTTGCCTCCTTGTGCGGCCAGGCTTCCCTGGGCGCTCTCGCCCGGGCTTGCTGGGTCTCCTGCCCTGCTGACACGCTCGCCCTCGGCGCAGCTGTGCCAAGAGGACGTGTGCGCGGCTGCGCGCCGCTTTTCCTGGATGACCCGCCCTGCGCTGTGGACCCCGAGACATGCCCTGCCTTTACCTCGCCGCACGGCCTACCCAGCTCTGACTGCTCTTAATACTGCCAGGCTTGGAGCAACTTCTGGCATGCCCAGCCGTCTGCCGCCTACTGGAAATACAAAATGGAATGAGACACGCTCTCAGAGGTTACGGGTTTAGTCGGACAAAGCGACCAACCGTAATTCTTAACAATGTGACGAATGAACAAATGTGGGGGACCGCGGCAGAAAAAGCAATGAATTCCGGTAGAAATGCCTGCGAAGGACATTGGGGGAAAGGGGCAGGTGCAGTTCAACTAGTTTTGGGAGCATATGAGGAAGGGGAGGACTTTGACGTTGCTTAAAGTTGGTAACTAGACTAGAATTAGTAAGAATGAACCCATCAGGGTTCCTGTTTGAGCGGGGCGATGAGGGCGGGTCGGTGAGTGATTAGAAGGAATAACAGGACAAGCGTGGGACAGGTCTGGGTTTTATGTGTCCGTATTGATCTGGGAATAAGAAAAGGAACTCAAAAGTACAAACACGAGCTCTCTTTAGTGAGAAGCCATGCTAGGATGCCCAGCAGAGTAGCAGAACTGCAAGATTTGTTTCTAAAAACTGAGTTTGGCAACACAGCCTTACCTCCGTTTTTTATGGGTGTCCCGGAGCTTTGCCGACAGTTTTAAAGGTAGTAAAAAGCTAGAGGCCAAATAACTGTGAGGCTTATTAGGGAGATGCTGCAGAAGTGAAGATTAGAGATGGCCAGGGTTTATCCTGGAGAATAAGATGGTGTGAAGGGACAGAATCAGTACTTAGGTGGTAAAATGGGAATGACTTCAAATAATAGCATGTGAGGTCTAAAAGAAGAGACTTTAAAATGTCTCCCAGATTTTTTGCTTGTTTCCCCAGTAGAGGTCAAAATATAGAGGAAAAAATGTGGGGGAGAGTATCAGAGGAAGTAAATCAGTTTGGAATGGTATGTCTATATATCTACACTTTCCGTCTCCCATTTCCTCTCCTGCTCCCAGTGAAACCGTCTTGCCAAGATGACTAACAACTCCAGGTTTCCAAGTATGGTGGTTTCTTCGCTGTTTACATTTTACTCAGTTACTCAGCATCACTTGATGCAAATGAAATACCCCTTCCTTTTAGCCTCCTTGATAGTATACTTGCCCTCCTCCTCCCCTCGCTCTCCCTCCCCCTCCTCCTCTATTTATTGGGTTCTCTCATTTGCTGTCTCATTTGTTAGCTCCCCTTTTTCCACCCAGGCTGCAAATTTTGTTCAAGTGCTCCAACACAAAGACCTGGGCTCTCTTCCACTCATAGTTTTAAATATCCTCGCTGTGCTATCCAATAGGTAAATAGTACTCACCATGTGTGCCTTTTGAGCACTCAAAATATGGCTAAGTCGAATTGAGATGTGCAGTAATTGTAAAATACACACCAGGTTCCAAAGACTGAGTATGAAATAAAGAATGTAATATATTGTTAATTTCTATACTGATTATGTGGTGAAATAATATTTTGCATATATTTTAGACTAACTATAGTAAGCTTAAAATTCGGTTTGGTCAGGCCGGTGAGATGGCTGGGCTCAGCGGCGTAAGCGCCTGCCTGGCAAGCGCGAGGGCCCAAGTTCGACTCCCGGAACCTACATATGAAAAAGGGGCCGGTGATATCGCTCAGCGGCGTGGGCGCCTGTTGGCACGCGAGGTCCTGAGGTCTACACCCCGGTACCCCCCCAAAAAAATAAAAAATCCGGTTTGGTCGCACAACCAATTTTAATTTTACCTGTTTTTAGTTTTTCTTTGACTGCTAGAAAATTTTAAATTATATATAAAACTAACCTTATATTCCTATTTATCAATGCCAATTATATGCTGCTGCTTCCAAAATACCTCCATTCCAGACTCCTCTCCTCATTGTTAAGACTCCTATTCCAACTGCCCATTTGACATCACCATGAGGACACCTAATAGGCATCTCAAACTTCCTATATCCAAAATTTATTTATTTATTTATTTATTTTATTTATTTATTTTTCAGTGCCAGGGATCGAATCCAAAGTCTCTCATATGCTAGGCAAGTGCTCTAATTCTGAGCTACATCCCCAGTACCCTGAACCTCTTTTTATACAAAGTCATTTATATTGTCTTTTCTATAATTCCACTTCATGTCCTTTATTTTTTCTGAAGAGTAACTGAGGGTTTTTTCTTTCGTTATTGAAAAAATTAGTTCTTTGTTGCTGGTATGAGTTACAATTTCTTTGACTCTGTTTATGGTTATTTTTTTCCATCTACTCTTTTAATGCCAAATTATCTCTTTTTTTAATAACCAGATATTTGCTCCCCACATAAGATTTTTAACATCCTTAGAAGTCAAGCCTAGTGGTACACACCTATAGTTCCAGCTACTTGGGAGGCTGAGGCAGTAGGATCTCTTCATACTAGAAGTTCAAGGCCAGCCTGGACAACATAGTAAGACCTGGTCTCTTTTAAAAATGTATTTTTCAATAGCTTTTCTTGGTCTCTACTTCCACTGTTGCATTCTATGATACATCTTCCACAAGCAATCAGGATGATCTTTTAAGTTAGTCTTAGGGTTTGGTTTATCAAATGATAAGATAACCATTCAATATTTGAACTAAAAAGACAAATCTCTCCAAGCAGAGCATGCTGTTGATTTCACCTGGGGCCTTTGAAAAGTAGGAAGTCCAGGATAGGTATGAGCCTTTCAGAGGCAAAAGAGTTTGACATTCCCCCCATTTAGAAGAATGGATGCTCTGGGAAGACTTTTTGTTAAACTTCCAGTGAATTTATTGGAGTGAATCTGTGATCAGCTGATATTTAAGGAAGGAGCTTTGTAAAACCAGTTTAATCAAGGCAGTTGTTGATTAATCAGATGGGCTTAAAACAGAGTCTAGAACTATGGAAACTTGCTTTAATTCTTAGGGTTTTTCTTTTTAATTATAAAAATGCGGGGCTGGGGGGCTGGCTCACTGATACAGTACATGCATAAAGCCCTGGATTCAATCTCCAGTAACCCCCCAAAATAAAACTTAAAATCAGAGACTAGTATGACCCAAAATTTATGTCTGAGCATCCAGAGGACATGGAATGGCAACTTGAATGAATGGCAACTCCCTTGTGCCCTGTGTCACAGGTGAGACTTTCTCTTTGGGAGTTCAGTGTTATTTAAATAGCAGTGGAGAGAGTGCACATTTCTGCCTTGGGCCAGGGATAAATACTGAACAAAGGAGGAAGAAGGAAATCCTCTTCCTTAGAGTAGAAAGCCAACTAATATGTAGAAAGAGTGAGGGAAATAGTCACTATTTGCCAATCATCATAATTGATTCAAGCAAGAATACTGTCACCAAAATTAGTGGATAAAAATCTGAGGCATAATGGGAAACATACGTGAGTAAGTATCTCATCAGCTACTTACTAGTAATAAAAGAGAAAATAGTGCAGAAAACTGGCACATACCACTTTAACCAAATGATCAAAGACAACATTACCAGGATTTAGACAAATTGACATCACCTTCCTCCTGATATATTCTGAAACTGAAAAAAACTCAGCACTCTGTGATATATCTACCAAAAATTCATAGCCAAATTTGGTCAAGAGGAAACATCAGACAAGCCCGAAGTGAAAGGCAAAATAACTAGCCTGTACTCCTCAAAAAGTCAATGCCATAAAAGACTGAGGAGCTGGCCTTCATTAAGAGACTGAAGAAGACACGACAACTGAGTGAAACACATGATCCAGAATTTTAGTCGCTATAGGAAACATTATTGGCACAGCCAACAGAAACGGAATAAGGCCTATGATTAAATAATGTATATTCTGTCAAAATTAATTCACTGATTTTGATTATCATACTGTGATTAGGAAAGAGAAAGTACTTATTTTTAGAAAACACACTGAGATACTAGAAATCAGGGGACAATGCACCTGCAGCCTACTCAAATTCTTGAGAAAAGTTGTGTACCCACATGTAAACAAAAGGAAAAAGGATAAAATAAATGTGCCAAAACGTTTATATTTGGAGACTCTGGATATCAAGTATATTGAAATTCCTTTTACTGTTCAGACAACTTTTAAGTCTGAAATTACGCCCATCGTACTTGGGCCTCTTGCGAGCCTTGTGCATCTTTGCATCACAGGCACCCAGTACAGAGCCCAGCTTGACAGATGCTTGAGTGGATGAGTCTCTTAAATCAGGAGAGTTACACCAGCAAGGAGTACAACCAGGAAAGTTTACTGCCATGGAAAAACCTATTACTGCCCACGCAATAAGCATGTTCATCCTAACTGCACTGATCTATTTTTATCCAAGCAAACTGCACTTATTTTATTATTATTGAGTGACGGGAAGGTATGAGACTGACTTCAGGATATAAGTAAAGACTTGACCATCCGGGACCACTGGATTGAGCAGCTTGGTTTCATTGATATGGGGATAACAATTGCCTCTGGATCAAAGTTAGCCACATAAAAAAGAAGGCAAAGTTAATCTCAAAAATCTTGGTTCTGGGCGTAGTCTTCACATGCCTTTACCTCCTACCACTCCTCCTGAGTGCTGTGTAGGTCAAAACACTCCCTTTATCTTCTTTTTATGTAGAATCCAAGCTGGAAACCTCACAGTCATCCTCAGTGACTCCCTTTCTCTCCATGGCCACTCCACCCCTGCCTCTCCTTCCTAGCAGAGTAAGTTTCTAACATGGGACAAGAGGAAGGAGTGTATTCTGACTGGGAACCCAGAGGTAGTGACAACTGAGCTTGATCTCAAAGGAAGCTTGCTGGAGTGGGAGAAGTGGGGTAAGGGCAGTTTTGCCCTGGCAACATCCTAGGCAGTGCCTTAGAATGATACATAGTCCCTTTAACTGCCGTATTACCATCATCCAATTCTCCATAGAAGACACACACAGCTCAAAGAAAGTCTAGTGAAAACAGCTAGATTGGATTTTAAATCTGGTTTTTGCTACTGAATATAGACTCATGCAAAATATTTTATACTCTCTGGTCATGTTTATGTAATCACAGGATTGAAAATTTTTTATGTTCTTATTTGAATGACCTGCATATCTTTACAAAATATGTACTTAAGAGTATAAGGTTGTTCCTAGGTTTTAGAGCTGAATTGACAAAAGTAACAGCCCAGGCTGTGGGAAGATGTGCACTGGAAGGCCTGGGAGCCTTGGCTCACTCATACTAAATCACTCTTTGGATGTCACTTTTTTTTCATTTCTATCCATGACCTGAGATTTGAGACTCAGGAAATGTTCACATTCACTCATTAACATTTCTCTCAGCAAGAATAAAACTCAATATCTACCTCCTTCACCCAGAATATACAATTTACTCATTTATAAAAAACTATAGTATGATCTGTAAAACAAACAACATCTTCATAAGCATAATTTTAAAAGTTGCTGAAATGGAAGTGCTTTTACAAGACTATATATTTTGGGTTTATTGCATATTTTTGCACTTTAATTTTCTTATCAGGAAATATTACACTTATTATCTACATAGTTTATTGGGTTGCCAAGTTGCTTGTGGGATTTTTAAGCATGTTGAAGTCCTCATGAAGAAGTTGGTGAGATTTTTAAGCATGTTTTATATGAAAAAAATCTGAATTAAACAGAAAATTCTAGTCTTAATTGCTTTCTTGGGTACCAAATCCAGCATCTACCATTATTAAAGCCAAAGAGCTTTATGGATCTGACCCTCATAGCCAAACTTTTTTAAAGATCTGAAAGTGCTTATGTGATTAATACATAATGCTTTTTATTGTATAGCGAAACATCCAGGAATCATGTAGATTTATTTTTATTCAGTTCCAGTGAAATAATTCTGTTGTTTCCTTCATTTGTTTATGGAAAACTTGAGTCCTGGAGGAGTCAAACAAATAATATGCTAGGATTGCAATGCAAATTAGATATTGAACGAAGATTATACAATAAATTATGTTTTAAATAAAAAGAAGTGTTCTATCCCCAAAGACACTAAATTGACAAGTATGTCCAGATGAAGAGAAGAAAGGCTTCTCTGTTGGGATCAAAGATAGGAACCATGCTAAGGATAGAATGCCACCCCAAATTGCCCCAAATTTCTCATACCAACGATTAAATTTATGTCCTACAGACTTCAGTTTTAATAAAGTATATCTCTTATGAATGTTTTAAACTATGTACATATTCTTCTTTCAATCAATTTCTGTTTTTCTTTCTCTTTTTGCATGTATCCAACTATGTATTTACCCATATGTCTACCTATAAAAAATAAAGTGATTTATTTCTCTACCATGCTGTGTAGGAATCTGTCTTACAGACCAGTTGCAAAAATAAATTCAGTTTATTTGTCCTCCCTCATAAGGGATGAAGGAAGTCATGTAATATTAAATTTTTCTAATTGGAAAAATGTTAAAGAAGCCCTCTAGCTTGGCAGAGAAAACAAGTACAGGTACATAAATTAAGTAGTAAAAAGAATGTGCACATATTTATGAGTTATATATTGAGAAGAAAGTCAAAGTATGAGAAATATTTTAATAAATATTAACCTGTTGGAGAAACAGCCATAGGAGGTATACATAAACCTGGTATAGATAAGGAGGTATATATAAGCTCTTCTACCGTGGGCTTTGGGTTCATTGTCACAGCACCCAGTTTATCCTTTTGGTTGACAGGGAAAGTTTGTTTTTCCTTTGCAGCCGGCATGACGTTGGACTCTGTCAGCAGATGGCGCAGGAAGGCCGTCTCAGGAGAAACAGACTCCTGCTGCGCGCGCAGCTTCTCCAGTGGCCGGTACCTGAGCACGGGAGATTTCTTCTGTCCCAGGCTGCTGTATTTTCCTAAACAGAAAAACAGTGTGAGTCTCATATCTTAAGAGAAGAAGTAAATATATAAAATTAGTGCTATAAAAGACTACACAACAAAGAGTTCTCTTAGAGAACAGGATGAGAAAGAGTAAAATAAAACAAGGCCATGGAACAGCAGCAATGACAAGGGAAATATGAACATTACCTCTGCAGAAGACTTTAAAATTTGGAAACTAGTAGGGATTTTTCCATCTGATGTCAACGCTCAGCTTTTTAGAACAAAGAGGGCCTACTAGAAATGAGGCAGAAATATAAACCCAACGCACCTCGTGTCAACAGATCAGCATTAAATCCTGGAGTCATCAGCTTACCAGGCTTTGGCCCACTGCTGCCATCCATTCGAACGTTACGGTCCGTGAACGCTGCAACATGACAGAGTCATGTGTGGTTTGCTTCATCACCTACACCCAGACACACACGGCTGTCATCTGCTCTGACCTCCAGCTCTCTAGATCTAAACATTAAGAGAAGTGTCCTGCTCCAAATAGATTGCATTAGCATCTCAGTAAGATGAGGTATCCCAGCTGACTTGAAATGCCTTTGGTACATCTCCACCATTCCTGATCCACCTTCAAATTTCAAGTGCTGTACTAAAAATTCAAATGATGTACTGATTAGGTCAAAAACAGCATTCATATGGGTGTCTGTTCTTAAAAATTGTCTCCCCTTGCCTAATAATACATTCTGAGAAGTGCTCCCTATTAGTTTATATAGATCTTCCTCATTCTTGTCAGTTAATAAGATCTTCTTTGTTCTTATACCTGCACAGTACTGCAGCGTGTGACTGTACCGAAGCTTATTCAGCTACTCTCCTATATGTGAGTATTTCATAAACTTACATATTTCATGATTATAAATCATGTTGCAATAAATAACCTTGTGTGTATATATTTTTATATAGTTAAGAGCATTCTTCAGCCTAAAGATGGATTGCTGGGACAAAGCATAAAGGCATATATGGGTTTGTTAATTATTGCCAAATTTCCGTTTAGAGGAGTTGTAACATTTTGCAATATGGAAATCTCCATTTACCCACAGTGTTACTAACAGAATGTATTATCAAGTTTGAATTTTTGCCAGTCTGAACTAGCATTATGCGATATAGATTTCCAGAAATAGTACAGAGAAATTTCTACAGTGATGGGCATATTTAGTTATTTATTTATTTGCAATACTAAAGATTGAACCCAGGGCCTTCACACTTAGCTACATCCCCAGCCATTTTTTGTTTTTTATTTTTGAGACAGGGTCTGGCTAAGTCAATAAGTTACCCAGGCTGGACTTGAACTTGCAATCCTTCTGCCTTAGCCTCCCAGAGTACTGGCATTACAGGCATGTGCTACCAGCCGTATATAAACTTTTTTTTTTTTTTGTGGGTACCGGGGGTCGACCTCAGGCCCTCACTCGCCAGCAGGCGCCCGTGCCGCTGAGCGATATCACCGGCCCTTTTTTCATATGTGGGTTCCGGGAGTCGAACTCAGGACCTCGCGCTTGCCAGGCAGGTGCTTACGCCGCTGAGCCATCTCACCAGCCTATAAACTTTTAAAAGTAGAAATTATTTGTTTTGGGATAGATATGTTCTGCTATTTATAGTATCTGCCTCAGAATGTTATCTTATTTGGCACTTACAGGGCACATTTTTCGCATTACCACCAACACTGTTTGGCCAGTGGATGTCACCCTGGTACTACTTTAAGAGATACACTGTCGCACATCATTGTCAGATTGTATATCTTAGAGCAATGACTCTTTAAAAATCCACCCCTTGTGTTCACTAGATAAAGTAGGCAGAACTTTCCAAAGGTCAAGTTCTTTTTAAAAGCCAATGACTCTGCTTAACAGGAGGAAGCTTCTTGAAGGGCTAAAGAAAACCAATTCAGCAGGTTCTGATTTAAGCCAAGTGTGTGGTGGTTGTGATCTAATAACTAATATTAGTTAAGTTAGAACAAAATTCAGGGCAATGAAAACAAAAACTTAATCACGTGGCTTTTCAATGTAAGTAAATATTAGCAGCTTGCCATTGCTCTCCTTTGATGAAATGTCTACACAGGCCTAGAGAAATGGAGGGAGGATTTATCCATATTTCAGCAGACCCCTTTCCAGCCAAAGCAATGGCTGTTGCGCTTAGAACAACCTCCACTCATGACACACAGATGTCTTTACTTTTGCAGTATCTTCCCTATCACCACGTTCACAAAATGTACCTTTCAGTGAATTCCTAAAGCACTGATACATTAAGGAAAAACAGGTGAAGATCATCTTGAGGACTAGAAAGTCCTTTAATTAATTACTTTGTGGATTAAAGGGGAGGCAAAATCTTAGCAAATCTCAGGATTAAAGATCTTTAATCTTCATTACCAGTTACTTCAACAGGTAACTTCAGCAAGTAATTTTCATGTCAAAAAGAAAGAAAATGTTAAATCCACAAATTACAGCTATGTTGTCATTGATATCAAGCACAGTATTTGTTACTATCAAATACTGTACCATATAGATATCATACAGATGATAGTTTAAAAATAGATGCTTTATCAGCAGAATCTCAACAGAAAAACAATATTAGGATAGATCAAAAAAGGTCTTTAAAGTCTTAAAGACAACAGAGTGGAGAATAACTGGACTCCCCATTCTAGAATAATCTCAATATTCAGTAAACAGGAGCATGACAAATAAAACTGATGAAGAACAATACACAGAACTCTGACATCAACAGTTAGATTTCTCCCTATGACACCTCCGCCAGGTGTGGGTAAGAATCACCTCCATTCTCAGTTCTCCCCTCTGTTCCGTGGAAGTTCTGCCGCACGTCATCCCCACTGCCACAGGCCTGCATGGACCTCACAGCCCCTGCTCCGTGTGCCGTAGCCTGACTCACACTGTAGTTCCCAGGTCACCTGAAAATGCGCTTAATTCATCCGAGGTAGTTCGCAACATAATTTAAAAACCACTCTATTTCCCTAATTGTAATATAAGAGATACTTTAGTTATATATTTGGAAAAGGTTGATGAAATTTTGGGAAAAATTGTTTTCATTTTACATTTGCAGGATTTGTTCTTTTCATATTATAAGCATTTATTGAGAACATCCTCTGTATAGACAGTAAGCCCAAAATTCATGGGAAAACAGAACCTGCATGGCCCAATGGCACAAATTTGTATTCCCCCAGGAGGGAATTCCTAGAAGGGTCTTCCTCCCTCCTCTGTGTTCCTAAATCTCCACTGTGATGCTCATCACTTTTAGCCATAGGACTTCCCTGTTCACTGGCACTTTTGTGTGTTTTGGGGCATTTTAAATTTTCTGGCCTTGGTCTCTCTGCTATAGAGGGAAGGATTTTAAAGTCTACTCTGTATGTATTGGACTATTTTTTAAAGGGGAGAATAAATTGGATGGACAGTGGAGGACGACATTGAGCTTGGGAGAGTTACCACATTGCTACCATCCATTTCATGGTCTGCCTAGCTACTTTGAATGTAGGAGTTGCATGGGTAAATCAATCATACTTTTTTGAGAGGAATAATATTTTTCCTAAAACTTTTGGTGGTTTTTCAAAAGCTAAAATTGAAAATCAGGTAAATGTCCCCAAAGAATCTGTTGCTATTATAGTCTGTCGGTATATTGCAATGCGCGGGTTGAAGCAATTATACACCATATATATATGATGTATAATTGTATACTAATTGTATAAAAGTAGTAATAATAGATAACACTACTTAATGCCTATTATGTGCTAGGATGTATTTTAAATGCTTTTCTGGAATTATCTGATTTAATCCTAATAGCAACCATAGGAGGTGGTTACTCTCAATATTTCCACATTAAAGATGATGAATTTACACCTAAGTAGGATAAAGTAGAATGAGAGAACAGTAAGCCAGAGTCCTGAGAGATATGGGAAATCTGCCAGGATCCAGCTGGGTCTATTATCCCAGTGGGCCCACCCCTACCCAGGTCTCTCTCCATTGGTAGCCAGGAGGAAGAGCCCTAAGTCCTAAGAGGAGAGCCAGGGCTCAGACTCGACACCCTGCCACTCCTAGTAATGGTGAACTAGTAAATGGGTAAAACATAAGAAACAGAAAAAGGAATCAGGGCTTTCTGTGACCAGGACTTGAGGGCAGAAAAGGGAGAAGACGGACTTTACCAAGCGTGTGAGGCAGGCTCGCTCATGTGCTTGTGCTGACCCAGGCAGCTCAGACGCTCCCAGAGGGCAAGGTTCTCTAGTAGGAACAGAGCCCAGGTAATTCATCCTCTTTAAGTTACTAGAAGGTGGCAGGAAGCACACAAAATGAAGGGGCAGTAGTCCTTCATGTTTGATTTCGTGCCTCTCAGGAGCTGTGGTAGGAGTGCCTCCCACATATCCTCTGCAGTCATGAAGCATTTCCATATCTGCAGGCCCAACTTCCAACCCCAGCTCTTTACTTCAGGGCTGTCACTGGCCACCTGGAACCAACTCGGCCTGCACACAGGGTAGGCTGGAAGGGTCAGCCTATTAATGCCGATTAGGGCATTAGTATGTAAATATCTCATCCTCCTAGCCACTTGATCAAATAACCCTCAACTGCAGGTTCTATCCTAGTTCTGAGTTTCCCAGAAGCATTTTGTTAACTTTTGGGGTTTTTTGGTCTTTTTGAGACAGGGTTTTACTATGCAGCTCAGGCTGGCCTTGAACTCACTTTGTAGCCCAGGCTGGCCTCAAACTCACAGCAATCCTCCTGCCTCACCCTCCTGAGTGCTGGGATTACAGGTGTGTGCCACCACGCCTGGCCCTCTTGCTAACTTTTAATGGTTGCCATCCCTCCCATTCTCAGAGTCTCCTGAGATTCCCTCCTACGTTGGATGCCCCCAAGACCATCCCCAGTTTTAGTGGCTCCCTAGGAGAACTCAGGCAACTTAACATATAGTTATAATCACGGCTATGATTTATTGCAGCTAGATACAAATCAAAACTAGCCAAGTAAAAGGTAAAAGGAGCAAAGTTTAGAGGAAACTGGAAGTCTAATCTGAGAGAATCTTCTCTCATTGGAGTTACACAGGATCTGTGTGTTATGGTTACAATCAAAAGTGGCCCCCAAAGCCTCATGTGTTTGGGAGGTGATTGGATTATGGAGCTGTTGTTAGGAGGTAGGGTCTGGTCAGAGGAGATAGGTCATTCAGGATGTGACCTTGAAGGACCTTTCTTCTTTCCTGTGTCCTCCCTTGCCTCCCTGCTTCCTGTCTACCATGCGGGGAGGAGATTTCCTCTACCTGATCCCTTCCACCATGCCACCATGCAAGGGCTAAACCTTCTAAAACGTGAGCCCAAATGAACCTCTCCTCCTTCAAGCTGTGGGTTTTGGGTATTGTGTCCCAGCAATGAGAAAGTGACTAAGACAGTGTGCTTAATTCCCCCGGTGACAAGTTGTGACAACATATGTGAAATGCTGTCTACTATGAATATTCACTGAAGACTCAGTTCTGGAGGTTATAGTGGGAGCTGATGACATCCTTTGCCTAACAGCTCCTAGTCTCAAACTGGCAGAGGAAAGCAAGTATTCAGCGTAACCCACACTGTGTGCGTAGAGTTTATGCATGCCGAGCTACTGAGCTGTGTTTACAAGGGAACACAAGCTCCCAAATACCATCCAAAGCCAGCCCTGCAAGCAGGGCTAAGAAAGTCATCTCAGGCCTGCTGTGCTCATTCTTTGTTCCACACCCCCAAATAAACTTCTTGTCCTCAAGTCCTTATCTCAGGGTTCACTTAACCACAAATAAAACCGGGGCACATCCCTCCTCTGAGATTACTGGCCAGGAATCTTATTATAGACTCAACACATTTAATTTTGAAAGTTCTTAACAACAACATCCTTTTTAAAACCATGGTTGTATTCATTTACAAAGGATTATACAAACAAATAACTAAGAATGTGGTATAGTAGCTAGACTCTGTTTTATTTCAACATGGTAAAAATAGACATTCCAACAAATCGTGCTAGGTGAACTACATATCTCTATGCAAAAAATCAAGTTAAACTCTTTTCTTACATCATACACAAAAATTGACTTACAACGGATTAAATACTTAAAGTAAGAGGTAAAATGATAAAACCCACAGAAGAAAATACTAGGAGGGTAGGTAATTGACACGAAAAATGTAAGTAACTAAAGAAAAATTGGCAAATTAGACTTCATCAAAATTTAAAGCTTTTGTGATGTAAACACAATAAAGACCTACAGAATTGGAGAAAATACTTGTAGATCATACATCTTTGATAAAAGATCAGTATTAAGTGTATATAAAAAACTCTTACATCTCAATAATAAAAGGACAACCTAATATAATTTGAGCAAAGGTTCTAAACAAATAGTTCTCCAAAGAAGATATACAGTGTCTGAAAGCACACAAAAGATGCTCAATATCATTAACTATCAGGATAATAGTGCTAGTTTCAGCATCACATATACTAAAAATAGGAAATACAAATCAAAATCACAGTGACATATCACTTCACGCCAAATAGTCTGGCTATAGTAAAAAAGACAAGGGGCTAGGAGTGTATTTTAGTGGTAGATTACGTGCTTAAGACCCCGGGTTCAATCCCCAGCATGCATGCATGCACGTGTGCGTGCACACACACACACACACACACACACGCAAAACAAGAGTTGGCTTGGTACCCTCGTCAAAAATAAATTAACTGGGCCAATGATACAGCTCAGCGGCATAAGCGCTTGCCTGGCAAGCACAAGGTCCTGAGTTCGGTTCCCAGTACCCACAAAAGAAAAAAAATAAAATAAAATAAATTAATTAACTGTAAAAGTTAGGGTTTATTTTTGGATTCTCCATTCCATTCCACAAATATGTATTTCTACCCTTTTACCAACACTATACTATCTTTACAAGAATTTCTAAACCAGAAAATATGAGCCTTCCAATCTGGTTCTTTTTCAAGTTTTTTTTAGCTATTATTGGTCTGCTGCATATACATATGAATTTAGGTTTTGTTAATATTTCTTTTTAAGCCAACTGGAGTTTTGAATAGGGACCACATTAATCTGTAGATCAATTTGAAGAGCACTACTATCTTAATGACCTTAAGTCTTCAGATCCATGGTCATTTATTTATGTTATATTTAATTTCTTTCAACAATGTTTATATTATTCTGTATGTAAACCTTATAGTTTTTGTTAAATTTATGTCTAAGTATTCTAAGTGTTGTAAGGTAAAGTGTTTTTTTAATTTCATTTTCAGATTGTTCATTACTAGTGGGTGTAAATATAATCAATTTTTTAAAAATTAATCTTATATACTGCAACCTTGCTGAACTCATTTGCTAGTTCTAAGAGCTTCCTAGTAGATTTCTTAGGATTTTCCATACACAAGATCACATCATATGCAAATATAGAGTTTTGACTTTTTCCTTTTTAATCCAAATGCCTTTTATTTCTTTTTCTTTTTTTTTTTTTTTTTTTTTTTGTGGGTACCGGGGGTCGACCTCAGGACCTCGCGTGCCAGCAGGCGCCCGTGCCACTGAGCGATATCACCGGCCCCTTTTTTCGTATGTGGGTTCCGGGAGTCGAACTCGGGCCCTCGCGCTTGCCGGGCAGGCGCTTAAGCCGCTGAGCCATCTCACCAGCACACTTTTATTTCTTTTTCATAGTTAATTTCATGCCTAATTTCTCTAGAACCTCCAGTACAATACTGAATAAAATCAGCAAGAGAAAACATCAGTATTTCTGTTATCATTAAATATAATGCTGCGGGGTTTTGGTAGGTATCCTTTATCATATTGAGAAAGTCTCCATCTTTTCTTTTTTTTCCATCTTTTCCTAGTTGTTGTTGTTTTTTTTTTTTATCATTAAAGAGTGTTGAATATTGTCAAATGCTTTTCCTGTACATATGAAGATGATCCTGTGATTTTTCTTTTATTCTATTAATATATTATACTAGTTGAGTTTCATAAATTAAGTTAAACTAACTTCACAGTCCTAGAAAAATATCCCACTTGTTTGTGGTGTATAATAATTTTAATACATTTCTAGGTTTGGTTTACCAGGATTTTGTTAAGTATTTTGCCTCTTGTGTTCATAAGCTAAATTGGTCCCTAGTTTTCTTTTCTTGTGATGTCTTTGTGTGGTTTTGGTATTTGAGTAATCTGACCTCACAGAGTAACATCAAATGTTTGGTAGAATTCACTACGAAGTCATTGGGGCCTGGGCTTTCCTTTGTGGGAAATTTGAAAACCACTTATTCACTCTTTTTATTTATTATAGATCTACTCAAATTTTCTCTGTCTTCTTGAATGAATTTTAGTAGTGTGTTTTTCTATAAATGTGCCAATTTTATCTAAATTACTAATGTTTTGGCATACAATTTTTATGCTCCTTTTTATTGATATAAAGTTGATAATGTCACTTGATTCATTCTTGATTTTAATAACTTTAATCTGTTTTTTCTTTGTCAGTATATGTAAAGGTTTGTCAGTCTTGTTCAAAGAATAAATGCTTGGTTTTGTAGATTTTCTCTATTATTTTTATATTTTCTGTTCCATTGATTTCAACTCTTACTATTATTTCTTCTTCCTTCTTGCTTTGAATTAATTTTATTCTTTTTTCCAGGTGCCTGAGGTACAAAATTAGATTATTCAATTTGACATTTTTCTTCTTTATAAATATAGACATTTAGAGCAAAAACTTCCCTTAAAATGCTGCTTTAGTTGTACCACCTGCATTTGCACTGTACTTTGTTTTCATTAATTTCAAAATATTTTATAATTTCCCTTCTGGGATTTCTTCTTTAATTCATTAGTTACTTAGGAATGCATTATTTAATTTCCACACACTAGTGAATTTTTAAAATTTCCTTCTGTTCTTGATTTTTAATTTCACTACATTGTAGTTAGAGAACATATTTTTTATGATATAAATCATTTTAAATCTCTTGAGGCTTTTTTTATGGCTTAACATATAGTCTGTTCTGAAGAATGTTCTATATGGGCTTGAGTAGAACATGTATTCTTGCTATTGTTGGATGGAATGTTCTATAGATATCTGTTATGGGTAGTTAGTTTATATCATTGTTCAAGTCTTTTACATGTGCTATCCTGTGAATATTTGTGTTCCTCAAAATTATTATATTGGAATCCTAATGCCCAAGGTGATATTATTTCAAGGAAGGGCCTTTGGAGGTGATATTTATTAGTGCCTTTATAAAAGAGACCACGGAGAGATAGCTATCCTCTTCCATTATGAGAAGACATAGCTAGAAAATGCCATCTATGAACCAGGAAACAGGTCATCAGCAGACACTGGCCTGCCAGTGTGTCAGTCTTGGATTTCTCACCCTCCAGCACTGTGAGAAATAAATATCTGCTGTTTATAAGCTACCCAGTCGAAGCTGGGAATGGTGGTGCACACCTGGAAGCCCTCAGGAAGATGAGGCATGAGGATTTCTGTGAGTCTGAAGCCAGCCTGAGTTACATAATCAGTTCAAGGCCAGCCTGAACTGCAAAGTGAGACCCTGTCTCAAAAAAATAAGATAAAGGGGCCGGTGAGATGGCTCAGCGGCTTAAGCGCCTGCCCGGCAAGCGCGAGGGCCCGAGTTCGACTCCCGGAACCCACATACGAAAAAGGGGCCGGTGATATCGCTCAGCGGCACAGGCGCCTGCTGGCGCGCGAGGTCCTGAGGTCGACCCCCCGGTACCCACAAAAAAAAAAAAAAAAAAAGATAAAATAAAAATAGACTACCCAGTCTGTAGTATTTTGTTATTCAGCAGCATAAATAGACTAATAACAATATCCTTATTGATTTTCTGGCTAGTTCTTTTATACATTATTGAAAATAGGATACCGAAATCTGTAATTATAATTTTTGAATTGCCCATTTCTTCTTTCAGTTCTGTCAGTGACACACATCATCATTCCAGAAGTCTCATCTTCCATCTTTTGAAGAGTGTAAGTTTTTATTTTGATAGTCTAATTAATCTATCATTCTTATGGTTTCTAGTTTTTGGATCTGATCTGAGACATTTTACATTAAATTCAAAAATACACATGGGATGAATATAAAATTATTAAGGTGGAATCAATCCTCTGCCCTTTCTGCAAAGTTCTGAGTAAGGGCTGAATAACACTGCAGAATCACAGTGTCACGCAAGACTGGGAGCAGGAAGCCCAAACCCTCGTCAGGGATGCACTTCTGCCACGTGTCACCATTCTGTACATCTCAGTCTTGATATCTCCAGCTGTGAAATAGAATTAATTTCATGCATTCATTTCTCGCTACAAAATATCCCCTAAATTTAGTGGTTTTAAATAATAATCAATTGAGGCTATGTAGAGGGAAACACTACAATTGGGGAAGCTTTTGTGAAAATGTAAGGGATTATTACCATGCTGGTGCACCATGTTCCCGCTACAACCTACTAACTTGAAAAGGAGAAAAATAATGTATAATGCACTAATGGCACAATTCTGAACAGTTTATCCCCTGCCAATGTCTAATCATCGATGTCTCATGTGTACCCCAGATGAAATTTCAACTAGAGAAGGAACCGAACATAAATCTTCACACCCTACTTCAGGTGAGGAATCTGTGGCAGCCCCATCCTCTTAGGGAAAAAAGGAGGAAAGATATGTCAAAGGAAAAATGACTTATGAGGAACAGAGGTGAGGAAAAAAGTAGCTCATTCATTCCTTCCTCCAAAAGAACTCTTATGCCTCCCGGGTCTTGTTAACACTCCTATCTAGTTCGAGGATGACCCAGATCCTAACTTGGCCCTGCCACTAACTTCTCTGTCACCTTGGACAAATCAACGTCACTTTCCTGTCTTTAATTTTCTTATTTGAGGTGCAGACCTTTCAGTGGCACAGACCTGTAACTCCAGCACTCTGGGAGTCTGAGACAGGAAGATTGAAAATTGAAGTCCGTCTTGGGCAAATTAGTAAGACCCTGTATCAAAATAAAAAATTAAAAACGGGCTGGGATGTAGCTCAGTGCAAAGAGCCTAGGTTTAATACCTGGTGTCACAAAAAAAATCCTTATTTGTAAAATGAAAGAGATTAACTAGGTCTCTACGATTTCATCTGGTTTTGGAATTTTATAACCCAAAGGTAGTAATTACGTATTAGTAAAATAGTGCATGTACAGTCTCTATTTAGTGTATATATTTCCATGTACATCTTTAACTTACTAATTTAATTTCAAAGTATAGACAAGTACCAACAGAACTAGTACCTTGCAGTAATGACCAAACACATACATACAAAAAAGATTTTAAAGAATGAAATTTACAAATTAAAGAAGAAATATTTTAGGCGGGGGATACAGCTCAGCAGCACAGTGCCTGCCTGGCAAGTGCAAGGTCCTGAGTTTGATTCCTAGTACTAAAAAAAAGAAAAGAAATATTTTAAACATATTAATTGAAAACCTCATTATCAATATCTCGAACCACAATATACTTTTATATATATACTTTGTATATACTTTTTTTATAAAAACAGTGGCTCTAAATTCATTTTAGATTATTATTCTTTTTTTTTTGTTGAACTCAGGACCTCGCACTTGCCAGCAGGCGCTTGTGCCACTGAGCGATATCATCGGCCCTAGATTATTATTCTTAATAAAGATTCTATGTACTGACTTTTGTTCAATTTGTGAATTTCGTTCTTTCTTTCCTTCTTTTTCTTCCTAATGCTATCTGTCCAGCCACTTTCTCATTTGTATGTCCCTGCCATATTATTTAGCTGATAATATTTTCTTGTATCTAAGGCACAGAAGGCAAGAGAGATGAAAGTCAATCTGATAGGCTAAGGTATTACACTAAATGGATTTAGGTGCACAAAAAAATTTACACTGCAGGCCTAATCTGCTGTCCTCAAAAGGAGCTGCCTGCAAGGCCAGACTTTGACTGGCATCTGAGAGCACAGATTTCAGGAAGCTTACCACCATTCGCTAGTAAAAGCGGCCTGTTGTGCCTAAACTCTTTGTACAAAGAATCATGTTCATGCTGAACACCTGCGTTCCTCCTGGGAGCCTGGCATTTGGATATGTGCTAGACAGAGTGCTATGTGATAGTCTCCAGAAAAAACCCCAAGCACACATTTCTAATGAGTTTCTCTGGTTGGTAACATTTCACACATGTTATCACAATGTGCTGCTGGGGATGTTAAGGGGGTCCCGCGCAACTCCACTGGGAGAGGACTCTTAGAAGGATGTGCTTTATTTCCTCCGGACTTCAGCCCACGCGTATTTTCTCTTGGCTGATTTTGCTGTGTGTTCTTTCTCTGTAACAAGTCATAATCATAAGTGACCCATGCTGAGTCCCGCGAATTGTCCTAGAAAATCCTTTGGGGGGGAGCATTTAGAGATCTTGCAGTACAGCATGCAAACACTCCCCTGAAATAAACTTCCCCCAAGCTGCAGACCTCCCTCTATTGAGGTTTTTGGAAAGAAATTACCTTTGTCAACTCTCAGTTTCTTTATGAAAAGAAAAATAAACCCACATGCAATATCTTACGAACAATGGCAAGAAATACATTGCTAGTCTTCAAAGGGGGAATACAAAGTAGTGCCATTGGTCCATGCAGATTTTGTTTTCCCATGAATTCTTGGCTTACTGTGTACACAGAGGATGTACTCAATAAATGCTTATAATATGAAAAGTACAAATTCTGCAAATGTAAAAATGAAAACAATCCTTTCCCAAATTTTCATCATCCTTTTCCAAATATTTAACTAAAACATCTCTTATATTACCATTAGAAAATAAAGTGGTTTTTAAATTATGTTGTCAACTACCTCAGATTAATTAAGTGCATTTTCGTACAAGCTTGCTCTACTGTTGTCTAATAATAGACTTTTTTTCACTCATTAAGAAGAACTCATAATTATAAATAATGTACTCCTGTTTTGAAATCACTTTAAATTTAGACTCCCTTCTTTGGTTTGTATTGAAGTAATTTTTAAACTAGTTGAATCATGTTACCTTAATTTTAACTACTCTGTTGCAATAAGCATGAGACAATCCACACAAAACTAAACAGACCTCAAGGGAATTATGCTAAATGTTTTCAAAAGTCAAGCTCAAAATGTTACTAACTGCATGATTCCGTTTATATAGCATTCTTGAAATATAGAGAACAAAATTTTGAATAACAAAATTATAGAGATGGAAAACAGATTAGTGGTTTGCCAGGATTGAAGACTGGGGGTTGTGGGTGGGTGTAAAAATGAAAATAAGCAGAATATGATTATTAATCAAGAATGTACAAAGATGAAATCCTATACATCATTTATCTTTAAAATATTTATCATATACAGTAGATCTTTTTCATTTTGAACCACACACAGTTTTCACCTTGGTGGTGACCTTGCTGAGTGGGAAACATAATATCTTTAATACATGAGTTAAATCTAAGATGATGTTCAAATGAACTGGAGGTAACTGTTTATGTCAATAATAAATACAGTAGATTACTTTTAAAACCCATATTTTGGACTTTTTATTACAGATGCAATTGCTGGCTTACCATAAATCAATGTGCTTAAAGTGCCATATGATGTCAAATGTTTAGCTTAACAGCATAAAATTGAGCAGAAACTGTAAAACATGTTTTATAGGTGCTATAAAACCCTGGGGCTGGAGGTCCTGTTTTTTTGCATTACTCTGCTCCATCAAGTCCACTGGAAATTCTAGATAGCCAATACACTTGGGAATCAAAAATTGGCTTTCAGTTTTATTCACTTCAGTTATGACCTCCAGGGACAGCAGCCTCTGTTTCCTAACATGAAGCAAGCATAAGGAGAGGAGACCACGAATTAACACCCTTTATGCCCTTAACGGTCCTGTTCAATTCATACTTGTCCTGCCCCCCAGGTGAGTCCCTTTGGCGTCTGGAAATGGCTAATGGATTTAGAGAGAGCATATGCATTTCTTATCTTAAAGTGCTTGTTTTCCATGCATAGTAGACATTCCTTCCATGGGCAAATTGAGCTACTGCTTTGCTGTGCTCAGCTCTGGTCTGTGGTTCAGCATGGAAACAGTGAGGATGTAAGGATGGAGAGATGCAGATGGCTGGGAGGATGCTTTAGGACATAAAGGCAATCAGACAGGATAATGAGAGTGAGTGAGAAAAAGGAAAGAGTCAAAACTGATACTCAAGTTCTTGGCTTGGCAACCAGGTAGGTGTGCTACCTGAGATGGAATACAGAGAAGAGCTGGGAACCGGGGATAGTGAGGAAGGGAAATACATTTGAGAAACCTGTGTGTCACCCAAGTGGAAATTCTCAGTAGCAATTGGTTACTGGAGCATAAGACCAGGAACAAAAAGGAGTTAGCTGATGTCAACACTACTGATTTCCTACTATGAACCATAACATGCCAAATGCTGCTTCCTCACTGACAGTCATCTTTTACCACTGAGAGTTAAAATATCACATATTTGTATTCCCAGACTCCTTTGCAGCTAGGACATATGACATGATACTGAGTAATGGCCCCATATAAATACTAAGGAGTTTTTGAAATGCTTTCCTTCCTGATTAAAAGAACTATGTGAGAAGAAACTACTCTTTTTGTTGCCCTTGGGCATAATTGTATGAAGTGTGTTGCCTGGAGTTATGACCATCTTGCAACCACAAGAAAACAAGGCTTTGGTTAAATCCAATATAATAAGACTTGGAATAAGATAAGAGTTTGAGTTTTGGATATTATTGCTGAATATTTCACCAGTCCTAGAACAGCCCTGTCTCTGATCTCTTGTGATGTTGCATTATTTAAGCCACTTTTAGACAAATTTCATTTTACATGTAGCCGAAAATATCCTAGATAATAAATACATCCATAAGGAAATAAGTGCATGATAAAATAAAATTTAAAAAAAAATAAGCTCTTTTTTAGGCTTATATACATCAGTCCTTGTAACGACCCAATGAAACCAAAGGGAAAAATGTTAAAATGAATAAAAAATAGAAGTGGCGGGTACAAACCTTTTAGAAATGCGATCCAGAAATGTTAAATATAACTAGAGGGGTAGGAATGACCAAAAGGATTTATTCTCAGGAGAGACCAGTGGAGCAATAGCAAAGATGTCAAAGCATGTGGAGATGATATTCCAGAGAACAATCAGGGATAGGTATAGGGAGTGAATTAGGCATACTAGACTTAGAAATAGAGACAGCAACTCTTCCTTTAAAATCACAGGGAAAGCCAGCAAGAGGGATGACGATAGGTTTGTAGATAATACCTGTTTCTTTTACTAAAACCATCCAAGGTACTATGAGAAATTAAGGTACTAAATAATTAGTGCTGCTTAATTTTTACTTCAAAATATTAACAGCATGACTACTTCTCAAAGAATAGAAATGTGTTAAAACTGGTAAACTTTGCTCCATTTGGAGCCAAGGAACTTCCACTACAATTAGAATGTGTGATCTGATTTCTCTCTTTTGTGTTTGCTTCACTTACACACCCTTCCATTACAACTATGTATCATATGGATCCCTTCAAAGAATTGCCTGATTCAACTGTTTCTCTCTCTTGGTCCATCCAGCCCATTCATTTCTAAGTTGGAACCATCTATTGCTCACTGGAGCCCCTGAAGGGGCTGCTCCCTTTCTTCAACCTACAGAACCCACAACTGAAGGTAATGCCTGAGTGTGTACAGAGCCAGAACAAGCACTGAGTAAGTGGAGGAAGGTAATAAAGAAGGCTACAGCAAATTAGTGAAGGAGTAAAATAGAAATAATAGAAAAGAAGGTAAGAAGAAAAGTAGGAGGGGCTCAATCCAAGAGAAAGATCCCACTCACAGTCCCACATCCTTATTCACCCAATGATATAGCTTCAAAATACAAAAAGTATAAAAAGAACTGACAGATCTACAGTCCACTGAGAGAAACCCGCTCACTGGTTTAAAAGTGTATGGCTACTAATTCTCAGCTCATTATCACAAAGCACCTGACTTGCCTCAATCCTGTTTGGCCATGAAGTTGTCTCTGGGACTCAGGCAGGGGCAGTGACTTGAAGCTGAGTTACATCCATCCCATTAGATCTCTTTGTTCAGTGAGACTTCTAGAAAATTCCTCTGAGCACTCTACTTAAACCACTATGTGTTTGCACTATGGAATCCTTTAGTATGACTGGTGCAATACACTTGCATTTTTCTAAATGAATTCTGATCGGCATCACCAAGTCACCCAGGGCCCGATCCCAAGCTTGAGACCCTGCCGCTCCTGGTCTTGTTAAAAGAAAACACATAGTCAGGCAGTTGCACCTTGGTACCTGACCCCTTAGGAATTCTTATCAGACACTTAGAACAGCAAAGTGTTCCAGGATTATGCTCCCAAGGACTGTAAATATGTAGAGAAGTTTTTTTTTTTTTTGAGACACTGGGATGAACTCAGGGTCTTCTCACTGAGCTACATCCATGGCCTTTTTAAACGTTTTTATTTTAAGACAAAGTCTTGTTAAGTCACTAAGTTGCCTAGGGTGGGCTTGACTTTGTGATCCTCCTGCCTCAGCCTCCCAGAGTGTGTACACCACCATGCCCATCTCCTAGAGGATTTTAAAATGTTGGTTTCCTCCTATCAAGGAACTCATCACTTAATTCCACTGTGTCACCAGTAATTTTTACTCCAAGAGCTACTGTTTCAAGAGAATCATTAACTCTCTCCATGGGGGTGGGGGAGGCCCCCATCTCTCTTCCGGAGTCTCATTGTTTCCTCCTCTCCAGGGCTCTTTACTCCTTTTCTTTTCCCTTGTGCATATGTACACTCATTAATGAATAATCACAACATGGTTAATGCAAACTATGGTAAGCTCAATGAAGTCCCAGGTGTCTGATTTGCTGTACACGTTGAGTAAAAGTTTCTCTTGAAGCAGTGACCCTGAACAGTGGAATCAGCTACCCTCAAAGCCAATGGCAGGTCACAGAAAGCCCAACTCCAGAACCATGTCTAAGGGATGAGGTCCCAGGCCTCACGGGGTTCTGATACCGTCTTCATAAGAGGTCTCTAAAAGTTGTTTTGTAAATGACTTAATACGTCGGGAGCGACTGATCTGGGGATCGGTCACACATGAGGAGCTGAGAGAATGGAGCTCCTGAGAACAGGTGTTCCAGCCCCGAGAACACAGGGTGTGAGAGGCGAGCTAGTTGTTAGGCAAAGGAGTTTCACCTGAAATCAAACTGCCGCGTGTATAAATAAATGCGGTGCAGTAGTTGAGTAGTTCTTTTCGCCAACAGGAGAGGGTGCTCTACCTGATCCTAACTTCCGTAACTTGTCTTCATTTCGTCACCTTCTCACTGCCCTTCACAGTCCTCCCCCCAGGAAGTTTGAGGGCTGCGCTGGCTGTGGCAGTTTGGCGCTGGAACAGGGATCCCGAGCATGAGGAAATTCGTCAGTTAGCAGGTGAGAAGGACACCTCTAGTGTGTGCACAAAAGGGAGAGCGGTGTATCGAGATCATCAGTATTGATTCCATCTATACCATCAATATTGAGCCCAGAGGTGTATTGATATCCTCAATGTTGAGCCCATTAATATCCTCAATACTGAGCCCATATCAGGTGTAAAAATGGGGCAAACAGTCCTCAAAGAACATGCATATAGAAATGATGTATAGAGATGTATATAGAAATGCTTGTTACATTATCAATTCCTGTATTTACCTTTTTTTTGTGGAGTTGGATTAGGGAGTGTCTTAAGGGCCATGTTTGTTGACATGACCACGGATGATTTGGCTGGGAGCACTATTTTAAAATCAAGTTCCCAGCGGGAAAAAGATGGCAGAGCAACACCCCCTACCCCATAGAGCTTAAACCCTCTAGCCTTGCTCAATCAGATAAGGAAGGAGCTGTGGGGGACAAAGAAAACCCTTCCCCACTGGAGGAGTGTTTTGCTGCGGCTTCAGTTTCACAGCCGCCCAAGGTAAAATCAATAACTTTAATTGCGCCCCAAGCGGCTACTTCCACCTTCTCAGTTCAGGGAAGTTTTGCTGTGTCACGAGCTCAAATTTCCACCCTTCATAAAATAGTCATCCTTTAAGTTAATTGTTTAATAATTGGCCTTTAAAGATGCTAATAAATGTTATAAAGAGGATTTAGGAGCCCACAAACAACGGGCTACGTTGTCTGAGATGATTCAAATTTATAGACATTGGCCCCTCATGTACAAGGGGCTACCTTGGCAACAACTATCACTCAGGTTATTCAGCCTAGAGAAACAAAAAACAAAAAACAAGGTTACTTGGTTCAGCTGTGGAGGCAAGAGACTTTTTGCCTGAGATTGCTCAGCTGCACCTGTAAGGACAGCACAACCATTATCTGTCCCTTCAACAAGGATTTCTAGTTATAGGTATAAAGTGTAGAGGAAGGTATCATTGGGCAAATGAGTATAAATCCAAAATTAATATGGGAGGCCAACCTATTCCAGGAAACTTCCAGCGGGGCCTCCCCAGCCCCACCAAATAGTGGGCGTGCTAGGGGCGTGGAGAGCTTCCCTGAGGCGACACAGCCCGGCGGGGGCTCCGCGCGGCAGTCCAACTCCGGCTGTGGGCGGCTCACAGGGAACCGGCCCGGAGTTGGTGTTTGCACGCCACTATGGCCACAATGGGCGGGCGGAGGCACAAAAGCCTGGCCAGCCCCTCCTCCCACGTGCTGCAGCTGGAGCTCCACTGGGACCCCGCAGAGCCTTTAAACTGCTGGCCACCTGCACCAAGGCACTCGCGCCACGCCCCACAGCTGGAGGCTCTCGGGTGGCGGGTGAACCAGCAGGCAAAGGCGGGAGAGCGACACCCCTCACCTGGCTTTGCCGTCATGGCTCTCCCCGCCGACCAGCAATGCCCATGACACTCCGCAGTCTGCGATGGAGCCAGGGCTGCACACACCTGGTGGCCCTTGGCTGCCTGCAGGCACTTAAGACTGACAGTGCCCCAGCTTATACAAATGCTGCCTTCCCAAACGTTTCGTGAAACCTTTTTCACATTTCCCTTACAAAGGGAATTCCTTATAACCTTCAAGGTCAAGGAATTGTTCAACGTGCTCACCATATGCCCAAAATTCAACTACAAAAACGAAAAGGGGAATCTTTCCCTAATAGATAAAAGATTTTGCTCCTTCTAAATTCTTAGATCTCTAATTGACCTACAAAAAATTCCAACTGTTCTATTTCTAATTATAAATGTCTAAAATTGTAAAAGAGTTATTGTAATTCAATTTGGCCAAAAACATATTTGAGTGCACTCTGTGTATGTCTGTCCAATCTGTACCGATCGTCTGTGCATATGTTTGTCAGATTGTCTGTATGTTTGTCCATTCTGTAAACAGCTATTTATTTGAGCTCAACAATTTTTTTCTCTGCCTTTTTCATTTGCATTCTTGGATCATTTGGTTATAATTTGGTTATAGCTTTAAAACATGCTTCCACCTGGGTTGCCAGCTGGTCAATATGATATCAAAATTGGTTTTCTCAGAGGTTAGCAGAAATTTGTTAAGGTAACTAAATGGGAACCCTTCAGGTTTGGGAAATTATTGGTTAAGGCTCCCCTTGGTGAATAAAGGAGCAGCTGCCTGGGAAGTTATCCAAGCCTTTGTTCATTAATAGGAAGATCCAATAATCTCCATAGCCTTATGGGAGACACCCCAAAAAAGTTGCTCAAAAAACATATCATTGTGATATGTTTACACTGGTCATCATCAAAAGATTAAGCTTTCTAGCAATAAGGTTTTCTGATTTAAAGATGCTCTGGTACAAAACTAAATTAAGAAAAGTTTTCATATGGATGTGACAGTTGATTGTTATTAATCTCATGGTGTGGTAAATGTACTCATGCCTTCAGATATACAGGTCTTCCAAAATGTAAAACAGGATTATTTATGGTGATATACTTTTTCTCTCAGATTGAGACGTCTGCCTTTCTTTTGTGCTCTAACTGCTTGTGAGAGGAGGTTCATGTCAAACCAACATGGGATCACCAGTCGGTAATAATAACAAAACCTTATGTGATGTATATGCTATGTATGTGCCATTGTACTTAGAGATGCCTAGACATTAAGCAGTCCAGACAATGTCACACACTTCAATGACATCTCATTAAAGGACAACAAATTAGATACAAGTTTCTTATGTACTAGATAGAGATAACTGATTAAAAAGGTTATACTATGTCAAAATGGATATTTAAGTGTGTTACAAAATGTCATCATGATTGTCATACTACAATAGGTATGGCTTTTTTTTTTTTTTTTTTATGTGGGTACCAGGAGTCAAACTCAGGACCTCTCGCTTGCCAGGCAGGCACTTGTGCTGCTGAGCTATCTCACCGGCCCAATGGCTTTTGATTTCTAATTTTCTGTGTAAAACTATGTAACTGTGGTCTGTTAACACTCTACAGGGATTCAAATACTAGAACATCCATGTTTGGTAGGAAATAACGATTCTATTTTGTATAATATTAAGCTCACTGCTCCCATTACAATGTAATGTCATTAACTTTCTCTTCTGGATGCTCAACAACTGAGGTTTAGAGAACAAAAATTAGAAAAATAGATGGGCTAGGAGGACAGCTAATATTTTGGCTCAGCCTTCCAAGCTCAGTGAGGACCCAGGACATAAGACAACCTCTGCTGCAACATCCTATAACTCGGTGAATCCCCAGTCTTCTGATCAAGGAGATTGTGGGACCACAGAGGAAAGTGATCTGCGGTGTATAGTGTGCCTGAGGAGAGCCACTAAGAAAGAAAAGTCTCCCAAGCTTCCACAGAAAGCAACTTGGTCAAGTAATGGCCATGACTCATCCAGATGGCTGACACTGACAGAAGAACTAAGAGGGTGGTACATGGTTCCAAGGTAAATTCTGAGGAGACCTAACTGACCTTGATAGCAAAAAATTAATTTTAATTAATACGGGTCTCACTTTAACTTGGTCTTGAACATCCAGCAGAAAAGTATAACTACAAGAAAGAAAATCATCTGCAGATCTCTCCAAACACAGCTCCTCCACCTTCAACTGAACACCCATCGACTGCAACTACAAAACAGAAAAAGGGGAGATGTCATCAGGAGCGGCTGATCTGGAGATTGAGCACATGTGAGGAGCTGAGAGCACGGAGCGCCTGAGGAATGCCCCGAGGGCACAGAGCCCCCGAGGCGAACAGGCGTTCCAGCCCCGAGAACACGGGGCGGAAGGGCGAGCTAGTTGTTAGAGTGGTTTCACCTGACATCAGACTGCCGCGTGTATAAATAAATGCGCCGCAGTCACTGAGCAGTTCTTTTCACCAACAGGAGAGAGCTCCACCTAATCCCAGCCTTCTGTATCTTGTCTTCATTTCTTCACCTTCTCGCTGCCCTTCACAGTCCTCACCCCAGGAAGTTTCAGAGCAGCACTGGCCGTGGCATTAATATTTCATTTCAGGACCGGTGAGATGGCTCAGCGGCATAAGTGCCTGCCTCGCAAGCTCAAGGTCCTGAGTTCGACTCCCGGAACCCACATACGAAAAAGGGGCCGGTGATATCGCTCAGCGGCATGGGCGCCTGCTGGCACACGAGGTCCTGAGGTCGACCCCCGGTACCCACACACACACAAAATATATATATATATTTCATTTCAGCATTTATATCTTCCTAACATTTATGCTAATTGACAAAACTGCTAATTTTGTGTAAGAAAATCCAATTTGGCATTCAATCAGTTGATTAGAGGAACAGACCACAGAAATCCCATAGTAGCCATTGCTGAAGTAGCTGCAGCATGTCTGATCTAATGCTCGTGCCAGGTATCTTCACTGCTGAAACTCAAAATCCATCTTGTTTTATTGCACAGTTTTCAGCATTCTGGGGTTACTGCCTCCCATTCATCCTTACCTTTTCCCCCAAAGAACAACAAAAAAAAAAAATGCCAATTTAGGCCCCTCACGATACTCCCAGATGTTAAGAAAAATGTGAAAAGCTTTATAACGCACACCCTCAGACAGATTGTGCCCTTCTAGAAGACAAAAGCAATAACTGTGGCTATAAACAGCACGTTTCTGTCCCCATGAGCCACCAGAGAGAACAAAGACTTCTTGCCCCAGGAAGTGCAAAACCAGGTCCTTGTCCCTGTGGCCTCCTCGGCTCACTGCACTTGGAATCACCAGCTCCAGGTTCTACAACTTGACTACTCCACACTCCTACAAGCCTAGAGCCACAGGAGAGATGTACAAAATGGGCAGAATTGGGATTTGTTCATGAGTATAGAGTAGTTCTGAGAAAGGACACAATGAAGTTTGAAGTCGAAATCTAATTTGTTTCTTTGGTGTTTATAGGAGGAAATTTTGTTATAAACAATAACATTTCTTGCAGTATGTATGGATGTCTCAACTCAGACAATAAGAGCAAAGGATTTTTGAGCATTTGGGAAAAAATTTGTACGATTAATTTAAACACTTCATATGTAATCTAGTAAATGAAAAAGAAACAGACACATCAGAAAAATAGAAAAGAAGACATCCTATTGCTTCATGGTTAATAAGGAGAACTTTCAACAGACTACATAACTAGGTCATATACCACATAATTTTCTTTGAATCAAGGAAAAATTTTCCTGTGATGTGAAACAAAGTAATTTGTAAGTACAAGAACTAACATTTATGAATATGAGTATTCAAAGTGTTTATGTGGGCAGCTCATTTCACATTTTCAGTGTCTAGAGGATAATACTACTGACAACTATTTGCTCATGATTTACAACCCTCATGGTTTAAAAGCAAGAATATGGGTGTTAAACCATACTCTGCCTGACTCCAAGGAGCAGATGCCACTCCCTCACCTAAGGAAGTATATGGTAAGAATCCATGGGTAGAGAGCACAAACAAGACAACAACACAAATAGATTTTCCTGGTGCTTGCAAGCATTGATATTAAGTAACACGGC
Organism: Erethizon dorsatum; assembly: GCA_028451465.1. NCBI lineage: Eukaryota > Metazoa > Chordata > Mammalia > Rodentia > Erethizontidae > Erethizon > Erethizon dorsatum. Next base: position 78,386,805 of record CM051832.1, read on the forward strand.
ATTGTTTTTATTAAAGCTGGCTTTTAGTCATTCCCTTACTAGGTGTAAAGCAATCATTTTACCAGCTTTTTTTATTCCACTGCATTCAGGAAAGTGGTTTGCCTTTGACCCAGCATTGATGCAAAGAACTACTGTAGTGTCTGAAGCCTGCAGTATTGCAGCTCAGGAAGGTGGATAGAGAGAAGGAATTGGCAAAGTGGCAACAAGTGATGGTTTCAAGTATTCCATTGTCGAACTCCCAAGTATCTCAGCCTTTCTCTTCCACTTTGTATGAGTCACCACTATGTGGGTAGTGAGTGAATACATGAGTTTATAGTATGAGCAGCCAAAAACCTGCACCAATGCAAACAAAATCATCTCCCCCAGGCCCACTGCCAACCTGTAAAAATAACACAGACCAGATCAGAGCTGCACAAAGAACCACCCTGAATGCACTTTGAAAAGATCAGTGGTTCCCAAGCCAAGAAAACTTGAATGCATTAAACCCCTAGAGAGAATGTGTCAACCTCAAGAAGAGTTCGCCAGTCACAAAAACATAGGAAAAAAGGAAGGCAACAGGGACTTGGTATAAAATATAAACACAGAACAATGTTTAGAAAGGAACTTCTGGTCAACAAATGGAAATGGGTTAAATAGGAGCTGTTTGCACTTAATTATATTCTAAAGGGAAGAAGCCAATAGAGCGAGAACAATTGACAATGTAAGGAAGATAGGAAGAGCTAATGTCGGCACAGGCAGATTCTCAGGGCTTGCGACCTGGGTACATGTTTCACTCTTACCGCGTTACCATGTTACCCTGATGGGGATGCACAGAATATAATGGAAGGAAAGGGATTATGGACATATGGACAGGATGGCAGAGACAGGGAGCTAACTGATCAAGTGACATTTATCACCTGTGGAGCAATTCCAGGTATTGACGTGGTTTACAGTGTGGCCAAGGGTGGGGTGCTGGAAGAGAGAGGAGAATGTCTTAGGTCCCACCAAGGATTTCTTCCCTGGGAAGCTGGGTAATGAGCAACCACCATGGCCTCTGCTGGCCATTGGTTGGGAAGGTTGTTATATGTGCTCAGAGGACCTAATGAGTGCCAGAAAATTCATGCATGCGTTCCTCAGCAGACATTAATGACACGTGGAATACAGCGATCAGCACTGCACTTCCCCCTCTCAAGAAGTGCACAGCTCAGTACCAGTGATGGACAGGAGCCAGAACCTTCCGGTTGGGAATGATAAGCCCAGGGAGAGAGATGTGTACAGGACACTGTCGGACTCCTGAAGGGGACACCTTGTGCAGAAGGTGGAGGTGAGGGAATGAGTGAGGGGCGACAGATGACAGAGATGAACACAGAAGTATGAGTCTCAGAAACAGCTTTTACAGAGGGACGTGAGACTCACTGTCCAGAGACCAATGGAGTCAGCTGGGAATACCTTGAGCAGTTTCAGGCCCAAGTATTGGTCATATCCTCCTCATCAATCCTTCCTACATCCCAGACCTAAGCCTGCCAAGGGTGGATCTTATAGTGGTGTACTGCATTTTCCAAAGTGGCCAAAAATATTTCTGATTCCCTATGCTTGTCCAGAACCCTGTTGCTCCCTTGTTAAGAGGCAGGGTGTATTACCCTTCCACTTGGAGTCAGGCTGGCTTTTGAGACTTCTTAAAAAGAGCAGCTCAGAACTACCGACAGGCTCTAAATACTCCCCTGTCCTTGTGTTCCTTCCTCTCGGGCTGTCCTCTCTCCTGCTGCTTCCCTGACTTGGGTATTTAGCACTGGACTGACGCCCACCCCAGGAAGAAACCCCCATCTGTGTTCTTCCCTAGTCCCTCGGACACTCCCTTGGGCTCCAGCCACTTTCCTCTGCCCAAAGCTCCCTATTCTGCCATCTTTGGGGGATCCCCAAGATCTGGCTTCAGCAGTTTAGAGGGCAAATCCAGCTCTCCTGCTGAAGGAAGAGCTGGGGCAGGGCAGCAACAATGAGCAGATCATTGTTACTAAATGTGGAAGATATTTATTATCTTGAGTTATTAATCTTTGGGGTTTTCTTTGCCCACTCCCTTGTGCAATGACCAAATGGCCTCATGAAAGAGAACAGTTGATAGAGAAGGACTGAAGAGAGCCAAAAATAACTAATGTTAACCTTGGTGATTCTAACCTAGGAGTTGTCAACCAAAAAATGAGTTTTGGGGCACAAACACAAAGAGAGCAAGAACCACAGGCCACCTAGAAGATGAGAGGAATATCTGACAGCCACACCCTCCCTTCCAAGAAGACAGAGGAAGATATGGAGAGGGCTGGGGAGAGAGAGTAAGGAGGAGGAGCTCTCCGGTGATCACCACCAGGAGGCCCCCAGCTGGCTGCTTATTTCTAGAGAGGTTTGCCCTGAGCTGTCTGTGCTCCTCAGTGGACTCTTTGGTGTCTTGGACTCAGCCCCACAGATCTATCAGGGATTCCTTTAGCTGCAAGCAACAAAAATAGGACTAACACTGCCTTTGAAGCTAGAGGTTTATTTTTCTCACATAACTAGAAGACTAGATGTGGGTAGTTGGGCAAATATGCATTTACCCCAGGATCCAGCTCCTGAGATTAGTATTAAGTTAGTCCTACAGTGATCACCAGAAATCTGTAATTCTGGAAGCTCCTTCAGTGATTCTAATTTGCAGCTAAAGGGGGAGCTGCTGCTCCTGAGGTCACTAAACTTGCTGTGCTCTCATTTCTGAGAGTCTACAGAGTCCTTTATCTTCCAGGAGGATCAACAGAGTGATCAGTGAACATCTGCTTCATTTATTCATGTAAAGAATTCACAAATATAATTGTTCACCATATATGCCACAAACACCAGTGAGGGTGATGAACTGGGCCTAGAGACAATATTCAGCAACAGTCTCAAAATGGATGGAATTCCCATCAGATCTATTTCAAGTACTTTTATTCCACTGGAGAAAGATGGAGAAGCCATCTAGCAAATACAATGGATTGACAACTCTCTTTTGCCTCCTTTCCTGTCCCCAAAATCACTTCAGTATAGAGATTTTGTTACAGGCAAAACAAAGCAAAACAGAACCTCAAGGTCAAAGTTTTTAAAAATTAATGAGAGTGGAGAGATGTGAAGAAAATGTTGGACAGTGGAAAGCAGGTGTCAGGGGATGGGTGACTTAGAGACCAGGCATGGAGAGGGGGCAGAAAGCTCACTGGTTGGCCCCAGAGGGCCACTGAAAGCAGTGCAGGATTGGAGGCACCAGGAACACCTCAGGAGGTGGGATGTTGGTAAAAGCTCAACTGAACACAGATCATTTCTCACTCCACCAACCAGGCACCTCCAACAGAAAACACATCAGGGAATCCAAGTGACCCAGCTTAGATCCCTGGGGCAACAAGCTGGATGTTCTTTCTCTAGGGAAACTGAACTCCACAAAGAACTGAGTTACAGATAATGACTACGGAGAATTGTAATCAAATATGGAAATTCAGAGGAAACTCAAAAGTGGCATAAAAATAGAATATACTTTCAAGAAAACAATACCTTCAGAGAGAGAGAATATAACTGCACCCATAAAAAAAGAACAGATTATTTGTAGAACAAAAATGAGATCTTCATTTTTTTGAATGTAAAAACAGGAGGGAAAATCCAATAGAACCCAAGCATGCTTTATTGGAGAGGTACTGGAGCAGTTACTCCCATCTGAGTATCCAAAAGCAGGAAAAAGAATATAGGACTCAGGAAAAGGAGCCAACTGAGGAATGGGAGGCCAGTAGGCTCCAAATGGAATGGGTTAAAAATAAAATCAGTAGGTTACTTGATGTGTTTTATACTCTGGAGAGGGAATTAACAGCGCTGGCAACAAGTTGGAAGAGAATTAGAGATAGGTATAAATCAGAACACTTTTGAACTCAAAAAAAAGTAACAAAGGCAGTATCATCACTGTACTGCATGCCTTATCTGGGAAAAATATTTACAATAATCACAGTGCTGACTTGGAATATTTATTTAACCAGAAAATGTGATATAATTACACTGGAAGAATGGGACAGAACAAAAACGCTAAATACTTACCTTTCTGAGGAGGAAGTCAAGAGCTTACATTAAATCTGAAGAGTCGACACAAAAGCATATTATTTGGGCACATGGGTAAACGGCCAGAAGCAGCCACTGAGCCGGTTGAAAGTGAGAGTTTCGTTTCTCTGATGAGAATGGCTGGCTGGGAAATGGTCATCTGTCAGACCACAGAGAATTTTTCTGGTCAGCAGACCCCAGATGTTCCTAATTGTTTCCCTCCAGTTCAGCAGGTTCAGCCAGAGTTCCCCCAGGAGAATTGCTAAGTGTAAGCTCTAGGGAAATGCACAAACAGGCACAATAAACTTTGTGTGAACTTTGTTTCATCTTTCTTTCTTCTAAGCCAAAAGTGTCATAACAAACAGGAAGGAGACAAAGCAGACACAGACAGATGGGGCTATTTGGGCAAAGGGCCTATTCCCTGCGCATCTGGTGCCTACTTTTCTTACCAGAAGAATTGATTGACTTCTCTACTGACCTAATGTACTGGATACTCCCTGCATGTTGGAATGAATGAAAGGGTGAATGAATGAACAAACAGACCCACCATTTTTTACACATTGTGAATGCTTAGCACATACTAGAAACCACACTATTTGTCTTTAGCCCTTCTTTCTGATTTACTCAGAGATTTAATGGCCTATTACTATATATTTTGTTATATATAACATGGGCACTGCTAATTTTCAAGGGACACTCCTGGCCTTCAAAGATACTTCAGTCCATCCTGGGAGGCAAAATGTGAATAAGGGCCAGGCATGGTGGTGAACACCTATAATCCCAGCTACTCAGTAGGCTGAGGCAGGAGGATCACAAGTTTAAGGTCAGCCTGGCAAGTTAGCGAGACCTTAACTCAAAATAAAATTAAAAGGGCTGGGGATGTAGTTTAGTGCTAGGGTGCTTGCTTAGCACATCCTAGGCCTATTCAATCCCCAGTACCACAAAACAGAAAAAGAAGTGTGAATAAAATAAAATTTAAATTTGTGACCACAGACAGTCAAGCTGTGTGTGAGTCTGAATGAGGGTCTGGCAGGAATTTCCCAACACTGGCTGCAAATTCCTAGTCATTCCCATGTATTTTGTGCATGCTGAGAATGGGAAGATGGAAAGGTAATTTCATACAAAGTAACACTGCTATTGACAAGACAACAAATCACGAATGTGGTTGGCTTCCTGCAACCACTGTCACATTCACCTCCATGCTTTAACTCCGTGGCAGAGAAGTAGCTGTTCTCTTTCCTTCTGTCACAGAAGGGCAATGGGAAGGCTCCCTGTGCCCTCAGTTTGTGACTGCAATTGTTGATTTATTTTTCCCCATTAAGACAATGATCAGACCAATATCCAGGAGTAGCTATGAGAATCTTCATTTGTCTGGGCTCATTCTAGTACTGGAATTTTGTGTCTTCTCTCCTGTACCCTCAGGAATCCCCCAGGTCCAGTGCCAGTCTCATCAATGCATATCAGGGCAGCCCTGTCCTCCTTTAAGGAGGAGTATCTTCATGAGAGGAATTCTTGGTCTCACTCTGCACTTCTTCAGAGTTGGAAGCAGACAGTCATTACCTAATACATTTCTTTAGCTCCGGCTACTTTGCCTTTATTTGCTCTTGTTGAAAAAAAAAAAAAATCTAGAGGGGCAGTGCTCTTCTAGTTTTGTAAACATTCCCTCTTAGCAAAATGCCTACCCCTGGCATGTAAACCTCCTCGACTTTGGGAAACCACAAGAGCACAGTCTTGAAAAGGCTCACGTTCTATGGTAGGGTTTCTTCTAGGGACTTGGTTTTGTGTGTGTGTGTGTGTGTGTGTGTGTGTGTGTTACAGTTCTTGGTTCTAACTACATGCGTCCAGAACACCTGGAACATATAGACCCTCAATAAGTACTTTTGAGTGAAGAAGAAAATAAAAATGTTGAATTGGATGGCCATAAGCTTATCCCACCATAACGTGAGAATGTTTTGAAGAGTTCCATTCTGTGTTCTACTAACATCCACTTGTCCATCCTTGAACCTGAATGCACCCCACCTACTTTGCTTGAGGCTGCCCTGGGAACCTAGGCTATTACTCTAGTGGCTCTGTGGCTCATATGCAGGGGAAAGGCTGGCTCCCCTGCTCTTCCCAGCTGCTGTGAGGCCAGCATCAGGAGGATGGGCTCCCAGCTGCTCTACCATGAACCATACAGGCTCTCTAGCATGATTTTGTACATAGGGACATTTCTGTGTGGGCACAAGTCACAGGAAAAAGGTCCCCATAATCTCTGCCCCTGCCAGCCTCCATGTTGCATTGGCTGAAACAGAAGGATTTCCAAGCAGCATCTAAGTCTAAGTTTGTTTTTGGCCCAAAACACAAGTTTTTAACAAAGCTTCACTCAGTCTCCATCAATACATCCTACAGCGTGCAAGGAGGAGTCACTTGTGGGCCAGCCACTATCTGAAAATCCCTCCAGACAGGGAGGCAGGTGAGAATCTTCCCAAGGATGGAAATTAAGCCCCCACCCCAGGGTTCCTTGTGTACTGGTCATCCAAGTTCCCCAAGGCCCATCGGGGCAACTCTCCGCATGATTATAGAGACACCTATGGTGTGGTTTCAGTATGTTCCCCAAACATTTCTCCATCACTACTGAAAACCTGTCTCAGACAACTGAGAGCTGGTCCTGGGTTCTTGTCGAGGCTCCCAACAGGCATTCACTGGAGTCTATTCCTGGCGAGGGCACTCGAGATCTGTAAGTCCAATCCTATTGCTCAGCCTTCTATAACTTACCCAGTGCTGATCTTTTCTAGGTTTAGAACAAAACCAGCTTACTGTTAACCTTCTTTTGAGTGGATTATAATTCCAATTCTTTCAATGAGCCTTCAGGGCCAACTCTCACTACCCTGACCTCAAGCTATTCAGCATTTGGATAAATTTTTTTTTTTTTTTTTTTTTTTTTGGTGGGTGCTGGGGGTCGACCTCAAACCTCGCACACCAGCAGGCGCCCGTGCCGCTGAGCGATATCACCGGCCCTTTTTTCGTATGTGGGTTCTGGGAGTCGAACTCGGGCCCTCGTGCTTGCCAGGCAGGTGCTTACGCCGCTGAGCCATCTCACTGACCCCTAAAATTTTTTTTTTTAATTTTATTAGTACATTTTGCAATGCATAATGGGGAGTTGGTGCATTTACATAACACATCTTAATTATTTTTACATTGCCTTCCTCTCCCACCCTCCTTTCCCCTAGTTTCTTTCTGAGGATGGCTCTTGCCTCTGCCAGGAGCATCACTTTAGAAAGGACATCCTTGAGCCCCACAGGAGATCTCCTGGGAAGAGCTGAGCATCCCATAGGTGACCCACTGGGGAAGTAGAACAGATGCCACAGGAAGAACCCTACAGCCTGTGTGATATGGAGGGCATATTAGAAAGCAATACCCTAATGTGCTGCCCTTGCCTCAAGACTCTATTTTCCTAATGTTAAATTGGATACACAAGCTCTAAAATACATGGTTTCTCTTATATGAGAAACTCTGTGTGTGTTTGTGTATGTAGAGAGAGATAGAGACAGGGAATGAGAGACAGAGAGAGAAAAGATAAATAGAAGGGAGAAGTCTAAATGCTTCCCCAAATCACATGTTCCATAGTTTTTAAAAATGTTACAAAATACAGTATATGCTAATTTGTTTCATTTATACTATTAGTTTATCTTAGTTCATTGAAAGGAAAGATTTGAGTTAATATCAATATTATCCGCTTGCTTTTTTTGTAAGAATCATATTGGTTTATCATGTACTCTGAGTAAGTACTTTGAGGAAAACAATACACTATAATTATTATTCTCTTCTTTGGTTATGAAATTTTGTTTTTTTATAAAATGAAGATTTTATGCTACATGTTTGTTCAATACATGCAAACTTGATATTTTTTCAAGAAACTAAATCTATAATTTTACTTTTTAATTTAAATCTTTGAGAGGTACAGTATCACATGGATTCTGTGCCAATAGCCTTGGCAGCTCCAGAATTTGTCACAAGCCAGGTATGGTTGTGCACACTTGCAATCCCAACACTCTGAGAGGCCGAAGCGGGGGGGATCACAAGTTTGAGCCCAACCTGGGAAAATTAGTGATTTACCAAGACCCTGTCTCAAAATTTAAAAAATAAAATAAAAATAAAAAGGGGCTGAGGATGCAGTTCAGTGTGAAGACTCTAGGTTCAATCCTTAGTACCTCACACACACACACACACACACACACACAAAAGGAGCAAACTATGCTACTCTTCCCATAGACACAAGCCCCTTCTCCAGATTACTCTGCTTTGTTCTGTGCGCCCCAGCAGTCAGTGCATACATGCGAGTACATCTTTTGCTCTAATAGGATTCAGCTTGGACAGAAACACCTTCAACTTCGAGAAGAGCCGTGTGGTCCTCTGGTTCCACAGATCCCACTTAGGGCCAACAAAACTGGCCATGGACCTAAAAGTTCTGTTTCCAGCAGCCTCCACAGGCTCCAAGATGGTGGAAAGAATGAGTTCAATCTCTTTTGCTAGGATAAGAATCTCTCCCTAATTAGAGGAGAATGAACTTCTTTTTTATATCATTTATCCCAAAATAAACTATTTTGATTTCTGACTTTAAAATGTAATACATGTAGTACTGAATCTTACTCAGATTCCTTAAAATTAGCCTAATTTCCCAAAGGTTGGTACCATATTACTTGCAATAAAAAAATTAACACTATTTATTTTTCACCAGAAGAAAATAACTTCAATTTTCTCTACTAAGGTTTGAAAAACAGCCTAACAGTTTGCTTGGAACTCTCCCGCAAATTCATAATTAATCCCCAGAGATGCAAAAAAAAATTTCCTGAGGTCAGTAAAAGAATGGAAATGGATTTTATTAAAGCGTTAAGACTGCTCAGGATATGTCTCAAAGCCAAATCCCCTTGGGCTCTGTGAGATTATATTCTCAAGTAAAGAAGAATTAGGGTTGCAGAGAACATAAACCATCAAAAACCACTTGGGATATGTAGCAGGACATGGTGGTTGTGATTTGGGAGGCTTCATCCCCTTGAGTCAATAATTAAAACAATATTTAGCAATCCTGGGGTGCTTTTGAAACCCTAGAAGACTCTCAAAGCCTTTTCATTAGCACAATACACTGAGTGGCTGAGAAAGGTCATTTTTTCCAAATATCACGTAATATGATGTCTTCCACGCTAATGGACAGCATGGGAGAGGGAGCTGCCCACGCTGAGTAAATGCCAAGAACTTTCGCGCACCCTCCCTGAGCCTCCAGCATCCCTCTGCTTATAACCACACGTCCGCAGCTGGGCAGCCAGCATGAGCCTTTCAATACGATCTGATCAAGTCATGCCTTTACTTAAAGATTTCTGCAGCCTCATCACTCTTAGAACAAAGGTCAAAACCCAATAGGGTGTCTGGGGCTTGGTATATGTCAGGGCATTCAGGTTCCTCCAACAAAATGCCTTAGACCAGAAAATTTACAAACAATAGAAATTTACTGATCACAGTTCTGGAGGCAGAGAAGTCTTAGATCAAGGCAGCAGCAGATTCAGTGTCTTTCGAGGGCTTCCTTCCTCAGAAATAGAGGTCTTTGGGGAATGAGGTTTCAACATATGAATTTAGGAGAAGGAAGAACAGAAACATTTAAAACCTGGTAGTAGCCAACCCTGCCCCTTGCCCACTTGCTCTTCCGCTTCCTGCAGCTGCCCCTCTGGCCTTCTGTGAGCTCCTCAAACACTCAAGAAAGCACCTTCCCACGATGGAGCTCCACACAAGTGTTCCCCCTGCCCAGAACACTCTCCCCTCCCTGCCCCTTTCCTTGTCTCACATTCATGCTTCAGATCTCAGCTGAAAGGACTGTTCTATAAATCTCCCCCTCCAGATGAATTTACCTCTTTCAGAACAAAGGGCCTTTCCCTCAAGAATCTATCACAATATGCAATTACCCAGTTATATGTATGATTATTTGATTAATGTCTTCCTCCCCTACTAAGCTGCACTCTCCATAAGGGCAAGGCCCATGTCTGTTTTGCTCACTCTGTTATTTCCTAAAACCCAGAATAGGTACACTACAGTTTCTCCACAATGCTTTGTGCATGAATAAACTGTACATATTGTCCTTTATAAATGTAATATTTGGGTTCACTCCCCAGCACAAGATGTAATCATGCACATTTCTATCTCAAATATAGTAAACATTTTCTCTTGCATCTTGCTTTCTAGAACTTAACAGTGAATATTGATTGTTTTAATTCATACATCTCTTTCCCCCAAGAAGAAAGAAAATAATCATAAATATGTAATACTCCCAGGGATATAGCTCAGCGGCACAGTGCCTGCCTGCCTGGCAAGTGCAAGGTCCTGAGTTTGATTCCCGGTACCAAATAAATAATAATACTAATGGGGACAGAGTTATCTCAACTGAACAGTTTAGACATTAGGTGAATGTTAAATAATTTAGTCAATATAACTGAGCTTCCTAAAATTTTTTTCCTGTTAGAGGCTCTCTTCATTCTCCAGAAATTTAGGCAAATTCCACTTACACCTTTAGTCATCCTGACAGATAAAGAAAATTTCTCCTCCTCATTTTTCATCTAATGTCCCAGAGATTGATCAGGAAGTGAAGATCAGCCAACTGTGTTAACTCATTCTTCACAAAGCTCTCTGCATAGCTAATGCATACAAACCCTCCTTTTCTCTGAAATAACCACCCCATCTCTGCTTTGATCACTGTTATTTGAAGTGCTTTTTTCTTCTCAATTTATGTGCAGTCATTATGGAAAAAACAAGTTCAGAAGTAGTCAAGATAAAGCTGCACTGCCAAATACCAAACATGTGATAAGGCTGTGGTTACTAACGCTGCCAGGCCCAGGACCTACTTTTTCATAGCCATAGTCCACTGAGTTCTAGAGTAACAAAAAGAGGAAAGGAAAATCCCCATAATGTATCATTTTTGTTTGCTTGTTTGTTTTGAGATGGGGTCTTGTGATGTTACCCACACTGGCCTCCAATTCTTGGGTTCAAGTGATTCTCCTGCTTCAGCTTCCTAAGAAGCTAGGACTATAGATGCATGTCACCATGCCAAGCAAATCTCTAGCACGTAAATCCTGGACTGTGCCTGGCCAGGGCTGAAATCCATCATGGCTCCTGAGAATTGGTTTTCCACTGTACCCACTGAAGGCTGCCTCTCTAGACCAGAGCTCCCCTTCAAGGGTTACTCTCCTACCCCACAGAGCCTGGCTTCTCCTGGCTTTCATGACCTCACTCAGCTTCTGCTTGTTACTTCTTTTGCCCTCCTTGCCAAAGTATTGAGGTTATTTTCTTCTTGCACAATATCTGTGGTTGGCCCACTGGGAAGATTCCCAGTGGCCATTTCAGCAGTGAGTCCCAGATGTCAGCAGCTGACATCAGTGTTTCCATGCTTCAGAGGTGTTTGTTCTCCACCAAACCCATGGAGAGAAGAGCGATGTTGCCCCACAGCTCTGGAAAAGGTAACCCTCATACCCAGGAAGGGCCATCCAGAAATTTAAAAGGATTCACTGATTTAATGAGAGAGTTTATTTCCTGGTTTTCAGATCACAATTCCTTTAACACTTGCACATACCAGCCCCTCCCCCACACATGCACACACACACACACACACACACACACACACACACACACAGGTAATTGCATTTTTTATATTTAAGGGGCTCACATAGAAAATAATACTATTATTTGTATTTTACTATTAAATTTTAAGCCTACAAGTTTATTTTTATTTTTTTTTAATGTGGGTACAAGGAGTCGAACTCAGGACCTTGCACTTGCCAGCAGGCACTTATGCCACTGAGCAATATCACCGGCCCTTTTTTTTCCTTTATGTGGGTACCGGGAGTCAAACTCAGGACCTCGTGCTTGCCAAGCAGGCGCTTACGCCACTGAGCCATCTCACCAGCCCCCAAGTTTAGTTTTTAAAACCTTAAAAATCAAATTTTCTTATACATTCAAGCAATGATCATAAACTGAAATTTTTATACTTAAAATTATGATCAAAAATTTAGTTTAAATTTTGAACACTTCAGATACAAAAAACCCTTAAAACTACTCTAAAAGATCAACTCAATTCATTTCCTAATTATCTTTACTTGTTAAGCCTTCCTAAGGTTATACAAAAATGTAGAGAAGGCCTACTTATTATGATACCTTCCCAAGATCATATAAACATTGCAAGCTGAAAGAACAGGCAGACTGTATAAGTAGGTGTCCAGTCAGGAAAGCCAGTTCCTCTCCGGTATGTCAGACAGAGGGAGCTTAACACAGACACTTGAGTGCTAGAGGAAAGCAAGTGGAGGAAGACACCTGCCCCACGATTAACACAGTAGGAAGGTGCCACCACCATTCTGGCCAGAAAACAAGTGGAAGAGTGGTGGTTTTAGTCAGTTTTGTGCTGCTAGAGTTGAAAAGCACAGATGAGTTAAATAACGGAGAATATTATTTGGCTTTTGGTTCTGGGGGCTGGGAAGCCCAAGATCAAAGACCACATGGTAGAAGACTTCACATGGGTGAGACAGGAAGAGAGGGCAAGGGCAATCCAACATGGTTGCATTGGGAATTAGGTTTCCAACACATGGACTTGGGGCGTACATTAAAACGTAACAGCAGAGTTATCAAGAGTGCACAGCCACTGCCAGTGCAAGGCTCCCAGATCACCTGCAAGGGCCACCATGCCCTGCAGGAAGTCCCATTCACTGGGAACCCAGCCCTGTCAGGACCAGCGCCAAACCCTTCTCACACAGAAGGAACAAGTGCACCACACACACCCGGTGTTGTCAGTGGATACAGCCCAAAAGAAGAGATATAAATAAATAAAAAGCCCACACACACTACTATTGTACTTCCTACAACAAATGCAAAATTAAACAAACAGTAGTGCATTTACTCCCCTAACTTCCTTTTATTTACTTTATATTGATTTTTCTTTCTTAAACATTATAAATATTTAATAAACTCAACTATTCCAATAACCTATAGCAATCATTTTCTTTGGGATGCTCATACTACCAAAGGCAGGTGGGAACCTTTCTAGGTGAACTCCTGTGTTCTTTCAGCATGGCTCCTGAATTCCTTGAAATTATTCTTGCTTTGCTCTAGACCAGTCTTGAGGTATTCTGTGCTCGATAGGGAATCAGCTTCCTCCAAGCGGTCGTTGTTCCTTAGAGGCCAAATTCTGGGCAGCAACTGTCAGAAGACAGTGATGATGAAGTGCCCCACTTCCTCTCCAGCATCAGCAGTGCTAGAGGGAAGGTTATTGTCTTTAAGGACTTGTAGTCCCAATAATGCTCCTAATACATGGTGTTGCTGTAGCCCACTTTTCTTATAAGCTGAAATTTCATTGATAGCCATTTTTCCCCTCTTCTTTCTTTCCTAGGGGTGACTGAAGCTGAGAGAATGTGGCCAAGGTGGCATCATCAGTAAGCAGCAAGAGGCTATTTTGAATCTAATCTCAAAGTTCACATTCTCTCCATCACATGGCATTTTGTGAAGCAGAAGCTATAGTTTTGGTGATTTGTTCATTTATTCCATGAATCAATATTCTTTTAGAGCTAAGGAATTGTTTCTTGCAATTTTCAGATGGGTCATAAGGGTAGAAGGTGACCTAAGTACGTCTGCTCTATCCAGACACATTGTCAACAAGAGAAAGCATTAGTATGGTTGTATTTTGAAATTATTTTTATACCTTCAAGAACTAGCCTGCCAGGCAATCAAACCAGCTTCCATTTCAAGGTAGGAAGTAACGACAAAAGAAATCATCTGGACAACCTTAGCCGGTACAGCAACGGGTAATGAAGATTCAAACCTTACCCAGCTCCAAGTTTCAGAATGAACAACCTGCTCTCTTCCTGCGGAATTGGCCCGAAGATCAAATGTGATCCCATTCAAAACTCTCAGCCAGGAACCTGGCACAGATCCACTGTCTGGGAAATGTTAGCACCCACTGGTAGTGTTAACTGCTTTCTGAGCTGGTTTCTTGAACTCTTGCTATGTGCAGTGTTATCATTAAAGCTGCGGTTAGTATAAACAAACAATCCTGCCTATCAAACACCAAAAATAATTATTTTAAAGATTAATCATGTTGCCAGAAATAATGTGTAATGTTGGTCAAAGTCACAAGGTGCTGTTGTGAGTTAGATGAAGATGAGCTGGTAGAGGATGGGGGTGAACCAGCCGGGAGGGACAGGACATCGTCGGCCGCCTCCGTGGAGAGCGTCCACCCATCAGGTCCTGGGAAAATGTATGAGTCAAACAGTAAGTGTTCAGGCCATGGTGGATTAAGTAAATTAAATGCACTTCATTATTAAAGGTTAAGTCAAATATTTGATCATTTAAGATGACTGCCTTCATCAAGAAGCCAAAGGAAGCTCTTGTTTTTACGCATTAAAAAAAAAAAGACATTATGCCACTCTAATCCTACTTACACCAAATACTATGGTTTACTTTTGTTTCTTCATTTCAAAGGATTATACTTCCAATTTAAGGCCTATCAAGTTTTCATTCATCTGTGAAGATGGAAGAAAAATAAATTGCAATCAGCTCAGTAGGATGTGATATGTAATGCTATAGTACAGGAAATTGGGCAGTCCCTCTGCCACATATTATAAAATATTTTTTTTAAAAAAAGCAGAAGGAAAATCCTCAAACCACTGGTGCACAGCCAACCCTGACTTAGTCACAGCTGATCTCAGCTTCTGCGGAAAGTGGCACAAATTGAGAATAAGCAATTCCTTTTGGGTCCTAATTTCTCAAGTACTGAATAAGTCAGCTAAGATAGCTCTTAGACCTAACTAGTGACTGCAGCCACTTGAATGAACATTTTAAAATACAATATATGATTAATGTCTTTCTATCAAGTTCAAAAGCAGTGGTGGAAATAGGTGCTAGGTCATATGCTATAATGGAAAGCTAAGCTTACACTGTTGCAAACACACAACGTGCGCACACACACACACGCACTTCTTATAATTGGCACATCTCTAGCATAGAACCGAGTATTCGTGGAAGGTTGCCCTCTCAAATCACTAGTAAATGCAGCACAAGTTTTAGCTCTCATTATGAAGCTCTTCTATGAAAAGCTAGAAAAGCTATAAGCATAAACATAAATGTTTCACACACACACACACTGTGGGTATCGAGGGAGTTTGTTATCCACCTGTTTCTGGGGGGAAAAAATAAGTTTTCAAGGGAAATCAAACACCCAAACTTATTCCACTTATGAGAATGACATTCACATTTGCATTTTTCCCAGAGCACAGGAATCTGAATCAAAAACATAAATTGAGAGCTAGTCTGAGACCCAAAAACACCCTGAAATCTAAAAAAAGACAATTTACCCTGCAAGCACACTGCAAGAGAATTAAGACCCCAAAAACTTGAGATAACTGAATCATGTACTTAACATTAAGGATATTTTTTCTGTCACACTTGAAACATTCATAAAAGTTGAAATTTTACAGAAGTCAACCACTGACTGGGCAACAAAAGGAATATTTTACCCTTTATTTAGATTTTAATTTTTTCACCATGGTTTCTTAGCTTTCTGGATATACTTTTTTGTATGTTTTACTACATTTTTAACCATTTTAAAGCAGTATTGTAAATGGCATTGGGAGGTTGAGGTTTTTTCTTTGTTAGTACATATTTGCAGTGCATAATGATCACATTCATCATGGAGAGTTTTATGTGTACATATCTTAATTATTTTTATCCCTCTTCCCTTCCCCTCCTTCCCCCATTCCTCCATCTCTAGATATCTTTCCCATTTGCAAAGAAAGTCTATCTCCTTGTTTTCTATTGATATCTTTTATTTTGCTCAAGTTACTTATACTTTGGTTTTCTAATATAAGAGAATCTATGCTATATTTAGGCTTGTGTGTCTGATTTAATTCACTTAACATTACGATCTCAAGGTACATCCATTTTCTTATAGCTGACTCAATTTATCCTTTTTATGGCAGGGGTAGTACTCCATTGTGAACAAATACTATATTTTCTTTATCCCTTTATCTGTTTATGGATACA
Organism: Erethizon dorsatum; assembly: GCA_028451465.1. NCBI lineage: Eukaryota > Metazoa > Chordata > Mammalia > Rodentia > Erethizontidae > Erethizon > Erethizon dorsatum. The sequence goes on from CM051832.1 coordinate 78,402,900, forward strand.
TAGGCTGATTCCAAGATTTAGTTATTATGAATTGTGCTGCTATATGCATGGATATGCATGTATCACTGAAGTATGTCTTTAACTCTTTTAGCAAGATACCTAGAAAGGGAATAGCTGGGTCAAACTGAATTTTTATTTTTAGTTTTTTGAGGAATCTTCATAGTGGTTGCACTAATTTACATTCCCAACAAAAAAGCAGAGGGCTTCTTTTTTCCTACAGCCTCATCAGCATTTGTTATATTTGCTTTCTTGATGATGGTCATTCTTTCTGGAGTAAGATGAAATCTCAGTGTTGTCTTAATTTGTATTTCTCTGATGGTGAAAGATGAACATTTTTTCATGTATATATTGGCCACTTCTGCAAAATGTCTATTAACTTCAGTTGCTCATTTTTTGAGTGGGTCTTTTATTTGGGGGGGATTTTTTTCTTTTTTCTTTTAGTTCTTTATATACTCTAGATATTAGTCCTCTGAGGAGTAGCTTGCAAAATTTTTTCCAATTCTGTAGGTTGTGTGTCCTCTCTGTTGATTATTATCATTGCTGTTTAGAAGCTTTTAAATGTAATTTAATCTCATTTATTGATTCTTGATGTTATTTCATGTGCAATTGTGATTTTGTTTGGAAAGTCCTTATCTGTACCTATGTCTTCAAGAGCTTTATCTATTTTACCTTCTAGCACATTAAGTATTTCTGTTTTAATATTTAGGTCTTTAATTCTTTTTTTTCTTTTTTTTTTTTTTTAGTTTGGTACATGGTAAGAGATATGGTTCTAGAGTCAATCTTCTGCATGTGTATAACCAGTTTTCCCAGAACCACTTGTTAAAGAAGCTCTCTTTTCTCCAAGATATACTTTTGGCCCCTTTGTAAAATCTTGGATGGCTGAATGTACCTGGGGTTGTTTCTGCAACTTCTATTCTGTTCCATTAATCCATGTGTCTGTTTTTGTGCCAGTACCATGCTGTTTTTATCATTGGAGATTTATAATATAACTTGAAATCTGGGATTGTGATGTGCTATTGTTACCGAGGATTTCTTTTCCTAGTCTGGGTGTCTGCTGGTTCCATATAAATGTTTGGATTGTTTTTCTATTTTTGTGAGGAATACTATTGATATTTTGATTGGGATTGGATTAAACCTATGTATCAGTTTCAGTAGTATGGCCATTTTGACTATATTGCTGCTGCCTATCCAGGTACAGAGAATATCTTTCCACTTTTTTTTTTTTTTTTAATGTGGGTACTGGGGGTTGACCTCAGGACCTCACGCTTGCAAGCAGGTGCTGGTGCTGCTGAGTGATATCACCAGCCCTTTTTTTCCTTTTTGTGTGGGTTTCGGGAGTTGAACTCAGGACCTCGCCCTTGCCAGGCAGGCACTTATGCCACTGAGCTATCTCACCAGCCCATCTTTGCACTTTTTCTTTTTATGTGGGTACTGGGAGTTGACCTCAGGACCTCACACTTGCAAGCAGGCGCTTGTGCCACTGAGCGATATCACCGGCCCTTGTTTTCCTTTATGTCAGTTTCCAGAGTCGAACTCAGGACCTTACGCTTGCCAGGCAGGCGCTTATGCCGCTGAGCTGTCTCACCGGCCCCATCTTTCCACTTTTTGATGTCCTTGTCCATCTCCCTTTTGAGAGTACTCTAGTTTTAATTCAGAGGTCTTTCACTTTCTTGGATAGGTTAATTCCTAAATATTTAATTTTTCAATATCATTCAGATCAGTCTTTAACCACAATAAAATGCATTCAAAATAAAAACATGTAAAAAATAAGAAACACTTTTTTTTTTTTTTTTTTGGTACCGGAATCAAACTCAGGACCGTGCACTTGTGAGGTAGGTCTGTGCCTCTGAGATACATCCTCAGCCCAGAAACACGTTTTTTTTTTTTTTTTATGTGGGTACCAGGAGTTGACCTCAGGACCTCGTGCTTGCCAGCAGGTGCCCGTGCCGCTGAGCAATATCACCGGCCCTTTTTTCCTTTATGTGGGTACTGGGAGTCAAACTCAGGACCTCGCGCTTTCCAGGCAGGCACTTATGCCACTGAGCTATCTCACCGGCCCAGAAACACTTTTTAAAAAATATCTCATGAGTTAAAAACTAAATCGTTTGAAGTTATAAAATATTTAGAAATAGATACCAAAGAAAATTTAACTTGTCATATGGAAAGTGACTAATGGAAAACATAAAGGAAAAAAATTAGATATATTAGAAAAGAGGAATAACTGAAAAATATAATGACCTAAGCATTTATTTAGTTTAAGAAATAATAAACCTAATAAAGAAAATAAAGCAGAAAGAAAGAACTAATAAATGTAAGAACAGAAATGAATGGGATAAAAAACAAAGATAACTAAAAATCAGATTTAATAAAATCAGAAAGTGATTCTTAGCAAAGACTTGTAAGATCCATAAAATTCTCAGAAAACTAGTCAGTAATAAAGGCGAAAGGGCACAAATCAGTAATATATATGAAAATTAAATATAAAAACTGGCATAGAAAAATTTTAGAATTTCATGAGTATGCAATGAGTAACAATATTTAAGTAATTAGATGAAGTGGACAATTTTTAGAAAAAAATATTTTAATAATCCATTTGACTCCAGACTAGAAAAAACCTGAAAAGGTATATAAGCATTTAAAAATAATCAATAAATTTAAAAAACGAATGAGTAGCTCTCTGTTTCTGTCCCGTGCGTGCGCTCTGCCTCTGATCCTCACCGCATCTTCTCACAAGACTCTCAGAATCAAGTGATTGTGGCCAAGAAACAAAAGCAAAGTCATTCTCCTCCTCAACGGATTTGGATGAAGACTGGTAATAGAATCAGGTACGAGTCTGAGAGGGGACTGTAAGGAATTGCACAAGAGCTGCAGCATGTTTACTCTCTGTATGGAGGTCACGAGAAGATTCATTTGTTATCATGGTCGAGACTGTGTCATGGTATCAAGCTAAAAAAAATACCATTGGCTGGACAGTTGAACACGCTTAACCAGGAATCTTCATTTTTCTTTTTCTGTGATCAGCACTAGTGAGTCAACACTAAATGTTTGAAACTTTTAAAAAATGTATGAGTAATTTTTTTTAAAAACTCAGTTACTGGCCGGGGATATAGCTCAGCAGCACAGCACCTGCCTGGCAAATGCGAGGTCATGTGTTCGATTCCCAGTACCAAAAAAAAACCTCAACAACTAACAAAAACAATAATTTTGGGACAGTTTTGCAGTTTCTTACAAAACTAAACATACTTTTACCATAGAATTCAGCAATTGCACTCCTTGGTACTCATTCATCCAAACGAGTTGAAAACTGTCCATATAAAAATTGCCAAAACTTGCAGGCACCCAAAATATGCTTTGGTAAGCAAATGGATAAACTGTGTTACATCCAGACAACAGAATGTTACTGAACACTAAAGAGAAATATGCTATCAAGCCCTGAAACAACATGGAGAAAATTTAAATCCATATTACTCAATGAAAGAATCTAATCTGGAAAAGCTACATACTGTATGACTCCAACTATAATTGGAATGCCATATATGACATTATAGAAAAGGCAAAACTGTAGTGACAACAACAGGGTCAGTGGTTTCCAGGGGTTAGAGAAGGAGGAATGAATAGGCAGAGCATAGGGGTAGGCCGGTAAAAGTGTTCTGTGTAATACTATAATGGTGGATACTTGTCATTCTGCATTTGTTCAAAACCATAAAATGTACAACACCAAGAGTGAATCCCAGTGTAAACTATGCTCTCTAGTTGATAATGATGTACTAGTACAGGCTCATCAGTTGTAATAAGGGGACCATTCTGGTGCATGCAGGATGTTGATAGTGGAAGAGTATTTGCGTGCAGGGGCCGGGGGCATATGGAAATTCTATACCTTACACTCAGTTTTTCTGTGATCTAAAAACTGCTTAAGAATAGTCTATTTAAAAGGGGGAAGGGGAAGCAATAAATTGATGGTTTTATCATAGTTAAGCCAAATCTTTGAAGGCAGGTGACAAACATCTTTAACAGAATATTAGCAAATTAATTTATTGAATTTTTATTCTAAAATGTAAAGTTTATTCCCAGAATGAAATGATGGTTTAACTTCAGGATATCTGTCAATGTAGGAATCAACTTACAGTAAAAAAAGAAAAATATATGATTATTTCTATAGATTTAGAAAATATATTGAACAATTTTAAGTTCATTTATAATTAGAAAATAAACACTTAGCAAAATAGAAGGGGAAGGTAAAAGATGTCCTCTAAAAGATTATAAAAATATATTTAATGATGAAACTTTAGAATCAAGAAAATTTCAGGACTGAGAGGAAAAAAGATGGCGGATGAGTAAGAAGCACGCAGAGAAACTCTCTAAAAGTTGCCATTGGACTAGGGGAATATAGTGACCGGGAGAGCGCAGGAGGGGGGCAGATGCCTCCCCGGGACCCAGAAAAGTTCTGAAGCGCAGCTTGTGACCCCCGGCACCAGTGAAGGGTGATTTCCAACAAAGAAGGAGCAGACCCCGCGCGCGCACCTTCTACCATCCCAGGAATCACGGCGCGACAGAAGCTCAAAGCTGCGGACACACGGTGACAGCCGGTGCCCAGGGAGCCCCCACGGAGGATCGCGAGACAGCGGCGGGGCAGGGGAGCGGCGGAGAACAGTGCTGGCCGGCGGTGAGTGAGTGTCTCTCAGCCACAGCTGACCTGCGCCAGAGAGCGACTGGCCGGGCGCCATTGTGGGGGGTGCGGCGAAAATCAGAGCGGTGCGAAAGCAGCTCTGGGAACTCGTGCTCTGGACAGGGAGCGCGGTGCCTCTCAGCCCCACGAAAGTGCGCTGAGGGCGGCGGGTGAACGAGACTGGTCTCTCAGCCACACCTGTCCCGCGCCAGAGAGCGACTGGCCCGGCGCCATTGTGGGGGGTGCGGCGAAAATCAGAGCGGCGCGAAAGCAGTGACCTGACAGCGGCGGGCGAAGGAGACCGGTCTCCGCCTGAAAGTCCTCGCTCTGCTCACCACCCCGCCAGAGGGCCGCTCTCGGCTCGCTGGGACGGACCTGCACGGAACAGGACTCTGTCATCACACGGTGCCTGCCTACAGCAGAGTCAACACCTGGAACTGATTCTTTTTATTTATTTATTTTATTTTATTATTATTATTATTTTTCCTCTCTCATTAGTTTTTTGTTCTGGTGAAGGTTTTTTTGTTTTTTTTTTCTTTCGTGGGGTTTTATTTCTGTTTTGTCTGTTTGCTTTGTTGTTTTGTCTCCATTTTTGTTTCTGTTTGTCTATTTGCTCTTTCCTTCATTATTCTCTCTGGTTTTTACATGAGTGTAAACAGCGCCTCTAACCTCTTTGTGATTGTGGTTGTGATCTGTTCTTCCTTTTATCCTTTCCTTCTCTTTTTCCCACCAGTCCTCTGCACCAGTGTCCCAATGTTAGTGGGATCCCTCTTGGTCCTCTAACCTTACATCTAATTCCTTCCTCTTCTCACAATACTCTATTTCCTCCTTAACTCATTTCAAATTTAAAATCCTGAGGGGAAAAATTGACACACTAAGGACTTGTATACTGCATATAATTTTTCTGGTGTGTTTTAGATTTTGTTATATAACCACAACTCTACTTTATATGGCTAAAAGTGGTAAATAACTGGTTAGCTCAGTCTGTCATTTTCTAGGCTGTGTTTGTTGCTTCAGTTACCATTATAGCCAAATGTAAAATAATTGTTCTAAACAGCTTTCCTTCCTGATATTTCATGATTGATATTGACTAAGGGACACAGAAAATACAGTGGCACAGTACCAAAGAATCAAGGACTGGGCCAAACAGGTAGCAACTTCTCACATCCAACGAATTGAAGAGGTAGGATCTGGCAGAAAGCTCAAAACCCAAAAGCAAGCTCAACTTGGAAGATAGTGCAGAGAAGTAGTCATCTTCTAAGGATCTTGAACACTAGCAATAAAGTAACCTATCATAGGTAATTTACAAACATCACCCCAGGAATTAAAGAAAGAAAAAATGAGACGACACTTAAACAAGATGCAACCCCACACATCCAATTCACCAAAGGCAAACCTAGGGGGCAATGAGGTGGGACAATCCGAAAGCCACCCACCTGGCCTATCTGAAGGGGTAACAACAAAACAACTGAATGAGGCTCTGGAAAAAATTAAAACAGAAATAATTTCACAGATAACTGCAGAGATAATGTCCACAATGAAGACCATGCTTAAGGACACTATAGCTGATAGACAAAAAAATAGATGAGCTTAAGAAAACTATAGAAACCATGAATGCTCAGCATAGGAAAGAAATGGAATCCATAAGGCAGATTCAAGCAGATATCCAAGAGAACAAAAATTCCATTGAAAGTATTTGTAGCAGATTAAGCCAATGTGAGGACAGGATCTCAGATATAGAAGACAGGCTTACAATTAGTGATCATGAAAAGAAAGAATTCTTAAAAACAGCAAGGGACCATGAAAAATCAATTCAGCAGCTGCTAGATGACTCAAAGATAAACAACTTAAGAATAATTGGAATAAATGAAAAAGCAGGAGATAGCATCAATGACATTAAAACCTTGTTCAAAGACATTATTACAGAGAACTTTCCTAGAAGAGAAAAAGAATTTGACCCCAACATAAAGGAAGCTTTCAGAACACCAACTAGACATGACCAAAAAAAAAACTTCAGCCAGACATATCATAGTCAAGATCCCAGAAATTCAACAGAAGGGCAGAATCTTAAAAGCTGTTAGGGAGAAGAGACAGATCACCTATAAAGGAAAACCCATCAGAATCACAGCTGACTTTTCAGCACAAACCCTCAAGTCAAGAAGAGCTTGGAATGATGTATTTCAAGCTCTAAAGGAAAATAATTTTCAACCCAGATTGATGTACCCCGCAAAACTATCTTTCAAAATTGATGGAGAAATAAAATACTTCCATGACAAAGAACATCTGAGAAAATTTATGACCACAAAACCAGCACTCCAAAATGTTCTGAAGGACATTCTAGAAAGAGATAGGAACCCCAACAGAAGGGATCCACCAGGCAGGGCAGATAATTAAATAGCAGGAAAGGGGAAAAACAAACAAAGAGTGGGAACCAACAACAGGAAAATATCATGACAAGTATAAGTCAATACATATCAGTTTTAACCATCAATGTTAATGGTCTCAATTCACCAATCAAAAGGCACAGACTGGCAAAATGGATCAAGAAGCAAGATCCAACAATATGCTGTATACAAGAAACACATTTAATTCAGAAAGAAATTCATAGACTGAAAGTCAAAGGATGGAAAACAATACTCCATGCCACAGGAACCCAGAAAAAAGCAGGGGTAGCTATTCTTTTTGCAGACAAAGTGAATTTCAAGCCAAGAATGATTCAGAGAGATAAAGATGGTCATTACATCCTTGTAAAGGGAACAATCCAAGAGGAAGAGATAACGATCATAAATATATATGCGTCAAATACCAATGCACCCAACTATATAAAACAAGTACTAAAAGACATGAAAAATCAAATAAGCACTAATACAATTATATTGGGAGATCTCAATACTCCACTGTCACAAAAAGACAGATCAACTGGACAGAAAATCAATAATGAAATAATAGAACTGAACCAAACTTTGGAACAAATGGACTTAGTAGATGTCTACAGAGTGTTCCACCCCACAACATCAGAATACACATTCTTCTCAGCTGCACATGGGACGTTCTCCAAAATAGACCACATACTAGCTCATAAAACCTGCTTAAGTAAATGCAAAGGAATTGAAATTATCCCATGCATATTATCAGACCATAGTGCAATGAAATTGGAAATCAATGGCAAAAGAAATCACAAAAACTCCCTAAACACATGGAAATTAAACAGCACCCTCCTGAACAACCAATGGGTCACAGATGAAATTAAAGAAGAAATTAGACAATTTCTACAACTGAATGATAATGACAGTACAACATAGCAGAACTTATGGGATACAATGAAAGCAGTCCTAAGAGGGAAATTTATAGCATTAAATACTTATATTAGGAAAATAGAGCAAGCACAAATAAACAACTTAATGGCGAACCTCGAACTTCTAGAAAAAGAAGAGCAGGTTAAGCCAAAAGCCCGTACAAGGGAGGAAATTATAAAGATCAGAGCAGAAATTAATGTATTGGAGACTAAAAATCAATACAAAGAATCAATGAAGAAAAAGTTGGTTCTTTGAAAGAATAAATAAGATTGACAAACCCTTATCCAACCTTATTAAAAAAAGAAAAGAAAAGACTCAAATCCATGCAATTGAAAATGAAAAGGGTGATATCACGACGGACCCTGCAGAAATCCAGAAGATCATCTATACCTATTTTAAAAATCTATATTCTACTAAGATGGAAAATGCAGAAGAAATGGACAGATTCCTAGATTCGTATGAATTACCAAAGCGGAATCAAGAAGATTTAAAAATTGTAAATAAACCAATATCAACCAATGAAATTGAAAATGTAATTAAAAACCTCCCAACAAAGAAAAGCCCAGGCCCTGATGGATTCACTGCCGAATTCTACAAGAAATTTAGAGAAGACCTAATGCCACTACTTCTCAAACTTTTTAATGAAATTGAAAGGGAAGTAATACTCCCAAATTCATTCCTGGAAGCAAGCATTACCCTGATACCAAAAACCAGAGAAGGACCCAGCTAAGAAAGAGAACTATAGGCCAATCTCCCTAATGAACATAGATGCAAAAATCCTTAATAAGATACTGGCAAACAGAACCCAACAAATCATCAAGAAGATTATACACCATGACCAAGTTGGATTCATCCCTGGGATGCAGGGATGGTTCAACATACGTAAATCAATCAATGTAATACACCATATTAACAGAACCAAAGACAAAAATCACATGATCATCTCAATAGATGCAGAAAAAGCTTTTGACAAAGTCCAGCACCTTTTCATGATAAAAACCCTACAGAAAATTGGAATAGAGGGTCTTTATCTCAACCTGGTAAAAGCTATCTATGACAAACCAACAGCCAATATTATATACTAAATGGCCAAAAACTGAAAGCCTTCCCTCTAAAATCAGGAACAAGACAAGGATGTCCACTGTCCCCACTCTTATTCAGGATAGTTCTGGAAACCTTAGCCAGAGCAATTAGACAAGAGAAAGAAATAAAGGCAATAATGATTGGAAAGGAAGAAGTTGAATTATCATTATTTGCAGATGACATGATACTCTACATAGAAGACCCCAAAAACTCCACTAAAAAACTGCTAGATTTAATAAGCAAATTCAGTAGTGTACCTGGATACAAAGTCAATACTCAAAAGTCAATAGCCTTCCTGTACACAAATAACAAACTTACTGAAAGAGAAATTAGGGAAACAATACCTTTCACAATAACATCCAAAAAAATGAAATACCTAGGAATCAACCTCACAAAGGATGTAAAAGACCTATACACTGAAAACTACAGTACTCTGAAAAAGGAGATTGAAGAGGACATCAGAAAATGGAAAGATATCCCTTGCTCCTGGATAGGAAGAACCAATATAGTGAAAATGGCCATACTTCCAAAACTGTTATAGAGATTTAATGCAATTCCAATCAAAATTCCAACAGCATATCTCACAGAATTAGAGAAAACAATCCTAAAATTCATTTGGAATCAGAAGAGACCTAGAATAGCAAAGGCAATTCTGGGCAACAAAGGCAAGGCAGGGGGCATCACAATCCCCGACTTGAAATTATACTATAAAGTTACTGTGTTAAAAACAGTGTGGTACTGGCAAAAAAACACACCTGAAGATCATTGGAACAGATTAGAAGATGCTGAAACAACCCCAGACATAGTAAGCCACCTTATCTTTGACAAAGGTGCCAAACACATTCGCTGGAAGAAAGATAGCCTCTTTAATAAATGGTGCTGGAAAAACTGGCTCTACACATGCCGAAGATTAAAACTAGACCCATATCTTTCACCATGCACTAAACTAAATTCAAAATGGATCAGAGATCTAAATATTAAAACAGAAACATTAAATCTGCTGGAAGGTAGGATAGGTAAATCCCTTGAAGACATTGGTGTAGGCAAAGACTTTATGAATAAAAACTCAACCGCACGGGAACTATCCCAAAGAATCAATAACTGGGATCTCATCTTATTAAAAAGCTTTTGCACAGCGAGAGAAACCACCAACAGAGTGAAAAGACAACCCACAACATGGGAAAAAATGTTTGCCAGCTGTTCCTCAGACAAAGGATTACTATCGAGAACATATAAAGAACTCAAAAAAATCAGACCTCCCAAATTTAAAGACCCACTCCAAAAATGGGCATCTGAGATGAATACACATTTCTCAGATGAAGAAATACTAATGGCAAATAAATATACAAAAAAATGTGCAACATCACTAGTCATTCGAGAGATGCAAATTAAAACAACACTGAGATACCATCTCACCCCAGAAAGAATGGCTACTATAAAGAAATCAACTAATAACAAATGCTGGAGGGGCTGTGGGGAAAAAGGAACCCTTCTTCACTGTTGGTGGGAGTGTCGACTGGTACAGCCACTGTGGAAGTCAGTGTGGAGATTCCTCAAAAAACTAGGGTTGGAGGTCCCATTTGAACCAGCTATTCCCCTTCTGGGCATCTTCCCAGAAGAATTAAAAACATCGTACCACAGTGATATATGTGCACCCATGTTTATAGCAGCACAATTTGTAATAGCCAGATCTTGGAAACAACCCAAATGCCCATCAACTGAGGAATGGATAAGAAAGATGTGGTATTTTTATACAATGGAGTACTATTCAGCCATAAAGAAGGATAAACTGGAGACTTTTATAGGTAAATGATGCAACTCGAGAAAATACTCATAAGTGAAATAAACCGGATGCACATGTGTAAGCATGGTATTGTCTCTCTAGTATGAGAAACTGAAAGAGTAAATAAGATCCAAAATGTACAATAGACATGGTGAATCAAAAATAAACTGGTCAATAGGAAAGAGAGACTGGAATAGGGAAAAGAAGGGAAAGGGAAAAAATTGTATATATATATATAAGATGGTTAAGATAGATACACTACCAATTTTACTTAGTTCATTGAAGAGTAAGGTTTGAGCCAATAATGTTTGGACAATTGAATGCTAATGTCTGGTATCCTGAATAACTAACTTAAAGATAATAATACGTAATGCATTGACCATTGTTACCCTCATATTATGTTGTTTTGAAAATTTGTTCTTTTTTTGATTTGTTTTGTTTTTTTTCTTCTCTTTAAAATAAAAAAATAAAAAAAAATAATGATCTGAAAGTCAAAAAAAAAATTTCAAATTTTTCAATATTATCTCTTTTATTTAACCCAATATTTTAGACACCATAATGAGACCAGAAACAAATATTAAATATAGAAGTGTTGAAAGGAGGAAACAATTGTGCCATCAGTTGCAAGGAACAGCAGTGTTTACATAAGTATTTGCTTTCTGTTGCCAGGTTACAAATTACCACACACTTATCTCATAGTTCTGTGGGTCAGAAATCTTCTGTGTCTTCAGAGTTTCACAAGGCCAAAATCAAGGTGGAGCCCTGCTTCTTTTCTCTGCTGGAGCTCAGGATCCTTGGCCTAACTCACATGGTCATGGGCAGAATTCAGTTCCTTGTGGTTGTCAGACTGTGGTTTTTATTCTCTTAATTGTTATCACTTAAAAGTTGCTCACAGCCCCTGAAAGCTACCCACTGCCTCTTGCTGTATGGTATGGTAGACCATACAGTGACACCTTACCTATTCAAATCCACCAGGAAGATCTCTCCTTTCAGTCGTCTAGGACTGAGTCCTACATGATGTAACATAATAACAGGAGTGACTATCCCAACACATATGTAGTTCCTGCTCACCCGGAGGAAAGGAGATTATACATGGTATGTACATCAACAAAGGAACAACAACAAAGAAAATTCAAGACGTTTTGAAAACAATCATAACTGGGATGATAGTCTAACAAGGTTACAAGATAAAAAGCCAGAGTACATATTTAGGCCAGAACCAATGAATAAAGAATGTAATAGAAAATATTCCAATCTTAATACAAAGTAAAACAAAACCACCAGATACCTAACTAAGAAAGCAGTACAGTATATGACCCAGAGGAAATTATGAAACAAGGATTAAGGATATGTAAGAAAACCTAAACAAGGTGACATATTTACCATGGTAACACATAAAATCTTAAATATATCAATTCTTCCCAAATTGATCAATAAATGCCATGCAATTTCAATAAAAATCCCAACAGGTATGTTTTATGAAGCTTGTCAAGCCCTTCCTCAAATTGGTGGTGAAGAATAAAAGGAAGAGACAGCTAGGAAAAAAATGAAGAAAGAGCAGGAGCAAGAAGAGAAAAGAGAGACCCTTCCAGATAATGTCACTTACTGTGAGTGCAGTGATAGTAAGATCACATAGTACCACAAATTGGCCCAGATAGACAAACAGACTAAAATACATCTAGATGCAGCTCTTTACACAGATGAGAACTTCATTTATGACAGGGGTGGCTTTACAATTTTGACCAATAAATTGTTGCCAGGACAGCTAGCTGCTGATTTGAGGAGAAAAATTACCTTTTCACAAACATATATAAAATTACTGATGTGACAAACACTTTTATATGTTACAGGAAAATAGGCTATTTTTTTATGACATTGGAGTAAGAAAAGTTTTTCCTAAGACATTATGCAAATTATGAAAGGATAAATTTGCTTATATTAAAATTTAAAACATATCTAGAACAAAAGTGTCAGTATAAATGAAGTGAGGAAACCGTAGACTTAGAGAAGAAATTCTTAAGGGGTGTGATTGACTACATCAGCAGGGTTCCCATGCCTTCTGCTTCCACTGGGTTTATCCATGGAGAGCCCAGTGGAGACAGGGAAGTGTATGAGGAAGAGCATCTAGTCTCCCTTCTCCACTGGCCTCACTCCCTCCAGGTCCCTCTCTGCTCCATCTGCCCAGGAGTACAACAACCTTTACTGTTATTAGTCTTTAGAGTTTCCACAATCCCTGCCCATATCCTAACTGTGCATCCTCCGATTACCAATTTAAACATGCTCTCCATTTTCTCCTAGGACACTGACCAGTATGCCTGGTACAAATTCTGCTTTAAGATGTTTACCCTATCAAGTGGGTTACTTTATCTATCTATCCTCAATAGCTTCATCTATAAATTGTTCTGCCACAAGAATTAATTGCAGTATCTATACAAGCTCCTCAGCACAGCATCCATCATTAATGGCCGCTATTATGATCATGGTGGTGGTTGTTGTTATTACTGTTTCTTCATTGCTATCCAGCGATCTGAGTAGCACCTAACAATAGTTGAGGAAAACACTGTATTACTTAAGGTTTTTTAGAGAAACAGAAACAGAATTAGAGAGAGAGAGAATGAGAATGAATGAATTTATTGGGAGGACAGATTACAGAGGCAGAGAAGACCCAGGATCTGCTGTCTACAGGTGGTAAATCCGGGAAAGTTGCTGCTATAGTTCCATTCTAAGCCCAAAGTCTTGGGTACCAGGGGATGATGTCAGTCTCTGTCCAAGTACAAAGGGTGAGGAATGCCAGTGTTGGAAGAATGAGATAGAGGTCCCAACCCTAGCCCTGGCAAAGGCAAGTTCACCCCTCCTCTGCCTTTTTTTTTTTTTTTTTGTACCGGGAATTGAACTCAGGACCTCGTGCTTGGCAGGCAGGAGCTGTGCTGCTGAGCTATATCCCCAGCCCTGTCTTTTTGTTTTTTCTGGGCCCTCAACAGATTGAATGAGGTCCATCTATGCTGATGAGTGAGGGTCTTCTTTATTCTGTCCACCAACCCAAATACTAATCTCTTCCAGAAATAGCCTCACAGATACCCCCCAAAGCAATGTTTTACTGACTATCTGGGCATTCTTTAGCCCAATCAAGGTGACACATAAAATCAAAACTCATAAACAACAAATCTGAATTTAATACAAGATAGATGAAATATAATTTGCTATAAGACTTAACTTCCCAGAGTGTTGTTATGGTCGCTATCATAGTAATAAACATTGAATACTCTTTACAAAGAGAAATTATATAAAGTGGTCTGTCCACCTGAATGGGCCAGCCTAGGTCATTTCCTGCCACAGAGCAGCCTTGGTTATTTGCAAGGCCAGACAGCCCCAATAATTCACACCCTATAGACACCACAGGTGTGCCAACCACAGCACAGTCAGGGATGCTCCTACAGTGCAGGTTCACAAAAGCAGCCAACGTGAACCACTAGGTGGAGGGAAGCCAGTGCCGCTCCTACACCTGCGTGCTCTCTTCCGCATGCAGGCCTCCTAGGACAGTCCTGCCAATCAGGGACTGTAACACTGGTCCTTATATACTCACCCAGACTCATGTCCAAGCCAACTGTCCCCTTTCAGGTTTATTTTACTTACATACATATTTTTTAATATGGGTACAAGTTACAACACAAAGTTTCAATTGGCATGACATTGCCTGTTCAAAGAGAAATCATGCCACAGGTAATGTGGAAACAGGGTAGTAAGCACCTGGTTACCTGTGCCATGGAGGGAGATGCAACACTTGAACTGCAGATGTCTTCAAAAATCATGTACATGTATCTGCCTGATTTTATTCATGTAGGATGTTTATCCCCCCAATTATACTTGCACGGGGTCTGAGACCTGTCGGAGTGTGAGAGCATTAGACGTGTGAACAGTGAGGGAGGGGTCAGACTGGATATAGGCCCCAGGGCCCTTCAAGGTGAGGAGCTGGACCTCTATCTTGACTGGGTGCTAGCTACACGCTTGGTATATTCATTAAAACTCATGGGATTATATGCCCAGGAACTGGGCATTTTTCCCATTTTTAAAGGAAGATCATAAGTACAGGAACAAGAAGTTAAAAACAAGTTCTAAGAGGTTACGCTTAAGGCTATACCCCACTGCACTAATTTCTTCATGTGGCAGAATAAAATTGTGAAACATTAACCAAATTGATCTGAACTCCCCAGAATTTTACCAAAAATTAATGATGAGTGGAAGGGACTCAGAGACCTGTAAGTAGCAAAAAAGGAGTCAACTGCAGATCAGGCCTCGACTGGGAGTAAACCACCCACATAATTACGGGGTCAACACCTCAGTGATCTGTACTCTGCCAAGTGGGCGTTGACTGACAACACACTCACCTTTCTGGAATATGCTTCAGCTCCCCAGAGATCTCAGTTTTTCGTCAGTGTGTGCCCCAAAGCCTCAGAGCACGTCCACCCAAAGCCAAACATATTTAGGTCTATCCGTTGGTGGTTGAACAAGAAAACTATAGGTTATTGACTGACAACATTAATCTATATGGATGTCTCTGGTGGTGTGCCCCAGGACAATGTTTCAAATATTTTAATCAACAATTTGGACAAAGGCATAGATGTATTTACTAAATGTTCAGAGAATGGAAAGATATCCCTTGCTCATAGATAGGAAGAACCAACATTGTGAAAATGGCCATACTCCCAAAACTGTTACACAGATTTAATGCAATTCCGATCAAAGTACCATTAGCATACCTCACAGGTCTAGAGAAAACATTCCTAAAATTCATTTGGAAACAGAAGAGACCTAGAATAGCAAAGGCAATCCTGGGCAACAGAGGCATGGAAGAAGGCATCAAAATCCCTGACTTGAAATTATACTACAAAGCTACTGTGATAAAATCAGCATGGTACTGGCAATAAAACAGACTTGAGGATCAATGGAACAGATTAGAAGATACAGACACAACTACAAACACACTCAGCCACCTTATCTTTGACAAAGGGGCCAAACATGTTCACTGGAAGAAAGATAGGCTCTTTAATAAATGGTGCTGGAAAAACTGGCTCTCCACATGCCAAAGATTAAAACTAGACCCATGCCTATCACTATGCACTAAAGTCAAAATGGATCAAAGATCTAAATATTAAAATAGAAACACTAAATCTACTGGAAGAGAGAGTAAGTCGAAATCTTGAAGACATAGGTGTAGGCAGAGAGTTCATGAACAAAACCCAGACAGCATGAGAAATACAACAAAGAATCAATAAATGGGATCTCACCTTATTAAAAAGCTTTTACCCAGCAAAAGAAATCACAAACAGAGTGAAAAGACAACCCACAGGTTGGGAAAAAAATTAGCCAATTGTTGCTCAGGCAAAGGACTTCTATCTAGAACATATAAATAATTGAAAAAAATCAGACCCCCCCCCAAATTCAAAGACCCAATCCAAAAATGGGCAGCTGAGATGAATACATACTTCTTAGGTGAAGAAACACAAATGGCAAATAAATATATGAAAAAACGTTCAACATCATTGGTCATTTGAGAAATGCAAATTAAAACAACACTGAGATTCCATCTCACCCCAGAAAGAATGGCTATCATCAAGAAAACAACCAATAACAAATGCTGCAGGGGCTGTAGGGAAAAAGGAACCCTTCTCCACTGTTGGTGGGAGTGTAGACTGGTACAACCACTGTGGAAATCAGTCTAGGGATTCCTCAAAAAACTAGGATAGAGGTCCCAGTGAATCCAGCTATTCCCCTTCTGGGTACTTTCCCAGAAGAATTAAAAACATCATACCACAGTGATATATGTGCACCCATGTATATAGCAGCACAGTTTGTAATAGCTAAATCTTGTAAACAACCCAAATGTCCATCAACTGAGGAATGGATAAAAAAGATGTATTTTTATACAATGGAGTACTACTCAGCTATAAAGAAGGATAAACTCGAGGCTTTTATAGGTAAATGGATGCAGCTTGAGACCATACTCATAAGTGAAATAAATCAGACTTGCACATATAAACATCGTATTGTCTCCCTAGTGTAAGAAGTGGAAAGAGTAAATAAAATCCACAATGTACAACAGATATTGTGAAATGGGAAGAAACTGTTTAAAAGGAAAGAGAAACTGGGATCAAGGAAAGGAAAAAAGGAAGGGAAAAAGGAAAAATAAATAAATACATATACACACACGCAAGATAGTTAAGATAGTTATACTACTAATTTCTATTAGTTCATTGAAAAGAAAGGTTTGTGCCTATATTGTTTAATCAATTTTTATGCCTATATCTTATAATACAAGCAATTACTTTGAAGATAACAATACACAATTTATTAACCATTGTTATTCTCCTACTATCTTGTTTTGAATTTTGTAGCATTTTTATTTTTTTCTCTTTAAAATAAAAAAAAATTTTTTAAAAGATTCCTTTCAACACCAAGGTTCTATAATTTATAGATGTAATACATAATTTTTCTGACACTGTATATTGTTTCCCTCCACTGTGGGTTCTTGAAACTGACTCAAACAAAATGAGAAAGATACAAACAAGGTGAAGAGAGGACATGTTTACAACTCCAAGAAGAGTTGTTTGAAAACCAAGAAGAGATAGTACTCTGCATTCTGATGAGGACAGCAGCAGGAGGAGGAGAAGGGCACTGATGAGGACCATTCCACAAGGCAGAGCCAGAGAGGAAGGAGTGGGCGGAGGGTGTTCTCTCCCAGCCCAGTACTGGAGTAGCAGCACTATCTGTCAGGGCAGGGGTGGGCAGGAAAGGACCCTGCCTCAGGATGGGGGACACAGACCAGGGGAGCCAGGGGCATGACCTTGGACAGGAGCCTTAAGGACCAACACCAGAACCAAAGACAGAGGCTGCGGACCAGAGTGAGAGAGGATAAGAGTCCTGATGTGGGCTGCAAAGGGGGCAGGTCAGGCAGACACAGGTTTGCATTCAGCTCTATGCTTCTTGGCTCTGTGACTTGTGCATGTTACTGAAAACCCTCATCTGTTAAATGCCCCAGTAAGGGCCAAATGTCTAGCCAGTGCCTAGGAAATGTTGTTTAATGTTGCTGCTATTCTGCTTATTCTTATCATGATCATCAGCAACAGGAACTCTCACTTGGTACTCCCCAATCACTTCTCTTCTTTCTCAGGCTCCATGCTACCCAACACAGAGTCTTTGCAAATAACAGAAAACCTGACAAACGGAGATTGAGTCTAGTAAGAGGTTTTTCTTTCCCTAAAAATGAGCAAATCTAGAGTTCAACTGCTTCTGGGGATGTTGCTAAAGAGGCAGGCTCTTGCTTCCTGCTCCAACCTCAGCAGTGTGCAGATTTCCTTGTAGCAGAGTGGCTGCTGCACCTCCAAGTCTAGCATCTACATTCCAGAAAGGAAAAAGAGGAAGGCTGAAAGGCAAAGGGCAAAAGAGCACCCCTGCTGAGCCAGACTCCTTTGAAAAGTACCTTCCCCAAAGCCCCACGTAGAAACTTTGTCATAGCACTGGCCAGTATCAGACCACACAGCTGTCCCTACCACAAGGATGCTGGCACCATATTTAGCTGGATACGTCACAACTCTGAACCACACTGAGATCGGCCAGAAAGAGCCTTAGTCCACTTGGGCAGCTATGACATAATACTATAGAGTGGATGGCATGTAAACAACAGAAATTTACTTTTCACAGTTCTGGAGGCTGCCAGCAGGTTTAGTGTCTGGTGAGGGCCGCTGCCTGCCTCATAGTCAGCTCTTCTTCATTGTGTCCCACACAGTGGGAGGGACAAGGTATCACTCTCAGTCCTCTTTTATACAGGCATTTATTTAACTCATGGGGGCTCTGTTCCCATGACCTAATCACCTCCCAAATCCTCCCTAACACTGTCACTTTGGAGTTTAGGATTTTAAGACACGATTCACCCCATCACAGAAAGAAAAGGAGAATGGATACAAGGCAGACAAACAGCTGTATCTGCCTTGGCCACCTTCTCTAAATATATTTACTTGTCACTTTGCCAGCTCTCTTTCTTGGGAAATTAAACACCTGCCAGTCCAAATGGTGTAATCTGAGTGTGCAGTCCCAGAAAGAAGGCCAAGGATGCTAAGAAGAGAGGTGAGTGCAGGCCATGGTGTCATGCCCTGGCAAGCAGCTCTGTGACTCCCAAAGCAGAAGTGGTCACAGCACGGGACTCAGGATAATTTTTTTTTATGAGAAACAGCATGATTGGAAATAGAAAAAAGATTAGGTAAGGCTTTTTTCTGAAGACTTTGGTGGAATTGGCAGAACTGTTAAAAAAAAAATTCTACCATGACCCTCTGTTCTAAAAACAAAAACAAAACAACCAAAGACTGGGCCAAGAGGAAATAGGCCTTTGCAGAAGGGTAGTATTACACTGTTGTGCAGAGATTGAGAAGTACTAAGGAGCTAGGTCCCACGTAGGCCCTGTGCCAGTCACAGTTCTGACTCCCTTGTGTGCTGTCTCCCTCTGACTGCATGGTGTCAGTGATGTGCCCACATTAACCTGGCTGCCTCTGGGCACCTCGCACACCAGCACCTGGAATCCAGGAAGAAGCTGAGAAGAGGTTTCCCAGCTCCTTAACCACAACTTCCTAAACCAGTGCTTCTTGAAGTCTGGTGTCCAGACGGGGATTAGCAGCATCAGCATCTCCAGAACTCGTCATAAATGCAGGATGTCAGGCCTATCCCACCCCCACTGACTCAGGGCGTCTGGGGTGGGCATAGCAGTCTGCGTTCCACCAAGCCCTCCAGAGGATTCTGAGAACCAGTGTACAGAACCAGTATACAGGGAACTGTTCAAAAATAGTAACAAGTTTTGGTTTTCTAACACATATAACAAAAGAAATTTTAAAATCGGTAAAAATGTAAATCAGTTGTCTGGATTCTGTGGTATCTAATGTGTTCAGAGAGAGTTTAGGATGTGAAGTGAATTAGAAAACCCTCTACATACCTGCAGTTAAATTTCTATGTTTTTATTTTAATCACAGCATCTCTTTATATCTGTCTTCCTGTTAGCAGATGCTGTCTTGCTGATCACAAGACAGGCCAATTAAGAAGAGGGATAAGATGTGGAGGCAAGGAACGCTACTTTATTGAGGAAGCCAGCTGCACAAGAAGATGTAGCACTCTTGTCACAAAGTCCACCTTGCCAGGAAGCTGATTTAGGAGTGGTTTATATGGATGGTGATGGGTATTTTCAGATTGATTGGTCCCTTCCCAGAGTAGGCGAAAGTCGATCACAGATATGTGGGCCTTCTCACAGGGGGTGGGCCAGATGATACACACCTGATCCTCACTGCCTGCTCATGAGGTGCTTTTCAGTTCTGCAAATCTTAAGAACAAAGACTGTTATTTCTTTGGGCTATTCTTGTTACTACCTGGCTTGCCCCTGTGCAGTGCCTGACATATTACACAAAGGACTGGCTACAGAAGTGGCTGTCCCAAGGCCCTCTTGCTGATTTTCAAACTCACAGTAATGAAAGAAAACATACTTCACCTGATCACTGCGGAAGACAAAGCTTAGATGAAGATACACAGAGAGCTGGACACGAGATCTAGACTCAATGCTCAGCTTCACTCCATCTGAAGGTTGTGGCAAGAAATGATTTATGACAGGCATTGCGGTACACTGAGCTCCACAGAGACAGCGCTGGGGCAAATGAGAGCCAGATGGGCTCTGGACAACTCTGCCTCACTGAAGAAAAAAAAAAAAACTAAACATAGGCAAAGAAGAACCCAAGAAGCCAAGAGGCAAAACGTTTTCATACGCATTCTTTATACAAACTTACCAGGAGGTGCACAGGAGCAGTACCCAGGTGCCTCTGTCAGCTTCCCAGAGTTGTCTAGGAAGGAAAATCAGAGAGATGGGAGACCATGTCTGCTAAGAAAGGAACATCTGGATGTGTGGCAAAGACAAGGCCTGTTATAAAAGAGGCATAAAAACCTATAATCTTCTTAAAGGAGAAACAAACAAACAAACAAAAATTCCAGGATCCCTATGCACCCAAGAGTCCTCATTTGGCCTCCTTGCTCTGTCCTGAGCATCGCCCAAAAAGGAGAACAGCCCAGTCCACCCACTGGTAACGCTGCAAAGGAGCTGAGAGTCACATGGAAGAAGCCCACTGCGGATGAGAGCAGCCTGACGAGCAGAGGGCTTCAGACCTGAAGGAAAATTACTAAAGGGAGGTTCCTGCATGCTGAGCTGAGCAAAGCCCGATACAGCAAAAACGGGAACCATGGAGGCTGAAAAAAGCAAGAAAAAGAAATAAAAGGAGGAAGATGTTGAAGATGATAAAAATAATGAAAACATTGGGTTTAGTACAGTGTTTTCCCTGTCTGTATTGCATGTAACCTCCTGTGCACAACTCCTTTTAAAGAAAAAAATTAAAATGTAAGACTGTACAATAGTTGTTTCTGAACTGTTGAGGGACGTTTTTTGTATAGCTAACACGCTACCTAAGTGTGTCTTTTAGGTAGTTCTCTCTGGGTGACACTTTCAGTAGCCACTAATTTCGCCTGGTACAGAATGTGGCTCGTAAATTGGCATGGAAATTTTAAGCAGGTTCTTGGTGCCACGCAGCACAAATTAATCATATGTGGAGATGGCATTGTCTCTGATACAGCTTATATGAAATAATTGTTCCGTTAACTGAATATCACTCTGTAATTACAAAAAAAAAAAACTATTTTGTTGACGATCGGAATTCTTTTAGGTAAGTACAATTTTTATTTTAAAAAGAAGTGATTTATTTGCAATACAGATTTTGCCAGACTTTTTGGCATCAACTATAGGGATAAGATGTATCAGGGCCAGGGATATGGCTCAGTGGCACAGTGCCTGCCTGGCAAGCACAAGGTCCTGAGTTCAATTCCCAATATATAAAAAAAAAAAGTATCAAAAAGTTTTGGCTATTACTATAATTATTATAGCCCCAATTATTGAACCAAGCCTCGAATTTTAACATTAACTCTGCTGTGGGCTAAATTATGCACCCCCACCCCCACCCCCAAATTTATATGTTGAAGACCTAACACCCAGGACTTCAGAATGTTACTCTATTTGGAGATAGTGTCTTTAAAGAGGTAATTAAGGGCCAGTGATATATATAGCTCAGCGGCATAAGTGCCTGCCTGGCAAGCGCGAGGTCCTGAGTTTGACTCCTGGTACCCGCATATTAAAAAAAAAAGAGGTAATTAAGTTAAAAAAAGGTCACTAGGGTAGTTCCTACTCCAGTATGATCTTTCTGCTTATAAGAAAAGGAGATTAGGACATACACACGCACAGAAGGCAGACCATCTGCAAGCCAACGACAGAGGCCTCCAAAGAAACCAAAGACACCTACACCTTGTTACCAAAGTTCTAGTCTCCAAATTTGTCAGAAAATAAATTCTGCTGTTTTAACACACCCCTCTGGTATTTTTTAAATGGTAGCCTGAGCTGACTAATATACTATACCAGTGATGGTGAACCTTTTAGAGCTTACAATGATAACAAACAGCCTGCTGCAGCACACATGCCATAGGTTTGCCACCACTGTTTATATGAAAAACTCTGCTCATTAGAATCTTGGTCTCACCTTCAATCAATGTCATGGTAGGCATTTCCACTATTCTAATTATTTCCAGCTCTCCACCTCCTGGTGAACAGAATGATATTGTACCTTCCCACCCCCTGGAAAACTTAGGCATGGTCATATGACGTGATTTCATGAAAGGTGAGCAGAAGTGACCTGTGTCATTCCCAGAGAGAAACTTCAAAAGCATAAGCATGATTTACTCTGTTCTCTTTTTCCCTTGGTCATAACAATGAGCAAAGCTCTATTACAGGCCACTGCATCAGCCTTCCCCATAAAGTATGGACAATGGTGATGATACAGTGGAACCCCCAGCCAACTAGTAAGACTCATAAATAAACTTCTGTTATTAAGCTCTGAGATGCAGGAACTGTTATCGTAACATATCCTATCCTGACTGCTACATCAGTTTTCTCACAATTTAAAACAAGTCATATAACTTACCAAATGTCAAACATTTGATTGTTTTATTTAATTCAGACAGGCATATTAAACTGTTGATATTTTTTGAATTTTGATGTTTAAAAATTCATTTGCTAATGAGCCCCTGTATGGTACCTGCATGGTGGTTAAGAGGACGTAAGACTTTTATGAAATACAGGAAGAAGGGAGATGTTACTGAGATTAGTCCCAAGAAAGGACAACTCTGAAAGGCTCTCTATGTAGGCACAGCTAAAGGAGCATAAAACCACAGTACTTTAACCTGAGAGCTATCTCTGATTATTATGTAATCCATCCCACACCCAGCATTCTACACAGAAGAGACAGAGCCAGTTTGCGTAACTGAGCTGGGACTGGACTCCATTCCTTCTGACCTTCAGGTCAGAGCCCTTTGCACTACGCCATATTTGTTAGTTATTTAGGAATCAGAAGACAGTATTTCATTTTAGTCAATAATACCCCCTTATACTAAATCTGGATCATAATTCTGTTATTTACCTGTGAAGAGAAAAATATTTTTGCACCAGCATTTGTTTCAAAAATAAAGTTCATGCAATCCAACTCATCAAGTGCACTATAAGCTCTTTTTAGCCCAGGTGTACAGGAGCTTTTGAGACACTTCTAAGAACAGACCCCTTTTGCTGGCCTTCCAGTTTTTGCTTAACCTTGGTAAGTCATTGGTGCCATTCCAACCAGCTTCAGTGCTGTGCTGTTTGGTTTCCCCCACAATTCATTCTCTCAAGCCATCTCGTCTGCCTGAAATAGACACCCCTTGCTCATCTCACAACCTGCTGATCTTCCTGAGGCCCCACAGATCCAGCTCTTGTTGATTAGCTCCCCAACTTGAAGATATCACTGCAATTACATTCCAAGCAACTCAACCAACTGCTCTCTGTGTTTATGTTCTAAGTCATCTAGGTGATTGTGTCATCTAGTATTAGTACTTATCAGTACTTCTATTTGTTCTATTATATATATATGCCCTGCCATGCACCCTGTGGAAAGAATGGTGAGGAGGAGAAAAATAGAATGTGACCTTTCTAAGCCCTTGTCCTGTTACCAAGACCAAGGCCTACAGTAGCCATCAGTGGGCAGATGCCTTCCTCTGCGGTATGAGGAATTGGGTTTGGCTCTCCCTGGTATCAAGTCAATGCAAATCTGACTAGTAAACACTAGTGTCACAAACAGTTTCATAAATCATCACTCCAAGTTCATAACCTACAAATATGAACAGCTGTTAATAGATTTTCCTTTGAAAATTTCTTTAAAGAACATAAAATTTAAACATTATTCTCAGGGGGAAAAGACTTTAAAGAAGTCATCACACTGTAAAGAAGATAGCATCTTCTTAACCAGGAAAGAACAAAATTTATTATTTGGTGCTTTATCAATACTCTTTGATTGCAAAACTAAAAGAGTCCCAAATTGTAATTCATTTAGCATCCATTTATAGGTAGTCAAGGAGAATGTTAGTTCATTCTTGGTATGGCAGATGTCTTAAATGACTGATGGAAAACAAAATGCCATGCCAATTTCACCAGAAAATATATAATTGAGCTATAAAGACATTGTGCTTTTAACTAGCATGACATGCCAAAAATGAGGTCTTACTTTGGAAAACTGCAAAATCTAACATGGGGTTGCTGGCCAATTTTCATTTTATTGTGTTTAAAAAATCATCTGTTGGTAATTATGTGCCAAAGTGGGCTTGTCAGATCTTTGCAAGAGAAGCAATTTTTCTCAAATCTATGTCACCTAAATTACTTTTAGTTTTACATGCGAAAGCACAGCAGAACAGAGTTACATAACAACTCTATTAATCTTCTCAAGCTTATAATATCTCCACATCAAAAGTAATGGAACAAAAAGGCTATTTCCACTGTGTACTTTTGCTAACAGCCAATATTGACATGATCAAATAATTTGAATATAGGAAACTTGATACTTTTCATCTTTTAGAGAAACTACCAGTTTCTGGCTAGCCCAAAGGCTATGCACAGCGTCCTAATGCCCAGGCTATTGAGCTCGCCCTGGACCACACATCAGCCTCAGGGAGTCTGAAGTCCAAGTAGGGCCATGGGGCTGTGAAGAGAAATGCTTCAGTATCGAGCCAAGGCTTTATTCCATGTCCCCCATCTTAACCAGAATAAAATGAAGCTCTCATTAATGATGACAAAACAGCCATTGTCCTTTAAAAGTGATCTTTTTGTTGGGTGCTAAAGATTGAGTGCCTCCTTCAGAATTCTTCTCTTGAAGTAAAATAATCCCAACTCCCCTCAGTACATTTTGCGGCATAATCCTAACCCCTCAAACCCACCTCGAGTTCCCCCAGTTGTGGAACGTGTAGGACAGTCCCTGGATGGGCCAGACCTGAGCTTGATTCCCTTCCCTGTTCGCTTGCTGCTGATGCAAACTTGAGCAGGTACTGAACCTCTCTCTGGGCCTCAGTTCACTCCTCTAACTGGTGCGGATTTCTGAGGTCATTCTGGGAGAGAAAGCATCTAGCATCATGTCTGAAACACACCTCCCCAAAACACTACTTTCCCTTTCTTCTCATAAATGCTTTAGTGAAAAGTCTGTTGTCTATAACTCTGCTCTTACAGTAATAACCAACTACAAATGGTTATATTGAAATCAATTTCAATTAAGTCAAAATTTCAGTTCTGCAACTACACTTGCCACATGTGAAGCACCTGGAAGCCACATGCATCTAGCACAGACATAGATCATTTTCATCCGAAAGTTCTATTGGACATTGTTGGTTGTCTTATACACTTGGATTTTGAGGCTTCCAAACATATCCTATTTAGTCTCTTCCCAAACTACGTCATGTGAAATTCGTCCTTGGTGACTGGAAGGAATGCAACCACCCTGTTTCCTGTGGCATCCCTTTTAGAAAAAACCTCATCTTTAGTTCTGCATCCTCAAAGATTCAGTCCCACTGGATTCAGCTGGAAAGGCTCCCTCCTTACTTCACAGATTTAGAAAACTCTATTTAGCTGTTCCACCACAGCCCAGCTCTTCAGGCTCTAGAGCAGTGGTGGTGAACCAGAGCGTGCTGCAGTGGGCTGTTTATCATTGAAAGCTCTAAAAGATTCGCCAGCACTGCTCTAGAGTCTGCAATGCAGCCTTTGCCTTTCCCTGGAGAGCTGGGGCCAGGGAGGGCTGTGAGTGTAGCACCGCAGGCTCCAGCCCTGAGTCTTACTCCCAAGCAAACACCATCTCTAGTGCCTCACTGCAGCCAGCGTGAGCCTCAGGAAGGTTTATGGGCACCATATTTAGGACACTGTGAATGCCCCCATGAGTCCCAAACACCTTTGTGGGAAAGGTCAGAAGGGCATGGTGTTCTCTGCAAAACTCAAGTGCCTCCAAGGGTTTTAGGACCAAGATTCTGGGTTTGGGAACACATGGAGAATGTGTATATTTACATGGCTTAAAAACTAAACAAAAATTTCCCTTAAAGCATACAAGATGTGGGCCCAATAAACCAGGTGAGATGCACTTTTCCCTACAGGGAGGCAAGATGGTGCCTGCAGCTCTGCGCACAGGCTTCCTTTCACAGGAGACAGGAGAGCATGTTCTCTCAGAAGAGTACAAGACCTTTCCAAGACCCCCATAATTCCTCATAACTCACCAAAAAGAGTTGAGCCTAGCCCTTTATACCCACAGTGACCTGGAAGGAAAAGGTGGTGGGGGGCAGTAAGGGCCTAGCCAGGGGCAGCATTAGTCAATGTAAAAGTGAACATTAGAGCGGCACCAAGAGGAAAAAGGGACAGCTGCTGGAAGGCCCACTCAGCCTCACCTGCTCTTGGTGAATTCTTGAAGCTTAGCTAAGGAAACATGGGCCCTGAGGCTCATGGGACCTGGCTCCTGAATCCTCTTACTCCATGAGCCAGAGGTAGCCATGGATAGCTGGGAAGCAGGGCCACCATGCCCTCCTTTGCATACCACTGCTAGGTCCCCACATGCCCAATCCTCTCAGGTCCCCTGACAAGAGTATTTAGCAAGACCCTGGCATTTAGCTATCTTCAGGGAAGACATATCCTAGCTCCTCTGGAGAGGAGGAGTACTATGCTGTGGACCGAACTGTGTCCCTCTACAATTCATACACTGAAGCCCTAACCCTCGATGTGATGGTTTTGGATGTGGGTCTTCCAGGTCTTTGGAAGGTAAAGTTTAGAGTAGGTCCTGAGGGTGGGGCCCCTATACCAGGACTAGCATCCTGAGGAGAGACGCCAGAGTTTGCTTCCCCTCTCCCTCTGCCATGGGAGGACATAGTGTGAAGACAAGCCTGGAAGTGGACAATCACCCGAAAGTGAATCAGCAGGCACCTCGATCCTGCTGACTTTCCATTTTCCAATCTGAAAGAAAATACATTTCTGTTGTGTAAGCCACCCAGACTGTGGTATTTTTTTATGGACAGGGACATAATAAGCTAGAGCCTTTCAAAACCCTTCTTCTCTGCTCTCTGGCTTCTTTATGTCACGGGGGTGGGAAGAAGCAGGTAGGTACAGACGTTCAAGGGTGGCTGGGTGCCTCACAGCGCACTGACGAGCTGCCAATGCCTGTAATCAGTTCAGTGAGAACTCAGCTCTCTTGCCGCAAGAGCTTGTCTATATTTAAATGAAAATACATCTAGGAGGAGCTGTATGTGAGCCCCAGCAGTCACACCACAGCACGAATTAGCTTATCACCTCCTTTCCTGGAAGTTTTACTGTGGGGATATATGACTGGGCCTGAGGCAAAAGAAGAGGTGGAAAGCTTGACTCAGAGGAAGGAAAACAAGCATGAACTGCGTGGTGAATAAGGGAGGCAGAATTATAAAGTCCCAATACAAGTGGTGGGCCTTCCTACCATGGGAGATATTAGTATGAAGTGCACTCAGAAATACCATATTTCAGCCAGGCATGGTGATGCATGCCTATAATCCCAGCACTCTGCTAAGCTGAGGCAGAAGAACCACAAGTTCGAGCCCAGCCGGGGTAACTTAGCAAGACCCTGTCAAAGAAAAGGAGGGCCTGAGATATAGCTCATTATAAAGGTTCTAGTTTCAATCCCCAGTACTGCAAAATGTAAAAAAGCAACTTCATTTATTTACTTACCTAGAATGGGGTAGCACACATTACAAGATAAAAAATTATTTATTTTAGGTAACACACATTACACCCCAAAATCAACCACTGCAGAAGGGTAGATGACGTTTCTTTTCCACTCCTGTCTTTTTTTTTTTTTTAAAGAGAAGAAAAAACAAAACAAATCAAAAAAAGAACAAATTTTCAAAACAACATAATATGAGGGTAACAATGGTCAATGCATTACGTATTATTATCTTTAAGTTAGTTATTCAGGATACCAGACATTAGCATTCAATTGTCCAAACATTATTGGCTCAAACCTTACTCTTCAATGAACTAAGTAAAACTGGTAGTGTATCTATATTAACCATCTTATATACATATACAATTTTTTTCCCTTTCCCTTCTTTCTTTTCCCCATTCCAGTCTCTCTTTCTTATTGACCAGTTTCTTTTTGATTCACCGTGTCTATTGTACATTTTGGATCTTATTTACTCTTTCAGTTTCTCATACTAGTGAGACAATACGATGCTTACACATGTGTGTCTGGTTTATTTCACTTATGAGTATTTTCTCGAGTTGCATCCATTTACCTATAAAAGTCTCCAGTTTATCCTTCTTTATGGCTGAATAGTACTCCATTGTACAAAAATACCACATCTTTCTTATCCATTCCTCAGTTGATGGGCATTTGGGTTGTTTCCAAGATCTGGCTATTACAAATTGTGCTGCTATAAACATGGGTGCACATATATCGCTGTGGTACGATGTTTTTAATTCTTCTAGGAAGATGCCCAGAAGGGGAATAGCTGGGTCAAATGGGACCTCCAATCCTAGTTTTTTGAGGAATCTCCACACTGACTTCCACAGTGGCTGTACCAGTCGACACTCCCACCAACAGTGAAGAAGGGTTCCTTTTTCCCCACAGCCCCTCCAGCATTTGTTATTAGTTGATTTCTTTATAGTAGCCATTCTTTCTGGAGTGAGATGGTATCTCAGTGTTGTTTTAATTTGCATCTCTCGAATGACTAGTGATGTTGCACATTTTTTTGTATATTTATTTGCCATTAGTATTTCTTCATCTGAGAAATGTGTATTCATCTCAGATGCCCATTTTTGGAGTGGGTCTTTAAATTTGGGAGGTCTGATTTTTTTGAGTTCTTTATATGTTCTCGATAGTAATCCTTTGTCTGAGGAACAGCTGGCAAACATTTTTTCCCACGTTGTGGGTTGTCTTTTCACTCTGTTGGTGGTTTCTCTTGCTGTGCAAAAGCTTTTTAATAAGATGAGATCCCAGTTATTGATTCTTTGGGATAGTTCCCGTGCAGTTGAGTTTTTATTCATAAAGTCTTTGCCTACACCAATGTCTTCAAGGGATTTACCTATCCTACCTTCCAGCAGATTTAATGTTTCTGTTTTAATATTTAGATCTCTGATCCATTTTGAATTTAGTTTAGTGCATGGTGAAAGATATGGGTCTAGTTTTAATCTTCGGCATGTGTAGAGCCAGTTTTTCCAGCACCATTTATTAAAGAGGCTATCTTTCTTCCACTGAATGTGTTTGGCACTTTTGTCAAAGATAAGGTGGCTTAGTATGTCTGGGGTTGTTTCAGCATCTTCTAATGTGTTCCATTGATCTTCAGGTCTGTTTTTTTGCCAGTACCACACTGTTTTTAACACAGTAGCTTTATAGTATAATTTCAAGTCAGGGATTGTGATGCCCCCTGCCTTGCCTTTGTTGCCCAGAATTGCCTTTGCTATTCTAGGTCTCTTCCGATTCCAAATGAATTTTAGGATTGTTTTCTCTAATTCTGTGAGATATGCTGTTGGAATATGCTGATTGGAATTGCATTAAATCTGTATAACAGTTTTGGAAGTATGGTCATTTTCACTATATTGATTCTTCCTATCCAGGAGCAAGGGATATCTTTCCATTTTCTGATGTCCTCTTCAATCTCCTTTTTCAGAGTACTGTAGTTTTCAGTGTATAGGTCTTTTACATCCTTTGTGAGGTTGATTCCTAGGTATTTCATTTTTTTGGATGTTATTGTGAAAGGTATTGTTTCCCTAATTTCTCTTTCAGTAAGTTTGTTATTTGTGTACAGGAAGGCTATTGACTTTTGAGTATTGACTTTGTACCCAGCTACACTACTGAATTTGCTTATTAAATCTAGCAGTTTTTAGTGGTTCCACTCCTGTCTTACATCCTATCGTTGCAATTCTTGTGAACCTATCTGGTGACCACCCTTGCAAATTTCCACATTTTGTATGCTTTCATATATGTGTGTTGTCTCTTTCCAAGAAAACAGCAGCATGATATTTGCCCTATTTTGCTCCTCGCTGCCTGTTAGCACAATACCTTAAAAAAGGTTCCATACCAACATGCCTGGATCCACCTCCTTCTTACTGGCTGCACTATATTCCACTATATGAAGTTATTACAACTATTTGACCATGGAACTTAGATTTTTTTTCCAGTCCTTTACTGTTCACTTTTCAAAAGATAGGTACACTATTAGCGCCATGTGTGCCAGGTACTTCTTGTTCTAAGCAAGGCAGAACAATGAGATGTTTGACCTCTGTTCCCTCAAGTAGTTTACAATACACATGAGGAATGAGCATGCTCGTACATACTTCTTTGTATACATGTGTAAATTTACTGTTATTATGTATTCTAAGGCAGAACTTCTGGATGAAGAGGCATCACTAATTTTGATAGATATTGTGAGTAGCCCACTAAACAGGTCTTATTAATTTACTCTCCCACCCTCTCTAGTATCTTTTTGATTAAAAGTCAATATAGCTTAGGGCTGGGGGTATGGCTCAGTAACAGAGCCTGCTCAGCATTCACAAGGCCTTGAGTTCAATCCCCAGCACCACAAGTGAATAAGTGAATGAATTAATTAATGAATGAAGAAGTGAATGAATGAATGGGGTGAATGAATGAATGAATGTCCTTATGGCTTCATATACCAACACATTTTTTAAAAACACAAACTAAGTTCTCTAGATAAAAATATCCATGGTTACCTGAGCAACAGGTAAGGAATTGGGAAGCAAATTGGGATGTGGAAACTTGCACTCATGGGGAATACATCTGCAGGCAGACGCTCCTGGCTAAGACCTTCCTCCACTCCCATAAAGGGGTCTCTAGCAACTCCCAGGAGGAGTAGCCTGGGCCGCAGGTGGTACATGCGACCAAAGAAAATAGCCCTTTTTGCTGTGTAGTTAACAGTATCACATAGTATTTAGCAAGGAAAAACAATAAACACACCGTAGATATGAACTGAGAAAAAATACTAGTGACGCACTTGATCCACTGAGGCCTAATTCCCTAGTACTGAAAGGGAAATCCATCAAAAACCCAATAACCCCAAAGAGAAATGGACAAAGAATGTAAACAGTCATAGCAAGGAAATATTGTGTTCCAGAAAAATTTCTGTTTATATGATGAAAGTTGTAATTTTAAAAATTATAAGTGTGCATTCTTGATCAGTCTGGAGTTGCCCCAACTTTGATTGTTATCCCTACTGACAACGCGCTCCACGGCCAGCACTGGTGGCCACCACCAGCCATATGCTCGCTACCTTCCTTGCCTATGTGCTATAGGCTGCTGCTCACCTCACTGTAATCACCCCTGTGCCGATCCCACTGGGGCTCCGCAGAGATTTGCTTCCCCAAATCTAACTCTATCACTGGCATGCTTTTGCCTCCATCCTGAGGTTCCAGTCAGTCTTATCAGGGGGCCGTTCTTATTCCCCTTTCCACTACCTATGGAAGGCTTGAATGCCTCGTATCACCTAGGGGAGCCATTAGCCAATGACTGGCACACATGGAAGGATGGAGGCCCAGCTCCCCTGCCTGAGGTGAGATGGCCCTGTGGGGTAATTTAGTCTGGAGCTCCTCTGCAGATCAGGCTGAATCCACCCTTCCCGCCACTCCATGATCCTTGCTTGGCCGCCTTCCTAGTTACTTACTGGGCTCTCAGGGAGCAGTTCCTTCACAAAGCATTTGCACACATTTGCCTGCTTCTGAGACCCCAACATAAAACAAAATCTTCCCTAATAACAAAATTCTGACTTTCATTCTAGCACATTGCCACCCTAAAGACTGCATTTCCCATCTTCCTTTGCAACTAAGACTATGATTGGGCTCTTGCCCCGTGAGACTTAGGAAGTCCATAAAAGGGAGCTCTTGGTAATGGCTAGAGCTTATCTTGGACTTGGAGAACCCACAGGATGCAGGAGCAGAGATCTAGAGAAAGGTTGCACCCCTAATAACTTCATGGATCCACCAGTATCAACAACAGATTGATGACCACCCCCCAACATGTTACGTAGGAAATGTTTCTCTCCCGTCATTTGTTTTTTGTTCTATGTTGTTAAAATTAATTCTATCTTATAGAATAGACCACTATAATGGAGACCTGAAAAGGGCAGACACTCACTTTTCTAGCCTTGCTTAAGCACATTTGCCAGTGTGGCCCAGTGCTGTCCAATGAGATAGAAGGGAAGTTCTGGGGCAGAGAAATGGCGGAGGAAGATATTCTAGCAAATATTTTTCTTCTCTGATGAAAAAAAGCAAACAAAAACAGGTGCACCCTGACTGGCAACCTATTTCCTGCTATTCACCTTTGGCTTCAGCAGGTGAAGATGTGATGTGTGGAGCTGCGGCAACCATCCTACAATCACGAAGCTACAAGTCCACAGACAAAAAGCCAACTGAGGACAGCTATGCAGGATAGACAGAGCCCAGACCCTTCAGGAAATCACGTCACCAACTCATCCCTTAGACCTCCCACTCCACAGCACCAAAGAATCCACGCTGCTAATCAGGTTTCCTGCAAGAAGCCCACTAATATAACTCCTCAGAGGAGATGACTGGATTTGGGGAGATAATTACCTATGTTAGGCTGCCTCTGAGGGCAAGAAACGAAAACTCCAACAAAGTTGAACAGTAAGCAATGAGCCCCAGGATCAGGAGATTCAGGCGTTCGACAATGTCCTCGGGATACCAGGGTCTTGCCTTCTTCCTGCTCTGCCAGTGGAGCTTTATTCTCAGGCCGCTGGCAAGATGGGGGCATACTTCCAAGTGGCACGTTCAGACATGCCCAGAGCCTGTCCCTTCCCTCCATCCACTCTTCTTCCCCATGGACTCCTGCTCCCAGCCTCTGTGCCTGCCATTCCCTGCACCTCTCCTGCGCTCCCTGCACACATCCACCCGGCTCCCCACCTCCCTCAAGGACCCACTCAAATCCTCCTTTCCACATAGGCCTGCCCTGGTCTTACCACATAAGACGACACCCACCTCCCGCCTCCCTATCCTCCTCCTGCCTTCATAGTTTCCACAGCGTGTAGCTGCGTTCAACGCAGGGTGCATTCTCTTGGTCTCACTCATTGTTTGGGCCGCACCTGCCTGGTAGGAGCTGCTGGAGCTCAGACATGTGCATCTGATTGCTCACCCTCACTCCCCCAGCAGAACAGATGCCCCACAAACACCCACAGAGGAAGGAAAGCCAGGCGGTACATGCATGACACCCAGAGGAAGAAGGGAAGGGAGGGGGGACATTTCTAGAGATCTCCCCCATCGCCCCCGGCTTTGGTCAGCAACCAGAATCACACACGCCCGTCCTCAACCAGTTACTGGCAAGGAAAAGGGATTGCTTTTAGCCCCACAGCACGTGCTGGAGATGGGTGCCCATTACCCTCCCTGACCCCTGGTTCTCCTGGGCTTTTTCTTTCTTTTGTCTGGGTTTAGAAACAGTGGCTACCTTGTCCCTTCCCTGCCGCGAGTCTGAAAAGAGTTATCATCACTCCGCTTCCACTTCCCCAAAGCCCCAGCCGTTCCACGCCCCGCTGGAATCCAGCTTCCACGCTCAGCCTCCAAACGTGCCTCACGGCCGGGCAGCTGGTTGTCAGCGGCCCACTCGTTTCTCAGGGTGTCCCCTCACTCTGCGCTGCCCTCTGGTCCCCCGGCGCAGGGCGCGGCGCGCACACCTGCCCCGGCCCTCGCTCCAGCGTCCTGGGCTCCTCCCTGCCCCTGCCCTCTGGCGACTTCTTCCATTTCAGAGGTCACGGGCACAGTGACCACCACCGCCGCCAGCTGTGGCCCGTCCTTTTCGCCACCTGTCCCCTCTTCCACCTGCTGGGAAATCGCAACCCCAGTCCTTGGAGAACGAAGCGGGTTCTCTCCAAAACCTAAGGGTTGCGAAATCGCAGCAACCTCAGGGGAGAAGCCGGTGACCGAGATGGGCTGGGGGCCGACACTCGGGCCCCGCCGCGGAGGCGCCGCCCCACCCCCGGGCGGCGGGAAGCGAGGGGAGGGCGCGGGGTGGGGACGGGGCGGAGGGGTGGGGCCGCCGCGGCCTTATTTCCCCGAGCGCGGGCACCGCCGGGAGCCCGGGTCGCTCGAGCGCCGCGCCTGCCCGCCCGCGTCCATGCAGCCCCGTCGGCTCCAGCCGCCGGCGCCCCGGCCGGGGGACCCGCGTCCAGCTGCCGGGCTGCTCGCTCTGCTGCTGTTGCTCGCCCTCCAGGGCGCGGCGACGATGCCCGCGGGGCCGGGGGAACCCGAGGACCCCGAACAGCCCCAGGAGGCGAGGCCCCCGCGCGGGATCCTGCAGCAGGCGGCGCGGGCGGCGCTGCACTTCTTCAACTTCCGCGCCGGCTCGCCCAGCGCCCTGCGAGCGCTGGCGGCGGTGCAGGAGGGCCGCGCGCGGGTGAGTGGGGCGGCGCGCACGGAGGGCACGCGCGGGGCAGGCGGCGACACCTGTGCGCGCCCGCAGGCCCGGCGGACCCGCGAGGCAGTGCGACCCGCCTAGGGAACTGGGGCCGGCGCCTGAGCGCCACGCAAGTGTCCGGGGCGTGGAAAGGCCGTCAGTGGGCAGAGTCCGCGGACAGCTGGCTGTTCTTCCCCGCACTTACGACGCCATACATTTTTCACTTGACAGCTCCCATAACCGAGAGTGACAAATGCCTGGGGACATTGAGAAACAGGCCCCAAGGACAGCACTTAATCTTGTCTGAGGGTACCCAGAGTTGGTTCCTATGGGGGTCGCCCCTGCTGACGCAACCCACCTGTGGCTCCCGCCAGTCTTGGGCCTGACTGCGGAACTCTGAGCCAGCTCCCACGCAAGAGTGCAGACACCTCCCTCTTTAACTGTGGGCCACCTCACCTTACAAAGGTTTCGGGATAATGTGGTTGAAGTTTACACTTGTCTACACTGCAGGAACCTTGTCGTGCTAACTCTGCCTAATCGAATGGGAGTGAGACCTGGTGTCAGTGGACCAGGGCTTAGTTTTCTGTATCTGCTGAAAGAATGAGAACTTTACGCCCCATTGATTGCTTGCTGATATCAAAGTATTGGTTGTAAGTATTGTTCTATGTGTGTAAAGGTAGATTGTTTTCTTCATCAAACAGTACAAAAGTTATATAGCTATACTATCCCGAAAGCAACAGTCGCTCCTTCTAGCAACCCCTAAATATTCCACAAAGGCTGCAGACACCCAGCCGCAAAGAATTTAGAACTGAGTGTAAACAGGTGAAGTTTTAGAGAGTGCCAGGTAGGATTTTTC
This sequence comes from Erethizon dorsatum, assembly GCA_028451465.1. Taxonomy (NCBI): domain Eukaryota; kingdom Metazoa; phylum Chordata; class Mammalia; order Rodentia; family Erethizontidae; genus Erethizon; species Erethizon dorsatum. The sequence goes on from CM051832.1 coordinate 78,438,415, forward strand.
ATTTAAGACTCCCCAGCCCTGGTATCAGACATGGCTGGGAAAGGACCTTTGGAAGTTCACTCTTGGTTCTTCAAAGACTTATTCCTGCACCCGACAGGGCTAAATTTGTTGAGAGGTTAAATTAAATGCCCCTAGGCAAAGGCAAACTCTTCTCACCACCTGTTTTTAACCATCTTTGCCATCTCAGCCCAACAGAGGAGTGGGGGGACAGAGTTTGCAAATTTTCCATCGAGGTGGGAGAATACAGGCAGCAGCCTCCTGAGCCTACACAGGGCCCAGCAGATGTGCTTCCCAGGTCCCCACTGGGAGGATCCTTACAGAAAACCACGCCCAGTTTCTACAGTATACTAGTGTTCAACTTCCAGGGACTTTTCTTCTTTCCAAGACCATTCTTAAAAGAAAGAATAGTAAGATACCTTGCATTTTCATACACTTATTCACTCCCTTGGAAAAATTTTTTTAAAAATCGGCATTTTCCACAAAAAAATCAAACCAGCTCTCAAAACCTGAGCGAATTCAGTGAAAACTCGTTCTCTTTCACTTACACGAAGATTTTTTTTATCTGTAATAGTGTAATCTTCCTAAATGTTAAAAGATCCTCCCTTACATAAAAAAGGAAATAAATGAATTAATTAGGCACGAGAGGGAGAAGGAGTGGATAAGTAGAATACTGGACATCAACCCTGAGAAATGATAATTTCCTATTGATGTCTGGTTTACCTTTACATTTCCTCCCTGATTTTATAAGTTATGTGGTTATGAGAGCCATGGAAAAAATGGTCAGTCAGTGACCAGACTCTTGTGGACCAGAGCAATTTCATTTTTTCCCAGGAATTTAGTGAAATTGTTTTTCCTCCATTCCTTTGCCTCCAGCAAACCTCATCACTAAAGAAAAGCCACCCCGCCAAAAAAAAAGAAAAGAAAAGAAAAGAAAAGCCCAACTCCAAGAGCGATCAGCCAGCCCAGTGCAGGATGTGTGTTAAATTTGCCACAAGCACATGCCATGGTCCTGGAGTAGCAGAGACAAGGGAGAGTGGCTAGGAATGAGTACTGGTTCCCACCGGAGATCTTCCGTGGGCTTTCTGGAATAGGGGGTACAGCTGTGGGGTATTGTGGGGAGCCTCAGTGCAGGCCCCTGCTTTGCCTCCAATGAACCACACAACCTAGAGAAAGTCACATAAGTCTGGCTCTTTCCCCATTTGGAATAGAAATCTTGTTCAGCCAACAATCGCAGTGGTTTAAGAGTCTTATGAGATGGATATATGCACCAATTGTAAAGTAGAAAAATCTGAGTTACCATCACAACTCCTGAGGGGCAGCCTATTCATCTACTATTTCTTGAGCACCTACTTTGTGTTAGGCTCTGGGTTAGATATTGTGGCCCTAACTCAGGCTTGAGGTGGGGACATTTGCAAAGGCTTCTCTGAGATTCACTTGGTTTTGAAGCCCACAGCTGCCTGGGTGAGGATTACAGAAGTGGCCTGCATGGAGCTCCTAGGGCAGCAGCTGAAGCAATGTCTGCTTCAGTTACAAGAGCAGCCACAGCCCTGGAAGGAAGGAAAAAATGGCAGGACCCCCAAACTCAGGTTTGCACTCTATCCAATCTGTGTATTGAATGTCTGCCATTCATCCAGGAGACCCCAGGGGGGCAGGTGGCTGGGTGGGTGAGAGAAGTGGAGGTTCCTCCCCATTCTAGGGGTCACCACTTTCTTTTGTAAGATAAGAGGCTGGGCTCTGGTTTTTCAAACTAAGGGCCTACTAGTGAGTAATGAAATAAATTTAATAGGGTCCGGTTGTTTTATTTTTCAGTGCTGGAGATTGAACCCAGGGCCTCATACATGCTAGAAACATGCTCTACCACTGAGCCTTAGCCCCCTAGCCCTGTTTTATTATTTTTTCGTGAAATTGTTCAGAATATAAATTATGAGTGTGCTACAGAAGCGAGGGTAAGCGATGTCTCAAAATGTGTTTCAAATATATGTGCATGAATGAGGTTGTGATGAGGAACTCAGTTCTTGGTGTGGGTTGCAGGTTTTAAACGTTTTGAAAAGCAGTGGGCCAAATGATTTTTAAGACCATCTCTAGCTTAGAAATTCCTCGGTTCTGTGATTTCTTGGCTCTGCAAAAGCCCTCGTTTTAGAAACACTGTTGACCTCTAGTGGTGAAAGGTGGTAGTAGTTGTGGTGAGTAAATCCGATGACAATTAAGAAAGTGCTAGCTGGAGGGGAGTGGTTCGTTTTGTTTGGTCCGGATTGTAGGGAGAGATCTGAGAGCTTGTGTTCCCTTGCTACCCACGCCGGATCTCTTGGATCTCTTTCCTGGCCTTACACTACCCTTCTGTGACCAATGGGGCTTCTACTTTTCTGGTGTCACAATGCACGGATTCAGGACGACAGTTGAAGAGGTGGAAGATGTGGGTGGGGTGGTGCTGGGATTTTCTTACACTATGCAGAACATCCTGGATCAGCCCTGAGGTTTCCCCCATCCCAGCTGCTACCAGGTGCCCCCTTCACTTGAGATGAGTCTCCTCTCACCACCCAGCAAGTTCCAGGACCTGCTCAGGGAGTCTCTGACATTTAGAGACTGGCTGAAATCTTCATGTGCACGTGAGAATGTCACGAGAATGTCAGCCCATTCGGGAGGCAGCCGTTGTTTGTAGATTGGTCACTTAAAATAAACGCCTTCTGACCAGTCCAGGGCCAGTAGTAGGAAATGCAATTGAAACACTTGACCAAAGTGTGTGTGTGTGTGTGTGTGTGTGTGATGCCAAACCTTAAATGATTCTGTTTAAATTAAAATGGACAAGTATAGCTTTTCATCTGTTGTGCACGATATGGGCCCAGGGCCACATAATTTGAACTGCTTGGAATCTTTCTAAAAAGAAAACATGTCCACCGGCGATTGCGGACAGTTGCCACTTTGGTTTACTTAACAGTGCTGTGAGCACTTGCAAAGAATATGATACATAACCCTCTAATTTTATTTTTTTGTCTTTCTATTCTCCAGTGTTAATTCAGCCATACTCAACAAAAGCTTTGAACATGTGACTTTATCAATTTGTACTAAAGCACTGAACTTGGATTTTTGTTGGCATCACATTTTTGTGCCAATGTTTTACCAGTTTACGTAACTTTTCATCATGGAGTTAGGAAATAAGTATTTCTGGCATAAGTAAGTCCGGAAGCAAGTGGGTGGGATTTTGGCAAGCGTCAGGCCACCCCAGTGCTGTGCAGGGCAGGAGGCAGGAACCCATGTATTTCCAGAGTTCAGACCACATGGGCCTGAGCAGAAGCGGAGCTTGTCTCCTGGGCCGCACGGCAGCTAGGAGAGCAGCCACTCTGCTAAGAAAAACATTACCACTTTTCCACCCATGAAGTGCCTTACTACAACATAATTATCTCTCTAATTATCTCTCTTCTTGAGGTCTTCTCTCCATTACTATTAATAATTTAGAGGGATCATTCAGAAGAGGGAAACAATACATTATGTAGCCCAGGGAAACAAAAGTTGGAGAACTGAAAAGGCTGTAGTACATATTCAGGAGAAAAGATAAGTAAAAGAATAAAGTAATATTTTTCTTCACATAAGGGAAGCTCTTAAGTGCTTTTAGTCATCTGAGAGAGCAGCAGGGAATGGAGGAATTTGCAAGATGAACACACTTGTCAGTGCTGGCGGAGAGCAGAGGTGCCTCCTGCTTCCCAAGCCCTGCTCACGCTGAAATGGCACAGGTGCGGCCACAGGCTCTGCCCTGCCTCCCACCATAGCACCCCCCTGGTCTGCAGGCTCTGCTTGCCCAGTCTGGGTCTAGCAAGGGGTGGGAAAGGCTATGACTTTGAACCAGTTGTGGTAATGCCTGTAATACCAGCACTGTGGGAGGCTGAGGCAGGAAGATCGCAAGTTCATAACTTAGCCCTTGTCTTAAAATAAAAAAGGGCTTGGGATGTAGCTCTGTTCAAAGGTCCTGGGTTCAATTTCCAGTACCATGAAACAAAATATAACAAACAAAAACAACTTTGACTTCTTTGGCACTTTGCCCCAGTTACCCAAGCTAACTTGGTGAGATAGCAAGTAAGAATGTTCTTAACAATCTTGTAATAAAATTGTTTTTAAACCACAAACTTTTTTTTACTGGTCCACAACATTTCCCACATTTGGCTTTCACATGTGGAGTCAAGGATGCATGTAATCAGAGAGTTATCAATAATTCCCCAAATAAAGGCCACCAGTTGTGGTGGGGACTGTTAATCGCCAGGAGCCCGGTGTGGCTACAGACTCTTCCTTTAGGGACCTAAGTGGTTCTGCTGGAGGTTGACTATAAATAATCAGTCCCCAGATGACTGATATTAGTGAGGCCCAGAACATCACCACACACAACCTCACAATTCCAACCTGACCCTTGATCTCAGTTCATCCCATTAAAGCAACAAATCTCTCTAGAGTTGCAGTCACACTCATGCAATCAGGGCATTAACGTGCCTTTGTGACGGTGCCTCAGTGGCAGTGTTCTGCAGAGCCAGTCCCCCAGTGGTTGGGGAGAGTGGCCACAGCAAGTCTCCACCCTGGGCAACTTGTGACAGTTGTGAAAGGGAATCTTGTGCCATAGTTTTGTACAAGATAGATGTGGAGCTGCCATCATACCAAGGCACATGCCCACATGTGCCCACACAGAACATGACCTTAAGGATCACAAGTAATTTCTGTATCTGTATAGCTTCCTATCACCACTATAACAGATTACCACAAACCTAGAGGGTTAAAACAATAGGAATTTATTTATTCACTTTCTGTTCTGGAGATTAGAAGTCCGACGTGGGTCTCACTAGGCTAAAACCAAGGTGTCAGCAGGGCTGTGTTGCTTCTGGAGGCTCAGGGGAGGAGCCATGTCCTTGCCTTTTGCAGCTCCTGGAGGCCACCTCTACTCCTTGGCATGGCTGCATGTCCCATCTTCAAAGCCAGCAGTGTAGCATCTCCTGATTATAGAATCACTATCTCCTTGTAAGGACCTCTGTGATGACCTTGGGCCCACCAGGATAATCCAGGAAAAATCTCGCCATTTCATGATCCCTAACTTAATCACAGCAGCAAGAATCTCTTGTACAATATAAAATCTAGGGATTCGGACGTGGACATCCTTGGGGGCCATTATTCATCCCCCCACACCCTGCTCCCAAGGGTGGTGCAAGTACCTCCCACACTGCCCGGCATGAGACGTTCTTGGGTAGTGGCTGCTCTTGTCTTGCTCGTCTCCTGCAGCCATGGTAATCTCACACGTGAGCCCACTACCTTCCACTCTCATCTTGGTACTTGACTGTAGTCTACTTCGTCCTAGCTCTTAAATAGCTAGCTTTCTTTCTACTCTGCAGATGTCAGCCTCTCCCAAATTAAGTGAGAAGCTTCTATAGGGTGCATGGCATCCCATCTCTATATGTCCTCCATTGCACTAGCATGGGGCCCTGCTACAAATAAATACTAAATCTTAGTTAAATGAAAGTAGCTAAAAAGGTGCTGGTACGATTTGGGCATCAAGTACAGGGGGTAAGGTCAGGCCCCCACCCATTTCTACCCTCCCAGCACAAAAGAGGCAACCTGGCACCCCACCCCCTCTTACGTCTAACATTTTCTAATTGATCCCACCCCCACCTGGAGCCCGGAAAGGAGTCAAGGGAGAACTGTCTCTGGCTCTTTCCCCTCATACCAGATTTAGCCTGGTATAAGTTAACATACAGTATTCTTTTTCTCCACTGCTTTTTAACCTGTTAAACCTTTTTAACCTGTTGGTGTGCAAAGATCTTGGATCCCACTAAATGGAGCCTGATCTGAAGGTAACTGACTTTTGGTCTATAAACTGTATTTGCTTTATCTGGCCTTGCAAATGCAATAAGGTAATTCTAAGGTATAACGTAATATCCTGATGCTTTTTCTGTCCAGAACATAAGAACAGCACAGCAATTTTTTATTCACAAATGAGTTGTTTGTCTCCAACTAAGCCTGAGTCATAAAAGTAACCTTATAAAATGAAGTTCACTTTTACAGGAATAGCATGACATTTATGTTTTCTTACCAAATATGAAGACTGGAGGGGACATTTAGAAGCCAAGTGTTAGACCAGTGGGTCCCAGCATGTGTGGGAAGGGAGATTACAATCACCTGTGAGCCTCTGCCTTCTTAGCCTGGACCTTGCCCATCACCTCTCTGCCTGAAAAACAGACATTGAAAGTTGTCACATCGACCCCAAGACAACAGGAGGGGACAAGCACTTACTTACCTACCAATAGCAGAGGGAGGAAAAAAAAGGAAATATTTTCTCCCAAAGTATACAGCATCCTTTCCATAGATGAGTTTTTGGCAGATTGCAGTCTTTGGAGACTCTTGAAGTCAGTGCCATTTTTGTGGCTTCTCTGTGGCAGCCCCACCAAGGTTTCTCTAGGACATCATCCAAGTTTTTGTTGTGTTTTGTTTTTTTTTTTTTTTTTTGTGGGTACCGGGGGGTCGACCTCAGGACCTCGCGCGCCAACAGGCACCCGTGCCGCTGAGCGATATCGCCGGCCCCTTTTCCGTATGTGGGATCCGGGAGTTGAACTCGGGCCCTCGCGCTTGCAAGGCAGGCGCTTACGCCGCTGAGCCATCTCACCGGCCCTTTGTTGTGTTTTGAGTGCATTTAAATGGAGAGTTAGGTTTTTAAAATGTGCTCTTAGGACAAGTAAATACCTATTCTCCATCTTTCATCTACTTCCTTGTGTTTATTTTTATTACTAATATTCAGCATTTCAATGACTTTATCCACTATTTCCCAAAACTCCCAAAACAAACAAACAAAAACCCCAAAACATTTAGCTGGTGCCTAATATGTAGTTCACGTACTAGGGGAAAAAAAAAAAATCTTTGTTCTGTTTGTGTTTTATGGTAAATAGCTTTTTACTAAAATTAAGACATGACTTTACAGAACCATTAGAGCACACAGTTTTAACTGTTTGATACATATACACAGTGAATGTCATTATACAGTAGTCCCTCCACATGGTTTTGCTTTCTGTGGTTGTTACTCATGGTCTGTCATGAAAATATTAAATGGAAAATTCTAGAAAGAAACAATTCATAAGTGTTAAATCACACACCATTCTGAGTGGTATGAGGAAATCTTGTGCCATCTTCTCTGTTCCTGTCCTGAACATGAATCTCCCACTGTCCAGTGTATCCACCAAACACACCTATCCATCTGTTGGGAACATAATAGCCATCTCTCTCATCAGGTTAGCTGTTATGGTATCACAGTGCTGCGTTCAAGTGGCCCTATTTTATCTAAGAATAGTCCCAGAGTATAAACGTGTATTATGGTATATGATTATATTGCTCTATTTTATTATTAGTTACTGTTCTCCAGAGGAATAGAACCAGTAGAATGTATCCACAATTATAAGAGGGTATTTATTAGATCGGACTACATAATTAGAGACTGAATGTTCCCACAGTGGCCTGTGGGAAAGCCAGGGAAATCAGCAACTGCTCTGTCCAAAAAGCTGGAATTCTTAGAACAAGAAGAATCAATGTTTTAGCCCCAGTTCAAGGCAGAAGGCCTAGAAATCCCCTGGAGAGTCAATAGGAATAAGTCTGTATTTAAAGGCTGAAGAATCTGAAGTTTGATGTCCACATGCAATGGCAGCAGCAAAAAACACATTGCTCAAGTAGAGTTGAGTATGCATGTGCCAGCAAGCTCCCCTGTCTGTTTTTTGTTTCATCTGGGCCCCCAGTCTATAGGATGGTGTCACCCACATTCAGGGCAGGTCTTCCCCACATATTTCACTGACCTACATGCCAAATGTCTCTATAGACAGCTCACAAACATACCCAGAAATGTGCTTTACCCATTTTTTAGGTCCCTCATCTAATCAAGTTGACAACCAAGATTGAACATCACCGTAATTTCTTACTGTACCTCATTTATAAATTAAACTTTATCATAGGCACATATTTATAGAAAAAACATAGTATATATAGAGCTTGCTACTATTCATGATTTCTGGCATGCACTGTGATTCTTGGAATATATTCTCAGATTGGGGGGGCTGCTATATAGCAAAGTACCTATCCATGAACAAGAATCAAGGAGTAGGTTTTTCTTAAAAAATTACTGTAGTCCAGAAAGAATGGCTTCCATCAAAAAATCAAATAATGAATGGTGGCGAGGCTACAGGGGAAAAGGAACCCATCTGTATTGTTGGTGAGAATGTAAACTAGTATAACTACTATGGAAATCAGTATAGAAATTCCTCAAAAAACTAAAACTAGAAATTCCATTTCATCCAGCTATTCCTCTTCTAGATATCTTCCCAAAAGATAGATACATGCATACCCATGTTTATACATAGCAGCACAATTCATAATAACTAAATCTTGGAAACAGCCTATGTGCTCATCAACAGATGAATGAAAAGAAAATGTGGTATTCATACACAATGGAGTACTACTCTGCCATAAAGAAGGAAACACTTAAGTCATTCATAGGTAAATAAATGTACCATGAGACTATAATATTGAGTGAAATAAATAGGCACACAAGCTTAAATATCAAATGGTTTCTCTTATATGAGAAACCTAAAATATAAAGAGCAGAATAAAAGATAGATAATAGGAAGTAGGGAAATCTTTTTCAAATGGGAAGGGGGGGCCGATGAGATGGCTCAGCAGCATAAGCGCCTGCCTGGCAAGCGCGAGGGCCTGAGTTCGACTCCCGGAACCCACATACGAAAAGAGGGCCGGTGATATCGCTCAGCAGCACGGGCGCCTGCTGGTGCGCGAGGTCCTGAGGTTGACCCCTGGTACCCACAAAAAAAAAAAAATGGGAAGGGGATCAAGAGATAGAGGGAAGAGGGAGGGGAGGGAGAGAAGGGATAAAAGAATTGAGATGTGTTATGTACATGTACCAACTCCCCATAAGGAATGCAATCATTATGTAATGCAAATATGACTAATAAAACATCAAAAGTAAAAAAAATTATTTTAGTCTAGACTGCCTTCTCCAAATGTTCCCTCTTGAGAAAAGGCACATACTATGTTGTAAGGGAGACTATCAGTTGCACCTGCTGAAGCAGGGGTAGACCTGCCACCTTGACTTGCTAAGGTATCACAACCTGACTCACCAGTGACTCCAGATTCCTGTGTTATCCACGCTTGGAAATACCACTCCTCTGTTTCATTTGGCCCTGCCGATACGCTCAGACCTTTGGAGAGCACTGGTTGTTCTGTTATCAGCTTCTTATTTAGTGGTTCAGTTGTATTCTAGTAAATCTTGCTCAAGTACTTGGCACTCCGTACCCCTCCCTCAGGACTTCTTGACTGTCTCAGCAGCTACAGAGCAGAGAAGTTCTTGGAGTGTGGTCTCTGGACCAGAGCATCAGCATCAGCTGGGGCTTGTGAGAATGCAAGTTCTCAAGCGCTACCCTGGACTTCCTGAATCAACACTCTGGGATGGCCCCAGCATACTGTGCCTCAGCAAAGCTTCTTGGGGATTCTGCTGCACACCCATGTTTGAGACCTGCTGCTCAATGAAGTGAATTTCAAGCCAAGACTGATTAAGAGAGACACAGAAGGTCACTACATCCTTGTAAAGGGAACAGCCAAGAGGAAGAGATAACAATCAAATATATATGCACCAAATACCAATGCACCTAACTATATAAAAGAAATATTAATAGACATGAAAAATCAAATAAGCACTAATACAGTTGTACCAGGGGAATCTCCATACCCCACTGTCACAAACAGACAGATCAACTAGACAAAAAATCAACAACGAAGTATTAGAACGGAACCAAACTTTTGAAGAAATGGACTTAGTCAATGTCTACAGAGTGTTCCACCCCACAACATCAGAATACACATTCTTCTCAGCTGCACACGGGACGTTCTCCAAAATAGACCACATGCTAGCTCATAGAACATGCTTAAGTAAATGCAAAGGAATTGAAATCCCATGCATATTATCAGACCATAGTGCAGTGAAATCGGAAATCAGTGGCAAAAGGGACCTGCTACTCTAGAACAAAGGCCCTGTAAAAGACTTTCTCTAATCCAGCCTCCACTCACCATTGTAACTTCAGCCTCAAGTACACTCTAGCATTAAATTGCTAATCTCCCCAAGCTGAGCTGTTCACCTCCATGCCTTGGCTCACACCCTACCTTTTCTGGAGTACTTTCTCCCTTTCTCTTGGCCTGTCTCACCAAGACAAAGAGATTTTCCCACCAGCACTGGATCATCCTTCCATTTGTGACTTATCTGAAAGGATCTAATCCAGGGGTTCCTTAGAAAGTCTCAGATCATCTTGGCTTCCATGCTGTTTTGGGTTGAGCTGGATCCTCCAGAAATATATGTTGATGTCCTAACCTTCGGTGCCTATGAATATGTCTTACTTGTAAATAAGAGTTTCTGCAGATGTAAGCAAGTTAAGATAAGGTCATACTGGATTAGCACAGGCCCTAAATCCAGTAACTGGTGTCCTTATAAAAAGGCCATGTGAAGATGCAAAGAGAGTAAGACATGTTTAAGTTCCTAGTTTGTGGTACTTTGTAATGCAAACCTAGCAAACTAATGTGCACACACCCACATGTGCACACCCAGCAGCAGCCAGCTTTCTTTTTGCCTTTTTTAGAAGTGGGTGGCTGGGCTCTGGTTTTACAACCTCTGCAGTAGAACAGAAGAACCATTCTAGAGGCAGCTAGGGGCTGCTACTGACAAGCTACTAACTATGCTATTGAGTAGTTCTGTGACCTTAGGTAATTCCTTAACTTTGGGAAAGTACCTGAGTTCCTTCATTCTTTTTTTTTTTTTTTTTTTGTGGGTACCGGGGGGTCGACCTCAGGACCTCACGCGCCAACAGGCAGCCGTGCCGCTGAGCGATATCACCGGCCCCTTTTTCATATGTGGGTTCCGGGAGTCGAACTCGGGCCTTCGCGCTTGCAAGGCAGGTGCTTAAGCCGCTGAGCCGTCTCACCGGCCCAGTTCCTTCATTCTTAATTTGGGGATAATAATACCTGCCTCAAAGGGCTATAGGATATAAGTTCATACAAAGTCATTATGTCAAATCAGGTGAGGCATATGATCAAAGTGCAACATATCTGTATATAGATATATCTGTCTCTATAGATTTTTTTTCATAATTTTCTTCCAGTAGTTAACAGCATGCTTTATATCTAAACACTGAATAAGTGCTTGATATTGATTTCATATAGATTTGAGGAGCATTTCTCTCACTAAAAAAAATAAAATAAATCTAGCATAATGAATCTAGTTCTTTGAAGGCATTCCATTGTACTTTCTCAAATAGGACCTTGAAAGTAGTATACCACTTTTCCAACTGACTCCAAGTTGAGCCAAAAATCAAAGAGCTGACGGGTCCCCTGAAGAGCCTGTATGAGTCAGGGGATGTGGAAGGTATACTTGAGAGGCATGGCACTGCTCTCCTCATTGCTCAGGGGGGCCAAAAATCAATAAAATAAGCAATGTGAGCGAAACCAGATTAGAACATAAACCATGTGGTTAGCGCTCCATGGTGGTAAGGCACCTGGGCATGTCCAGCCTCAAGCCCATGGGTTGGCTACTCCTGGTTTGCCTGGGCTGCACTGAGCAAAAAGGAAATGTCTTGGGCCACATGTAAATTATATAATATACTTAATGTATACAAGTAAGAAAGCTTCCTTTTTTAATATTTTTGTTATACCACAGACATGTCCAACCCATGGGCCACAGGTTAGGCATGCCTAATTAATTCTCTTTTATACATAATTAAAGAAATCTGCAGCAACATACTACTAATTGATTCCTTCAGGTTCTATAGTCATATGGTCATTTGCTTTGTTGATTTTTTTTCTTTAGTAAAGAGCATTATTCTGGAATATATTAGAACAATATGCTCTGCCTCTGGCTGCATTTTAAGAAAGGGATGTAGTTTCCTCATCTGTGTTGCACATGGACAGTTTGAGCAGTGTGGGGTGTGAGGCATTAAAATGCTGGGGTTGGAGCTACAGGCTACTCTGCCTCAGGAAAGTCAGAGCTGTCTTTTTGCCCTTGCCCAGGGGTTGGATTCAGTCCTCAAAAATGCTGGGGTTTTTTTTGTTTGTTTGTTTGTTTTCTTTTCATGGCTTTGATTTAATGGACTCACTTTGCAACGGATGGCTGTAAGCAACCTGTTGTGTAAGTCACAGGTGAAGGACTGCTGGCCAAGACGAGAGGGGGCTAGCTGTGAGCTGCTGGCTCTAGGGCCTGGGAGCCAAACTTCTAGACTCAGAACCATGTGTGGTGAACAACTTAGCATTAACACACTAACCATGGGAAAATAAATTTACCCTATGTGGTGGGGCATCCATACCAGGCTATCTTGGACTGGATTAACATTTTTTAAATGGCTTCACATATTTTTAAAGTTCTCCATGAGCTTGTTGGTGTCATATGCCAATGGCTGAGGGCCTCAGTTCAGGGTTCATTGTTGTCTTCAGTTGGTGGAGGCTCCTCTCTTCCCTGAGTGTGTGTGTATGTACTCCCTTTTATGCTCATTCCCACCCATCCATCCTTACCAATGGCAACCAATATAAAATGTGTGCTGCATATTCTCCCTTTTATAAATATTCTTGTGAAAGATAGTGTTGGTTTGTGTGCATATCTTTATTTTGTAAATTTTTGTTAATGGCATTGTCAATACATTTTGTTTCTGTTTTCACTCACATTACATATACAACTGACCTCTCACCTCTGCCTTTTGCACGGTGTTCCATGATTTACATCTTCATTTTACCAGGATGCACACTACATTGCGTCCAATCCCCACCGCCACACACAATGGCCCCATGGCCCTCCTCATGAATCAGTCCCTGTATAGACCTGCATTGCAATTTCATGGGACGCAAACCCAGAGCAAGATTTTTAGATCACAGGCATGCCTATGTACACTTGGCTCGACCACCTACACAGACCACCACAGCCAGGCTGCACCAAGCTAGTCTCCACCAGCCAGGTAACAGCAGTCTTAATGCTCAAACCTTGGCCATCAATTGGCTTGTCCACTTTGTAACTAATCACCAGTCTGACAGTTGTCCAGTACTTCTTTAATTTGAATTTCTCTAATTTCTGATGAGTTTGAACAGGTCTCAAGAGCTTTGTTAGTATATTTAATACATGTAAAGTGCTTAGGACAGGACTCAGCCTTGACTGGGAGGATATCTGTTGTTGTTCTTCTACAAACACAAGCATCTTTTAAATGACCCTTGACGTTAATAATGTCTTGATATAAACATAAAATGCTGTATTTCAGTGATTATTTTTGGTCTGGAATTATAATCATGCACCACTTAACAATGGGGATAAGTTTTGAGTCCTGGGTTGTCAGGCAATTTCACCACTGTGTGAACATCACAGAGTATGCTTCTAGATGGTACAGGTAGTGGGTCAGTCATTCACTGTGGCCTTTTGATGCAATCGAGATGCATGAGCATGAGGTATATGAGGTGTATTGTGACATAGCATACTATTTTAAAGTAAACATTTTTTATAAGTAGAAAGAATGTACTGTAAAATAATGATAAATGTATAGTTACTACATAACTGGTAATAGTCATTTACTATCAAGTGTTATGTACTACACACAATTGTATGTGTTATAGCTCTACGTACGTAGGTTTCTTTACACCAGTGCCGCCAGACACCCGAGTAAACTGTTATGACAGCTGTGATGTCTGTGAGTGACCATATTTCTGAGTTCCATTATGATCTTATGGCACATCATATGTGATCCATGGTTGACCACGGTGTTGCTGTGCCATGCAGGACTATACATAACTTCATTTTTTTTACCTTTTAATGGGACTGGCATCTGTCCACCACGTACTTCTCTCCATCTGCACAGTCCCCATTTGGCGCAGGTCACTACTTACCTTCCCACCTCAACTAACCTCCTGCTCTCTCTGTATTCCCTCTGGACACTCTGCACTCCAGCAGCACTTATCCACACTCCAGCAAGAGAATCTATTCAAAACCCCTCCTTCTTGTCCCTGGCTTCTCTTTCCCTCATGATAGAATCCCTGGCTCACCTGATCAGCCTCTCCCTGACTGCCTTTCCAATCTCCGCTCTCTAACCTCACTGACTACTCCTCAGAGCCTTCAGTCCCATGTTCCTTCTGTTGTAGAATATTTGCCAGTTTCCCTTCCTACCCCTTTCCTTCTTAATCTTCAGGAGTTCAGCTCAGGTGTCACTTCCCTGATCCCTAGACTAGATAACTTTTCTAGTTACACCTTTATAGCTCATAGATTAATCATAATCAAGTAACTCTACAGTAACCTATTTAATGTCCTTCTCCCTAGACCATAGGGGACAGAAGCTACCATTGTTTCGCTCACTGTATTTCCTGCACCTAGTGTGGTGCTTGGAATATAGTAGACACTCAATAAATCCTGGAGTGGATGTTGTTGAACAGGGAATAATTCCTTATAACAGAATATTTTGAATCAATGACAAAGTTCAACACAATCCTAAAACCTCAGGAGTATGAGACTGTGCCCAGCTGAAGGTCGCACTGGTGCTCGCAGGCCCTGTGCTGGAGCAGCTTATCTCAACAGAGCCAGCAAAGTAGCATCACAGGAACTTGTGACTCAGAGGAAGGGGGAGGAGAGAGGCCTTTGGGGGAGATAAAAGGATTGTGTATTAACACATGATAAAGTACAACCAAAGATATAAAAAACCTATTCAGGTGAAATGTAGACACTCTTAAGAGTGCCTTGTTAAAATGAAATAAGGAAACCAAGTCAGCCAAGAAAATAACTTCAAAGGACAGATTTCATACCGACTCAGCTCAGAGCCCTGCTTAGTCAGGTTCTATTTCTTTCTCTACAAAGAACAGTTACTGGGACCTCAGTTTGCCTCCATGTGTTTCCAAACAGCTGATCCAAAACAAAATCCTAAATCCACTCCTGAAAATATGCGCAATTATATTAAGAATAAGGAAGGCTTTTGTGAATGCCTTTGTATAGCAAGTAAGCCTGCCCAATCTATCACTGACGTGAGGGTTGACGTTCCCTAGGATGCTCCTCATTCTCCATGTGTCCCCTGGAGGCTGGCACCCATTTCCACAGCGTCCACTTCCTCTGCTGAGCCTGCCTGCGTATCTCAAGTGTACTGTGCACGAGACTGAACCCACCCATCTCAGCTTCATGCTATACTCTTGAATGGCCTCCCCAACCTCCCCACCCCACACTTAACTAGACACCTGACTCCCATGTAGGAGGTCACACTCAGGAGCCTCCAAGTGAACATGCAGGGCTGACTACCAGGTCCTCCAATACACATGCAGTGTCCAGAGAGAGAGTCCTGGGGTTCAAGGCTTAAGACCTATGGGCAAGCAGCAGTTTTGCCTCCGAGAATCCATTGTTGGTGGGATTAGTGCTGCCGGGGGTGTCAAAGGCAGAACGACCACTATTCTGTGTTCCTCTGATGAGTGCAGGCAGTGAAGACACTGAGCTTCAAGAATCTTCTGAAAGAGAACCACCCTGGGACCCTTGTTCAGCCACTATCATACATGCCTTGTTTGTATTTTTGTTCATTTTTTAATCTAGTGTTACAGAAGCAAACCACATTTAAACAACTATTATAGTTTGGATTTTAAATGTCCCCCGAAGGCTCATGGTTGAAGGGTTGGTCCTCTTTCTGTGGTAATATTGGGAGATTGTTGGACCTTTAAGAGGTGAAGCCAAGTGGGAGGAAGTTAGGTGACTGACAGTGTGCTCTTAACAGATACTGGAACCCTGGCCGCTTCCCCTCTTTTTGCTTCCCAACTGCCAAGAAGTGAAAAGACTCCTTCACCATGTGCTCCCCTCCCTAAGGTACTGCCTCCCACAGGCCCAAAGGCAACAGGGCCAAGTGACCGTGGACTGAAACCTCTGAAACCACGAGCCAAAATAAACCTTTCCTCCTTTCAAGCTATTTATTGAGGTATTTGGCAGTGATGGAAGCCAAGTAACATAGAAACCTTCATGGGAGTCCACATTATCATTCTCCCCTGTCCTTTGTCCTTGAACTTGGACCAGACTCTGGTTTGCAGCACAATTCCTCCCCTCCCTCAGGTCTATAGATTTTTGTAATAAAAATAGTGAAGTACATTAACTTTTGAACTGACCAGGTAGTCCTGAGCCCTGTTTATGCCTTAGCCTTACTCTTTACAACACCCTACATTCTGTAGTTATGTTTAGTGTGACTCCCACAAATTTTGGGATTAAATTCCAAGTCTTCTTCATAACAAATGAAGCTTTCCAAGACCTGTATGGAAATTCTTCCTCATGGCTGCTTTTAGGGGTGTCCTTTGCCTTTAGGTCTCGTCTCCACCTCAGGTCTTGCTGTGGCTAGCTTGCTCCTTCCACCCTCCCTCCCTTCTTCTGTCTTTCACTTTCTTCCTGTCCTTCAGATCTCAGCTTAGAGATGACCTCATCCCAGGACCTTTGTTCAGCTCACAGTGGGAAAAGGAGAGCCCTAGTCTATCTTATTCACAGATGTAGCACCAGCTCCCAGGTCAGGGTCCAGAGAAAGCACTGAATTAGGGAATTAGCACTGAATTAGGGAAGGAATTCAGTCCAGTTCCCTGCACACCCCTGGTGCTTTGACAAAGTGGGCTTCAGCCTGGATACAACCATATACCTTTCTCAGCCCCTCTTTCTGAGTACAAGTCAACCCAGCAAACAGAATGGCATGATGAAACCCAAACTTGAGATCTTTTCTCCTTCTAAAAAAATCCCCAATTTCATTCAGATGAAAATGCAACAGCTACTATTTGCATGCCATGTTATCCTAAGAGTGTGATTCTTACATGAGGATGTTAATGATTAATGGAGTTTCCGCAATACTAAGATCCAGTTTTTATATTTCAGGTTGATCCAAAAAGGGGATGTAAAGTTGACCTGGTCTTTAGCACCGAACGATACAACCAGGAGGTAAGCCACAATTAGTGAAGTATCATCTTAGCAAGTCCTATGAATAGACTGTAAAAATGTGAGAATCTTAATAAAGGCTGGAGGTTTTGTTCTAATTTTCCTGCTTGGTTTCCTGTTTGTTTTAAGAACTGAAAAACAGAGCAGGCAGAAAATCAAGATTTAACTACTTCTTCATAGCCTTAATGCAGTTGCATTTAAAACCATCAACATAACAGTCATCTCCCCCTCCTTAGGACCCCTGGGAAAGAATTTCACAGCTTCCTTTGCTATCCTTCCTAGCACCTCTGGGTCCTTAGAATGACTCACTCTCAAATACCAACTTGTTCTTTCCTGTCAGCTGGTGACATTTCTGGTTAGCTGGCCTTGTATGAGGCCAGTCGCAAGAGCTTACATAGATAAGAGGCATTCTGCAAAACCCAGAGCTGTACCCATGCCTGCTGCAGGCATTATTAGCCTCACTGTAGTTCCCACCATATTTTGCTAAGTTTGCTTTACTCTGTTTTCAAGAAGAGAGTTAACAGAAAACATGTGTGGAAATTAGAGCCAAATGAACTTCCAAATACTGGGCAAGGCTGTAAGGCTACAACCAGAGCAGGGGTGGAGAGACCAACACAGATTTTCTTAGTGTTGCTCAGAGTCCAGGCAGCCTGGGAAGAGCGGGCAGCATCCAGCATCGAAGCATCTCAGGGAGGCAGAGCTTTAGAGGCAAAGGGAGGCTACCCCGGCCCATACTACCAGAGGAACGCTTTCCAGCATACGGAAACAAGTACTAGCATGACAATCATGTACTCTGACAGTGTTTATTACACTAAGAGTTCAAACTTTCTTAAAGGATAAGGAAGATGTCTTTGATTTCTAGTGTTGCAAACTGAAAAAGCATTAGATTAAAGCTAAAGGGAAAATAATTACAGCTTACTTTGACCAACAATATGTTCCTCTGGGTTTGCCTCTATAGATACTTTGAGAGCACAGCTGGCTAATTGAAGTGTTCCATTTCAGGAGGTGAAGGAAGGGTCTTTTATCTTCAGGCAGCTGCTTTGTTTCCATGGAGGTGTGAGGGGTTGGGGTAGAATGCAAGACAAGAGAGTAATACCATAGCTGGTTCTTTTTGTCTTCGCTGGAAATGACTGACATCGAAAGAGAACATATAAGAGCCCTGTCTTCGCTTATTGACATGCCTCTTCCTGGAAACCCCTTTCACCTTTTCTCTACTTTGTATCAAAAATTAGTATCCTAATGTACCCCTGAATTTTCCATTCACTCAAAACTGGCACTCACAGATGGGAAAGTTCCCCATTGGAAAACCTACTTCAGTTTTCAGAGTTAGTCATAGAAAAAGGCTTATTAAGCAGATCGACCCAACTTTGATTATAATCTGTTTCCCCGTGGGTTCTTTCTTTTCATCTCTGGTGGTTTTAATTGGGACTCCACCCATTTAAACAACTACAAAAGTGAAAAGAAAGTTATTGCCTCAACTGGTCAGCCAATCACATTTTAACAGGAAATACTAACTAGGGGCCCATGGCTGGGTTTGGGTGGAGCCATGACTAGTGGCCCACGAACCCCTTCACTTCAAGACCTCTAGTTGATGCAATGAACAAGCACATTTTTCTAGGAATAAATTCCCTGGCTTTTATTGTTGGGTTAAGGAACCTATGATCAAATGGGTAAAGAACCACTATCCTAGAAATGAGTCATACACGTGATGTTTAGTTGCAGCTGCCTCTGCACTGGAATTAAGTGATGGTGACCCCAGAATTCCAAATACATCTTCATTTAAACATGAATGTAGACAAGCACCTCAGGTTGGTGAGTGAGTCCTATTTGGATGACTGTGCCTCCTCTGCTGGACTTGATCTCAGAGAAGACAAGCTGAGCTAGTAAGGAGTTAACAGCTGACCTCAGACATAAGTGAGCTCGAACCTCAGCTCGCCACTTACTGGCTGTGAGTCATGGAGAAGGTAAGACAGCAAAAATATGTTACAGATGTGAGCAGGAGCCAGCTTCAACTTTTAGTGTAAGTTAGTTACCTTAACATTCAACTAAGCATTATGCTGGTCCACGGTAGAGAGTGAAGTTCTCACCATCTTAGGGCTTGAGCCAGACAGTACTTAAATATCAATGATATATAAAGACACAAGCAGAAGGCAAGAGTTTAAATGATGAAAAGAGTAAAGGACTGTTGCATTTCGTTGTGAGCACAAAAGTCACTTTCTATAAAGCAAAAACTGTATTAATGACAGAGCACACTGCCATGCACAATGACCTTGTCTCAATCTTGTGTTTGTGTGTGTGTGTGGCTATGGATGGGAACCATCCTATTAAATTGCAAAATCTTTACTAAAGGAAGGTGAGGAGCGTTTGGGGAAATGTTCTGCTCACGTGTTCTTCAAGAATCAGAAACCCAGACCGGCCATTAATGTCACCTGTACAAGGCTCACTGAGAAAAAGAAAAGACAACAAGATGATTACCTGCTTTACAAGCAAATGAAGCAACTTAAGAACCCCTTGGATGCAGCCAGCATACCTGGTATGATCAGATCAGTATCTGGAATTTCTATATTTGGGGATTACTATATCTTAAAAAGAATAAACATTTATGCCTGAAGGGGCACTTGATAATTCAACTATAGATTGTGATGTGCCTCATTATTTAAAGAAAACTTAGAGATATTTTTTCTGGTTTTCATCTCTAGTATAATTTTGTATCTCCACCACAAGCTATCTGGGTCTCTTTATCTCCCCATTTCCATCCCAGAACATGGGTGAAGCAAGAGCTGAACCTCCAAGTAAAAGGTGAGGTGGTCTTTGCAACTGGGCATGCATATTAGGGTATAGTTTTCAGGGTCAGTTCCAGAGCCTGAAGTGACATTTCTAGAAATTTTTGGTGGTAGCCTTGGGAACTTTGATGACAAGACACACTCCTGTGCCTCTGCTGTGCCCTGCATACCAGGGCCGGCTGAACGGCTGTCTCACCGTTCTGGGTGCTGCAGTGGAGTTGTGTTTACCTGATTTCAGGTCAGTAGCTAATGGGCAGTGGTGCCATCTCTGACAGATAGGCCCTGCCCTCTGCAATGACTCAGCTGAAGTGAAGCACAGCTCGTTTGTCCTGGCACTCCACAGACTGTGTGAGCAGCTGTTAGGACTCAGCACTTACTGGCAAATCCAATTCCCAAAACCACAAAAGCAATCTCTGGCCTTGCACAACTTGGGAATTAAGCTTGACATCTGACCACACACTCTCCCAATCTACTCATTTGCCCAGCTACCCTCAGAGACCATGACAAACCTATGTCAATACTGGAGGACCTGCAGGCTCCAGTCCTGAGTGTATCTGGTCTCCATCAATTTACTGATACTCAGGTAAATGTTTTTAAAAACCCAGAGGGGGAAATATTGCAATTTGCAAAATTCAGAAACACAATTTTTCTCACAGCCGTGAGGATGATTCTCACAGCATAGTTCTCTGCTCAGATCAAATCCAGTGCCAAAGAATTATGAGAAGAAATTCAAACTCTTATGTTGTAGTACAATGTGTTTATACTTAGTCATTAGCTCACTTATTTAAAGCAGTACTAACACTTGAAATCTGTAGTTATTTAGGGATTTTCTTCCATTTACTTAGGGAAATAGGGCTTATCTAGTCTCCTCAAAACACACATCCAGAAATTGTGGAGGACATTTACTTTGAATATTTGCCACAGGATCAGTAGAGTTTCAACACTTCAATGGCACAGGTTAACTGGATCTTGTTTAGTTAATACATCCTATGTTCTCATGAGGATCATTCTGTAGCAATTTGGTTGCCACGAAACTTCAAAAAAATCTTAATAGAGGTACCTTTGATTAACAAAACTCACAGGCTCTGTTCTCATTGTAAATACAACAGAGACACTTAGTAGTGTTATTTACAGTCTGTCCGTGTATGGAAAATGACTTGAAATTAAGAAGGTTTGGTTTTAGATAAGGTGAATCAAAGCTATGGAGCTATCCCTGGAGTAGCCCATTCAAATCTCAGCACATTCTATTTAGTCTTCAATCAATCCAAGGTATTAGACTATTGTAGTATAATTGGTAAGTTAAGAATATTTAGTTCTTGTTACACATAGTTTTTCCCTTTAAAAACTAGTCTTGTTTTTATTTAGTAAAAATATCAGTTCTACTGAATTCATAAATTCCCATAAATGACCCCCACTGTACCACATACAGAGGAAAAGACCAGGAGCTGTGAATGATCAGCTAAAGTTATCTGTGCTTGCAGCACTCATCTTTTCAAATGTGTTCACTATTCGCAGTATATAGTGTAACTCATTTATCTTCCAAGATAATGGGTTTGGGTACCACAAATCCAGACTTATAGCAGCACTGTAAGATGAAATACATGATGGTGAACTGCAGGAAGTTTTCAATCAGTGAAGACAAGGATGATGAAAACCCTCCCTATATTGACCTCAGAGTCTTGCATTACCAAATGTTCTAAAATCTTAATGGTTCAGTTGTTTGCACTAGGGAGAAATGATAATTCATTCATAAAATACTGATACTGTTGTCAGAAAGCAGAAGTCTGAAACATACTTTCTGTAATAACATTTTTAAAAACAGTCACAGCTCCCTGCTAATAACATATGCTGGCAGAAAAAAGACAATCAGGTTAAAGAGATCACAGACAAGTTAATGAAGAGTACCTCAGTGTCCAGTCCTTGAGTATGAAGGCACCTGGGTGTTAATTAACAGGAAACATGGACCAAAAAATTTATAGGACCCATGTAACAATGAATGATGACAGTGCAAGCAGGAGAACTAACAACTTTCTGCTTTATCCTCTCAGCTTTTTTTTTTTTTTTTTTCCTAAGAACACTCTTCAAGTGCTGGGTCCTCCTTGCCACTCAGCATTCATTTCTAAATTCTTACTGCACTCTACTTACAGCTGTGTGGAAGGCTGTCCATTTCCTTGAGTCCAGAGCACACCCAAGCCACTCACACCCTTTGAAGAGATGGTTTGTCTGCTGCTTTACTGAGATGGAGACGCCAATTCTGTCTTCCCCAACTCCTTTATTCTTAGACTCCTTTTATTTAAATGCCCTTCATTCTAGTTGCTATGACTTCTTCCATGATTTTGCCCGATTTCCTTCTCATTTCTGAAAACTTCTACCAGTTCCTTGTCTTGCCCTACAAAGACAGTCAAAGTCAAGGGTCTTGTTGACTAGTTACATCATAGATTCATCACCCCATCTCCTTCCTCATTTTTCTACTCTTGTAGATTCTATACACATTGCCACAACCCCAGCCTCCTCCTACGTGGCTTCGACGCTACATACATAAGTGAAACTGCTGTGTTTTGGCTCGCCAGACCACCCACATCACCAAACCCAATGGGTTTTCTTGCCCCTTCTCCATTTGTCTGTAGTAGTTTACATCATGCACTGCTGTGGCTTTTTTTTTTTTTTTTTTGTGGGTACCGGGGGTCGACCTCAGGACCTCGTGTGCCAGCAGGCGCCCGTGCCGCTGAGCGATATCACCGGCCCTTTTCTTGTATGTGGGTTCTGGGAGTCAAACTCGGGCCCTCGCGCTTGCCAAGCAGGCGCTTACGCCGCTGAGCCATCTCACTGGTCCTGTGGCTTTTTGACACTGTCTTTAATACACCTATTACCAAACTCACCCAAAAGGCTTGCCTATTTTGACCTTTATTTAATAGTATTACTCTTCTCCTAGAGTTTCGCTAAAAATTTTGGTCATTACGAGGTCATCTCCTAACATTTAATGATTTGCTATTTCTTATCAAGCCTTCCTCCACAAAGCATTTGGACCCATCATGTCTTCTTTAAACCCACCATGACTAGCCTTCACACCTGTGCTACATCTTCCTAGGACTACTGCAGTAGTCTCCTATCTACTCTGTTAGATTTCAGTCTCCTCCCAACTGTGTGGCACAGGAGCTCAGCTTATCTTCCTACACTTACCTACTGAATCAAAGTCCATCCTACCCTGGCACTGCATACATGGCCATTCACAGTATGGTGCAATATACTTCCTTCGGACCTATCACTGTGCCTGCCCCTGCCCAGGGGGACAGTGTCTTGGTGTGTGTGCTCACTCTCTCACTTGTGCTTCTACCCCTCCACACACACACACAGCAGGAATTCAAGGCCCAGCAAAAATCTCCCCTCTCTAAAGCCTTCCCACACCTCTCCAGCCTACAGAAACCTCTTTGGCCTTTTCTCCCTCAGCTATCTGCTCCCTCCTGTCTTAAGGAATGGATCAGCTGTATTTCTAGCCAAGTCAAGTTCTACTAATAAATAGAATTTATGCTAAAAATTAGTTTATCGGGCCGGTGAGATGGCTCAGCGGCATAAGCGCCTGCCTGGCAAGCGCGAGGGCCCGAGTTCGACTCCCGGAACCCTCATACGAAAAAAGGGCCGGTGATATCGCTCAGCGGCACAGGTGCCTGCTGGTGCATGAGGTCCTGAGGTCGACCCCTGGTACCCGCAAAAAAAAAAAAAAAAAAAAAATTAGTTTATCAAGAATAATTAGTTTCCTAATAAGCTTGTTAGTATTCCTCGTGTACTGTGAATTACTGGTCCTTGATAGGCTAAGATTATCTCTACCGAGTTGCATAAAATGATCCATGAACAGTTATAAATAAATTACTAAAAACTGAACTTCTAAAAGTCTCAGAAAGTAAATTATCATTGTATCCCTGCTTTTGGTATTCTGATATTAAGTAGGTTTTTAAAAAATATTTTAAATTAAAAAGACGTCAAGTTCACAAACAATGCTATCAGAACAACCCACCTGATTTCTTCAGGTGTTCATAAAGAGAGAAAGAGATGGTGTCAATACGTTCATTAGTTTTAAAGCCAATAATCAGAGAAGGACAAAGATATTTGGCAGATTAGGAAGCAAAGATCATCACAATGACTCTAGTTTCAAACCAGCAGGGACATTAATATGGAGATCAATCATTAATCAACTTTTTAACCTAATTAGTAATGCTTCTCAACAAAACTTTAGATGAATTTTTAGTGTCATTATAGCTCTTGCTTTGTATATAGTACAGCATACCCTTTACATTGTTTTGCAGTAGATTTACTCAGTATGGCAAGTTGAAGGATAGTCTCCATAGAAACAGATACGAGTAAGTCCATGTCTAGCTCAAGGTCTTGCTGTTTAAATTTATGACTAAATTTAAACCTTTTTCATTTTCTGAAGCTTCTAAAATTTGGTCTCAGAAAGTGCCTATATTCAAATGTGCTTTTTTTCTTCCCTTTCAGATAGCCATGGACATATCGATCCCTCACTGAAACCCATCTGGGACTTGGCTTTTCTTGGCAGCTCTTACGTGATGTGGGAAAAGACAACTCAGTTTTTACACTACTACTTGGTCCAGCTTACTAGTGTGAAGCAGTGGGTAAGGAATATGGAAATTAACCAGACAAGAGACACTTATCAATGCAGTGTTCTTAGACTAAACTAATGTGGATTTCTAACTCTGTGACAGTTTTCATTGCATTTCATTCCTTTAACAAATATTCAAGTGCCTGCAATGGGCCAGGTATTATAGAGTAAGGATGTAACAGTGAACAAAAACCACAAGGTTGAGCCCTGAGACAAATTCTAAAGAAAAAGACCAGAAAGACAGTGAACTGATAAATATGTATCAAATGCTGTTAAGTGCTATGGAGAAAGAGTAGGAAAAGAGAATGCAGGGTTTTGATAGAATGACCATCTATATAGTCTAAAGTAAGGCCAATTTGAGCAGAGGTTACATCGAAGAGGGAATGGAGAGGGAGTTGTGACCCCAAAAGGGAAGAGAATTTTAGGCAGAGGAAACTGAGGCAGCATTGTGGCTGATGGATTTGAGAAATGGCAGTGAAGGTAGTGTGGCTGAGCAGAGTGAGCAAGGGGTCTGTGCCAGGGGATAAAATCAAATGGAGGGCAAGTGGAAGGTATCTGTTCATGGAAGGCCTTGGAGGCCATTAAAAGGGCCTTGTCTTTTACTTTGTCTTTTGCCTATTAGGGTCTTTAGCAGAGGAGTGACATGATCTGACTCACAGAGAATCATTCTGGCTGCTATGCTGCAAACAGACTGTAGGGAGATAAAGGAAGAAGCAGGAAGATCAGTAAAATACTGCAAAAATCTAGGCAAGGCCTGGTGGTGGACTGGCCACAGAAATAGCACTGGAGATGGTGAGAAGTGTTTGGATTCAGGTAGACTGATAGTATTTGCTCATGGATTAGACATGGATATCAGAAAATAATAAGAGTTAAGATGACTCTTAGGATTTGGGCCTCAAACTAGAAGGACACAGTTTTCATTAATTAAATGGGGAAGAGTATAGGAGGAACAGATTGCTAGGGAAATTATCTTGGTTTGTGGCATGCTAAATTCTGTAATCAAGTAGAGAATCTGTATGGTCAGCTGGACATACGAGTCTGAAGTTCAGGGGAGAGGAATGGGCTGGAGTCATGTCTGTGTACACAGTATTCAAAGTCACAAAACTGGAGGAGATCACAGGTAATGGTGTACTAGAGAAAGTAAGCTGCGTAAGGACTGAATCCTGGAACCCTTCTAATTTTAGATCTCAGACAGGAACCCAGAGAGTTCACCTGGAGGGAAATCAAGTAACAACAGCTCAGTTGCTGTAGGAGGTAGATGTCAAGGTGGAAACTAGCAGACATTCTATGCTACCTGCTCAGTGAATGAGAGGTGAAGTCATCAGTTCACAGCAAGGATGAGAGGCAGTGCTGGGACTATGGGGGAAGCACCACGCAGCCCTACAAGCCCTTGAACGTCTGAACGCCAAGGAGCGGTCACACACAGCTGTGTGGATATATGTGCCAAGTAAGTGAAGAGCTGGATTTAGTCAGGGGTTGGATTTTTGTCAGACAAGTGTGATACAGAGAGAGGGGTATTTTCAGAATAAGCAAAATCAACTTCTCTGAGAGGGAAGCTGAACCAATCGTGAGTACCAATTTTTAAAATTCATATTTTTATAGATTCATCCATGGGTGGATTATCATGTTCGGAGTACAGAGATTTGGCCAGCATTAGGTCAGCATGTTTAATGCCAATAATAATCTCCTGTACCCTCCAAAGGCCACTTGTAAGACATCAACTAGAGCCTAGTTTTTCTTATCTTTCTTTCCCCTTATGGAGTGCTTTTTAATAGAAATTATCATCTAATTGAATATTGCTATTAAGTTAGGACACAGTTCTTTTGCCAGATAAAAGCTTCTCTGTCTCTTTCTCTCACTGCAAATGGGGACGCACATGTAAACCAGTTAAAAAAAGGAGAGATGATGTCACTGAGCAAGAATTTTAGATTTCTTTCACTATGTAGAGTTTGAATTTCAGAAAACAATAGTTGAATATGCAGTTGACTTATTGGGTCATGAGAGGCAAATCATCTCTTAGGACCCCCTAAATGAAGACTAACAAACTGACTGAGGCTCTGGAAACTAGTAAACTTAAATCACTGGAGGAGAGGAAAATTTGGTTTCAAGTTTGATAGGCATTTTGGCTTACGGTTCTCTTAAAGAAAAGTAGTGTGCACCCATATCCACAAACATTTTCAAATTCTGCTATTCAGTAACCAGTAAGGATTTCCATCTTTCGGCAAAAGAAGCAACACAACAAAAAGCAAAACTATCAGTGTTTTTTAAAAGTCACTAAGAGCAGATTTAAATCCTATTCTGGGAGACCAGCAACAAGGTGATAGGGCTAAGAAGCCCGAGATACCACATAGGCAGGAAGTGACTGGGAGTGCTCAGGAAAGTATAGTTTTCCAAAACTCTGTGTGGGAATTATTAACTTTACACTTAGGGTTAAGCTCAGCTTTTAATGCAAGTAAACACAAGATTATAAACTCATAGCCCCAAGTCAACAAGCCCTGAGAGAACAGTGAATGAAGAAAGGAGAAATTTAAATACAATGATAAAATACAACGCATCTTCCTGGCACAATCACTGCTTTAGAACTGAAGGACATATGTTGCTCTCAATACCCCAAGGACTGTGCTAAGGACAAGGGAGATACATTGGCTAGGAAAAAAAACGGATAATGGCTTTCCCTGTACCCTTAGCCTTTAACACAAATTAAGAAAAGTAAAACTGACTATTGTTCCAACTCCTATCAATCAGACCCAGATTCTGCAAGCACTGCAAATCATCTAACCAGCAGTACATTACTACAATCAGCTCTAGGCTTTACCTCAATTGAGGTCTCCACTGGTCAAAGAATCCATCTCATCTACCTCATCTATTCTGCTTTAATACTACTTGCTACTAAAGCGTATTGGTTCTGCTAGCAATTATTCTCTTTTGGAGGGGTTTGGTAGAGAAGATATGGGGTGGATCACAAGGGAACAAACAAAACACTTCCAGTGTGTTTTCATGAAGATTAAAGTGCTGAGTCAACAAAAAACATAACAATGAATCACCATCAATTTGTGATTTGAAAAGAAGCCAAAGACATTATTTCTGAATTATGTTAAAAATAATAACTTCTGGGCCGGTGAGATGGCTCAGCGGCGTACGCAACTGCCTGGCAAGCGCAAGGGCCCGAGTTCGACTCCCGGAACCCACATACGAAAAAAGGGCCGGTGATATCGCTCAGCGGCACAGGCACCTGCCGGCGCGCGAGGTCCTGAGGTCGAGCCCCGGTACCCACAAAAATAAATAAATAAATAAATAATAAAAAATAAAAATAAAAATAATGACTTCTTGGGCCAGGGACACAGCTCAGTGGCACAGCGCCTGCCTGGTAAGCGCGAGGTCATGAGTTTGATTCCCAGTACCAACAAAAAAAAAAAAAAAAAAAAAAAAAAGACTTCTTGGCAGAGCTTAACTGGATAAAGGCACTCCAGTCTTGGAATACTTTGCCAGACTGGGAAGTGTGGTATAAAGTGCAGTTCTTTAATAAACTGTGCTTTTTTAGTTTGTCTTAAGATTGCTTCTTCCTAGAGGAGGAAGACTTCACAAAAAATGGCAATGTTAAGGGTATGATTTGTAACTTTATTGAGGAAGGTCTTAATCAAATAGTATAGTATTTCCAACAGCATAACAGCCAACTTGTGTGGAACATCTCAGGAAAGATGATCATTTCCTCCTAAGGTCAAGATAGTCACCAAGTGAAGGTCAAACAAGGCTAAATACCAGCCCCCTCCGTCAACACCACCAGACCCAGTCATTCCCCGTGGGGGACTGCTTCCAGGCCCCACCCCAATGCCAAAATCTCCAGATGCTCAAGTCACTTATATTTGCATATAAGCTTTACACATTCTCCCACATACTTTAAGTCATCTCTAGCTATACATAATACCTTATGCAATGTAAATACTAAATAATTTTTAGACTGTATTTAAGGAATAATGAAAAGAAAAAAGTCCACATATGCTTAGGGCAGACACAATTTTTAAAAATACTTCCAATTTTTGGTTGGTTGTGAGCATGGATGTGGAACCCACAGATATGGATGGCCGACTATAACTGGAACCTCCTGTAACTTCTCTTGTAAGAGACACTGAATTTTCTCTGATGCATTCTCTGATTTTGCAGCTTGTGCCTTAGATGTTTGAACTTTTATAGGTACACTGCCAGGCAGGAGACCTACAAAGAAGCCACCATATAAAAAGCAGTCTATTTCTAATCCACACATATTCTTTTACTTTCTTCCTACAACACCTTCCTCACCTGATGTAAACGTCCTGTTGTGTAAAAGTCTCCATCACTGAAGGCAAAAGGAAGACAAAACCTTTTGTATCAGATTCTTTTTTTGTTGTACTTACTTTTTTATGTTCTTTGCAGGTCTCAATAAAAATCTGCTAAAAGACTTAAATTATATTCCAAATTGAGGTTTTGTTGTTTTTTTAAAGAAAAGCGCCTCTTCCATTTTGACTAGTAATTAAATAAGCCTCTTGGCATAAAAAAATAGAAAATGTCAAAAATAGGAAATTATCTTTAGTCACTAGTAAAACATGCAGTATCAAGTACATAAAAGCAGTAAGGACAACCTGCCTACCTACTGAAAAATATCTAATGCATTGGTTTTAGAAACAGCATGTTAGAGTTTTATAGAGTATAAATGAAAAATGTGAGTTTTGGAGTCAGTAGATGAGGGGTTGAATCCCCATTTGCCACTTACTAGCTGCAACCTCAAGTTACTGCTCCTATAAAACCAGGCTTGTAATATATACTATTGTATGACAGAATTACATAAAACTATATAGAAAGTACCTATTACAGAACCTGGCCCATAGCAGGCACCCTAGAAATACTGGTTGCCTTTCCCCTTGTCTACTTGTTTCCTGGCATGGCAGGGCTAAAATCTGCTTGAGGTACACACACAGGATCTAGATCCCAAAGGTTGCTACAAGATTGTTCCTATTCCCACAGAATTTAGCTTCCATCAAAAACTATAAATATTGGAGAGAAAAAATGATACCAACATTGAACCAGACTTTCATATAATTCAGTGAGAAAAAAACAAAGAATCCATGATTTCCATTATCTTGCTGCAGAATATACCGAAGAAATGAGGCTGAAATAAAAAAGGCAACAGGAGACCAAAGGTACCCATACTAAACAAGAATGTATATGACACATGCTCATATGAACCCACTGTATCTATTATATACTCTTTTTCCTTCCTTTAGGAAACTAATGATGATGCAATTGATTTTGATTATACTGTACTACTTCATGAATTCCCAACACAGGTAAAATACAAAATTATATACAAAATTGTCTTTCCCTTCAGTTTTTGCAGGTTGTATTCTAATTTTATGAGTATTTCCTAGGAAATCATTCCCTGTCGTATTCACCTGCTCTGGTACCCTGGCAAACCACTTAAAGTGAAGTACCACTGTCAAGAGCTACAGACCTCAGAAGAAGCTTCTGGAACTGTAGAAGGATCAGCTGTGGAACCAACAGAGCTTAGTAACTTCTAAAGTTAAAAAAGGATCTGCTTATACCAGATTGTAGACAAAATGACTATACTAACCTGTCATTACTCTAGTACACCAGCTAAGGTCTGGGTATTGTAATAACTTAGCAGTCCTCAGCAAGTTCAAGGTTTTAGCCCTAAAGTGCAATATCCAATCAATTAGTATATATTGAAAATGGATCAATAATTATTTTTCTAAAAAAAAAAATGGTTTCATCTCTGAATTTGTATTTCTTATTTAGAACATACTATAGCTATTTTTATGTTGCTAAATTGCTCCTTCCTGTATGTCAACAAATATATTTGCAATGAAAGCAATCTATAGGGAAGATATTAACTGAGGAATTCTATTATATTTTATCATTTCAAGCATATTCTTTTTTAACTTGATATCTACGTTTTAAATAAATGTTTGTTTCTAAATAATGAAATGTGTTTGCAGAGACTTGTATGCATAGGCAAAATCTGTGCTAAACTGAAATAAAATCAGTATTGCTTGATTCAAACTTTACAAATATGGTAATTTACCAGATAACGCTGTCTACAAACATGTATTAAAAGAAACACTAATATAACAAAGTACATCAAATATTTACAACTTTTATTTATAAAGACAACTTGAATCCAGCGTTTGTCTAAGTAATTTATGAAGGCAAACATAACACATATTATAATCAAATTCAGTGGAGTACTTCCTTAAGGCAAGAAGAATTGGTCCAGGAAATGTTGCCATCATTTGCCTCTAAAAATTATCATAATTTAATAGAACACTTATATCAGTGTCTAAAAACACTGAGCCAGGTTTCTTGATCAGTAATTGATTTGGAAGCATCAGCCTTAAAATATAACAAAATACAGATGCACATTTACTTACAATGGGATTATGTCCCAATAAATCCACAAGTTGAAAATATCAAAGGGTGAAAACACATTTAATACACTTAACCTACAAAACAACTTGCCCTAGCAACACTGTACACTATACTGCGTTGGTTCTTTACCCTCGCCATTGTGTGCTTGGCCTCCCTGCTGCCCAGCATTCCAAGACAGTAACAGACTGCATTGCTAGCTTGGGAAAAGATCAAACTCAAAAAAAAATTTTTTTTTTATTATTTGAGAGGATCTCTCTATGTATCCCAGGCTGGCCTTGAACTCACAGCAATCCCTCTGCCTCACCCTCCCAAGTGCTAGGATCACAGGTGTGTGCCACCATGCCTGGCTAAAACTCAAAATTCTAAGAGTTTCTTCTACAGTTGTATCACTTTCATATCATTGTAAAGTCAAAAAAAGTCTTAAGTCTAACCATCGTAAGTCAGGGACTATTATTTAGTCTGTACAGTTATATAATTGGAAATTTACACTGAAGAAAAAAGTTTAGACATGGACTCTTACAAAATATAAATAAGCATATCTAATTTATGTATTTTTCTATTTAAAATCCCAAACTTGCATTTATCTGCCCAACATCCAGTTGTTTTAAGTATTCTGAAACACTGTACTAAAAGAAACTTCTGCTCTCTCACCTATGTGGTAATGAAAAGGAAGTGCTCTTTCTAAAGTAACAAACACTCTACAATGATTAAATTATGCCAAATCAAGAGAGAAACTGCTTTAACTGAAGTTCCCTAAATGATCTTCAAAAACAGATTCTCAAAGCATAATTATAGTATATTAAATGTCCTATGTTCTTCAATCATTCATTTAGTATCACATTAAGGACTAGAAAGGGGTGTTTACAGGGTGTTTCAGCTTTCTCCAAGTCCTCATTTCAAAAAGGCATTTTCCATTAGTGAGAGTAGTATGGTCACAAATGTGACCATAATTCAGCCAGGTAAGGATTCTGAAGTAACCCTTAAACAAACTTATTTCAGTACAATAGATTATGAGGAGGAACTGTATACAGACAAACAATATACAAACACAATTACCTAAATTATAAATTCACAAAACTCACAAAGTTAACTAAACATTTTTCAGTACCACCTAAAAATCTCTAATATCATTAGAACATCTTTTCTAGCACAAACTCTAAAATTGATGACTTGATTTTACTAACATTTTTCATAGCTAACAACAGAGAGAAAATACTCAGTCTGCCTTGGCATAAAATTTAAACTCTAAATTCCCTAAGCCAGCGATGGGGAACCTTTTAGAGCTTTCAGTGATAACAAACAGCAGGCTGCAGCACACATGCCATAGGTTTGCCACCACTGCTAAGCTCTCTTTTCATTAAGTGTGTAAATTTGTCTGAATTACTGTGTGCCAATGAGTTTACACCAGCATCATCTCGTTAGAACTTTCAAAATTTTAAGACACATAAAATAGTAGCAGTATTTTTGTGTGCATTCTACTTTATTCTACTCAGTTTCCATTTTTCCTACCTGAACTACACATTGGTACAAATTAAACAAGTACTTTTGAAAGTCAATTAAAGGCTTCTATACTTGCACTTGAATGTTAGTCTTTTGTGACATCTTAGTTTATCAGACCAATTTTTCTCAGCTTAGAAAATTCAGACCAGTTCTGTGACCTTTCCTAGCTTTCAAAGTACCATAAACAGCTAACATGTGGTTGATACTTACATGAATAAATGTTCACATAAATTTTCCGTGAATACAATTAACTTATTTCAGTGATACATTACATTGTTATTTATTTGAAGACACTTCAAGCAGCAGTTAGACCTCCAATTCAACAACTTACAGTTTAGCAACGCAAGCAGCTATTTCCTACAAAGGGATACATTCAAACATATCAATTTACTACTTCCTATTGGCTGCCAAATTTAAAACTCATGCAGCTTTCAAAAACTTTAAAATATGAGAAAAAAACTTTTTTTGAGACAGGGTCTCACTATGTCGAAAAATCTTAAATTTCAGGAATGATTAAATTTTGGTGATTTTATAAACTGCAATCAGAGAGTGAGCAGAGAATAACAGAAAAGTAGACTGTATTCAAATGAAGAACCAATAGCCCAAACTCGGATGTCATGCAAAAGAATACTAATAATACTAAAAAGAATACTAACACATATCTGAATTGCAAAAATCTTTCATGTCTTAGGCCTCAGTGCAGGCAAAACTGCAGTGGTCTTCAACTCTGAATGCATATTGGAATCACCTGGGAAGGTTTCGAAGCATCCAAGTAACTGAGGTGAGCCTGAGGGGTTTCTTTTTAAAGCCCCAGGTGACGTTTTAAAGTGCAGTCAGGACAGGACAGACATGCAATACACCTAGTGCTGCTACTCCTCTCCAGGCACAGGCACTGTTGTTTTTCTTTGGCCAACAATTACCCTTCACAAAAGTAATATAAAAAATCCTTTTTTACAGATACTCACATTAATCTTTTCCACGCTATAGACTTTGGTTGGCGTTTAGTCTTTACAAACTATCACTAAGCTAATGAGTTAACAAGCGATATGGGTTAGGTTCCTGGCTGTATCCCGTATGTGCTCCTATCTGAGTTACCTGACCCTCCCTAACCCCCTCCTGGGACTGTGTCATCTCCTATGAAATGCTTGGGATGGATTTGATACCTAGGATCATTTCTGACACTCTAAAACTGGAATATTTAACAAATGGAAAACATGTCCACATTTTCCCATCTTTTTGACTATTCTAAATAGCCAGAGAGATCACGCTAAACTCTATGAAAGTATTTCCTCACTGGGCATTATACTCATAATAATGAATGGTGTGAGGTGCTGACGTAATGCCGAAGCAACCACATTTCTCAGGCTTGACGCTACTGTAGCAATAGACATATTCATGAGGGAAATGTACTTCACCATAGTCAGACCTAAAACATCCATTTGATAACTTAATGAGCAGTGTGGTCTTAGAAAAAAATTACCTTCTCTATGCCTCTGCTTCTTACAAAACTGACATAATACGGTAACAGTATTTACTCTCCTAAGGTTGTGAGAATTAAATAATGCATTTAAACTATTTAGCAAATGTGAAAACATGCTTGATACTTTTAAAAAATCTTTTTTTCCTAAAAACCTCAAATTATAAAGTCAAATCTGTAAAACAAGAAAATCAAAAGTATTTAAAATCAATTATTTTATTTCTATTATCCAGCAAGGGAAAAGACTAAGATATGTGTATGGCATCAGATAATTTTTAGATGAAGAAATTCTGAACAGTACAGTATAATTCCCTAGGAAAACCTGATCTGTTCTGGAAATAAAAGCTTAGCATTTGTTCTTTCACAATCTCAATTAATACAGTATAGGACAAACCAAGAGTATTCAGTATATGATACAGTATATAATAAACTGCAACAGTATTTGATTCAACTAATATTTACTGAGTGAATGAAATGAGTAGCAACTTTATCAGTTATATTCTACTATAAAGGGTGTCTTAGTTACTTTTCTCTCCTTGCTGAGGCAAAATACCCCACACCCACAATTAAGGAAAAGTTTATTTAGCTCACAGTTCCTAGAGGTTTCAGTCCATAATCAACTGGCTCCGAGGCAGGGTGGCATGGCACAGGGGCAACACTTTAAGGCAGCAGAGGACAGCAAAAGCAACAAGAGCAAAAAGGGGGGAAGCCTCTTTTCTACCCTTATATTGTATGCAGGCTACCCGCCCTTGGGTGGGTGTAGCACTCACACCATGTTCATGCCCTCCTTTTGCACAGGATAAGGATGTTTACAAAGTGAGGACCCTGGCCCCCTGCTGAGTCACTTAAACTGCTAAACTTCTCAAGTTGACACAATGTATCAACTGTTACAGAGGGCCACAGAAAGAAAATAAAGATGAACATAAACAAGAAGGGCATTTTAAAGATATGATTTTTTACTTCATGTAGGACAGCAAGTAACATCTGTATTCTTAAAACAGAAACAGGAATTTGCAGAAGCTACAGGTTGAAGCAATCAGCCATGTTACAAACAAGCTAAAAATTTAGCTAGTGTTTTAATAACCCTTCTCTACTTCTGCAGATAACAATAGGCAATGTATTAACCATTATTACTCTCCTCTTGTTTTGAAATTTTATTTTTCTCCTATTTAAAATAAAATTTAAAAAAACATATGAATCCGCTCAAACAAAAAATGCCTGTCCACTAATGACACTACGAGAAGTGTCATGATATACAAAATTTACTTTCAAGTCAATGTATGAGAGATACACAAATTATTTGATACACAAATTGTTACCACAGTCACTGTTGAATCTAGATAGAAGGGATATGGCTATACTGTGCACTATTTTCCCAGCATTTCTGTATGTTGAAAATTTTCATAATAAAAAAATTTGGAAAGAAGTTTACACATATTCCAAGCTCAGAAGTATAACTAAAATAAGTCTCTTCCCTTAAATAAATATTAAATACATTTCAGTACTGTAATAATCATTTTTTACTTTTTAATGAACTATAAAACCAATTCAACGAAGTTGAGATATATATAGAATTATCTTTGAATAATTATCTTGAATAATATTTCACAATAGGTAAAAGGTTTCTAAAATTTGTTTTACCAACTTGAATTTGTTCCACTGAAATCTATCATTTCCAAACCTTAAAATTAATAAAACGAGGGAATTCAGTTCTTGGCCTTTCCCTTTTTTACAGGAAGTTGACCTGTAGCTTCCAAATACTTATTAATAAGGTCTTCTTGTGTGGATGGTAAACATGGCTGGTATCTGCAATACTCCATTGTGTATTCTCCCTTTCCCTAGGAGTTGAGAGAGAGAAAAAGGGAGAAAGAATGAACTTTTTTACAACTGTCAAGTCATGCAGTCAGGATTTCACAAATTAGATCATTTATAAAGTGCTCTTTTGAAAAGCACTATAGTAAAGTTTAAACACTTGCTTACCTCTGTACATGACCTAAGTTCAGTGGAATAACCAAACATATTATTCAAAGGGACCTAAAAACAAACACAAGAGATATTTTAGCATTGCTTATTGAAAAATACTTGAGAAAAATGCAAGGATATATTAGTCATGTAATGTTTTAGATTTAGGTCCCTACTCACTACTTTTTATTTAAAAGAATTCAAAGTCAAAGGGAAACACCTGTTTTATTCCATGTGGAAACCATATTTGACAGCCACAACTAGCAACCAAATATTTCAGTTTACAGGGCAGATACCACTGAGGCCTTCCTTCCTTAACCGTAATGTTAGGTTTGGCACAAGTAAAGACAAGGAGTAAAATCAGAGCAAGCTTTTATTGCTGGTGTGGGAGGGTTGCGGTAGGGTACAAGAGACCCTTAGAGGAAGGAATGCAAGACAGGACTTTATACAGAGCGTTTTACGTAAGCTCAGGGGCGTCACACCAGAGGGGATTGTATGACTCTGGGATTGGACGATATTTTGTGGAGGTGCAAAAAGGAAGCGGGAAGTTCATTTTTGGGACTGGACAAGAACACAGAAGTCTCTTTGGGTGGGATAGGCTGTTGTCCTTTGTGTAGGTACCATGTTAGGCAGGTGCCATTTTAGGAGTAAGGGGACCATTCACATACTCCTCTCTCTGCCACCAGCTCAAGCATTCGGAGAAATGCTTCTTCTGTGAAAATGTTAATACGAATTTCCATTGGATACTTTCTTTTCCTTCTTTTTTCTTTTTTGTGGTGCTAGGCATTGAACCAGGGCTGCCTCTACCACTGAGCTATACCTTCCACCGCTCACTGGATAATTTAATGATATGCTTATCATAGTGTCTTCCAGGAGGCCTTCTGTAATGTGATAAACTCTCTCCCACAAGATTTAAGTAAAAACAGGTACAGAGGAACAGAGTTAAACATTATCCCAATACATTTCAGATAATATAATAAAGCAGCTATGCAAAGAAAGCTAAAATGAGAAAGAAAAATTATTAAATAATAGCATATTTATAAAAGGTTAAGATGAAATGAATCTTATTTTTGGCTTCACACTTCAAGAGTTGCTCTAAAAGGCAAATTACAGAAATTGCCACAGATACAGAAGACACAAATTCAACAGGGAAATGTGTCAATTTGCTCTACAACTGGCGAAAACAGAAGCTGATTTCCTTCTACAGATTAAAAAAAAATTTTTTTTAAAGCAATGACCAATAGTACTTACATCTGCATACAGTGTAAAATAGTCCTCAATTCCATCTTGCCCTGTGATTACCCCATGGCGCCGGTTAATTCCCGCGATTACTGATCCCTGAAATTCATTTGGAGCTATAATTTCCACAGCCATAATAGGTTCCAGGATACACAATGTTGTATTGGCCAAAGCTGGGTTTAAAAAAATTTTTTATCATTAAACAAACTAGAACTCTTTCTTTTCCAGCTTTATGATTAAGACACAGGTGGCACTCTCCCAAACCTACACAAACAAACGATCTTAAACTATCTGATCTGGACTCATTTTCTCACAGCAGTAACAGTCATCCTTCTATATGAAAGCTAACTCCAATAAAATAATATTAATATTTAATTTTAGTATTATTTCTACTACCATATTTTTATCCTTAAAGCTCATAAAATTGTAAAGAATATAAAAAGATCTTAAAACATCAGTCATCAAGTCCTTTGTCATAAAAATTGTCCAGTTGTGTTACTTAATCTCTTTGGAAGCCTTTGGATTCTAGGAACTGTTAAAGTCTTTAACTAAAGTTAAGTCTATCTTTCTTGTTAGTTCCTGGCAGACAGTTATTTTTTATAATAAGAAAGTAACATGGTGAGGAGTGCACAAGGCACCCTTCATGTACTTGAAGGTAAGATCAAGTCACTCCTGAGATCTGTGTCTCCTTTAAGCTGAACAATTTCCCAACCTAACAGAATCAGAAGACCAGCTTCTACTTTCTGCTCCATGTCTGACAACTTCTACGCCTTCTGTGAAAACATGCTCTGCCCAGGACTCACATTTCTTCCCACAAAATAAAGATGCCAGACTAGATGTTAAGAATCACCTCTGCACTAAAACTCAATATGTATGTCTCTATTTTTGTCCAATTTAACACATAAGCAGAACACTTCTTTCAATTACAAATGATGGCTGATGGTTAAGTACAACAATATGGAGAGAGAATAGTAAAGCTTCAAACATTTGTAGTTCACTTACAATACTTCAGCCTCAGATCGGCTGCACTATCTCCAAATAAAAGCATCAAGACACAGAAAAGGGGGCCGGTGAGATGGCTCAGTGGCTTAAGCGCCTGCCTGGCAAGCGCGAGGGCCCGAGTTCGACTCCCAGAACCCACATACGAGAAAGGGGCCGGTGATATCGCTCAGCGGCATGGACGCCTGCTGGCACGCGAGGTCCTGAGGTCGACCCCCCCGGTACACACACACACACACACAAAAAAAAAAAGACACAGAAAAGATGACGAATTTTTGTTTCAAAATAATCACAGCTTTTTCAGAAGCATCAATTTGTTAATAATAATTAGCCATCACTCTTACATGTTCATTAAAGCACTTCTAAAGATGCTATTATATTAAGTGCAATAATTATAAGCACAGCACTGAAACATAGAGACATCCCTGAGTATCAGTGAGGAACTGGTTTCAGGTCCTTCTGTAGACACCAAAAAAAATCATGGGAGCCATTTTATAAAATGGCTTAGTATTTCCACATAGCCTAAGGACAACCTCCCAAATACTTTTTAAAAAATCATCTCTAGGCCACCCATAATACCTAATACTATGTAAATTAGTTGTTAGACTGTCTTATTTAGGGAATAATGACAAAAAAAAGACTGTACATGTTCAGTACTGTTGCAACCATCATGTCTAACTATGCAGTACACGAACAAGAATGAGGCAAACAATGCTCAAAGGAGTGTGGGAAAGAAACAGTGGAGCTTCTGTCCCTTACTTCATTCACTGGAATTCAGCAGTGCTGAGGGCACGGCACACTCAAGTTTTGTTTTTGCAACTTTCTGGAATTTATTTTTTCTCAAAATATTTTTGATGCAGAACCCCTGGATACAGACAGCTAACAGAATTAACATTTCTTAGAAATATTTTAAAATTCAAATCATATCCTCGCTCACACCTACCTTTGACTAATCTGTCCTAGTAAATTCTGTTCTGAAGAGAGGAATAACTCAACCTACAGAAATACTGCCAACTGCCGGTGAGATGGCTCAGCGGCTTAAGCACCTGCCCGGCAAGCGCGAGGGCCCGAGTTCGACTCCCGGAACCCACATACGAAAAAGGGGCCGGTGATATCGCTCAGCGGCACGGGCACCTGCTGGCGCGCGAGGTCCTGAGGTCGACCCCCCCGGTACCCACAAAAAAAAAAAAAAAAAAAAAAAAATACTGCCAACTCCTCGACTTTACTGTGGAAGCCCTGACAAACCCTACACAGACATCTCTATTAGAGTAACAATTCTAGACTGCAGAAACAGCCTCGTTTCTTCTGGCTTAGCAGAGTTTCTAGGGTTAGCAGAGCTTCCTTTGCTCTAAAGACATGTAATTGATTTGGAAAAGGGGACCCAGAATGAGAGATGTGAGCAGAAATATCCAGATCTAGCTACATACTATCTAGTTCTATTTTTTTTATAGGCAACAAGGACTCTTTTATTTTTATATCTATCTAGTGTTTTCAACAGGTTAGTAATGTAAAAGAACTGAATTGTGAAAGGGTCACATTTCAAAGGGAAGGAAAAGGCCAAGTAGTCAGTGCCTATCACGCAACTGTTGAAGCCAGCATGCTGTATTAGTCTCCCGTCACTTGCAACTTGAAGAAGTTTATTTTGACCTGCAGTTTGGGGAGAATTCAGTTCATGCCCTCATGTTAGGCTGGTTCTAAGGCAGAAACAGCATCATAGAAAGGGCATGGAAGAGGAAAGCTGCTCATCTCACAACAGTAAGGAAGCAGAGAGAGAAGGGAGGAGCTGGGGCCAAGAATACACCCTTCCAGGCCGCACCCTCCATGATGTACCTCCAACCAGCCCCCACCTTGTAACAGCACGTTGAGCCAGGAGCTCATCAATGGGTTCATCCACTGATGAGTATAACGTCCCCATGATCCAATCACCTCTGAACACGTGAGACCTCAGGGGGACATTTTTTTATGTGGGTACCGGGAGTTGACCTCAGGACCTCGTGCTTGCGGGGCAGGCGCTTACGCCGCTGTTATCTCGCTGGCTCCCCAGGGGGACATTTTAGATCTAAACCATAACACCTGTCTAGTTCTGTCATATTTCCTCACCCTGCTCCTTTTAGATTCTTCTTTCTTTGCAAATCTGTTTCCTCATTCACTTTCAAATGAACCCTGCCCTTATACATGCCATCAACTCTCACCCATGTGACAGGACTCAGAAGCTGACTCACCTTGTCATCTTTCAACAGCCATATGGCAGCCAAGTCCTAAAAGCAATTTTTTTTCCTCAAGCAGATCTACGTGGTCTATAGCTCCTTAAGGTGTGACGTAAAAATACTGATATCATCACAGGATTTTTTTAAGCCAAAGTGGTACACAGAAATGGTACTGTTTCTATTTCAACCTACTAGTAATAACATCCGTATCACCAGGCCAGGTACTAAAGTCGTTGTGAGAGGAGGTGATCAAGGGCTGACTCTGGTCTGGATTTAACTTTAAGCTCTGTCACTAACTAGGAAGTAAGCCTGGGTCATTTGATTAACGGCTTGAGCTTAAACTTTCTCAACTCTAACATCATGTGAAGATAAGGTATGATAATTCATGGACATGGCATAATACACAGCACATAAGCAATCAACAAATGTTATTCTGACTGCTCTTGAGACAAATAGCTGGGGAATGGGTGGCAAGGCACAGTGCCAGGTCAAGGGCAGTACAACAGGAAGAATGACTGGCATTCGCTATGCCCAAATATGTATGTTGCAAATGTTTTCAAGTATATTCTCATTTAATATCTGTGGAATTATCAAGCAGCCTTGGGAAAGTTCAGATGACCTGTCTATTTTTGTACAGTAAGGAAGGAGCAGGGTCTGGATTCAAACTCAAAGCCTGGGATGAAATGGGACAGGAGATCAAGAAAAGGACATCATCAAGTTAAACGAACTAACAATATGATTCTGGCCTGGACTTTGTTTATCTTGCAGAGTGGCTATCAGTTCAGTGTTTCTGGGGAGACCAACTATGGCCCTGTCTACAAATTGGCCACACAAAATGATGGCAATGGCCAGGGAACATTAAATTTCACATTTCGGTTTTAAATTACATCACTGATTAATCTCAGGGACAAAGTCTAAAGTTCATCTCAAATTAGAATACATAAGAATGTGAACAAATATCTTTCTTCTAATCCTGATAATATATAACACATAATATTATATATTATATGATCTTATATGATACTTTGCTATCATATAAGAATTATCATATTAACTCATAAGCTCATTTACTAACATTTTCACCCTGAATCTCTCGTATAGCATTCAATGGAGGTATATTAAAAAGTTGGTTTTCTTACTAAGTTTGGCAAGAACTTCCTTAGACCAGACTGTTACATTTTTATCTTTCTCTTTAGGAATGTAAAAACCAATTTTTATTTTTACTTCAAATATAATTTTAAGCTTTATTTTTATTTGACAAATAATAACTGTATTCATTTATGGGGCAAACTGTGATGTTTCAAACATTTTTCTTTTAATCATGAAGAAGTAAGAATCAAATGAATAACTCATTTTTATGCTAGCACCCTGCTTATCTGCATAATCTGGCAAAAGCTTCTCAATTCAATTTCAGTGCTTTTTCTTTGCACATTTACTAATTTAAGAAGTTGCAGCATAAATTACTAAAGGCTCCAAACAGGTTAAGCAAAATCAGGAATTAGCAACCTAGTCAAAAGATCAGCAACCTTCTCCAACCATTCCCTATACCTTATCACAAATGCAAAATGAGACCAAAGGCAACATAAAGTTTAAAATTTATATAGAATCAATAAAGCCATGATTTACAGAATGCTTATGAAATATTATGGTTAATTTAATTTTCTACTGTCCATTGAACCCTCTTTGATGAAATTACTTCTGAACTGTTTTGTAAATCACAATTTTTCTGTGTTAAGAAACTTACGGGGGGCCGGTGAGATGGCTTAGCGGCTTAAGCGCCTGCCCGGCAAGTGCGAGGGCCCGAGTTCGACTCCCGGAACCCACATACAGAAAAGGGGCCGGTGATATCGCTCAGTGGCACGGGCGCCTGCTGGCGCGCGAGGTCCTGAGGTCGACCCCCCGGTACCCACAAAAAAAAAAAATTAATTAAAAAAAAAAAAAAAAAAAGAAACTTCCGGACATTACTAATGAGTTACAAAACAATAGATATGATATGGATGACTAGAAGAATGAATTTTCTGGCTTCAGGACACACCTCTGAAGTTCCTTTGAATAACACTGATGTCAAATTATTACATTGTCACCTGGTTTTTCTCTTAAAATCACAGAGTCAGCGGGCCGGTGAGATGGCTCAGCAGCTAAAGCGCCTGCCCGGCAAGCGCGAGGGCCCGAGTTCGACTCCCAGAACCCACATACGAAAAAAAAAAAAAAGGGCCGGTGATATCGCTCAGCAGCACGGGCACCTGCTGGCGCGTGAGGTCCTGAGGTCGACGCCCCGGTACCCACCAAAAAAAAAAAAAAAAAAAAAAAAAAAAGCACAGAGTCATATATGTTTACAATTACTTGGGATTCTAGTTCATCAGAGTTTAATACATGTACCTAAATACATGTATTATTCTCCATGGAAAAGGCTGACAGTTTTATCAGTTTAGCAAGGAGTTTGCATTGTGGCTAGGTCTACTGAATTCTTTCAAAATACTTTGCCATTCTCAAAATGCCTAAAAGCCTACAATGTGATACATTAAGAAATTACTTACAAATTTATGGACTCCCTGACATTTAAATAAATCACTAAAAATAGTATGATTGTGGTTAACATATCTTTAAAATATCTCTTGTATTTCTGAGCACTTGTCCTATTAAAAACTAACTTTAGATTATTAATGAACTTAAACACATAAAAAATATAGTTTGGAAGACTAAGGTAAGCTTTGAATTTTGCAAGAGAGAGACCACAGTAGTCTACCCTCACCTCAAATCTATAAATATGTATCCATTACCAAGCGCTCTAGGTAGAGAAGACTGAGAACAGTGTTTTCTGGAGCACTGATAGTCTAACAGGGAAAACAGACATAATACGGCAAAG
This sequence comes from Erethizon dorsatum, assembly GCA_028451465.1. Taxonomy (NCBI): domain Eukaryota; kingdom Metazoa; phylum Chordata; class Mammalia; order Rodentia; family Erethizontidae; genus Erethizon; species Erethizon dorsatum. The sequence goes on from CM051832.1 coordinate 78,481,443, forward strand.
GGTGCTAAGGCACGGCATACCTTGTTTAAGAGCGCCTTCTCCGGCTCGGACGAATGAGATCTCATTGGAATCTACCATGTGGTGTGCTCCATCTTGCAGAACAAACCGGAGCCCAGAGAGCTTGTGACCAGAAAGTGGGCCCTTCTCACAGGCATCCAAAAACCCCTATTAATGAATAAATACAGCTTTGGAAATGAGGGAATTTCACCTGCCAGACGCATTGCCAAAATGCCAAAACAGTTAGTGTCCAGAGTGTAATGTTCTTATGATGTCTGTTATATTTCATCCCTCAAAAAATTTTTTTAGGGCCGGTGAGATAGCTCAGCGGCATAAGCACCTGCCTGGCAAGCGCAAGATCCTGAGTTTGACTTCCGGTACCCACATACGAAAAAAGGGCCGGTGATATCGCTCAGCGGCACGGGTGCCTGCTGGCGCGCAAGGTCCTGAGGTCGACCCCCGGTACCCACAAAAAAAAAAAAAAAAAAAAATTTTTTTTTAGAAGTTTAAATTAGCATTTTAAATTGCACTGCTGTGGTATCTAGATGAGTAATCCCCTGGAAAAGTATATTACTTAAAGATGCAACCTGGATAGAAAGTGATACTAAGAGTGTTAATGACCATTTTCTCATAACCTTAACTCTCATAATCCACTACAAATAAAGCATGATCTTAATTTTACAATTAAGATACATGAAAGGCAAAAGTAAACAACTCCCTAAATGAAAACCTCCATCAAAATTGGTGGTTTGACTTTTAAGGCAAAACAAACAAAAACCCAAAATGCTTAATTGATCAGGATAAAAAATTGCTTACTAGCCATGATTAAAATATACAGTAAATCTTTAAAATTTGTTTAAAATTACAGTAAAAAATACATTGCCATTAATCCTCCTCAAAATCTATCCCCTTGCTTCAAATACACTTATGCTATTGTTCTTGCCACATTCTGAAGCAGTTCTGCAAGTCCTCTTTTATGAGTGTATTTAGTTGTGCTATTGTGGCTGCCTTGACTTACTAAATTTTATTAAATTTATTCTAAATTCAGAATGTTTACCTTTTACGGTCATTTTGATTTTGGGGAAGAGTCAGAAGTACCACGGTGCCAGATCCAGTGATTAAGGTGGATGACAAAACACTGCAATGTTTTTACCAGCCTGCCTTTCCACTGGATGGCACTCAGCTGCAGCATTCCTTGTATTTTTAATTACACATCATTATGAAGACACTAACAAAACAAGACTTCCTGAAGTGCTCCAGAAAGTGGTAAGAACAATGGGATAAATTATTTGAAGCAAGGGGGAGTATTTTCAGTGGCATTCATGCCAATGTGTCTTTTTTTGTAATACATTTTTAAAATTTATATATTCACTGATTATTTCAATCACATTTCCTAAGGTACACAACAGCCTTAAAGCAAATGTTGTGCAAAGCAAACAAAACATTAACTCCTCATATGTGTGAAATGCTACATGGTCTTATTTTGTGAAGGCTGCAAGTTAAGTATTTTACAGTCACTTTACAAAAAAAAGAACTAATTCTGAACACTGATTTACCACTGAGAATATTAACCAGCAGCAAAGATGACAGCACACTCAGGTGCTGGGGATCTTAATGAATTATTCCATGACAACACACAGAGAACCTTCATAAATTCCCAAGAATTACTACATATCTTAATTGTGATTCAATACCAAATAAACTTTTTAATAAATAAAAGCACAACAAAGCTTTGTTAAAATTTACCTTTTCTACAGCAGGTACAAACTGTTTTGGAACATTTGTCCCAAACGTGTCATCTGTAAACTCCAACTTAGTGTAGTTTTCTGGGTCCAGAGGCTCCAGGACACCTATCACTTTCCCAAACTGGCCTGCACCACCTGATTGTTTTTTATGTGTAAACTCAAACCTAAAAGTGATTTAGGAGGGAGGAAACCAACACAGCATTATGCAATCAGCAGAATAAAATAACTCTTACTAATTTAAATGAAAAACCATTTTATCACTTTAACCTTTTCTTTTGAATATGATGGCCCTACTACAAAATTTTACTGCAGAAGTTAATCTAAAGATTTCTCACCTTTCTGTTCTTACTTGTAGATGAGGATGGGGTACACTACCAAAGTAATCTATGGTTTTTAATTCTGCTAATTCTGAATTTCCAAATTAAAAAGTAAAAGTAATTAAAAAGTTCGGTCTAAGGCTCCTGATCTAATAACCTACATTTCAAAGAATTTACATGCTTCTTCTGGACTGCCTCCCTTCCCAAGAACAGTATTCTCTCCTGAAATCTTTGGAAAAGAGAACAAGTACTTGAAAATAGGGGCTCTGATAGCTGTAGTTAATTTATTCAGATAGTTCTCTTTTCCCTTCCCTCCCTCCATCTCTTGTTTTCTTTCCCATTTGACAAAGATCTGCTTATTTCCTTTATCTTTTATTTTGTTTTCTCCTTATATTCTGGTTTCTCAGGTAAGAGAAACCATGCAATACTTAAACTTGTGTGTCTGATTTATTTCACTTAACATATGGTCTCAACGTGCATCCATTTACCTATGAATGCCTCAAACTTACCCTTCTTTATAGCAGAGTAGTACTTCACTGTATATAAATACTGTACCACATTTTCTTTATCCAATCATCTGTTGATGGGCATATAGACTGTTTCAAAGCTTTAGCTACTATGAATGGTGCTGCTATAAACATGGGTATGCACGTATCACTGTAATATGATTCTAACACTTTCAGGAAGATACTTAGAAAGGGAATAGCTGGGTCAAAAGGTATTTTTAATTTTAGTTTTTTGAGGAAATCTCCATACTGATTTCCATAGCGGCTATACTAGTTTACAAGGAATGTAAACTAACTTAACCTACAAATGAAGATTCACTTCAAAAGCAATTAGAAGGCACTGCAAGAAAACTGATTCTACAGTAGTTTAGATAAAAAAAAGTGAAAAAACTAAGACCACTTAGCAGGCAGCTATATAAAACTGCTGAAGGCAAAATAACCTCTGTCCTATGGTCAGACCATTGGCAGGAGAAAGGCAATTTAGTTTTGGCAAAACACCATCTGTCACATTAAAATTAATGTTAAATTATGTTGTTTTTGTTATCTTTAGTTTGTATATTAGTTTTGAATTTATAGTCACACCAAAATTGTAAGCTGCACACATTGTTGGTTTTATATTCATACAATTACATAAATTTATAGTACAATTTACCTGATCCCAGAGAGCCACAATAATTTTGTTATTGCAAATACAATCTACACATTATTTCAAGTTTGAGGATAATGAACTGATAACTAGTCATTTATGAGAATGTAGTGGGTAGCTAAGATTTCAAGGACCCAAACATGAGATTTTCTTAATGCAATTCATTTAACACCCAAATAGCCTCTGAAGTTTCTTTTTAATGTAATAATTATATTTTTAAGAGAGCTCAAGTTGGTATAGGTACTTTTAAAGGCCAGCTATGCCATAATCTATGTTACTAGCTTTCATCCACAAAGATGACTGTATTCTTAAGGCTTCAAAATAGTGACTTTAGAAACCTTTAGTACTCATTACTCTAAGTGATACTAACATAAGAAATATAACTAGCAATTTGTGAAACTTAAAATTTCATTATCACCAGAGTGCTTTTTGAGTCATCAGTATGTACTAAGCCACTTTTTCCTGGACACTACCCAAGAAGCACTTAATTTAAAAAGTCATGCGCACACACACACACACACACAACCTAAGAGCTTGGGTGACAGACAAATAACTATCCAAAAAGAAAAAAGAAGAGAAGAGAAGAGAAGAGAAGAGAAGAGAAGAGAAGAGAAGAGAAGAGAAGAGAAGAGAAAAACCACCTTCAGTTTCTTAGGAAAAGGCTTAAGAAGAAAAACAACCTTGCCAGGCACTGTGGCTCACACCTGTGATCCCAGTGCTCGGGAGGCTGAGGCAGAAGGATCACAGCCAACTGGAGGCCAGCCTGAACTACACAGTGAGACCCTGTCTCAGACAAAAAAAAAAAAAAAAAGAAAAACGAAAAAAGTAAAGCAACCTTTTCATCCTCTAGATACTTCAGTTGTTGGCTAATATAACTATAAAGGATGAAAAATGCTTTACTATTTTTTTAAATCTACTTCAAAGAAAATCTTCATTTATAAATTTTAAACCTATAAAGACAGCAACACATTACAATACAGATACATTTTTGTTTACTTTAGTTTTTACAGCATTACCACAACATAAACAGGCAAGTCTACCCAAAGAGACTTCAAACCATGTCTTTAAAAAAGAACAGAATCTCTATTTCTAAGTCGACCAGCCAAAGTGAAGTTCTGGCCATCGTTCTGATTAAAAGGAACCTCAGCTTCCTGATCTACCCAAAGAATAGCCTAAGCTGTAATTCCTTAAATGAGACAAAATAAATTAAGGTAGAAAATAAGAGTGAAAATGCACTACCTACCAAGGTTGCTCCTGCTTAAGCAGCTTTAAAACCTTGCTTTTGTTAGAAACTATTTCATGTAATACTCTGCATACAGTATTTAAGTATTTTTCATCATGAAACCAAAATATTCAAAGTGATTCAAGTTAGAAGCATGGTGTTATATCAAAAGCCTCATCTTTCTAAGACCAGTAAAGGCAGAGGGATGTACCGTAGCATTATAAAAATTTCTTCTCATCCAAATTATACAGTCCTCTAATATAATACTGTACTGTGTCTTGCAGTCTCTCATACCTGGATTTGGGCAGAACTGATGCAACCCCATAAAAAACTAGGGATGAGCAAGCCTGTCCCTGGACTCTAGCAACGGGAAGAGGAAAGAAGGAAGGAATCACACTACCTGGCACACTTTTGCACTTTGCCCTGTGTGAGGCCCTGTGCAGTGTCCAACTTTGCTGCAAGTGAAGCAGCTAGAGTGTCTCAGGAGAGTATACTGCAGGCGTTAAGAGACACTATAAGAGCAAAGGCCTAAAAGCCCAGCCCTGCACTTCTGTTAAGGTTAGTACCTTAACAGGATTCCCGCCATCGAAGCCCACACCTGCACTCCCTGGCGAGTAACAACTGGCCAGCTTCTCCTCCAGCAGGAGTGGCTAGGAAAGGATCGGCGAGCAGGCGGGGCTACAGAGGCAGGAAGCCCAGGGTTCTAAGACACAGGGAGCCGCAGTAGACAGAGCTGCTTCCTGAGGAAGGAGGAAGAGGGAGGGAAGGAGCTCCCGTCCTGTGCACACCCAGCCCGCGCCAGGCGTGCAGCCTTTCCACACAGGCTACCCGGCAGCAGGCAAGTGGCGCGCCTGGACCCTCCCGATAAGCCGAAGCAGCCCGCGCTCTTCCAGATGGAAATCTCGCCGAACCACTACGCAGCCTCCAGGGCGGCCTCAGTGGCAGAGAGCTGCATCAACTACCAGCAAGGGACCCCCCACAAAGTGTTCCTGGTGCAGGCTGTACAGCAGGCCCGCAAGGAGGTGAGTCCCGCTCCTCACCCTGCCCCACCCAGTCTCCGAGCCCCATCCAGCGCGCCCCTCCCCCACACCCCTGCTGCTTCTCTAGTTAACTCCCCACCCCGCCCCTCGGACAGTCTGCAGACAGCTGGAACAGTCTGTTGTTGTTTTATTTTCACCTTAAGGCAGAAATATCGATAATGGCTTTTATGCGCACTATTACAAGGACATGGGAAGATAAATAAGGTGGGAATTTTCTCAAATGAGACCTGGAGGATTCATTCAAAAGAATCTTAGAGCTGCTGCTAGGTTTCTTGACCAGTCCTGGAATAACTACTCCAATCCTGATCAACAAAAGCTCCCGTCCTCCAAACGACTTACCATTGCCTAAATTTTAAGAGCAATCTTTATTAGATCCTTTGACCACAAGAAACAAACGGCAAGATAAACTGACAACCTAAGTCAGAGAACAAAAGCACCCTGGACTGATGCCTCACTTTAACCATCCAAAGACCACAGTCACTGTGATTGCAGCGACTGCCTAAATTATGTACGCGCTCCTCTGGCTAAAGGGTTAAAGTAAGTGTTTATCTTGAGGCTGTCACTTATTTTTATTTATCTGACATAATTTTAACTGCTAATAGTCTTTAAGAGCTGACAGGCAATACATTTTATTTAGAAACAGGACAAGATAACATCATTTCAATTAGTCTCTTGATTTAAAAATGAAGTATTTAAATGTTTCTTACTGTTATAAAATTTGTTAAAAATAAAAAAATAAAATAAAATTTGTTAAAGTATCATTTGTGGGTCCACTAATACAAAAGTAAAAACAGTATTTCAGTGTATTAGGTTGCCAACCATTGTGCAGTCACCTGCTTCAAAATGTAATTCACACTCACACTATTTGGAGGGTACACTGGCTTTATGAAAAAATCTTCTCAGAAGTGTATCTGTCATTTTTAGAATTAAAAGATGTTGCAAATTTCTTATGTAAAGAATTAAAGATGACAGATCCAAAGGTAAGTCTGACGATTAAAACTGAGCTAAGCCCATTTTATTTTTATGCTTCTCTCCTTAATAAACTTGCTAGAGAACCTGTTAACTTAGATGCTATATACCCAGTAACATAGATTTTTCAAGATATAAGGCTTTAATCATCTCCTCCACCAGCCAGTCCTTCCAACCAAAAGAGAACAGATTCCCCTAACCATGGAAGTATTTGACTTGTTATTACCATATTATCTTCTCTCTGCCACGCTTTCTTAATTTTAGGATATCCCAGGAAGAGGACACAAGTATCACCTTAAATTTTCTGTAGAAGAAATTATCCATAAAGTAAGTGAAATGTCCTTTTTAGTAAATAAAATTTGATTCTAAATATTCCAGATCATCTTTGCTGGGATTTGATGTACGGCAATTATTATTTTTTAAGGTTGTTGTGACTCTAAAAAACAAAAAAACACTAACCACATGGGCAATGCTTAAAATGGGTCAATTTTTACTATCTTTGTGTATTCTGAGATACATCTTGAGTTATTTCTGTTGTAATATTTAGAAAATAGACCACAGTTCAGTAAGTTACCTTACGTAACATACTCATAGGGCAGTCTGAATTTATGCTTTATATGATTGAATTAAGTAACTGATTTTCCAGTCTTGAGCACTTTCTTATGTCTACCTTTCTAGTTGTGATTTGATTTAAAGAAAGTGTTTTTAGATATTCATGAGCAGTAGAATGGTCAACTGATACCACTGTTAAGTATCTTTCAGTAATAGGGCAAGGAAATTTTAAAATATATATACATATACCTGTCAAATTATTGAGATAAATCTAAAAGGAATTAACTACAAATGGCAATAGAACCATCTTGAAATTTTAAAAAGCTTGCTCTTTTGTTGAGTATCATTCAGAAGAGATAAAGGCTAATGTCAGGAAATTCATTAAAAGGCATTTGAGCTGCTAGACAGTTATCTTTAAAAAGCATAACCATATGCTACAATCTTTTAACTTTATATAGAGACTGTTCTCTCTCTGCACTTGAAAAAATGTGTTATTTCAGGAGCAAGAGCAGGAATTACAGAAAAACTTAAAAAAAGTAATCACAGCACTCAGAGAGGCTGAGGTAGGAGGCCTAAGATTCAAGCCCAGCCTGAGCAATTTAGTGAGGCCCCGTCGCAGTGCATACTGAGACTCCAGGTTCATTTCCCAGCACCAGGGAGGAAAAAAAAATGCCAGTCTTGAGTTGGTGCATAAAGTCAGACTAAAAGCTGGTCTTGTAAATGAACAGTCCATTAATACTGAAATACATTCAAAGTTCAAAGTTTTAGGATTCGAATTTACAAGATTATGAGGCTCAGTAAGTTATAAGGTAAGATATCTATTTTAGGGTTTTTGTATGGTATCTTTAGAAAATTAATGCTCAGACCCAATTAGATAGCTCTCAAAACAGTTACTCTGAAGTCAAGTCTGAAACACCATTAAGAGTCAGTGCTCTAAATCCTAGCTCAAAGAATAACAATTATGGTCATCTGTAAGTAAGGATCTTTTGTAAAAATGTTTCGAACAGCAAGTTACAGTGAACTGCACAGCTGAAGTACTTTACCCAGTGGGACAAGGTGCGGCACCAGAAGTCAACTTCACATTTGAAGGAGACATTGGGAAGAACCCAGATGAAGAAGACAACACATTTTATCAAAGACTCAAGTCCATGAAGGAACCACTAGAAGCACAAAATATTCCAGGTATATACATATGGAGCGGAAAACTATTTTTTCAACTGTAAGACTGATCTTACTCATGCTCAAAAGTGTTAGGCCATACCAGTCCTGGCTTTGGCAAAAATACTCATTTCCAAACTAATGCAGCAAAAAAAAAAGTCTTGAAATTTTACAGATCCGTGGTTTAACTAAATTATTTCTTCATACATTTGAAGAAAACTAAGACATGACTTAGAATTTAGATTTTTGTAAAAGGTTAACACTAAATATACAGAATGATTACATTTAATATATAAATGTTTTCCCCACCAGACAGTTTCGGGAATGTACCTCCACAAATGAAGCCGGTTCGACACTTAGCCTGGGTTGCCTGTGGTTATATTATATGGCAGAATTCTACTGAAAACACATGGTATAAAATGGTAAAAATTCAAACTGTCAAGCAAGTGGTAAGTAATCTCTATAAAGTACTTGTTAGGGTTAATGTTAATTAAAAGTATTGTAATTCATAGTGTCCCTATAGTCATTTTACATTTAAAATACAGTAGTGAACTTGGTATTATGAAAAAGTTAGTTCCAATCAAGACTAGAGAAGATGAGGACTTGAAGGAAGAAACCAAAGCAAAAGCAACTTGTCCAAAAAAGTCACTTGATTTAGCTAAAAGATAAAAACTACAGGCCTCCTTTGCTGTAAATTTGTCCTCCTAGTAACTATGCTGGGTTAGTTCACAGACTGACCAGACGGCAAAACAATACCAAGACAAAGCCAAACATTTCAGTGAAACACTTCTAGGGAGAAGTGATAGATTACACTTTCACAGGACAATGTGGTAATGATGGTTTTTAAACCTTTCATGTTAAGCAAGTGAAATTAAGATGATTCACTCAAACCCTCTTCTACAGCAAAAGGTTCTATGACCATTAGCAGAGGTAAGACAGAATCCCAGGTATATACTCTGTGTCTGTAATGACTGTCTCGGTCTCTAAGGTGGTATACAAATGCCCTCGGAGCTCTTTTTATAGCCATCACTAGCGAAGCTGCACTTTCAAGAAAGTCAAGTTACAATTTGCAGTTTTTGTGCTTAGCTTAATATAAATTATTTCCTTTAGCAACCTAAATTTTGTGTTCAAATTACTCATCATGCAATATTGAAACTATCTCTGCTTTTATTCTCTACTTAATAGTAGTGCCACAGCTACTTAAGAGATATGGCTGGCATTTTCCCCCCAGGAATTAGCACTAGTGTTGCCCTCTTTGTGAAGTTTGCTGTATGGTTTCTCAAACAGTTCTACTACTCATTCCTTAGATTGCTGTATATAATTTTCTTTTATAACCCACTTAGCCATAATCTACAATTTTGTATCTTACTTGTTGCTAGCCTTATGTTTTCTTAAGTCTGATATAATGACTAGAAGTACATCTTTATAGATCTTAAAGTCATAAGAATAAACTCTTTGCTTTTAGCTTTACTAAAGACCTAAAAAAGAGAAAGTGCGAAGAAACAACAAAAAAAGTTTTAGCTCTATGGGAGAAACGGACTTTCATTCTGCTTTGTTTTAGCTTGTTGGTAACAAACGATAAGGCAGATAGAGCACCTTTCTCCAAAGGCTTTTGAAACTATTTATTAGATACCTACTTGCACTGGAGGACAGGATACCCAATTACAGTACTTAGAGTGTAATACCAAAACCTAACCTAAGTATTAAAACAATTTCAGAAAGACAGTGAGCTTTTTTTCCTAACGTATTTCATAAACAATAACCTTCATTATAATATTCCCTTCAGGTACTGAAACTTCAATAACTCAGAATAGGTGCAGAGGCCATAAAATCTTAATTATGGTTTTTCAATGTAATCTTCCACCAAATTGTGATTTTTTAAAAGTATTAATGAAAATCTCAACAGAAGGGTTTAACTACTGCTTCACTTTATATGCATTATATCTCTTTACCTATTAACATCTAAATGTATAAGAACTCTTACAGATGTATATATTATCTTTAAGGGTCATTCTTAGTTGATACATTCAGAGAAAAGATTACTTCAAGATACTGTAAAGAGAAAGGTATGCTCTTGTGTGACCCTGAAGCCACATTTATAATCACTATTAACCAAAGCAGCCGAGGAGTTTGAGCTGGTTGGAATCTAGGGTTTGTCTCAATATACCAATTAAACATCTTAGGGAGCCTTTTGTAGAAGAGCAAGTCTCTGAGGATGATGGCTTTAAGCTATAAAGATACAGTCTTTCTGTGTAGCTGGTGGCATATTTTTAGTCCCAAAATAATAAATAGTATAGAACAAAGCCTTAATTAAAAAAATTAGACTACATTCATTATATTTTACTATTTTCTGTTTTCTGAAAGAAAATTTCTAACACCAAATTGGTTTCTTTTAATGTAAGCACTCATTGCAATAGTTTCTTTGTTGTTTTTTTGGCAGTAGTGGGGATTTAATTCAAGTCAAGTCTTTGGGCACACTAGGCAAGCACTCCACCACTGAGTTTCATTCCTAACCCTTTTTACTTTTTTAAGCAGAATCTTGCTAAATTGCCCAGCCTGACCTCAAATTTGCGAACCACCTACCTCAGTCTCCCAAGTAGCTGGGATCACAGGCACGTGCTACTACACCCAGCAATATAGTTTATTAAGCAAATGATGGTTTTCTCAGTGAAGGAAATATTAATGACTCTTAAATAACAAGCTATAAACAATAATGCTCTTAAGTAGCTACCATACCTTAAAAAATTAAATAAACAGTTATTACAATAACACAAAATCTTGATTCTAAAATGTAGTTTGAAAGAATATTTACTTTGTTTTGTTTTTTTGAGACAGGGTCTCGCTATGTAGTTCAGGCTGGCCTTGAACTCACTATGTAGTCCAGGCTGACCTTGAACTCCTGGCGATCCTGGTGCCTCAGCCTGCCAAGTTCAGGGATTACAGGTGTGCACCACCACACCTGCCTTGAAAGAATACTTACTTAATGTGAGAGAATACCGGTAGTTTTTCTGTAACACTAAAGTGAAGTAAAGTACGGCATTGAAGTCGGAGTGTTACACTTATCTATTAACTAAAGCTATTTTTAAAAAATCAAAATGTCATTTTTTTTTGCCAATGATACTGTTTCAAACACCAGGTTTTTATTTTTTGTCACAGCAAAGAAATGATGACTTTATTGAATTAGACTATACCATTCTACTTCATGACATTGCTTCGCAGGTAAAGTATAATTTACCTTCACTTGATGCCCCTTCAAAAACTGAGAATCCTTTTAAAGCCACAGTATGCTTTATTAATTTTGATTGTAAATCAGAATTTATGTAAATTTAGTAGGCACCAGGTTGAAGTGTATTACACTCATAGCAGTTTAACTTACTTTGTGCTATTCTTTGTGAACATTTTTGTCTTCCACAAAATATAAGCTGAACTATTTTAGTTGTTTTCTGAATTTTATCATGGCATTAGTTTTTTGTTTTGTTTTGTTTTTTGTTTTACTTGCAGGAGATTATTCCTTGGCAAATGCAAGTTCTTTGGCATCCACAGTATGGTACAAAAGTAAAACATAGTAGTCGTCTCCCAAAGGAAGTAACGCTGGAATAAACAAAGACCCTGCATGGAGATGACACCTGCCCACCCACGCCTCTGGATGACATGTGTGCCAGTCTTCACTGGTATCTGGTCTGAGGGCCAAACAAATCCCGCGGTGTCACTTTGTACAATCAGTGTCTTACGTACATTACAGAACTACATATATTCCATAATAAAAGGTGTCCCTACATAAAAATGGTAGGAATAATGCTATGTATATCCCATAATAAAGTTTTAATTTCAGTCTCATAAAGTCTAATTATGTTGCATACTTACGGGACAGGAGCAGTAATAGTCTCTCTAAAGGCAACTTTTGGCTTTCCTGTGATACAAGGACAGCCATATTCTCTTTCCATTCTCTAAAAAGAATGAAAGAGAGAATTTTTGGGTATACTTGAATTTAAAAAATAAGCAAAGAAAAAATCCTAAGCATCTTAAATACCTTAGCAGCATTCATTTAAATAAATAACCGAACACCAAATCTTAAATCATTTTAGTTATAAGGATTAGATGTGTGATATTTTGAAATACAAAATGCTTTTACAGAATTTTAGATACATGAAACCCAATTTACAATATATAATTTATACTTATCACCAAATAATCTATCCACTAAAACTTCACCATTGTTCACTATTATATTCACTGGAGTAATATGTAAATCAACTGTCAGAATTTTCTCTCAATTTCAAAGATAATGATCATGGCACAACTACTATTCATATCTTTGTTTTTATTTATACACATACACATGCATATACATATATATGACCTTTCCTAAGAACACCTTTTATTTATATTACAATGATCTTCAAGAATTGACCTGAGATGAAATTATCCAAAGAGTGGGTATGACTGCAGATTGTCACTCTAGGGTTGGAACTGGGATTTACTTGACCCAATTAACCATGACCTGGGAATGGATTGGATGGATGGTCTTATTGCAAATCTCCTGATAGCTGATTCTAGGAGTCCACAATGTTTAACAAATAAAAAATTTAGTAACTAGTACTAATTTGTAACAAACAGTGGAGGAGACAGGATGCTACATCTGAATACAAATCACGGTAAAGCCTGAAGAACCATTAATAGCTTACAGTCATTACACTGAGCATTATCGACTTTTACTCCTAACGAAACACACAGTAATAAATTTAATTCAACTTCTTTGTCATCCATTACCTGAGCATAGATTTCTAGGTGTAGTTCTCCCATTCCAGATACAATTGTCTCTTTGCTCTCTATGTCAAAGTGGACTTTAAATGTGGGATCTTCTCTTGTAAACCTGCCAATACCTTTTGAAAATTTGTCCAGATCATTCTTTAAGAGAAGAAAAGTCATATATTTTGCTAAGCATGGTAAGCAGTGGTACTTCTGAAGGAAATCAAATACATCAGCAATTAAGACATAAAGATGATCCACACCTAGTTCTACTTCACACATTTTTTTGAAAAATAAGTTTGGATACCACACAGCCAAGAAAGCAGGGTATAAGTACATGAATAAATTTTCTCTCCATACCAACACAGAAAAGATTCTATGACTTTTCCTCTTACACTGACAAAAGCTGTCTATTAGTGGAAAAGTGTCTATTATGTGGAAAGGGGAATCCATTTTGCTCTTTTGAAATCCTATAATAAACATAATCAAAAGGATCAGCATGTTTACCAAGACTTGTTCATACATTCAAAAGCATTAACTATCCTATTCAGCCCAACAGTAAGGCCAATACCACAATGAAACTTCTCCCTTTCAAATGGATACGATATGATGCACCTTGATTCTTTTGATGTAATTCCACATGGTAAGCAAAAGAAGGGCCTTCCACAGATGCCCTGAGATCTGCTAACCTGTAAATATCTTACTTTACATGGTAAAGGGGATACTGCACATATGATCAAAGTTACAGATCTTAAGACAGGGAGAGTATCTGGCTGGGTTCTATATTATCACGTGTGCCTTTAAAAACTGAAGGGGAAAGAAAAGGGTGGGTGGGAAAGATGCAGTGATGGAAAAAGAAGAGACCTAAAGCATGAGAGGGGCTCAACCCACTGTTGCTAGCATTAAAAGATGGTAGGAAGAGGGCCTGAGCCAAAGGGGTGGCAACTTCTAAAACTTAGGAATGGCCCTTAGATGACCATCAGAGAGGAAATGGGGACCCCAATTCTATAGTCACAAGGAACTAATACTGCCAACAACCTGAGTAAGCAAAGAAAGAAATTCTCCCCTAGAACTTCCAGAAAAGAACATAAAGCTGCTTAATTTAGCTCATTATGAACTATGTCTCTAACCTACAGAACTGTAAAGTAACACATTTGTATTGTTTTAAGCCACTAAGTTTGTGATCATTTCTTACAGCAGCAATAGCAAACTAACATGCCCTGTATCTCTGATACTAACAGCCATCATCTACAGATGCTTAGAGCTATAGAAATGTATTCTGCACATATTATCTCAAACCTAATCACAATGCTGCAAGACAGAGTTATCTGTCTTTTACAGATGCGGGAACTATGTACAGAAAGGTTAAGTAACTTGCTCGAGGGCACGCAGCTAGCGCACGGCAAAGGTAGAACTTTTCTCTGAACTGGACAGATACTCCCAATTTAGCAAAAGCATCATCCCTAACTCCACTATTGAGACTCAACTTTATGCAGATACTTCATTATCTAATTTAAGTTTATTTATTCTAGCAAGCAGACACTTTTAAACTTTTTAATGTATAAACAACCCAGAAACACCAAAAAATCTTTTGGGTTATTGATGCATTTCATTGCCCTCCATTACTGTGATTTATTAGCAATTAAATGTCTTACATACACTCTGGATTTAGGAATGAAAGGCTTAACACCTTTAATTTCTAACCCTGCATATTTCTTTTTGTTTTGTTTTGTTTTGTTTTGAGACAGGGTCTTGCTATGGAGTTCAGGCTGGCCTTGAACTCACTATGTAGCTCAGGTTGGCCTGGAATTCACGGTGATCCTCCTGCCTCAGCCTTCCAAGTACTAGGATTACAGGCATGTGCCACCATGCCCAGCTAACCATGCATATTTCTAACAGGAAAAGCAAGCAATCTTAGCAAAGCACTTGGAACAACTATTGCACCTTACTAAAGAGAGCTGCAAGGTTCACCCTTCTTCAAGTTTCTAAGAAGGTGAAATGATTTAATATTTCTTGTCAACCCAGCTTTTTCTTTTTTATACTGTTTCAGTGCATATCTAGATGCCCCCCACCAAAGCTTTATAAGCTCATAGGTAGGGCTTTCAGGAAGTGACTGGATCATGAGGGCATAATACTCATCAGTGGATCGGTACGCTGATGCGTTTATAGCTAAATATTATTTGGGAGGTGAAGCCTGGTTGGAGGGGGGGTTAACAGGGGTGTGGCCTGGAAAGGTCTAGCTCCCTCCCTCTTCCCTTGATCTCTCTCTGCTTCCCACTGCCATTCATGGACTGTTTCTCCTCTGCCATGCTGCCCTGCCTTGGATCCAGTCAACTATGTAGTGAAACCTCTATGACTGTGAGTCAAAATAAACCTTCCCTCCTTTTAAGTTGTGGGTGTTGGGTATTTGTGTCCCAACAACAAGACAGGCACTAAGACATATTACTGAGGAAAGGTCTGGAAAATCTCAAGGTTCCTTAAAATAGATGAAGTAGTAGCTGCTATATCTCTCATAACATATTCATCAGAATATGCTCTGTTTTGTAACGATAGTTCCTAGATGACAAAAAGTCATAAAAGTTTCACCCAATGTGTGAATAAGTGAATTCCAATAAACCATGTTAACATGACTCTGTTATGAATGCCGAGGCAACTTAGGAACTAAATAAATATGGCTTAAAATGAGATTAATTCCAAAGGCAAGCAATGCGAATGCAAAACTTTCAAGCAATTTTGGTTTTGTAAAATGTTAAATGATATCAAACCCAATCATAAAACTATAGAAACAAAATTAGCCAGGAGTGGTGGCACAGGCCTGTAATCCCAGCTACTTAGGGAGGCTAAACAGGAGGATGACAATTCGAGACCAGCCTAGACAACATAGCCAAACTCTGTCTCAAAATAAAATTTAAAAATAAGTGTGTGGGGCCGGTGAGATGGCTGAGTGGCGTAAGCACCTGCCTGGCAAGCGCGAGGGCCCAAATGCGACTCCTGGAACCCACATACGAAAAAAGGGCCGGTGATATCGCTCAGCAGCACGGGCGCCTGCTGGCGCGCGAGGTCCTGAGGTCGACCCCCGGTACCCACAAAAAAAAAAAAAAGTGTGTGGATAGGGGTAGAGTCTGGGGATGTAGCTCAGTGGTACAGCACTTGCCTAGCACACATGAGGTCCTGGGTTCAAGCTCTAGTACTGAAAAAAGGGGAAAAAAAAAAAAGAAAAAAGAAAATATATACAATTGTATTTGGAAGTGAGAGAATCTTACCTATAGTCTCCTGATATTATACTCAGACATGTACTTCATAACTACCACAAAATCTCGAGATATATTATAAACCACGAGGGAATTAATCTATGTAACATCCTGAAGTGTTTTATGGTGAAGTTTCACTACAACTTAAGACAAACATTTCTGTTTCCCCCTTTTTCAGTACTTCAAGAATCCGCAAAGATTCCCTTATCATTCTGGAGCCAAGGACACAGTAAAGAGTTATGAAGTACAGCCTGGTGATTATTAAAATACCATTAATTTCTTCAATTATACTGAAGAATTATTAGGAACAGACTGGGAAATTTAAAAAAGTGATCTCAACACCAAAAAGAGGAAAGAGACCACAAAACGGCTGGTTATGACAAGATATGTATATGTAGAGACAGATGAAAGAAAGCTCAAGTTTTTATCATGATCACCTGAACTTTAAATCAAACACCTACCTTGTTAGAAGGCCTCATTGCTACTGAAATGACAGGATCAGGAACATGAATTGACTCCTAAAATATTTTTTAAAAAGAGAGGAATTAAAAAACAGTGGGTCATGGACGAATTAATTTAGTGTGCAATTTCACTCAGAACAATGGACAAACACTAGTCATCATCTTTAAGCTAGACAATACGTACCTTGGTCAGTTTTGCATTAAAAAAGTAAATATATTAATGTAGCATGTTAGTAAGTAAATAAAGGCATCCACTTACATGATCTTCTCCCTCCCAAAACAGAATTTATTTATTTAACTGTGTAACAAAACCACCACAATGAATCCAAATGCTGACACCTGGAATTCTTATTGCCTTGGGACTATATTTGCTATTGCAATAAGTTACTTCATTTAACCAAAATATACAATGATAATGGAAATAGAAAGGGTTCTAGAGTCTTTATACAGATGATATCTTATTTATACAGATACCTTATTTGATCAGTCACAGTTCTGAGAAGCAGTATTATCCCCATTTTACAAATAATGCTACTAAAAGCTTAGAAAGAAGATAAAATAACTTAGCTAAGGGCCAAGTGAGTTCTTTCCACAACAACCACTTGTGTCACTTTGCAACTGACAAAATATTTAGATAAGACCTTATCAATACCAGAAAATGTTCCTAGGTCTCGAACAAAAGTTATATAGATTATTTTTGAGGTGTTTTAAATTAACAGGTTATACTCAGTTATTAGAGAATATTTTATACCAAAAAGTCTGTTATAAAATTATGAATTCATCATATGATACAGGCACTAATACAGTGCTCATCTATTAGAGATAGACCAGCTCTTACATAAATGATCTAAGTAAGTGACCTGATCCCCTGTGTATGCCTTCTCTTTTCCTACTGAATTCAGGTGAGGGTTACCCTCATTAACAAATGATCATAGTACATATAGGAGAGCCTGCCCTTCTACACGAACATAAAAGCGAAATTAATGAAGGAGATTCACAGACAGGAATTGCCTGAGCATGCTCTTCCCGCAGGATCCCTCCATAAGAAAAATGGGACCTCTGAATTCCAAAGGGCAGGCTGTCTGCATTAAGTTTCACTGTCTAGTTGCATCTTGCCTTCTGAGCATGGCTATGTTCTGTCATCCCCAAGTCTAACCTAAATACTACAGTCTGGTCTTAAAAGTTCTCTAGGTGGTTGAGGGAATGATCTACTCTCTAACTGCTGCATTAATAAGAAAGTAGCATTCTGGGGCCGGTGAGATGGCTCAGCGGTGTAAGCACCTGCCTTGCAAGCACAAGAGCCCGAGTTCAACTCCCGGAACCCACATACGAAAAAAGGGCCAGTGATATCGCTCAGCGGCACAGGCGCCTCCTGGCGTGCGAGGTCCTGAGGTCGACCCCCGGTACCCACAAAAAAAAAAAAAAAAAAGAGCTACAACCAACAAAGAGCCTCAATGAACTTTATGCCTGTGGCACTCAATGAAACTTCTGTAGTTGTTCTACTGAAGTATTAAATGCACTACATAAAACCACAGACTTGAAATTCATGTAAAAAATTGCTTTGAAATTAAATAGCTTACCATAGAAAGGCCACTGTTATCTTTGTTTGTGAATGTGTCTCCACTAGCACAGTCAATGCCAAACAATGCACAGATGTCTCCAGCAAATACTTCCTCAACATCCTAAATAAATAACACAAAATGATACTTGCAAGTAATTCAAGTCAAGACATAGGAACTACGAATTCCACAATAATGCAACGTACATGTACAGCACAGCATTTCTCACCATGAATGCTAAAGAGAACAACCAATGCAACCCCAACAAGAAGCAAGTCAAGACCAATCTTCTACTGATCTTTATTTAAACACATATCAATAGATGAGGTTTTATTTCAAGCAAAGAACTCAAATCTATGGCTTCATTACTTGAAGGATCTAAAAGTACTGACAAAATATATTGCCTCACAGTTCTAAAATTATTTTCATGGAATTAAAAAGCACATACTATGTGTACTGCCACCGACAATGTAATCATGTATGACATATATGGAAAAACTGCAAAAGAAGTTCTGAAAACAAAAGCAGAAGAATGTGTGGGGCCCATTGTACTAAAAATATTTCTAATTTCTCACAGATGCAAACATTCAAGTAAACACAGGAAGGCCAAGAACAAAGCACTGCTGCTTCCAAGCTTCCCAGTTATTGTCCTTTCATATTGACAGTTCATTCGTAATAGCTGTAGTATAAGTGAGCAAGTGAGTGTGTGTCTTTAATGGTAATGCTGCTGTATACATTTCCATCCACGGGGCCCAAGAAACAGCGGTAATGATCACTAGCTCCTCTGGGCTGCCCCCTACTGCCATCTCAGAAAGCAGCAAAGCTCTTCAATTTTCCGATTACGTATTCTTTTTCCAAGACAGACAAAAAGTTATGGCTCCCAAAAAATTTGTAAGATTTCGCTTAGACTAGTAAATTTCTCTGGGAATGTAAGGCTGAACTAGAGAAGGGTAGAAGTGAAAATAACCTCATGCATTCGGTATTCCTGCAAAGGTGTAACAAAGAGGACTACAGGAGGCTAGGAAAGATTCAGAGCAATCCAAGCCTTAAGTCAAAGACCCTTATAGCCTTAAGTCTCAAGACTAGATCTTGAGAATGTTTAAATCTTCATGTGGATTCTAGTACCAATATGACCATGTAAGGGATTCTATAATAGGAATAAAACCTCTAGGGTAAAATAGGACTTTCATACCTTCCATATTTAAGAAAGCAAATTCAGAGAACCATGTGAAAAATTATGCACAGGTTTATTACTCTCACTTACCTTTAAGAAACAGTTCCACTATGCTAATTGCCTATTAAATTCTTGAGGAAATCTTGCATTGATCTTGAGAGAACTAACTCGTTCTTTTCTTTTTTTTTTGGAACCGGGAATTGAACTCAGGACCTTGCATTTGCCAGGCAGGCGCTGTGCCATTGAGCTTTTCTTGAAACTTAGCTATTAAGGAAATAATGCTAACTTAAAACCAATGGTACAAAATAAGCTCTTTAACATGGGCCACTTAAGACTACACAAAAGTGTTAAATCAGAACAATAACACACCTAAGGAAAAAGGAAGAAGCAAGGAAAACATGTATGTGCAACCAGAAGTGATGTTCTAGTGGGGCTCAGGATACCAAGAAGGTAGGTCTACTTCAGGTGCATCAGAGGACTTCTGATCACACTGTGACCGTGTACTTGCCTCCATCACGTCCGCGTGCATGCGCACCAGCCGCTGCACTCGCACTTTCTTTCCTGTCCTCGTGTTATAGATGGTATCACCCTTCCTTAGCTCTCCCTGGTAATTGCGGACGTAAGTTAACTGTCCAAATCGACCTGCCTAGAAGTCAAGAATGGATACAGCAGGAAGAATAGAAAGAAGATAAGAATTAACATGCAAGGGAAATTAATTACCTTCAAATACTCCCATCTAATTTTAGTAGCTTCTCTTAATATACATTTGTTTATTGCTACAAATGATGTAATACCAACTTTGAACAAAAATAAGATTGATTAAATGGTTGCTACTGAGCCACCTTTTTAGTATCACAATCCAAGATACTTCTTATACTGCTTCTAAAATAAAAGTTACTGGAAGCCTGAACTACATAGCAAGACCCTGTCTCAAAAAAAACAGAAGTTATTGGAAAAAATTTTTAATTGTTTACACAAGTGTCCCTTTACCTTCTAGTACTATTTTGTAAGTTCAGTTTATACATGAACCAAAAATGAGGTATAATTGCTGAGAAGACCACAAAAATACCATTAGAAGTGGCAGGAGTATATTATCTATCTAAAGTTACTTTTGATAATTATGTGGAAAACAATATAGAGTTCTGTGAAATGACTAAATATACTAACACTAACCAATTAGATATATATTTAAAAGTTGCCAATTCTTAACATGTTAATTTATGGGTTTAATACCATAGCAATTTAAATCCTGACAGAAATTTTAAAATATTTGATTAATGATTTTAAAATTCATTCAGAAGAATATATAGGAAAAACATTTTTTTCAGAAACTATGGTAATAAGAAGAAACTAACCCTGACTGATATAAACCTTTTTTTTTTCTTTTTGAGACAGGGTTTCACTATGGTCTTGAACTCACTTTGTAGTCCATGCTGGTCTCGAACTCACAGCAATCCCCCTGCCTCAGCCTCCCCAGTGCTGGGATTACAGGCATGTGCCACTACACCCAGTGACATAAAAATATTAAATGCTCAAAAGCTCAGGACAAATTAAGACTGACCAGTTCATAAAGCATAAAATATATTTGTAAATAAATAAGTAAAGGAAACATGACAAATAGATGGGAAAGAGAACAGGATTGTTCATAAGCTGACAATTAGACAATTAGTTTTCTATCTGGAGGCAAACAAAGAAACACTAAAGTCCCACTTCACAACAAACATCAAAACAAATTCCAGCTGTACTAACAATGGGAAAAAAAAACATAAAAACGTAGAGGAAACGGAAGTAAATATTCACAAAATATATAAATAGGTTTAAAAATGAAAGAATGACTAAAGAAAAATATTGATATATTTGACTATATAAATTTTAAACTATTTTTTAAAATCAACTTTATTAGCAAAAGCTGGTAGCAAATAAGTAAAACATTTTGACCCTAATAAAAAAAAAAAAAGATATGATTACAAAAGAGAAAACACAACAGCAATATAAATAGATGGGAAAATGTTCTTTTAGGATTGATGCAAGATGAAATACATGATTTTTGTTTATTAAACCAGTATTGATTTTTATATAATATATGATGCTAATAAAGATTTATCAAAGTGATTCAACACATTAATTCTGAGAGTATGAAAGTAACCTAACAATATAAACTATTAAATACTACAATATTCTATACTCAATAATCACTGCTAATTGTGAACAATAAGTACAATTTTTGGAATCCAAAGAATAGTTCTAACATACGTATTTTTAAACACTTTATGAATAAAATTTTCACTGCAATGTTATTTCTAGCTTTTAATTTTAAATTACGTTTTTCTCATTTTAGTATATTGTAATTTTTTTTAATAGGGAAAAAAAAAACAAAACAAAAATAATCCCACCACATAGACAACTACTTTTAACACTTTCAACAAATCCACGTTTCTCACTTAAAATATTCTGAGCAGTAACAACAACAAATCCAATGCCCAAATCGTGGTTTTGAATACAAGTGTCCATAAAAAGGAAGCAAGATTCCTAGGGCCAGGGCACAGAATACACAAGATAAGCCTGAAGCATTTTGTAGCTCTACAAAAACAGGAAGTATTCAAAAAAGTAAAATGTTGGAAGATGTCGAAAGGACACCGGAACTAAGTGAAAGAGCTCCCAATGGCTAAACCTGGCCAATTTAAGCAGTAAGAATAACATACCACTGGATTATAACTCAAAGTACAAAATAAATAGTATCCAAAAGTCTGCACGATATAAATAAATGATTGACTGAAGAAATAATTCAATGGGGAAGAAGAGACAAGTCTCCCATACAGAAGAATTCCAAGTAACTTATGTAGATATTGCTCCCTCGGGGAGGAACAGCATTATTTCCCACCGCTTAAGTGTGGCCTGAGCAAATGACTTCCTTCTAAAGAGAGCACTAAGAAGGGTAGGCAGGGGGAGTAGTAACTTCACAGCAGAGAAACCTGACAAACACTATGTCAGCTAGGTGATCCAAGTTAACATCAACAGTGATGAGCCACAGTGAAAGTCTAGGCCTTTGATATGTGACAAGAATAACACTTATCTCTGTGGTCATCTTCCTATTAAACAATGATCACAATCTGATCATGAGGGAAACATCAGAAAAACTCACGGGACATTCTATAGAACATCTGACTAGTATTTCTCAAAAACATCAAGGTCATGAGAAACAAGGAAAGCCTAAGAAACTGTGACAGTCTGGAGGAGTCTAAGGAGACAAGATAACTCAATGTAACATAGTACATGGATGGGCTACTGAGACAGAAAAGTGACAAGGCAAACACTAAGGAAATCTAACAATAATATATTAACATCGATCCATTAGTCATGACGAAGTTTATTAATAAGGAATCTGGGTGGAGGATATATAGGAATTCTCTGTACTATTTTTATAACTTCTATAAATCTAAAATAACTACTTCATTAAAAAAAAAAAAACAAAAAAACAGGTATCTTTCCATGTCAAAAAATAAGCACCTCAACATAATTTCTAAAGTCTGAGTAACATTCCACTGGTAAGGATGTATCTCAATTTCGTTAATCAAACTGCAATACCTTGGCAGTTTTAATTATAAGATTTTATTTTTATAAGCCAAGATAAGATAAGCAAACTGAACCTAACAGTGATATACTATACTTCATTAGTTCCTTAGGACAAATTTCTAGAAGTGGACCCACTGTTATTGTAATAACGAAGACCTGGAAAAATATAAATGTCCAATAACTAAGAAATTTTAAGCAAATTATGGCGTATCTACTTAACAGAATATTATACCTCAATTAAAAATGTCTGAACTACAGTATTCACACAAACACAGACCACCTCTATTATGATAGTAAATGAAAAAAGCACGACAAAATTTACAGGTGGTGCGATTAATGTAAAAATTTATATTTTAAAACAACAAAGAGAAGAGACAAGAAAATGTATCTCCTAACAAGAAACTATCACCTTAGTGTTAATAATTTGGAAATTCTTTATCTTTCTTTCTACTTTTTCTATTTTCCAAATTTTTCAGGAGGGGTATAACTGTACAAACACCAGTTGAATACACTGGAAAGCAACTTACCTCCAGTTTAAAGGCCAGGCCTACAAATGGGTGGGAATTATCTCTTTTGGAGTTCATTAGGATCTTGGTTTTCTCCTTTGAATCACTTAAAAATCAAAAAATATAAATCTATGAGATATAATATTTGATATTTCTTTTATATCAATCTACTGTATCTATGAGTATTATCTGAGAAAAAATATGTGTGCTAATCACTTCTGACCTCACACACAAGTAAAATTTCACTGAAAGAGACCTATAAAAATAAATTTCTAGGGCTTAGTTACTATGAAAGGACAGACTAAAAAACAGAAGTGGTAGACAAAACAAAGAAAGCTGAGCACGGTGGCAACACCTGTAAAGGACTGTAAACTGGAGCCCAGCTTGGGTAACTTATTGACTTAGTGACACCCAGTCTCAAAATTAAAAAAAAAAAAAAAAAAAAAAAAAACCTGAAAAAGTGCCAGGGATGCAGCTTAGTGCAAAATGCAAAGGCCCTAGGTCCAATTGTCATGGGGGGAGGGGAATAACAACAACTTTTTAAAAAAAGTTTGTTCCCTAATGTTTTTTAAAGAAAAATATATGACTGTAAAGGGCTGATCCCAAATGAGAAAATATTCTATTGATATATACCTTGAAAGCAAAACAAATCATAACTCACAAATAAAATATGATACAGGAATTGGTACAGTAAATATTTTCCTATACACCAAAATTGTCACTCAACTAAAAATGGTCTATTTTTGTAAATTATGAAAAACATTATAAAATTACTAAGACTATCCTTAAAAGCCTTCATAGTGCATAAGTGTTTTTTCTGTATAAACCAAGATTTAATTGCCTAGACTCACTCCTCCTGATTGAGAAGAGCGTAATTCTGGACTTCAGAGGGATTTGGGAGGTATTCTAAAACAGCATCCAAAAGAGGCTGAACTCCTTTGTTCTTCAAGGCACTTCCCAAAAAAACAGGAGCAAATGATCTACTCAAAGTAGCTCTTCGAATTGCAAGCTACAAAAAAAGAAAGAAAATCAGTGCTTAATTAATGTTAACATTACATTTTGTGTTTCAGGCTTATTACGATCCAACATGTGAATAAAATAAACTGATCCTCTTTAGAGTACTAGCTCTAGTGAAGACTAAAATCAGGTCCCAATAATTTGAAGCCAAAATACAAAGGAAACAAAAGTCATTTTCTTTTGCAGGGCCTGGAAATGATTTACTATACAATCTGCTTTCAATACTTATAGAATCACTAATTTTCAATTCAGCAAAAACAGTACGTATATACACAGAAAACAGACACATAGAACAGTGCAAACTGTATGCTTGTACCTGTGTGAAACAGAAGGAAAGGTAATTTATATAATTTTTATAGTCCCTGGAAATACATACCAGAAATTATTCAGCGGTAATGTGTTTTAGGGGGAGGTTAGAGAACTAGGCAGTTGGAAGAAGAAAGTAGTGAAGTTTTTGTTGTTTTGTTTTGTGGTACTGGACACTGAACTCAGAGCTTTCACACTGAGCTACATTACCTCCCCATTTTTTATTTTTTGAGACAAGGTTTCACTAAGTCACTAAGTTGCCCAGGTTGAGCTTGATTCTTCTGCCTCAGCTTCCAGAGTGCTGGGATTCCAGGTGTGTGCTACCATGCCCAACTGGGAAAGTTTTTAATACATATACACTTTTAAATTTTAAACCATATGAAAGCACCAGCTATTAGAAACATTTAATTATTTTTTTTTTTTCTTTTAAAAAGAACATACAGTGGGCAGGTGAGATAGCTCAACGGCATAAGCGCCTGCCTGGCAAGTACGAGGTCCTGAGTTTGACTCCCGGAACCCACATAAAAAAAAATAAATAAATAAAATTTAAACAAAGAGCATACACCTAGGAAATCAAACAGTACAAATCACTCACAAATTAAGGAACATGACAAGAGCAGTCTCTAAAATAAGGACTCTAGTCCCACACCAACCCTACAGCAAGCTCTCTCAATGTGGTCTGCAGGCTTAGCAGGCCTCAGAAAGCACATGGTGGAGCTTTCGCTGTAACTGCTGGAAGAGACCAACAACAGGTCTGTGGCTGTAACACTGCACAAATATGTAGTCAGCATACAATTATTTCTCAGGTCTCAGGAAAAACACAGAAAATATGTTAGCCCGAAAAAGCTTGGAGCCAATATTTATACCCACAATTTCTAACCATCACCACAATTTAAAGTAGGATAAGAGCTGAGGAGGATAAAAAGAAGGCATAAAAAGGGGGAAACATGCAAGGAAAGTAAGCAATTACTGCTTAAAACTATCTTTTGCTAGATCACTAACTACTTAGGCTACTATAGGCCACTTGGGCACACAGACTTTCCACTTCTTCCTAATATGCAAGCAGGGATCTTAGCACACTTACTTTACATCTATAGGACAGAGAAACACAAGAGCGTGGTAGATAAATGGAGAAAATGAAAAATTAAAATGGTCCTTAAAACAGCCCCCCAAAAGCCTTAGTTTTCCAAAACATTTCCTTTTTTTATAAGAATCACTTTCATACTTGAAAGCTACTGCCTTTCCACTGCCCCAATAATACATCCAACCACAATACAGAGACTAAAGTATTTCCAAGTATTCTGTGCAGCGAAGAAAAAGTACTGCAGGACTGAAACTCTCCATAGAAAAGCCTGCCTACAAGGCTGGTCCTTAGCTAGTACCTGGGAACGTGGATTTCAGGAGAAGCCTCACAATTCTCAGAAATGGCAAGAATGGTTCACTGTGCTTATACTGTTTGTGCCATGTGGTGTGTGCTAAACATCTGGGAGTCTCAACTTCAGGTACATGTGAGGCAAAAGGTGTCTATGTAACCAGACTCCAATAAAAACCTGACGCACTGAGTTTCTAATGAGCTTCCCTGGTGGATAACATCTCACAGGTGCTGTCCCACCTCCTTGCTGGAAGACGTAGGCTGTCCTGAGTGACTCCCCTGGGAGAGAACTCTGGAGGCTCACACAGTTTCCTCTGAGCTTCCTCTCATGTGCCTTTTACCTTTGCTGAGTTTGTTCAGCAAAACTGTCTTTTCACTGGAATAAATCACAGCCAGGAGCACTGACCATGTAGTGAGTTTCCTGTGTCCTCTCACTGAGTCACTGAACCTGGGAGAGCTCTTTGAGAACCCTGACACATTCCCTTTAGTAATAGAATATAATGCTTGACTATATTTAGGGTCATTCCTATACCTTCCTATGTGTTCCCTACTCATTAGGGAGCTGAGGTACTAAGATCTTTAAGAATGCTAAAGGACTCAAATTATAAGATAAAGTCCCAGTTTAACAGTTAAAAAGCCAGGTGTGGTGGCACACGCCTGTAATCACTTCACTGGGGAGGGTGAGGTAGGAGGATCACCATGAATTGGAGCCAGGCTGGGCTACATAGTGAGTTCAAGTCAGTCCCTGCCTTAAAAAAAAAAAAAAAAAAAGTTCAAAAACATTAGCAAGCATCCTGAGCTGCAAGAGGATTTTTCCCCGTGTCTGATTTACTATGAACACTTTAGGTGAAATGTCTTATACACAATAATTACCTGATCTCTAAGTGCACTGAGTGGTTTGGGAACATTAACATCTGGTTTTCTTTAATTGTGGTAAAAATACACCTAAGATAAAAATTTACCATTTCAACCATTTTTGAGTGTATCATTGAGTGGCATTAAGTACATTCATAATGTTGTACAATCATCACCACTACCCATCTGAATTTTCTCATCATCCCAAAATGAAATCCTATATCCACTAACAATAGATCCCTAGTAAACCTTCCACTACAACCCCTAAAAAACACTCTTCTACTTTCTGTCTCTATGAATTTGACTATTCTAAGTGCTTCATGTAAGTGGAATCATAAAATATTTGTCCTTTCAAAGTCTGGCTTATTTCATTTAGAACGTCTCCAAAGTTCATCCATGTTGTAGCATGTGTCAGAATTTTACTCCTTGTTAGAGCTACAAAATATTCCTTTGTATGTACCTACCACATTTTGTTTATTCATTTATTTATTAATAAACATATGGGTTGTTTCTATTTTTTTGGCTATTGTGAAGAGTGCTACTAAATCCACTATTTGAGACCTTTCTTTCTTTTGGGCATTCTTTCCAGTGTATGACCCAGTGCTTCCAGTTGAACTTTCTGAGGAGCTGCCGTATTATTTTCTACAGTGGCTGCACTGCCATTTCCACCCGCAGTGCATAAGGGTTCTAACTTCTCCATACCCTTGGCAACATTAGTTGTTTTCTGTCCATTTTTCACAAGGCCCCTCTTAATATGATTTTGATTTGCATTTCTCTAAATGATTAGTAATGTTGAGCATCTCTTCATATACTGGCCATTTGTATATCTTGTTTTAGAGAAATGTTTATTGAAAAACTGATTACAAGTTTTAGGCAGGAATCTTCTCTTTATTTTTATAGCGATGAGTAATCAAGTAAAAGAATCTATAAGGCTTTATGTTATGTTTCCAAACATTATTGCAGTGTAACTACCAACATTTAGTCTGTAACCATTTAGCAATCTCATTTCTTTTTTTTTTTTTTTTTTTTTTTTTGTGGGTACCGGGGGGACGACCTCAGGACCTCACGCGCCAACAGGCACCCATGCCGCTGAGCGATATCACCGGCCCCTTTTTCGTATGTGGGTTCCGGGAGTCGAACTCGGGCCTTCGCGCTTGCAAGGCAGGCGCTTAAGCCGCTGAGCCGTCTCACCGGCCCCCAGCAATCTCATTTCTTGACCTGTCCTGTCAATGTAACTTTTTTATATTTATCTTTTTTTCTTTTTAATATACTTAAGAGGCTGATCGCTTAACATTCTTTTTTTCTTCCTAGAAATGATTCCTTTCTCATATGAAGATATTAATAACTCACTACTTTTTTAAAAAAAAGTAATATGACATGTCAAGTATTTTTCAGGGATGTCAATTATGTCAAATAAATTTACTCAGACTTCATTAATAAAGCCAATCCCTAAAGGCATCACGTCCCCTTGCCACACACAAAAAAACTTGGTTAATGTAAGACTTATTTTGCGAGCACTTGCCTTTAAATCAGAAATTGAAGGGACTTTTTCTTCTAGGAACAGTTCACCAAGCTGCTCATCTGAATTGGCAACACATTCAATCAGCTCCTGCCGGTGATCAGCTGCCGCTGCCCTCAATTCAGCTGGAATTTCACCATACCGAATAATCTGACTGAAAAAAATAGATGTTTTATTTTAATACTCTAAGGATATCCAATTAAAAATATAAAGCAGCAATGAAAAAGATATGATTAACAGCTAAAAAATTTTTAGGTAAGAAAGAGCTCTGATATATTTGCATTCAAAAGGCAAATAAAACTAATGTATATCTTTAAGGGCAAAAATAATTAAACAGACAAAGTAACTTGCTCAAGGTTGTACTATTAGTAAACAGAACCAAATTTCCAACAGTCCTCTACAATGAGAAAATAACAGTATCCTTAATTTTGTAATAGACATCACATTCTATTTTTCTCCATGTAAAGTTTTGCAGAAGAGAATGATAAATCTAATATAAAATCCTTCCCAATTTAACACAAACCAGTTTGTCCTATTCTAGATATCTACAATGAACATATGCTGTAAAATATACATATATAAAGACTAAAACAATGAGTTGGAAAAATAACAACTAAACCAAAGATTAAAATTCTTTTCAGTGTAGTTATAGGATTGTTTTACTGTATTCAAATTAGAAAGCATACAAGTTTTAAAAATTCATTTATTTACTACTTACATTGCAGTGAACACTAAATTAGAGTACTAATCACCACTTCATGAAGAAGCTCCTTTTATCTGTGTTTTCAACTGAAGAAACATTTAAACAAGTACAAGAACTTGCCCAAGTTTAAACTACTAGTAAAGGGAAGAGAAAAGATTCAAAACCAACCTGTCTAAAGCCCATCTGGACTCTAAAATTCTGTTTACCATAATTCTGGTCCTTAGCTTTTTGTATGTCAGAATCATGTGTGGAGTCTTTCCAAATATATGTACCAAGTGGTCTGTGGTTGGAGGCATACACATGAAGAAGCTCCATCTGTGTTCTCATGTACAAAAAATGTTTAAGAGCTTCTACTTTAGAAACATGTGCCCAGGTAATTCTTGGAAAGAGGATTCATTCATTCATTTAAAAACCATTTTTTTGAGTCCCGATTATGGATCAGGAAGTTCAAAGGGCTGAAGAGATGGCAGTGAATAAAGGAGAAAAATAAAACCACAACGATGGTCTTACATTCTAAGGAGTGAAAACTAAACGCTGTCAGTACTCAGTCACACAAAATGTGGGAGGAACACCTTATCCACTGGACAACCTCCACCCTTTTCTGTGTACAAGCTGGCAGATAAGATAAATTCTACCGTTCACTGATTACAATGCCACATACCAACTTGTCCGACCTATAATCCCAGTTCCACAGAGGAAGGAACGCCCTCAGGAAGCGTCTCTGGAGAAACGGGCAGGATACTGGGGACTTCCCCAAACCAAAGAGTCACACGACTCCCCTCCCTGCTGAGGTCAGTGTCACTCCGCTATGATCCGCACACACGCTCCATCAACATCAACTGGGAACTTCTAGAAATACAAAGTCTAGCCCCCACCCAAGATCTGCTGAATCAGACTCTCCGGAGGTAACACGAGAGAATATGTGTTTTAATGAATTTCAGAGGTGATTTTTATGAATGTTAAGATTTGACAGAGTCACTCAAAAAGTTGACGGAACAATAGCATGTCAAAAAGGTACCAATTTTCTTGAATTTCCTAAACTACAACTAGTTTTACATATTAACTTTTTAATCTTTGTTTTCCCATGAAATAGGCAGAGGAAATATTAATAATCCCTATTTTCTCCCAAGCTTTATCACAATGCCCAGGAAAAAGAAATGATGCTCAATGTTTACAGAATGAAACAAATAAATGAAGAAGTAGAAAATGACAGATTACATTATTAGTCCAAATTGAAGGCCTCCTCCTATCAATCCAGGCATACCACAATATGGTACGAATCTGTTATCCAAAAAGTAACACACTCTCTCTCAGAATAAATACCAGGAGAGTAACGATAATTAAAGGTATTTTTAAAAATCATCTTTAGAGAATATTCTTCCAGGCACATTTCAAAACGTTTAAAGAAATTATCCTTTCCTTCTCTTTGATGTTTTTTAAAATATAAAATTTTATTTATTTTATTTTAATTAATTTTATTGGTACATTTTAGATATACATAATGATCACATTCATCATAGGGAATTTGTTCCTGTACATAATATATCCTGATTCTTTTTTCCCCCAATCTCCTCCTCTCCCTTCAACCTCTTTCCCCCTCCTTATTTACAAAAATTTTAATAGTGTATTTGTAGCACTTACCCAAAGTCTCCATCAAAAAATATGGCTCGTTCCTCAATAAGATCTATAATACCTTTAAAATTGCCCTCCAAACCAATAGGTATTTGCATAAATGCTGCATTATGATTTAGTTTTGACCTGAAAAGTAAAAATACACTAGTTTATCTCTTTTGTTCTCTCAAAATCCTTTTGAAATGACAAATATAAAAATAGATCAATGGCAGACATTGTAGACATGCAAAGCATGGTACCAGCAGGTCAGAATGAAAATACAAAGCAGCTGAGAACAAATTGACAACCAAACTCAAGAAGGATAAGAAGATATAACTCTACTTCGTTAATAAAATGAACTCTAAAATACATTTTCTCATCAGATCCCCTGAATATGCCAGATCAGAAGCAGAAGGGAGAACAACTAGTTAATGGGTGGCTGGCCAAGAAATTAAAGGATAGTAGAACAGCTGAGTCCAATTCTTATCCTCAGATCAACTGACAACAAAACTGACTAAAGCTATCTGAAGAAAAAGCTTTTACATGAAACGTCTTAGACTGGGTTGCAAAGTCAGACACTCATCATCAGCCTGCACCTCAATGAGGTGCAACCACTGAACAGAAATTGCACTTGGCAGCGGGGATTCTCTTTCACAGCAGAAGAAATATGCTCTAGCTGCCATTGAGTCTAGACTTTAGACCTCCATATGTAACTCTGGACAGAGACCTAACAATCATTAAGCATCTGAAGGAAACCAATAGCTTGTAAGAGAAATGTGAACGCAAGAAATAGTACTAATCTTCAGGAAGGGAATCACTAGAGGAAAGAAAGTAAAATTCAAAAATTTGAAAATTACCTCTGTTTAAAATATGTTGCAATAAGATTTTAAAAGTAACTACATAACTGCCTAACTACATAACTGATTTTAAAATTAACTACACAACTAATTAACTGCAGTCTTTTTTTTAACAGACAAATAATAGGAGACAGACTAATTCCAAATTTATGAGCTAGAATATTAACCTGAAGAATTCTCTCATGCCCACCAAAAAAAAAAGGGCCGGTGAGATGGCTCAGCGGCGTAAGCGCCTGCCTGGCAAGCGTGAGGGCTCGAGTTCGACTCCCGGAACCCACATACGAAAAAGGGGCCGGTGATATCGCTCAGCGGCACGGGCGCCTGCTGGCGCGCGAGGTCCTGAGGTCGACCCCCAGTACCCACACAAAAAAAGAATTCTCTCATGGCTCTGTGCAAAATGAGGAGACAGATGTCTAAAAAAGTAGAAAAGAAAGGTAGAAAAGTTAAGACATGGAGGCCAGATTTATAAGCTCCAAAATGATGTTTGATGAGTTAGAAAATGAGAAAACAGATAAATACGAATGGAGCAATGGATCAAAAAAAAAAACCCAAGACAAAACAAAAAAAGAAACAAACAAACCAAAACAAAAAAACAACAACAAAGTAATCAAATAATGTTGACTTGGTAGAAAGAGTTCATCTACTGGCAAGCACAAGTAAAATAAAAGCAAAAGGTGAGAGTATTTAATTTTACCAAGAAAATATTACAAATATGCAGAAAAGAAAAACATCACTTTGACTTTCTCAAACACATCACTTCCACCAGTTTTGGTTTTCTTGTTTGTTTGTTTTTGTCATCAAATACATCACTCTTACCTTGTCTACCCCCACACACTTTACTGCCTATATTCAGCAGCTCCGCCCTCTGAGACCTGAGCAGGAACTTTATGGCCACCCTTGCACATCTACAAAAAGTGAACTGTGAACCAACAGCTCACTCTAATTTTTAAAGGGTAGGTGAAATGTACTGTGCAAAATGTAAAATGCTGTAAGCACCACTGGGTTATGGCTGGTATAGAAGAGTGAACTGCTATTGTCCTAGTAAATATGTTATCTTCTGAAAGTGAGGAAATTTCATCTCTGAGGCATACTACTTAAGAGCATTAATTAACATCTCTCAAGTAAAGGTTATAACAAAAAAGATCCTCTAGGTTCATCTAAATAAAATGGCAAGTTTTTCTAGAATCTACTCTAGACTACAACATCTCTAATACAGCCAAACAGTGAAAATTGTGATTGTTTCCTGAAGTCATCTTCAAACTCCCTAGAATTTAAGTCATATCCTCCTCATTTTACAGAGAAAGTAGCTGGTGAAATTGCACCATAAGCCAAACTACTGAACTCAGTGGCTTCATTTATTAAGTTACATAAATAAGCTCTTAAAAAAGGAGAAATTTAAGGATAAAATTAAGTAACACTGAATTAATTATCCCTCTAGATACAAGGTTTACTGTCCAGATCCGCACATCCTCTCTGTTCTTTCTGACACTTAGTACCTCATTTGCTGGAGGGCCCTTGCTGGGTTGGAGCCCAGTCTGTCCAATTTGTTAATGAAAGTTAAAAATGGAACATTGTAGCGCTTCATCTGACGATTAACAGTCATGGTCTGGCACTGCACTCCGCCAACAGCACAGAGAACAAGGACTGCACCATCCAACACTCTCAGGGCCCTCTCAACTTCTATTGTGAAGTCCACGTGGCCTAAATGAGAAAAGTAGCATGTGAAGGTTTTAAAAAGTAGTCTGAATTTTTAATACACACACTATTAAGTTTTTGTGGTTCTGCTAATTATGTAAATCTTCTAATTAGAATGTAGATTCCTCAGCCCATGAAGAGCCCATGAATAAATATCATTCACCCACCATCAAGCCCAGGGTCCAAAAAAATCAATTCTAAAAAGTATTAGGATATGAACAACTTTGAAGTCAGCTGGAACATGTAAAAGGAACCTTCCTACTTACATTGATTTGCATTATTTTTCAAGGAAACCACACAAAAATGAAGTGCTCTAGGTCCCATAACCATCTTCTCTAATAGAAATTCACTGTTACCTCTTCATTTGATATTCAAAAATTGGGTCACAGTAGAGGAAAGAACTAAACTTGCTTTTGCCAAAATAAGTTACAATACAACCAAGACCCTAACTCACCAGGAGTATCTATAATATTAATATTAACGTCTTTCCACATGGTATAGGTAGCCGCGGACTGAATAGTGATTCCTCTCTGTCTCTCTAGTTCCATGGAATCCATGACAGCACCAACTCCATCTTTACCTTTCACCTAAACACAAACATAGCAATTCAGATTTCTCTGTCCTTGTAACCCAAGAAAGAAAAATATTCACTGAAATGGAATCAGAACACAGACACTTAACTTACACATGTTCAGATCTAAAACCATATCACCTCATAAAAACAGACACAGTAACTGATAGGCTTTGCCCTGTCTTAATTACCAATCCTTTGTTCACTGCTGTCCTCAGGAAGTGTTAAAGCAGGGCCTATATTCACCATGGTCTTAGAACTCACCGCCCTCTCTCACTCCCTATTCTTACCCACCAGCCTCAAGTTACTCCCTGACAGATATTCAGAGAACAGATCTTTTCCAGCTCTGCTCCATGCAGACTGAGGCATGAGTGGGAAAGAGGCAGTCTTTAAATTATAAGATTTAATAATATGCTCTTCATCCAGAGAAATATTTTGAACTGGAGAGTTAAGTCAGTCAGTGATATAGTAATGTCTTCAGGAGAGTTTCAAGGTTTTTAAAAATAATTTTTTCTGACGTGCATTTTAAATGTTGAATTCATACTATGTATCATTTAAATCTATTTTCCATTTAATATTACAAGCATTTATCCATCATTAACACCGTGTAAAGATTATTTTAACAACTGTTTAAGGTATGCCACATTGATTTAGCATTTCTAGAAGACAATCTGCTCAGGAGAGTCACAGTGATGGCCTCTAGATGGATTACTCAGACCATTTCAAACCAACGAGGTATCCACCCTGTGCATGTGACTTTGGTTAAAGAACCACTGTTACCACTGCTTTAATTATTCAGGTTTCGTGAAGTGTACTCAATCATAACTACAAAACAATTAAAATCAAGCTTTAATTAACCTGGAATCAGCCATGAACACATACCTCATGCATCTGTGCAATTCTACCAGTGTAGTAAAGCACCCGTTCTGTTAATGTAGTTTTCCCTGAATCAATGTGAGCTGAGATTCCAATATTTCGTATTTTTTCATTAGGAATTATCCCTGATGAACACCACCGGCAGAACTTCCAATTAACCTGAAAAAATATAAGAGCTCAATTCAATGTACTTTTTATGAGACAACAGGCAATTAAAATGTGAATGAATGGTGGCCATCTTTCCTCCAAAGAATCTTAATGGACATGAGAAAGGCTCCAAAAGCAGGACAAATGTTTTAAACTTGCAACTCCTGTAACCATAGACAAGATTACAAAAACCAAGATATGTTCTCTAAAATTAATTAAGATAAAATGGGACAGAAACCTTTGCCAGGTCGTTAATTTGAAAATACACACTGTAGATGATAAAATCTGAAAGATCCTAAACACTAATTTTATAGGAAACACAAGTTTTAGCTTCAATTTTACATTAATTTTTACCTCAATCCCTTACTGGCTGTCACTGACAGCTGGCAAGTGCTTGTGGACTGATCTGCTCTATGCCGAGCCGACAGCAGCTTCAAGAGAGCGCCCCGAAGGTTTCAAATTCCTTTACATAAAAGCAATGAAGTATCTTTTGTTTAAAAACTTTACTGAATGAGAAACCCTGTATTTTATGTAAAGATATAAACCTCTCCCTACAGAACTGCACATCCAAACTGCACTGCTGCCACTTCTAAGAGCCAAAAGAACTTGGGAAAAATGAGTATGATATCAAACAGAATCTGGAACAAAAATACGTCTGATAAGAAACATGACCAAAGAAAAGTAGCGTGATTTAAGCACCAAATCAAATAATCCAGGGTCGGCTGAGAAAGGGCAATCTACCCATTGACGTAACGAGTCAGCAGTCCGTGAGCTCGGGCCTGGGAGACTCATTTTTATGCCTGACCTTCATTCAAGTCTCTTATCTTAAGGTATACAAAAAAAAAAGCTTAGCATAAATCAAGGGCCCGCCCAACCTCGCAGGGCACTGAGAAGCTGCTCCTAACAAGCTACCAGGCAGGTACCGAGGGACTTTTCAGCACTGAGGCAGGACCGCTCGTATTTAGAGCTGTCAGGCAGGAGGTCCGGGGTGAGGGAAGGGGCGTCACTGCCTCCCAGGCCCTGAGGCGACCGCAAGGTCCCTCGGCCTCGCCTGGCACCAGTACCTGCTTCCTCCGCCAGCCCAGGGCTGCAGGCACCCGAAAGAGTGGCCGGTAACCCAGAGCCACGGCCGTGGCGGCGCCCAGCACTCTCATGGCCAGAGCCAAAGCGTAAGTCGCGAGGCTCCGCGTATACACAGCACCAGCTCTCAGCTTCCAGTCCTGAAAGTCACGCCGTCTACCAGTGCCGGAAGAGCACTTCCGGGGTAAAGGACGCGAGGGAGGAGAGAGGAAGGGAAAGGGAGAGGAACCCCCTACCGAAGTGCAGCAGGGTCTCCGCTTCCTGCGCGCCCTCTACCGCATTGGAGGAGAAAGTGCAGCCGCTTTGCATATCTTTTGCAACCTTTGTATAGGGTGAGGTGTTCTTTCGTGTTTTTAAAGTATTACCTGTGTATAAAAATGCAGACTCTAAAAACGAATGCTTTGCCTATCTAGCAATATGAGAATTTTTTTAACATAACTGAAGTGAAAAAATAAATTGTCAAATTGTGGTACAGTATTACAATTATGAAAAATAATTGTCCATAGGACATCCTTGGAAGAGAATGTAAAAAAAAAAAAGTAGGTAAACAATTAATTACAATGTTTTCTCATTTCTTGTTATTGCTCAAGTTCAGGCTAGCTATACATATGCCCAGTCCATGAGGGAGACAGCATCCTTGATGCTTCCAGTTGGATGTCTTAGAGGCATTGTGAATTTGACAGGTTCAAAGTTGAGCTTATGATGTTTTCCCCGAAGCCTTAGTACTACAGTCATTTCATCAACAATGGAAGCTCCATTCTTCAAGTTACTCTCGCCAAAGATGTCGGTCACTTGGACATCACTCCAACATCCTGGACCTAATCTGCAGTTTCCACTCAAAAATATATCCAGAACCTTCCACTGCTCGCCACCTCTCAGCATGGCCATTTCTCCACAGAATTATTGTACCAGCTTCTAACTGATGTCTCTGCTTCTGCCCATGCTACTTTTTAGTTTATTTTCCACACAGTAACTACAGTGATGATTTTAAGTCCGACCAGGTCGTCTCTTTGCTGAAAATACTCCATCCAGGACTTAGTTACTGCTGTTATCTCTGCAGTAGTGTACGTTCAGTGTTTTTCATAACTAAAGACTCTGAAATTGGTTTCACTACAACACATGAAAGAGCCTAGGATGCCCTGCTTGAGCAGCTCCACCAAGGTAGTTTTCCACTTCCTGCTCCTTTTGCTCCGGCCACACTGGCCTCGCTGACCCTCACCTTACTGGCAGGTATGGCTCTTTCCCTCCCTCTGTCTCACTTTTCAAGTAGCCTCTGCTAGTGAGTTCTTTGCCCAGCCCTTCTGAAACAACAAGCCTCTTTATCTTCTCACCCCGCTTCATTTCACAGTACTTCTCAAATGTATTCAGACTTTTTACAGATCTGTTTGTCTGATTCTCCCAGTGAGGACCTGAAAAATTAAAACTTTAGTTACACGTTCGATCCTTAAAACCAGTAGTACTAGTATAATAATTTTATAAGATAAAAACCCCTTTAAAAACATCTGGATTATAATTTTATCCAAACATCATTTTATATTTTGTGTTCTTACACAATTGGTGTAGTGATAACTTAATTGATCCATAACATCTATTTAGGAAATTTAGAATGTCTACACTGTGAAATGTTCAGCCTTAGTTTTATGCAAACTAGAATATTTAACTAGCGTTAATTTTGTACCTAATTAATGAAACCTGAAAGGAGACATATAATTACCTTCAAATATTAATTTACTACACTTTGCTCAGATTCATCTATCTATCAGAAGTATTTAAGGGGCTAAGGATATAGCTCAGTGATAGAACAGTTGCCTAGCATGATACCCTGTCAGTACCCATAGAGAGAAGAGGAAAGGAAAGAATTCAGACTTTTTTTTGCAGTGTCAGGGATTGAACCCAGGGCTTGTGCAAGTGTTCTATCACTGAGCTACACCTCCAGCCCCTGTTTTTTTAAAAATATAACTTATAAACCATATATTCATAATCATTACATATTTCAAAGCTTTTATCTTGAAATGTTCCCTATAACCATCACAAAGGATGTTATATTAATTAAATTCATTTGTCCACATTCTTTCAAGCAAAAGCAGCACAGATACAAATCATTGAGCCAAAGAAATTATCCAGAATTCAATCCAAAAAGAGAAAGGGCCCCCAGGGCACGGCGAGGAGGCAGCATAGCCCTCCCCACGAGATTCCCACACCCCACACAGCGTGGAAATGCAGCCTTTGGGACAGAGGGTGCTCGAAGGTGGTCTAGACTGAGTCCTCTGGGGCTTCAGTCCTGTCATGACTCTCCTTGGTGGAGAGGAACAAATGGGTGACACGGAACATTCCAGAGACTGACACTGTGGACTCCAGGGATCGGCTTGTGTCCAAACAGGAAGCCCAGTCTGCGAACACTGGCATTTGCCAAAAACCCCACTGTAGCAGCCATGAAGAACTGGGAAACCGTGATTTCCACGGTGACGCCCTGCTGAGTCCTAGAGCCAGCGCAGGACGCATAGCTGCCTCCCCCACCCGCCCATCTTCTGGAAACTCTGGGAACACAGAACTCAGGGGGGCCAACTTGACACTGACCCGAAATAGGATTGGGGAGGAGCTGTTGGCAGTGAAGAAAGGGAGAAAGGTTGATAGGAAGACACCTGCCTGGCAGGTGGGCGGACAGCACTCTGTCCCGAACCAGAGGAGGAGAGGCCCTGAGCGAGAAGTAGCTCATTCACCGAGCTCCCCTTCACTCCTCAGCTCCAACCAAGGACCCTGTTCCTCATTCTTTGTCCCCCTCCCCTCAGATATACAGTTCTTTAAAATCATGTTCCTCATAACAAAAATTGTTTCTAGAAAAACCCAAAGACACCAAGAAGGAAGAAAACAAGCATTGAAGCCATCCATAATCTCACTACCCAGACAACCACTGTGCATTTTGGATGTTGTCATTTCGTTGTCTATTCTGTGTGCCTTTGGATTGGAATTGAGCTGGCCTTACGTGGTGCTCATGGTTCTGTTTCTGTACTTAATGAACATTTTGTTGTGGTCACTTTGCCTGGTCCATAAATCATTTCAAAATAAAAAAAAAGAGAG
This sequence comes from Erethizon dorsatum, assembly GCA_028451465.1. NCBI lineage: Eukaryota > Metazoa > Chordata > Mammalia > Rodentia > Erethizontidae > Erethizon > Erethizon dorsatum. The sequence continues at coordinate 78,520,555 of CM051832.1, forward strand.
AGAAAGGGGTGGAAAATATGAAAAGATTAATAGATATGGGGGATTTTATAGGTTGAAATGTTTTTCTCTACCCACATCAGATTCATATTATTCTCTCTTCAGCTTAGTTCTGATCTTTAATCCACCCACAATGACACTTGGACTTTTTAAGATATCTTTGAACATTTGGACTAGATATTTCTGGGTTGCACACATAAAGACTGAGTTTTTAATGCAGTTGTTTTGTCATTTCTAAAAGTTCTATCTGGGGGCCGGTGAGATGGCTCAGCGGCTTAAGCGCCTGCCTGGCAAGCGCGAGGGCCCGAGTTCGACTCCCGGAACCCACATACAAAAACGGGGCCGGTGATATCGCTCAGCGGCACAGGCGCCTGCTGGCGCGCGAGGTCCTGAGGTCGACCCCCCGGTACCCGCATATTAAAAAAATAAAAGAGTAGGAAAGATTTGAGACATAGCTCCTGAGAGACAGGAGGGTCCCCTAATGTGGGTTGCCACCAAGGCACTTGCCAGGGGTAATTTATACAGCAAAGTCATAATGTGGGTACAACATGGGTCAAACTACAGTCAACCTATAGGGTTACAAGCGCAGCCACTTAGCTAATATTGATCCAAGTGTGAAGTGAGTCATGTAGCAAGGGCACATGGGAAGAACAAAGGCCTTTTTGGGAAGGGATGGGCCAGGATGCTCTGGTCACCCACCTGGGTGATTGATGTCTATCTGGACTTTACTGGACCAGGTGATACCAATCACAGTACAATCTCAAGTTATTGTTTATCCCTCAGGGACGCATGTAGGCCCCGTCACTGCATCTTTATCTTGGGGCTTGGCTTTCAATAGATGTGCCTCTAGCCACAGTTTAGGTGTGTTCTTGTCTTTTGCACTGACTCTCTGAGGGCCTGTCCCTGTTTTTTGGGGGGTTGTTTTTTGTTTTTGTTTGTTTTTTGTGGGTACCGTGGGTCAAACTCAGGACCTCGTGCGCCGGCAGGCGCCCGGGCCGCTGAGCGATATCAGCGGCCCTTTTATCATATGTGGGTTTCCGGAGTCAAACTCAGGACCTCGTGCTTGCCGGGCAGGCGCTTATGCCGCTGAGCCATCTCACTGGCCCTGTCCCTGTTTTTTTATCAAAGCTAGCTGCCTATGATAATACCCCATAACATAGCCACTCAGGAGAAAAGAGTATTCCAGTAACTTCGTAAATGTCTGCTTTACTTGAAAGGATGTTAAGAATATATGTAGTTTCATGCCCTTGTCCATTTAGAAAGAATTTATGTCAAGGAATTGTGCATGTTAGAGGCTGCTCCTGGAAGACCTGAACAAAAATTCAGAAATGTTGGGTTCATCCCCTAGTATCACAACAAGATGACAAAATTAAAAAAAACAAGGCAAATGAGCAGTAAACATAAGAAAAAGGTTATATTTCACTATCAAAAATACAAAATTAAGACAAAGAGATACTATTTTACCTGTATGAAATCTGTAACAATAAAAGGTGAAAAATCACATCCACTTTCCACTTTGGGCAAAGGATATGAAAAAACTGATGCTCTTCTGACTTTTCAGTGGGATGACTATAAATTGGTGCAATCTTTCTGTAAAGCAGTTTGTACTATATATCAAGAAATTTAAAAATATCCATACTATTTGTATTGCTAACTTTGCCCTCAATAACTTAAATTATCATCAAGAGTTATGTACAAAGAATGATCATCACAATATTATTACATATAGCAAACTTTTAAAACAATTTGAATGGCAAATATTTCAAGGTAAATTATGATCTAGCTATAATTAGATTTTGATAAAAGCAATGAAACTAAGACCATCTTTTCAAATAATATTTATTGCCCTCAAGAAAGTGAGTCCAAAATGTTAAGAGAAAATCAGAACGTTTCACAGTATTAATTTGGCTTTTGAAGTTTTATGTATCTGCATAAAAGGAATACACAAATCTTTGTTTTTGTTTTTGGAATGAGATAATGGGAAGTTTTGATATTCTTATAGATCTTTAGTTTTCTACAATGGATGTATTCAAAGAGTAAAGATGATCATTTAAAAAAAAGTTCAAGTTTTTGGAAAATCACAAATTCTAGAAAGGGAGGCAAAACTTGAGACTGTAGTACCATTTCTTTTTTAAAAGTGAATTCCATCTTTGCATCATAAAAAAAGGTTTTATTCTCTGCCCTCCAGAATATTTGTGTTTGCAACACCTTAAGAGAGGTGTTTAACACTGTTAAGTCTATAAATTTAAACTATTTGAGACTACAAACATGTACTATGTATCATGCTGGGTATATTTCCCCAAAAATAAGACCTAACTGGAAAATAAGCCGTAGCATGATTTATATGCCCTCCCCCCAAAATAAGCACCAGTTAAGATCATCAGCCAGACAGATGTGTTTAGTACATCCACTGAAACACAGGATGGATGTATTGAATTATAAAATAATATTAATATATAATTAAATTTAAGTAAATTGTTGGCAATACTTAAATGATAATATAAGTTAAAATTAAGTATTTCTAAATACCTAAGCAGGCACCTTTGGGTGAGAGGTAAATGCCTATGTAAACACATGAAATTGAGACACTGCCAAATGACACAATGCACAAATAACATGTGCACTTTGTAACAAACAGACATGTTGTGTCTAATGAATCTTTTTTCTTGAGGCAGGGTTTTGCTATGCAGTTCAGGCTGGCCTTGAATTCACTAAGCAGCCCAGGCTGGCCTCGAACTCACGGCACTTCCGCCTCAACCTCCCAAGTGCTGGAATAACAGGCATGCGCCACCAGGCCTGGCCTAATATGAATCTTTATAATTCAATATATCAAGTGTTGTAACACATGTACTTAATGCACTTGTGTGAAATAAAGAAACCTTTTCTGGGCCAGTGAGATAGCTCAGCAGGCACAAGTGCCTGCTGGCAAGTGCGAGGTCCTGAGGTTGACTCCCGGTACCCATAAAAAAAAAAAAAAAAAAAAAAAGAAACCTTTTCTGAATTTTGGTCCCTGCAATTTTTTGGTGCTTTTTTGTGGGCCATCACTCTTAACTGTCATCATTTTTGTTGTCACTCCTGTCTCTGAAATCTTCAATTAACACTTGATTTAATGGAATCTTTGTGAAGCCTAGCCTGCGAGAGGCTGTGATGTGGGTGAAGAATTCATGGTATAAAATTGCTGAAAGCTGTGTTGCCAGTGCACTACGAGCAGGTTACGTGCACAAGAAGTGCTTGTTTAAGGAGAGGTCTATTGCTGGACACGAGAGACTGGGACCAGTGGTTCTATGGGAAGTGAAATCACGAGAAATTCAGGCCAGAATTCAGGGTTTGGAGAATTATGGCAATAATTGTATTTGAATAAATGTAGATTTTCGTACATGAATAAATGAATAAATATAGATTGTTGTACCTGAAAAAAATATGACATCCCCTGAAAATAAGCTCTATTACATGTTTTGGAGCAAAAAAAATAGTATAAGAACCAGTCTTATTTTGGAGGAAATATGGTAGTTAATATTAATATTTTATTTCTAATCCTTTTATAAGCTGATGAATTATTTCAAGAGTTGAATTTTTAAAATATAAAGTGGAAGTTTTTCACCTGCATATTCATCAGTTAATTTCACAGCAATGCCTTTTCTTTTCATTTTTGGAAGACTCCTAACACAAGAGATTTCCCCCAGAACTGTAATTTTTCTTTTCATTTTTGTCTATTACTAGGTATCTAAAGGTGATGTATCTTTTGTCTATTTAAAGAGTCTGCAAAATCAATGTATTTTTATGTGTGAAATCACTTTCAACATAATTTGCTAATTGTAAAAATTCATCTAGCTTTATAAAAATAGTAATGTCTATTGCTAATGTTTTGGAAAACAAGATATAATGAAAATAAGGGACAATAAATATGAATTGGGAGGGGCTGGTCAGAATTAAAATCTTCTAAGCTCCTTGTATTCTTAGGATTCAAGGTATAGATAAATGTTTAATTGATGACTGCTAAGAATGCCTGTCAAAATAGGGTAGCCATGAAAAGAACAATCAGAGCACATAACATGGAAGAAGGTGAATGAAAAAGAAAAGTAGATGAAGAAAAGGAAAAATCAATCTAAGGAGAAAAAAGCAAATAGTAGAAAGCACATAATACATTGAGAAATAAATGTAAATATATATACTGTATGAGTATAATCACAAAAAGAATCAAGCTTTCTAGTTAAAAGACAAAAATTATCAATTCAGACTTTAAAAAAAATCCAACTCACTGCTGCTTCCAAAAATCATACACAAAAGGACATTAAAAGTTAATACTCTATGGAACAGATATAACAAGTAAGTATTAGCCCAAAGAAACCCGATATATCCATATTATAATAAAAACTTTAAGGGAAAAAATGATTACTAAAGAGACTCTACTGAATAACAGAAGATTTAATTACCAAGAAGATGTTTTAATTTAAGGTTATACATACCTAATAACAGACTTAAAACATATAAAGCAGTATTTTGAGAGAAAAGACCTCTGGTTCTAGACAAGATGAAACATATACATTTCTTCCTGTTCCTCTTAGTATGCATGCCGAAAACTCTAAAAAAGAATACTCACAATTGTGTGTGTGTGTGTGTATTTTGAGACAGGATCTCACTATGCAGCCCAGGCTGACCTGGAACTCTTCTGCCTCAGCCTCACAAGTGCTGGGATTACAGGCATGCGCTGCCACACCAGACTATAAACTGATTCGTCTGGTAGAAAGAAAAAGACTAGTTAAGGATTTAAGAACTTGAAAAATGTTCACTATGGCAGTGAGTTGTCTGGGTTTTATTTTCTTTTTGCATTCTCCTTACCTTAGACTGGACATTAAAGAAGGCTTTAACCCAGAAATGCTGAGAGAGAGAAAGAGAGAGAGAGAGAGAGAGAGAGAGAGACAGACAGACAGACAGAGATAGAGACAGAAAGACAGGGAACACAGAGACACAGAAAAAAGGAGGAAAGCAGGGAGGGAGGGAGGACAGCAAAAAACAAGTCATAATGGGAAGAAGAGGGAGAACTGGGTCTGGCTGGCAGGTGAGTTCTGAGGCATACTGGTAAGGTATTTTGTAGAATGTCCCCTATTTATATTTTGTAATTTTCAAATTCCAAAGAATAAGCAATGTAAGAGCATATGTAGAAGAGGCAGTATTTTGCGTTTACATTCTCTTGTTTAGGCTTCAGTCCAGTGAAAAAGAAGATATGATTTTAAAGGCTCAAGGATAAATAAAAATTAATACAATTCTGTACCTATCACTGCAGGAACAAGAGTCTCTTTTCATTCCACTACAATAGAGGAACAATTGAACAGGTGACGGGTGATTACCTCTTTGCACTGCAAGTATTTCCACTAATACAATTTATGGGAAAGTCATCATTTATCAAAAATCAAAGAAAACGGCTGCTGCTAACACCTGTTTCTGGGATAAAATTGAAGCAATTTTAGGGAAAAATTTGAGGCAATGGCTTTTTAAATTAAATGTCAACATCAATTTCCAGCAATTTAAGCTGGGATTCAGTGCATACAATTTTAGTAAATTCTAAATAGAAGATAATTTAAATAAAATTTTACTGAAGTTTTATGGCTATTATGAAACTTTATATTTAATGAATGATGCACACTAGACAAAATAAGTGAATGCTAAAAGAGAAAGGAGGAAGATCAGTTTATATTAGTTTCAAATGTTAATGGTCAAAATATGATTTCTATAAAAATAATTATATGCCTGTGGCATAATATAATCATTACTAGCAAACCTTAAGTTTTATTTGAAAACATGTGAATGTGTTACACTATTAGAATTTATGTTCATGTCTCTCTATGAACAATTTCCCATAGTTTTGCCATTTGTAGGGCCCAAGTAGAAACGCTGAAAAAATTCTCTCCCTCTCTCTCTCTACATATATCTGAGGCCACATGCGGGGCACTATTTGATTTTCTTTGTTGTTGTTTTTTTTATTGGTTTTTGAGACAGGGTTTCACTGTGTAGTTCAGGCTTGCCTTCAACTCACTAAGTAGCCCAGGCTGGCCTTGAACTCCTAGCGATCCTCCTGCCTCAGATCCCTGAGTGCTGGGATTATAAACATGCGCCACCACACCTGGCCACTATCTGATATTTAATCTGTATGTATCATATATTTTGTGAATTTCCACTAAGAAAGCATCATGGCATAAGAAAAAATAAATTATATATATTTCAATTTTTCAATATGATTAAATTTATTTCTATTTGATTTCCAAGGTAAACAAATTGTGAGAAAAAAAGCATGTAATTCTCTAAATGCTATATGATGTAAAGCAGTTATACTAAACACAATGATTTACCAAAGTATGATTTCAGATTTGAATATGATTCAAGTTATCAATGTTAATTATTTAGACAAAAGGAGAATATAGTATCGAGATTTTACTCTATCAAATAAATTTATGCAAAAGTGTTATTTAAAACTTACACCTTATAACTTCCTAATATAAAATATTATTAGCATACAAAACTATGCATAAGAGGTCTATTTTAACTAATACATGCTCAATTAATTTCACTTACAAAATGAATTAATACATTTGTATCTTATTTTAGTGACTAAAGGCACAAAACACAGAGTAGGAAAATTATCAGGCATAGAATATAGGAAACCAGAGGAGTTATGAGACAGTCATATAATTTTACTTCTAATTTACAAAGAAAAATACTTAGAATTACACCATGTTAGTGGATTTTTTTGTGTCTTAAGCAACAGATATAAGAGTTCAGATTTTTTATTCTTATACATTTCTTCCCTAGCCTTTATAAAAACAGATTAATGTGTGAATTCTTGAGTAAAACAGCCAGGTTGAATTTTTTAAATGGTACAATTAAAAGAGAAACAATTGAATTATTAAACATTTTGCTCAAAAACACCTTCTAGGGCCGGTGAGATGGCTCAGTGGCTTAAGCGCCTGCCCGGCAAGCGTGAGGGCCCGAGTTCGACTCCCGGAACCCACATACGAAAAAAGGGGCCGGTGATAACGCTCAGCGGCACGGGCGCCTCCTGGCGCACGAGGTCCTGAGGTCGACCCCCCGGTACCCACAAAAAAAAAAAAAAAAAAAAAAAAAAAAAAAAAACACCTTCTAACATATTTTGACATCCTTGATCATTCTCGTCTTCAACTAACAAATGCATTTTTCTAAATTCAGAAAAGGGCAAAGCAGAGTTCCTCTAAGGACTCTCCAACTTTAAAATGTTAACTTTGGAGTAGGTTAAACTTATTTGTGGGAAAGAAGAGAAATATGCCACCTTAAGAAGTTAAAGAGAAAAGTGAATATAAATTCTTTTGAGTGTTAAGAATGTAATATAAAACAAAAAGTATAGTATATAAAGAAATTATAATAAAAATTTGTGTACATTAGCAATTTGAACTTTTTCTTTAAAAATGAACTATTTAACTATTCTTGACTTTATCAAAATAACTTAATAATTTCTTATATAACAGTACTAGTACTAGCTTTGATTTATTATTTTTAAAGCTTTAAGCTAGTTGGCTATATAGCACAGTATAAAATTTGAGATAAGCTATTTAAACCTTTGTTAACGTCACTCTAGTATAATTATTTTTTTATTTGTTTGTTTGGTTTGCTTTTTCTGAAACGGTCTCTGTATGTAGCCCAAGCTGGCCTTCAATTTGCATTCCTTTTGCCTGGCCGTCTGGAGGGTGAGGATGGTAGGTGTGCGCCACACTGACGGCTCACATCATTCTAGTATGGTGTTGGTGGAAACCGGATCCATTTTTAAGATTTTACTTTCTTGTAACGATAAATGATAGAACCAGCTCTATAATCAGTCTTGATAAATGTACAAGAATACAGCCAATACAAAAGTAATTCAGAAAGTAAAATCAGGATATGGGCTTTAGAAATTAGTATGTCTTAAAGAGTTTTAAGAATGTTGAACAATTTAATCACATTGAAATCAAAGTTTTATTCCTAAAGTAGGAACAATACAAAGCTAGAACTTCCAACAACATTCAGATAACAGAAGAAAGTTGCAAAGTACAGTACTGATTTAATAACAGGAGATTGGTCTTATGTATGTAATACCCAGCACCATTACTTTCTCTGTTAAAACATCCCAGAACTTAACAAATCAAATGCATGGCTATTTATTTTTTGTTGATTTTCACAGGTGATCCTTTGATGTTGAGTTTGTCCACAAAAACGTCTGATCTTCTTTTACTTTCGATGGCTGGACTTTGAAGACGTTTCTCCCTGAGAGATACATATAAGATCATTAGTATCTTTTGTGTGTATGGTGAGGGGAGAGAGGGGTTTGAACTCAGGGCCTTTGCACTGAGCTACATCCCCAGACCTTTAAAAAATTACGTTTTTATTTTGAAACATGTCCTCTTTAGGTCACTGAATTGCCTAGGCTGGGCTTGAACTTGTGATCCTCCTGGCTCTGCCTCCCAGAGTACTGAGATTATAGGCGTGCACCACCATATCAGGCTTAGTATTATTTTTTAAAAGGTCGATGGTTTAAAAGTCACTACAAACCAAAACTGCTAACAACTATAACTTAAGGAGAGTTTTATCTTAAAAGTACAGTACACCTTAATAGCTTTGAAAAATATGACGCCGACTATTTCACTGAACATTTAAGAAAGCAGCAGCTGTTATAAAGATTTGTTTACAGTTTAAACCTTGCTGTGCAGTACGATAGCCACTAGCTACACTTATAATAAATTAATTATAATAGAAGACAAGGATCACGGTGAGGCGAGCGAGAGGTAGCAGCACTTGTCAGACGCTCAGAAGACTCTCACCAAGGTCCACCAAAGCCCATCAGATGAAATCCAATAACAGGGCTGTTTAGAATAAGAAGCAAGGCTGCTTCTCCATCCCTGCACTGCAAACAAACTGTCATGGAAAGTTCCCACCCCCTGCCCCGCCAAGAAGCCAAGTGCAGCAGTGGCTGCCAGCCCAGCAGCCAGTGACCAGTGCCCAGGGCCCACCTGTCCCAACTCTCCTCTGACTGGCAGGTGGCCTCCTCAGACCAAGGCACTAAGGAAATTGCAAGCCAGAGAAGCACTCAGTGGGCAGTGACTGAGTTAGGACCAGGGAACCTAATGGAGCCCAAGGGACAGAGAGGAACTAAGGACAAGGTCCTGGTTGGGGCTCTGGAATCCTTGAGGGATCTGTGAGAAAGAAGCACAAAGGCTTGCACTGTCGGTGACCGTGAGATCCAGGGTGGAGACACTGGAACAGTGCAGAAGCAGGCGCTCTCCCACTGACCCCCAAGTGCCCCCAAGCTCTGCACCTGGGTGAGCTCCCTCCTGTCATCCCCAAACATTACTAATTCCATGCAGAAAGACTCATTCTGAGCCCTAAATGTCACTGAATTCACAGGCTGAAAAGAGACTCTGTGAAGCACCGGGAAGCAGGATCCCTGGGGAGGGTGACAATGCAAATCAGCACCTGAGGAGATAGTTTCCTGCTGGCCCCAGGCACCACTAAAATCCAGGTTAGACTGGAACCCAGTAAGCAGGAGCACTGCTTTGTTCTGGTAATAAAGAATCAGAGAAAGGACTGGGCTACTGCTTCCTGCCTGACTACAGGCAACCACAGAATTTGCCGGCCAGAGAAAGGCTGGGTGTAACTGGGACAGAACTGTAACTGTCAAGGGAGAGGATAGGAGAGAGGTGAACTGGCCCAGAGTAAAGAGCCATGCCTGTGGCAGAATCTCAACCAGGAGCTTGAAGTTGGTACTGTCAGTGTGGAGAAGCATTGGTGGGCAACACCCCAACATTCTGAGAACACGAGAGGCTCCTGAGCACCCTGTGCCCTTCGTTTTTTTGCTTTGTATGTTTCTTCTTTCCTTTTATTGTTTGAGCTTTTTTTTTTGGTACTGGGGGTCGACCTCAGGACCTCGCGTGCCAGCAGGCACCTGTGCCGCTGAGCGATATCACCGGCCCTTTTCTCATATGTGGGTTCCGGGAGTCGAAGTCGGGCCCTCGCGCTTGCCGGGCAGGCGCTTACGCCGCTGAGCCATCTCACCGGCCCTATTGTTTGAGTTTTTGAGTGGCAGGTGTGTTTGTAAGTGCATGTGTGTGTGTCTATGTGTGCACGTGTGTGTGTGTGTGTGTGTGTGTGTGTAGCTTTGTGTATGACTTTTCTATTGTTGCTTGTAAAACATTCCATGTAGTTCCTGGGTATCATCTAACCTTTTTGACTATTAGTTCAATAGTTAGAGACAATCTGCTTTCCTTTCACCTCCCATCTACAATCTCATCCCTTCATTATTTTCCCCCTATTTCTTGGCTCCTTCCCCATTATATATTTTTTCTTTCTTATTTTTATTTTCCCCTTTCCCTCTATATCTATTCTTATCTTTTATACACAAATAATTAAGATTAATGTAAACACCATAGTATCTTAACATCTCACATTGGGTTCTCCCTCACTAAAGGTCATTTCATATGATTTTTAAAATAGTTTCTGTTAGATCATTAATTGCACTCAATTTCCCTATGTTTTCTTTCACTACCCACTCTCATACACAAGGCAGAATATAAATGACCACTTTAGAAAAGAATTAGAGGTTATGGGCCGGTGAGATGGCTCAGCAGCGTAAGCGCCTGCCTGGCAAGCACGAGGGCCTGAGTTCGACTCCCGGAACCCACATACGAAAAAGGGGCCAGTGATATCGCTCAGTGGCACGGGCGCCTGCTGGCGCACGAGATCCTGAGGTCGACCCCCGGTATCCACAAAAAAAAAAAAAAAAAAAGAATTAGAGGTTATGAAAAAGAACCAGGCAGAAGTCCTAGAAATTAAAAACAACTGAAAGCCAGACCAACAGACATAACCAATCAGAAGGAGAATACCAGGACTGATGTAAGATATCACTTACTCAGTGACACTACAAAAAGAACAAAAAATTAGGAAAGGTTGGTTCAGGAGCTCCCAGATGACTATAAAACAACTAACCTAAGTTCTACAGGAATACAGAAAGGGCTAGAGAAGGAAACTAAAGGTATTTAAAAAAAAAAAAAAAAAAAACTTTCTAGCTAAAATCATTGTAGAAAACTTTCCAAATCTAGAAACTGAAACGGATACCCAGGATAAGTTAAGTGTTTAGAACCCCAAATAGATATGATCAGAAAAGCTCTCCACAAGACATTAGTCAAAAATCCCAGAAATCTAGAATACTAAAAGCCATTAGAAAAAGATGTCAACTGACTTATAAAGGCAAGCCTATCAGAGTAACAGCAGATTTCTCAACACAAACCTTAAAGGCCAAGAGAGCCTGAAGTTTTTCAAGACCTTAAAAGAAAAAGACTGCCAGGCCGGTGAGATGGCTCAGCGACATAAGCGCCTGCCTGGCAAGCACGAGGTCCTGAGTTCAACTCCCGGTACCCACATACGAAAAAAGGGCTGGTGATATTGCTCAGCGGCAACGGGTGCCTGCTGGTGTACAAGGTCCTGAGTTTGACCCCCGGTACCCACACACACAAAAAAAAAAAAAAAAAAAAAAAGACTGCCAATTCAGATTTGTATATCCCGCAAAATGATTCCTTTTTTTTTTTTTTAAATGTAGGTACCGGGAGTCGAACTCATGACCTCGCGCTTATCAGCAGGTGCTTGTGCCGCTCAGTGATATCACTGGCCCATTTTTTCCTTTATGTGGGTACCGGGAGTCGAACTCAGGACCTCGCGCTTGCCAGGCAAGCACTTACACCACTGAGCCATCTCACTGGCCCTGCAAAATAATTCTTAAAGATTGATGGAGAAATAAAAACTTTCCACAACAAAAAGAATATAAAGAAATTCAGACTAGGGACAGAAGCTATTACCCATCACCTAGGGTGAAAGCCATGTTCGTTCCCAGGCCAACTCCGCACCTACAGATTCCACAGCCTGGGTGCAGCCACCTAGCAACTCCAAGCCCCTTCTGTGTTTTGTTTCCTCTTGGCGAAGGGCAGCAGAGGCACCAATCAATAGATTTGGCCTGATTGAGGATGAGGCCAACGTGCAGGGAGAGAAGTTAAGCTGGAGGGTGAGCAGGTCCAGGGAGAAATAGCAGACAGGCCAGCAGCACTAGCCTCAAGAAAAGCCCCTATCATAAACTACAAAAACAGCATGGGGTTTGGTTTTATTCCAAAAGTGACTCCTTTGTGGAAAGCTAGAGTTGGAGAAGACAATGCAGTGCCTACCATATTGCAGAGGGTTTAATCAGGAGTCAGTGTGGTAAGGGGTTAATTGTTTAAGACTGAATCACAGAACAACTTCAGGGTTTCCAACATTAGTTTACCATAGTGACTGGGCGAGAGACAGCCACAAGAGACAGCCATAGAGAGGGTATGGGCTAGAAATAGACCCCTGCGAGTTCAAACTCAGGCTGGAAAGGACATGGTGCCCGACGCTCTGTGGTGAGAAGCCAGGCCTTGTGAGTGTGACTTTCAGAGGCATGAGGTCCAGGAGCCTGCTTGAACCCCTACCCTGCTACTCACATCCAGCAGAAACAAGTGGTCTGACTGATCTTCCTATACACCAATGTGAGCAGTGACACACCTCAGCTTGGAGGGCTGCCTCAGTACGGGGTGTGTGGACAGAGGGGCCTCTGGAGAAGGGGGCACACCTCACAGTCCCACAGGCCATGAAGCTGGGTGGAGAAAAATGTGACTTGCTGGATTCCAAGACTGCAGATCCTGGAAAGAAAGCTCTCATTCAAAAATTCAGAGTAAAAAAATTTTTTTGGACTGAACTTTTTTTTACTTCCTTGGTTCTTTGGAGTTTTGGGTTTTTTCCTTCCTTTTTCTTTTCTTTTTCTTCTCCTTTTTAATTATATTCTTTCTTTTTCTTTTTTCCTTTATTTTGTTATTTTTTCATTTTTTTGTTTGTTCTTTTCTGTTACTCTTATCTAATTCTTTTAATTTCTTTTTACTCCTTAATAGGATCCTTTACCTCAGTTTTCTCTCTTCCTTCTCATCTTCCATTGATTACATTTTCAAATTTTACTTTTTTATTCTCCCATTCCCTGCCCCCTCTATCTTTACTAGTATAGCCATTAAGCTTTGTTAATTTTTAGATAGTTAAGTCTATGCCATTAATGTTGAATACTTTTCTATTGTTAGTGAAGGTATAGTTGTTGCATTTAGTAGATATTTACTGTAGGTCAATATTTGGTTTGTCTCAGTGTTCATACTATAATTATAAATCTTTTTTCTTTTTTTTTTTTTTTTGTGGGTACCGGGGGGTCGACCTCAGGACCTCGCGCGCCAACAGGCGCCCGTGCCGCTGAGCGATATCACCGGCCCCTTTTCCGTATGTGGGATCCGGGAGTCGAACTCGGGCCCTCGCGCTTGCAAGGCAGGCGCTTACGCCACTGAGCCATCTCACCAGCCCTATAAATCTTTTTTCTATGGTTAAAAGTGGTACATTCTTGGTTTTTAGGGTATGTCAATATCCAGTATTTTTTGTTGTTGTTGTTTGTTTTTTTGTGTTTTTTTTGATGCTATTATTGTTGCTGATTTGATTGCTACTGCTGGAGAGGCATAACTGTTGCTATTAACTGGTTTTCTCTATACGCCATTATCTGGGTTTCCTTTGTGTCAATAACAATAGTGCAGCCCATTCCCAGAGAACTGGGTACTGGGCCCATTGCACTGCAGCCTCCCCTCCCAAATTAACAGAGGTGGTTAGCTCTCGGGACAGAGGCAAAGGTTTATAGTTAGCTACTCCCAGAGTGCATCACTGAAAAGCAGACACTAACTGGAAAGTCTCCATTCTAGCAACAAAATGTTTCCACTATACTCAACCTGAAAACCTCAGCACAAAACAAAACAAAAACAACAAATGAATCATATCAAATTAAAAAGCTTCTGCACGGCAAAGGAAACAATCAACAAAGGGAAGAGACAACCTACAGAATGGGAAGAAATTTTTGCCAGCTATTCCTTGGACAGAGGACTAATAACTAGAATATATGAAAAACTCTAAAAACTAGAACCTCTAAAATAAAAGATCCAGTCAAAAAATGGGCAACTGAAATGAATAGATACTTTTCAGAAAAGAAGTACAAATGGTCAATAAATACATCAAAAAATGTTCAGCATTTTTGGCTATTAGAGAAATGCAAATAAAAAAAAAACAAGATTTCACTTTACTCCAATAAGAATGGCTATTATAAAGAACTCATAACAAATTCTTGCCAAGTTGTGTGGAAAAAGGAACCCCTCTACACTGTTAGTGTGAATGTAAACTAGTACAACCACTAGGGACATCAGTATGGAGATGTCTCTGGTTTTTTGTTTGTTTGTTTGTTTTTTGTTTTTGAGACAGAGTCTTGCTACATAGCTCAGGCTGGCCTTGAACTCATGATGTAGTTCAGCCTGGTCTCAAACTCATGGCAATCCTCCTGCCTCAGCCTCCCAAGTGCTGGGATTACAGGCATGCACCACCATGCCTGGCTTGGCGATTTCTCAAAAAAAACTAAAAATACAAATTTCATTTCACCCAGCTATATCTCATCTGGGTATCTTTCTGAAAGAGTTAAAGATGTCATATTACAGTGATACATGCATACCCATGTTTATAGCAGCACAATTCATAATAGCTAGATCTTGGAAGTAGGGTATATATCCATCAACAGATGAATGAATGAAGAAATGTGATATTTATAAACAATGGAATACTACTCTGCCATAAAGAAGAACATGAGTCATTAAAAAAAAAAAGATGGATCTTGAGACCACAATGTTAAGTAAAATAAATCAGACACACGTTTAAATATTGCATAGTTTCTCTTATATGAGAAACCCAAAATATAAATAAAGAGCAATATGAAAGATAGATAATAGGAAATAGGGAGATAGATCTTTTGCAAAAGAGAAGGGGACCAAGAGATGGAGGGAGGGGGGAAGGAAGGGAGGGGGTGGAGGTGAAAAAAAGAATTAAGAAGTGTTATGTACAGGTACCAACTGCCCATGAGGAATGTGATCATTATGTACTGCAAAGATGTGTTAATAAAAAAAAAAAAAAAAAAGAAGAAATTCATGGCCACCAAACCAGCACTGCAGAAAATACTCAAAGGAATTCTAAAAAGAAACAGTGAGCACAACATCACTTAAGAGCCCAAAGGAAAGAATACATCTAAAATAGTAAACAAAAGGCAAAAAAGGAATCAGCATTAAAAAAAATAATATAACGACAAGAACCAGTAAAAATCTTTCTATAATAATGCTCAATGTAAATGATCTTATGGGGCTGGTGAGATAGCTCAGCAGCATAAGCGCCTGCCTGGCAAGAGCGAGGTCCTGAGTTCGACTCCCGGAACCCACATACGAAAAAAAGGGCCGGTGAAATGGATAAATTTCTAGACATATATGACACCAAAACTGAACCAAGAAGATATATATAAAAGCCCTGAACAGACTGATAATAGGCAATAAAACTGAAGCAGTAATAAAACACTAGCAACTAGGAAAAGCCCAGGGACCAAATTTGCCAGAACGTCAGAGAAGTAATGCCAATACTTCTCAAACTCTTCCATGAAATTGAAAGAAAAGGAACACTGCCAAACTCATTCCTTGAAGCTAGTATTATGAATACCAAAACTAGATATTAGGGTTTAGATCTAGACTGCCCTCCAAAAGCCTGTGTTCAGAGGTGGGGCTTTGAGAGGTGACTGGATTATGGGTATGCTATACTCCTAGGCACAGGCAAGAACTTCCTGAACGAAATCCCAATTGCACAAGAAATAATTCCAAGAATCAACAAATGGGATTATATCAAACTTAAAAGTTTCTGCACAGCAAAGGAAACAATCAACAGAGTGAAGAGACGATCTACAGAATGGGGAAATTTTTTTGCCACTACTTATTCTTCAGACAGAGAACTAATATCTAGAATTCATAAGGATAACACATAAAAAATTCGGTGCACCCCAAAATAGAAGACTCATTAAAAAATAGGCAATTTAAATGAGTAAATACTTCTCAAAAGAGGTACCAGTGGCTAACAGACACATGAAAAATGTTCAGCATCTTTAGCCATTAGGGAAATACAAATCAAATCAACACCGAGATTTCATGTTATCCCAGTAGAAATGGTTATACTCAAGGACTTTAAAAACAACAGATGAATGCACACACTTCTGATTTACTTGCTACCCACTTGTACATGCTTCTGTAAAGGTTTCTATCTTCTATTGCAACCCTCCAGTCTCTTATAGCCTATAACAGATTTTGTTTTAAGGACTGGCTAGGCCTGTGTCTCTCTAGAGTATAACTTCTGGTTATGCCATTCTTTCTTTCTTTTTTTTTTTGTGGGTACCAGGGGTTGACCTCAAGAACTCGCGCACCAGTAGGCGCCCGTGCCACTGAGCGATATCACCGGCCCTTTTTTCGAATGTGGGTTCCGGGAGGCGAACTCAGGCCCTACGCGCTTGCCAGGCAGGCGCTTTTGCCACTGAGCCATCTCACCGGCCCCTTAGAGTATAACTTCAAAATAGGAATAGTTACTGTTTTCCATTTTTTAGCAGAGAACCAAGTTAATTTATAATTCCAGAACAGTACTAAATGTATAATGATCTCTTATTTTAATATGTGGTTTCAAGACATACATTTTCCCCAGCTATTCCAAGGGAAGCTAAAGTTTTTGCAAAATTTTTCCAAAATATCTAATATACACAAAATATTATACACATACAGATACTACATAACATAACATTTCTTCTAAGTCTTCTTTAAAAGTACTGTTTAGAAATAACTTTTACCTTCTTTTAAGTTCTCTGGTTCCTAAATTCTCATGACCGACACTTTGCATTCTAGTGTTTTCTAGATTGTGCCATTTTCTCCCTGGTTTATACTTCAGAATCTCATTTTGCCACTCATCGTCAAATGCATGAGCATCACCTACATTAAAAATAAAAATAAAGGGAATATATACTTAGGTATCAACTGTCAGTAAGTGCCTGGCTTCCCTCATACTTCATGCTGGCCTGGTGTTTTCATCAGCTTACCCTCAAGACAGAGGCAGGAAGCTATTTCAAATACAAAGGCCTTTGGTTAGGATAATACTCCTTTTCCTGTTTTTTGTTCCTCCGTTCCTTTTGATGATCTGGTTTTTCACCCATCTATCTGGTCAACCAATGGACTGGTTGGCCCAATTACACTCATTCATGCTCTGCCTCTCTGAATCATCTTACAGTGGTGTTCCTGTACTGAGACACTCCTTCGGTGGCTGGATTTCCTATTACCTCACCATCCTCTTGTCTAACTCAACCTCACGAGCTCTGTTGTCAGTTATCAACTTGACTGCTGGTTTATGGTGTCATGGAAGTAGGTAATCTAATTTCCACAACAGCAATGATACATAGATGATAGCTTCTTTCACGCTACCCTTATAATAATGTGTTCCTAAACTAAAAACTTCTCCAACATGTTACTTATTGTGAAGTAGTCAATATAGATTTAGATGATAAAATTACAAAGGTTACAATTAAAGAAGGTCAAGATATTGTGGCTTCCATCTTATTGTAGAAGAATAATTTTATCAAATCCATTTTAATAGAATTTCTTTTTCTAAAATAATATAAAAATTTAAATTTTTTACTATGATAAAACATTACTCAAAATAGATTCTGAAAATAGATGAATATGACTAAATTTCAATATAATTTCACTTTTTTTTATTTTATTTTATTTTTTTTTATTTTTATTATTATTTTTTTTTTTTGTGGGTACCGGGGGGTCGACCTCAGGACCTCGTGCGCCAGCAGGCGCCCGTGCCGCTGAGCGATATCACCGGCCCCTTTTTCGTATGTGGGATCCGGGAGTCGAACTCGGGCCCTCGCGCTTGCAAGGCAGGCGCTTAAGCCGCTGAGCCATCTCACCGGCCCTATAATTTCACTTTTAAATTAAAATACAAATAACTGAGTATTACTATGAAAATAAGATTAACTAATAAAATTTGATTTAAATTGTTAATATATTTTAGTTTACTTAAAACTATAATGAGAAGATTTAGGACACTAGAAGGCCTTAAAAGAATTGAAGAATGAATACAAATCTAGGAAATGAAAGACTTACTTGATAAGATATATATTATCTAGCATACACCAGGAATTAAAAGCTATACAAAAAACCAAGTTCTCAAAATACAAAATGGTTTAAATAAATTATGACCTATATATGATACAACATTTAGGTTATCACTTATAGTATTTTTAAAGAAATAACATGATTTTTACAATTTGAATGGTGAATTAAAATAAGCACAATATAAACTATATAAACACTAATTTGAAAAAATTATTATGTTTTTACACACACATAAAACTAGGAATAAACACACTGAATCATTAATAGTATTTATTTGGGGTTGGGATTATAGATGATTTTTATTTTCTTCATACTTTTCAAATGTACTTCCTTGATAAAAATTATTTAAAAACTCATTTTACCTATTGGTAATATTACTAAATAACAATTCAAAAATTCAATTTTCCAAGTATGAAACAAAATAAATGATACTCCCCACTGCCAAAGAAACACTGTAAAAACATCGTTAAGTGATTAAACCACAATTTTATTACTTTGACAGAGCATTCCTCACACATATTCTTCATAACCTACATCTTATGAAATGTTTCTACAAGAAAATTAATCAAGTTCTGCAAATGCAGCTGAGAGTTTAACTTTATGGGAGAGAATACTTTTGTAATTACTTACTTTCACTCATATTGATGAACTCTTGATTGACCTCTTCGTCTCCAGTCTTGCTGTTCTTTGACTTTTTGATAACATGAGCTCGATCATGGATATGATGACCAACAGCCATTTTTTCTAGTCCACTGTCAGAATCTCTCACTGCTCTCCTGGTTTCCTTTATCTGTAAAAATAAAATAAAAATTATTTAAATATATAAAAATTGACTTAATTCTAAATTCCTCAGAGTCCTGTCACTTACTAAAGTAAGGCCATAGATCTACACCTCTAAAAATAATGAGTAACTAGCTGGGTACTGTGGCACAGATCTGTAATCCCAGCACTCTGGGAAGCTGAGGCAGGAGGATCACAAGTTCGAGTCCCACCTGGCCAACTTGTAACTTAGAGAAACCCTATCTCAAAAAAAGGGTTGAGGATATAGCTCAATATGAAGGCTCTGTGTTCTATGCCTAGTACCACATTTAAAAAGAGTAACTATATATTCAATTCTATTATCAACTTACAGTAAAATTGTGGTAATAGCTCTCTGATTATTTCCTGAAATGTTTAAAATAAAAATGTCTAGGACAAACATAATGAATACAATTTAACTTTTTACCAAATTATAATAAAATATTAAATAAAGAAGGACTTAATTATATACAACTCAGTGCCTTGAACACTGTCTTTGACAATGGGAGAGATGGAAGTGCATGCTACATTCCTACAAGTAATGGCGACTATTCATCAGTCATGTTGATGGGCATGAATCTCATTGCTCCCCCCATCAACTATATGGAAATGTTATTAGAATATTTATGATAGCCAAAGATTAACATGATTAGCTGTTAGACATCTTTATATCATTTACATTTAAGACTTTGTCACTTCTGGCAAGTCAAGATTAAAATGTTGATGATGAATTTGCAGAACTATGGTAAGGGTATCATTAAAGGTATGAGAGAACTAAAAAATTGTATGTGTGAACTAAAAAATTAATTACTTTACATTCTTTAGTCTGAAAAACCTAAAATTTTACTGTAAGTTCTAATAAGGAAATGGAGGAATGGGCATACTCATACCACAGTTTGTAGAAGCCAACAGTTTTAATCACTGTGGTAACCTGGTAATTTCTAAATGAAGATGCATGTGCACATACCCTACAAACCAGCGATACCATTCCTAGGTATTTTACAAGACCACTTGTATAAGGATGAATTAGTGAAAAATTATATACACTGAAATATCCATCAACAGAAAAATGGGTAAAAAATTTGTGCCCTATTTATATTTTGGGTAATATATAGAAGTTCAAACAGAGAAAGCAGAACTACATGTATCAACTTAAGCAAACCTCAGAAGCATATTACTGAGCAAGGGCAAGTTGCAAGGACACATGCAATAATAATACCATTTATATAAAGTTTAGATTCCTGAAAAAAGAATCCATTATGTTTTATGATGTGTACATAAATAATAAAATTATAAAAATATGCATAATAATGATAAACTTCAGATATAGGAAAATGGTTGAGAAGCAGAAAAGGGACCTGGGAGGAGTACATTGGAAACTTTGTACATTTGTGTCTGTAACATTTTTGCTTAAAAAGAAAATAAAAGAAGGGACAATTTGAAACAAACAGAAAAATGTTATGATCTGACTAAACTGGGTGGCAGGGATATGGATATTCATTATATATCCTTTCTGTACACTTGAAACATTCATTTAGTCAAAAAGTTAACTATAGGTAGGCATTTACTTCATAAAACAAATGTTTTTACTATTGTTATCTTGTCAATATGTGAAGATGAAAAAAATTAATAGGTAATTACATAAAAGAAGTCATCTTTACGGAGGTGGGGGCAGAGAGGACAAACAAAATGCCATTCACTAAATACAGCTGAAGTTTAATGGTTTTCCCAGTGATGAATGCCTCACCATCATGCCTCTGTCCCCATCCTGCCACTCTTTACCAGATCAAATGTAGTAATTAATATTTGATGTGAGCAACCTATCACCCCGCAATTTCATAAAGCTCTAAGAATGCTTATAAAATACATACTCCTCCTGGAGCCCTACGGGTTTGAGTCGAGGCCTGGAAAACCTTTGGTGGTTCATCTCCTACTTTGGAATAAGTCATAACTGAGGAAGAACAAAATGAATGTCCATTTGGATCCACTGAAAGGTGACCCTACAGGTAAAAAGAGATTGTAAACTCAGTCAGGTCCAATATGAAGAATTAATGTCAAAGGGTTCAAATAAGTAACAACACTAGCTATCTGTTCTACTAAGGATGTCATACTACCAATATCCTTTATCCAACCGTCACCCCCACAACCTCCATAACCTCCTTCAGTTTTGATACAATTTCTCACTTTTAAAGTATAACAAGTGATCTGCTCAGATATCCTTAAATCGTGGGTCTTTGTGCCTTAGATTTAAATAAAGATGCTATGCCCTTAAAACCTGTGATATTTCCCTAATCTATGGTTGACTCTTGTGTACAATATTGTCAACCTTGAGTTGATTAGCTATGCTCTGAGAAGTTTCATTTGGCCATTCTGAAATGATTCATAAAATCCAAACTGTATGAACAGAATGATTTAAAATTTCAGATTGAATCAAGTTTTTTTTGTGTGTGTGTGGGTACCGGGGGTCGACCTCAGGACCTCGCGTGCCAGCAGGCGCCCGTGCCACTGAGTGATATCACCGGCCCTTTTTTTGTATGTGGGTACCGGGAGTTGAACTCAGGACCTCACGCTTGCCAGGCAGGCGCTTACACTGCTGAGCCATCTCACCAGCCCAGAATCAAGTTGTTTTTTATTTTAATATTATGAGTAGAAAAGTATGAGTATTAATACTAGCTTATAAGTACTGTATTTGGATTGTATGGATCTAATCTAGTACCTGAAAAACATTCCTGAAATTACTGTTTTCAGAGTTTCAGTAAAATGTAATGTCTTAGATGCTACAAATCCTTTTAAGTAGACAGGTTATAAATAATGAAAACATTAAAATTCACATAAAATGTTCATTTACAAGAGCAACTCAGCAGGACAAATGTTTTTGAGGCTGAATTTTAAAAACTGTGAACATTAACCGATGTTGTTTTTCAAAATTGTAGGTTGTGAAATAAATTTAGTGGGATATGACCAGGAGTTTTAAAACATGAAATAGAAATTATCAGCACACACTATAAGTAGTATATTCATTTTTTCATGAAACCTTTGTTTCATGTATAAAGTGTACAATTGCTATGTATGGGTAAGTTATGTAAGATTTCCTTTTTAGTTATTGTGGACTACAGTTAAAAAAATCTTTGAAAGTCACTATAACATGGGGTACCCATAACTGAAAACAATATTCTCATCACCTTATTTTTAGTACTTACAAAGTTTCTTTGTAATTCCTGCATACTGTTTCGCATATTTAACATCATTCGGTCCATTGCCTGAAAAGGGCTGACATCTGTATGCTACAGAATATTAGGAAGTAATGGTATTAACTACAAGTACAACACAAAAGAGCAAGTCAGTCTTCCCAAAACAGCTAAAACAAAATTTCCCCAATTCATTTAGTGGGATCTCATGCACCAACCAATCGGGCAGAAATAATTGAAGGACTATCCAACGAGAATGATTTGTTAAAGAAAAAATTGAACCATAAGCAAAATCCCAAACAGCCAATGTAAATGATTAGGGAATTTAGGAGATCGTAAGACTGTAAATTATATCACACATTTATACATGCATGTAAATATGAATATACATACACATATCATTTGTCAGCATTCTTAAAACAATTTAGTTGATATTAAATACTGAGTGGTATATTTTGGAGCTGGAACAGTGCTAGCATGTGATAGCTTTTAAATTCTTCCTTCTTCCCTCTCAATATCTCATCACACAAATAAGTAACACTTGGGTACCTTCACCAGTATCACATGGCTGATAGAAGCTGCCTCTCAAGTAGCTGCCTCCCTCGTCTCATCATTTAGGGTCCAGGTGAAAGAGGTCAATCCACTGTATCAATAAGCCTTCAATGTGCTGCCTACTGAAGGACCAGTGGGCTACACCCTTGAATCATGAGGTATGCCCTTTCAGAAGAAGAGTTAAGAATTCCTCTGGTTTCTCAAGCACGATTGATTTTGATGCCTGGGGGATATTTGGCAATGACTATATTTATTCTGGGGGGGTTAAGAGTTGAGAGGTGTATGATTGCCATCTAATGAGTGGAGGCCTGAATGCTTCTAAATATCCTACAATGCACAAGACAGCTCCCAGATCAAAAAATTATCTGACCCAAAATGTTAGTAGTTGAAACATCTTGCTCTAGAAAAATCTGCTATTGATTTTAGATTTTTTCACTGGAATACTCACCAAAAAATAAAGGTTAGGCTACACACTAGTGTGTCTCCTGATGCGTCATCTACTATTACAAAACAATGGGAGCTGCTTGGTTAGAACTCCTTCCTCTGCTCAAGCAGGAGCCTTCTGAATCCTGTGGTTCCATGCTGCTATTTCAGTCTCCCTAGAGATTCTTTGGCTGTGAATCAAGCTTGACCTCCATAAAGAATTATCAAAGCCCTAGCTCTGCCTTTTGTTATGTTTTTACTGCTAGTAAAATGGGAAAAACCAATTTCTCTTTAGAACCTGCACTCAATATAGTAGGGAACAACAAAGGCACACGGATTTGAGGAGATACTGATACATCTCTGAGTACACAAAGTACTGAAGTAGAATTAATCTAATTTCAGAGATTAATCACAATCAAAGAAACATTCTGAATTCTTTTAAACACTAAATTGAGAATCAGGACCTGCACAAGAGATATAATTCTTAAGAAAAGGAGGCTTAGTTCAAAAAAGGAGAAGAAGAAAAGGAGGAGGAATGATTAGATATTTTGGAACACTCTACCCTATTCTTAGTTCACTGTTAAATTACCATCAAAAGGGCTGTCTGTACTTGTCGCCTGGTTTGAAGCTGAGATTCTAGTGGACCTGTAAGGTCTTTGGAAATTTTGTATACGTGTTCCTCTCTCTGCCTTGAATGCTATCTCCTGATTTTTAGCGTCATTAGTTCCTTCTCATCATTCAAGAATCACTCCTATAGAAAGGCCTCTCCTGTCACCTCTCTACCCCTTGCTGCACTTCCCACCTATCTCTGTATCAGTACTATGCTTCATCTCCTTCAGAGCTGTGTTTCTATCTGAAATTATTTTGTTATTTATTGTCAGTTTTCTTTATAAAAATCTGAGGGCAGGGCTACCTTTTCTGTCTTACATAACTATATATCCTCAATACTTAAAAAATAATTCATAGCACATAAAATGGCTCAGTAAATGTTTGATGAATGAATTAAATAATCGCTAACTCTTGGTTGAGGATGTAGCTCAGTATTAAAGTCCTTAACTGTCATGCAGAGGCACAGCAAAGGAAAATAAATCTCTAGCTCAACTCATATCCATATATCCAACTGTTTACCTAGACAATCCACAGATGCCTCAAAAGTAAAACACTCCAAACCGAGATGACTGTTTTGACAACTGCACTTTCATCTCTGCATGGACTCACTGCTCTCTGCTCTTTAGCTCAGTAGCATTCTCAACTATCTAATCTCTCCTGCAGAAAAATACATTATTACCTTTCTGCTGCTCCTTCAACCCAGTGAATTACCAAATTCTCACCACTCACCCCTTCATCTTTCAAATGAGATACTTTTTTCTCTATAACCATGGCCATTGCCAAATACAAGCTATTACTAATACTTTATACAAATTGCTTCCAACAGCCTCTTGACCTCCCTGCTTCCACTGTAGTCCCTTCTTTTTCTTCCCACAGATATGGTCTTTAACAAAAGAGAATATGAATCTGTTACTACATTAATGACAGAGTCCACCAACTGCTTCTCCTGCTCTTAAGATAATGCGCATATTCTCTACTATGGCTTGAAGAAGTCTCTGTTTACCTCTTCATCTTCATCTATACTAACTAGGGTCAAGTGATCCTAAACATCTTTTAGTTCCCTAGGCTCTAAGTCTTTGTACATGCTATTTTCCTGTGTTGCATACACTCTTTCTTTCTCCATCTGGCTTTTCCTAGCTAACTCCTGCCAATCTTTAAGATTTGTGAAGTCTTCTCTGATTGACCACACCCCCGGCCCCACACTACCTCAAAAGTTTCAAGTTAAATCCTTTTTTTCTATGTGTGCTCCCATAGCACACTGAATTTCCTGGTCATTTTACTGATAACTCCCCCCCCGTCAGGAAGGACAAATATTATATATCAAACTTCACAGTGACAAAGCATTCAAACCTAGCATGAAAGAATAAAGAGAAACTTTTCATGAGAGTATAGATAAAAATGTTCCAAAATCATGCTCTTTAGATGCTTTTGTGGTGGACTGGAAACTAGTAACATAAACACAGGACCAAAGCCCAGAGAAATGGGAATGGGAGAAATGACTGTTGCAAAGCAGCCATACTTGTGTATGAGCAATAAAACACAGCATGGACACACTGGCAACAAAGTCCTAAAGAAAGCTGCTAATCTGAACTTTTCCAAAACTGCTTTCTCACCTCTTTGAGAGCTAGCAAAGGTATGTGGAAGTCCTCGACTTGCAAACATAACTAAGGGGATTATCTTTGCAAATCCAAAGTGTATCTATCAGAATCTATATTTTTTTTATTTTTGAAGACTGATTTTTTTATATTTTATGACTTACTTAAGAAAACACAAGCCTAAACACTCTAAATTTAAAACATAAAAGAGAGGTTTTCAATACAAATACTAAAAAACCATTATGAAAGTTAATAAGATGCATGCCAATTCACTCTGCTTGAGTTAATGAACAATAAATATCTGTCAGAAAATATTGCTAAAATGATTTGTGTTTTATGATACCAACCATGCCACCAAAATTCCCAAAAGGCACAAGAGAAAAGCTTGTTGCCTAGAAAGATATCCAATTAATTTTGGTTATATTTATGATATAATAATCCCTAAAAAATATAAAAAATACACTGTATAACTACATATCTCAGAGCTACTAACATTACAGAGCCCTTTAATCAAAAAGTTTCAATGTATATTTGTTAAGTTACTGTATCTGCTTTCATTCATTTTAGGGCTGACAGGAGCCCAACAGGCAAATAGGAAAGCCATATACTACTTGAAAATATGATTACTCTAGTAGGGCAGTTGAAAGAAAAAGTATTTGCTAAGGATTAACATCAACATTTTTCAAAGGAAATGCAAACTTACACTAAAATTAATTAAAATATAAGGTCTAATGATTAAGATTAAATCATTTTTGCTCAAGGAGGGGAAAGGATTTTTAAAAGATTCATTAATCTTGTCTTTAACCAATTAAGGATAAAAATTTTATCTACCTTAACAAAATTCTCAAAGATTGGTAGACATATTGGATAAAAATTTAACACTTCTCAAAGACCAACTCATAAATTGTCACATAGAAATATAGATATCTTTATTTATTGTATTCTTTGGACACTGTTATAATTAAGTAGGAGAAAATTGGATTTCTTCTTTTCGGGTGTTTTTTTGTTTGTTTGTTTTTTGTTTTTAGATAGGGTCCCACTGTGTAGTCCAGGCCAGCCTTGAACTCACTATGTAGCCCAGGCTGGCCTTGAACTCATGACAATCCTCCTCCCTCAGCCTCCTGAGTGCTGGGATTACAGGTGTGCACCACCACGCCTGGCTTGGATTTCTTATTAACAAAACAAGGAGCAGTCCATATGCTCTTAAACTCTGCCTGTCATACTTAGGTGAACATCTCAAAACAAATCAAAGTTAGTATTAAAGATAAAAGGATTAAACCAAATACTGCCTAATTTTGCCTGACTACTACCACTTTTTGGAGCCATTCACCAATATTCTACTTTAAATTTTTGACCCCTGCTTGTTTTATGTGGTTATAAAACAAGGCTTAAGCATCAAAGACTTGCTAATATCCTTGTCATCTTCTCTAAATTATCAAAGAATGATGGTTCATCAAACAAGAAAACCCATCTTCCTATGATGAATCAGCATGAGACACGTCCCATGTTGAAACCTCATGAATAGGATAAACAATTTATAAAAGAAGTCTGGCTGGGGATATAGCTCAGTGGCACAGCGCCTGCCTGGCAAGCATGATGTCTTGAGTTTAATTCCCAGTACCAAAAAAAAAAAAAAAAAAAAAAAGGCCTGAAGGAGTGTGTTTGCCCCTTCTACCATGTGAGGACACAGCAAGAAGATACCACTTATGAATCGGAGATCAAGCCCTCACTAGACGGAGAATTTGCCAGCACCTTGATCTTGGAATTCCCAGCCTCCAGAACTGTGAGGCAGACTTCTCTTGTTTATAAGATACCCAATCTAAGGTATGTTGTTGTTATAGCCCAAGTCCTAGGACAAGGGAGAAATTATTTTCATTTTTCATTCAAATGTTGGTCTTGCCCTTCTTTTGTATTTAGAATTGTTTTCCTATTTGACTTTTCTTACCCAGTCATCATGTTTATGCGATCATATAATTTCTTCTTTGTGGTTTCTTCTTGATTTAAAGACATTTTGGCAAGGCAAATATAATATGACACATGGAAAATACAAAGTTCTAAATTATGAATCTTACACACTAAAGTTTCACAGTAATTTCTCTATTTGGCTATATATTTCTTATTCCACCTCTTATTAAATGTTCAGCGCTTTAAGCAGAAGTATCTGGGAAAGAAACATTTACTTCTGCTTCCAGTGGATGACCAACATAGTTATGGCTAATGTATTTGGGCACCTTCAGTAAGAAATTTTCAACTGAATAATAAACAGGTCTCATTTCTGTACTTAGAAGCAAGGGAATAAAACTGTCACTTCTTGTTTACTCTGTAAAAGCTGTAAGTAGCCTATTTATACACATAAATATAAAAATCTATACACAACCCTACTCTTTCCTCGCTATGGTTAGAGCAGATATCCAAAATATTTTAATACTCAAATGATTTTAATGCTCACAATTCATTTACTGCTCTATTTGACAATACTCCTCTGATACTAACTTTAAACTGCTGAGGAAACTGATTAGCACTGAAAGTTAATATGATGATACTACTTCACTATTTTTAAAAAGCTAATTTGAATGTGAATGTACTGCTTGGCAATATATATATGAAAAAGATGTGAAGATTCATTTTAAGTGGCAAATTAATTGCATTCATCAAACATCTTAGGTTCTAAGATATTTTACTTTGGTTATGCTTACTACTAAGAGCAAATATGAAAATGCTTTTCTGGAAGATTCTATTTGGCCAATTCAATGTTTACTGAATTCTAATATCTACATCTCAACTGCAGATACTCATCTTTATAGAAACCTCTGTGGATTTGTTATTATAGAACTGCCATTCCTGAGGCTGAAAAGGCAACAGAAGCAAACAAAAAAGGTTAAAAAAAAAAAAAAAAGAAAGAAAATGATTAAGACATATAAACATCCTTTTTTTAGTTGAATATATTTATAACCTTCCAGATTTGCTCTCAGATAAGACTTATAAGAGTATACTGCAGTTGTGCAAGGCTTCTGGGCCACAAATGAAGATTAATCTAAGCTTTGAAGGTCCAAGGTATCTATGCAGAAGATCAGTGTTTCCTAATGCAACAAAGCATTATACTTTAGATTTCACAACTATTTTATTTTATTTTATTTTATTTTATTTATTTATTTTTTTGTGGGTACCAGGGGTCAACCTCAGGACCTCGCGCGCCAGCAGGTGCCCGTGCCGCTGAGCGATATCACCGGCCCTTTTTTCGTATGTGGGTTCTGGGAGTCGAACTCAGGACCTCGCACTTGCCAGGCAGGCGCTTACGCCGCTCAGCCATCTCACGGGCTCCTCACAACTATTTTAAAATTATTTTTTTTATTAGTACATATTTGCTTTACATAATGATCACATTCATCATAGGGAATTTGTACCTGTACGTAATGTATCTTAATTCTTCTTTTTTTCCTTTTCCTCTCCCCTCTCTCTTCAACCTTCTTTCCCTTCCCCACTTACAAAGAAGTATGTAGGATCAGGAAAGAAATTTCCTTGTGTGCTCTAATTTAAGACATGAGAGGAAGTTATAAGGTGAAAAAAATATAAAAATAATGGTTTAAATTTTGGTTATAATATATAATCCTACGGTCCTGAAAGTTATGATAGGCCAGTGGAATTTTACACGGATAACAACTCATTATTCTAGGATTCAGCTTTTCAACAGATCTCCTTTTCTAGGTAATAGATATTTCTGAGACACAAATATTAGTCATATGCTATCATCATGGATATTCACTTCTGTAATATTTTTCTCAAATTCCCACAGGACCTTCTCACTAAATGTGTTTAAAATAAAGAACTTACAGTCAAGGAATCTTCACCATCATCATGTCTTGTACGATTATGAGCTCTTCGTTTACCATCAGAGATACTGAGCAAGTCTCTTCCAAAAGGTTCAGAAAAACTTCTCATCATTTGCCGCATACTTTCTTGGTGTGCAAGAAAAGAATCACTGTTGAAAATACGCAGAATAATGTAAGATTGTTAAAATTTAAGTAATAAATAGGCATAATAAATAAGTTTAAATAATACTACAAAGAATTATTTGGAGCTAATATACTTGTTAAGGAGACTAAAAAAAGAATTTAGGAAGACTGAATTATCTCATAAAAAAGACTCACTACTTAATAGATCTAGTTTATGAAAATCTGTTCTTCTATTTGTTAACCACTATAATTCACTTATTATACTAAAAATACACATTTATCCCATATAGTATAAAAATGGTAAATACAAAGTAACACATCTCAGATAACTTAAAATGAGGAAAATGGCAAGAAAGGAAAGAAAAATAAATGAATGAAGGAAGGAAGGAAGGGAGGGAGGAAAGAAGTATCTGAAAAATACTGCTACCAAGTAAAGGCCACTTTGGGCCATCAACAATGTAGATTCTAACAAAGACTAATTCTTACTTTTGAAGTATGAGCACTGAAAACCATAGCTATGTTATAAACACTATAAAGACAAAGACAAAGGTACAGATAATATATGGCCTAACTTTTGTTTCTAAGAACTCTTATTACTAGAAATCATCACACAACAGAAATGTCTGCCAAGTCTTAAAACAATGGTTCTCAAATTTTTTTGGGATTACCAACCAACTAGCAAATTAGTCAGCGATGCAGATTCCTGCTCACTCCCACCCTCAACATCCCAATTGAATTTTCTAGCTCTGGATGTGATTCGGTAGGCCCTCATTAATCTTTTATGAAACTGACCCTTCTGTGCTTGTGGTACTAGAATTGATTACAATTCAAGCCCCTCTTCCTGAGACTAAGTTTCCACAGTTTAAAAAACAAGGATAATACTGAATATTTCTGTTGTCAAGATTAAACCAGAAGCCAACCCATATAATATGCTCAGTAAATGTTAGTGTCTTACCTTTTCTTCCTTATATATGGATGCCATTCCCTATTATTCTATCAGTAAGCATCTCTTTTTTTTTTTTTTTTTTTTTGTGGGTACCGGGGGGTCGACCTCAGGACCTCGCGCGCCAGCAGGCGCCCGTGCCACTGAGCGATATCACCGGCCCCTTTTTTGTATGTGGGTTCCGGGAGTCGAACTCGGGCCCTCGCGCTTGCAAGGCAGGCGCTTAAACCACTGAGCCATCTCACCGGCCCCAATCTTTTTTTTTTTTTTTTTTTTTTTTTTTTAGTAAGCATCTCTTATGGAAAAGATATGCTGTACATTTTTAAAAAGATACAGTAAAAGAAAGATATATTTTAAAAAACACACAGAGAAATGATCATGTTCCAGGCTCTATCCTATGTGCTTTATAAACATCGATGCTTTTAATCTGATATTAACTCTTTCATTACAAATCCCACTCAAGAATCTAAAAATTTTAATGCCTTATTATAATGGTTTCCCACCCTTGTTCCAGTTGGAAGTCATTAACCCAGTAGTCAATTCCTTTTTTCTCATTCTAGAACAAAGACACACTATAGTTGGAGTCTACTTTACCAAAGCAATCTGATGCTTCACTGCTGTCGAAATTTGTCCTCTTTTAGACTTCACTTTTGTTACACCCCCCCTTAGATCAACCTTCCTGCTTCTAATTCAATTCCAATCTTCTGATGTCATCACGAAGAGCCCCAAACTTCTGTTATCTGCTAGTCCTCCCAGCCAGAAACAACTTTTCTTTTGAATTCTGTAATAGTTATATACATAAACCTACTCCAAGGGAGCTCAGTTTTATTAATATACTAGCCTGGAGGAAACTGCTTAATTGGATTTGTGTTTGGGTATGCGGAAAGATTGTTTTAATTCAGCTTTGTTTAGTTATAACCTATACACAACGGCATTTATCCATTTGAATCGTAGTTTGATGAATTTTGAAAAATGTGTAACAGAGAAAACCACAATTAAGATGTAAAACATTTACATCACCCCAACCAGTTCTCTTTTGTGCCTTTGTGGTAATTACCTCCCCCCAATCCTTGTTACTGCTAATAAGCCATCACTATAGTTTTTGTCCAGAATTTCATATAATGGAATCCTACTGCATGTTGTCTTTTGTGTCTAACTTTTTTCACTTAGCAGGCTTCTATGATTCATCTGTTGTTCCATTTATCAGTTCAGTTTTATTTCCTAAATTCATTGCATGTATATGATTCTATCAATATAATTAAAAAAAACTATATTTTGGGCCATTCTAAATAAAGCTGCTATCAATAATCACGTACCACTTTTTGTGTATACTGTACATAGTCTCACTTATTTTGAGTAAACCCCTAGGCTGGGTTGTACGGTTAAGTGTGTGCTAACTGCATAAAAACAGAACTGAGGCTTTTAGTTGTTTATGAAACTTGGTATGTCAGTCTTTTAACTATTTGAGACATGGTTTAATAATACTTTATTATGTTATAATTTTGTAATATATGTCATTCTATATCTCCTTTGATAAAGTGTGTACTCAAATATACCTTGTTTTTAAAAATGTGATTGTCTTATTTTTATTGAGTTGTAAGAGTTTCCTGTTTTATTTTGGTACTGGGGATTGAACACAGGGGGACTCTACCATGGAGCTACATTCCCAGCCTTTCAAAAAATTTGTTTTGAGATAGTATCTCACTAAGTTGCTAAGCTGCCCATGCTGGGCTTGAATTGTGATTTTCCTGCCTCAAACTCCCAGAGGCCCAGGATTACAGGTGTGTACCACCACACTTAGCTTCACTGTAATTATTTTAATGCATGGTTTGAATTTCCTGTTTGAAAGTTGAAAGGTTTCCATTTTCATTTTATATCATTCCAAATGGGACATTTATTTGTGATATATTGCAAATGTTCTGAAATTACTGAACTTAATTCAGTTAGGAACATTATAAACTTGATTTTCTGGTTGTATTAGTTACTTTTCTCTCGTTGCTGGGGCAAAATACCTGACGCCCAAAATTAAGGAAGGAAAGGTTTCTTTAGCTCACAGTTTGTGGAGGTTTTAGTCCATTATCAGTGGGCTCCAAAGCAGGGTGGCATGGCAGAGGGGCAACAGTTCATGGCCACAGAAGACAGCAAAAGCAACAAGGGCAAAAAAGGGGGGAGAGCAAGCCTCTTTTCCTCCCTTATATTGTAAGCAGGCTACCCTTCCCCCCCGCAGGTGTAGCGCTCACACCATCTCTGTGCCCTCCTCTTGCACAGGATGAGGCTGTTTACAAAGTGAGGACCCTGGCCCCCTGCTGAGTCGCTTAAATTTCTAAACTTCCCAAGTTGACACAATGTATCAACCACTACACTAGTACACTAATAAACTCACTAATTTCTATGTGCAGTAGGTAGCTACTAAAATGGCCTCTAATGGTGCCCACTCACTGGTATTCACGCCTTGACATATTCTTCTCCCCATTTAACATGGGCTGGACTTACTGGTTGTTTCTAATAAGTACAATATCCAAGTGTTATAGTCTTAATTTAAAAAGATGAAAAAGTCTCATTTCTCTGTTACACTGTAAGTTCTTCTGTATCAGGAACTTTATTCATTCTTTTTCCTCTTGCTGCTGTAATAAATTACCACTAATTCACTGATTTAAAACAACAAAAATTTATAATCTCATGGAAGTTAGAAGTCCAAAATGGGCTTTGGTGAGCTAAAATCAAGGTGTTGGTAGGGTTGCACTTCAGGAGGCTATAGGGGAGACTGTTTCCTTGCATTTTCTAGCTCCCAAAGACTGTTCCTTAGCTTGAGGTCCCCTTTTCCATCTTCAAAGTCAGCAACACAGCATCTTTACATCTCTGACATCTCTGCCTTCTTCTTCCACATTTAAAGGGTCCTTGTGATTGAATTAAGCCCTCCTGGATACTTACACTAATAAAAATATTTTAAAATTAACCAATAAACAATCTTTATTCTGTTTGTAGCTATAATGCCGCTTTGCCTGTGCAATAACATTTATAATTTCCAGGAATTAGGATATGGGTACTTTAGGGGGACCATTATTCTGCCTACCCTAGACATGTTCCTAAAATAATATTATGTAAAGCAATTTCAAGAAAAACCATCCAATCGTTCCTGCCCAGTCTGCATAAAATAGTCCCAGAAGATTGAAATGCTGTAAAATAGCTTGTGATTAACTTAGCACTAGTATGCTGAATGGGATGTTTATGGATGATGATTAAAGAAGTAATAAATTAAAGAACAGGAAGACTGAATTAGGACAAGTTCAAAAGACAGCCTGAAAGTGTAACAGCAAATGGCCCCCTCAGCCAGTACACTTCATTTTCTTAGTTGCCCAAGTAATAGTTCCTGTTCCAGTTCCAGTTGCTTCTGTCTCTTAGAAACAGCTGGTCACTGAGGTGCACAGCTGGTCACTATGATGCATATTGCAAGAACCAATCCCCAATTGACAAGCCATTCTGCCGCTATACTTCCTGCTTGCTTATCCCATATAAGCCCTAGACCACCAGAGATAGATCAGTGCCCGCCGACATAAATAAATCTGCCTCCAAATCCTGGGTGTTGTTTAGATGTTTCTGCTTGCCGTTGCAAAAGCATCAGCTCCTGAAGAAACAGCCGCCCCAAGGGCAGCATTCTCCATGCACTAAAGACCTGATTTGTAACTATTATTCCATTATTATTCAAGGGACTTTTGAAATCCTTTCTAAGGCTAATAAATGATTACAAAGTTTTAAAAAAGTAAATAAGTAGAACGTATTAAATCCATGCCAATGAAAAACTATTTGTTTTAATCTAGAAAAGGCTCCTAATAACCATTCACTCCCTGTTCTCAAAAAGTCCCCTGATACCTTTTTCAAGTGATTACTCCTTTGCCATAGTACTTAAAAAATCTTCAAATAGTCACATTCATGTTTTTTTACTTCCTTGAGCTCATTTAATTCTGCATAAAAGCTTGTCACCAGTACATTAAAACTATAAGGATTCCCTGAACCTTCCAACTTCTGAAACCCAAATGTCATTCCTTTCTCTGTAAAAAGTACTGTGCCAGGCAGTGGGCATAGAGCCCTGGTCTTTGGAGGTTTGAGGCCAATTTTCAACTTCCTATTGGCCAAAAGTTGGGATACTTACTAAAGCATCCCAGATATAAACTACAAATGATAAAGCAATGATTAAACACTTGTTCATTTATAACCAAATAACTCTGTAAACCTTACATTTCCAACCGACCTTTTTCCTTAACCAGCTTTTCCTTTTCACGTCTGTTTCTATTAAAGGCACTGCTATTGTCCAGTTCATTCAGGTTCAAAATTTCAGACATGAGCTGGATGCTAGTTGGTTTTTTATTTGCTTTGTTTTTTAATTTCTCCTGTGCTATCTTAAAGGGAGGGAAAGGGAAAACAATAATTCCACTGAAAAAACAGGGGAGATGAGAGCAAGAAAGTTGTTTGGTTTGCTTTTCAACTGTCACTGCTTCTTGTATTTTTTCCACTTCCTGCATTCTAAGATTAGTAATCTGAGCACAATAAACTCTGACTATCATGTCTAAATTTCTTTATTTTTCACTCGAACTTAAACAATGGCCACCTGGGCATAGAAAAATTCCTCTTAGTAGTAAATTCCTCTTAGTAGTTTGAAGATTTGTCTTTCTGCAACTGGTGTTGATGGAGAGAGATCTGATGCCAATCTGGTTCTAATTTTTTTTTTTT
The DNA here is from genome assembly GCA_028451465.1 of Erethizon dorsatum. Lineage (NCBI taxonomy): Eukaryota > Metazoa > Chordata > Mammalia > Rodentia > Erethizontidae > Erethizon > Erethizon dorsatum. Next base: position 78,555,439 of record CM051832.1, read on the forward strand.
TGTGGGTACCGGGGGGTCGACCTCAGGACCTCGCGCGCCAACAGGCACCCGTGCCGCTGAGCGATATCACCGGCCCCTTTTTCGTATGTGGGTTCCGGGAGTCGAACTCGGGCCCTCGCGCTTGCAGGGCAGGCGCTTACGCCGCTGAGCCATCTTACTGGCCCTTGTTTTTGTTTTTTGAGACAGGGTCTCACTAGTAGTTCAGGCTGGCTTTGAACTCACTATGTGGCCCAGGCCGGCCTCTAACTCAGTGATCCTCCTGCTTTAGCCTTTTAAGTGCTGGGATTACAGGCATGCAACACCATGACCAGCCTAATTCCTTCTTTAAAACATACTTTTTTGAAGTCTTGTGATGCTTTTGTTTATATATTTTTACTGTATTGAGATATTATCATGGGTTGAAATATAGGTTTAAAAAAATTATCTTGACAATAGTCAAGTTGCCCCTGTTAATCTGGTTCCAAAGATTTCAGATTTTCATTGGGTATTTCAGATTTTCATTAGTTCTAGAAATCATTTTGAAATTATTGGGGTATTTCCTATTACTATTTATCAGTGCCTTGACAAGCTTTAAAAAAGAAAACCTTTCTCACTCTGTGACTTTGTGCTATTTGTTGGAAGAAATTTCATGGCTTAGTTTCCCAGTTTAATCCACTCTTTGGTTATGAATATTCTTGCTTCTTAATCCAACTTTTTAAATTTTAAAATCAAAATTTTATTATTTTGTATGTCTGTTTCTTATTTAAATAGCTACAATATCCTCTGACATCTCTGAAGATATATCATTTGCCCATATTTTAATATTTTTAACATTCTTCTTCTTTCCTTGATATCCAAATTGCCATCTAGTAGAACTTTAGTATTTCTTGTTTTGTAGGTATGATTGCAATAAGTTCTCTTGGTTTTCTTTTATCTGAAAGTATTTTAATTTACTCTTTATTCTTAAAAGATATCTTCACAAGCTAAATTTAAGTTAACAGTTTTTTTCTTTCTTTCCACATTTGAAGGCTACTTCACCTTCTGCTGGCCTCTGCTGTTTCTGGTGAGAAGTCAAAGGTAATTCAAAGTGTTTTCCTCCTATATCCTCTTTTCCAGATTTCCCTATCACTTGCTTTCAGAAGTCTATGATGGACCTGGGCATGGTTTTCCTCATGTTTGTTTCTTAGAGTCCACTTACAGCTTTTTAACTCTATAATCTGGTAATTTACCTAATTAAACTACATTTATATATACCTAATAATAGACATTTGGATATTTTGCTATAAATCCCAAGGGTTCTTTTTTCAAAAATTTTTTTTCTCATTTTTAGATTAACTTTTATTTTTATTCAAGTTTATTGACTCTTCTAATACGTCCATTCCACTGATAAATACAACTAGAGGGATTTTTTTCTTTCAAATATCTTATTCTTTCAGATTTAGAATTTCTATTTGGTATATATGTATACATCAAATTATACATATTTTACATGTATGTAATTTTACTTCCTTTCCTGAGATTCCTATCTATTCATTCCAAGCATATTTTGCTTTATATCATTGAGCAAAATTATAATAATTGCTTTAAAATTCTTGTCTGTTAATTCTAACACATGGGTCACTTCGGGGCAAACCTCTGATGATTGCCTTTTATCTAGAGAATGAAGTACATTTTCCTGTTTCTTTGTTAAATAATTTTGAATTATATCTATAGATTGTCTATTATTTTGTAGTAGCTCTGGGTATTGTTATATTATTATGGGTTGGATTCTTTTTAAGCAGGAAATTAATCTGGTTGCCCTTAAAATTAAAATTCTGTGTCTTGTAGTAACTTGTAGTAGCTCAAATCTCTAGTTCTTTTATCTTTAGCTGGGTGCTTTAAGTCTGTTTCATCCTAAGATAATTTATTCACAGTATTAGGTGCTCACCCTCTTTTTTTTTTTTTTTAAACATCACCCTCCCTCCCCTTTCTCAGTGACTGTGACTATACTGAACTCTGTACTTGGTGCTTAAGCTATAAAGACTTGAGTCTTCTAATTTTGAGTTTTAGCCTCTGTACGTGGGGTTTGCCTTCAGGTTAGAGTTGTTTTTTTCCTTTTTCCAATTGTCCAGTCCTATCTGGTACGTCTGTCTTTGGTTCTCCAGGAAGCTGTTTTTATGTTTTTCTTGGGCTTACAGTATTATATACAAGAGCATTGATCTATGTGGAGCTTTTTGGCCACAATAGGAGCAAAAGTCATCCGAAAATATGATTACCCTTTCTTATTTCATTATCTCTGACTCCTGCAGTATTGGATCTTCTGTTTGGTTAGTGTAGTTTCTGTCTTTCCTATTTGGAAACATTTTCTATAACTACATATCTATATCCATCTTTCTACATAACAAGATAAATTAACATCAGGCAATGACTAGAATATTTTAAGCTACTTTTATAGACCCAAATTAGGGTTAAGATGCTAGTATGTGTCCTTAGACCTGTGGTTTCACTTAATATCTGAGATTCCCATTTCCCATCTCTCTCTCTCTCAGACCTTGCCGCTGTCTTTTCCTTTTTAAAGTCTCTTTCCTGTTTTTACATACTCCCAAAACTTTTTCAGTTCAAGGGCTAATAGATTTTAGCATCTTACAAATTTTGTTGACTTTTTTCTTTCCTTTCTTATTTAAATGACATTTACTGTTGCAGTTCTGGAGGTTAGAAGTGTGAGACTAAGGTGTCAGCAGGACTGGTTTCTCCCGAGACACTTCTTTGCTTATACACTTCCTCACCGAGTCCTCATGCAGTCTCTTCTCTGTTTTCCTCCATTTCGGAGATTCAGTACAGCAAAGATGCACCTGGGAACAATCTAGCATCCTTAAAAGGAAGTGGAGAGGATTAATTTTTCTTCTATTATTCATAGTTATTTCCAATTACCTAATTTAAAATGGAAACACAATTACCTAATTGAAAATGGTATGAAGATAAGTTTGGGGAAGGAGAAGAGACTGTAAAAAGCAGAATGGTGATCAAATCCACTGAATGTGTATTTCTGTACTGCAGAGGCTAGGAAGCTAAAAACTTAAATTTCCTGGACTCCACTGCAGCTAAGTTTCCAAATTTACATTCTGCCAAGTGTGTGCAATTGTTTGAGATTTGGAAGGCAGAGATGAGACAGAGTCTGTACTTTTCTCTTTGTTGCTAAGCATAATCACCAAGAACACAGATCTGTAGCTCTGCTAGCATAACTGAATGTCTAATCACTAGGCCTTTGTAGGTATTAAGTGGCAGATAGGAGAAATCCATTTTGCTGATGTGGGTGCTAGAAGATACACCATAGCTTGGAGCCAGCAGCAGTAACAACTTTTTCATTCAGCAATTCCTTATCCTAGAAAAAGCGGTTGTTCACTTTGTGATTGACCCATGATGTGGCTTTGGGAGTCATTCCTGAAAGTTCAATCTAGCGTATATATTTTCAGTCATAAAAATGATTCTTTAAACCACTTAATGATATGTAATAAGTCCTTCTTGCTTAAACTTGCAATAGTAAATTTTGTTTTCTGCAACTAAACTAATGTCTGTGGTAAGGTATATTCTTGTTATTTTTTCAGTTTTGATCTTTTTCTAGCAGTTCTGGATATATCAGCTATTCTAAATCTTTTTTTTTCTTCCTGCAAGTACTCTGCTATTTATTCCCACCTGTTTTACCTTCTCTCAAAAGCTTTTAGGGAAGGCAAATAGCCATTATTGGGAGTCAAAGGGGAACATTTTTTCAAGTCAAGTGAAAACTAAAAGTCTATTACTTGTGTTAGTCCCTCTTCATAAAGCAACAACTATTGGAAATAAATTAACTTACAGAAAATATTGTTTGCCTTTTTTGTTAAATTGAAGAAAAGGAACATAACTCTCTTGCTTTATAACACTGATCAAAATTATGTGGCCTACAAGATGTTTGTTTTGACTGATAAAAGCAAAAAAAAAAGAGCACTTCGAAAGTATTTAAGTAGAATGTTGTGCCACTTTTGAAAAGCAAGCTAGGTATTTATGTACTGACATGAAAGGATTGGTAAAATATATAGTATATAGTATACCTGTATAAAAACATTCACATATGTATGCTTGGAATATATAACTGAGTATTGCCCTGGGAGGCTGTGATAGTTAATTTTATGTGTAGGCACAGGATTCCCAGACCTTGAGCTAACCAGTATCTCTGGGTATGTGTGTGAGGGTGCTTCCAGATGAAATTACCATATGAACTGGTGGCCTCAGTAAAGCAAATTTGCTCTTCTCAGTGTGGATGGGAATCATCCAATTGATTAAGATCCTGACTAGAACAAAAAGTGGAGAGAGGGAGAATTTACCCTTTTTGCCTGACTGCAGTTTGGACATTAGCCTCCTGCTCTCAGACTAGGATTTACACCATTGGCTCCCCCTGGTTATCAGGCCTGTGGACTTGGATTGAATTATATTACAAGCCTTCCTGTGTTTCCAGGATGTAGAAGCAGACTGTAGGATGTCTCAGACTCCATTATCCTGTGAACCTATTCCTCATAGTAAATATGCATCCATCCAGCCATCCATCCATCCACCCTCCCACCCACCCATCCACCCATCCATACACCCATCATCTATATTTCCTATTGGTTCAAGCTGGTCACAGTGGTTATATTCTGAGACAATAACTAGAAAGGTGAGGGTCAGACATCAAAGTCTTTTTATTCTTTCATTTCCATCTTAACATTTTTCAGCATATAGTTCAATAGTGATAATTAAATTCATATTGTGAGAAAAGTTTTTTAATAATGTCCTCTTCTGTACCTTTGAAAGGTTTTTAACCTTAACTATGTACTGTATTATACATTACAAAAATACACTTTTGAAATGTAAAGCACCTTGATAATTTATATAATAAGTTATTAGTTGCCAGATGTTGGGTATTATAAATTTTTAAAAGACTTTTCATATTATAAAGTCTTATAGTGAACATATATAAATATGAAAAATTGAAATGGGAAAAGTTCTGCAATCTATATCAGATGCAAATGTTTAGTACAAGCTGTATAAATCTATTTTTTCAAAAACAGTAATAAAACATCTCTTGGAAATTTACACTAAAATATTGTAAAATAAGGTATGTCAATACATCTCAGTGAAAGCCTTAAAAAGTGTGTTATCTTGTAAAATTTTAACATTCTTCTCTTCTCTCTCCCTTCTTCTCCCTTCCTGGCTGCCATGGGTCAAGAGCAGCTTTCCTCCCCTATGCTATGCTGTTTCTACCTTGGAGCCAACTAACCATGGACTGCTCTCTCTGAAATCTTGAGCCAAAATGAACCTCTTCTCCTTAAGTGGTGCATGTCAGGTATTTTGTCCCAGACATAGCAAAGTAACAAATATATCACTTTACAAATCAATGCTTGACTAATAATCTACATTCTAAAAAATAACATTAGTGAGTACTCTTACCTCTCCATTTGGTCACCTATCATAACTTTTATTCTCTATATACCAGTCTACTTGGGGATGCCAGTTATTCTCCCCTCCTTCCTATTCATGAACAAATCTTACACAGAGAAAGTCATAAAAGAAGAGAGCTCCCTAAATGTGTGCAGGGTAAAGATGCTTTTAGTGCAACAGAATGAAAAGTTTCAACCACAATCGATTCTCAGAATGAAGTCTCTTTAGTTTTAAATGTTGAATATTAACAAAAGAATCTCTATAGTTGTACTAAATTCATTTATGAAATATAATTCAATGAAGACACCAAGAGTATTAGATTTATTGAGATTATATATTCCAACCTTTCCCACTAAAAACAGACTAACATATCAACTAATAAACAAGATGGATATATATAATCATAAAAGAAACATAAGGCCATTTTACCATTAATTCTTGTGAGCTCTTACTTTTTATGGTAGTTTCTCTAGAGTTTACAATATACATTTACAAGTAATCTAAGTCCACATTCAAATAATACTATACTTCTTTGGAGGTAGTACAAATATCTTAAAATATTTATAATTCCTCCTTTTTAACCCTTGTATCATTGCTATCATTCCTTTCCTGTACATACAAGAATACACCATCAAACACATTGTTATTAACTTGAACAAACTGTTATCTGTTAGATTAATAAAAAAGGTTTTCATTTTTCCTTCATTTGTTTTTTGGTGCTCATCATTTAATTTTCTGACCTACATCATTTCCCTTCTTTCTGAAGAACTTTTTTTTTTCCTTTTAACATTTCTTGCAGGACTTATGTACTGGCAAAAGACTCTCTCCTCTGTTTCTGTCTCCGTCTCTCCTCCCTTCCCTCCTTTTCCTCCTTTCTGTGCTGGGAATCCCGGGACTTGCTAACGAACCACTGAGCTACATCCAAAACCCATCTTTTTCTTGTCTAAAATTTTATTTCTCCATCACTTTAAAAAAATTTTTAGCAGTACATATTTACAGCACACAATGATTACATTCCTCATGGGGAGCTGGTACATGTACATAACACATCTTAATTCTTTTTTCATCCCTTTCCCGTCTCCTCCCTTTCCCATCTCTTGTTGCCCTCTCTTTTGCAAAAAAATCTACCTCTCTATTTCCTATTACCTATCTTTTATTTTGCTCTTTATTTATATTTTCGGTTTTTCATATAACAGAAGCCATGTGATATTTAAGTTTCTGTGTCAGATTTATTTCACTTAACATTATAGTCTCAAGGTGCATCTATTTTCTACAAATGACTCAAGTTTATTCTTCTTTATGGCACAGTAGTGCTCTAGTTCACAGAGTACAGCTCTGTATGTGGGTGATTTTTTTCCTTAATTTTATTTTACTTCATTCTCTTCTTGCTTGCATGTTTTCTGAGAAGAAATCATATGTACATCTGATCTTTGCTTTTCTTTAAGTGAGGCATTTTTTTTTCTCTCTCTCTCTCTGGTTTCTTTCAAGGTTTCTTCTTCATCTGATTTTCTGAAGTCCAAGTGTGATATACTTATGTTTTGTTTTTTGGTATTTATCATGCTTGGTGTTCTCTGAGCTCTTGTACTTGTGGTTTGGTGTCTAATATTAATTTGAAGAAATTTTTAGTCAATATTGCTTTGAATATTGTTTTTGTTCCTTTCTTGTTTTCTTTCGTTTCTGGCATTCCCATTGTACATGTATTATATCTTTTGCAGTTGCCTCATAGTTTTGGAATAGCCTGGTTTTTTTCTTTAGTTTTTTCTTTGCTCTTTAGGAAGTTTCTACATTCATATTCTTAAGCTCAGAGTCTTTCCTAAATTGTATCTGTTCTAATAATAAGCCCATCAAAGGCATTCTTCAGTTCTGTTACAGTGTTTTCAATATCTAGGATTTTTTTTCCTTAACATTTCCATCTCTCTGCTTGGATCTGTTCTTGCTTACTGGCTGATTTTTCCATTAAAGATATTAACATATTAATTATAGATTAATATGGTCAAAAGATTAGGGCACAGTCTTTTCATGAGTCTGTACCCCTGGATTGTGAAGCCCACCGGTACTTCTTAGTGCCTCCCTAGTGGGACAAAATAGCTGCCAAGAGCTGAAGTTAGTTATTTCCTGCCTTCAGGTAGGTAAGACATTGGTTAAAAAAAGTTTCTCCTGAGGACAGGCCTTATTAAGAATGGAATGCTGGACTGTAAGCTCAGTGGTAGATCACTTGCCTTCCATTTATGAGCCCTGAATTAGATCCTCACCACTGGAAATGAACAAATAATCAAAAAACTAAAAAAACAGAATGCTTTGACAGATTTCAAAATAGTTACCTCTTCCTCTCCCGGTGCCAAAAGCAAGAAGGGATTTCTTTCCTCAGTATGCACAGTGAGAAGGCAGCACAGCTTCTGTAAGTAAACTCATAAAATGTGCCCCCCCACCCATGATTAGGGCCCTCTGCAGTTTTTAACTCTTATGCTTGTTCACACTGAGCTCCTAGCAATTTGTCAATTTGTCAGGTTTTTCCTACCTCGGTACTATTTCCTGTGGAGGTTGTGGCTGTAGATTTCTGCTCAGGTAAGTTGTGATTCTTTGCATTTGCCTTTCTATGATTTGCTGTGTCTATGTGCCCGCAATTGTTGGGGCAGAAGTTTCCCTGTGATCTCATTTCTTAGATATAGGAAGAGTTATTTTATTAGTGTGTTCAGTTTTAACTTGTTAGGATGGATGGGTGACCTCTACTAAGGTCCTTACATGTTGGCCCTGTCATAAAATTTTTAGTTTTCTTTTTAGTCTTACTAATAGGAATGAGAGGCACAGAAAGTTTAACAGACTACCATTCCCAGATTTTCCACCTAGTAAAAGTTTAAAAATCACTATTCTAGTAGAATTATAAGCAACTAGCACTATGGGAAGGTTGTGCCAATTTACAAAATAAATGGATTGACAGGATGCAATGAGCAGCTCATGTTTTAGCATATTGGAGGGCAAAAAAGTAGTCATTTTAATGCTTCCCAAATTAAGATCCAATTAAAGTTATTTTAAAGCGAAGGAGTCAAAGGACAGTATCTCTCCTCTTTTTATTTAAAGGGACAGCGTCTCAAATAGTTCTAAAACTCATAAATGAACTGTCTAAAGAATAATTCTTTTCTAATCCTCACCTCAAAAATAAGATTATTCCAAAATATTTGTTATACCTTTGTATAACAAAGTCCTTTGTCTTCTTAATAACTGATACTTGAAAATGAGCAATTCAAAATGAGGTTATTTTGCTTAGAGCTCCGTACTCACTAGACATTTAGAGCTTAGATATGGTAATCAGTAAATGTCAGTTCTTACTAATATGCAGTTACTTAAGAAAACTGCTCAACTCTTCATTGAGATATGTGGATGATATTTAATTCCAATAAAGGAATACTTCAGGAAACACTAGTATTTGTTCTGCAAGTAAATGAGAATAAAATAGCTATTATTTCCCTACAGAAACAAAATTTGTAGGATGTATTATTGCATTATAATTGGACTACAAATTCAACTAAATGTGACTAATTTGAAATGTTACCCACATTTTCTTTATTTAAATAGGAACATATATAATCACACAAACAGTAAATGTTAAAAAAATCTATATTTCTTTTTTGAGTGACATGAACAAAAGGCAGCTTGTTGGGAAAAGCATTAAGACAAAAATGGGCCTATAGTCTGGCTTTTGCACCTGTCTGAACCATTCAGAAAGAATCTGGATGATCCCTGTACTAAGTTCAATTTGTATTATCCAGAATAACAGCTGCTTACAGATGAGATTTTACTATTTCTCTGTTGAATCTTGAATTCACTTTTACCAAAGTTAAAAAAAAAAAACTCTTATAGTAGCCAGACGTTGTTTTAGTATTTTAAAAAATTAATGAATTTGTTTTCTTAAATAAAAAATTAATAGTATTTTATAGATTTTTATCCATTCACATTTTTTGCAAATAAATATTTCATTATTCTAGGAAAACAAATTGGAATATCATGAGGCTTTAAAAAGTTTACACCTTAAATACTAGTCATTTGATGCACATAAACTAGTCTAATGTAAAAATGTAAAATGTAAAGATTGTGTCTGTGCATGGTGGTACTACAGATTGAACCCAGGGCCTTTGTACTGAGCTACATTCCCAGCCCTCTTTAAATTTTTTAAAAATTTTGAGACAGTGTCTTACTAAGTTGCCCAGGTGAGACTTCAAATTACAATCCTCCTGACTCAGTATCTCAGAGTGCTGGGATTACAGGCATGCACCATCACACCCGGCTAGTCAGATTTATGTGAAAAATATTTTGTACCTCTACAACAGTTTTCAGACTGTAAAGTCATGTTTTAAAGAATCTAAAGACTAGGAAAGTGCTCAGGATATATATTGGGGAAAACAAAGAGTATGTGGCCACAAAGTTTGGTCCCAATTTTGGGGAAAACATTTCATACATGGAAAATGTTAACAAAATACATCAAAACAACGGGTTGCATTATTTCTTTTACGAAACTTCCTATAGTTTTCAGATGTATCATGAGAATGCATTTTTGCTTAAGTCAGGAAAATTTTAGTTTTATTCATTCTTAGGATAGGCATTTTGTATCTTTCAGGATTGCTAACAAAAACTACTATGAAACTGAATGAAATTTGGTACCAAATGTACATCTACATGTTATTTACATCCAAAGTCTGTCATAAGATAGGAAAAATAAATTGTTGCCTTCTGCCTTCATACATGAAAGTGTTTATGTCTCAACCTTTAGATTGATTCTGAGATTTTTGGTAATGATTTCAATACAAAAGTCGTTGTTGGGCAGGTGAGATGGCTCAGCGGCTTAAGCGCCTGCCCGGCAAGCGCGAGGGCCCGGGTTCGACTCCCGGAACCCACATACGAAAAAGGGGCCAGTGATATCGCTCAGCGGCACAGGCGCCTGCTGGCGCCCGAGGTCCTGAGGTCGAGCCCCCGGTACCCACAAAAAAAAAAAAAAAAAAGTCGTTGTTGCTGTTATTCTACAAGAGTTGGTAAACTGGGCATAGTGGTGCATGCCTATAATACCAGCACCCAGGAGGCTGAGACAGGAGGACTGCCCTGAGTTTGAGGCCAGCCTGGGCTACATAGTGAGTTCAAAGCTAGCCTGAGCTACACAGTGAGACCCTGTTTCCAAAAAAAAAAAAAAAAAAAAGAGTTGGTAATGTTTCTTCTCAGAATAAGTTTCTTCTTTCTCTTCTTTTTTTCTTTTGGTACTGGGGATTAGGTTCTGTTTTTAAGATTCCCTTAAGAAAAATACATACACACATTTTGCCCAAGTTATAACATTCTTTGGTCTGTATAAAAATATATATTTGTGCTTCTAATTAAAAAGCATTATTTTATTCTTTATTATATAAATAAAGAATTTTATTCTTTATTACACTGACACAACACCTCCATTCATTAAGGAAAATTCCTCCTTTCCATTGTACTTGCAGTGATAAAAGCTTAGCCAGAAGATTGTTATAGCTCTTTTGATTATATAAAAGTTTCAGTGAGGTAGACTTCTTAAAAAACACATCATGTAATCCAAATTTTGATTATAGAAATAAATATAGCATTTTAATACATATAGCATTTTTAATACATATAGCATTAAAAAAGGATCCTGAGAATAAAAGTCATGACTTCTATGATTTTATACTAGAATCCACTGTGATGGGACTTCATATAGCTGAAAGCTAAGAAATGTTTGAATGAACTAAATTCCCAAAAGGTAATACTAATTTTTCACTATTTAGAAGCACAATTTAAAATGTTGGTGTGGTCAAAGCCCTTAATACTAAGAGATTTGTAGGAAAGACTGTGTCTCCCTACAGCCTGTAAGTACAGTACCTCTCTCCTTTTACAGAGATATTTACAATGTTTGCTTATAGAAGCAGGTATTATAATGTGGGTAGATCCTACAAATGGCATTCCCTGACCAAGCAACTAGGCGTATTATGCCCTCTTGCTCCTACCTCAACGGTTTTTACCTAATGAACAAAATAATACCCCAAATGAATAGGCTATCTTAGAAATTCTTTTAATTATAGGCTTGAAGAGCCTCATTCCATCAAATATGAATTTGTAATTTGCAAAATTCACTTACAAGAAATTTCTATATTAAAATATTTCTGAGAAAATTAGAGTAGGTACTAAAAGTCACAGTAGCTATTGTAGGTCTTAAAATAAAGTTGGATCCTGAAAATCAAAATCTCAGATTCTAGCTGAGTATTCTCAAGTTACTTTTATTAAATAATGAGAATGTGTAGTGTATGTGGCAGAATACTAATCAGAACCAGACTATAATATCTTGGTGAAGGTTCTACATCAGAATATATTTCTGAAATAAATATATAAGTAACCCTGACAATTGTTTATGAAAACTTACCTAATAGGTGGTTTTATTTCCTGATATGAGAATGTTCTAAATTAAGAAAATAGTGCATAGCTTTTACATGAAATACATTAACTATCAAACTACCTGTCAGTTGACAGTTGACAGGTAAAAGCAGTATTCATTAATAAACACAACTACTCATGAATAATTTGCAAAAAATTTAAAAATAGATTATAGATACGTAAGTTTTAGATCCTGCTGAGAACAAGACAAAGAAGTAATCTGTGAATATTTCCAGAGGTACTTCTATCAAAGATTAGTCATCACACATGTAATGCTCATACGAAGCATGTGGCTTAAGGAAAATACGGTAATTAAAAACTAGGCTGATAGCCAGGTGTGGTGGTACATGCCTATAATCCCAGCACTTGCGGGGCTGAGACAGGTGGATTGTGAGTTTGAGGGCATCATGGTTACGTGGAATTCAAGGCCAGCCTGGATTACTGAGACCCTATCTAAAAAAAAACAGGCTGATAGAATTTGCCAGCCTGCTTTTAAGCCTTTAATCTTTAATAGCTATTCTTTGTAGACTTGCCTGATCAGAATTTCATTTCTGTAACTCAGAAGATGCAAAGTTTACATTTCTGCTCCAGGTGGAAAATTCTGGATCACACTAAATATATCTAATCAATGTTCTTTAAAGTAAAGGTGCATGTCAAAATAATTTTAACCTCAAATTAACTTCCTGCCCAAACATACCTACTTAAATATATATACAAAAGCATACCTACATATATGTGTGTATTTTATATATAATATATATGAATACAAATTTGAGAGAAAAGTGGTATTCTTGAGAGAAAATTGTATGGCAGTAAGTGCCAGCTTTTCATTTTTGTGTTTTTAACAAAGTAACAACATTATTTAGGAAAGGATATCTGAATATATTGTAAGACAAATTTTTCTTGAAATAAATTCAACTATGAAACATAAAACATTTAAAAACTCTGAAATAGGCAATAAAATACCAAATTTTAAAATATTACTTTTAAAGTTTTCCTTTAATTTTCCGTGAAACATTTAAGATAAATTGTTGAGAAGATAAACATTGGAATTGAATATATTTGAATTCAAATACACAGAATTTAATTTTTAACTCAAATCTTTTAAGCATTTAATAATTTGACTAAGTCTCTTATCAATCCCAAACTAATATTTCTAATTTTTCTGCAAGAAGTTTACTTTTATATGTCTATTTTTGAATAATTTGTAAATCAGTAGAACATGCTTATATTGACTAGTCTTCATTGTGAACTAATGGATTGTATTATAACTGGAAAATGCCAACATCAAAAATGGTATCTGTTGAATGCAAATAATAATTACTTTCAGCAAGTAACTACTGCGAATTAACTACAAGACATAGTATGAAGGACAAGAAACCACCCTTAAATAATATTTACTTAATACTTTTTTACATTAAACTATCCAGTGGCTACTCAATAGTCAGGTACAATGTTAGTGACAGAAACATTTATATAAAAATGGGGGCCTTGGTCTGTGTGTTTCACTTTCCTTCTATGTTCCTTACTAAGGTCAGTGAATGATTTAATAAATGTGTCATTATTATGAATTCCTTATGTTTAACTTATATAATTTATGTGGAATAAATCTAAACTCACATTCTCTTTCTTACACCCAGTGTGCTCACTCTATATATAATTGTAGAAAAAAATTGTAAGCATAAATCAGTTTTATAAGGTTAATCACAATACTTTCATCTTATATTCTTGTGATATGCATTGAAGAAAGCTACGGAAAATGACTGAAAGACCTGCTGAAGTGTAGCTGATGTTCTTTTCCACCCTAAGCACAGAGCAAGAGCGTTCTTTGATGTATGCCTACTGTTCGGGTTTGTTACTATTTATGAACCTGACTCTCAGGTTCATTACATTTACACAGAGCTACTCAACAGTTTAAATTACACTTTTGCTAGAGGTTTTAAAGAAGATGCATATCTATGGTTTGATTAAGGCTATTGCTCCTTTTGGTATGATTAGGGATAAGAACTCAAAAATCATATCATAATGTTAACTGCTACCCATTATACTCAAGTCACGTTTACATAAGAACCATTTCAACAGCTCAGCTAATCTGTGTATATATTTAGCCTCTACTGTCAGAAGCTTTTAAGAGAGAAAACTCAAATATAATATTTAATAGAAGCTTTCAAATTTGTTAAAGCGACACTGATCATAAATATCTCAACAGCTCCTGAACAAGTAAACTAAAGTGATATAATAATAAAATTGTTTAAATCCATATACACCTTAATTACAATGAGTAATCTTTAGGGAAAATGTTAATCTCTTTATTTTTTCTATATTCATTATTTTTTGTACTATCCATTATCTTTCCAATTACCACTTTCACGTTCTTGGCTTTAAATTAGTGATAACAAACCCACTTAAGTCAATATAACATTTTTCTTTAAAAATATGCGCAGCAAACTGTAACCACTTTAACCTTTAAAAAATGGTTTAAGAAAATTTAAGGAATCAAAATGAAAAGTTAAGGAATCAAAATAAATCAGGACACCAAGTTAAAATTCAAACTGGCAAAGCACTTCAGCAAACAAGCATCCATAGCTTCCTCTCATAGGTATCCAAATAGATTGTTATTACATATATATAATGGTCAAAGGAAGAATTTAAAAAACCAACAAAACTAGACCATAGGGAAACTAATTCCTGCATGCTTTCTTCATAGGCTGGGATTATTTCACTCCGGACAGTTCACCAGGTTTACTTGTTTACCCGAGGTGTTAAATGCACCCAACCTCTGCTTCCCTGCCCTATTAGCGCTTTTGACCGGGAGGAGTCTCTTACCAAAGGAGAGCAGCTTTGTTAGCAAACCGAGCTGAGAATACAAACTGCACCTGGCAACTTCTAACGGCTCAGTTGTCCTCTCACAATCACATCCCTCACTCACATGAAAAATGCTGATTTTAAAAACGTTTCCCATTTGAAGAAAGTGTCCTAGGAGCCTAATTCTCACCAGAAGTTCCCTGGAACTGGCAGCTATGGTCACCTGCAAAGTCCCGTCTCTCCGAAGGCAGAATCCCAACGCTGGCAGCCGCGGGCGCCGAGACGCACGAAGCTGAGAGCAACTGGCACCTCGCGTGTGAGCGTGTGTGTGCGTGTGTGGCCGTTAGGACCTCTTCCACCTCACGCCCCCCAGTCCTCCCCTCTCCGCCTCATGACCCTGACTCCTCTTCTCTTTACCCCGCGCACCCAAGTCCTCCCGGGGGCCCCCAGACCCTCTGCCCCCTCACCCCCAACCCCTCGTCCTGCCCTCCCGAGCGCAGTCCCCTCTCGCCGCTCTCCCGAGTCACTCTGAATTTCCTCCCGCCCTTTAAAACCGCTCTATCCCCTTAAGACAGCTCCCCTCGCGTTCCTTTCACTTCTGTAAGACCGCGGACTCCTGACGCCCGACACTCACGAGAAGAAAGGATCATCCTCAAAGCTGCTGCTTAGCATCCTGAACATTTCGGCTCTGTGTCGGCCAGCGGCGGACGCGGTCGGATTAGAAAACGATGTAACTCGCCGCGGCCGCGACGCCGCTTCCCACCGGCCGCGAAGGCGCTGCCCGCCGAGAGAGGCACTACGTGACCCCGAACGGCCTTCTCATTGGGCGCTGGTCCTTTGACGTCACCAATTGAGGCGGGGAACAGTGCGCCGCTGTCCTGGCAACCGTGGTCAACAACTGCAAGCGAGAAGTTTGGTCTCTGTCCCGCCGCGCAACCTTTCACCAAGCCTCCTGAGGGACCGGATAGTTTGCCCTCTGAGCTGCAGGACCAAAACATTAGACCACCCTCTCTGTGACCTTGGACAAATCGCCCTTATCCATGATTCCCAAGTCTCCTTTCGGGAAAATGGAGGGATGTCAATATTTGGACTACATGACAATCAAAGTCTCTCGACCGTATTCTGTAACCCACAGGAATGAGTTCTATATCTGCAACTTCAATAGTAGCTGGTCAAATAATGAGAAAAATGTGCAAAATATTTTGAGTGCAGTTTACAAATAGTGTCTTCAGTTCTTCAAGGAAATGGGATGAAGCCTATTAGCCTAGTAGATTTCAACAAACATGTTTGCCTTTGGCGAGTATAAAAATCCCAAGCAATGTTTTCCAAAGTGGGAAACGCTTAAGCAACATGTGGACGTGGTATCAAAAGATAAGTGAGAAAATTACCCTCTCTTTTGGTCCTCTTTCCACGGCTACTTCAAAGATCCCGCCTCACTTTGAGGCTGACAAATCTTTAACACCTCCTTAATCTAACAGAAAGCAGGATTCAGGTACAAGGGCTGAAGCAAGCAGCCATATCCAACTAAAATTCCATTACTATATATTTTGTTTTTATTATATTTATAAGAGACCCTATTTATGGAAAGGAAATTGGATTTAAATTTAAAGCAGTGCTATACATTAATAGCTAGACTTTTACGATGTAGATGAAAAAGTGAGCTAATGAAATGGTGCACGTGGGATTTGCATGTGGTGGTGGTGATGGGGACGGGGGACTATTATGACAGTGGTACTCAGATTACTGAATTTTGGAAAGTACTAATGTGGTGCCTTCCAGGAGCCTGGAGAAGATGACAGAAGAAATAGGAGATTAAAGGAGTAGAAAAATGATGAGGGCGTGAGAAGAGAGAAAATGCACCTTGCATGGCCACCCTTACTTCAGTGGGCTCGGTCCACTCTCTGGAGGGCTGTCGAGATAAAGGGTATTTCATGGCTCATAAGGTTGTGAGGGCACTGTGGATGCAGGCCAGAGAAGTGGCCCTCTGCCAATGTGAAGAAGCGTGCAGGGCCTGATTTGGAGGTGGTAGGAGTACTCAGGATTTATTTTGGGAGCTAGAAATTTAATCCTTTGAACCTTTTACCCCACACCTTTAGCCAAGTTCTCAGCAGCCTCCTTTCCTTGAAACTGGTGGCATGAAACTGCACAGACTCATAGCCTAAGATAAGATGGCACATCCCTTTCCAGGGAATATTTTCCATTGGCCTCAGAATGAAGCTCAAAAGCATATACATGTTAGAAAAATTCTAAAATAATTTCAAGAAAAAAATAGTTTTACAAGACCTGAAATTATTTTCTGTTTAAAATGTACAAGAAATTAAGGAGGACACACACTGAAAACACATTAAAAATGAAATAGGGTAAGAGGTGATAAATGGTTCTGGTTTAAGGCCAAGTAAAGAAATTTGTGAGATTTTTTCTCTCTTTTGTTTAATGGAAACTTTTCGTAGAATCATATTGTTAAAACATGAAGCTTTAGTCCAGGCACAAGTTAGGGAGTTGTGGAAATTCTGAAAGCAGTTTGGACCTAATAACAAATGATAAAAAAAAAAAAGTTGGAAATGAAGAGGTCTTGACATCAGTTTTAGATTTGTTGGGTAAGAGAGGAAATGAAAGGATGTCTGGAGAAGATGAAACCCCAGCAAGGGAACAACAGAGACTCAGAGCAGGACTAGGACTGAGGGGAGAGCATCCTTGGCTGAAATATAATTTTAGCTAATATTTAGTGAATGCGTGCCAGGCACAGCTATAGCTACACTGTGTAGTTTACCTCATTGAATCCTCACAATGGTTTTATGGGGTAGAGATGTTTTTTTATCCCCATGTAGATGCTGCCACGGAGACACAGAGAAGAAGCTAAGTAAATTGTTAAGGTTCATTTAGTAGTAATTAAAGATGCAAGATGAAAGCCTGTATTAATTTCTCAAAATCATGCTGACAAAACTAAATGGACCCCAATTAAAAGGTATAAAATTCAGTGGAAATAATATTCAAATAAAGTCAATTTGATTTTACAAATACTTATTAAGTGGCTATCCTGTTTTGGGCACTGATCTACACGCTGAGACAATGGTGAACAAAACAGTCAAGAATCTTGCCCTCCCAGAGGTGTGCAATTATAAGTAGGAAATGCAGTTTAGACCTTACTGAGCAGGTGAGTTTGAGCAAACTTGTAAGAAGGAAGTGGATGTGTATCAGAACATTCCAGCCCATTGCAGTGGTCTAAGGAGGCTTGTGCCAGGTTTTATAATGTACACTTACATTCATATGCCTTGAAACTCACCTTCAGAGAGAGGAATAAGATGAGCCAAGTAAAGTAAGAATTACCCAGCTGTCTTTGCAGTCTTCTATCAGGTTGGATTTATATCCTTTTGTAAGATGGGGAAATGGTGTACAGCAATTAAGTAACTTATCTGTAAAAGCATAAATCCTAAGGTCCTCAAACTCCCTGACAGGGATGACTCTAGTCCATATGGCATCTTTTCTCTAATTAGAAAAAGATGCCTCTCTCAAATACTTCCTTTAATGAGAAGAATTAACAAACATACAAGCCTACAGTGTGTACAACTGGACTGGTGCCCTCTTGGGATTTGTATACTTGTCCATGTTAGCCCCACTCTCAAACCTAAATTCTTTCTACTACACAGGAGTTAATGAGTGAGTGCCAAGCTCCATCCACAAATGCATATGCAAGAAACTTAATTTTTTCCCTTGCAGTTGAACTTAATTTATGTTCAGGTCTCCTGTTCCACTGGGAATGACCTCCCTTCCTTTCCTGGGGAAGGGGGGCAATGCCAAGGTGTAGCCGGTTGCTATCCATACTGCATTCCTGACGACGTCTTTATTCCCCTGAGTAGAGCCAGTGACCTAAACACCTCATCATCTGTGGCCATAGTCTGGCATAAAGAAGGATTATCTTGCCCTAAACAATAATATTCTTCTACCTTTGAAAAACACACTCTCTAGAGAAGGTGATTTGCCCAAGAAATAAAAACTCAAAGGAAATTGAGTTCACAAAGGGATTAGTTTTCAGTACGGGGGATTGAACCCTGGTCCTTTGCACTGATCTACAACCCAACCCCTTTTTTATTTTTTATTTTGAGACAGGGTCTTTGTGAATCACTAAATTGCCCAGGCTGGGGTTGATCTTGTGATCCTCCTGCCTCACTCTTTCGGAGTGCTGGAATTTCAGGCGTGCACCACCCAGCTCAGGTGAATTTTTTTTTTTTTTTTAAACAAGGTATGGCTGTGTAGACCCAGCTGGCCTTGAATTCACTATGTAAACTAGGGTGGCCTTGAACTTGCAATCTTCCTGCTTCAGCCTCCCAAGTGCTGGGACACAAAGGAAATACTCCAATGTTAAATTTTTCCTTTTTGATGCTTCCATTGGTGGTAAGGGCCTTGAGAGAACAAAACTATGACTAAGTAGCAGACTTTTTCAGTCAGATTTACTTTTTTTTTTTTTTTTTTTTGTGGGTACCGGGGGGACGACCTCAGGACCTCGCGCGCCAGCAGGCGCCCGTGCCACTGAGCGATATCACCGGCCCCTTTTTCGTATGTGGGTTCCGGGAGTCGAACTCGGGCCTTCGCGCTTGCAAGGCAGGCGCTTAAGCCGCTGAGCCGTCTCACCGGCCCCAGATTTACTTTTATAGCTTGTCATCTTTGGACATGAATGCTCATGGTTGGGAGTTTATTTTGCATAAATTATAATTGAGTCCTATTTTTTTTTGAAAAATATTAAGTAAATATCATTTCTGTGTGATCTAGCTTCTTGGAAAAATGTTTCAGGCAGGTTCTTACGGGCAGAAGGTAAGGAGACAGGCCTTGCAGTAGGTCTCAGCATTCACATAGCAGACAGTTCAGAGGAGAGGAGCAGAGGAATGTTCTGCTCCAGCGATGGGTGGACCAAGAGCATGAGGAGGCTGGGAAAAGCAGGAGCGGAGGCTAGCATCTGCTATAGGGTCAGGGATCGATCTAAGACTGCAGCATTGCTAATAGACAAACATTTTGGCCTTCCCCACATTTCCTTCATGTAAATCTTTGAGGACTATATACTCTGAGGATGGTCATCACCTTTTTAAAATAATGATTTAGCTAAGTCTCATTTCCATTCTCTACTACGGAGTTCTCACTTAAAAAGTATCTACCAAGACTTTTTACAAGCTTTATCCCAACTAATTATTTCAACAACCCTTGGAAGAAGGTGTCATCTCCATTTTACAGATGAGAACAGAGATCCAGGAAGGTGAAATAATTTCCAGCCACATGGTCCAATTAGAAGTCCTGTAGCTGGGCCGGTGAGATGGCTCAGCGGCATAAGCGCCTGCCTGGCAAGCGCGAGGGCCCGAGTTCGACTCCCGGATCCCACATACGAACAAAGGGCCAGTGATACCGCTCAGCGGCACGGGCGCCTGCTGGCGCGCGAGGTCCTGAGTCGACCCCCGGTACCCACAAAAAAAAAAAAAAAAAAGAAGTCCTGTAGCTGGTGATGGGTAATATAGGGATTCTGATCTAGATCTGACCACTTCAAAGGTCATTTTAACCTCACTACACCCATTGGTAGCTCTCTTGTTAACAAAAAAAGGATACGATAGTGTGGAATTACATAAATGTGAAGCTGTTGGAACTTCCAAACTTTGACACAGGTTGTTTTGCTTAAGTACATGAAAAAGTTTTATAACTTTCCTAACAAGCAAACAACGTCAATCAATGAATAAAACAAAGGTATTACTCTAATTACAAGAATTTGGGTAGCAATGTAAAATACAAACATGTTACACTAATTATATGTTTTATTTTATTTATTTATTTATTTATTTTTTGTGGGTACCGGGGGGTCGACCTCAGGACCTCGCGCGCCAGCAGGCGCCCGTGCCGCTGAGCGATATCACCGGCCCCTTTTTTGTATGTGGGTTCCGGGAGTCGAACTCGGGCCCTCGCGCTTGCCGGGCAGGCGCCTAAGCCACTGAGCCATCTCACCGGCCCTAAGTATATGTTTTAGTGACATTATTCAAATTTTCCAGAGCACATAATGGAGTTAATGAATGAGAGTCCACATCTAAGGCCTGACTAGTTTTTTTTTGTTTTTGTTTTGATTGTTTTTTTGAGACAGGGTCTTGCTTTGTAATTCAGGCTGGCCTAGAACTCACTGTAGCCCAGGCTGGCTTCAAACTTGTGGCAATCCTCCTGCCTCAGCTTCCTGAGTGCTGGGATTACAGGCATGCACCATCACACTTGGGCTTGACTAGTTTTTGAATTTACTTTTTTATTGAGATACAACTTAAACATAAGGTTTACTACTCTGAAGTGTATAACTCAATAACTTTTTTACCTATATGTAAACCTATGTAAATACCACTCAGTTGAATATATAAAGTACTTACAATATCCCAGAAAATTCCCTTGTGCTTCTTTCTAGTTTATATCCTTTAAGGGTAACCAGTATTCGGAGATTTCCTTCTTTCACTCAACATTATGTTTGCAAAATTCATCTATGCTGTTGCACATAGCAGTAATCTATTCTTTTTCATTGCTGTGAAACATTCTATTGTATGAATTTATCCATCTACTGTTGATGGGAATTTTGAGCTGTTCCATTTTAGGGGGCTTTTAAAATAAAGCTGCTTTGGCCACATTTGCATATTTGTGTATATATGATTAGCATTAAAATCAACTTACTGTTCTGCTATTCTTGAATTTTTATTGTCATTGAGATACTGAAAACTTTTCTACAAATAATAATTTGGTACAGACGATTATTTCTATTGGGCCAGCACTTCAAGGTTGCTACTTAATCTCTTGAGTACAGAATAGGAGAAGCATTTTGTTGTTTCTTTTAAAAATGAAACATTTTTTAAAACTGAAAAATTTCACACTTATAGAGCCTAAAACTTTGAAGAGTAGAAAGCATTCTTCAGGAAATACTGTTGAGTCTGTCTCTTCTCAGGAATGGTTTAAGGTGGTTTTCTAAAGGACTATTTTAGAAGTTATGCTTCAATCTTTGATAAGAGTAGGAGAGGGTTACAGCTGCAGCTGGGAGCGCCACTGCCAGCGGGACCACCTGACCTCTGTCTAGGGGGTCAAGGGAATCATTTTGGAAAACATTAACAACTTAGAATGACTTCACCCCTTTGTGGTCTGTGTAGGTGTCTTTACTATTTGAAATTGTAGAAATATTTGCTGCAAGATGGATGTAACAGTCATGGCAAGACCATGCAATTTTAATATATTTTGGGGTGACAAGGGTAAAAGGGAGAGGAATTAAGAGTGAATGACATCAAACTATACCTGATTTCCTCCCAATTCTCATCTGCCTCAGACCTAGAAACGCCTGCTGACACCACCTCCCGCGAGGCTCACACACTGAGTGGCTTCGGCAGCCCACTGAGGAAACAGAAGTGACCAAGGCTGGAGGTTATGGCGGGCAGAACGCTGTGACCTGCTGTGTTCTTAACACTGAAAGCTAAAACCTATTATGTGTTGGACATACTGAGTCACAACAGTTTCATTATTAATATAGAAGCAAATAGAGGGTTTAGAGAAGTTTACCTAAACTTGCTAGAAGTATCAGAGTTGGAATTGGAACCCAGGCTGTCCACTATAGACTATGGCTCCTACTCAGTACACTGGTCATTCCCCTGCTGGCCCACTGCCAACACATGGGGACCAGGGGTCTCCCTTCCTGCCAACTGGGGATGGGGCTCTTACCTAGAACTAGAGGCAAAACCACATACACCAACAGGGCCGGGCAAGTTGTAAAAGTGAGGAAGTGGGCTAAGTAAAAATGAAATCATAATCAAAATAACAGCTAACTTACTGAGTTTCTACTGTGTGCCAGGAACTAGTTCAAGTGCTTCAAAATTGAACTCCCTTAATCCCCCAGATGATCTAATGAGATAAGTACTAACTCAATGCCCATTTTACACAGGAGGAAACTAAGAGTCAGGGAAGAGAAAGTACTTGCTCAAGGGCTCACAGCCTGTGAAAGAACCCCAGCTCTTATCATTATGCTGTATAGCCATAGGAGCCCCGAGGGCTGGGCACTGTAAGCTGCCCAGAGCGCCTGCCTCCCGCTAAGGTGAAAGGGAAAAACTACCAGGAAAATTGGTCCTTTTTAAAAACTTTGTTCTTGGGCCGGTGATACAGCTCAGCGGCATAAGCGCCTGCCTGGCAAGCGCGAGGTCCTGAAAAAACTTTGTTCTTTTGAAACTGCCTAGCTCTGTAACTGCTTCATGGCTTTATAATTACTTTCTTGACCCCTGTAACCATGAGAGCATAACCGAACGTGCGGGATGCCTGATTGTACCAAGCTGCATGAACATTAATGTAACTGAAGATCATTAGTCTAGCCTTGTAACTGATGAACTCACCCTGTTAGCTAATCAGAAGAACTGCCCGGCTGTCCTGTCCCATAACTCCTGCTTCTGCCTCATATAAAAATGCTGGCTCACAGGCACTTGTTGCCTGGCTTTTGTTGGAAATTATTCCAGCCAGAACCACTGGTGTGAAATAAAGATGTTCACTGTCTCCTGACTTCCTCGGGTGTTGTTCCTTTCCTGGATTCAGTTTTGCTGCAACAAAGGGAGCTCTGCTACTCACATCCAGACAGTTGCCCTGCAGAAATTTATGCCCACTGCTAATGTGGAATTTTATATGCAATCTTGTAATTTTTTAAAAGTTGGTAATTCATGAAAAACAAAACACCTAGCATGCCAAACAAAATAAGCCTGTGGCCTTAATCTGGCTTGCCGGCCACAAATCTGTGATCTGTGTTCTAAAAGTGTGAGTTTTCATGGCATGAAAGAGACACATGAGTCCACTTTGGTTTCTGAATATAACTCTAAACTGTGTTGATGGCAAATTGTGTGTGGCGAGGGCTGAGAAGTGCAGTAGGCCTTTACCAGTGGACACCAGTCACCATGCATATCACTGAGGTTTCTATTTTAAAACTTCAAGGCCAAGAGGCAGTCATATCACTTCTGCAGAATATTTAGATTACAAACTGATATTTCGTCTGTGCCATAAAAGTTTAGTACAATTTTATTAGATTTTGTTTATTACCTTTCACATTCTCTTGAAGTATACTGAAATCTTGGCTTCTGCTCTTAAAAGTTTTTTTTTTTTTTTTTTTTTTTTTAATGTGGGTACTGGGAGTCGACCTCAGGACCTCTCGCCTGCCAGCAAGCGCTTGTGCCACTGAGCGATATCACTGGCCCTTTTTTCCTTTATGTGGGTACTGGGAGTTGAACTCAGGACCTGGCGCTTGCCAGGCAGGCGCTTACCCGCTGAGCTATCTCTCCGGCCCATGCTCTTAAATGTTTGCCTTCCAATTTCTTATTTATTAAGACTGTCCTTTCTGTATAGCTTTTGCAAAACTAACTATAATAATGCATGTAATAAAATGGCAAAAGCTCATATGTCCATATAAAACCAATTGTTGAACTAAATATGACTGCTGCTCCCGGGACTTTTTCCCCTTCTAAGTCATTTGTTACAGATTACTTGTTTTGTCACTTGCCAGTCACATGTGTTAAACCAAAAGCTTACTAAGCAATATTTTTAGGAAATTATTTATTTTTTCCCCCTTCAAACTTGAATATTATACTGAGTCTGTACTCTAGGTTCTTGGGGGAAAATGTTTGTTTTATTAGTTTCTGAAGGTTGCTATAACAGAGCAAAAACTATGCAACTTCAAGAAACAAAATTTTATTCTTTTACAGTTTTGAAAGAAGTCTGAAATCCAGCTGTTTTGAGTCCATGCTCCTTCTGAAAGTTATACAGAAAAAAAAAAAAAAACAAACCTTCCTTGCCTCTGCCTAGCTTCTTATGGTTGCTGACAACCCTTAGTGTTCCTGGCTTTACCCTATGTTACTCCAACCTCTGCCTCAGTGACCACACGACCTTCTCTGTTGTGTGTTTGTGAATCTAAATATCTAAACCTTTTCTCTCATAAGAATATCAGATAATGGATTTAGGGCCCATTGTGATACAGTATATGACCTTAACTTGATTATATCTACAAAGACCTTATTTCCAAAAAGGTCACAGTCACAGGTTACAGGTGGACATTACATGTGTGTGTGTGTGTGTGTGTGTGTGTGTGGTGTTGGCCAGGCCAGGGGGATGATGACACTAACCCAGTACATGTACAAAAATAACTTGTACAAAAATAATAGTAACTTGTACAAAAATAATTAGAATAGACACAGTATCAACCTATCAAAGATAATTATTACTCAAGAGTTGACATATGACCCAGCAATCAGCTGGCAAACTTGAGTGTATGTCTTCATAGACTTTCTAGTATTCATTTTGGATATTAACATCATCTTTTCTAACTTCTTGCCTTTTTCTAGTCTCTCCTTTTCCCCACTTTCTGCACTGACCATTTTATCTAGCCATATTCTATGAATTTTGACAAAACATCTGAGACATTTTTTGAAAAAAAGACTGGTAGGTATAAATAAAATAATAAAGTAACCACTGTTAATTTGATGGCAATGTTGAGATATTGGTCTCCTTTTGAGAACAAACTCATTATGAGATGCTTCTGACATGATAAAGTGCCAATGTAGATCTCAGAGTGATGTCTCTAATTACCCAGACCTTTTTACATTAGGTATCTGCATGAGTTATAACTCTTTCGTGAAGATAAAAAGGCTTCTGCAAGAAATTGCGCTATAAGGGCTGTCAGACTGGAGGGCATCTCAAATGAGATTAATGATGTCTGCCTTAATATAAGATTTAGCATAACCAAGATTATGGATTCTGCAGAAACCTGCCAGCACTCATTTATTTTGAATAAATATTATTTTTAATTAAAGTCCTAAGGTAGGTTATTCCTAAAATAATGAGATCCACAGTGATTTCCTTTGGGAATTAATTTTCTTTCTTAATTCTCAGCTGTTTTGATGATTATGGCTTATTCAATCTTACTCGTGGCGGTCAGCTTTGTAGGATGCCAATTTTCACCTAAAGGCACTAAATAACCCTATATTTGTTTTTACATAGCACTCTCATTTTGTAATTGTATTTATCATTTAACCCAAACACTAATAGGTGTATCTGCCCATAGCTGTATATGGTGAGTCAGCTTCATAAAATAAAGAAATTGCTCACAAGAGAATAAAAATTAATCCTAAGAAGTAAAATAACAGGAAACATAAAATCAGAAAATTACACTATTGCTATTTTAATTATCTTTTTAATTGGTTCTGCTTTTTACTTTTATTTTTTTTGCTAGGCATTGGGCTGTTTTACACACATTAACTGAATTTAAGTAGGAACTCGCTATAACAGAAATTACAATTGCTGTTTACTAGATCATGAAACTGAAGCTCAGGAGGTAGCTCACCAAAATTAAGGTAAGAGTTTGCCTGAGGTCTCAGAAGAGATTTTAGACTTGGACTTTGCAGCAAGGCTGAAACTATTAGGACTTTGGCAACTCTTAGAGATGGACTAAATGCATTTTGCATAAAGACATATGCAGGAGTCTTTTCGGGGTCAGAGGCAGAATATCATAGTTTATATCTAGATGTCTCCCAAAGCCTCATGCAATCTTAGGAAGGCCTTTTGGGAGGTGACTGGATTATGGGGGCAGTAGGGCTGGCTTGTTGGGAGACAGGGCCTGGTTAGAGGAGATAGGTCATTGGAGGTATGGTCTCAGAGGGGTTATCCTGGGCTCTTCCCTTCACTCTCTCCTTGTTGTCCACTATGCTCTGAGCAGCCTACTTTGCCATGCCCCTCTGCCATGCTGTCTTAACTTGTAGCCACCCATATATGGACTGAAACATGAGCCAAAACAAACCTCTCCTCCCTTAAGTTATTGGTGTCAAGTATTTTGTATCAGTGATGAGAAAATGACTAACACAACTTTGTTAATTAAATCCTTAGTATATTAAAATATTTGTTGACAGAAAGACCCTGCTGGTGGAGATAAAAATCATATAGCAAAGACTGGTTGGCTAATGTAGAACTAGAATGGAGTTGAGCATTTTTCGTGCACTTAGGATAGGTGGATAAATGCTTTTTTTTTTTTTTTTTCTTTGAATGGAGGAACAATTTAGTTAAGGCAAGTTAATTGCAGACCAATATGTTTCTCCCGGTCTCCAATATTTTCGCAGTCTGAAAAGCAAGAGCAGGTATAAGTATTTAACTAGGTATATTTGTTCTGGCACAGGGCAGATGGGAAGGACTGTTCACAGTGCTCACACAATGGGGAGAGAAGCAACGGCACAGGAGGGCAGGTTTCTACACATTCGAAGGCTGTGCACATGGACGACTTTCCTTTTGTGTTTTTTCTAGTATTTTTCAATTAAAAAAAAATCACAAAAATGCCGGGGATATAGCTCAGTGGAACAGCGCCTGCCTGGCAAGCACAAGGTCCTGAGTTCGATTCCCGGTATAAATAAAACCAAACCAAAACAAAAAAGAAAAAAAGAAAAGAAAATCACAAAAATGTGGAACATATTACTTGAGAAAAACTTAATTCAAGATAAAACTTTCATTTTTTATCTTATTAGGTTTATTATTCGATAGAAGGCTAGAGCAGATTTAATAAATTATATGTGGCTATTTGTTATTGGGAATATCTTAATAATATAACCTATAGAAAAACATATAAATAAATATTGGGAAAATTTTGAAGTACTTGTAGAAACATAATTAGTTTAGAAAAATGGTGGCATCATATTTAATGTACAAATTCCATATTTGAACTAGAATCTGATATTTAAACCCCCACTGCCCTTTGCTGCTTTTTTTTTTTTTTTTTTCTTTTGTGGGTTCCGGGAGTCGACCTCGGGCCCTCGTGCTTGCCAAGCAGGCGCTTATGCTGCTAAGCCATCTCACCGGCCCTTTGCTGCCTTTCTTATTAAAGGGACACAGATTTTTTTTTTTTTTTTTTTTTTTTTTGTGGGTACTGGGGGTTGACCTCGGGACCTCGCGTGCCAGCAGGCGCCCGTGCCGCTGAGCGATATCACTGGCCCCCTTTTTCGTATGTGGGTTCCGGGAGTCAAACTCGGGACCTCGCGCTTGCCGGGCAGGCGCTTACGCCACTGAGCCATCTCACCGGCCCAGGACACAGATTTTTCTCATAAGGTGTGGTAATTCTAAAATAAGTCTTTCAAAAAATAACAGGAAAAGCATGACATTTTTATAACTCTTATTTTCAAAGACTTCCAAGCCTAGTATAAATACCCTTCTCAAAGAAATTAGAAATTAACTGAACAATCTGGGCATGACGGTGCATGCCTGTAATCATAGCACTCTGGGGGGCTGAGGTAGGAGGATCACAAATTTGAGCCAAGCCTGGCAACTTAGAGACCCTAAACTCCCTGGGGTTCAATCTCTAGTATCAGGGAAAAAAAAGAGAAATTAATTGAACTTAATTAATTGAAATTAATTCCTCTTGGAAATTATATTGCAGTTATTATAGTGTGATAAAAATACTTAGAATTTGAACTTCAAGTTAAAGACCAAATAGAACCCAAGTCTGTGCTATTTCCTAGGCTGCGGTGAACAATAACCTATTCAGTAATCACTCGTTGCCTTCTTTTATTGTTGATTATAAAGAAAGTATGCTAAAAAGTCTCTGAGTACCTTTGCTAAAAATGGGTCACATGACCTTTGAAACACAAGCATGGGACAGGAGAACAAGTGTTAATGTGAAAATGAGTTTCTCCTTGAAGGGTCAAGTGTTCTTGATGAAGCAGCTATTAAATGGCACAGGACTTGGGCTGCTACTCATGTTCCATGGTAGATATAAAAAGTTTTTAAGGAAACATTTCAAAAAATGGGGAAAAGTATATTTATCAGAGATTGTAATTTCAGATGACCTTCAATTGTCACTTCATGTAGATTGTGGCTGATTCAGATACACAGCATTTTTTTCAAACTGTTAATAAGTTAGTTATTATATGACTTCTCCAGCTCAATTAGACTTCTAAGGCTGAGGAAAAAAAAAAAAAAAGAAAGAAAAAACCTACAATATGGCTATACAATCTAGATATGGACTTTATTTTAAAAATCTACCCAGTTTTTTAATATACTCAATCTGTTGTGCTGGCATTTGGAAAATATTTCTCAATTACTTATTTTTTCAATTCCATTTTAAGTTTATGACATAACTTGATGAGGTAATTTCCTTGGAACACGTGCTGGCAGACTGTCACGGATTTTACTCAAGAGATGGGATTTTAGTAGTTCATTTTGCAAAAGATTATGAAGGAAGACTGTTCTATTCCAGGTTTTTTACACTGGGATTTGCCTTAGTATCATGTTACAAGATGCTAAGGTCAGTTCAGTTCACCACTGTTTGAGAACTGCAGTGGGATCATTTTGGCATTCCTTCTCAAGACCTAAAAATAAAGTGCTACATTGTTGAGTTTAAAGTGCTGTCTTAGTATATCGGTAGGCTTTATTTCTTGAAAACTTAACTATTGCATTGAAAGGAGAGAAGTCACAGGAGCCAGTGAGTGGACTCAGAATGGTCACGTCAACATCATTTGAAATAAAAAAGCAGACCAATATGAAAGTCTGGGCGAGTGCAGGACTAAGAAGATCTTTGCTTGAACTACGCCTACTGTCACTAGTCCCTAATGCAATGGAGATGGCACCGTGGATTCTGTACTTCTCCATAATATCTAGAGGCCTTTGTTAGCTCAGAGATATTTAGAGATATAAATCAGAGAAATCAAGCTAATTTAGTCAAAAAGTTATTAAATGACTTTTGTACTGGCTCCACAGAGCTTGAGAAATTTCTTTTTATTGGTTGATTGATTAGTTGATTATTGCTGGGGAGTGAACCCAGGGTCCCATGCCTACAGGACACGCACTCTACCACTGAGCTACATTCCTATCTGAGCAATTTAAGTAACCAGACTGCTAAACAGATTCCCATTTATAAGGACAAATTATTTCTTCCTTCATTAAAAAATACTTTTTGAGGCCTTCTCTGTGTCAAGCTTTAGGCCAAATTCTGGGGCTACAGTGGCAGCTAAAATAACTTGGAAATATATCAGGGCATTATCTTCAATTTAGGAGGAAAAACAAATACAGCTTAATATATTGATCAATGTCCATTCCCATTATAAAGGCTTAAGATGATCAAAGAATTGATAAAGTATTCTTATCTCCATTTTTACTCTTGCTCTGCTGTAAAAGCTCAGATGTTTTCTTTTCAAGAGGACCTGTTTCCATTTTTCCATAGAAGAGTTCCAAAGTGTAAATCTTATAGGATGACATTTAAAAATTGACTACAATAAATAATCTAACCATTGTATCAACTGAGTTATGACCAAGAGGTGGTTTAAAATCTCTTTTGTAGTACAAGGAATTTTGGGATAAGGAAAGAAAGGAAAAAGTAACGTGGGTACAAGCATTTCATATCAAGTCATCCAGAGTTTAGTACCTAAATGTCCTATTTATTTCTAGTTTTTTGTACTATCTTATCTGCTCACTTAGAAGATTTTCATATGATGTCCAAACCAAAGGGAAATCTGGGGAAAGACTTAGCCACAGGCAAATGAATCTTATCTTTTAGTTCCAAAATGATGTTTTCTATGATAGTATAGAATGGAAAAATAAAGAGTTATCAGGGAGTTCACACTGACCTCCATGGCTGTGCGACCCTTAATGGCAGATAGAGTTCTTCCCTGCAGGAACTGAAATTCTTTCTTCAGCTCTCCCTGCAGAACCTTGTCTTGGCTGACAAGAAGCAGTTACAAAAGATTGTTGATGCTAGTGGGTACATCAGGACTTGTCTTATTCAAGCCAATTCTCTACCAAAAGGAAGAAATTGTCAAAGCATGACCAGGAACCTGAAATTTTGCGGGACTTTTGGTAAGATTGAGAGAGGAGGGCTACTTGAGTCTTTCATAAGGAGACTGTTTCCTTAGGTCAGAAGTGGGGCAGTTTTCAGCCTTTTAGAAGAGCTATCAGGGAGATCTAAGTAGGTGACTGAGTTCCCATGGGTCCAGCCTTCCTACCCATTGAGACATACTTCAGTTGTGATCTTTTTCACAAAGCCTTAATTTTTAAACTCAAAATTTGTTTCTTCTTCACAACAAATTACCCTCTTCTGCCACTAAGTACCACATCTCTTACATTATCTACATGTCTGGACTTTGTATTAAGACTCCTTTTTTTTTTTTTTTTTTTTCATGTGGGTACCGGGAGTCGACCTCAGGACCTCGCACTTGCCAGCAAGCGCTTGTGCCGCTGAGCGATATCACCGGCCCTTTTCTTCCTTTATGTGGGTTCCGGGAGTCGACCTCAGGACCTCATGCTTGCCAAGCAGGCGCTTATGCCGCTGAGCTATCTCACTGGCCCTGTATTAAGACTCTTAAGGACAGGATCCTCACTGGATCCACCTGTATATCCCCCAAATATTGTGCACAGCACAAACGAGGTGCTTAAAACAATATTAATGAAAAATAGTTAAGTCCAACTGTAAAGAAGATCTGAGGTTCCTCAAATAAGCACACACTAAATGCAGAATAAGCAGGGTTTCTTATGGTCTTGGAAGGGAGGTAGATTGTGGAAGGCTGAGGAAAAAGCTAGGATGAGGACTACTGACCACAGCAGTTCAAGAAAACACATAAGACGTATACTGAAGTTGGAGGATAACTTTTCAGATCATTACCCATGCAAGTATTTGTTCTACATTTCATTAAAATGTCTCCCATGTCAAAATGTTCCTTTCTATGAACATCTTTCTTTTATATGTCACTGTAGTGAAAAGTCAAAGTAGGCAGGTCTGGCACTGGTATGCTCGTTTCACATGCTAAAGTGCTGAAGCCGAGTAGGTGAATGATTCAACGTGTCTGTCTTTTTATTTTTAGGAATCTGCCCCCTCATAACTATGGAGTGCCAAAACAATGTTATTTCATTTTCTGTGAGAATGCACTAAATACTCAGAAATAAAAATTCAACTTGCATTATTAGCACCCATCATTTTGTAAGAAATCAGTGTTTTAAAAGACATTTAAGGTCTCTTTTAAGTACAAATTGTTATTATTAATTAAATGTCATGAAAGGGATTGTTATGTTTTATAGGTTCATTATATTAGTATATTAAAGACCAGGATGTAACATCTGGCTTGTGTTTGGAAATATGTTTGAAAGTATTCTATGAAGTCTCTCTCATTAAGTTTAATTTGGCTTGTGCAGTCATATTGTGGTTTTAGACAGAAATACCAGTAAACAAAGTTAATACTATACCAAAAAGATGAAAGAGGGAAGTAGTCCTTGAGTTCTTGCAGGGCCAAGTTTAGTGCATTAAAAAACAAAACAAACTTGATTTTCTATTCTCCATGAAAAATTTAACTATAAAATACAATTCTATTGCAGTTTAAGTTTCTGTACTTGGGGTACATATGATAGGGGAACACTGGTGTTAAAGTATAACTACAGTAGATCATAATATTCTCACTATCTTACAGATAAGGAACATTAGGCATATTGAGAAAATCGTCTAGTCCAGGTTCTCTGGAGAATTACTAGTGGCCCAAATGACAATGCATATTCTCACCCAGACTACTAAAATACATTTCCCAAAAGGGTGATAGTATTTTTACAGTTTATAAGTTATACAAAGAATAAAATACAAAATATTTCAGAAACTTTAATCCATTATTGAAGTCATTAAAAATTTATGTATCTATATTAAAAACTACACAAATCTGACCTCATATTGGGCACTTTTATTTATGGCTAAGGAAAACAGAACCATAGCTTCTATTTAAAATAAGAAAACGTGTATGAAAAGAAGTATTTAGACTTGTTTCTAAACTCAAGTCATTAGACTATTTTCTATACCACTTGTAATTGAGTGTAAGTACTTTATAGTTTTCATTTTCAACAGAGATTAAAATTTTGTAGTTTCAATCCAAAAAATGGAATCTGAAATGAACAGACACTTCTCAGATGAAGAAGCAGAAACAGCAATAAATATGTAAGACAATGTTCAACATCACTGGTCATTTGAGAGATGCAAATTAAAACACACTGAGATTCCATCTCACTCCAGAAAGAATGGCTATTATTAAGAAATCAACCAATAACAAATCCTGGCAAGGGGCCAGTGATATAGCTCAGCGGCATAAGTGCCTGCCTGGCAAGCGCGAGGTCCTGAGTTCGACTCCTGATACCCGCATATTAAAAAACACAAAAAAACAAATGCTGGCGGGGCTGTGGGGAAAAAGGAACCCTTCTCCAATGTTGGTGGGAGTGTAGACTGGTACAACCACTGTGGAAATCAGTGTGAAGATTCCTTGAAAAACCAGGACTAGAGATTCATTCGACCCAGCTACTCCCCTTCTTGGTATCTTCCCGAAAGAATTAAAAGTATCATACCACAATGATATATGCACACCCATGTTTATAGCAGCACAATTTGTAATAGCTAAATCTTGGAAACAGCCCAAATGCCTATCACCAGATGAATGGATAAAGAAGATGTGGTTTTTTTATACAATGGAGTACTACTCTGCTACAAAGAAGGATAAACTAGAGACATTTCTAGGTAAATGGATGCATCTGGAGACTATACTCTTACGTGAAATACATCGGACATGTTTAACTATCACATTGTTTCTCTGGTGTGAGAAATCAAAAGTGTAAATAAGGACCAAAATTTATAACATTGGGAAATGGAAAGAAAATGTTCAAATGAGAAGAGGAACAAGGGTAGGGTGAAGTGGAAAGGAAGGAAAGGAAAAGAAAAAAAGAGAATAGAAGGAAAAGAGTGGGACTGGGTGTGGTGGCACACACCTGTAATCCCGGCACTTGGGAGGCTGAGGCAGGAGGATCACCAAGAGTTCAAGTCCAGCCTGGGCTACATAAGCGAGTTCAAGGCCAGCATGAACTACACAGCAAGACCCTGTCTCAAAAAAAAAAAAAAAAAAAAAAAAAGGAAAAGAATGGAAACAAAGCTTTTGTAAATAAGGAGGAGAAGAGGGGTTGAAGGGAGGGAAGGGGATTGGGGAAAAAAGAAGAATCAAGATATGTACAGTACAAATTCCCTCTGATGAATGTTATCATTATTTATATCTAAAATGTACCAATAAAAAATAAAATTAAGCTTCAGATCCATAAGAAAAGAATTTTGTAGTTCCAGAAACATAAAAAAGATGGTATTAAAATATCCTATATGTTGGTTATCCTGTCCCGAGATCCTTTCATGCTTACCCTCTGTTCTGAGCTATAGTCTATGTTCATAGAGACTGCACTGGAGTGAGACTGGACAACAGAAAAAAGTGGAACAGGGAAATACTCACGTCAGCAGTTGAAAATCAGTTTTGTAAAGCAAGGCCCCAAAGTCCTTATCTCTGGCATGTTCAGTATGGAATTTGTAGTTGGAAGTCATTCAGCCACTAGAGAAAGGCATTCTCCAATGACAACCTTATCAAAACAATACTTAGTAGGCTTCCTCTGCAGGGAATAGCAGTTGACTAAGTAAGCCTGAAGTGAGACCTGTTACCAGTTTTCTCAGAAATTATCTCCTCATCATAGCTGGACAACTGGTTAGGTCTACCATGAGCAAGTGAATTCTATAGGAATGAGCTGGGGTCTGCTTACAAGTTTCAAAGCAGGACTTAGTAGAAGCTGATTTGTAAGTAAAGACCATCAGTTCATTTAATTTTCAAGAAAAATTTTAA
Source organism: Erethizon dorsatum (assembly GCA_028451465.1). Lineage (NCBI taxonomy): Eukaryota > Metazoa > Chordata > Mammalia > Rodentia > Erethizontidae > Erethizon > Erethizon dorsatum. Next base: position 78,589,728 of record CM051832.1, read on the forward strand.
GTAAACATTCCTTCTTTGTATCTTTTTAATTTTAGTTTATTAGTACATGTCTGCAGTACATAATGTGTACACTCCATGTGTGGAGTTGGTACATGCACATAACTCATCTCAATTCCTTTTTTCATCCCCTGTCCTTCCCCTACCACCCCCTCCACCATCTCTTGATCCCCTTCCTTTTTTTTGGGTATATGTTTGCAGTACATGATATTTATAACCTTTAAGGGATGAAAACAAAAAAAGAAATTGGGATATGTTATTCCTTTAATTTTACCATGCTCATTTTGCTTAGGTTGTTTAGGGTGCTTTTTATTATTCCTAAACTCTTTTTAATGAGGTGAGATAAAAGATTCAACAGGGGTTTCATAATCCATAGTAGATGAAATCTCATATTTATAGCATATAATTTGATTCTTATATATGCATAAGCTATATTATTTAAATGATAATTACTCTTTTCAAATTGTATTATAAAACACCACTGAATACCATTTATTTTAACACTGATTTTTTTTTTTTTTTTTTTTTTTTTTGTGGGTACCGGGGGTTGATCTCAGGACCTCGCGCGCCAGCAGGCGCCCGTGCCGCTGAGCGATATCACCAGCCCTTTTTTCGTATGTGGGTACCGGGAGTCGAACTCAGGACCTTGCGCTTGCCAGGCAGGCCCTTATGCCGCTGAGCCATCTCACCGGCCCAACACTGATATTTTTATGAGTAGCTTTATTAATGGTACAACATTTTCATGCATTTTACAATTTTATTCTAGTTTTGCTATTCACAATGTTTGATTCAGCTCAAACCAACAAATATTCAAGCCTACATGAGAGAAGGATGGAATGATATTACATTTTTATATAATAAACTGTTCTTTTTAAGAGTAAAAGTTAATATTTGGATTCAAAAACCTAAATTTTCAAAGTTACTGTTGATTTAACCAATATATTACTTAGGCCACAGGACTGCCCATTAATCTCTCTTGTCGGAGAGCAATTAATCTCTTGAACCACTTTTCCTCAGCTTCAGCTTTTTCAATAAATAACTGAAAGAAAAAGGAAAAGAAAAATATTATTATCTACCAGTAACTTGGACTTGACTTAATATGATATGATACAAATCACCTTTATGGAATACATTTTTCAGCATAAGATTCAGATATTGCTTAATCCTTGATGACTACTTAAAGTCCATCTCTTGGGAATTAGAAATGCTCAAAAAGTCTTAAAAGGATAACATTATCACCACTGGTTAACAATTTTCACCCTATGTTTGTGAGTTCATTTCCTACAACCCTTCTAAGAGACAAAATGGAATTGAACTATTTCTTAGGACAGTAAAATATGATATTAGTGACATGCTTACAGTCAAAGAACAACTTATAGCTAAGCCAGAATTAGAACTTTCATGTCATATTAAAAACACACACACACAAAACTTCTTTTTGCTTTTTCTTTCTTAAACACAGAATACTACCACAAGTCAGGCAGCATGAATTGGGTATATCAGATTCAAATAGATGTAATAGGTTGGAAGGCCTGTTAGGTCAGTTGCCTACTATTAGCAAATAAGAATACATGAACCCATTTCCTCCAATGGCCTTCTTGGTGCTAGAACAAAAGGACAAGAGTTTAAATTAATTTTAGTTAACAAAACTTCAGTTGATACTCATAAGGTGTAAAGATCTTACATTTGGATGAGCCAGAGAATTGTCATCTTGGTACTTGATGGCAGTAGGGATGCTGCTAGGGTCTATTTCTTTTTCAACACTGGGTGGATCAGCAACTACAGATGCTGGTCCTGATAATGAAGTTGTATGTTTCACTTCACTAGGTTCCACTGACTGAAAGATTCAACACATAATAATTTAAACACAATCCACTTTAATAATATTTCTGATACCAAATAATGATTGGTCAATTAGTCTCTTCTGAAATGGTATCTACCTCAAAAAAGCCCTACATTACTGAATGAGAAACTATTATTATTTAAATAAACAACACAAAAATGTTGAAGAAATGTTTATTATTTCTTATGATCAGCATATTTTTCTTAAGAAATCAGTATCAGTCTGTTATTGAAATATACTGTACACATATTCTATGTCAATTCTAATAAAATAAGCTTGCAACAAATCTCTAGTATTTAGTTTGCCTTCTTGCATATAAAAAGAAAATTAATAGGTAATCTTTAAAAAATGTATATATGAACTTATTTGAATACAGTCCACCAACCTAAAGTACATAATTCAATGGCTTTGTGCATATCCACAGAATTGTGCAACTATTACCATAGTCAGCTTCAGGATATCTTTATCGTCCCCCATAAAAAAAACTCCATATTCATTAGCAGCCACTCCCCATTCCTACCAACCTCATCCCTAGGGAACCAACTAGTCTATTTTCTTTATGGCTTTGTCTATTCTAGATATTTAACAAAATATATGGTCTTTAGAGACTGGTTATTTCACTTAGCATAATGTTTTTAAGCTCATCCATGTTGTAGCATACATCAGTACTTCACTCCATTTTACTGTTAATTAATACTCCATTATATGTATCTACCTTATTTTATTTATCCATTCATCAGCTGACGTACTCATCAGTTTTTTAAGGTTATGTAAGACATTTAAAAATAAAAAATTGGAAAAAAAATTGTGACACAGCCTGGTAAGAAATAAAACTAGAATTTCTTATACCTGCTTGCCAACTGTAGGCACTCAATTAATTCCACATTTATTGAATGTTCACCTTGTGGCATGCCGTGTACTATATGCTGGGAACACAAAGACTGCCTTGTTCCTTGTTCCTGCCTTCAAGGAGCCAACAGTGTAGTACTTATTCAGGTTAGTTTGAATGTCTCTCCTGAGAAAGGAGGTGGCCAGGAAATTGATTTAAGCAAGGCTGAAAGAATGAGATGGGTAAGAATCTGAAATTTAAAATTTAAGTATAATTTTAAAAAGACAAATGGGAATTAACTGCACTATGTAGCCTTGTCCTATATTTATTGGTTTTATATCTATTTTTTTAATTTCCATTTTTTTTATTTATCTACTTTAGAACGTCCACTTCTTTGAAGCATAAAACAGATGTTACTGGGAAAAATTTCTGGATAATGATATATGCATAGTTAGTCCTTTCTTAATTTGTCTTAGAATTGGATGTGCATCTATTTAACCAGTACTATTGAGCACTCCTAATTGCTAAGTACTGGGTCCACAGGGAAAATAAAGTAGACATGGTCTCTGAACCAACTGGAGATTATATAGGTTGAACGTGGAGTTGACAGGTTATAAACAAATATATAAATTAAATATACAGTTACAAATTTTAGTATATACTATCAAAGGATAAATAAGGTGCTGATATAGAGAATGATGGAGATTGGAGAGAGGGATCTACTTCAGAGTGTGGTTAGGAACATCATCAAGAGGTAAAAGTTAAGACCTGAAGAATGAGAGAACAAGGCACATGAAGAAAAACAGAGAGAGTGCTTTGGCCAGACAGATCAGTGAGCACAAAGACACTGAAAGGAAAAGGTCAGAAAGGAGCCTATAGTAGCTTGTAAGCAGTGAGTAAAAGGGACACTCGGACATTGCATCCCAGAACTTGGGTCACTGCATCCTAACCTCAGCCACAGCAGGAAAATGATACCAGGCAGAAAGCTGGGGAATTGTGGGGCTCATCTTTTGTTTCCCTTCTCTTAAGACTGTCAGCCTGTTCAATACCTGAAAACAATAACACTTCATACATCTGGTCAACTTCTATAACTGTTCATAGTAGAAAAGAAAGTTTGATATCACTTATTCTGTGATGATTGGTAGCAGAAATACAATTAACTTTTGATGTCAAGACCCACCCCTTCTTTTAGTATGTATTTTATTGAATTACAAACACTCGTTTAAAATTTTTATGTTAATGGAAGCTGGTCTTTATCCATAGGAGAGATTCATACTCTTGTAGACAAAAGGACCCCGAATGGTAGGCCTCTGAGCAGTCATCAAGTATGTTTAGGAATGTTTGCAAAGTAAGAGAAATATACTCTACAAATTGTTTTCAAAGGTGGAGGTGTTACAAATACTAAGTCTAACACTTAATGTTAATTTTAAGCATATTAGCTTTTATAGACATTTAAAGAAATATTGAATTTGATTTGGCAGATTTCTTTTTATATTTCAGAGCCAATAATCCCCTCTCTAGGTTTCCAAATATTTACATGTCTCCAGTACACTGGGCCTACAAAGTACATGACCCCAAGTAATATACTGATCCTTTAAAAAACTGATGATATTTAACAGTAAAGCCCATATTTTGTGTGGGGAAAAGTATGCCAAGCCATTGAGGCCTAGGAAATTGATTTTTGGTAGTCTATGTTGTCCTGTAGTAACTATAGGAGCATGTAACTGAACACATCTCAGCCATGCTATATAGAGCTTAGCTAGGAGACTGGCAGTCCATGTTCAACTGCCTTGAAAAGATATGGAGTGCTGTTATTAGTTGTCAAAGATATGGATCCCACTTCTTCAGGTCAGAGAAATAAAATTCTATTATATAAACCAATTAATCTCATTTCTGTTTTTACCTATATGACAGATTAATATTTTTTTGAGAAGTATATATAAACATATAAGGTAAAGCTCTCAAAGGTTAGGATGAGCAAAAGGAAATTATCATTTACTAATAAGTGATTTAGAAATTAAGTGGAGATAATCCCTTATTGCTTCTTTTTTAAGTGAGAAAAAGTATAACAGAAAATTTTGCCTTAATGATAAAACAAACTTCAACATAGGTACTAACACAAGTGCTGGCTTTCACTGACACTGCCACCTGGTGGTTCAGTTTGCAAAATTTAGTTTTATCATGCACTTCCAAGTAAAACAACAAAAGCCCGTGCTACATGGGTTTATTTACTCTCCATCTGAACGCAGGCTGATTATTTCTCAGATATAATAATATTAGGCCTGAATAATTGATACCAAGCATATCTAGGACAGCTGTTTGAAAACAAACTTCATCTTGGCTCCTAAAGTTAATGAAGTAGCAGGAGCTATCAGATTCTCTATCCACTCAGGCAAGAGAAATATGATTTCAGAGAGTTCAACTAGTTAAATCAATGTGTGTTTCAGGAGACACAGTGTCTAGCGTGTCAGCGGTAATAGCCATTTTCTTCTTGTAATAGCTCCCTAGCTTAATTAGTGGAATTAACACAGCTGAAGAAAGACTGTACCAACTGAAGGGGTGGTTGGTGTAGAACATTCTTTCTTAGAGATACAAACTTTATACCAGTGGGTAGCACTATCCAGAAGGGAAAGATGTTGAAACTTGGGCTATAGTAATATAGTCCTCAAGAGTGTTAATCTTTGCTATGTATTAGGGATAGCCCATCATATCGCCCTATGATCTGAATAAAACACTCCTCAAGAAAATTTACTTCTTTTTGCTAAGTAATCTCCTGATAAATAATTCAGCTTCTTGGGCATCTTGCATCCTTGCCTTATATTGCAGACACAGACATTTCAGAAACTAGAAAGGGATGTCATTTTCTAAACTAATAAATTGTCCCTCCTTATATTTCAGTCAAGTGTGAATTTATTCATTGTTAGCCTATCACTGCTCATTTGATCATTTCAAAATGTAGTTACTAAAAAATGTTCAACGTTGGATGACTAAGACTTTAGACTACTGTACATTCATCAAGGTAAATGCCATCTGTTGAGGCTTTTTAGTATTCTCCTGTTGAAACTATTTCTTACCTTTCAATGCATGCTTTCATGAAGAAGAGGTATTGAATTAAAAATAAGTTTAAAGAGAACATTAATAGTACCAAATAGGAAAAGGTGGTTTTTGAAGAAAACCCACCACATTAACTATAAAAGAATAAGTATTTCCACAGAAAGAAAATGCTAACTGATTATGAGAGAGTCCAGTAAGAACTGAGAAGTCTCAGTGAACTTTAAAAAACAAACACTAGGAAAGCCAATTTTAAAATAAATTATAGTACTTCTATTAGGACAGATGAATGTGCTTACAATATGCAACAGTAAGATATTAAATAAAATGGGTAACTATATTTACTAATGTCCATTTCATAGCTTCAGGATTTAGGAATTATGATGGAAAACTACCAAAAGTTTAAAGGCAGTCAACACGATGACAACCCAGGGACTATGGATTATCCAAGGCTATCTAGTTTTGTGCTTGGTATGAATCACACACTGAAGTCATGTCTCCTGAATGAATTATTGTTATTATTTTTTCCTTTACGTGGGTACCGGGAACCAAACTCAGGACCTCACGCTTGCCAGGCAGGCACTTATGCCGCTGAGCTATATCACAGGCCCAGTGAATTATTTTTAAAAAATGGAAATTAAAAGTCTTTCGTATCACTAGTAATAAAGGAGTGCTAATGAAAACAACACATCGATTTTCACTTGTTAGGTCAAGAAACAAAAAAAAGACTGACAGGACCTTGAGTTAACTACAGTTTAAGAGATAGTCATCTCCTTGCACTTTTGAGTGGAATCTGAGTTGGTGCAATATTTTTGGAGGCTAAATCTGGAAACATGTTAAACAATGTAACCTATAACAAGTAACTCCATCTTGAAAAATTTAAGAATGGATATTTGCAAACACATATGTAGTATCTCAAAACTTACAACTACTTAAATATGTAATATCAAAGTGAAAATAAGTGAATTATTACATTTGTCCTCAGGATATTTATAGCCATGAATATATTTACAGATGCATAATATTTTAGAACAAGTGGTAATTATAATTATGAATGTTATTAAAGAATACATGTATTTCCTAGACTGCCTTTTCCTAGTAAAGAAACATATACACATTCATAAAGAGCAATTGTACTGATGAATGAAAGGATACATAAAAAATTCAACAGAAATAAAATGTCAAAGCTCCTTACATTGTAGTTGACTAAGAAAAACACTTGAGCAAAGGATAGAAATATATGTTACTCTCTGGGTAATAGTTTTATCATTTAAAGTCCTTTTCTAACTTTCATCTCTCAATTCAAAAAGTAGATATCTATATTTAAAAGATAACTGTATATGTTTATAAAATGCATATTACTATAACAGAAACATGTTGACATCTTAGTCTTGGTAAATTATAATAAAAATGGCATCAGATCCATTTTTACACTGTATTTTTATACAAGTTAAAATGATTCTGATTGATTCTCTCTCAATAAAACTCTCTTGACCTACTTCACCTACTAGAAGAAGCACTTATATCTAACTAAAATCTACTAATAATGCATATCTTCAGTTGGAATCCAAAGGCTTATTCATAATGACTGTATGATAACTTACCTTTTTAACTTCTTTACTTGATCTGAATGTCTGCTGAACAAAAGAATCACTTTCAATAGCTTCAATTTCTTTTACTCTTTTTACTTGTTCTACCAGGGTGGCTTGGTCTAAAAATAAGAAGGTACAATGTCAATGTATTTTGGTATAAGCTTGTTAACAACACAAGCAGTGTTCTTTCTAAGAAGAATCTTTACTACTTATAAAATATAAATGGATGAAAAGATATTACATTTCAGCAATAAGAAGAAACTTTTTCCCTTTGAGATTCACAAAAACAACATTCATAGGAACAAAGTCTCTTCCCTAAAACCTAAAATATTGCTGAGAAGGCACTGCTAATTATGATCTCAGCTAATCTAGGCTAATATGGAAGGAGGGCTTTAAAATATTTTAACATTTTATTATGGAAATATATATAAAAGGGATAAAAGCACAATGAATCTTCACTCAATTTCTGAATCCCATTATTCAATTTCTAAAATCATTAACTTTCTGTTACTCTCATATAATTTATCCATTCCCCCCCATATGTTTTCTGGTGGGAACCTAGAATACTTAACAGTAAATCTCAGACAGCATATGACATTATTCCTGAATATTTTAGTAGGCATCTCTGGCAAACAAGGACTTAAAATAACAGCAACAACCTATAACACAATTTCATACCTACAAATATTATCAATCATTTCTTAATATCATTTAAATAGCCCATGATTAATTTTCATTAATTATCTTAAAAAAGACTTTTACAATTCCCTTTTTTGAAACATATATAAACAAGGATCATACATTCTACTTGGTTGATGGGTACCTTAAATCTCTTTTCATTTATAGTCCATTATCCTTCCCTAATTGGCATTTATTTTGAAGAAACTGGATCATTTATTCCATAAAATTTTCTACACTCTGGATCTGAATGATTTCATCCTCATAGTGTCATTCAACATGTTCTTAAATTATCCATATTTTTTGTAGATGACTAATTACATCTTAAGGTCTGATTACATTTAGGTTCAATTTCTTTTGAGCAAAAATATATCATAGGCACTGCTATGTAATTCCTCTTGCATCATATCAGTATATGCCTCCCCCCTCTTTGTGATGTTAAGATTGATCAGTGGGACCAAGGTGTTGTCAGCTTGACCCTCCCATTATAAAGTTTGTCATCAGTCTTTCACACAAAAATCTGGTACCTTATTGCTTCTTACATCAATTGTTTCATGAGAGGTTGTTGAATTGTAATTTTCTAATCCTACTATTCCTTCCCTCATTTATTAGCTCTAATTTTCTATAATGAAGAACTTAAAACTCATTGATTATTTAGTGACTATGAAATAGAGCCTATACAGGAAAGTCACAAAAATGTTTAATTTTTTTTCTCTATATCCATTTTGGTTCAAAGGTGACCAAAAATGACCATTATGAATTCAGAATACTTATATACAGTATTTAATATATTTCAGTCTATGGTAATTATTTTCCTACTTTGATGCTTAAATTGTTTCAACTGTGGGTACTAGGAGCCTATTCAAATTGGCTAAACAATCCCTTATAGTTAAGGCATGACAAGATGTGCTACAATCATTGTACAGTTCCTGTCCCAGATATGAGTATTTGTCATTTGTCCAAAAAGCCTGACTCCTTCCAGTGGGGAATGATATTTAGATACAATAAAGCACTAGGGGTGTTCACTGTCATTAAATTGTCACTGCTTCTCAGTCTTTTGAGTGAGTAGGATGGGAAACACATATTTGTAAAAGAGAAAAACTAATGTGAGTTCATGCGGACATTACCAACCAAATTAAAGATTATAGAATTTTTGGTAGAAGTCTTTTAATTTTATATTTAGGTATTTTTCTCTAAGTCTTAGGCTTTAATAATCAAAAGTATTCATTTGCTTTTTCTAATATGTATTAGTTGCAAAATAACAAGACAACCATTATAATTAACAAGATATATAAATGTAGTTTAAACTTTCTTTGCAGTCTGTTTGACCTTAGGATTTGCTCTGCTAATAGACTGTCAAAACACTATGCACTTAAGTGACTTGCAATCATTCTCCATGTGATTATACTATCAACTTGGTATAGTTAGGTTCATTTGTTTTAGTTAGTTTTTGATTATCAGGTCTTGCTTTGTAATTTGTTTAAGGTCAAAATTTAAAACATCATCATTCAGAGGGATCTAGGTTTCCCTTTCTATCCCATGCCTCTACTTCTCTCTCTAGTTCATAAGTAGTCATTTTTATTAGGTTTGGGTTTATCTTTCCAATGTTTACTTCTGAAAATATAAGCATATGCTCTCTTCTCACTTATTACACAAAATTAGTATACTACACACTCTTATGTATATTGCATTTTTTCACTAAACTCCGTAGCAGCTTAGAGACTTCCTGCTTCTATTTTACACCTGCACAGTAATCTTTTATAGTTTTAACATTTTTTTCTAAAAATGGCTACTGATGGTTGAGTTGTTTCTGTTGTTTTGCTTTTGCTTTAATAAACAATCATATGCATGTGTCATTTCATTATCTTGCATTTCCTTTTTCACATACGTATTAACTGAGCAGAAATCTGTACCACGGCTCACACCCTCGCTGCTTAAACTCTTGCCGAAAGCTAATAGAAATACACAGTTGAATTAGGAGCCATTCTATACTCAGCTAAGACACCTAAAACTTTTGGGATTTGGATTTCATGGGTAATAACTAGATTTACTTTTTAAAGAAACAACTATAGTCACTGGTTTGACAAGAAGGTGGAATTACATTCATCAAAGTAATTTTTACATCTTGGCAGCCCTAAGCTGAAAAACTTAAATGCTGTTATGGACATAATTATAAAGAGTATGAAAATAAATTTAATTTCAAGAGTTAAATAAAAATTAACAATCCTTTAAAATATTTGTCTCAACATTTGGCCAACCACAAATTATAACTACATAGTCTTGTGCAAGCTTCAGTTTATTTATAGGAAATATAGCTCCTCTGAAGATGTGCTCCTGACAGCTGTAACTAGTCTTTTCTCATGTGAGAAACAGTGCATGGAATGCTTGGAAGTAGCAGCTGCCACAGATAATATTCCCATCTTTGGAAAAATACATTTTCCTACAAAAGTACTGTCAGAATGCCACAGAAGAGCAACTAGTTCCATGTGCTTTCGAATAAAAGCTTATCTAGGTTTTAATTATGCAGTGTACTGAGCACGTGAAATGAGAAATGTTTTGTCTAGCTAATTAATCAATATTAAAACATCCCTAACCAGTGGGTAGTTTTTAAATTAATGACACTATAGTAATATTAATATAGCAGAGAAAAGTCATAATGGGTACCAGTCCACGTGATTCAACTTTAATGTCAATATGAAAACATTTGTTTGTATAGGTCCTAATTAGTTTCATGAGGATTCTTTCACCATCACTAATTCCCAACCAAAAGACATTATTTCTGACTTAAGGATGATTTCTCATATGTATCAGCTACTGGACCTCTCAGGTTTTTTCCACAACATATTCTCTCATTTCGATTTGCAAAGCACATCATTAGTATTAAATGTCAGAGGTGAACTCACAAACAGCACTGATGTCTAAAGCTTTCAGTATTTGTAGCTTTAAATTTGGAAACACAACCAGCTCCTAATACAAATAAAAGTGTTATCATAGAAGCTGGCCAAAGGGCCGGTATGCTTATTAAAACAGCATTGTAGAAATTATAAAGGAAAGAAGGGAAAAGATTAGAGAAAGCAGAACGTTATCTTTGTGCTTCTTTAAAAATCACCACAGGACTAACAAAGTACAGGGCACATAGAAGAAAGCCAGTATGCCTGACTCACAATATGAAAATAAACCAACATAGTTTTTATATTTCAATGTGGGAACATTTTACTTGTTGTAAGGGAGTGATAGCCAAATTAAAATTTGAAAGATTCCTGATATTTTCAGCCTTATAATAGCTTAGCTCTGTGTTGTCTGAAAACAGTAGACATAAAATATATTACATTGCTTTGTACTCAGAATTCTAATACCAATGTCCACAAATGTATGTCTCAAGTATAATCCTGTCATTTTAGAAGCAGAAGAAAACACATCAATAATGTATATTACATTGCTTTAAATTCAGTTTCTTACGTTATACATGTCAATTTATTAGAAAATCCTGTACCAATTTTAAGATTGGGAAAAATGTGACTTAAAGATAGGTCTGCATGAATACCTAGCTTACAAAATATCTTGTAATCGTCAGCCATGACATAAAAATAAAGACAAGTACATTGTTACTGGGAGAATCAAAATTATACAATGCTTTAAAACACTAACATGGTAAACATGAAGGAAAAATATCCATTAGCATTTAATGATTTTTGGTAAATAAAATGACCTCCATATATTTATCAGATGTCAGTAGAAGAGATACGTATTTCACAGTAAAATAAAGGAATCAGAAAGCCATGTCACTAGAGACCACAAAAATCAATACTAATTCACTGCATTGAAAATAATTTTGCTCTTTTTTACAATAAAAATAAAAATAAAATGTTTTATTAGTTACTGTTGAGGTTATATTATTATAAATTAGGTTCTCCTACTACTTAAAGTTCTATTTGGCAATCAATTTCATGTTATAACATCTACAGAGTTTTCTTTGAATACATCATCAATTGGTATACAAATTTAAAATTACTAAATAAAAATGACAAGATCCAATGTAAAATTTTCATTTAAAAGATAAAAATTTTAGTCTGTACTTATTTGTAGATTCCAAACATATGCCAAGATCCTCTAATAGCAATGCTAAGCTGGTAACAGCAGATGGCACTATTGCTCTGGATGTAATCAGAATAACAGCACCTTGATTTCATGAAAGATACCTTAAACACATATGAAGAACTCATCGTCAGCTGATTCCTTTTGAATATTAATATTTTATGAATTTCCCCAAAGTTAAATGCATCTTATGTTACAAAGAATTTGGGTCAGTTGGCCCAGCTATTCAGTTACTTATGATACGCTTCCAGGAAAAAAAATTTATATACTAATAGTACTGCTACAAACACATGAATAATACAAAGGACTATCTTATTATCAGATTAAATTGACTCAAATCTTAGTCAAGAATGGAAAATATCTATGAAATTCCCTTTTATGGTGCAAGATACATATTTTTAAAAAAACCAATCTTTGTAATGTAGTGCTTTACAAGAATGAAAAAAGGCAAACAACAGCAAACTTACATGGTAAAGCTGGCTAGTCAATAAAATTTGTAAGCGCATAAAATGTTTCATAAAGCTGACTTGGGATTCTAAAGTTATTAAAACAATTTCTCATGAACACAAATTTTAACAAAACACAGCCATAGCTTTACCTTTTTAAACAGACAGTTTTAATGTTTCTTTAAAAAATTATAAAAAGCACATAATTAGAAATCCATCCAATCCCAACATTTTAAGCTTGTTCATAAGATCAATATCCCTGGGAATAAATTTCAAGAAGTGACACCCACAAAACTTAAAAGATTAGAAACTTTCTTAGGTGGAATCCGGCTTGTCTATTAAGTCTTCTGGAAGTTTACACTACGGTATTAAATCATGAAAGTCACTGACACTCCTGAAGTCGCTTTCAGGGCCCCCCCCACAGGGTCCAAGACAAACTCACCTTGCATTAAACGTTTTACTACATCAGGTTAAGAAGTACAGATAACTTTAATATTAGTGAACCAGTGAAAAATAATTTTGGTTAAACATTTAAATAAATGCAAGTGATTTGGACATCAGACTAGCCTTTATTCAAGACAAAATCCACACTGACTGCCTCATTTAGTTTTCTCACATCTCACCTCTTTTATTCTTCCCTGTCATTTAAGGCTATACCTAATGTCTATGTTTTTGGTGATGCTTTTCCTTGCCATCTCCGAGAAAAACTTTTTTTTACAATTCATTTGGCTCTTAGCATATGCTATCTTATACTGATATTAACCTTTTTGCAAATGAAAGCTTCACTTCCCCAGCTAGAAGGGACATAACTCTTTGTGTTACCTCCAGAGTTTAGTGGAGGATGCTCTATTATTAGTAAGCAGTCAATGCACATTTATCGAATAACTGAAAATTAAAGGACATTCAAGTAACCATTAAAAAATAAAACACCATAGGGGAACTTAAAAGATTAGAAATGGTAAGTTTTTATACCTTAAAAAATTAAATGTCTTCAAATAATGAGTTTTAAAGGCTCTGGGTTCACTATGTCTGGGTTAAGTCCTGTCTTTGCTATTAGTAGCTGTCATGGACTTGAGCAAATGGTTCAAGCTCAGCCTTCTTGTCTGTGGCATGGGGAAAACAAGGGCCCAAACATCATAGGAAGGCTGAGAGATTCCCTCCTCACACTCCCTCTTTCTCCTTTCGAATATCTGACCACATTCAATATATACACCAGGGATTTAGAAATTAAATAGGAGTTTTTCTCTTCATGGAGCTGTTTTAATGAGGGAGACAAACAATGAACAAATAAATAAACAATAAAATACTAAGAAAAACAGAGCAGGTTAGAAGGCTGGAAAGGAGGACAGCTGTTCCTGTTGGGGTAATCAGGGAAGAGCTCCCTGAAATGGTGACATTTCCGCAGAGACAGGGGTGATGTGAAGAAACCACCATGAAAACCTGGGAGATAATACCTGTGCTCAGTGCAGAGCTAGGGAATCACGGAAAGCACTTAATAAATGATAGCTATTAAGTAAAAGTGCCAAAGTGCTTATTTAGTAATACTATTAGTGACATGGAAGTTCACTAAAAAGTTAGAATATATACATTTCTAACAGTACAGTGTAAAACTGGCAACCTTTTTTTGGTTCAGACAGGTAGTAATTGGCTTTGACTCACATATCTTGTGGTACACCTGTGGGGTGGCACGAACGATCAGAACAGGAGAGGGAACAGAAGCAGTGGATGAGAGGCCTACACACCTCTCTGAGAAGGCCCAAAAGGCCCATCCCAATCTTATCCCATCCCGACTCACTGGATGCTCTGGGCTGAGTGGGGAAGCAGAATTTTTGCTTATCTAGGTTGCAGTGATTCGATAAGTAGGACCTTCTGCTGCTTGGTCATGGATGTCTTAGAACACACACTACACCAAGTAGGGATAAACCATGTTTTAAAAAGCAAACATGTTTTACTTTAGTGTGGGTAAGTCCACAGAAATTTTGGTTTTGGTCAATATTTGTAATATTTTACTAGTGGGGAAAGTCTTTGAAACTAATTTTTCATTTAAATAGTTGTTTAAAAAGTCAGATGAGCTGTTCTAGTAGCAGAAGCAATAAAAGCAGCAGCAATGAAAACTTAATATTTAAGGCACTCTGTGCTAACTACTTCACACAATTACCTCATTTAACTATCAAAACTGCATGAGACAAACCTATCATTCTCAGTGTAAAGATGAGAAGATGAGGTTGATGAGTAATTTGCCAAGGTCACATGGTCAGTTGGTGGCAGAACTGGGATCAAATCTCTGAATTGCGACTTAACAATTATTTCGCAGTGAAATGAATTTCTGCTCACTCCTGCCACCCAACAAATTATCCCACCTTATTTATTTATTAGAAATAAAGAATGTTTTTGGTATTGTTCTGCATTTTAATATTTATTCATTCAGTAAAATACAATATAGCTTTACATGTACAGGAGATGTCACATATATTATCTTGATCTTCTGGCATTATTTTGAGCTAGATTATGGATCTATATTTTCAGAATCCTTCAAATCTGGAGAAAATGTTTGAAGAATTATATATGTCATATTCTGAAATGCTTTATAAATAAATAAAAAGTTTCCAGAAAATGTAGCATTTCTCCCTTAAGCCTATAAACAACCAAAGGAGGAAATTATCATTTTAGAGTTGTTCATCATTTACTGTACAGCAATTGTTGTTACAAAAAGTAAAATAACTTCTGTGAATTTGTCTAAACCAGCAAGCACTGTGCAGTCCAATTACATATAGTATTGCTTATGCTTGTTCCAAATGTAATAAACCTGTGTAGTCAAAAAGAGTGCCAAGAAATAATAATTCCAATAAAACTAAAGCTATTTGAAGTTTTCTTATTTTAACAGGAAAGAAGGAATAAAATGTGAAGTATAACTGGTCAGAATATAGACTCTACAGCTGCTGTTCACTGTCCATTTTAATTTTAGAATTCTTATTGACTCTAATTAAAATTCTATAGATGGAAGAGTTGTGTGTTTCCAAAGAACTCACAGTGAATGCTGTCTGCCAGCCATCTCCAAACACCCCATCACCACACACAACTCGCCTGTCAGGGGAGCTAATGCAGACATCGCAGGACACACCACATTTGTCACTGTGGCTAATATCACAGATACGCAGCTCTTTTTTCTTAGCACACAAAAGCAAGATATGTAATTCAATGCTCAATTTACCCTTGTCTCGCAGGAGATTTTTTCCCCGCTAATTGATAGAAATTAAGCCATTAATCAAGCCACTAGCCATCATTCAAACCAGGAAAGATGAATACAAACTTTCATCATAACCACCTTCCCCATTTTAGTGTTCATTAGCATTAATTTTTAATGCAATTATGCTATTCTTTTACGCTGAGCTCATAAATTACTGCTCTTTTGTTGCTGGCTGGCCTTGTAAAATCCAAACTAATGCTTTGTGCTCTGATCTTAAAGGCAATTACTAGGTTCTTCTATCTTTTAAATCTTTGCATCCTCAATAACCTTTATATATAATGAACACCCATAACTGACTATGCTTGTTTTTTAATGCCTCTATATAAATCTCTGTGAATATATAAATATAGTTAAATGTATCTATAATAAACATATAAACACATACACATATATTTTAAAATGTAGGCATTAATATAAAAATAAGACCTCACAAATTCATATTGACATTTAGGTTTGAATATAAGGCTATCTTTATGATTTTTTGTGATAAAAATGCAATGTATTATTGTACTCAAGTTATACTTTCTATAACAAATTAGAGAAATAGTGAATTGGAGAATAGTTCATAATAGTGGCTGATTATTATAAACATACTCAAAAGTAGAACTGCTAATAGAAAGAATAACAAATTTGAAATCTCTTAGTTCCATTACCTAGAATTAATGTCTTAAGTTTAAATTCTTATTTAAAAAAATTGAACTGTAACTTGATAATTAATGAGACAGAAATAAAGAGTAATAGAAGATTGAGAATCATTTATCCAAAAGTATGTTTGTAGTGCATATAACTTTAGAGTCTCACACTTTGCAAAGTGGAAACATCAAGTTACTGTATTAGAGAATGGTAATAAAATGAAAAGACAGACTTTTTTCAGAAATATTGAACCCAGAGGCAACATATCCTCTTAGTTTTCTATCCCAGAGAAGGTGACAAGATGGTCTTCCCTTGTATTTCCCCCAAAGCACTGGTTATGCTTACTTTTAGGTACAAAGCAGTTTAGAACAGCACTCCAACTCTCTCTTTGCATCATTCCAAAAATGCCTTTGACTTTGTTTGCAAGTTGTGATGCTGTGGCTGTGCACTAGCTACGGTACATGTGTGGCATTAAGATTAACGAAATAAGGCTTAACAGGAAGATGTTGGCAGTGCTGGTGCTTGTGTCCAGCCCAGTGCCGAGCTGCACAGTGGCAGCCTACCTCTCATACCACTGGATGGGGGTGGTACAGGGAAGTGCACTCAGGAGGCTTCCACCAAAAACGAACAATGAAAAAACATGGTTTGGACCATTAACTTCTTAAGATATAGAGATGATGGCTGGCTTGACTTCATTCTGCATTTCCTCTCATGGCTAATTCTTCGTTAGTTTTCATCTTTAATAAGAAGTCTTATACATGGAATTATAAGCAGTAAGGCTGAATTCTATGAGAACTTGAAGTCTTCAACCAGGGGACTTATTATGCCAGGAAAAGCAGACAATCTAAACCCGACGTATCTTTTATGACACAAATAGTTATCTAACATATTTATATCTGAATATTTAAGTAGTCAGTATGAAGTTATAATTCTAATACCTCTTCTTATGAACATGTTGTGTTTGTGCTCAGAAACTTAGAGGAAATAGTCTATAGGCCTATGTGGCTTAATTTCTCTAAACATGCTGATAAAAATTCTAGGTATTATGGTTTGGATCTAAAATGGCCCTAAAAGCCTCATGTGTTTAGAAGATGATTGTGTTATGGGGGCTATAGCTGACTTTGTTTTAGGGGGTTGGGCCAAGTTGGAAGAAAGGGGCTGGCTGGGGTGTGACATGGAAGGTTATACCTTTGTCCTTGGCTCCTGCCTTCACTTTCTGCTTCCTGGCTGCTACGACATGAGCAGCTTTTCTCACCAGAACCTTTCCCATCCCTTTGTGCCTTGGAGCCAGCCCACCAGGGACTATAACCATAAGCCAAAATAGACCTCTCTTCCATTAAGTTGTGAGCATGGGGTATTATGTCCCAGAAAGGTAACTAAGACACTGGGGTTCAGAGACTGAAAACGAAATTAATTCAGCTAACATGTTTGTATGCGTGGGGCTAGCTAAGTGCTGGATATTTCTGTCTGAAAAAAACATAGTTTTTGACCTCCAAGAGACCATGGACAAAATGGAACTAATTCTAATTTGAACTTTTATTTGCAAGTAGCTGTGAGTTGACTGTTGGCGGGTACAGGGATTTATTGTGTTTACAAAGTGTCTTTGCATCTGTTATTTCAATTGAACCTGAAAAGTTGTAATTTTTGTCGTTTTTTTTTGTTTTGTTTTGTTTTGTTTTTTTTTGGTCTTTTTGAGACGGGTTTCGCTATGTACTTCAGTCTGGCCTTGAACTCACTTTGTAGCCCAGGCTGGCCTCGAACTCACAGTGATCCTCCCGCCTCAGCCTGCCGAGTGCTGAGATTACAGGCGTGCGCCACCATGCCTGGCTGCTTTGTTTTTTTGAGACAGGGTCTCACTATATAGCTCAGGTTGGCCTTGAATTCACCATGTAGCCCAGGCTGGCCTAGAACCTGATGCAAAGCTTTTGCCTCAGCCTCCCAGGTGCTGGGATATAGGTGCGTGGCACCACACCCGGCAAATTGTAATTTTTGGAATAAATTTAAGACATACCATATGAGCCACTGTTGGGATACAAAACCAAGTCTTTGTATTTAAATTTCATATGCTTCCCATTGCACTAGGTAGTTTGGTAATCTTTGAAACCTCTGACAACCTTACATGAAGAACAGTTATGATTTATGTGCTTATGTTATATAGCTAGCAATTTTGAACCTTTAAACAGAGATGGAATAGGAAGGATGATAATACTAGTTTCTCTTTTTAAGAGCAGAATATTTTGCTTAATAGTGTAGTACATCATATACAATCATAAGACTTAAAAAAACCACTAAATACTTCAAATTACATTTATCAAGGCATAACTTATCTAAAATAACAGAACTTACTTGGACAAATGCTAAACCAGGGTAAGCTCCACCACAATCAAGATATGAATATCTCCACTGCCACCAAAAATTTCCTTTGTGCCCTTCTGCCGTCAGTCTCTACCCTTCCCTGCACTCAGACAATTACAGATCCGCTTTCTGGCGGTATAGACGAGCTTGAGTTTTCAAGATATTTCATATAAATGGCATATTCTTTCATATCTGACATCTTTCATTTAGTATAATGCTTTTTGAGATACAGAATTCTACTATACGAATACATATTTTTAAAAAATCCATTCACTCATTGATGGGAACATTTGGATAGTTTTCAGTTTCTGGCTTTTGAGAATACAGTTACTATAATGTGCATGTACAAATCTTTGTGTAGATTCATGTTTAATTTTCTCTTGGGTGGTTAATACTATCCTAATGTCTGGGTTGTATGATAAGTGTATGTTTAATTTTATAAGAAACTGTCACACTGTTTCAAAAAATGGATGTATCATTTTACATTCCCACCACAGTATGTAACAGCACAGTAATGGTTATTCCACATCTCAACATTTGGTATTATCAGCTTTTAAATTCTAGCTTTCTAATTGGTGTACTGTAGAATGTTCATTGCTGTTTTAATGTGCATTTCCCTGATGGCTAATGACATTGACCAATTTTTTTTCATGCAATTATTGGCCATTCATTTTTCTTTGAAAGGAGCGCTCAAGTCATATTTTTAAAATTGGATTGCTTATTTTCTGATTATTGAATTATAAGAGTTCTTTATATATACTGAATATACATCCTTTGTCCATATGTATTGCCAATATTTTTCCCACTTGACTTTTTTTTTTAACTTGATGGTATTTTTCAAAGAGCAATTATTTTCATTTAAAAAAAGTCTAATTTATCATTTTGAAAAATCATTTGTGTCTTATCCAAGAAAATTTTCCTAATTGAAGGCTGCAAAATTTTCTCCTGTATTACCTTCCAAAATTTTTATAGTTTTAGCCTTTATAGATTAAAAGACATTTCAAGTTACTTCTTATATATGTTAGGTAAGAGTCAATGTTTATTTTCCCCTATAAACATGTGCATTTTTTTCAGCACCATTGTTGAGAAGACTTTCCTTTTCCTATTGAATTGCATTGGCAGTTTTGCTGAAAATTAACTGGCCATATATGCCAAGTTTAATTTCTAGTGTCTTTAGGTTGTTTCATTTATCTATATGTTTTTCCTCATAGTAATCTAAAGTCTTGGTAACTGTAGTTTTCTATAGTAAGTCTTGGAACCAGGGACTGTAAGTTGCCCAGCTTTATTCCTTTTTTAAAAAATGCATTAAATATTCTAGGTTATTTTCACTTCATATAAAATTGCTTCTAAGTAGAAACTTTGCTTCTAACACTTTAGTTTGAATTTTAGTATCAGGGTGTAAACCATACAAAATAAAATTCGATTTTAGTAATAGGTTGCAGCACAAATGATTAATAAAATTAGAGACTTTCCAAATGTGAGTCTTTTGGTATATTTAAAATAATGAAACCAATGTATATTACTTAAATCAACTTTATAAAAATAATTTTTGGTAATTGATCAAGTTGTAAAAATGTTATCTAAACAAATAGATACTTCTACAGCAAATTTTAATTTCTTTTGATTTTAGAATCAACAACTGAGTCACATGCACATTATTTTATGTAGGACTTGACACATAACAAGATAATGGTGTAAAGGATTAAAAAATATTGATGTTAAATCGCTTCTTTTGGGGGGGGATATCAATGAATATAGCCTAGAATGTATTCAGGTATTACTGATAACAGGAAAGGCAAAAGAGATAATAAATATAACTTAGTAGACAAAGAAAGTTTCAGAGGGCTTTAAAGAACCAAAAGTGAGTATATGTGTGTATAATATTTTACTTGTACATATTATGGAGTATAGTGTGAAAATGTGAAACATGTTTATAGAGTATAATGATCAAGTCAGAATAGTTAACATTTCCATCTTCATGAACATTTTTTAAAAAACTGATTAACACATAATTTTACATATTTATAGAGTACAGTGTTATATTTCAATACATGTATACAATATGTGCTGACTGAATCGGAGTAGTTAATTTTCTACCTCTTTATCATTGCTTTGTGTTTGGAGAGAGACTCTGAGGTTCTTTCTTTGAAATATTCAAAAAATATATACTAGATAATTATGAATTATAGTTCTCCCAGCATTCCATAGAACAGTAAAACTTACTACTTCTAAGTATCTTTGAGTGTTCATTTTCCAAACTTCCACTATCTCCCCTCCCTCCTACCCTTACCATCCTCTAGAAATAATTTGAGTACATTTTTAGGAGTCTGAACACTTGGAGAAATTTTAACTGTCCTAGAAACACAACTAGGGGTTGGAGATCCCAAATCAAATGGATGAATAATTTCCACTCCTCAAACTACAATTTAAGAAACAACAAACTTCTGGAGCCTAAACTGTACTCCAAAACCTGTAATTATAATCTCCTATTTGCTCATTTTGCCAATAATTTGTTCTCATTTCAGCTTTTTCCTTCGAAGAAGTGCAAATAGGATTTTTAGATTTTAAGAATAACTCTAAGCATCATCTTATCTTGTATGGTGGACAATTTGTTTTTGTATGTTGAAATACAGTTGATCGGGCTGAATCAAGAAATATATGTGGTAGTTTTTGGTTTAATTTATTGTTGCTAGCTTTAGATAAGCCTGAAGTCTTCTTGATAATATTATGACTATTATGACAGTAATCAGAATTATGAATTATATGTATACTTGTATAATTTTTTCAAATAAAATAGTCTGGTAAGAAAATCTAATGATTTCATTAAAAAATTCTACTGTAAGAAAAAAAGGGTAGCAACTTTTAAAACAAAAATCCTACATCAGTAATGACTGTGCCCTTTATAAAAAATGGAGAAAACTATCCACACTTTAACTTATTTCTAAAACATCATAATATCAGTAAATCAAACCATATCCAATCTTTACATTCTCTAAACTGAGACATATATAGTACAGCCATTCAGATACGATAAGGTACAGAGTATAAATAAAGAAATAAAAGGAATTAATAAATGGGCAATGAGATACATATTTTAGTCCATTCCATAGTCACTAATATTAATATTATCCATCAATTTGTTTCTGCTAATAGTGTTTTTTAGTGACAAACATGAAGTTGCAAAGTAACAGGCAAATCTGCCTCTATTTACAGTTGCAATGACTATAAAAATTAGTGTTCTAAGTTCTAGCTTCATAACTATCTTCGGCGAATTTTGCCATTAAATATCTATCCTTTCTCCTAAGTTAAGATATGGTTTGTACTAAAGTGCAAATATGACCTCTGGGCACCCCTGTATCAGAGACAAGTTTATTACTACATAGAAAAGCACAGGGCCTTGAGGACTGATAGGTTTGGAGGAAGAATAAACCCAGGAGATGAGGAACTGATAGAAAGATCAGGATGGTGTAGTTGTTAAAACCTGGGAATTAGGTAGGGTGAGGGGTTTTTGAATATGTGAGCAAAGGGGTCCAAGGAAGGAAAGTGGTGAGATGGTGAACAGAATCTTTCCAACATGCAACTTCACATGTAGATCTTCTAGTGATCAATGTGGGAAGACAGTAGCTCTAGGGCATGATTTTTAGTATAAGAACACAATTTCCAAGCAATCTATTATTACTTCACATATTTTAATTCTTAGGAATTCACATGAGCCACCAATACGTACCTGGTGTTCTAAAGATATGTAACCTTTGGGAATGGTAAAATGGGAATCATTCTGTAGTATCTCAAAATCTGAACAGAAAATCTACGAGTTCATAAAGATGTTGAAATTTAAAAACCTCAAGGTATATTTATGAGGTGAAGAATCTGTAACTGAATAAGTGTGGAATGCTACTTATGTTGGATAAGTATGCCACTTTAATCCAAGCAAAAGTGTAAAGCTGTAGGAATAATATCTCAATCGATGAATACTAAGACTGATTATAAATATAAATTTTATACATGCACAGATACATATACATGCATAACAGAAGTCCAGGCCTAGTTAAACTCTTTTAATGTCACAAAATTATTATGTCATAGTTTTGGCACTAAAAATAAACCTTCAAAAATGAAACTATGTAAATCCACAGTTAATTTTAAACATTTCAAGAAGAGTTTTTACAGGATGACTCAGGGCTTGATCCAGCAGCCAGATGGATATAGGAGGTCAATAACCCAAAATCAATGAGACAGTGATTAGTCAGGCAGTAAAATAAGTCCCTGGAAACAATTATTGTCCAACACACCAGAAAGTCATTTGACCAAATACTTGGAAAGTATTTTTCCAAAGTATTGGAAAATGGATTTAGAAGGTAAGCTTTCAGTATCCCTCTACTGTTCCTTTCTCAAGATCTTATATAGCAGTGATGGCGAACCTTTTAGAGCTTTCAATGATACAAACAGCCTGCTGCATGCAGCACACATGCCATAGGTTCGCCACCACTGTTATATAGCAAACACATTTATAAAGCCGGTAACTACTTCAAACAATAATTGCTGACTACAAAAAGTCTGTTCAATGACTGGAGGGGGGAGGGTTCTATTAAAAAAGACATGTTTACTTGTTCCTCCATATGCTGACTGCTAAGAGAACATATTTATTTCTTTGGGTTTATCTAGTTAGATACCCTACAAAAACTGTAAGCTCTAAGAGAACCTGATCTGGTCCAAACATGTTATAAACCATGCTGAAATTTCACCACAAAATAGAAGTGGGCCACACCAGTATATATAAGGGATCTAAATAATGTATTTGAAAGTCTAAAAAGAATAGTGTTTTGGCCATACTAAACATCCACAAGGAATCTAGTATTTAATGAGGAGCTGAATGGATGCTACTGCTACTAAGGCAAAAGCCTTTATTGGAGACGGAAGTTTTTGAGGATTCTTTTTCTAAATTTCGTGGACAAAGAAGGTATTTTTATCTCTTATGACAATGTCTAGAGAATGCATAAAAGCTATCTTTTCCTTAAAACTACTCAATGATGACTTGTTAAGAAGGATTCTAGGGCCGGTGAGATGGCTCAGCAGCATAAGCACCTGCCTGGCAAGTGTGAGGTCCTGAGTTTGACTACCAGTACCCACATGTGAAAAAAGGGCTGGTGATACCGCTCAGCGGCACGGGCGCCCACTGGTGTGTGAGGTCCTGAGTTCGACCCCTGGAACCCACAAAAAAAAAAAGGATTCTATTTCTACTTCTTCTCTATCATTTGATAAAAGGGACCACTTCCTCATTCTTGTGATAGTTTTTTTCATCTGGCTTCTATGATTTCATACTCATCTTGTTTTCTTTCTTATCACTGGTTAAAATCCCTTGCTTTCAGTACAGGCTTCTCTAGATGCTAGGATATTCCAGAGTTCAATCCTGGGCTCTTTTATCTTCCTTCTCTCTCTAGGTAACTTACAGTTATAAATATGACCTGTAGGCTGATGATCTTCAAATCTTTAGCTTTGGTTTTGATGTCTTTTCCAAATTCCAGACTCATATGCCACAGTCTCTATTTTTATCTCTGAAAACATAAATTCAAACTCACTTTTCATTGGCTTTCTATCGCATTTAGAATAAAATTCAAACTCCATACTCTTACTTACAAAGCCCTACATAATCTGGTTTCTGCTAAATACTTCGACTAAATTTCTAACCCCTTCCCTAGTGACTTTGGCCTATTTTATAGTTCTTAAGCAGTGAAAGCTTATTTATTTATTTTTTGGTAAGCTTATTTTTAACTTAGGATATACACAGAAGCTGTTCCTTCCATCCCTTTGGATGGCAAGTCCCTGCTTGTATCAGATTTAGTTTAAGTGCCAGCTCCTTAGGCAGACCTTCCAAGGGCACTCAGTCCATAGTAGCTACTGGACTAGCTAACACATCAAAAAAGAGTAGATAAAGTAGTTAGTTGTGAGGCTATTACTGGAGTCCAGATAACAGATAACATCCGCACCAAGAGTAGCAGAGAAGATGGAGACATATTTTGGACATTGAATCAACAAAAATTTTGTGAAGGGTAAGGGAAATATCAAGACTGATTTGAAGTTTTTGGATCATGCAACTAGATTAATGATGGTTCACTTATTAAGATGAGGAATACTTACAGGCACAGTTAGAACTTCAGTTTTGAAGATGATGGCTTTGACATGCCTACATGTTAAAAAAAAAAAAAGTTTCCAAGTCTAGAGTTCAGAAGAGTCTGGCTAAAGATATAAATTTGGAAGCAATAAGCACATATAAGACACAAAAAATGATAAATTTACCTGAGAAGAGAAATACAAAAACAGAAAAGAGGACAGACTTACAGTAAACAAAAACTGGACATTGGGTAAAGGAAAAAGAGGTAGGAAAATCAGATAAGTAGTCTTTTGGGTGGAATGCTGCTGAAAGGTAGAATATGACAAGGAAAATTTCACTAGCTTTAGCAAACTGGAAAGTATTGGTGATTTTGGTGAAAGCAGTTTTAATTGGGTGATGAGGTCAGTCGCACTGGAGACGGCTTGTGCTAAATGAAGATGTGTTTCCTGGATTATGGAGGACAAGATTCTCTAAATGATACTTCTATTAAAAAGAACAAGCAACACAGGATAAAATATTTCACAAAATCAAATGTACTGCTGAGATCACAAAAGTAAAGAATTTACGAAGTCCAAAAATGAAGTGAGGACACCCAGGACAGGCCGGGCCCCAGGTATGCGGGTGCTCCCACGCCTTTGGCGGGCGGACCAACACTGGAACCCGGAGACCCAGGACAGCCAGCCCCGGGTGCGTGGAGTAATCAGCAAGATCAGCAATGTGGAAGTGTCCAAAGCAGCAGTGAGGAGCCAGCAGCTGGGCTCTGGAGAACTCCACCAACAGAAGACCAGACCCAGCCCCCACATCCCGAGGCCAAGATCAGCTCCATACCCAGCACATTTCTGTGATCTGACATGGACACTATAACAGAACTGTAAACGCCAAAGGTATTTTACTACTTTTATTTTCCCTTGTTTGTCTGATTGCCTATCCCTTTCCTGTCTGGTTGGAATTCGTCTTGCTTTGTCTTGTGTTTTGTAGTTATATTTGTTTTTGGGTTCTTCTTTCTTTTTTTTTTTTTTTTTTTTTTTTTTTTTTTTTGGTGGGTACCGGGGGGTCGACCTCAGGACCTGGTGCGCCAGCAGGCGCCCGTGCCGCTGAGCGATATCACCGGCCCCTTTTTCGTATGTGGGTTCCGGGAGTCGAACTCGGGCCCTCGCGCTTGCCGGGCAGGCGCTTAAGCCGCTGAGCCATCTCACCAGCCCCTGGGTTCTTCTTTCTTTTCTGTTCTCCTTCTCTTTCTTTTTTTTTTCACTGTTTAGATTTATTACCTTTCTCGTTTTCTTCTACTGATCCTCTTTTTCTACTTCCTCAACTACTTTCTTTTTTTTTTTTTGGTACCAGGGACCGAACTCATGGCCTTGGGCTTGTCAGGCAGGCGCTGTGCTGCTAAGCTATATCCCCAGCCCCTCAACTACTTTTTGAATGTAAACTTTCAAGTGAGTAAACACTGTCTCTTCCCTGATTACTCCTGCGCATTCTATTTCATTCTTTCCCTCCTGTGTCCTCCCATTTCCCAAAACTCGGGTGATTATTCTTTGACCTTCAGCCTTTACTATATTTGACCTCGTTCATCACTTTACCCTGTCTCCTACCCATCTTAACTCCCCGTCCCCTGCAAAAGGGTAAAACCACTCAATTAAGGGGAAAAGCACTGCATACAAGTACATGGTATATGTTTGATTTTGTTATAAAACTTAGAGTTTGCTCCTATGGTTGGAGGTAGCAGATTAATGGTTACAATAGTTTGTCAGTAGTTAAGCCATACTTGAAATTATTGTTATTACTAACTGTACTACTTT
Organism: Erethizon dorsatum; assembly: GCA_028451465.1. Classification (NCBI taxonomy): domain Eukaryota; kingdom Metazoa; phylum Chordata; class Mammalia; order Rodentia; family Erethizontidae; genus Erethizon; species Erethizon dorsatum. Next base: position 78,616,405 of record CM051832.1, read on the forward strand.
AGCCAGGATGTCATACATGTTATAATCAGTTTTTCTCCCCTGTATGATAATGCTATGATAGTACGGGGTCATAATCACCACCACAGCTCAGTACCAAAGGATTGGATGCTGAGCCAAATAGTAACTTTGCATACTTTACAAAGTTGGGAAGGTAGGTTCTTGGGATACCTCTAAAGAACCACCTACATCTAGAGGACATCCCTGAAGAACAGACATCTCCTAGGGAAGCCTCAATATTAGTGAAAAAGCTATCTATCATAAGAAATCAACAAGCATCAACATAGAAAACAAAATAAAATAAAAAAGAGAAAATAGAAAATGACAAGACACAGAATGCAAAATGTAACCCCAGACCCCCAGCCCACCCAGGACAAGCTCAGAACACAATGAGATAGATGAAATTGGAAGTCAAACCCTGGAACTTTCTGAAATGATACCAACAGAAGTCAAAAAACAAGTGGAAAAGGCTATAGAGAAAATAATCTCTCAGGTACAAAAAGAAATGATACTTAAAATAAAAAAATATTAGAGGAGACACAGATGAAAGAATAGATAAGCTTAGAAAAATGATGGAAACAAAAAGTACCCAACATAGGAAAGAAACAGAATCCATGAAACAGATGCAAACAGAAATCTAAGAGATTAAAACCTCTATGGAAAGTATATGCAACAGGGCCAGTGAGATGGCTCAGCGGCTTAAGCGCCTGCCCGGCAAGCGCGAGGGCCCGAGTTCGACTCCCGGAACCCACATACGAAAAAGGGGCCGGTGATATTGCTCAGCGGCACGGGCGCCTGCTGATGCGTGAGGTCCTGAGGTCAACCCCCTGGTACCCACAAAAAAAAAAAAAAAGAAAGTATATGCAACAGGCTGAATGAAGGAGAGGACAGAATATCAGATCTTGAAGACACAATTGCAGCAAGTGATCATGTAAAGAAAGATATTTTAAAAATAGCAAGAGACCATGAAAAATCAATCCAACAGCTACAAGATGACACAAAGGAGAATAACATAAGATTGACGGGTCAATGAGAAGGCTGGAGACAGCACAAATGCCATAAAAAAAACTCTTCACAGAAATAATGGCAGAAAACTTCCCAAGTGTGGATAAAGAATTTGACATACAAATAAATGAAGCACATAGAACTCCAAACAGCCATGATTACAATAAAACTACACCAACACATATAATAATCAAGATTCCAGAAATTCAGCACAAGAACAGAATATTAAAAGCTGTTAGAGAAAAGAAACAGATCACCGATAAAGGAAAGCCCATCAGAATCATGGCAGGCTTCTCAACACAAACCCTCAAGTCAAGAGCTTGGAGTGAAGTATTACAAGTCCTGAAAGAAGACAACTTCCAACCCAGATTGATGTACCCTGCAAAACTATCTTTCAAAATTAATGGAGAAATAAGATACTTCCATGACAAAGAACTACTGAAGAAATTCATGACCACCAAACCAACCCTACAAAGAGTACTGAAAAATATTCTAGACAAAGATAAAAATGACCACAATTCCCAGAACAACAACAGGAAGACACCACCAGGAGGGCAAGCAATTAAACAGGGGGGAGAAGCAGGAAACCAACATCAGGAAAATATCATGACAAAGATAAGCCAATACATATCAGTTATAATGCTCAATGTAAATGGCCTCAATTCATCAATCAAACAGACTGGCAGAATGGATCAAGAAACAAGATCCAATAATATGCTGAATACAAGAAACATATTTAACTCAAAAAGAAATTCATAGACTTAAAGTCAAAGGATGGAAAACAATTTTCCATGCAATGGGAACCCAGAAAAAAGCAGAGGTTAGCTATTCTGTTTGCAGACAATGTGAACTTCAACCCAAGAATGATCAAAAGAGATAAAGAAGGTCACTACATACTTGTGAGGGGAAAACTTCAAGAGGAAGAGATAACAATCATAAATATGTATGCACCAAATACAGGGGCACCCAACTATACAGGAAAAGTACTAATAGACATGAAAAACCAAAAAAGCAATAACACAATTTTAACGGGAGACCTTAACACCCCATTGTCACAAAGAGATAGATCAACTGGACAAAAAAATCAGCAAAGAAATATCAGAACTGAACCAAACCTGTGAACAAATGGACTTAGTAGACGTTTTCAAAGTGTTCCACCCAACATCATCAGAATACACATTCTTCTTCGCTGCACATGGGATGTTCTCTAAAATAGGCCATACGCTAGCCTACAAAACATGCTTAAATAAATGCAAAAGAAATGAAATTATCCCATGCATATTATCTGACCATAGTGCAATGAAACTGGAAATTAATGGCAAAAGAAACTACGAATTTCCATAAACACTTGGAAATTAAATAACACACTCCTAAACAACCAATGGGTCACAGATGAAATTAAAGAAGTAATTAAACAGTCTCTACAACTAAATGAGAAAGCAGATACAACATGGGATGCAATGAAAGCAGCCCTAAGCAGGAAATTTATAGTGGTGAATTCTCACATCAGGAAAACAGAACAAGCACAAATAAACAACCTAATGTTGCACCTCAACCTTCTAGAGAAAGAAGAGCAAGACAAGCCCAAAATCCATACAAGGGAGGAAATTATAAAGATCAGAGCAGAAATTAACACAATGGAGACTAAGAAAACAATACAAAGAATTAATGAATTCAAGAGTTAGTTCTTTGAAAGAATAAATAAAGTTGATAAACCCTTAGCCAACCTTATCAAAAAAAGTAAAGAAAAGACTCAAATTCATGCACTGAGGAATGAAAAGGGTGAAATCACCACAGATCCTGTGGAAATTCAGAAGATCATCTATACCTACTTCGAAAACCTTTACTCCCATAGGTTGCAAAACACAGAAGAAATAGACAGATTCCTAGATACATGTGAATTATCAAAGGTGAATAAAGAAAGTATAAAAATTCTGAATAACAAAAATCAGTGAATGAGATTGAAAATGTAATTAAAAACTTACCAACAAAGAAAATCCTACATCCTGATGGATTCACTGCTGAATTCTACAAGAAATTTAGAGAAGATTTAATGCCAATACTCCCCAAACTCTTTAATGAAATTGAAAGGGAAGCAGTACTCCCTAACTCATTTCTGGAGGCAAGTATTTCAAAGAGAACTACAGGCCAATCTCCCTAATGAACACAGATGCAAAAATCCTCCATAAGATACTAGCAAACAGAATGCAGCAAATCATCAAAAAGATTACACACTATGACCAAGTGGGATTCATCCCAGGAATGCAGGGATGGTTCAACATATGCAAATCAATAAATGTAACACACCACATCAACAGAGTCAAAGACAAAATTCACATGATCATCTCAATACATGCAGAAAAGCTTTTGACAAAGTCCAACACTCATTCATAATAAAAAACCCTACAGAAAATTGGAATAGATGGTCTTTACCTCAATCTGATAAAAGCTATCTATTACAAACCAACAGCCAATATTGTACTAAATGGACAAAAACTGAATGCTTTCACTCTAAAATCAGGAACAAGACAAGGATGTCCATTATGACCACTCTTAGTAAGTATAGTTCTGGAAACATCAGTCAAAGCAATTAGACAAGAGAGAAATAAAAGGAATATGGATAGGAAAGGAAGAAGTTAAATTATCATTATTTGCAGATGACATGATACTCTACATAGAAGACCCTAAAAACTCCACCAAAAGACTTCTAGATTTAATAACCAAATTCAATAGCACAGCTGGATACAAAGTTGACACTCAAAAATCAATAGCATTCCTGTACACAAACAAACTCACTGAGAGAGAAATTAGGGAAACTACACCCTTCACAATAGCATCCAAAAAAATGAAATACTTAGCAATCACTCTAACAAAGGAAGTAAAAGATCAATGCACTGAAAATTACAGTACTCTGAAAAAGGAGATTGAAGAGGATATCAGAAAATGGAAAGATATCTCTTGATCATAGATAGGAAGAACAAACATAGTGAAAATGGCCATACTCCCAAAATTATTGAACAGATTTAATGCAATCCCAATCAAAATACCATTAGCATACCTCACAGATCTAGAGAAAACATTCCTAAAATTGATTTGGATACAGAAGGGACCTAGAATAGCAAAGACAACCTGGGCAACAAAGGCAAGGCAGGAGGCATCACAATCCCTGACTTGAAATTATACTACAAAGCTACTGTGATAAAATCAGCATGGTACTGGCAATAAAACAGACCTGAGGACCAGTGGAACAGATTAGAAGACTACAAACACACTCAGCCACCTTATCTTTGACAAAGGGGCTGAACATGTTCACTGGAAGAAAGACAGCCTCTTCAATAAATGGTGCTGGAAAAACTGGCTTTCCACATGCCGAAGACTTAAAATTAGACCCATGTCTATTGGCATACACTAAACTAAAGTCAAAATGGATCAAAGATCTAAATATTAAAACAGGAACACTAAATCTACTGGAAGAGAAAGTAGGTAGAAATCTTGAAGGTGTAGGCAGAGACTTCATGAACAAAAGCCAAAATGCACGGGAAGTATTCCAAAGAATCAACCACTGGATCTCATTTTTTTAAGAAGTTTTTGCACATCAAAAGAAATCACCAACAGAGTGAAAAGACAACACACAGGGTGAGAAAAAATTTTAGCCAATAGTCCCTCAGACGAAGGACTTCTATCTAGAACACATAAAGAATTGAAAAAAATCAGATGCCCCAATTTTAAAGACCCAATCCAAAAATGGGCATTTGAGATGAATACGCACATCTCAGATGAATAAATACAGATAGCAAATAAATTTATGAAAAAATGTTCGACATCATTGGTCATTCAAGAGATGCAAATTAAAAGAATGCTGAGATTCTATCTCACCCCAGAAAGAATGGCTATTATCAAGAAATCAACCAGTAATAAATGCTGGAGGGGCTGTGGAGAGAAAGGAACCCTTGTCCACTGTTGGTGGGAGTGTAGACTGGTGCAACCACCGTGGAAATCAGTGTGAAGATTCCTCAAAAAACTAGGATTAGAGGTCCCATTCAACCCAGCTATTCCTCTTCTGGGTATTTTCCCAGAAGAATTAAAAACAGCATACCACAGCGATATATGTGTATCCATGTTTATACCAGCACAATTTGTAATAGCTAAATCTTGGAAGCAACCCAAATGCCCATCAACTGAGGAATGGACAAAAAAAATGTGGTATTTTTATACAATGTAATGATACTCAGCTACGAAGAAGGCTATACTTGAGACTCTTATAGGGAAATGGATGCAACTTGAGACCATATTCATAAGTTATATATATCAGTCTCACATGTGTAAATATCATATTGTCTCCCTAGTGTAAGAAGCGGACAGAGTAAGTAAGATCCAAAATGTACAATAGATATTGGGAAATGGGAAGAAATTGTTCAAAAGGAAAGAGAAACTCGGGGGAAAGGAGAAAAGGAAGGGAAAAGGAAAGTAAATATATATATACACACACACACACACGTGTTTATATATATATATGTATATATATATATATATACATATATATATATATACACACATATACAAGGTAGTTAAGATAGCTATACTAATTTCTATTAAGTCCACTGAAAAGAAAGGTTTGTGCTTATATTGTCTGATCAATTTTTCATGCCTATATCTTATAATCTGAGCAACTACTTTGAAGATAACAATATGCAATGTACTAACCACTGTTACTTTCCTACTATCTTGTTTTGAAATTCTGTATGATTGCTTTTGTTTTTTTCTCTTTAAAATTAAAACAACAACGACAACAACAAAAGAGAAATATGAAGTGATTAGTCCCAGTTGTCCTCTATCATATGAAAAAGAAATTGAATCATGTGAAAAAGAAAACCTTCATAAACAGCAGACTCAGAATGTACAGAAAAATTCTGTGAGACTTTAAAGGAAAAGAAAACTTCGGTGTTACACAAAATAATTTCCTAACTAATTTTACTGAGCTTGTAAATCTTGCTTCGAAATCCAGTTGAGAATAGCACACACAAAATAGAGAAGTTACAGAAGCAAATCATGAATGCAGATGCAAAAAGTTGGTAAGAGTACATGTATGCATACACACATATAGACACATATATTTACGCACACAAACATATTCACCATATGATTTATAAACAAATGAAATCAAGGAGTATAAAAAATCTACATCAGGGCTGGTGAGATGGCTCAGTGGTGTAAGCGCCTGCCTGGCAAGCGCGAGGGCCCAAGCTGGACTCCCGGAACCCACATTCGAAAAAAGGGCCGGTGATATCGCTCAGCGGCACGGGCTCCTGTTGGCACGCGAGGTCCTGAGGTTGACCCCCGGCACCCACAAAAAAAAACACAAAAAAACAAAAAAACCTACATCATAACAATGTTGGATTTATTCTAGGACTGCAAATTTAGTTCAATATAGAAGATATATTAATGTAATTCATTACAGTTTCTTTAATGAGGGTGACAAAATGCTAATCTAAACTAAAGGAAAAAAGTAAACCAAATATCATACTTAATGGTGAAATATTAAAAACAATACCTTTATGATTACCAGTTCTATTAAGTACTGGTGGGTCTAGTCAGTGCAGTAAAATAAGAAAGAAAGAAAGAAACAATATAATAATTAGGAAGGAAGAGACAAAAAGATAAGAAATATATATATATAATATATACAAACGTATTGACAGATGATTTGTTAGGTATAAAATCAGTATTCAACAATTAACTGCATTTTTGGATATAAGCCATGAACAGAAAATATAATTTTAAAAAAGATAACCATTCGATAGCATAATAACACAGAAATAAATACAACAAATGATGTGTCAGTGCTTTTGGGAGACAACTGTGAAAGTTTGTTAACAGACTCTAAAGAAGACCTTTAAAAATATGCAGAGCTATGTCATGCTCAGGATAAAAAAACTCAACACCATTAAAGTATAAGTTTTTGCCAAATTGATCTATGGAGCCAACGTATTTTAATAAAAAATCCTTCCATTTCAGATGGTGAGTTTATTTACTACCTATTTAGTGAAACTTGAAGAATTCATTGTCAAATTTATATGACAGAGCAAATGTTAAAAATAACCAGAATATTTATGCTGAAGAAAAATTAATATGCTGTGAGACTTGTCCAGAACAGGAAAATCTCTAGTGACAGAAAAAAAAAAGACTCACAGTCACCTATGATGGGAGAGGATGAGAAGGGGATAAGGAGTGACTGCTGTTGCATACAAGTTTTCTCTGCAGGTCACGAAAATACTCTAAAATTCATTGGGGTGCTGGTTACACATCCCTTTAAATATAATAAAATTACTACATAATATACTTTAAATGTATGAATTACCTGGTATGTGAGTCATATCTCAATAAAGCTCTTTACTTTAATGAATAAGGCAAAGTAGTAGAAATCATAAGGAAAGAAACTGACTATAACGGTTGATATATTTTGTCAACTTGAGAAGTTCAGAAGTTTAAGTGACTCAGCAGGGGCCAGGGTCCTCACTTTGTAAACATCCTCAGCCTGTGCAAGAGGAGGGCAGGGAGATGGTGTGAGTGCTACCCCCCCACTTGGGGGGAAGCCTGCTTACAACATAAGGGAGGAAAAGAGGCTTGCTCCCCCCTTTCTGCTCTTGCTGCTTCTGCTGTCTTCTGTGCCTTGAACTGCTGCCCCTCACCACGCCATCCTGCCTTGGAGCCAGCTGATTACGGACGGAAACCTCCACAGACTGGGAGCTAAATAAACCTTTCCTTCCTTAATTTTGGGTGTGGGGTATTTTGTCCCAGCAATAAGAGAAAAGTAACCAAGACACTGACTGTGAAGGCTGTCAGAGAAATGGATGGTGACTGGATTTAAGGGAGTTATTTTAAGATGGGAGATAAAAGAGCAGTGGAGGTGAACCTATGGCATGTGTGCTGCAGCAGGCTGTTTGTATCACTGAAAGCTCTAAAAGGTTTGCCATCACTGTCCTAGAGCATAACTATTTCTTGTTACTGAATGATAAAGAGGACAGGGAAAGACCAATGATGCTGGAGTTATAGGAAACCAACAAAGCACAAAGTATTTGATAAAGCAAGTCAGGTCTGGGAACACCACGGGTGAAAATGGCAACAAGAGTGAGAATAAAGAAGAGAGGAGCAAATTACAGTTCACTAATACAAGTACAGATGGTGAAGATGACGATGTTCTTGTTTGATGGATTCTGTTTTGTCAATGAAGATGCGGTAGGTCCACTGCTAATTGAGTATGAGTGGAGAGGAAAAGGTATAATAAGTTTGAGCAGAAAGAACATATGACACAGTTGGCATGGGACAGTCAGCCTCCTGGAGAAAAACCATGGGACGGATGTGTAGCTTGATGTGTCTTGTTTACTTGAAGTCTGCAATGAAGGAAATAAAAAATCTAACAAGCATCTCAATTATTTAGTGGTATCAAAAACACCATCCAAAATGAACATTTTATATAAATAATTCTTTTGTACTGGTATCATATTACTATTTTCTAACTCCATTTTGCAAAAGGAATAGTTACCCTAATGTATTCTGAAAGGGGAGTGAATGTGGTGTGTGACAATAAAGTAACGATGCTTCAGTGAGAATAGGGTGGGCAGGCAAATATCATCAGGTGGATGTTAGCTCGCAGAAGAGACTTCTGCTTATGTAATGTTATAGAGTTAGAAATCAAGTAGTTGATTCCGCCAGGAAACCTTCCTAGATTATTTTAATAATATGTCACAGGGACTGTAGGAAAATATCCCAACCCAATCTCTGCTAAAAGCAATACAAACATCACCAGCTATTGAAGGTGATCTCTACCAGCTTCTTCCTTACTTATTGTGTATGGTCAATGAGGTAAGATTAGTGAATCTTTTTCAGTTAAGTATCACTGATCCACGGAAGGAAAAATAATTTATGTTAGCACATATCAATAAAAGAAATTATCTGGAAAGAAATGTACATATTCTATCTATATGTATTTAAAAAGAAGAAAAGGGAAAGTGACATTTATTAAGTATAAAAATACGACATATTTTAGTTAAAAATTGCAGGCAATTAAGGAAAAAAATGGGAGCTAAGGGATAAACAGATATAGAAAGAGTGTGGACAAGCAAATGAGACATGCAGAAAGACACACACAAAAGGGATGAAAAACAGGAAGGAGAAATAAAAAGATGAGAAACAGAAGAGAAGGAAAACAAATAGGAAGAGGAGAGATAAAGAAAGTCTTTCACCTCGTGACAAAGTACCAGACGACTGGGGCCATGCATGAACTGGTTATCACACAAAGTTTTCAGTTAAAATTTGGAAAACTGGATGTGCTGAGTTCCCAGCTATTTAGCTAAGAGGCTAAAGCAGAAGAATCACCCAAGTCTATGAATTCAAGTTCAAGCCAGCATGGGCAACACAGTGAGACTTTCTTTCCTTTCTTTTCTTTTCTTTTCTTTTCTTTTCTTTTCTTTTCTTTTCTTTCTTTCTTTCTTTCTTTCTTTCTTTCTTTCTTTCTTTCTTTCTTTCTTTCTTTCTTTCTTTCTTCTTTCTTTCTTTCTTCTTTCTTTCTTCTTTCTTTCTTTTCTTTCTTTCTTTCTTTCTTTCTTTCTTTCTTTCTTTCTTTCTTTCTTTCTTTCTTTCTTTCTTTCTTTCTTTCTTTCTTTCTTCTTTTTTTTTTTAAGAGTAGAGAAAGAAAGCTTCTGCCCAAGAGGGACAGACGGGGGGGGGGGGAGAAAGAAAGAAAAATTCAAGTTTTCTTGAAATTCCCCACATTTTTTAATCAGTTGAAAACACTCTTAGTCCCACCATAAAACAAGCATCATCACATTTTATTTCATTTACAAAAAGCCATTTCCTTTAATCAAGCATGTTTTTCTTTTGTGGACTTTCAAGTTGCTGTTACTCATGCTGTTCATTTGTTTGTTTTAGAACAACAGACATTCATATCATCATCTGTATAAATCTGCACTGTGGGCAAATCTTTGGCAGTATCACATTTCTTGGAGATTTTGCTTTGTTTGTTAAGGTGAAGTTTATAAATGTCTGCATAATAAGCCCTCTATCCATGGAGTGTGTATCATTCCCCTTAGGAATCACTTGGTTTCAGCCATATGAAATTTCACTCAGTATTCAGTTATCTGAGAAACCATATTCTCTTGTTTCTAGGTCTCCCAAAAGCCACTCTCTATCTAGAACACTTCTATCCTTCCCTCCCTTTTATCTATATCTGTTCTTTAAACCTCAGCTTGGAATTTATGTTGCTCAGAAATTCTCCCTTGAACCTAAAAGTACAACTGGAAACCCTACTATAAATTAATACTACTTTCAATACTTTATGTTCTTGCCTTAGGCTAGAATGTCTCTCATTTAGTCTTCCTGAAATGAATTTTGCTTCTATAAAATTCAGCTCAAAAGCCACCCTCTATGAAGCCTTCTCAAATCTCTACTAATTAGAGCTGTTTCTTTGAACTCTGAGCATGGGATTTACTTTATACTCCTTATTGTACAACTTAATATATTTTTCATTCATTAATATGTGTACTCCCAGAATATTTAACACACAGTGGGAACTTGTTGAGTAAATGTACTAGATGAAATTAATCTTAGAGTAGAAGCTGGTATAAGCCTTGGCTACTTCAAGAAAGGGCAGATCCAGGAACACTTCACTTGACAGGTGACCCCAGCTGGGGGAAGACCACAATTATTAGCAACATGAATTCCACAAGACAAAAGGTTGCCTCATAAAAAAGTGCTGCAGGAGCTATATAAAGTCATAAATAAAATAGCACATTATAAAAAGATTCTGGCAGAGATCTCATAATAGATTTTGACTGAATTGATTATTCACTGACAGTACTCAACATAGTCCTGCAAATGCATCAACTGTGTAATGAACAGCTATTAAGTTTATTGATTTTCTGATTTCCATTGATAGCTACCAGGCCAAAGCTACACATCAATATTGTGTTGGTAATACCCAAGAGCTAACAGTTTTGACAAATGAAAACCTCAAAAGTCTAAACAGTCCAAATTAATAAAATTTGAAGGTCAACCCTCAGAATTTAAACGAATCTAATAATATACTTAATAACTCAGTGAAGATGGTGCTGATCATCTATTTCCTCTAACAAACTTTACAGGTTTTCTTTAGCTTAACAGTGACATCCTCTCATAACAGGTATGTCCTCTATTTCCATCCAGGACCAAGATTTTGTATTTATAGCCTTCAACTAATACTTGGATAAAGTTTATAAAGTGCTTTCCTAGCCAATCCTTATAAACCCCTGTAGATAAGCATTGCTGTCTTTATTTTAAGTGAAAAACAATTTCAGTAAGGTTAAGTGATATGGCCAACTTCACTTACCCAGTAAGCAGAAAGGTTGGTATATGAATCTAGGTTTCTCAATTTAAGAATATAAAATAGTAAAGGACCACTTCATTCTCCTACTCTTAAAATGTTTTCACTGCATATTACCTTACATTCTTTGGCTATACCATTACAAAATTTTTATAGTACATATTCTATCTTGTATTCTCCTTTTTCATCCTTGCTTAATAAATCCTCCCCACCCCCAAACAAATTTTCTCACTCGTTCATTTCTTACATTTGATATACTCTTTGCTTAAACCCTTGGCCTAATGCTTTTAATAGTCCTTAACTACTACACAATTGCATCCAACCACTGTATAGTTTTCTACCAATCTTATAGGGGCCTACTCATTCACCTAGTTTCTTGTGGGCAACTTTAGGATGATATGGTGTTCAGTACCAAGGGCCTGCACCAACTTGACATACACAGGCTCATCCCAGTTGTATGCAAGCACATAAAGATGGCTCGGCTCTTGTTTAAACTTGTGAATTCCATATGCTATGTCAACATGTATGAGGGCAGTCTTCAGCACGTCTTACAAAAGCAGTATAACACTCATAAAGCCAAAAAGACCCTCTCTGGGAAGGACAATAAATTTTCAGAAGATTCAGGCTCTCTCTGTAAATGCTGTTAAGGGTTCCTGCTACCCTTATACTGTCTTTTTTGTTGTTGTTGTTGGTACTGGGGGTCAACCTCAGGACCTCGCGTGCCAGCAGGCACCTGTGCCGCTGAGCGATATCACCAGCCCTTTTTTCATATGTGGGTTCCGGGAGTCAAACTTGGGCCCTCGCACCTGCCAGGCAGGCGCTTATGCCACTGAGCCATCTCACTGGCCCCTATACTATCTTTAAGGTGGTTCTCGAAGTGTGATCCCTAGATCATTAGTGGCAGCATTACATACCTGGATACTGTTGGAAATACTACAGTTATTAGTCCCTATTTCAGACCCACTGAATCAGAACCTTTAGGAGTCACAAAGTCAGTTACCATGTGATCTTGAGGTCCACTAAAGTTGGCCTGTCACATTTAAAAAGAAATCTGATATTTCAAGTATGTGCACATGTGACAAATACATAAAATCAAAGTTAAATTCTTATTCAGAGGAAGAATATTCATTAAATAAAATTTTAGCCCCCAATGGACTTAGAGATATATACTATCAGGAATGTAACATTGATATTTAATATCCAGAGTAAATAAGCTAGGTAAGAAAAATTTAGGGCCACATATTACAAAAGAATAAATAGTTGCCAAATAATTTTTCTTTCATATACACTTTTATTTATATAACATATGTATGTGTATATATAATTATATATGCATATTAGAATTGCTTATATTGTTGACTGAAACCAGGGGTTAGCAAACTCTTTCTGTAAAGGGCAACTCAGTAAATATTTTAGTCTCTGTAGGCCATATGGTCTCTGGCACAACTACTATATCTGCTTGTAGCACAAAATAAGCCACAGATAGTATGTAAACGAATGAGTGTGCCTTTTATTCCAATAGTACTTTATTTACAAAACCAAGTGGTAGGGTAGCTTTGGCTGGTTGGCAGTAGTTTGCTGATCCCTAATTTAAGCTGGTGTTAAAACACATTTCTGTTTCCTGAGTTTCCTGAGTGATTAAGACAATGTGTATAATCAGGAACCAAATGTTGCATGAATGATTCACAATGGATATGCTGCTTTCTATGAAGAAAATATGTATAAGGGATAAATTAAGGTTGTGTATAATGATAGAGCATGCACAAAATTAAGATTTAAAGACAAGCTTTTTGAGGAGAAAGATCATAAAGTGCCTGTATAATATCTCATAAGGTGATATATTTAATAAATGTTCACTAAGTATCTGTAAGTATGTTGATTTAATGACCAATGAGCTTTGTAATCACAGAAATATTCTAATTGGTCAAGTATTTTTGTTTATAGCCTTTTTTTTTCTGGTACTGGGAATTGAACCCAGGGGTTTTACACTGAGCTACATCCCTTGAGATAGGGTCTTGCTAAGTTGCCCATGTTGGGCTTGAACTTGCATTTCTCCTGCCTCAGCCCATGCATCACTATGGTCAGCTTGTTGTTTTGTTTTTAATAGCCACCAAGATGCTTTATTTAAAAAGTAAGATACTGGGCATGATGGTACACACCTGTAATCCTAACACCTCAGACACCAAGGCAGGATGATTGCTTCTGAGGCCAGCCTGGGCTACATAGTAAGACTCTTAACTCAAAAAAAAAAAAAAAAAGCAAGAGCAGAGCATGAGATACATAACCTGAGTTTGAATACTGGTTCTTGTACACACTAGTAACTACAAGAAAATTATTCTTCTTTTCATGTCTCAGTTTCCTCATCTGTAAAATGTTAACTACCTCAGCAGATTGTTGTAAGCAAAATGAATGAATGAAAGGAAGGGAGGAAGGAAAAGAAAGAAAGAAAGGAAAGAAAGAAAGAAAGAAAGAAAGAAAGAAAGAAAGAAAGAAAAGGAAAGAAAGAAAGAAAGAAAAAGAAAGAAAAGGAGAGAGGGAGGAAGAGAAAGAGAAAATAAAAAGAGAAAAGAGAAAGAAAAAGAATGAGAGAGAAAGTGAGACAAAGAAAGAAAGAAAGAAAAGAAAGAAAAAGAAATGGAAAAGGCAGATAAAGTATCGTGCTGGACACAAAATAGCCACTTCAGCCCTAGGAATACAAAATATTTCAAGTTTCCCCTAATTTAATATTTAAGATAAAAGGATTCAAGATAAAAGGGAGATTACTATAATATTAAAATGATGAAAATAATTTTAAAAATGTAATAGCTAGCTGGGAGTGGTGGTGTGTGCCTATATAGTCCCAGCACTTGGGAGGTTGATGTGGGAGGATCGCTTGAGCCCAAGATTTTGTGACCAGCTGTACAACACATTGACATCCTGTCACAAAACAAAACAAAACAAAACAAAACAAAACAAAACAAAACAAAACTAAGTTGCTTGACCTTTTAAACCATCCCCTCCTCCCTTATTTTTATAATCTATCCCAGATACGACTTTCGTTCTAGTCTTAAGTCTTAATATTTTGCCTTCTTGGGATACATAATATATCTATATTCTATAGTTTGGCCTATATATGGAGTATCTCTTTAAAAAAAATAAAACAGAGTTGTTGAAGCAACTGTATAAGGGAGATATGGGGACAAAAAAATATTTCCTATATTTTTTGCTGTTTTCTTTTTCCCTTCTCACTCATTTCCCCCTCCAAACAAATTAAAAGTCCAGACTTCAAAATATCAGTACAGAACCTGAGTAAAACTGCTTCAAAGGCTTCTACTGGGTTGGAAGAATGAAAGTTTGTTGGTGTCTCCAAGGCAAGGTAGTCAACAAGTGCTCTACCTGTGAGCAATAATCTACTGTTTCAATTCAGAAAGTGATGATTAGGACTTCTTGAAGCTTTTTGGCAAAGGGATTTAACAATGTTCATTTTACTTCAGTCCCCAAATTCTCTAACTCTTTACTTCAATCCCTAAATTCTCTGCCTCTACTGAAGTTAAATGAAGGGTACACTACTGTAAAATCCCTTGAGTCAGATGGGAATCAGAGCAGAGTGAATTAATATTGAATGCTAAGACTGCCTATTTGTGCCTATAGCTGAGTCTAGCTTCTGTGTGTCCTTCTAGACCTACTTTCCCTGAAAGAAATAGTCACTTTGTCCAGCAAGATGACATTCAGAGTTTCTTTCTTTGCACCACAGTCTTAGAAACATTTATCTCCTCTGGTCCTCCCACCCCACTACTGTACATTTGTACATTCCAGGCAAAGGTTTTGTGTGTGTGTGTGTGTGTGTGGGTACACATTATGTAGAGATGGAAGAACATGAATTCTTAGGTGTAAATAGCAATAAGACAGTTGAGCTAAATATGATATTTGAGATTTCTTACAGTCTAACATTTACTGACTTTACTTAATTTTAATAGGAAAACACAGGAAATAAAATGGCACTGAGAAGACAAATAAAATGTAACTTGAAAAGTACCTGAAAACAGAAGTCAGGTTAACCCTCAATTAGTGAAAACCAATTGGCACTTTTTTCTATGGGAAAAATAAAAGGAAAATAAGAAGAGAACCTCTATATCCTCCAACCTATTTGTAGAGTAACTTTTGGAGCAAATACATTTAGATAAATTTTCTACATGAGTGGTGGCGAACCTATGGCATGTGTGCTGCAGCGGGCTGTTTGTTATCACTGAAAGCTCTAAAAAGTTCACCATCACTGTTCTACATCATGTGCAGCTATCCAGAGGGCATTCTGTAGTTAAAACAATCTAATAGTAGCTTGGGTCAGATATATACAAAAGTGTTCAATCACAGCAAAGAATTATTATTTGATTGAAAATATATTATGGCTTTAAAATTGTCTTACATTATTTCTTCACACTTAGGGAAATCTTTAATATGTACAACCTAGAGATTTAAAAAGAATTCTTATAAAAATGTTACTGAGATCTAAAAAACTTTCCTTAAAACATCACCTTTTTTTCCCCCATATTCTACAAAGGAGACAAAACCTGTGGTAAACAACATATGAACATTCTACTCAGGATGTTCTAACTCATACCAAAAGAATTTAAGTTTTCACTGTTGGTATGTTCTGTGACCATACAAAATTACACTGACTTATTTTCACTTTCTTTATTTCAACATATAATTTGATAGTAAAAGATACGCTTGTCTAAAAATATTAAATTGTTAAACACTGAAAATGGTTAACTGAATTGAACTAGAAAATTCAGTTAACCCCCACCCCTTTAATGACTGTCAGTCAGTTAAAACACATAATTTGAACAAGGACAATTATACTGAAACCCTTGTCATTCTTTATCTGGTATCTGAGAAGGAAAGCCTACTTGGGGAAAAAACCATTCAAACAAACAAACAAACAAACAAACTTGACTGAACAAAGAAACAAAGAAACCCTGGTCCTCTATACTTCTGAGTGATTTTGGAATGGACTGACTTATTTGGCTGTGAAAGTTTAAATTTATGTCATTCTATAAATAGGGCATATAATACCATTTCTGATTAGCAGGGGCCTATGTTAAGAATACTTCCCATTTTTACATCAGCCAAATTAAAAATAATCTGGTCAAAGGTGTTCTTAGTGAAAAGTACATCTATAGCTATTATTTTATTTCCTTAAGGGTACTTTTGGGGGGTTACTTCCTAGTAGACAACAAGAAAAGAGATATGTCTTCTCTCAACTACATTACAGAGAAAACCATGATTAAATGACCAGTTTTAGTTGACCTCAAAATAGAACAACAAAAGATAATAATTGAAAAGCAAAAGCTTACATATTTTAGTGCACTGACCTCTCATTAAATATCAGAATGATAAATGATACCCCCACTCATCCCACAAATTGAGGTTTGTCTTCAACTGTTAAAATTATACTTAGCGAATCTGTAATATTAAATTAGTGTTCAATGCTGCTGTTAATCTTTGTCCCATTAAGTTATAATAGCAATGTATTTAACAGCTGTATAATCTTCCCAATTTTAGCTGTATATGTATAATATGAACACTAATCAAGATCACTCAGCAGGTCAGCAGAGTAAAATCAGAATTAGTCTCCATCTCTTGGGCTTGAAGCAAAATTTCTCTCCATGCACCTACAGATCTACTACATATGATCGCAACACTTTTCCATACAATAAGTAAATGTACACATAGGAAATCGAATGTCTATCTAAATTAAATAGATATAAATGATAGATACATCTTGACAATTCATTCTTAATTTGCTTCTAATAAAAATTTAAGTAATACTACATGCAATGACTATATAAATACCTTAACAAAAGAAGGGCATTTCACATCACTACATATTAACTTTACTTTCTGCATAGGTTGTTAGTTCTGGTTCATTTTAGATGCATATCATAATTTAAAGAATTATATTAAAATAATTTATCTTTAAAAATATTTTTAAGAAGTTTTAAGGTAGTGAAAAACAGAATTTTCATACAAAATTAAGCAATAGCATTTTTATCTGTACTGTAACTAATTCAGTTATAGTTTCCTAATAACTCCCTTTACTATGTTCTTTAGTTTTTCTGTGACAAGAAAACATTCCCTCTTCATATATTATTTCAATATTCCCTAGTTCAGAAACTCAATTACATTGTCTTTCAGAAGGCTAATGAGATACTCATCCCTTTTCTTGTTTTACTAGCAAATCATCTTAAAATTTTAATCTACTAAAACCATTACAAGTGGTAACAATTTATTTAATAGTAGGATAAAACATATAATTTCTTTTTAAGGATGATTTGAGTGTGACTCTAAATTAATAACCCAACAAAAATGTTTTACATAAATAAATGTATCTTTGATATCATAAACATCACACTAAGTTTTAAAATAAATTAATTTGAAATACTTACCAACCTCCTATTTACTGGTTTATTTCTTCTATATACTGTAAAATACTATGTTGTATCAGACTTATATAGCTTTATTTTGTATTGTTCTATACATTTTCCTAATTTGTCTCACATTCTTTTTCCTTATAAAACGTCAATAGAAAGATTAAGCTTACATATACAAAGATCACAGCCAATGCCAGATGTTGAGAGAGTCTCTGGAGACCAGAGACTCCACACCAGGTGGTTGAGCCAGCCTAATGAAGCAACACATGCTCATGAGGGACACAAAGGGTGGACTTGGAGGGACCTGCTCTCATTTGGTTATTTATGAAAGTATACAGAAGGATTTGAAATCAAAGTAAAAATGAAGTGAAATCAAGCCCTCCCATTTACATAGCAGATTTTTTTGGCTAAAAATTTTAAATTTTATCTTCAGAATTCAGGCTAAAAAAAATATATTTTTTTGTACTCTTCAGTGATAAAATAACATTAAATCTATTTCAAACTCCTCTATCAGGTGATAAGAATAAAAAAAAACTAGTTTTTAAAGAAAGTTCAGGTTAAAATATAAGCATAATTTCTAAAAACTTATGTTTCTTTTATTTAAGGACTTAAAAATGTTAAGTTCAGTTTTGTGCTATCATAACAAACTCAGAAAATGGACCATCAAGTATGACCTTAGGCAATAACTAATGAACTGAAGAGCATTTTAATATATTTTCTTATCACCAAGTGAAGCACTTTAAGTTATTGCTAGGCTGTATGACCTCATGCAATTGAATCATGCTAGAGCCAAATAGGGTAATGTCTTTGATAGCAATTAGATAAAGGCAGGATGTTAACTTTTACTTTAAGAAGTGTTAAACAAAGGGACTCATCTCCTGGCTTAACTTAGTTAGAAATAAGCTGCTTATTTAACAGTAGAGGTTAAAGTGGGAATGGCCTCTTTCACCTGTCAAAAAGAAAATTAATTTTATTTTAAAAATTATCAGGAAGTTTTATTTCTGTAATGGACACTTCGCTAGAGTTTTAAAAGTTTTTAATAACATCTTGATATATTTTAATGTCTAAGAAGCTCCTCTTTAATGTCTAAAATTTCCAATATGCTTAGAATTGGTTAAGCAACAGATGACCCTTGTCAATCATAATCATGAGGAATTGTTTATCTTGAGCTGAACAGGGCAGATCACATAGAAAAAATAAATGATAAAATGCACAGTAAAATAATATGATATAGATACTAGTATCATATTTCATTAAATCTAAGATGCCACTGATAATATACAATTCTTCTATATATTACTAAGAAAGAAGCAGCTGTCAATTAAACTGCATATGGCACAATGTTCTCATCATTAGAAGTTTCTACATTTGTTAAAAGACTTCTTTCAGACCTAAACCAGATTTTAAAATTATTGATCACTCTTGCCCATACATAAAAAGAAAAAGATAAGAGAAACAAACTAGCAAGGGGATTTCTAAAGCTTTTTTCAACTTAGGGTTATCAGTGTCCAGATCTTTGCTCACAATAATGTTCTTTTTGTCATCAGGAGTAGTTGTGAAGCATTCACATTCCAAATAGATAATGTATTTATAGATCGAAACATCATATTGTACTCCATACATATCTACAATTATAATGTAGCATTCGAAATAAAACTTCGAAAAAAGTAGTTCTGGAGGCAGCTTTGTTTAAAAGGGTGTTCCTATTATCTCTTGGGTTTTCTTCCAAGTTACTGACATCCATTCAGTAAGCTTTATGCAGGCACTTTCTTGATTTAATCAGAAGGTGTCAAGGTTTTTTGGGCTATAAGTAGACTCAAGTGGTCCTTAAATGTTTTCTTCTAGCCAGCTGAAGGCTATTTGACTCTTCATGGGATCAGGAATAACAGCCAAGTTCCCCAAAGAATATATCATGACATCAAGAGTCACAACTGCTGCCTGGCTGACAGTGATTTTTTAGATGACATTAACTGTAAGATGCATCGTGATTTTAGACATATTAAGTAATGTTTAAGAAAACAAGTATGCCGTAGTATTGAAGAAATACGGTTTACTATTTTCAGGGATTTACAGATACTCTGATTGGAAATCACTGCATATTCAAAACTACACAGTTGATTATTTAGGTCATCAGTGGCTAGTTAAAAAAGAGTATGGGGCCGGTGAGATGGCTCAGCGGCTTAAGCACCTGCCTGGCAAGCGCGAGGGCCTGAGTTCGACTCCCGGAACCCACATACGAAAAAGGGGCCGGTGATATCGCTCAGCGGCACGGGCGTCTGCTGGCGCGCGAGGTCCTGAGGTCGACCCCCTGGTACCCACACACAAAAAAAAAGAGTATGATTAAATATGCATACATGACTATATATTTATTCTTATAGTATGTGGTAAATCTTGTTTGTAATTGGTTAGCTTAACTACTTAAGACAGCTGTTTCCAAGTGCTTCTCTATGCTACCATGCCGACAGTAAATGGAATTACTGGAGAAAGTTTAAGGACATATACAGGTTCCTGGGCTGGATCTCCCCAAATTATGAAAATATAAGGTGCTTTAGATCTAGATATGCTAGAAACCAGCCGGAGGTGATTCTGATGTATGTCAGGGTTGGGAAGCATTGTTATAATTTATAAAGCATGTTGTTGTGGAAGTCAGGATCCAGATTCAATTGCTACATGGGCTATTTAGTGGCAATAGAATAAAATAAAAATTCTGAATATAAAGTTAGGATAAGAATTTTCAAATTCTACCTCTACTACTTCATAGCTGTAGTACCTTGAATAAGTCACTTAACTTGTCCAGTTTATTTGTAAAATGAGGATAATACATAGTTCGTAGGGTTGATGTGAGGCTAACCTGTGCTTATGTAATAGCACTGGTAAAGGCACATGGTATAAACTCAAAAAATGTTCTCTTACCAGAGCTCCCACCCCCATATATGTTTACCCCAGCTTGTTCATACTGACAGATTTGAAAAATGTAAGCAATTTCCTCAAAGCATTCCCCAATTCTCTCAGCTTCAAGTAATCTCTTCCTTCTCACAAGCAGTCTACTCGCATTTCTTTACTGGAGCTTATTTCTCCTTTGTTTCATACTTATTTATGCACATGACATATCCCTGTAATAGGCTGCAAAATTTTTTTAAGATTAAGAAGCTTGCCTAATTTATCTTCATAGCCTTAGCATTTAAGACGGTGTCTGGAAGAGATACAGGGTTTTGCTGACAGAAGGATGTGAATGAAATAGCAAGGCAACGATCCAGTTTCCACTACTGACCTCTTGCTTTGAACAACCATTAGCTATAAGAGGTCACTAAAACTCAGTCAACACTAGAAGTCAGGTAAGGGCCATGAGAATGTGATTTATCAATTAGTCATTAGATCAACTAACACTTACTTGAAGGCTGGTAGAGGGAAGGACATTTAAGAGTAATACATTTGCATTTTCTGAGTCTGAAAATATCCGTAATGTTTCTGGAGAAGAGCTGAAATGTAGTACAGTATTGCTACATAGCTACAGAAAGGACCATCAATATGGTTACTAAACAGTCAGCTAAGTACTTTTGATGAAATAAGAATTAATTTTTTCTTTGATACTTACAAATAAGTCTTTAAGATCAGGTCCTTACTAAATTCTTTTAGGTACTATATAAGTATTTTATATGCATGCAAACGGCACATCAACCTGGATAGAAAACTTCTTAATGAAAGTTCAAACTCTTCTGTAATTTTTATTGTTAGAGTGTCCTTAAGTTAATGAAAATCACAACCATCCAATTTATGAAAGTCTATCTCTATTGTAATGTGAAATGCTCATGAACATTTATCACATAGCTAGAAATAATTCACAATCTTTTAAATATAACTTTGAGGTGGTAGACTCCCCAATTTCAAAGGTATAGCCAGGTAGTTACTGTAAGATGTGAGAAAAAAAAATCATGAAACCTCAGAGCCCAAATATTGATGAACTAAGTGGAAGACAGATTACTACACGGAAAATGAAATCTAGTTCTAGAATATGGGTTTTAATTGGCAGAAAAAGACTTGTTAAGGAGCAAAGATAAAAAATTGCCTCTGTATTTCTAGAACTGGTTTAAAGTTGTTTGGTAAAATATTTGGCTTAATATAATAGATTAAGAAAAACTATCATACTGAGAATTTTCATTTTCTATTTTATGATCTAGCGAATATAGTAAGTGAAAAAGTTAAAACTAGAACCCTTCTATTTTATATAAGAATTACAGCAAATAGTTAACTAAGTTACTGACCAGATTTCTCACCATCTTAGGTTTATAGTTCTACGGGATTATATCTATTTCTTTATCTATACCCCTATTTCAATTAGTAACTTCCTTAAAATAATAATATTTTAAAAACCTGTTTAAGACAATTTATAAATCATTTTGGAGTCAAGCACTAAATAATTGATTGTAAAATTTCTACCTTCAAAGAGCAAAAAAGTATACTCTGCTAAAGAACTGCCAGGAGAGATTAGAATGGACACATATTTTAAAAAAGTATATATAGTTTAATCATAATTATCTTATGACAGGTTATTTTTACATTTTACTGACCAGCAAATCTTCACAATGTTATATGTGGATTTCACTCCATGTTTTGACAAATCCTACATACCAATGGTTTGCTTATTTTCATTTAAAAACGATAGTGGAATTCTCTTAATAACCAGTAACATCTTTCTTGTTTATATTCACTCATTCTTTCTGCCCACATGGGCCTCACTTCTAAGACCATTCAAAATGATGTTTTCTAAGCATGTGCCACATGACTTGTTCATATAAATGGAGCAAATTAAACTGTCTCCACATATATCCTATCACATTTGTAGTCCTGATTTCTCTCTTTAGCACGTGGCCAAGACACCGTATTATCTGCCTGCAGAGGTTGACCTCAGGATATTAGATTCTGCCACACAGCTCTCTTGTACTAAACCGAGGGGAAACACTTAATCACCCCTGCCTTTTCAGAAAAAAATCAACTTTAAATTTGCCATGATGAAAAATCAATAAACCAGTAATTGCTTGGCTTATCATTGCATGGAGGAACAAATTGGGAAGCGAAGCTTAGCGTCCACACAGATTTCAGTGAGACACACGGAGTTTCAGGATCACTAAGCTAGAAAAGGAAAAGGTCTCAGAGTGATAATTAAATCTACTCATGCTGATTTTCTGCCAAATTTATTTCCCAAGAGTACATAAAAAAATGTTTCACTGCTTACTAGTCAGGCATAACTAATCAAATCAACATTACACTAAAATATACCAGAAACAAAAAAGTACAAATTCAGGACTGTAAGCATCAGAATAATATATTCTTGAGAATAAATACTAATATAAAGTTACTTTAAAATAAAAAAAATTTAAATTTTGTCTTTTCAAAAATTAAGTTTATTTCCTAGCTGAATAAATGCCCACAGACATTTTAATTTCATATAACATTCTAAGCACTTAATAACATTTCCTTTAAATTGTGAAAGTTTTCAATTAAGCATCAATATTTAAAAATAAATCCCAAAGTATCACACATTAAATCTTTTCAATTCCCAGATGGTCTTTTTGGCTTATTTCACCTGAGTAACCCATTTTTTGCTAATGCAAATACCTGCTATCATATCTAAATTAGTGCATTATTCCTATGTATTTCTACCACATTCAGTGTGAATTACCAGATTTGTTTTTCTAAGTTGGGTTTCACACATAAACACAGAAATCTACTGTCTGAAATAAAATGAGGACTATACATCATCCTTCTGACAAGGCAAACACATGCCAACTCAAAATATTACTGGAAATATTTAAGCAGTTTAATAAATTACTACTAATAGACCTAATTTAATACAGCAAATTAGCATAGTTCCAATGGAAGTGCAAATATAATTATACTTGAACATTCACATTAAGAGAAAGAAGGAGGATGAGCTGTTTCTTTTTCTTTTTCTTTTGTTAAGAATGATTTTATATGTGTCCTTCAACTGGCTACTGGGACTATGATAATTAAAACATTTAAAACGGCACAAGCCCCCCAGTCTCTAATCTGAAACTCAGGTCAGCTGTCTGTAGATTCTAATTTGTCCTCCATTTGTATTCATGACAAGAAAATACTGAATATTTAACAGCAAACCAGCAGGAGGGGTATTGTGGGCTTAGAGGTTAAATAATTTGATTTCTGTGCAGATTACATGTAACATCCAACAACTAATCTCACACCTGATTTGGCAATACAATTACAGCAAAAATAATGCAGAGGTAATATAACTATGAAGTAGAGAAATTAGGCCTTTTTTTCATGGGTTGGGAAATAATAACTTTATTTAAAATATTATATTGTTTACTAAATTTCTAAGGCCTACCTTTTCAATAATAAATGTAAAAATGACTTACGAAGCATGACAGTTGATGAGGAAACTGTGTAATTTCTATCTTCTTTTATGGTATTAGAGGTGCCATCTATTTTAGCTCACTGAAAAACAGGAGGATTTGAGGAAGAGCACAGTGATCTAGATGGGATGGTAAGAAGTCTGCAAGTCTACTCTCCTGCCTTTAGGCAGGACTACGTTGAAGCAAGCTTTGTTTTGATCTAAGATAAACTTCCATCTGTTGGAAAATCCAAGGGCTGATTTAGGAGAATGGATTGCTTCTTAAGGTTAAGTAAAAAAGGACTAATTAAACAGAAAACCAGAAGTTGAAAAACAGCTTCCCTATAACATTATATGATTACAAATATTTTTTAAAAAAAGGTTGAAGAATATATTTGGATTAAGATTTATATTTATATTAAAAAGGCAAAACATTTTTGACCTAATTATATTAAGAATGCAGAAACAAAAAAAATATTTTGATTTAATTTTCAATTTTTTGTTGTGCTAATGTATTTCTTAAAAGACCCTTAACAAATATATCAACCTCCGCTGTTTTTTTCCTCTGCTGATTGATAGCTTTCTCTTTGTAAATGTGAATTATCACAATAATTTAATTCACTATTGAAAAAGAATTTAATAATTTCAGTAAAATAGAGGACACAAAGTATATTCCGACAGTAAATAGGAAATAAAACACTAAAAACTTCCTATCTAGGCTGATAAAATCTAATGAACTTCCACCCTCTGAGTTTTCAAACTTTCCTAAAGGTATAACTGTCTTTCATTTTTTATTATAGTAATCACCCTGTACTGGGTGCTGGGCATATACAAAAATGGTTCTGCTCTCTTATAGCTCACATTCAGTTGGAGCACACAATATTATTATTTAAATTATAAAAATCAGGAGAGTCAGTCCAATTATAATATGGAAAGAATACAGAAAAAAAGGACAAATTGTCTATACTTTCAAGAAGTTTTCAATATTTATATCACATTTTAAATGTTGTTTAAAATTCATTTCCTTTTGCTTGATTCCTATCTTTCTAGTTTTCCTATAGCAGTTCTGTAGGGCTGCTTTGCTCTATCTTTTTGAAGGATTTTCAATTTCAGTGGAGTTGATATGATTTTAAAAAGTAACAGTGAACCTTCCATACTGTTGATCCTACTCAATTCTAAATTCATAAACCTTCCCCAAACATGATACATTTTCTGTTCTCTTGTGAAATTGATATAAATAACCAATTTGAGATTCAGTTTCCCAATTTGTTAGATGAGAAGACTATACTAGAAAATCACTGACTTTTATTCACTGAGCAAGTTTTCAGTGAGTGCCTGATTGACCTTTTAACGTTTAGCTATGTGAACAGAGCAGTACATACAGAATAACTGGATGCAAATAGCAGGGTCACCTACTCTACCTTCAGGAGGATTACAGAGTGGGGAGAACCAAGAAAAAGGCTTTACCTGATAATTTAACATGACTCGGATATATGTTAAACAAAGAATAATCTGTGCTGATAAAGAAAAAAAAAAAAAACCTTTATCTGGGGCTGGGTCAGAGGAAAATATAAATGAGACTACCTTCTAGCAGCCCATAAATCAACTCACCAATCAGGCTTAAATGTTCCTTCCTCAAATAGCAAGGTGGTTTTCTGCTTCTGCAGGCCACTTCCAAAAGCTCAGAGCTGTGCTTTCTAAAATCTTTCTTGAAAATCTTAATTCTGTTGATTTAATTCAGATTAACAGTTGCAACGGTCTCTATTCTCTTACTACAGAGATTCACAGGGTTCCTATGTGAGCATATAGTACCTATGACAGTATACTCCAGAGTAAGCAGATTACAACCTTCTGGATAGTCATTTCATAATGAATTAAACCATGCTCTATAGTCAGTCACAATGTTTAAATATAACCTAAGAAAATACAGAAATGTGCAAAAAATTTTTATTTTGTAGTTGGAGTGGAAAGAAGGTAGCATTCTTCATTTAT
The DNA here is from genome assembly GCA_028451465.1 of Erethizon dorsatum. NCBI lineage: Eukaryota > Metazoa > Chordata > Mammalia > Rodentia > Erethizontidae > Erethizon > Erethizon dorsatum. The sequence continues at coordinate 78,642,536 of CM051832.1, forward strand.
AGTTTTTGTGATAGTCTCTTTGAAGGTAAAATAAATCATAGACAAGTTAATGTAAGTTTCAGTACACTGCAGTTATGTACAAATGTCATGATAAGAATTATAGTTTGTCTAATATCCATTAGAAACTCTAATATAAAAATAAGGAAAACATTTTTTTCTCATTCAGAAGACTTTCACACCAAAGTTTTCTTTCAGTTATCTCTACAGGCTTTTCAACATACGAAAGAAAAGACTACAAAATATCTCTGTGACTTTTAAATACATTAAACTATGGTTTAATTAAATGGTTAGATAAAGACTAGATTAATACCTCTAGAAAAAAGTACTTTAAAGTATACACTTGGTTGAGCTTCTAAACTTTAAGGCCTTGGCCGGTGAGATAGCTCAGCGGCATAAGCGCCTGCCTGGCAAGCGCGAGGGCCCGAGTTTGACCCCCGGTACCCACAAAAAAAACCAAAAAACAAAAAAAACTTTAAGGCCTTTTATTTTTTGAAACAAGTAATAATAATAATTTGTATTATTTAAGAAATATACTATTCTTCCAAAATAATTGATTCGAAAACTTCAAAACTAGCAACAATTTCTTTCAATTATAGCTGGAGTTTTACTATATCCATATAGCCTAACAGGTGGAAAACTTTATAATTTGGGGAGAGAAAAGCCTCATTTCCTACTTGTATTATTTCCCCATGCAGTTTTGTATGCTATGGGGAGGCTACTCAGTTCCAAAAGTGAAAACCTAAGCAAATGCATGTGAATGATGAACTTGAAGGTGCTAAATGATTACCCTTGACTTTTGCTAAAAAGAAGACAAAAAAAAAACATTGAAAACAGATCTGTAATCTTAAAAATGAAAAGAAAATGAGGGGCAATTAAGATTTCTGACATAATAATTTGATATCTGTTGGCTCAAAATCTGTTTATAATAAGGCCAATATTAGGGAATGATGGATCAGTCAAATCTGCCACTTAATAGCTACAAACATATCACAAACACAACTGTCTAAACAGGTCTGTGCTTTTTATTACAAAATCTAGCAGGTAAAAGTCTTGTTAGTTCAGTACAGACAGTATCAGTAGAAAAATACTATCATCAAATATTAGCAATAAGTATTCTAAGGTAGGTACCATGCCAGCACTGAGATTATAAAGAAGCACGAAAGATGAGGTTTCTGTATTCAAGATGCTATAACTGAGTTAAGAGTTAAAATAATGCGGTTAATTTTACATAAACAAACCAAAACACATAAGTGTTTTCTTTCAAACAGCATTTACTCAAATAATGAACATATTGCTTTATCACTTGGATGTTCCTAGCCTCCCTCCTACCCACAATGTGATTTTCATAGGCTACTCCATAATTTTTGAATAATCTAAGTGCAGTTGAATAGTCAATTCTTAGGGGGTGGATTATATTTGTCAGCATTGTTAGACATGCAGACTTATATCTTGTGAACAAAGTGGGGTATCAAGCTTGATTAAATGCATTTTAGTAAAGGAAAAAACAAGAACAAACTTGGATGATGCTATAAAGTCATATGGCTTAGTTTCATTAGCCTTGACAAAAGACTTCATTGAAGGAAACACCAATAACTTGGACGTGTTAAAGCTAATCTCATTTGCAATTATTTATTATTATTATCTACATAATGAATGGTACAGAACAGTGATTCATAAAGGCCAGGCTCTGGCTTGGTGCTGGAGGGAGAATAACAACCACTAAACTCAGCCTGATTGTCCTGTTCTGGGCAAGACCTGGGAACCCACACAGCTTCAATACATCCATAGTATGCATTTAAAACCTCCTAATATTTAAGATATTTTGATGACTGTGCCCACAAGATTAATGTTTATCTTACTTGTTTGATATGATCGCATTCCAGTGGATTTAAAAAATCTTTATATTGGTAAACTTCAAAAATCAAGACACATAAAAATTAATCCACAATGATAAAATGCCATTAGTTTGAGATTACTCAAATTTCTGTTTTCTTTTTGTCAATTTCTTCTATTTAATTTTACTTTTTTACCATCACAACTTTGTATTGATTAATGAACACAACAGCTCTTCATTTTTGACCCTTTCCCTAGATATATTTCTTTCAGTAGACACCTGGTTACTATCACTGAGCACTTCATACATTAGATTGAAAAGAAAATATAAAATTTCTGGGATAAAACTGAGCAGATTTCTGATTCATGGTCATTTTTACCAACTAGTTTTTTTCCTGTCTATTTTTGAAAACTACCCAGATTTTGAACTTATTAGTTTAAACTACTGCTGAAAATCAAATAATAGGTATAGCAGAAGGAAGAGGTTAAAGTGCTATCCTCTCTGTAGACACACAAGATTGACCTTACAATTGAAAATAACTTACAATAGGAGGCATATTGCTGAGTCGCATGGTACATTTAACTGCAACAGGCCCAAAGAAACAGGGCCAAGTGACCATGGACTGAAACCTCTGAAAATATTAGGCAAAATAAACCTTTCTTTTTTTGAGTTGATTATGTCAGGTATCTTGTTACAATTATGGAAAGCTAACTAATTTACCTACTGAAACAGAATTTTCAGAAGCAGAATCTACTTGTATTAAAGTATTGAGACAAACCCTGGAATCTGTATTTTAAAGGCTTCCCAGGTAAGTTGTATTTTAAAGGCTTCCCTGAGAAGCATTATTTTGAAAGATAAGGCTGCTACAACTTGTTCTACACTAGGAAGAAAACCACTTCATTTTTGGTGAATTGAATGACTATCATAAACCTGTTTTCCTTCCTTTTTTTTTTTTTTTTTTTTCAGTACTAGGCATTTAACCTGGGGTGTTCTACATCCCCAGCTCTATTTAATATTTTATTTTGAAACAAGAATTCACAAAGTTACACAGGCTATCCCTCAAACTTGTAATCTTCCTGCTTCTGCCTCCCACATAGCTGGGATTTCAGGTGTGTGCCACCATGCCTGGTTTGAATTGGTACATACAATCTCCCCCATAAATTGGTATTTTAAAGACTGAAGGATAATTTTGGAGGGGCTCTTTTTATTATATATCAGAATTTTAAAAAGTAACTTTACTGAGGTATACTTTTACATAATATAAAATTCACTCCTTTAATGTGTATGATTCAATGATTTTTTTTGGCAAGTCTGAAGATGAAATCTAGGGTCTTTTTTTTTTTTTTGTGGGTACTGGGGGTCGACTTCAGGACCTTGCGCGCCAGCAGGCGCCCATGCTGCTGAGCGATATCACCGGCCCATTTTTTTTAGTATGTGGGTTCCGGAAGTCGAACTTGGGCCCTCGCGCTTGCCAGGCAGGCGCTTATGCCGCTGAGCCATCTCACCGGCCCGAAATCTAGGGTCTTGTGCATGCTAGGCAAGTACTCTACCATTAAACTATACCCCCAGCCCAACTGAATTATTTTTATATTTTATTTTTTCGGTGTAATTGGGAATTAATCCAGGGTCTTCACACTGAGCTACATTACCAGGCCCCATCCCACTTTTATTTTTTAGTTTTGAGATAGTCTCCCCAACTTGCTAAGATGCCTGGACTGAACTCGATTTTGTGCTGCTTCTGCCTCAGCTCCCCAGAGCACTGGAATTATCAGTGTGTCCCACCATACCTGGCCAAGTTAATGATTTTTAACAATCATCACCATAATCTAGTTTTAGAACATTTTTAATATCTTCAAAAGTATCATTTTAGCAAACATTTCCTATCCTTACCCCCAGCCAAACAAATACCTAAGATTTATAGATATGTGCCTTTTTGGAACATTCATATTAATGGGGTTACACAGTACCTATTCTTTTGTATCTGCCTCTTTGGCCTAGCATAATATTTTTCAGGCTTATTCATGTTGTAATATGTCGCATGTAGTTTATTCCTTTTTACTGATGAAAAGCATTCCAGTACGTGGATATACCACATACTGTTTATCAGTTTAGCAGTCAATAGTTATTAAGATTGTTCCAAGATTTTGGCTATTGTGAGTAATGCTATGAACATTTGTGTACATGCCTTTGTGTAGACATGCTCTCATTTCTTTTTGATTGAACATATCTCTGTAAGTGGAATTGCTGAGTCATATACTATATTTATGTTTAACTTTTAAAGAAACTGTGAAACTGTCTTTACAAGTATGAACTATTTAATATTCTCGCAAGCTATGTTTTGCCTTCTCTCCAGTTTCTCCACATCATCGATACTTGCTATTGTCTGTCCTTTTGATTACATCTGTCTTCATGGTATGAAATGGCATCTCATTAGAGTTTAAACTGGCATTGAGGCTGAAGAATAAAGCAAAAAATAATTATTTTTTCATGAAAAATAAACAGTGGGGAAAATCACTCAGATAAGCTTCTTTTTATAAGGAGTAACTGACTAACTCCCCCAAATGCAGTTGGTGTGTAAATGAATTTATTTTTTCTGGTCTGTTTTTCCAGTATAACTTGGTTTTCAAACAGTTCTATCTATAGATAAACAGCATCAATTTTGATCCTTGCTGTGTCTAAATCATTCGATTGTATATGAGGACTACTTTGGGTGCTTTATTTCTCTCAGTATGTATAAATTTATTCTGAGGACTTAGAAGCAAATTAGCAAGTTTCTCCATATTTTATCACATGTCAATAAGGCTAAAGGAAGCCAAGCAACATAATATGCATATATTCTAGTGAAGGATACCTAAATTAACATCTGTATATGAAAAAGAAATTGTCCTTCGAAACAGATTTAATATTTTTCTGATTAAAATATGAAAAAAGAATGTTATTTGTAGTGAAACTGGATTAATTAACTAGTAATACTTTAGGAAAACAACCTAGTTTCTCTATAACATATATAAAGGATAGTTCTAAATTAAAAAAAAAAAAAAAACTGGGCAATTTGGTGGCTGTTAAAATACCTGAAAGCATTAACGTAACCTTAGGGAAATCTACTTCAGCTTAGTATTATATCCTGTTCCAGTAACTACGCAAACAAATAAAAAATACAATAACCACAGATATCTATTATAGGAGATTCGTGTCATGAGTATTATACAGAATTAACTAATGGGTAAGCAAGAACTCTGTTTTGGGGTTTATACCAAAAATTTCTTCTACTGTAGGATGGAATTAACACTTTCTACCTTGCAGAATTGAGAAGAGTAAATTATGTAACAAATGCTTTTGAAAGTTCATTGAAAATTATAAAATATTATGCAAATAAAAGAAATGGCCATTATATTCCCACTCTGGACTAAATATACCTTTTCTCATCATGGTTCCTAGCTCTGCTAATATAAATTTTAGAAGCTTTCATAGAAAATTTCCTTATAAACAGGTAGAATGACTTTGCATAGATGTACAACTGGTACTATATACTATGGTACCTGTTATGGGTATAGAACTGAACTCTACCTGAATTGCTTCTTATTAGTGACTAGGTATCTCTTGCAAAGCATGCTGTTATCAATCTAAATAGCCAATAACAGAGAAATACTTACATCATGGCATATCTCTGTATATGGAATATTATACAGCCATTAAAAGAACACTTAATGAGCTCTATAAATTCATCGTTAATTCTAGAGTGATGATCTATAATTAGTTATGAATTATTCACTGAGTTCATCAAGTATGCCAATTTTTAAAAAATCTAGTTGTTTTTACATTATGTAACTAGCATGAATGAAGAGTGCCAAATTGCATATATTTGAAGATTCAATAGAGTGAGATGGAACGTGGTATAGGTGGGAGGTAAGGTGTAGTCAACCTTGCTGGTAACTTTTTACTATTTAAAAAATTGGAGGATGAGAGAATGTGACCTCTTCTGTGTGGTGAGATCTCTCTGTTCTCCTATCTTACAACAGAAAGCTAATAAATAAAGCTGAAATTTATGAACTGTGCAATGTAGGTGCATACAAAATGTTAGCTGAAGCTGTTACTGTGGGCAGTAGGGTTATGTGTATTTGTTTATGCTTTATAATTTTTATATATTGCTCACATTTTCTACAACACTGGCTCATATTTTTTTTTTTTTTTCTTTTTGTGGGTACCAGGGGGACGACCTCAGGACCTTGCGCGCCAACAGGCACCCGTGCCGCTGAGCGATATCACCGGCCCCTTTTTCGTATGTGGGTTCCGGGAGTCGAACTCGGGCCCTCGCGCTTGCAAGGCAGGCGCTTACGCCGCTGAGCCATCTCACCGGCCCTCATATTTTTAATTAAAACTTATAGATACAACTTATATCTAAAAGAATGCTTCCAGGCAAAACAAAACTCAGGATACAACTTTAAGGAACAAATTTTCAAAAAGACTCTAAGTAGTATATAAATTTCCCAATTTTAGAAAACCAATTAGATTAAAATCTTACAGACTGCAGATGCTCAGTGGTACAGTGCTTGCCTAGCATATGCAAGACTCTCGGTTAATTCCTTAGTACCACAAAAACAAACAAAAAAACCAACAAACAAACACCTGGAAATTTAAATCCTGTGATCTTTACATTTTCCATCTCTAAATATATACATATGAATTGAGAAGGTTTATTAAAAAGAAATGTCACCATGGAAGATAATATATAGTGTAGTGGTTAAGATCTCAGGCTCTAGAGTTAGAACTGTGTTCAAATATTGGCTTCGACTTAACAAATGGCTGTGTAACTTATTAATGTTACTGTTATTATAGTATTGGAATACCATTTCCACTTCAGAAGACTTACACTTTTAATAACATGGCTAGGAACAAGAACTTTATCTTAAATTTTTTTCTTTCAAAAGTCTGTTTCCAAATTGGATTTTCACTTCTGAGATAATTTTACACTAAAAGTTTTAAAATAAATTTGCATGAACAATATTTATAGACTGGTTTCTAACACATAATTAGATAAATCCATTTCCATGGCTTGGATTCAGGATATCCTAAATCACCATTAAGTCACATATAGCTCAGTTATCAAATTCACATTAACATGAATTCCATTAGCATCTGTGATTTGTCTTGGAAAACAGTGCTAAATAGGAGGGTACTTCCAACCTATCTTAATAAACTCTAAAGATGTGAAGAAATATATCACTTACCCATATACCACTGAAAAGCTATACATTTTACATTAACCAGAGACTCAACAGATAATCATATCCCAACAACACTTAATGCACTCTTGAAGTTCATAGGTACTTCCGGGGAAATAATCTATAATTAGTTAAGAATTATTTATTGAGTACACTCAGGATACCAATTGAAAGAAAATTAGTTGCTTCTAAATTTGAGTTGTTTAACTTCATTTTATACTACTATAATATATTGATTTGTAAGTTACCTTAAGAAAGCTCCAGCAAAGTAATTTATTATCATCAGTTTAACTATAATCATAAATGAAAGCAGGACCTTTTATCAAACTTTTGTATTTAAGGTATGAGTGATTTGGGTAGGGTAGAAATGTCAGCGAAATCTACTCCATGGCTGTGTTTTCAAATAAAAGACCATAACCCATTAAAAGGCACTATTTGTTTTGATTTGTTCGAAGATGCAATAGCATCAGAAAAAACAGAGTGGACTTCTAAAAATACTCTCAATGTATATTTTTGATACATAATAATTATATTAGTTTTGGGGAACAGGTACACATATATATCTTCTCTTGATCATTTTCCATCTCTTTACTCACCTGTTTCCTCCCTCTCCCCTTTTCCCGATACCTTCTCCATCTCCAAAACGTCTGCCTCCCTGTTTCCTATCATTTTTCCTTTATTTTACTTTTTAGTTTACTTATATTTTTGGTTTCTCATAGAAGAGAAACCATGTGATATTTAACTTTCTGTGTCTCACTTATTTCACTTAACATTATTGTCTCAAGATCCATCCATGTTTTGTAAGTTTTTTCAGTTATGTGAATATATGCATGTGTGTTAGGTTGCAAAGTCTAGCTCTGTTTTATATTAAAACAAAACATGATATTCTAGGGAGAAGTTGAAAAAATGCAGAAAATGTTTTTTCAGCAAGAGGCTATTTTGAGTTATTTTACAAAGAGGAAATTTATTATTTTCAATTTTCAAAGTAGATCCTGATTAATGGCATTTCTGCTTTGAAAATTTTCAAAAAAGATAATGAATAAAAGGCAATCTCAGCCTGAATTATCAAACAACCTGGATTTTAAAACCAACTTAATTTTAAAAAATTATCCATGAACATGGTACATAGGAACAAAGACTAGGTAAAACTAAATGCCATGGGGCTGGTGAGATAGCTCAGCGGCATAAGCGCCTGCCTGGCAAGCGCGAGGTCCTGAGTTTGACTCCCGGTACCCACATACGAAAAAAGGGCCGGTGATATCGCTCAGTGGCACGGGCGCCTGCTGGTGTGCGAGGTCCTGAGGCTGACCCCCGGTACCCACAAACAAAACAAAACAAAACTAAACTAAACTAAATGCCATAAAAATTACTAAGGATATCTAGAATGTTATTGTCATATAAAATTTTTATATTTCAGTGATCTGTATTTTGGTACTTATTGAATAATAGTTCACAGAGTGACTTATTCATTATTTAATAAAAAAGTATTTTGACTTTTCACTTAATCCTAATATGGTGTTCTGAAATTTCTTAATGTGTTTTGTCTCTGAAGTCCCACAAACATGTATATTATCACCACAGTGGTTACTCTGCCTGAATCAGCAGAGCTTGAGCCAAATTACAAGCAGTGATAACGACCTCCAACTGATTAGACTCAATAAGATAACTGAATCCTCTCCCTTTTTCATATTCCTAGTTTCTTACCATTTCCAATTTCTTTGCAGTAGACTTTAAGAGCCTTGGAGAGTCTGAGTTGTCCTACCTTTTCAATTCTTAGCAAATCCTGCAAATTTACTGTCAGTATAAAGATATGGCAAGAATCTGTGTTGTATATTATTTACAAAATTTTAGATAGATAAATGAATTTTACTCTGAAATCAAAGTAGGACAGTTATTTTGAAGATGGAGCAGGGAACTGCCAGGATCTCTTTACTCTTATCTCTCCTTCTCTAGCCAATGGAAAATCATCATCACTGTTGTTTTGCTGTAGCAACAATAGCCAACTTCTTCTGAATGCTCAATACATTCTGGGCTCCGTGTTAAAAAGCCTTACATACATTAATTTAATGCTTTCAACTCTTCCACAGATAAGAAAATAAAGGCTTAGAAGTTGTGTGATGTTAGTGATTCATGCATACCTCTGTTTATAGGAGCACAATAATAGCTGTGTCTGGGAAGTAGCTTGTATGCTCATCAACAGATGATTGGACAAATATATATTACTCAGCCACAAAGAAGGATAAATTTGAGTAATTTGTAGGATAACGGATGCACCTTGAGACCATAATGCCAAGTGAAATAAATCAGACACAGATTAAATATCACATGGTTTCTTTCATAGAAGCACAAAATATTAAAAGAACAAAACAAGATAAATGATAGGAAACAGGGAGACAGACGGGAAGTGGGAAGGGGATCTGAGGAAGGGACAAGACCAGAGGGAGAAGAGGGGAAGGAGAAGTAAAAAGGATCAAAATCTGATATGTATACATACTAATTCCTTTATTTTCTTTTTTCTTTTTTCAGTACCGGCAATCAAACTCAGGACCTTGCACTTGCCAGGCAGGTGCTGTGCCACTGAGCTATCTCCCTGGCCCTTAATTCCTTATAATGAATGTATTTATTATGTTTCACAAACACTTTATTAAAAACAAGTTCTGTGATTTACCCTAAGTCACAATGATATTGAAGTGTTGCTGCCATGCAAAACACTATGTTACTGTCAAAGTTACACTGTCAACTACCAAGCACACCACAGACTTGTTTTCACCAGCAACACCCCGAAACTAGTTCTGCCTTAAGGAGAAAGTACATAAAGAACTCCTAAGCAGAGGACATTTTAACAGTTTTAGATTATATGTTGATATAAGGTTAGTTCTTTAGATGTTGCTGTCACTGGTAGTTATTCTCTCCTTGCCGAGCAATGCTAGGGACTGACCTAGTGCCTTGAAGAGGTTGGGTGGATGCTTTCATGCTGAGCCACACCTGCAGCCTAGCGCACATAAAAAAGAGAAAACCACTTAATAAAAAGACCTCCACATAACAGCAGAAGACATATTCATCCCAACTTATCTACAAACTCCAACATAAAATCACAAGAATCACAAGAAAGTAAGGTAATAAAATGCCTCAAAAATTCGTAACTCCCCCAAAACTGGTCCCACAGATATTCAAGTCGATAAAATTCCACACAAAGAATTTTAAACATTGATAGTCAAAGTTATCAACAAGCTCAAAGAAGGCAGAAATAAATAGTTGAATGAAATAATGAAGACAGGATATGAAGGATCACTTCATTAAGAACTAGAGTTTCTGAAGAAAGAACAAAACAGAAACCATGGAAATTAAGTCCTCAGTCAAATTAAAAGCTCAGTTGAAAGTCTCAGCAGTAGCCTAGAGGAGTCAGAAGAATTCAGGGCTTGAAGACAAGGTGGATATACTAAAATATTCACACAATGATAAAGGAAAATGATTAAGAGTTAATGAAACTATTATTCAAGAGCTCCTGGATAAGTCTAAAAGCAAATTTAATACTTATTGGTCTCTAAAAGGGTGAGGAAGTATAGGTTAGTGGCATTAAAAATATATCTATCTATCTATCTATATATATATACATATTCACTGAAATTATAGCAGAATTTTTCCCAAATCTGGAAAATTAGATGGAGATCCAGGTACTGGATGCATTCAGAACCCCAAATCGACATGACCAGAAAAGTTGCTCTCTACAATATGTCATAGTCAAATTGCCAAAAATTCAGAACAAATAAAGAATATTAATAGTTATTACAGAGAAATGCCAAATCATTTACAATGGCAAGCCCATCAAAAAATAAGAGCAGATTTCTCAACAGAAACTCCAAAGCCAGTGAAGCTTGAAATGATATATTTCAAGCCTTGAAAAAAAATTGCCAACCTAGCCATAAGACTATCCTTCAAAATTGAAGGAGAAATAAAGACTTCCCAAGATAAGGATAAACTAAAGAAATCTATGACTACTAAGCCAACATTGAAGAAAGTCCTTAAAGAATTCTTAACACCAAAGGTGAATACAATCACAATCAGAAGATCAAGGAAACAATAAAACTCATAGGTAGAGTAGACGAATGAAAATAAGGAATAAATCAAATACTAGAAAAACAACAAAATGACAGAACTAGTTCATACCTTTCAATAATAACACTTAATGTAAATGGTCTTAATTCTCTAATTAAAAGACACAGCATACCAGATTGGATTAAAAAAAAAAAGACCAAACTATATGTTGCCAGAAAGAAACACCTCATCTGTAAAGATACACAGACTATAAGTGAAAGGATACAAAATGATACAAGGAGCTGGAACTCAGAAGCAAGCAGGTACAGCTATAATTATATTTAACAAAGTAAACTTCAAACTAAAATTAGTACAAGAGACTAAGAAAGCTACTATATATTGGTAAGTGGAAAAATTCATCAAAAAGAAATAACAATTTTAAGTGCATATGCACTGAATGTTGGTGCACCCAATGACAGTACATAAATGCTACTTTACCTAAAGGGAAAGACAGACCCAAATATGATCATAGTGGGTGATTTCAGTATCTCATTCATGGAAGTAGATAAATCAGAGCAAAACAATGACAATGATGATGACTAAGTATCAGGGTTAAACTGCACTAGAAATCAAATGGACTTAACAGACATATACAGAGTATTCCAGCCAACAGTAGCAGAATAGACATTCTTTTGAACAACCTATTGAACTTTCTCCAAAATAGATCATATTTTAGGCCATAAAGCAAGTTTTATTAAATACTAAAAAGTGAAATTGTCTCATGCCTATCATATCACAGTGGAATAAAGCTGGAAATCAACAGCAAAAGACAACAAAAGCTACACAAATACATGGAGATTAAATAATACACTTTTGAGTAACTAATGAGTCATTAAAGCTATTGAAGGAGAAATTAAAAAATTCCCAGAGTCAAGTGATAATGGCAATACAACATAATAAAATCTGTGGAACACAATAAATTATAAGAAGGACGTTTATAGCTATCAGTGCCCACGTTAGAAAAACAGTGATCCCAAATAACCTAATGATGCAACTGAAGGTCCTAGAAAAACAAGAAACCAAACACAAATCCAGCAAAAGTATAAATAATAAAGATCACAGCAGAAGTTCATTAAATAGAGACAAAAAGAAAAATACAACTAATAAATCAAAGAGTTGGTTCTTTGAAAAGATAAATAAGACTGATAAACTCTTAGCCAAACATACCAAAAGGAGGTGAGAAGACCCTAATTGAGATAAAAAGGCAAACTTGTAACAGACCAATAGATATCACTGAAATCCAGAGATTTATTAGAAACTATTTTGAAACCTTAACATTCTAATGAACTAGAGAATCTAGAAGAAATAGTTAAATTCCTAGAGACATATGACCTACCAAAACTGAACAAAGATTTTAAAAATCTAAAAAATCAATAACAAGCAATGAGATTGAAACAGGAATGAAAATAATCTCCCAACTAAGAAAAGCCCAAGACCAATGGATTTTTTGCTGACTTTTACCAGACCTTTAAAGAATTAACACCAATGTTCCTCAAATATTTTTATGAAACAGAAAGGGAAGGAATGCTTCCAATTCATTCTACAATGCCAGCATTACCCTGATACTAAAACTAGATAAGGACTCAACAAAAAAGAACTACAGACCAGTATCCTTGGTGAACATAGATGCAAAAGTCCTCAATAAGATTCTTAGAAACAAAATTACAAAATACATTAAAAAACATACACCATCATCAGTTGGTCTCATCCAAAGAATGCAAGGATGGTTCAATATACATAAATCAATAAGTATAATACAATACATAAATAGAATGGAGGATAAAAACCACACAATCATCTCCTTGATGCAGAAAAAGGCTTTACCAAAATGCAACAGATCTTAAAGATTAAAATCCTGAAGAAAATAGTTATAGAAAGATCTTTCCTTAAACTAATGAAAGGTATATATGATAAACCCATAGCCTACTGATAAGGGAAGAATTGAAAGCATTTCTTCTAAAATTAAGAACAAATCAAGGGAGTCTAAGACTACTTGAAACTTTAGAAAAATTAGAGAAGAGAAAGAAGCAAAAGGAATACAAATATGGAAGGAGGAAGTCAAATTATCCCCATATGTAGATGATATAAGTCTCTAAAAATTCCACCAGAATACTCTCAGATCTGATAAATTCAAAGTGGCAGGATGCAAAATCAACACACAAAGGGCTGGGGATGTAGCTCACTGGTAGAGCACTTGCCTAGCATGCATAAGCCCTGGGTTTCACTGCTAGTCACACACACACACACACACACACACACACACACACACATGAACACAGTTAATAGCTTTCCTATACACCAATAATGAACCTGCCAAGAAAGAAATCAGGAAAACAATTCCATTCACAGTAGCTTTCCAAACAAAAAGACAAACAAACCCAAAAAACACAAACAACAACAACAACAACAAAAAAAAAACCCCTAGGAATCAACATAACCAAGGAGGTGAAAAATTCTATGAAGAAAATTATAAAACACTGAAGAAAGAAACTAAAGAAGACATTACAAAATGAAAGATAGCCCTTGTTTATGGATCAGCATAAATACCATTTTTAAAATGCACATATTACCAAAAGCAATCTATGGCTTTAATATGACCCCTACTAAAAAACCAAAAACATTCTTAATAAAACTAGGAACAAAACCACACAATTCATATGGAAACCTAAAGGACCAAGAATAGTCAAAGCAACCCTAAGCAAAAAGAGCAATGCTGGAAGCATCACAATATCTGATTTTAAATTATATTACAAAGCCACAGTAACAAAACAACATGGTATTGGCACAAAAAGACATACAGATCAATGAAACAGAAGACAGAAACAAACCCATGACCTACAGTCATCTGATTTTTGATAAAGAGGCTGTCTTAGTTACTCTCTCATTGCTGGGACAAAATTCCAACTCCCACAAGTTAAAGGAAAAAAGGTTTATTTTGGGTCACGGTTTGTAGAGGTTTCAGTCCATAGTCAGCTGGCTCCAAGGCAGGAAGGCATGGCAGAGGAGAAACAGCCCATGGGGCAGAACAGATAGGAGGCAGCAAGGCAGCAAGACAGCAGCAGCAAGCCTCCCTTTCTCTTTTATCCCATCCAGGCTACAAAACTTTTGGGTGGTACCACCCATATCCAGGGTGGGACTTCCCATTACCCACACCCAGAACTATGATAAACCAATTAGTGGACTAAGCCAGTACCACACAGCCTTAATCCCAGTTTCACACCCTTAATCCACATTCACACAACCTAGATCCAGCCACCTCTACAAAGCCCCACCTACGAGCACATAGGGCTTTGTGGGGACATCCAGATACAAGCCATAACAGAACGAAAAACATATGCTGGAGAAAAACACAGCGTCTGCTGGGAAAATTAGATATCTACACAAATAGTATTGAAACTAGATCCCTGTCTCTCTCCCTGTACTAAAATCAAATAGAAATGGATCAAAGACCTAGATATAAGACCAGAAACTTTGAAACTATGCAAAAATACATACAGAAAACACCTTAACCCACAGGCACAGGCATGGGCAAAGAATTCCAATACCACAGGAAATAACAGCAAGAATCAACAAATGGGACTATTATCAAATTAAAGACCTTCTACAGAACATAAAAACAATGAACAGGCTAAAGAGACAACTTACAGAATGGGAGAAAAATCTCTGCTACCCACCCTTCTGATAGAGGATTAATATCTAGAATATATAAAGAGCTCAACACACACACACACACACACACACACACACACACACACACACACACACACACACAGAGTCCACCCAATAAACAAATGAATTGAATAGGCACTTCTCAATAGCAGAAGTGCAAATAGTCAATAACTATATTGAAAACTGTTCAACATCTTTAGCCATTAAAAAAATGCCAATCACAACTACATTGAGATTCCACTACATCTCAGTCAGAATGGCTATCATCAAGAATACAAGACAATGAAAGCTAGTGAGGATGTGAGGAAAAAGGAAGCATTCTACATTAATGTCAGGAATGTAAACTAGCACAACTACTATGGAAATCAGTATGAAGATTCCTCAAAAAACTAAAAACATATGTCATTTGATTCACTTTCAAACAACGGAGTGTTGCTCAGCCACTCCATTATAGAAGAATCAAATCATGTCACTTGCAGGGAAATGGAGGGAACTGGAAACCATCATGTTAAATGATATAAGCCAGTCTTGAAGGGTAAATATTACATGTTTTGCTCATATGAGCAATCGATCAATCAATCAATCAATCAATCAATCAACAGAAGAGGGATGATAGGAAACTAGAAATTAGAAAGGGAATCAGGGGAAAGGGAAAGAAAAAGAAAAGGGTGGTAATAGGGATGAAAATAATACAAATATGTTATATGTATATACCAATATACCAAAACAAACCTCATTCTGTATTACTAACATACACCAAAAAAATAAAATGATGGATATCTATTCATATGAAATTTGCACAAATAATTTAGATTTATATGTACTATTTTCTTTGAAAAGGATCATCCATTCTTTTTCTTAATTTCACACAGGAAAACCATACTGGAGCAAATGTATTTATAAAATATATTTCTCATATTTACTGCATTAATCTTCCATTTTCCTCCATCAGCTAGTAACCTGGTTTTAGAAAATAAAGCACACAGGACACCACATAATTCCAGATAATTATATACACTTCCAAGAAAGGTCAATTCTAGGAAACACAGTCACATAAATATACTTCTAATAGTAGAGAGAAACAAGGCTCATTTTCTGTAAAACTTTTCCGTAATAGAATTCTTCCTGATGCCCATTTAAAATTGCTAAGAGCAGGATGAAAGTTTGTTAGCCTGCCAGTAAGGTTAATAGTATGTATTGGAAAAGAAAATACATTTGGATGAAAATATTCTATTTAGAAACTAAGTCTGACTTCATTATTTATAATACATATTGATTAATATATAACCAATAATTTAATGTCCTTAAAATATTTATCTCTGGATCAGTTATAGTCATATATTTTATGGCCAAAGATAGACTATAACATATGCTGTAGAAGATACATATTTACACAGTTGTACTGGGTTTTGGTCATGTTTCTTTCAATAGAATTAATAATTTGTTATAGTGAACATATCCTGTCATTAAAGTTATTAATAAGTGTTCAATCATACTAGAGCTAATATGAATTTCAAAGAATATATAAACTTCACTTATTTTCATTACAGAAGTAATTACTATTTCCTGATACTAATCCTATAACTAAGGCAGAATATTCTTAGTTAGGCTAAATCATCATTACCTTAAATAAGTAGACCCCAATTCATGTACTTAGTAACTTGCCTTCCTGATACAAACACTAGCCTATATCGATCTTTAGTTACACACACACATATATATATATATGTATGTGTGTGTGTGTGTGTGTATATATATATATATATACTTAATATTTTCCTAAAAATTAAATATTAGACAGGGCTAAGGATGTAGCTCAGTAGTAGAATGCTTGCCTAGCATGTGAGCAACCCTAGGTTCAATTCTCAGTACTGCAAAAAAAAAAAGATAACTTGACAGGTAGATAATATTCTATCTTATTTAACTTACCATCAGTTTTCTTCTCAATAAACAAGTATATAACTTTCAAACATAGTGTAAGCAGGTGTTAGCTATAACTATTCTACTAATCTTCACTACACTGTTTAATTTCACTGGGAAGAAAGATGGTGAAGTAAGTTTTCACACTGTTATTAACTGACCCATCTCCAGCTTCTAATTCCATAGACAGGAATCATATATGTACTACAGGAACCATTTCTGCAACACAGTTTCCTTTAAAAGCACTCTTGTAGTGGTAAAAACTAAAATTAGATATAGAAGTAGACTTCTGGGAGACTGCATTAAATGTAAATACTGTAAAATTATAACTCATGACCTTTTAAACTAATAAAAAGCATAATATAGTTTTTAGATTAACTGTATGTCAGTCTTCCTGGCTTAGTAAGTGGACATATGGATGACATGTTACTTTCATAATCACAAACTGGCTCAATGAACCTGCTGGATGCATGTCAGAATGAAGGGGTGGGATAAAATCACTTTTTTGTGTCTGTGTGTGGTAATTACTCCTTTCGTAAAATGAAACACACACAAAAAGATATTCATGGACATTTTTTAAATAAAAAAAGAAAGATGTACTTTATCAAACAATTGTGAACTTTTAAGTGCTTTTCTTTTTGAGAAAAATTTAACAAAATAAATTTTAACAAAAATTTTAGTTATTAGTCTTGCGATTGGGTTTTGCTGTTAGGTCAAATTTTTAATTGATTTTGTAGAGGAGTTAGATATTTTTACTAGATATTTCTTTCTTTCTTTCTTTCTTTTTTTTGTGGGTACTGGGGGTCGACCTCAGGACCTCGCATGCCAGCAGGCACCCGTGCCGCTGAGCAATATCACTGGCCCTTTTTTCGTATGTGGGTTCCAGGAGTCGAACTCAGGACCTCGCGCTTGCCAGGCAGGTGCTTATGCCGCTGAGCCATCTCACCGGCCCGATATTTCATTTTTAATGTTAAGAAATAATACAACAGAAAAACCTCGTATTTTTATACTGAAATATTTTGGTGTGAAAATAAAAATAGGTATAATCTTATAGAAAATTAAGTATAGCAGAACTAACACTTTAGAATACGTACAACCTGCTAGGTCTTGGTGAAGTGCTTAATACAGAATAACACCTATGAGTTGACATTTCAATAGGCTCATTATAAAAATATGCCTTCTTTTTTTGTAAATGTAGGTCTAATTTAGAAAGATTCAAACAATTTAGTCTAGAACTATATATTGTGTTGTACTATTTGTTTCCATGTTAAGTATACTAGTCATACCTTCCTAAATTCAACATAAATTCCACGAGAGCAAAACAGAATTGTTTCTTCATTTCTGTATCCCTAAAGGTATATACTGTGACAGCAATGCAAAATTATGCTAAATTGGGGCCGGTGAGATGGCTCAGCGGCTTAAGCGCCTGCCCGGCAAGCGCAAGGGCCCGAGTTTGACTCCCGGAACCCACATACGAAAAAGGGGCCGGTGATATCGCTCAGCGGCACGGGCGCCTGCTGGCGCGTGAGGTCCTGAGGTCGACCCCCCGGTACCCACAAAAAAAAAAAAAAAAAAATTATGCTAAATTTTTTTTAAAAGGGCAACCAGTATATCATTAAACATGTAGGATAGTCTCATACTATTATATCACAACTATATTGTTAAATTATAGGTTTTTATACTTACTTTTTAATAAGTGGGAAAACAGGGTTCCAAGGGACCATCTAAGGTCACACAGAATGAGAACAAACTAGCCACCATTTGAATCTACATTTTGTTACTCGTTTTCATGTTTATTTTCTGTTTCACTGATCTAGAATGTAAGTTCTTCAAGTGCTGGGGTCTTGAGTTTCTTTCTCAGGTATTTATTCATATGGCATACAGCAGTGCCCAGCATGCAGTGAATGGTAGGTTAAATATTTTTAATTGATGAAAGGTACTAAAGGAATGAATGAAAGGATAATCATACTCTTTAATGTTGCAATTCTTAGTAATAACAACAGTTTACATTTATAGAGTACTATGTAGTTATGAAATGCTTTTTAAATACTATATGCTGTTTCATATTATAATGATTGCAAGCAAATTTTATTATCTTCCTCCACTCGAGTCACAGGAGGTTAAGTGACTTATTCAAATATAACGCCAGGAAAGAGCAGAGCTGGGACTCAAGCTCATTCTCATTTTCAACCTCACTCTCTTACTTCAGCTACAGGAAGTAAGGCTGTTTTTAGTGGAGCACAACTGACTTCCCAGGGTGGCTTCTCTAGGCTTACACATCGGTGGGCTTCTATACACGGTATATGTCGACTTCCTGATGTGTTATTTATATTGAAAATATCTGGTTCAATAGAAAGCCTGTAGCTTTAATTCTTGAAATTTGTTTGTAGAGAACACAGAATATTTAAATTGGTAAGGAAAAGGCATGTTGGTTGGCCACTCAAGTGGCCTAGCAATAGTTACATAGGTATCAGTATATCTGCATTGCATGGAAAAGAATATCTTACTGAAAATAAGTAAAATGTGATTTAAATTGCCTTCTACATCCATTAAAAATACAGCTGTACATTTATGAAGCAAAAACATTACCACTGAGCTGTTAGGAAAATAAGAATTCCTTTCTTCATTAAAAAATTTTAAGGCAAAAATGAACTAGCACACATTTAACTGAAAGAATCAAAACTGAAGAATAGTTGATGCTATATAATATGACAGGTGAAATGATATACAAGAGAAAAGTTAAAAATATTTAGCAATCAAGTTCTTGCAGACATGAAATCAAGGAGACTATAAAGGACAAATCACTGCTGAGGGAAATAAGACAGATGGCTGAGATGAATGAATGAACGTTCTCGAGTGATTTTTGACTAAATAAGAACTTGAGGAAAAATATGTCATAAAGCAGTCATTCAAGCTAAGCAGATTAATTTTCTTCTTAAAGAAAATAGCACTCTAACATTAGAGCTAATGTATTAGAAGACTATACAGACATTTAAAAAAACATTACATTATAAAAGATGTAGAACTATCATTATCTGATAACACAGGAAACATAAATTTCCTAAAGGGGTATTTTAAATCTTATAATGGAACCATTGAATAAAATAAGTCAAAATGGGTAGGCACTCTCAAGTGTTTAATTCTAAGAAGAAAACAGGGCTTTGACAAATGGGAAGGAGACCAAGAATAGAAGGACAGGGAAGGAGGGGGTAGTAGATGAAAAAAAAAAGAAGAATTAAGATGTGATATGTACATGTACCAACTCCCCGCAATAAATGTATTCATTATGTACTGCAAACATGTACTAATAAAAAAAGAAAATAATACTATATATAAGCAGCCAACTTAGGACAAGAGCTAGAGAGGACAATCTTTGTATTTCTAATTTTGTGTCAACATGCCAACAGAATAGACAGTAAATGCTTAAACAACACCCATTTACCCATTAACTTTTCCTGTTTAACTTTACTCCAACCTTTTGTAAATAATCTCTAGAAGGAACAAAGGACATGTCTTTGGGTGTGAGGTGATGAATCACACTGGGGGGATAGAAAGGATTATAACAGTTTTCTCTCTCGGTATGGTAAGACTAGGAGCTATGTGTGATTTAACTAGGAACCACAAAGCACTAAAATCTCAGAACAACGGACTTGACAAACTAGGTTTGCCTCTGGTCTAGGCTCTGAAAGCTGCATGTGGAGGGGATATTGTGAATGTTTTACATAGGCAAGCCAGTCTAAGGAAGAAAAGCAGATAGACATTATGGGAAAAGGACATAGGCACAGTGACAAAATGTGCTTCTCCCTTCCTCTTATGTGTCTCAGAAACCCAAGTGAAACAACTCAATAAGAAACAGAGTCAACTGAGGCCAGGAATGCCTTACAGTACACAAATGCTGAGAACTATGGGGCAGGATCCAGAAGAGGTAAAGGATAGAGGAAGAAATAATTAAATCACATTTTAAAAACCAGATTGTAACTGTAACATCTGTGATTTATGCAGGCTACTTAAAGAGGAAGTGTCCTGAAATCACACTGCCTGGGTCTGGCTCCTGGCTTCACTACTTACTGGCTCTAGAGCAAGAGAAACAGCACTGTGCCTTAATTTCCCATCCTTCCTACAGTTCAGATATAATAATAGCATAGACGTCATGGAATTTATGGGGATTTAAGAGAGTTAAAATACATAAATCCTTGGCATTTCCTTTTCCTTCAGTTCCTAGTGTTCTTCATTTGGCCTTCACCAAAGGATTAGAAAAAAAATGCAAAGGGGGAGGGAGGGAGAGAAGGGGTGAAGGGAGGAGGAAAGAGGTAGAAGGAAGCAGAGAGGTAGGGATAGAGGGAGGAAATAAAGGGCTAGAGGGAGGAAGAGAGGAAGGGAATGTGCACAGGAAAGGAGGGAGGGAGGGTGTGGGGAGGGAAAGATGAAGGAGGTAGAAAAGAAGGAAGGAATAAATTAAGGGTAATCTATTTCACTTCTTGTCAATCAAGTGTGGCAAAAGATCTGATGGATTTTAACATAAACAAATGAGATTTGAAGATTTCTCTAAGTCTTCATTTGAACTGCCTCAGATTATGTTCATATTTTCACTGTCCACCATTTCCATGAATAATTTAGAATAGGCTGCCTAACTCTTTGTGGAAACAAAAATATTTGAAGTTAAAAAAAAAAAAAAAAAAAAACCCAACAGATGGATAGAGCTATTTTGAATAAACACAAGGGGAAAACGAATTCAAAAGCTACTATACTTATACAACAAATAAGAAATTCATGTTAGAGAAAAGTCAAATGCAAAGGCAGACTATTATGCTGACAATGGATTTAAAACATAATTAGCACCCTTAAATGGATATTCAGTTAAATATAAAAATAACATTCAGAAAACAAGCAGTTATGCTAAGGCATTCAACAGAAAAAGAAATCAAAGTAAGGACAGAAGTTGAAATGATTTTAATTATTTATTTTAAAAAGTATAGGTAGAGTATTTCCAAACATACAGAGAAAATTAGAGAGTCAAAGTCAAATATTTATTTCATCAAAGAATAAGAACACAGAATGGAAAGATTTAATATTATTCATTTTTCCTAAAATTCAAATAAGTACTTACTTTTAAGGAGAAAAACTGTAAACCTATACTTTATTCAATTAACTTTTACTAAAAGATGTAACTTTTGTACTACTCAAAGTGAAGAGTTAGTAAATAGTTCAAGAAAAAGGGCCCATCAGCTATTTACTTGTTGATATCAATATGTGGAAAATCAACTAAACTGCCTATAAGGACCATAAAAACTATATAGGCCCCTGTATAAAGGGTAGAAGGCAAAGCTATTATCTTGGACAAGTTTTGGTGTATAGCTTTTTACCTTGGATACAATACTTGTAAACATAATTATGATACTGATTTAAGAACACTCAAAGGAAAGGATTATATAATTGAATAAATTTGCAAGGCACAGATTTTGCTATGCTAATACAACAGTTTTTTTTTGAGATAACAGAGTGGATAAAGGGAGGTGGACAGATAATTATCTACACTTTAATAATACTTTCAACTCTGTGCTATATATCAATATGCTGAGAGTAAGAGATGAATTGTATAAATGATGTGACAGAGTAAATTACTAGTGGCTGAAAGACTGGAAATAAAGGATTATGATTATTTCGGATATACAGTACACAGACATAAATATACTGATGCATTTTAAGTTTCAATTTGCAGTTAGACTAATTATGTGAAATAATATTAATGTAGCTCATACATTGATGACTTCCAAAGAAAGGTTAATTTGGTAGCATTCAAGTACTTAGACAACCCATGAGAAAAATTTTAGGGGGCAAACAATAACAATGACGAATAATCAAGTGAATGTCTTATCTACCAAAAATAAGCAAAAGACACCTCGTGAATGAAAAACATACCTTTTTTCATCTTTTGCAATTAGTGTCACATAGGTTATTTAACCAACAGAATTTTTCTTCTACATTTACACTAATGATTTTATTTTTTGATGCACTGAAAATTCAGTAGACTCAGACAAAGATAAATCCATATGAGCAAACATTGATTATATTTTTATATTCCTTTGTTTCATTTTGTATGGTTGCAATTCATGAGAATAATTGCTTAAAGGGAAGGTTCTGTCTTAGAGAAGGGACATTACAAAGTTGGCTTACACTTTCAGCTAGATTATTTAGAATTCATTGCAAGCTCAAGATAAGCCACTTAAGCATACATTTAAGACTGAAGAGAAACTAGTCATTCATTTGGTCATTCATTCATGTAATAATTCAAGAAATCCAAGTGTGAAGACATTATGAATACTAGTTCATATTATGTTATTCATAACAATAAGATACTTAGCAATTTAAAAATCTGTGGTTATTATCAGTGTCATTCTTCTTCAGTTAATTAGGACTCTAAGATCTGAATTAATGGGATTAGGCTAGAAACTACTGCAATATATTTTCATGGTTGGTATTAAGTTCTACTCTTGTGATTTTTTAGTACTACAATGTTTCATAAGGGCCATTATGTTATTAATTAGTTA